>HG995260.1:5780756-8280756 GCA_905332985.1 Mimas tiliae | reverse complement strand
TGTACACCCCTGACCTGACCAACTGGGCCGGGGAAGTATATACATTACGCTAGTTGTCGACTGTAGTACTTATTTTTATAAGGTCCTATTCCTATTGAATTTTGAGTTTTCCTTCTTTGTAATGTTAAAAATGGCGAATTTTGTGTAACAAATATAAACATAGTATTCTAAATAAATATACCAAAGTTATTTAAAACAAGCTAGACTCAACTTCCGTTCCCATTTATAATGAGATTTATCAATCCATATGTTATTGTACCTCGGCAATTTTTTTGTAGAATCAAGGCCCACCGTTATGTCCATGATGGTATTTATATGTGTTACACAATTAAACACATTCGAATCGTAGACCGTGGTGCCAACTCATAGACGCGAACAGGTGGATGGGAATCATTACTCATATTCTGTTAGGGTTGATAACTAGATACTAGTAACTGTATAGACTTTCTTGTATAATAGTTATTTTTTCTTTAAAGCATAGGCTGGATAATGAGCAATTGAGTCACCTCATGGGTAGTGATCTCCACCGCCCATTTACGCATATAATATCAGAAGCATCATGGGCGCGTTAGCGACCTTATAGGAAAGGAGTAATTAAACGATTGGGAACGTTAGGGGGATTTGGGCCTCCGGATATCTCACTCATCGTACGAAACGCAGCAACAAGACGCTATTTTATGTAAGTTTTCTGTGAGACAGTGGTAACGACCCGGTCGAGCCGGCCGGCCCATTCATGCTGTAGAGTGTAGACAAAACTGTCAACAGCGTGGCTCTACCACTCACTAACATTACTTACAGTGCAATCTAAATATAATGTTGACTATTGAGACGTTACGTTCTTCGACTGACGCCAGAATTACGCCGACCTAAAGTAACAGGAAACACACTGTAAAGACCCCAAAACGCAGCTCGCAAGAACGTGCCACTATGGCGACTTTGTCGCCGTGTGTTTTGCGCTACCCAGTCTGGTACAAATGTAACAGGTACCCTCCTACCAGGAATGTCGATATTACTGGAGCGGTGAACGTCCTTGCGTTCTTATCTCACTAGACTTATTATCAGGGCCTTGGTTTTCAATCAAAGAGAGGATGATACACAAAGCTAATTAAAAGACATGTAAAAAATGTTGTCATTACATTTATGACGAATGGTGGTATTCATAAAAATATAATTGGCTACTTTTTATGACTGGCCGTTTGGCCGATACCACCTACACTCGAAAATACGTGTTGTTGGTCGAGTACCAGATGGTCGATATAAGAATTAAGACAGGATGTACTTATCCCTGCTGCCTGTAGTTAGTGTCACATAATGGAAACCAATATTATACAGATTACGGGCAACAGAAACTGCCGAAAAGTTGGATGAATTTTACAACATACATACATACGCACTCAAGCCTTTAATCCCTGAAGAGATAGGCAGAGGTTTAACCAGCACACCCACATTTCGCCGAGCGTATCTCCGTCCTATTATTTGATAGGAGGCGAGCCTATCGCCATACCAGGCACAAATTCCGGACTCCGGGCTGATACTGAGCATTTCGAAATAGAAAAACCCAATATCACTTTTACCCGACCCGGGGATCAAACCCGCGACCTCAGTACAGCAGTACGCATTACAATTGCGCCACCGCGCCGAGGCAACAATATCCTCCGAATAAATAAATACACAACAATCACGCACATAGTCCTGACCCCACACTAGGTTAACGTGTATCAGGAACCACGAAGGACACAACACCCAGATCCCAAACAAATATTTACGGGTCACGCAAAAATTTGTCTCGGTACGAGAATCGAACCAGTAGCCTCTCGTTTCAGAGCCGGCTACTCTCCCGCTGTGTCACGGAGACTGTCAAAATGGTAGAGGTTTTATCAATATTTTTATGGTCCGTCTGAAGTTAATCACTACAACTGGCCTCTACGCTTCCGGCCTTTCGAAGACTGACTTTTCTTACTATTCCTTCTGCGAACTGTATGAAATTCTGAATACATTTTATACGATCGATTATATACTTTTATTGAGTTAAAAACTATGACACTTACGCCTGGTTTATAAAAGGCTAATCAATGTAAATAAACTAATCAACTGTCAAATCTCATGTCAAGTTAAAATTGAGTTGCTAGAAGCGTGATCAACAACTTTGATTTGGCACACATGTTAGTTAACATAACTTTCAAATTAATATGAAAAATCTAATGTCAAACGCTACTAAAGAGACATCAATAATTTTTTTTCACTAATCAACGTTTCAGCAACTCGAATTGATTTGACAGCGGTGTCAAAATCAAAGTTCTGTTAGTTGAATGTTGATTTGATCAGCCTTTCAGAAACCGGGTGTAAGACCCGTATTATAGAACAAATAAATCATCTAGGCAACTGTAACGGCCCACATGCACAATATAAAGCCCTATCTTCTGAACTACGATAACCCTGCACGTAGAGACAAATCGAATATTTGAAAGACCGATTTTGTGCTAATTTTTGACATTGTTAGTATTCCGTACCGAAAGAGCGCCAACGGAAATCTATTAGTAAGCATAATATTATGTTATACATATATGTATCTCGCAGCCGTGTTTTGTGTCTCCTACTTTTAAAGGGCTCTATATTTCAAATCAAAAACGTCACAGAATATTATGCGTTATTAAGGCGTATATCCCAACAAATAATAAAACTTAAGGGTGTGGGTGCACATGGTGCACGAGACCACTTTTTTTATTAGCTTGTGTGACGAAACAAGCAGGTAGCTCGCTTGATGGTAAGCGCCACGCCAGAAACAGAAAACACCACACAGAACTTTGAATTACAAAGCACTGCATCACATTGGACTGCGCTCGTCACCCCGAGACATAAGTTGATAAGTCTCATAATGCACAGTCATTTCACTGGCTTCAATGTCTTTTAAACCGGAACAGTGCATAGACACTGCTGCTTGGCGGCAGAAATAGACAAAGCGGTGGTATCAACCCAAACGGCCTCTCGCATACGAGGGACCTATCAACTTGCACTATAGAGGATCGAGGCACTGCGATACGTTTTCACGAGGTATCCAAGCGGATGCCACTTCTAATGAAGCTACTACCTCTAACTATAACTGGATCAAAATATTGAGACTAGTCGGTGCTAGCGACAATACGCTCAAAATAACTTCGCCGGCCTGAAGTTGGTCACGTCGCACACTATTGTTTTTAGAGACTTAGGCCTGCGCAAACGAGTGACAATCCTCGAGGCACTTTTTTGTCCTTAAATATCGAGGCACACGAGAGACTAAAAGTACGGCATATAAAAAGTCCTCCGAATAACCGAAGACATCGATAGAAAATACAACACAAAGCAATCTCAGAATATTTGCTTCCATAGTATGCTTCCAGCTTCACTAAACTTCCGGCGAACAAATGACCGCACACCGTGTGCGTTGAGTCCGTTACAAGTTCTCGGCGGATACTTTTTCCATGCTTCGGCGGAGGACAAAACATCCCTCGTCTCCAAAGTGTGACGGAAGCAGTACAGGACGAATGAAGTGAATAACTTCAACCCGGTCAAGTTATGTTGCGTATATTTCACGCAATATTTCTTACCTCTATAAAACTCAAGTATGTCATCACATTTCCGATGTCACGCAAACCAAACCTCTCTCTTGAGAACGACACCACATTCAGAACACGTACAAAACATTGTCTTGATTGTATCCAACTTTGGCTGGATCATAAAATAGCTATAATCCGTCGAGAATGTGATTCCTATTTTACTGATGATCCAAGAGCTCACACACTGTCCGCTTAAGGATCTATTCGATTCGTATCAAGGCTCGAGCGGCTTGGATCAATTCCGGACTCCGAAGGGATTAAATATGGATAATTACAATGTATATCCATTCATACTTCTTGAATTCCCAGTAGTATAATTGCGTACCCATTACCCAGAAAGATGTGCCCAAGAATGAAAGGCGACCGGGAGTACTAGTACTCACGCACGCATGTTCGAATAAAAAGTAGCTTTTTCAATGACATCCCTATGCTACTTCTCAGTAACAATACAATACCAAGTAAGTTACAAATGTCCTTGACCCGATTTCTTCAATTTATAATAGCTAAAGCACCTTCAACTCACTCCAGCCCGGCCCGCGCCATCCAACAATGTTCGAATCGAAAAAAAACACAATAAAGTTGTCATAGTTAAGTCCATTACTATTATTAAACAGTGAATATCTGTCGATGACTCACGGACAACGTACTCCGTGAAAAATGGTCTTTGTCGCTTTCTGAATACGTAACACGATCGCGAAATACTATAATAAGGCCACTTGATGCTCATAAAAGTGTGAATAAATCGATGTGAACAGGAAATCCTTAAAAAAAAATCGTGCTTTCAAAGAGTATGGGATGTGAGGACACCTGTTTTGCTGCGACGCGACGCGACGCGACGTGAAAAAACATGTACGCGCTCCAATAATAATGCGTGGGGCTCGCTTTTGAACGTAACTCCGTTCATCGAGCCCATTCATACGACAATATGCTTCGAATAAAGTAACGTTACAAATGCTAAACAAACATTGTAGTTTATAATGATAATAATATTTACAATATGAGCCACTTGCAACAGTAAGCGCCTGTTTCACGATGCCCATTGTTTATCTGGCAAATAACGCTTTTAAACCGTCAATTTACAAAGCAAAAATTTGGCATACGCATACCTTCATAATTCTGCAGTTTGTTGTAATATATTTCATTGCTTAAATAATTTTTAGGTACTTGGATAAGAGCTAAAAGTAGCGATTATCAGACCTTAGACCAAAATTATATTTTGTTAAGACAAGTCTTATTGAAAAATAAAAGTCAGTACTTAAGTAAAAAGACAAACTAATTATTTATTTACTGGAGTTTTATGTTAACATAACTCAAAACAAGACTAAGTATACTTATATGACGTTAAACATAACTGTCTCGTCGTCCATATTAAAACTGAAAACACATTTATAACTGTTTCAGCCATAAAAGTTTTATAACAAAATGTAACTGTAATAAAAATACATAAATCTATGAGATGCAGTAAAACAAATAATAAAAAGACTTTACACGGAGCTTTTTTAAATCTATAGTTGACAGATGTTTACAAAGCACTACAGTCTACGATCGTTATTTGATTAGATAATTAAAATGCTTTATTATCAGATCAAATTAGATATAGCATTATGGTGACCAAACTAAGTATTCACACTGAACAAAAAAATCATCTTTCTTTCATTCAAATATATTTTGCAAATAACTTTGAGACGGATTGAGACAATGTCGCTAACTTTGATTCAAGTAGTTATTTTAGTATTGTACACACTTAATATAATTAGCCTTTGTATACAACAGCATAAGCCGATAAGAATTCGGTCTCACATAACTCTCCAAATAGGGCATAAAAATAAGTAAAAACCTTCAAAAATGGATTTCAAAGCGTTGACCTATCCGTTGAGGAACTTTCCATTTTCCCTCTTACCGTGATATTATTTTATTATTATCTCTAATACAAAAAGAACTATCAACATCGGTCTACATTTGCCAGACATGGCACGGGCGTAACATACTAAAAAAAAAACAAAATACAGATGAATGAGAACTATCTTCTTTTGTAATTAATAAAAAATTGAACATTCTATTAAAACTTTGTCCACACCGACTATACAAAAATCATAGTTATTTACTTATGACCACAAGATTCTACGCACAGTTCCATAATAGTAACAAACAATTGGGTACCTACTGAATACTCGGAATCCAATAATATATCCCGGCTATTGTGCGCGGTTGTTTGTTTGGTAAACAGGCGAGAGACTATCAATGGTGAGGTGACCATATTATATAAAACGGTTAATTAAAACCATTTATTTACAGGAAATGCATGAATACGTCTGAGATAAGTTACAAGTACATTTCCAGCGCTGACTCAACATGGATGAACATTGCGCAACTTTATAGGTTTATATCATATTTGGAGTTTTTTTTATTAGTTTGAGTGACGAAACGAGCAGCTCGCTCGTCTGAAAGTAAGCGCCACGCCTGCCCATAAACAGAAACAACACCACACATAAGTTTGAATGGCAAAACTCTGAATGAAATTAGACTGCGCTTGTCGTCACCCCGAGACATAAGATGTTAAGTCTCATAATGCTCAGTAACGTCACTTGCTTCAATGCCCTTCAACCCGGAACACAACAGTGCTTACACACTGCTGCTTGGCATCAGAAATAGACAAAGCGGAGGTACCAACCAAGACGGCCTCTCGCATACGAACTACCTACCAACAACCACCTCGTGTATGTAACCTTAGATTTATTCCCAATCCATACATTCGTTTAGATGTTCTTTTGTTTATAGTTTTTAAAGAAATTCTTAGAAATAAGCCCTGTCGCTCACAAGAAATAATGTGTGACAAAAATAGCACAGACCTTCCTAAGTTTTAATAAAACGATTATTATGTTTCTGTTGAGTTTTGTACACGAGTTGAAAGGGAAAGATCGTCGGTCGTGATAATTATATTCATAATCATACAAATAGTTGGCCAATTCTGTTGTCAACGACTAAAGTAAATAATTATTAATATTCTCCAGTTTTCATCCAAAGTCGATCTACAGTGTTCTGTGTGTAATCGTCCACAATGTATGGCAGTCTTGCCAGTAATTTTTTATTTTATTGACTAGAGTTAGTCGTTAGTTAAAGAGACAACAGCATTTACATTAAGATTTAGGCACTTATTATAGATTACATTTAACTTTGATGCTATAAACGATAAATAAAATATTATGATTGATATATGTAAAAATATATGTATATAGGTATGTACCTACAAATCCTACGATTAAAATGAAGTTATAAGATCAACAGACCATAATATTATCCACATCAAGATAGGCAGGAATGCGTATTTCAAAGCTTTTTGTTTAAAATAAGGCCCTTTGAATACATTCGAGCACCGGACGCGGACGCGGTTTGAGATCTCCAACCACATACGTAGATAATTTTTTTGTTCAACTTACGTCACCCATACACTCAGTGTGTCCGAATCAACGGAGCTTGTCTTGATGCCTAGTGCATCTTGTATCTGTCCCGGTACACGCGAATGTGACCACATTCTAAAAGAACACAACATTTTTTGTTCTCTATGCAAGTTTGTGAAGTTGTGACATTTTAAATGAGCGATATGTGTACGATTTCGATACGGAGCGGCGCGGCGTATACATGAATGTTTCTTTTTATTAGTTTTAAATTTAATATACCCAGTAAGAGCAATTTAATAGAACGTATTAACTACAAGTCGAATGTTATGAAAGTATTATCCGTACCTACGTGTGAAGCAATTAACTCGCCAATAAACATAGAGTCCAACAAAAGGTCCCAAATAACATTTACTGAAATCAATACGATAATAGCTTGCAGTAGAGAATATTTTGTTATAACAGGTTTATCTGAGACAATAATGTCTTTGTTCCTTCACTTATGTCACCCAAAAGGTTTAAGTCGTATAGTTCATTAGGTAAAACTGCATGGTTGCCAACTATGTAAATAACTCGCACACCGACGCATCAAAACCACATGCGATATCATATGAATGAAGCAATGATACTTTATTATATCAAACAAACCAACACTTGATGTAATATATTATACATATTATCAGCCCTGTCTTAAACTGACCCACTGCTGGCCACGGACCTCCTCTACAAATGAGAGTGGTTAAGCCTTAATCCACCACGTTGGTCTAATGCAGGTTGGCAGACTTTACACACCTTTGAGATCCTTGTGGAGAACTCTCAGGTATCCAGGTTTCCTTACGGTGTCCTTCACCGTTATAGCAAGCGTTAATTATTAACAATAAATACACAAGTAATTTTGAAAAGTCAGAGGTGCATGCTCTTGAGATTGGTTTCGAACCTGCGAATTTCGTCTCGACAGTCTGTAGTGAAATATCACTGTTTTTGATGTAGAAAAATAATTCATGAATAAAATACCTTTAGCTGTGCGTCCGTTACAATTACGTAAGTTCCTTTTACATTATTCATAGCACAAATTGACTTTAGCTTCTCTTTTGTGAGCCTTTTTCCAGCAAATGGAATCGATTTCGCGATCAACAGTCAGCTATTTTAAGTTAATTCAAAATAGATTTAGCTCGGATCAATAACCTGGGGCCAAAGAGGTCTATATCTTTTGTTTCATTTTTTACACCAAACAGTCGATATGGTTAGGTATTTTATCTCACACTATTACAATGGAGCGAACACACGTTGTACTACCGGTTTGATAATATCGAGCTTGCTTAGATCGTGATTGATGTAAAAAAAGGCGAGTACGTCCTAGGCGGCGGCCTACGTGCGCTAAATGTAATAGGAGTTTATGTTTTGTGTTACTTCCTACCATTTGCGTGCCCACTGTCAACTATATAATAACTTAACTATCGCCAATATTGAAGAACAAAACAAAAATTTGCTCTTTGCTGAGCTAAGAGTTCTGTAAAAGTGATTAGTCAGTTTTGTTTAGCACCAAAAACGAACCAGGGCCCTTATGCTATAAATCCGCATTAAAGCAACGGAGTTCAACATATTATATAGAGTAAAGAGGTATAGAATAGCCATTACAATCACAATATTTTTGAAATTACTAGCACTAAGATAAATTTGTAAGTAAAATGTATATTAAAAATGATTGAGTTTCCTTTTTATTGTTGTTTCCTAGAATATATATATGGGTATAATTGTTAAAAAGCAATTAAAATAATATCAACATAACACGTCACAATAATAAAAAAATATCCCATTTTTATATATGCTTTTACCGACACAACTCAAATATAGCATTTGAGTAATAGTATTTTATATTACAAATATTATTATTTTGATAGAAATTGTATGTTACATTTGGTTTACGTTTGCGAACTTCATGTCGTTTTATAGCACAGTGTCCCAATCATGTACAAAAAATGATTCTATGCATTCGCGCACTATCACAGTAAGGTTTATTAATATGGGTGTATATCATTCTTTGTCTTGCTATATACCTTTGCGTTCAAGTTTTTCATTCATGATCCTGTAGTTCTAATTGTGAATGTTTGGATCATTGCCAAAACGTTAAAAGTTACAAATATACTAATCTTGTAACATAACGAGTTTTGCACCAGAAAGAACTTAATTTTTTCCCTAGAATTTCTCAATAAATTGTATGTCACATCTCCTCCAAGCAAGAAATAACAATATATGTATTGCTAACATGAATTATTGTAATCACAGAAATTGTCAACTTCTTGGGTGTCCTCCAAGTCAAATTTGACATTTGTTACTGACATGACGTCTTGCAAACACAGAAATTGACAACTTTTCCGGTGGATACGCGATCTTACATCCAATAAAATATTCCAGACACAGTTATAATTAAGTCAAGCTATTCTAGTAACTTAACCCTAATTGATACAACCTACTTTCAATTTTATCGCGTCTGCCACCAATGGCAGTCCGCAGTTGAGACTAATAACAATTATTATAACTTCACAGATAATAATGGATGCAAATTATGCAAAAGTCATAAAAACATAATAGCGTCTAAATATTTATTAAGAGTCAAGTATTTTTATACGGCTCAAGGGTTCAAGTAAATTGTGATGTTAATAATCTCCCATTATGATATTGTGAGGCGTGCCCGAACAAATGGAGCAACGACCTGTGAAAGGCGTGTGACGGTAACTGAATGCCACAAGCCGAAGATCACCCGATCTTCGGCGCGACTTATCCAAATATTTTTCATAGACCTCTGGCGATGTATTAATGTGATTTTTAATTGATCAGCTTCATATCAAGGTTTTTGTCAGTGTTTTCTATCAGCAAATAGTATGAGTTGAGAGGCTATCCTACCAGGTGGTATTTTATTCATGCTAAGAAATTGTATAATCTTGCTGACCAAGTAATTATTTTGTATTATGACTACATATTTATTTATAGCAGATTTTTCTTGACAGCCCAATATTTAAATGGCGAAACATTTATTTGCTCGATTTAAGTTTCATTCACTGCATAATGTTTTCTATTATATCATAATCTAATCTGTAAATGTTTGTGCAATTAATTAACGATATTGGTATTTTGTCATGCTTCATTTTACAAATCAAAATATGCGTCATATTTTATCAAATAAATTATGAAAAAAATTGTCGCAATTCATAAAACAATATCGGACGACAAAACGTCCGTAATCAATGTAGATGTGTATTTAGGTAACTAATTACCTACACAGAAGAAATAATAAAATAGTCAAAAAATAGATACTAATCTGTGTAATATTATGTTGTATGTTTGTATGATAATTCCAATTATGTACTTATAATTATTTAGAGTGCCCAAAGAGGTAGGTGTACAAGGATCGTAGCTAGTGGAAATACGTTGTCTCTGTCTACCGCTATGGAAATCAGGCGTGAGCTTATGTATGTATGTTGTTCATTTTTTAACTTTTTTTTGGTACAAGATGCCTTTATGCCAACCAAATTCTAGAATTATACTGACTTTTCATACATACATACGCACTCACGCCTGTAATCCCCGAAGGGGTAGGCAGAGGTGTAACCAGTACACCCACATTTCGCCGAGCGTATCTCCGTCCCTTATGTGGCAAAAATTTCCAGACTCCGGGTTGATACTGAGCATTTCGTAATAGTAAAACCCAATAGCACATTACCCGACCCGGGGACCGAACCCGAGACCTCAGCGTTGGCCTCAATCGTAACGCGTACGCATCACAACTGCGCCACCGAGGCAGGCTGACTTTTCCTTCTCTGTATATCAGATACGTACGATTTTTCAACTTACAATAAAGGATCTTACAATAGTTTTGTATGCATAAATTGTCATATTGTTTATAATCATGTCTAAAAGTGACTAAATAGAATAAATGTAATTAAGTATAAAACTTCACAAACAAAAACCTATAAATATCAATACACGAAGGCGACCAGATAATACGAGGATGAGGATGATGGCACAAACGAGCAAACACAAGCGACATTTATTAGGGGGTTTTACAAACTGATATATAATAAATAAATAATAAATACACCCAATAGTCACACAAATAGTCCTCAACCCACATTAGGTTAACCTGTGTCGTGGGTATCAGGAACTAAGAGGGGCTTGTGGTCCCACAGCACCTAGACTCGAAACAAATATTTGTGGATCAGACAAAAAATTGTCTAGGTGCGGGAATCGAACCCACGGCCTTGGGCTTCGCAAACGGCTACTCACCCACTGCGCCACGGGAGCTGTCATCTCATATTATCATCAAATATTGCTCTATAGCCTAGCTCGATATGATAATTACAGGATATACTGGGATACTAGTATACAAACATATTTCCCTGCAGAAGTTATTCCGATATAATAAAAAATATTGCATTGATTTAGCATCTTCTTCTTACACACACTCCAAAGTGGGGTCGGCGCAACATACTTTTTATGTTATAGATAAAACGGACAAGGATTGGTGAAAAAAATATATTTTGTATTTCTACATGGCTTGTAAACATTATGGGCCTGTTCCAAAAGTAAGATTTAACCAGACAGTTATTTATGAAAGTACCTATTAGACAATTTCTTTCGGTCCACAGTGCACGTGACTTTTGTAATTAATTTATATATTTGGTAAACACATTTTAAACAGGGGTTAAAACCAAATTATTTTGGTAACACTGTATATTGTTTACGTAAAGGATATAAGGTAGGTAGGAACAGGCGTGGTACGTGGACGCAAATATCAAGACGGCTACACAAGTGAAATCTACAATCTGCAAACGATTTATTCTTCATCTCTGAATAAAAGTATTATAGCGCTTTGAACATATGAAATAGTACTTACATGCCTAGACTTGAATCTGTGGGAAAATTTTGATATAAAACTTTCTATTATAGGTAAGTTGTATATCGCATTACCTCGTCTTTAAAGTTACCTGAAGGAAATCTTCTTATTACCGCCATTACCAGTCATTTTTGTCGCGGCACATTATGCATAAATATTATTAATGTGACCATACGTCTTGTTTTCAACAACACAGATCGGTTTCTCTTCTGTCCCGATGTCCTCAGGGAATTCTTCGTTAAGCAGAATTGTTCCGGTTTGGGAAAGCCAGACAACAATTACTACTTTTTAGCGCGGAGGATTTAAAAATGTAACTAGCAACACTCGTTAAAATTAATTACTAATCTGGTTTGAGTTTGGGTTTGACGACTTTGAGGTGCTAGTATTATGAGCCATTGATAAGCTATTTTCTCTACTATTTACATCACCAAATATAGTAAAAACAATTCACCAGAAATACAATCGTAAAAAGCTTTATCCTTGTTACGTTAGTGATTAAAAATTTACAATATCGCCAATCTCAAACTTAAGCGTGTTCAAACGCGTTTGGGTTAAGGCCTAAACGACCTTGGTCAATGGATCTTAGTGCTTAAGTATAGTCATGTAAGTTGAATGTGATAAGGACAGTGCAAACATATACAAAATATAGTATGTGGGATGAATCACGCATAATGATCTAATAGTGAAATAATTAATGTCATGCTCATAATGTAGAATTACGTGTTCCGGCAAAAATACACCTTTGGGAAATAACTATTAGAGATTATATTTATAAATAGTAGTTTTGTAATCAAGTTATTTTCGAGCGCTTACATAGCTTACAGTCGCTAAATTTTATGCGATACATTTACTAACGAATTATAACTCTTTAAAAGACCTGCAAGAATGCCCGCGATGGCATGTGATTATCACCTATAGTTCTCACATAGAGAATATTTTAAACCTTTACTTATTAATTAAAACATATTAAGTTATTTTGACCAGTATAGTATGGAATTATGGATTCTTATCCAGTTAAATATGTTAGTTACCTTGAGAATTGAATATAGCTTAGGGGCCTGGCTGCATTAGAGCGCTGCAAGTCACTTCACGGAACCTATCGCACTACAACTGCATTAATGCGGCATTTCTTTGCTCATCGCGTGCGAGTATCTCAGAAAAATGGGTGACAACGATGAGGGTTAGGATATTATTTTATTTGTTGTGTACTGAGGAACGAATTATGGAAAGGAAAAAAGAGGAAATGTTTGTTTGTTGAAAGTCATGCTATGAACAAGGGGAATATCATAATTTATTTCCTGGTCATCTTAATGACTCTATACTTTTTCTCTCTTACTCTAGAATCTAAGTGGTAGGTCCCTCGTATGCGTAACGTCAAATTATATATTGGTACCATCCCTTAGTCTGTTTCTACCACCTATCAGGAGTGTGTATTTTTGTGTTTCGGTTTGAAGGACATTGTAGCCGGTTAAATTACTGAGCATTATGAGACTTAACATTAAGATGTTGAGTCCCCGAGACATAAGTGTTTCGGGTTGACGCCCGCCGTCCAATGCCATGCAATGCTTTGTAATAGAAGGTTATGTGTGTTGTTTATGAGCAGCCGTGGTGGTTACAATCAGGCGAGCGACCTGCTCGTTCCATTATTCAAGGTAACAAAAAAATACGGTACACGATGCGCATGCTTCTTCTCCGAACGCAGTACGCGGCGCAGCGTTACACGACAATATATTTTGTCGGAGGCAACTCTAGTCTCTGCCGCGGTCCGCGACGCGCAGTGCAGCGCCGCTCTAGTTCATCACGTCCATACGAAATTATTAAAATAATATTTTAACGCTTCGTGCCGCGCCGTGCAACGCCGCACAGTGCTACTTTAAATGCGGTCCGAACTTAAAACTGTCCTTTACAACTTGTAATTTAAATGGATACCTACTTTACTAGTTATCGGAGATTTAAAATTAGGCATACGTATTTGCATAATTGTTTTTAGAGTACTCCTATGAAGTCGAAATGTCTATTTCATATTGTTCTATTTCTAGTTCATTTCATTTGTGGGACCGCAAGTCCTTCGTAGTTCCTGATACCCACGATACAGGTTAACCTAGTGTGGGGTCAGGACTATATGTGTGACGATTGGGTGTATTTATTATTATTATTTTATTACTGCATACTCTCCATACAAACTTTGAACCCCCATTTTACCCCTTTAGGGTTTGAATTTAGAAATATCCTTCCTTACTCCTTGTATTTAATAATATTACATAGGGAACCTACAAACATACGCACTCACACCTGTAATCCCTGAAGGGTAGAGATGTAACCAGTACACTCGCATTTCTCGAGTTTATTTTCGTCCCGTGATGTGATACGGGGCGAGCCTATCGCCATGCCGGGCATAATTCCAGACTCCGGTCTGATACTGAGCATTTTGTAATTGAAAAACCTAATAACACTACTTTTCCGGACCCGGAATGGAACCTGACACTTCAGCACAGTCGCACCGCGTACGCATTACAACTGTGCTACCGAGGCCGTCACAATGACAAGCATAAAGGGAACTTCTGTGCAAAATATCAGCTTTTAAGAACCAAGAGCTTGGGCTGGGCGTTGATGAGTCAATGAATGAGTCAGTGAGGACTTTTCTTTTTGTATACATATAGGTACGTAATATACATAGATTAACAAAGGTAATGGATACTTATCAAAGGCAACTTTAAAATCGCGCTTATCACTGAGAAAATGACTGTAATATATGTAGTATAAACATGTAAAGAATTTCTTGTCCGTTCTTTTCTAGCAAAACAGCCTTAGAACTGACTGTAGACAAAATATGATTGAATCTTAATGATATATAACATTTTGAATTTGAAAAGATGTAGTGAACACCATATGATACCAATTTCCCATAATAAACCTGAACAGAAGAGCTGCAGAGACTGCCCACCACTGATCTGGTAGAAAACATATTGTGACCTCAAGCAAACCAAGTGGCCAGACCCGACAACCCAAAATAGACTGACTTGGCACAGAAAAGCCAGCAAACCTGACCCTAATGGGGACAGGGATAGAGAGATAATGATTATTATCAAAACTAACAATTCTTACACTATGTAACTCGGCATAATGTCTTCCATTACTTTTTCAATATTATATATTTGATGCAATGAAATATTCACTTTTATGATTAAATAGCTTTTGCTCACTGCTCAGCCTGCTAATTTCCAGCCATTTTATTACATTTTAGCCTAGGTCTTGGTATACTTGCACGCTAAATTTCCTCCAAAATGGTTCAGATGTTAAGGCGTGATTGACTAACAAACATCCAAATTCACAAACTCACAAATATCCAAACTTTTACATTTATAGGAAATAGGATAACAAAACTAAATATGGAATATTATCAACTTATAATTTTTTTGTCACCATAAGTAACCACTTTTTGCTTAATATATTGAACACAATAGAGAATTTTACCTTGACGGATTTTCAAATTTGTATAATAAATATGTTGCAGCATTTTATGCATGTAATAAGAATGACCATAAAATAATACAATAAGTTGATTAACTCCAATTTCATCAAATCAAAGTACAAGATCCAAGATAAGTAAGACACTATAGGTATCATGCCTAAATACTAAACCTAATCTAATATCTTAATTGTTTTTATTATTATCTATAACATTTAATGTGCACTTGAGACTTATTAGGTTAATAAGACCAAAAGATACAGTATTATCATTTCAAATGTTCTCAAGCCAACACCCTTTGTAACACAACCAAGAATAGTGGTCAAGTAATTTATCCAAGGTGTATAGTGATTGTTCTACTACATTTTAATTATTTTTGAATTATCAGCACTTATACATAATGTTGCTGTACACAAAAATAATATTGATGAATCCTCAACAAACTGTCACTACAAAACACTAAGTGCCGCCCGTCGCTGATAACTAGTGGAACACTTACCTAAAGCATTCACAAATCACGGCTAATATTTACAAAACAAAGTATCTAATGTCCCTACTCCCTACACAAACAGCCTGCCGAACGGCAGCTCAGCCCGTACGACACACGATGGAAAACAAATCGCGGTGTCGTGGCCAGCCCGCGGCCCGCGCCAGCTCACTGCCGTAGTGTAATCAGCTGATAAGGGCGGTGTAAACGCACCGACGGACGTGCGTACACGGACCGCCTGCATACGATCGGCGCATGCTTACAGATTTAACCGAAATCAATTAGCCAGCGCCTAGCGCGGCGGCGGCCGTGCCGTGTGCGTACGTAGGTACTAGGTACCGGGCGGAGGCGGCGGTGGCGGTAGCGGCGCGTGCCCGCCGTGAGCCGCAATAGCGTGCCGCTCGTACCGCCCGACCACCAAGCCACGGCTGCGCCCAGCGCCGCACGCCGCCACCCGACCGATGCACAAAATCGAATGCCATTACTTATTCACTGTTGCATGTTTATTGTGGTTTGCTACATGCGCGCACATCATATTTTATTTAGGTGAGTGTTGCCGGATGGATGGGTACTCACCGATGATTTCCATTGTTCCGAGCGCGACGCACACTGTAAACAACCCGACCGCATAATAAAACAAAATGGAAGTCCGGACTCGCCCGCGCCGAGATGGGAAATTTTATGAGCGCTCTTGAGTAGTAAAACGTCGTTACTATCCTGTCGTAGTATTTCAGCGGCCCCCCTCCAGTTTATCTGCCGTCACCAGATTAGATGGTACACAATCACAATACAATATGTTCAATTGTTCACTGAATGCACAAACGTCACGAAACTATAGTCAGATGACGATTTACACAAAAATTAATGTCGACTTGAAAATAATAATCATTGAAGCGTTTGACGTCCCGAGACACAACACCCACATCAAAAAATTCTACATGGCGACTGGACTGGCCCAGCTTTCAATAATTTCCACTCGAACATATTCCCGTTTCACTCGTTCACCATTCATTTAATTATTTCTCAATACGCGTGAGAGGGACAGCGATACATAAATATCTCCTATGTATGAATAGAATCGGTGTTGTGAAGTGCCCTCTCCCCGGCGATGGCCGAGCCGAGTTGAATGGACCCGAGAAGCGTTCAACCATTGGATCGATGAGTGTCACGTGATACAAATATGTCGGGCTATCTTTTGCGCGCCAACATTTAAACTTCAACATGATTATACAGGTTCTTTTAATAATTTTCATATTTCTAAGCACTGTTGTGTTTCGATTTGGAGCTTGCTTGACTTGACCCAAAATTAGAATAAAAAATTGAGAATATAATAAACTATACCTACTTTAAATGGAATAAGTAAGGATAAGCGGTAAACATTATATAGTACTCAGAAAGTAGGATAATATCAATATTAATTTGAGATTTGTCAGTGGACCCAAATGCTTTTGCGGGGCGGGGCTTGAGCATCTTAGCCCTGCTTAGCCCATAGTGGAAATGAATGTAGTTCCATGGTGCTCAAAATTAGCAAATTTTATATTTAGCTTTTTTTGCCGAGATTGTTTTTCCTACCTTTACACGTCGAATTGGAACTGCTTATATTATTGTTGTTGTATAAATTACAAAAAAATATTGTTATTACCAAAGACTTTGTTATTACACTGAGGTAAATTGTATACTAATTATATACATACTACCTATAAAGCAATTAAACAGTACAATCGAATTCAATTGGTAAGTATATAATAGAATACTTAGACGCTATAGATTATGACCAAATATAACCAAGAATCATCTTTTTCAATTCCCTTAACCCACTCGCAGTAGGGTCGGCGCAACATGCTTTATAAGATTTGGCTTGTAGTTTTTATGACCGGACATCTGCCTGAAGTCGACCCCTCTGGAGTGAAAACACTCAGACACGAAACATTTTTTTTGTCTCCATGCAGGAATCGAACCAGCGGCCTCTCGCTTCACAGCCGGTTACTCACCCACTGTGGCACGGAGACTTACCTAATATCTGTGGAATTTTGTTCACAACATAAGCCTAGAACCAAGTGGTTTTAAATAAATACACCCAACATTCACACACATAGTCCCGAACCCACACTAACACTCTGTATCGTGGGTATCAGGAACTATGAGAGACTTGCGATCCCACAACACCCAGACCCGCAGGCCGCAACACATTATGTGGATCACACAAACATGTCTTGGTGCGGAAATCGAACCCTTCGCCCTCTCGTTTCGCAGCCAGCTACTCTCCCACTGCACCACGGAGGCCAGAATCTTGCTATCCACTTACCACATGTCTTTATCTACCTCTATTTTTGGTAACCAGGAATAGTAATTTAAAATCTAGCCCATCCCAAAGAAAAAAATCCTACGCCCTTGAGATCGCAACAAGTTTTCTATAAGATTACAATATTACTACGAAGCAGGGAGAGACCTTAATAAATACCTTGTTAAAACTAGATACATCCTCATAGCTGCCTATAATGGAAATATATATAAAAATAAAATGCAGACCCTTGCAGGACAGTTTTATGCCCAGCCACATGATCTTTTATCCAATTTGCATACTGTACTGTATGATTGAAATCTCATTTTAACAAAATAATACTTACTGCCAGATTCAGATACATCAATTAAGTTGAAGTATTCATTAGCCATTTCTTTAATATGATTATTTCTCATATGTCTATTAAGATTAAAATCCGCATTCCATCGCACACCCGCAAACCCTGCATATGTGGACCATAAAGCATTTTTTTTTATTCAGCAATGGGGCTCAAGGTATAACTGGCTTTGATTGCGGAAATAACAGATAGACTTAAATGTGGTCTCTGTATAGAATGCAATAGCTCCTTGCAGACATGTTTATGAATATGGGTGTATGTCTTGGTTTACATAAGTAAGTTACAATAATAACTGCAAAAATGGGTAATCATAAAAAAGCTATTGATATTTTAAGTATTTATTGTGTATGAAAATATATCCTACTTAAAATTAAGTAATTACTAAAAGTATGTTGTAACTGAAATATAAGATAAATTATTTTGTTTACAAATTGCCAAATAAATTTTTATGCACTGTCTTCACATACTGTTACTTCTTTTTACCATTCATTCATTATTATAATGATGTCTAATATTATATAACTTAACGGAATTATAATTCTTAAGAATAATATTTAGCATACTACAAATTTACTTCAAAATTGTTTGTAAGCAAATCATAGATGGCTACATTTCACGTGAGTTCTTGATTTCACAAAAGATTTAAAAGTAACTCTGTAAGGTAATGTTAGATGCCAAGACCAAATACAGAGACAATGCAGTACATTGTTTTATTCTCCCAGCGAACAGTGCAAGAGCCGTCGGTGTTGTTGTCCCAGAAACATGAAGATGCCGTGTGGAGACCAGCACCATTTTTCTGCATTATAGTGCATGTCACTGAAAAATAACAAGCATATATATTTACTACATACCTACCAGAAACCATGAATAAATAATAAAATTTGGAGGGTATATTTAGGTGAATGTAAGAGAACTGAGTACTTATACATACCTATATATTTATAAGGTTTTTGTAATTTAGTTAGCTGCCCAAGACATGACTCCACAACAGCTGATGTCCATTGATTCACTTTGTTGTGTTGGTAAGCGGTACCCCCGATAGAATTTTCTATAGCTTCTTTGATGATTTTACTCACATCGTCGACAATGAATTGATTCTGAAACACGTCATGTTAGTGCATAAATAATCAATCAATATATCACGATAGCTGTTACGCGTGGTGGCACTTACTTCTTCAGCCAAATCGTTGCATTCTTTTACCTCCATGATTTAAAATTAAATGTTACCAAACTCAGAAATGTTATCTGGAAGTCGTTTTGATACGAAAACAAAATTTTTGACGCTATAGAAAGAAATCAGCCCAAAGTGAGGCTCGGGCAAAAACCATCGAAATATCGATATTTTGTTATAAATTTACAGCTATTTATATTGTCGATATTAGAGTATCGAATTCGTGTCAATTTCGATATATATATTTTAACGCAACTCTGGTTTTGTATATATTAATATTCATTTATAAATGTTTAATGTGTATTATAGAATTATGTATATATAGATCCGTATATATTTTCTTCAGTCGAAACTCGAACCGGTATAGCTCAAATTTCTCTATTGAAAAGGTGAAATCGGGGTTGAAAGTTTTACTTTAACCTCTAACCATTAAATTGCAATATCACGTCGCGTTGCGTCGTAACTCGTAAATTTGCTTAAATCGGATTAGGTAGTATTTTTACAGAAATTATGTCAAAGATATGAAGCTTCAAGAATCCAAAACTTATCCAGAGATAAGGTATTCATATTTCTAATCCTTGACAAATCTTTACAAGATGAATTAATCAAAGCTTTCTCGGCTGTAGGCTTTTTTAATATTTAAAAGTACATAAGTAATTAACATAACTTTTTCACATCTGTTAAAAATGTGTAAATAAATAAATTATACCCATCTATGTTAAACTTTCATACACATTCATATATTTTATTGTTAACAAACTGTCTTTTTTGAGGAAAGCCAGTTTAAATTAATAAAGTAAGTTTGGTGGTGGGTCCCTAGTATGCGAGGGGGGCCATCTGGGTTGGTACCACCAACCGCTTTGTTTATTTCTGTCGCCAAGCAGCAGTTTGTAAGCACTGTTGTGTTCCGATAATACCATGCAATATGTAGGTAAGGTATAATCTGAAGTTCTAGTTGGTGCTGCTTCTGTTTATGGGCATATGTGACAATTAATGCTGTCAACCTTTATATTACGCGATTTATGAGATTATTTAACTGTACCGCTTAGGCAAACACATACTAGAATATATTGGTTATAAATAATATTCTGGCAAATACTATCAAATACATAAAAAAATTGTTTGAAATAACTATTGAAACAAAAAACAATTTCTTTTAAAATAATATATCGATACATTTAATGTCCATCCCTAAGAATCAGGTTGTCTATGTCTGGCGTCTGTCATATTATTGTCTATTCTTAATCTAGTGTAGCCATATAAAATGTTAAAAAAATGTTTGCGTGACGCGCAGCTTTGCCTGGCTTACGGCTAGGCTGTGACAGTGATATGATATACATTAAATAGTCATCAATACAAATACAGAATATTCTTTATTATTGGTTGTTACTTGGTTTTTCTATCCCTTAATTTCGAAACTTGTCCTTATCTCTACAGTCCATAGAATCTGTAGTGTTTTCAACACTGACAACAATATATCAACTGTCAGTAAGTAATCACTTTTATTGTTCTTTTTTCGTGGTGAACATGGATATTTTCGATTTGATATTAAATTAGTTATAATGGCTTCTTCGGTGCAAAACAATAGAGTATCAACGCCTGGATATTGTGTGTGTTGTCGTGTGTGCAATATGTGGTGTTGGAGAGCTTTCAAATGGCTCCCAGTGTTGTTGATTGTGTCAATCGTAACTTGGTCCTACTATGCCTACGTTATCCAGTTGTGCATTTGTTAGTATTTATTAAGAACGTCTCTATATTTGTTTCGTAAATGCTAGTAAATTATTTATGGTTCGATTGTTTTACAGTTACAATTGAGAGTACAGTCCAAAAATGTGTGTATTTGGTGTTATATCACATACTACTGATAATGTTCGCTTGGTCCTACTGGAGGACTATATTTGCTGAAATAAAACTAATTCCAGACAAGGTGAGTTAATTGTATCTCCAACCAGTAAAAAAAATACTGTCTGCTCAATTTTGATGGTGTAACACTTTTTTTTAGTTACTTTCCCTAGTGGTGGCACAGCGTTAAAACCCTTTACTACTAGGAGAAAGTTCCTCATTTACTTTACTGAAAATAACACCATCCCTCTGCTTTGCTTAGTGTTAATAGCAGTGAAAGTAAAAGTGTTAAATAAGTTAGTAAATACAATACACATTAAACCAAGAAGGCCTCTCATAAATTGTGTCATAAATAGAAACTAAATAGTCCTTTACAGAAAAGATTAGTTCCATAGATCATGGATAATATAGACAATGTTTTAAAACCTTTTAGCATGCTAAAATTTGCACTATGCACACTTATTACAATTTCAAAAAAAGGACAGGTCAGGAATATTCTGAATTGTTGTGAGTGCATGAAGAGATTGATCAAAGTAGATTAAGGGAAAGTAGTATGTCAGGATCTCATAAAGTTGACATCCATAGTCTCTGCCTACCCTAATGTGTATACACACAGGCTATATAGTAAAAATGCTTGGTTCCATACATGTGATACAAATTATAGTGATCTATAATCTTGTCCATGGTCTGTGTGTTATTTAGTAATTTTGTATTTTATTTATTAAATATGCAGAATTATATTACAACATAATATTATGATAATTTATATAAAGACCACAGTATTAGGTTTTTTATGGTACATACAACCTTGTAAATCTATTTTTTCTCTTTTTAATGGTGGTAAGATTCTGATTATCATGCTACTATTATAAATGTGAAAGTTTCAATATGTGGGTGAAATTTGGGAAGTAGACCTTGACCTCGACTACTTTTTATAATGAAAAGGCCATACATATGCGCGAAGCTGGTAGCAAAAGTAAGTAAATCTATATGTGTAGAAGTACAAAAATCATTGAAATTTTATTATGTCTTGCCGACTGAAACATGAATTATGCGATTATTATTGTATTTTGAGACTACAAACTCAGGGCTAAGGCCCAACCTTTCTTGTTAGTAGATGTATGTTGAGACTACAGACTCAGCGTTAGGGTCAAATCTCTCTTGTTAGTGGATGTGTTTAAGGCCCCTCTTGTTAGTAGAGAAAGCATTTGCCCTGATGAGCTGGCCACAATGCCCCAAAGACTTGTCTGAGCTGCAGCCGAAACCCCAACAGTGTAGATTATCTTCCAGGGGATGCAGGTAAATTGGGCCAATCTGAAGCTATAGTGGTAGTGCCACCCAAATTGGGATTATGGGTTTTTTTATGGCATAGGCCAGCAAACGAGCATGTGGGTCACCTGATAGTGAGTGATCTCCACCACCCATGTACACCCATAATAAAAAAAGAATTATGGGTGCGTTGCCGACCTTAAAAGGAAAGAGATAATTAAGGAGTTGGGTAGAGGAGGGGTTTGGGCCTCCATTGACGTGAACCGATTATCTGTCTATGCAACTCGTAGAACTATAAATACAAATACAATGTGGCCTGCAGTAGGGCAGTATAATACAAGGCATATATAAAAAATACTAAAATAAATTTTGATGGTGCTTCTGAAATGCCTATATTATGTCTGTTTGTATTCTATATGTACCTAGAAAGAAACAAAAAACTCAATATTGACTTTGTTGTACTCATTCAAAAGTTATTGATGTTTTTTACATAATAAAACTTGTTCTTAATTACAAATTAGTTTATACATGAGCCAATAAGTATGCAAAATAAAAATGCAACATATGTATGTAACACATAATAATTTCATTGTTATCATTTGAGACTTTAAACTATTATTGTTTATTTAATCAATTAACTCAAGTGACTGGGTTTTAAAATAAAAAACATATTGTTGGTCTAAAGTAATAAACATTGTATTAATAAAAATACGGCAGTATAATAAAAAAATATCGGCGATTTTAGTGTCAAATATTATATTTTTTTATTATTGAGCCACGATTTTGTCTACAGCACAAATTGTCCGTCTTGACTGGGTCATTACCAATGTTTCACATAAAACCGACGTAAAGTAGTGGCTTGCTGCTGCGTATCGTATGGTGATTATGATATCAGGAGGCCCAAATCCCACTCCCCTTCCTAATCTCTTAATTATCATTTTCCTTTAAGGTCAGCAATGTGTCCATAATACTTCTGGTATTGTAATAGGTTAACCTGAGTCGTTAGTATCAGGATCTACGAGGGACTTACGGTCCCACTACATCCAGACCTGAACTGATATTTGTGGGTTACACAAACTTTTGTATTGGTGTGGGAATCGAACCCGCGTCCTCCTTCCACAGCCGACTACTCCCCGTTACGCCACAGAGGCTGTCAATACTAAAGATTGTTGTATATTAAAGTATCTTCACACAACCTCCGTAGCGCATTGTACGAGGCGTCGACTATGAGACGCCTGGTTTGATCCCGCACCAAGAAAATTTGTGTGAACCACAAATATTTATTTCCGGTCTGGATGTTGTGAAACCGAAAGTATCTTGTAGTTCCTAATACCCACGATACAAAACCTTGTATCTTACTGTGGAGTTAACGACTATTTGTGTGACTGTTGAGTGATATTTATTATAATTTTCATAATGTTTAAAATATTTTTCAGTACAAACTGCCTGAATTAGAATTAGAAAAATTGCTTGGTTCCGAATCAGAGGATGGTCAAAGGGCAATATTAGAGAATTTTGCTAAGGATCTCCCCATAGTCACTAGGTAAGACATGTTTTTTTACTTCACTATTAAATAACACTAACAAATTTATATTTGGTACCTGCTTTTAGTTAACTACTATAAGAGTAACTGAAAAAAAAACACCACCATGTACCACTCATTTAAATGTTTGTTTAATTGTATGCCTAAAATCCATGGCATATCACGACAGTAAAACTGTAGTAACTATATTTTGTGAACAAAAGTGTAGTAAGGATTAAATAGTAATTGAATTCAATGGTTTTATAACTACGGTTGTACAATTTTCTATGAATTCTTACAGTATCGAATTATGGACACTTCAAATTAAAATAACAAAGATTAAATCTAAAATCTGTATAGTATTGCATATTAACCACATCTCATCTATGTATTAATGACAAGCAAGCGATATCGATGTTCTTCCAATAATTACCTCCCGTAGTTTCCAATAATGGCCTCATTCTGCGAGAGTGCACTCAAATGCATTCGACCGGAAGAGACTGAAACTACGATGAAATAAAAAAGTGCCAATGATTATTGGAATAAAGGTCAGATGAATGTTTTGTGAAATTAAATATAGTTTATGTAAGATGTGGGTTTTAATATTGCTTGTCAAGTAAATTTTTATACAGGGTGTTTAAATTACTATTTATTGGAGTTGTGTCTTTGTAAGATAATTTTTAACACTGATAATGGTAGCTATTCTTGTCACCCGACTAAACTAAAACGAAGCTAAAATTTGAACTAAATTAAAAACGAAACTATACCTAAATGTACAAAGATAAGTAGGTACCTATCTATAATTATAGTGAGTATAACCGTCTCGTAAAGTTACTGTACTGTATAGTAAAATCGGGCACAATGTCCTGTCATTCCTATGGTTTTTATGTAGCTTTTATTGATAACTAGATGTTTACAATGTCATTAAATTGTTATATATTTTTTTTAATTGGTTGTTTTTAAAACAATAAAATGTGCAAAAATACGAGCAAAAATGGATTTCATAAATAAACACGTCCTTATGACATACCCTGACCGACGGATTCATGTTGATAAATATATTGGTGTTGTCAGTTGTGTGCCCAGACCTAACAAAAGGGATCTAAAAGCTATAATTTGGACTACATAAGTATTCATTACGTAGAAATACGTCATTATAGCCTTTTTTCAAATAACCTTTTTTATCATTATCCTAAAGGAGGAAAACTTGTATGATAAATTATATTTTTCTGGTCAAATATATTTGAAACATGATATTAATGCTATTCTAACACAATTAATTTAACAATATTGCGGCGTTTTTCAAACTCGGGCCTTACGGGGAGAAAAGGGATTATTCCAGAAAAAAGACGCATAGAAAGTTATTGTAAAATTAAGCATAGGTATATGTTTGTACTATTTATTATGTAGGATAATAAATAGTACAAACAACAGTAATACAATCTTCACATTCATATATGCACGACAGCCTCAAAGGACTCTTAGGCATAATAATGCCACATTGGTGCCAAAACAAATATTCTTGATACATAATATTATTGACTGAGACTGCCTCGTTGATCTCTGGGTCGGGTAAAAGTTATATTGGGTTTTTCTATTACGAAATGCTCAGTATCAGTCCGTAATCTGGAATTTGTACCCTGTGTGGTGATAGGCTCACCCCCTATCACATCATTTTATATAAGGATACCTTACGTAATAATGTATTAGGTGTATGTTTCACTTACTAGTGTCTACGTTAGTAAAATTAAGATATAGATTCGCAGATAAGTAAATTGTAAAGAGTACAGGAATGTGTTTTTGTGTTATATGTCGTATTTAAATTGCGATTGTTATATTAGCAATGTGTCATTGTAATAGCAAGTAGCAGCCAAAATTTGAGTAGAACCATCTCATTGTAAGAAGTTAGTGTTGTCTTTTATATGCTGTAAAAGAAGGCTCAAATAAGGCATTCATGTAGGAAGAGTAACCTTGAACTCCGAAAAACGTATTGGATCTGTATCTCTCACATATAACACTGACAGCTTCTGTGATGCAGTGGACGAGTAGCCGACCGTGAAACGTGAGGCCGCGGGTTCAATCCCCGCCCCGAAACAAATATTTGTCTGATACACAAATATTTGTTCGGGTCTGGGTGCTATGAGACCGTAAGTCTCTCATAGTGCCTGATACCCACGACACAAGATTTGTATCTTACTGTGGGGTCAGGGTTATGTGTGGGTGTTATTTATTAAAAAATACATATAATGTCATACAATGCTGATTTAACTTTCGAACAGTCAACAGGATAAGTATAAAATATATTGTCATTTTCCTGCGACAGCTTCCACGTTGCGATAGCTCAAAACGATCTAAAATTTTACGATAACAGGAAATAATAGATGATCCATTATATGGGCCAGTGATATTGTGAGTCTATACAATTATAATAAAATTATTAACTTAAACTTTACCATGAGTATAATAAGTACGTTTTCATTGTTCCTATGACTTTACACATTTACTTATATTTTAACTAGCTTTACCCGTGTGTAGTTAATTTAGTTAAAAAAATATTATTTCCCATTCAAACTTTAAAAAACAACTGCACCCTCTTTCTCCCCTTAGGTGTTAATCCATTTTCAACATATTTACAAAAGAAAGTGGCAACGCCATGATTAGTTAATACACGTATTATTAATGTTAATAAGTTGAAGGGTAATTGTTGATTTCTAGTTACCAATCTGTTTACTAACGTATATAAGGCAATGCAAAATTAGTCCGGTGTTTATGCAAAGGATTTAGCCACTTTCTAAACTGCGTTATTGAACGTGCCCTACCCGCATTATAATAGCAAATGTAACCCACTAACCCACTGCTTAATTATGCGCAAGTAAAACATCCTGTATACAATTACCGTTATAAAAGCTAAACTGAATCGTGAAATATGCAGACTTGGGATTTTGGTCAGATAATCCTACAATCTTATTTACCATTAGGTGACCCACTTGCTCGTTTGCACTACATGGCTATTAACAAAAATATTTGATAAATAACTGTGATTCAGTATAATGTTACATCGTTATAGATATGTACATACATACGCACTCACGCCTTTATTCCCCGAAGGGTTAGGCAGAGGTGTAACTAGTATGATGTTATAGAGTACCAGCCTATCGCCATACCGGGCACAATTCCAGACTCCGGGCTGATACTGAGCATTTCGTAATAGAAAAGCCCAATATCACTTTTACTCAAGACCTCAGCGTCAGCCTCAGTCGTAACGCGTACGTATAACAACTGCACCACCGAGGTAGTTATACATATAAATGTAGGGTATGTACCTTTTCAGTATGTATAATGTAACAAAATTGGCATTTAATTTAATCACAAGTTCTTTTTTGTATGTAGGGGGTAATTTATGTAAGTAATGAACCAGTTTTAAAGATGAACTTTTACCTATACAAGCCGCTTGGTCCAGCCGCCCGCGTGAGCGCGAATAGTTGCTTGAGCATATAATTTCAACTACGAGTTCTAAAATTCTGTGACTACGGCGCGTACGGGTCGTGCGATGCGGAAACATGTGACTTCTTTTTAACTTTCACCAGATTCAGTTTTGTTTAAAAAACAGATAAATATTCGAAAACTAAACACAAGTTTTGTGATACTCTCTTGAGTGGTAGAGCCACGCTGTAGACACTTTTGTCTACAGCATGAATGGGCTCGTCCGGGTGGTTACCACTGTCTCACACAAAACCGACGTAAAGTAGCAGCTTGCTGCTTCATTTCGTACGGTGAGTGAGATATCCGGAGGCCCAAATCCCTCTCCCCTTCCCAATCCATTAATTATCCCTTTCCTTTAAAGTCGGCAACGCGCCCATGACTCTTTTGGTTACATGGCCGGTGGAGATCACTTACCATCAGGTGACGCACTTGGTCGTTAGCCGGCCTATGCAATAAAAAAAACATTAGTACTATGAAAACGCAATGGTAGAGTAAACTAGTAGCTGCTTCTCGTTCAACATGCAATGTGCATATTAACTACATAATTCCGACAGTTATTTTGCAGTAATATTACATGTAAATATTTGTTACTCACAGTTTGACGTAGTACTTTTATGAGTAATTCTGTATGTAATGTATAATAATTAATCATTACGGTAAGCCGCGAGTTATTTTGGTTTTTAAAATTCTATCTCACGAAAGTTCTTAATGCTTGTTTTATATTTATCTTAATTCCAACCTCTATAGTTAATTTATCAAAACGATACGATATTTCCAACAATCGAATTATGAGCAAAACTAATTGATTTAACTCTTGTTTCACCACCTCTTACCAAATAAAATATGATACGCTTAAACACAAGAGATACAATCTGACCTTAGACTCTGACATAAGTATAAACCAGTAGTAAGATATCTACTAGATATTTTCGAAACTACTTGTCTGATACATTAATTGATGGTTAAATCATACTCGAAAGTTGTGAAATAGGTCCTTGAAATAAGCTTAGATCACGGTTAGTTTAAGACTGCAATGAATAATTTTTTGGTTAACAACTCTCTCCTGGAATTAAAGGTGCAACGGTTCCACTAACGAAAGCTGGTCAACCGTCTGTGCAACTCGCAGACTTCCACCATAAATACAATACAAATACAAAATATAATGTACTCTCTAATCTTTATTCAAGAACAGTATAGTACGGTGACGTAAAATATAGCTTCAGCACTTACGTTTGTACACTACTGTTTGGTACTTACGAATTAATACTAACATGCAATGTATATCCGGTCATCCGTTTCCGGTAAATCACTCAAGAGAAAAATAAGTACATAATGTAATATTGTAACAGTCATCATCATAATATGTCCGTGTTTTTGAAATATTTGAAAATTGCTGGAACCTATCATTTTTTGTAGTAGTATGTACTGTACTGTACTTCAATGAGCTCTTCTGTGCGAGGATTTCTGTATGGGTACATGATTGGTCCGCTTTTGTTTAGCGCCTAAAATGGACCAGGTAGTAAGGTTTATGAATACAGGCTTTATATGTAGATCAATATACTTTGTATGGACGGCAGTTCAATCGATAATTTTAACGCATTGTTTTTAACACGAGGTAATATAACATTAAACCAGTTTAGACAGAATTGAGACCGAATAAGAATCCCCGACGTCAATTATAAAAACATATGTTACTTTTAAACGGCTGAACTGTTTTTTTTTTCAAACAGAGGTAAGAACCATCTTGATTAAAACGACTTTCAAATAAGAAACATCGCATTCAAATCGGTTCAGTCGTTTAAGCTCTACGATGGCACATATAGGCAACTTATAAAAGCTCTCTGTTTGGCCGAGGCTTAAAAAAATATTAACAAAAATCCATTAATAACTACACTCATTTCCCCAGGACTATGTCGGGCTCAGTGCGTTACTGCAATCGTTGCGTGTTAGTGAAACCCGACCGAGCCCACCACTGCAGTATATGCGCCCGGTGCGTCCTCAAGATGGACCACCACTGTCCATGGGTGAACAACTGCGTGTGCTTCCACAATTACAAGTTCTTTATGCTGTTCCTCGGATACGCGCTCATTTACTGCCTCTTTATTATGGCCACCTGTTTGCCTTACTTCATTAGGTTTTGGAAGGTAAGTGTTTTTAAATTATGAATATTTCTCTTAGAATTAGAAATGGGTGGCTTTGATTGTTTTTGGTTTGCTTCCTGGTGGTTAATGTGGTGAGGTATTTGTTTATTAAAAAGTGTAGATAATATGTATTTAAAAAAACCGATCAAGTGCGAGTCGCAGTCGCACACCAAGGGTTCTCTGTATCCATGCCTTAAAATTTTACATTTCGTTGTTTTTAATATTTGTTATGAAATTCACCATAACAACATATATTCTGTAAGCAATACAAATAGCTACCTATTACGGTTCAAAGCTCTACTCTTTAAAGGTAGAACCGACAGACAGACAGAGAGAACGGGTGTAGGCGTTAGTGGAACTTTGGTTGGAACCCTAAAAAGTACTGAATGTAAAACTTGAGGATATATATATATATCGTTTCAGATTTTTTTAATATTAATAATTTCCTATTTATTGTATGCAGTATGCTGAGTATTAATAATTAATTAGATATAAGTGAACATTCAATCATTTGTTATCTATTCAACCCTAATATATTTAATAAATACACTAGTCAACATAAAACTGACTATAACAATTTTGCAGATGTATCAGGAATACAAGCATGCCCACTGCGAGCGTATAGTCCAAAACGGCACATATACTAAAATATGCATGGATTTGATTAACGTAATTTGAATTATTATTAATTATTTTATATCCATCATCGAATTTTAATCTTGTCACACATGATTGCATAATGTTGTTTGCATCGACGCGATCCAGGATCATTAGGTTAGCTTTTATGGCTTTGTAGATTAGATATTAGATGGTGCAGTACAAAGTTCGGTTCTGTTTTGTGTTACATCTAATGTGTTTACATTATTTAGGTGCTATTTTTAACCTGCTAGATTTCTTAAAAGAATGTAGAAATTTTGTAAGATTTTTCTGATAATAAATAATTGTTAATAAATTTAAAAATAATAAGTGAGTATACTAAACAAATGATAAGTTTTCACTAGTATGTTACTGTAGATGACGTGAACTGACGTCAAGCAGGGTTGTCGGTCTTGAACATCGAAATAAGATGACAAGAGACTTAACTCAATCAAAAAACTCTGTTTACCCCACTAAAACTCTGTGCACGGGGGCGGGGTTATAAAAATCTATGCATAATAATAATAATAAGTCTTTATTTTCGGACAACAAAAATCCATTGTGTTAGTAGTACAAACAATTACTTAAAAACTAATGTTAGTGACAATAGCATATATTTATGTGCATAGTATGTGTAGACGACGAATAAGCAAAGCGCATTTTTAGTTTATCATCCTCCACACAAAATGCCTCATAATAGGTGACATTATAGTCTCCGCCACGCTTTTCAGGATGCTGTTGTGACTGGCCCGTATCCTACTTACGAGGGATATAGTTTGCTTTCGAAGAATGGCTTTGAAACCATCCGTCCTGTTCCTCACAAACATCTCCGAAGCGCTGCAATAACGAGGCAATCCCAACAACATTCTGAAAATGTTATTATATTGGACACGCAGTGCATCTAGCGATCTTTTAGTACAGCTGACCCATAGATTCCCCGTGTAAAAGCTCTGACAATACGCCTTAAAGAGCGTAATTTTAACATGGTCAGTACAACGAGAGAATCTACGTGCCAACATATTACCTCGGACCGCCAAAGCCCTGCGCTCCCTCTCTATATCTACATTGTCTTTGAGGTCTTCAACAAGAAAATGCCCTAGGTATTTGAACCTCGTCACCCTCTTAATACTTACACCGTTTAAGGTGATGTCAGGGACGCTATCCAAGCACCCACTGGTAGCCCCAAAGATCATGTATTCGGTCTTTGTTACATTGTACGCTAAACCATGAGCAGCAGCGTACTCCCCACAGACTTTCAACATATCTCTCAAGGCTCCTGCAGTCGGGCTCAGCAGCACCATGTCATCTGCATAGCTGATATTATTTGCGCTTACGCCATTCAGTTTGCATCCGACACGCATGCTGCTAAGATCGACTATGAGATCATCCACATACAGGTTGAATAACCGCGGGGAAGATAGTCCACCCTGTCTCACTCCACACTCTAATCTATAGGCTCCCGAGAGAGCGTTAGACCATCTGATATGGTTGATCTGATTTGCATACCAATATTGAAATAACCGCAGAACCTCCGGTGGAATACCCCTGTCCCCCAACTTTCTCCAAAGCAAATCATAAGAAACAAGGTCAAAGGCTTTAGATAGGTCGAGAAAACAGGCGTAAACCGGCGTTCTACGACTCGTATAATATTGGACAGTATGCTTGACGCCTAAAATAGCGCTGTCCGTTGACAATCCTGGTTGAAAACCAAATTGAGCATCATGTAGGTGCACATATTTCGCAATACACGTGTCAAGCAAACTATCCAATATCTTGGCTATGGTAGTAGCAAGAGAGATGGGACGATAATTACCCTTATCCGTAATATCCCCTGTTCTGTTTTTAACTATAGGCACCACTGTTGTTTTCATTAGGTCCTCTGGTAAATATGAGTGACTGATACACAAAGTATAAAACATAGCCAGAACTCTAGGCAGATGAACACCAGCATATTTAAGGTGCTCAATGCTGAGCCCGTCATGTCCGGGGGATTTTCCCCTGCTCATCCTCTCAATAACAGTTTTAACTTGCTTAGAGGAAAAATGCAATAGCGGCTCCACCCCCAGACTGCCAGGCTCTACATGGGTTGTCGTACCCGAGGGACCTAATGGGGATAGTATCTTAAAATGTTCCATGAACATATTTGCAATTTCCCCAGCACCATTTACTCCTGCAACACTCACTGGAAGGCCAGGCTTCTTATCCAGGATGTTTGTGGATTTCCAGAATTTGCCAAAATTGTTATTAGCCTTGTGTAGCGCTATAATATCCATTTTTATCTGGTCTTGGTTGTTCTGACACCATTTTAGGCGGCCCTTAAAAGTTTTACGAGACTCACACATTTGTTCATAAACTATACCTGTACTTGGCCGGTTATGTAGTATCCAGTTTTTAAATTTAAGCCTGGCGTTCCGATAAGCATCACTAACATGTTTATTCCAGCCACATAAAACCCTTCTTGTTCTAGTTTCACGTGCCTGTAATTCATTTGTAGAGACAGCTGCATCACATAATACCTTAACAATTTTCTTATATAGGTTATTTAATAAAAGCCTATGTGCATCTAACCTGCATGCTCCATGGGCACACCTTGCAAACTCTTGAGGGAAATTAATTTCACGGAGTTTAGTGTTACACAAATCATGATAACCCGCAATTTGTGACTCATTTCTGTTACCCCAAATAACTAAGTTGCGCAGTGTGTCATGGATCATTACTTTAGGTTTAACAATATTCAGATTACAGTAAATGTGTAAAGGTAAATGATCTGAAATAAACACATCTTCCTCTACATCTATCCTAACTATAGTGTGCCAAGCTGATTGAGAGACAACACAGTGGTCTAGCCATCTTCTACACCCGTGTGCCTCACTCACAAAAGTATAAGTATTAGATGTTAGTCCTAATTTCTCTATATCAGCACAAATCCAGGACTGATCCGTACAGAAATTAGCCAATTCCTTATAAAACAGTTCATGGGGGTGGGCATTGAAATCGCCTAAAATGTATACACTTTCGACGGCACTACTCTCTACAATGGCAGTTATCTCACCTAAGACTCCTGCATAAGACGACAAGTTCTCGGGTGAGTCTGTTGGCATATAGACGGAAAATACAATAATAGAACAACCGCCTATGGTGGCTTTAATGGCCGCAATCCGTGAGCTGCTACATAATATCACAGAAACTGTATCAAAAATATCTTTTTTCCAGAGAATAGCTACTCCCCCATAAGGTCTTCCTACTAATAGACCTGCAGATGTGTCCACAGACGATTTCCCAGTATATTCTAAGTTAGGGCAGACAGTGCCTAATAATGGAATATCATGGGGAAGTAGCCATGTCTCCTGGAGGGCCACCAGGTCTGACTTAGCACAAACACTCTTAACACTATCAATCGAACGTTTAAAAGATTTACAATTAAAACTAGTAAATTTACAATAATTTATATTCTTATTTTTGCTATCCATAATTTAATTTATTTTAGAAATCAATTCAGCTGGTTCCGTTCGATACTTAAAATGTACAAACCGCCTAAAAGTAATGCCTTCAGGCCATAACTTTTCATTTAAAAATATATCTAATTTACATTTGGATACATACAGCTTATAAGCGTTATATTCTTTTGTAGCCTTTGTATTTATCCTCTTTAACGAAACAGTTTCACCTGTTTTTTCCTGAATATAGACAATAATGTCCTGCTCGCTTGTTTCTCTGCTAACATTAGATATGAACAGTGGTAGTTTAAGATCCGCTGCTTTAAAGTTCCCATGAGACACAGCACTACCTTTTTGCCCAAACATTTTCTGATGTTTAGATGTTTTACGCGTCACTAAAGTCCATTCCGTATTTTTGTCCACTACCACTTTTTCACACTTTGTGATCGAACTCGATGCATTCATTCGGTTGATTATTTGCTGAGATACGTTCGGTATAGTTCTCGGTGGCACCACGGTGAGTTGTTTGCTACTAGTAGGGGATAGGTCCGTTGCTCGCGCGCAGGTAGCTGTTTCATTTATCGATTTGTGCGAAAGTGGGGTATTCGCCGAGGCCTCAATGCGCCAGTCTTGATGCTCTGTCCCGCTTGTACTTTCACATCCATTGCGACGTTCGTATCTGCTATCGCTTGCACCTTTCGAAACCGGTGTAGTCGCCTCACTGTCTTGATGTGCTTTTGTCGCATCTTTTTGTTCATGAAAAAAAGAGACAGAGTCATCCTCGTTACCTGCATTGTATGGCGAATGTATTGAAGACGTCGGACGGTCCTTCAACTTATTACTATCAGCTGATTGTACCGTTTTCTTTATCGGTACGTATTGCAGACCGATGGGACCACTATCAAGCGGACTGTTATGCACACAGCTTATCCTTCTGTTTATGTTTACATGAGAAGGAAAGTGATCTATTATCGAGGCATGTTTCATATTATCTACCTCCACTTTTAATAATTCAAAGTTCTCTGTTGTTACAAATTTTTCTTCCAACGTACTTAATTGCTTTTGTAGACGTAGTATATCCTTTAAAAAACGGGTCACGTCGACATGGTCAAAAGTTACTGGTGGAAGTTTATGTAGGTCTTTCGCGACGAAAACAGGAAATAGCTCCGCATTTGTGCTCTTCAAAAGACTGATTATGTCTTCTAAATTTTTTGACCTTTTCTTGTTGCCCTGTCTTCTCCGAGCAGGCATCTTTTTCGCATTTGGCAGCGATTCAAATAACAATGTCTTGGCTGTTATTATCTCCTCTTCCGAGAAAGATGTAGTGCATAGTTGGTGTACACTATCCTCATCCATGTAGTCCAACACATGTCTTAAAAACGCCAACAGTTCGTTAATTACGATTTCACAATTCACACACTTTACAATATTTGAGGTCATTGTCCTCCACGATATGTCACCGATTATGTTATAATGATAATAACCTCTAGTTGAAACTTGTTACGTCTAATTTATTGCGCGGTGCAGAACGTCGTATCTCGATCTAGAAATTTAATATTTAGACATAAACTTTTATGGCATAAAGTTGATTTTCAACCTTCATGAATTTTTTTGCTTGTATGAGTGTTACGTGTGATTTTACCTTTGCATGTGTAAGTAAGTGGGGCTGTATTTTTTGGCAGATTCAAATCAAAGTTATCGTTCTAGTTATATATCTTATTTCGATGGTCTTGAAGGAATAATGGTCATAGTTACTGTTTTAAAACATGTATAAAAAAATTTCCCGACGACCCCATGCATTGCGATGAAAAAAGGAAGATGACTGTTAACCCCATTATCTTAACTAAACACAAATAATAACTTACTCATAACACAAATTCTTTCCCTTTTGTCACGTTCTTGTAAAAACTTATAGCATTCATTCAAATATGTTACGTTAAATTGCACATAATTGTTACATGCGTCGTAATGACGTCATTCATAAAGCTACACCCAAATAATTTCATCGTATGATAAGAGATGACGGAATTGCAAAACATGATTTAGGTAATGAGGTGTCGGGGACGATTATTATTTGTTGACTCATTTACGCTTTATCCGCATGTTATTCGTTCCACATTGTTTAACTTTTTGCAAATGTTATCATCATTGTGATAATTATAATAATATGTTATAGGTATAGAAATACTTTTTATAAGATTTATTATTATATAAAAAGCTTGTAAAATAATATTTATTTATGGCCACTGTTTCAGATCCATGGTTTCGCTTAATTATATTGTTTCATGATATGTTTCCTAATAGTTTTCTTGAATTACATTTAAATATATCAATGTTTGTATCCAAAATCAGTTAAATAAAAATCTTTCTATGGTGTAATGATATGGTCTATTTTGCTTTTACGTGAGATAGATTTTACTTTTAACTATGTGAGAAAGTTTATATTCATTTATTTTTAAATTATGCATATAATTAATCGTGTTCAATCGGCATCGCAGTGGGGATGGCTTCTTAATTTATTCTCTATAACAATTAAGAAAAAATTGCCCCAGAGGGGTTGATGTCAGGCAGGCGTCTGGTCGTAAAAAACTATAAGCCAAATCTTTCTGTAACATGTTGCTACGAATGGGATAAGGGCAAGTGGAAGAAGAAGAACAATTAAGATAAACAATGTGGAACGAATATTTTTGGCAACACTAAATATTAATATTTGTAACAGTACAGAGCATGTCATACTACTTAGTTGTTATTTGTTTCTAAGTAGTGGGTGTCATACTTTTTTTTTTATTTGACACTGAATAATACAATTAAGGTTTTTGTATTCTCCAGGTAAATCTTTGACTATTTTCAAAAATATGATCAAACATTATAAATCTGATTTTATTTTTACTATTTTGTGTCTGAACTGTAAGAGTTGGATGGATGAAGATATTATTTTGTAATTTACTCTTTAAAACCATTTTGGAAAATCTTTTATTTTTGTTATTTCGCCTGAAATGAGAAATATAGTTAAATTCTTACAAAATTAAATTAAGGCATACAATATACTTATATATTTTTTATTTGTATTTGGTGCATAATCGAAAAAGATATTGAACATTTCAATCACATTTTTATTATGTTCAGACATAATTGTATTCTAATAATAATTAAAATAGTGTGTTGAGGGTCACTTCCACAAGCGAGATCCCGTGACGTTACAGTTCTTAAAAACCTACACTATAACGGTTATTACGCCATTATGCAATAGTACAAAAGATGAAATGAAATAATTGGGAGATATAAAAGATACTAACTACAGTTTAATAATATAAATAAATATATATAAAAAATGGTTTACATTTATTTATATGTGTTCGCGTGTTCCTTATCTTGCGGATAAAAAAAGTCTAGAGATGAGATAAATCGCTAGCTTAAAATGGATGGCCTATAGGTATGATTCATAAGGAAACTTATTATGTAAAGCATTACCTTATATAGAATAACCAAAATAACGGTTATTTGTATAGGTTGTCTAGGTTTATTACACCATTATGACTAAAACTTTGCGTGAAACTCGCTTGTGGAAGTCACTCCTTAATATCTATCATCATCATCATCAGCCACAAGACGTCCACTGCTACAAGATGGACCCGCGACCTGACTAGGGTTGCAGGAAGCCGATGGATGCAGGCCGCTTCCAACAGGTTGGAAGGCGTTAGGGGTGGCCTATGTTCAGCAGTGGACGTCTTAATATCTATACATAGATTTATTAAATAACGTTTTTTCAGGGAGACTTCGGCGCCGCGGCGAGTACTGGCAGATACCACATTGTGTTCGCATTCTTCGTGTCGCTAATGTTCGCTATATCGTTGGGCTCACTCTTCGGTTACCATTGTTACCTCGTCGCCAATAATAGGACTACTTTAGGTATGTTATTATCGATAATTTCAGGTTGTTAATTTCAAGTTTCTCAAATGTACTAAAAGAGATTAATATTAACTTGAACCTAGTATTTATTGCAATTACTAGGTGTAAGTATTAAAGAGTGTTTCCTTCGTATGCGAGAGGCTATCTGGATGGGCATATTCGCTTCATCTATTTCTCTGGTCAACCAGCAGCGTAGAAGCACTGTTGTGTTCTGTTTTAAAATGCATTTAAGACTGTGAAATAACTGGACATTACCGAGAATGCTATGCCATGCAATAAATGTTCCGAGTGATTTTCCTTCTGGTAATGGGCAGGACTGGCGCTTGATCACCACGCAAACGACATCCCCGTACTCTCCCGTCTCGTCATTCACGCAAATAAAAATATATTTTGTCATTCCATTGTGGTTGTTTATATGTCCATACAATATCTGTCTCATAAAAGGTGGTTCGTCTCATTCAGGAAGTTGTAAATTTATAATATAAAAAATAAAATAAAAAAAAGAATATTGTAGCATATTTAGGATGCCATCGTAATATAATCTTATGATGGTTCCCATTACACTTTTGTAAATCAATTTTAAATATCGTGCGATCGACTGCCTCGGTGACGCAATTGTAACGCGCGAGGTCTCGGGTTCGATCCCGGAGATCGAACCGGGGATCGGGTAAAGTAGTATTAGTGGCTCACCCCCTATCACATCGTGGGACGGAGATACGCTCGGCGAAATATGGGTGAACTGGTTACACCTCTGCCTTCGGGGATTACAGGCGTGAGTGCGTATAAATATCGGTCCTCAAAATAAACCGAATCGATTATTAGATTTATTCTAGAATGTCATTATAAAGTAGCGGGCTTTGATTATTGGTTGAAACCGTAATCGCAAGATATTACTTTTATTTTACTATTGAAATTTGCATTTGTTAACAAAACCTTGTTTTTATTTATATCTGTGGTACAAATTATTGCAGTCACATTGACCTTTGCTGCATTTGGTACAACACTCCGATAATATATTTTAATATGAAACTAAAATGCTGTATTGTTTTCAGATATGCTTATAAATTATCGGCGCTTGAGCAGTCCCACCGGGCAAATGCTTAACAAAATGCTCAAAACATTGGTCAATGGTAACTGCAGATAGTTTTTAGCGCAGACTTTTATGTAGAGAATATAGATGTAAATATGTATTTTGGAGGTAAATTGTCGATAGATGTGGAGTATCTTTATATTTTAAATGACTGTAACAATTTGTTTAGGTATTTACTTTTGCTTGACTTTTGGTAGACTTCTAGAACGTCGAATAGAACTTTACTGATTTTTACTATGGCATTATTCCTAACACAGGTATCTCATACTTAAAAGAAGACACCAAACCCAGCAAGCTGTTAATAGATTAATTTGGTGCCAAATAAAATATTTTGTATTTTGTATTTGTATTATAGCGGAAAACTAGGGTATATTTTTTATCGACATCTATATTCGTCCATTATGGTCCCTTTCAGAGGAAGAAAACTTCCCACAAAGGTTGTTCTTTACCGTTCTTTCAGCCGTCAAGATCTAAACTTATTCCATGGATTTCTGATTTTCCAGAAGCGTTCCGTGCTCCAATGTTCCGCAGCGGCGCCGACAAGAACGGCTTTTCCATCGGTGCTTACAATAACTTTAAGGAAGTTTTCGGCAGTAGCCCTAACCTTTGGTTGGTGCCAGTTTTTACCAGGTAACACCTTTTTATTTATTATCTTTTTTTTAGTATATACAATTTAAATTTTAAGCCAGCAACACTGCCTGATATGTCTATTCATAATCATGAATGAAGGAAATAATAGATAATAATCGATAAAAAGATCGAACTATGCACGTTAGTTTATAGTCGATACATTAAAACATATCCTAAATGGCCAATAAAATAGTGAGCTAGTTTGCATGTTTCCCTAAACTGTGTGAAAAAGAAGTGAATGACCATGTCTAACGCGTGTGAATAGAATAGGCTAAATAACAATAACATAGAGTGAAATATCTGAAACACGTCACGTCATTGTATGCTTTATTATGTATAAATTTATCTCATTTCATTGTAAACTAAACATGTAATTGGGTATTAATCATGCCACGGTCACGCGAAGTATCGAATACTGTGATGTAGATGTATACTGGTCGAAAATGAAATACGTTATCGAGTTAGCGTAGATGGTATAACAAAAATAAGAATTCAGCATTTGATGATCAGAAACTTGTATGCTATTCTCAAATATTCAAAACATATTTACACTGTAATGCATCATATTTTGAAATATTCCTGATTCACTTCTTGGTAATTAATCGATTAGCTCTCAAATGATCTATAAGACTAAAAAAAACATTTTGTTAAATATCAGTTATAATTTCCACATATTTAATTTTTTGCATGGGTTTGGATTTTGCATATGACACCACTATATTATATTTTTTACGTATTCCTGTACAGATACTTCTTTCGAAAAGTTACATACAGCACAGAGTGCTATACTCAACAATTATAATATTAAAAAAATATACTTTCACGTGTTCAATTTAAACTGCACGATATAGTACATACTAATCAAACATACAATTTATACTAACACGCATCCGGATTGACAGTATAAAGAGTCCCTTCGGAAGGGTTTAATCGACGCGTATTCTTAACTGGTGGTCGTTTTGTCAGCCTCGGGGACGGATGCGAATACCCAGTACGTCGCGAACATCAGCTGCAGACGTTCACGACACCGCAGGAGACCCATGGCTACGAGTCCATGGGCACCACGCGGTCCAGGTCAGACGACATCGAGCACACGTCAGACGGCTCGCGACACATACCTTGAGAACGCGTCACCCTAACTGTTACTGTTACTGTATCGACAACACGTCTCGCGAACCTCGAATAACGAGAATAAAACCTCATTTAGATGGACAGATTTTATCGTGTGGAATAGGTCAGAATATAACAGAAAACGGTCATTTACGAGGACGCGTCATAAGTATCTTATTTTGAAATTGATTGACTCGGCCTTGTGAACAAAAAAAAACAAAGGTTTTCTGTTGAATTTTTGCCTCGGTCGTGCGATAAACTCTCTGCGATCTAAATCGGGCTTGAAACATTTTTTAGGTTATGTTATTTTCATATAATATGTTCTTGACAGTGCCAATTGTTACTATGCCCTATATAGTATTAAATTCTTGCTGTCGTCAAACACGATCGGTTGTAATTAAATAATTCTCATATATTTTTTCGTACTTTATATTTTAGGTAAAGTAGTCGAATTTAGAGTGTAGTTTGTGGGTAACACAGTGCCTTGACATTAGATTAAATTATCATGTAAGAAATGGTAGGAGTTATCATCACAAGTATCTTCCAATTTTCAACGAATTATTGTGCCTAGAAATTTATGTAGCAAAGCTTTAAACTCGAACAAATATTATTGTACCTGATCTAGTTTCCATTAAAAATATGCTCAAGATATGTGAAGACGCTCCGCTGACGCGTGTTCATGATAAACGATTCTACATACATAATTCCAATATACATGTCTGTTTTTCCTATGTTTTAATATGCGAATTGCTTTTTTTTTGCATTTATTGTTTCTGAGCTATATACAACACACAAGACTGATAAATTTATAGAGATGTTCATATTATGTAAGTTTTGTGCACAATAAATGTTTTGTTAATTGATTATGTTTTTTATTTTTATTTATTTGTTATGATTTTTGCAAGCCGCTTAAAACATGCGCGTATATTACAGTCAAGTTGCTTTTGAAGTAGAAAATATAGTAACGCATTTATTAGCAAGCAAATGGATACCGTACATAGAACTAAACGTTTAACATCATTATGATTAAGTTAATTATTACTACTAATGGAATAACAATGCGTCTGTGTGCTGTATATTCAACATTGTTTTTCTACTACATACTAACTCTTTCTCTCTCAGTCTATTTAAGCATGCCTTACGTCTAATTCCGTTTTATTTTATATATTTGTCCTAAACGCTTTTGTTTCTGTGTCTGTCAATATTTTTTTCATATTCCCTACTACAAAAATGTCAGCGTAGAAAAATATATATTTTATTGCCATTTTAGCGTGGAGATGGGCCGCGAGACTGAGAGATGGAGACTGTGCCCCAGAAAGGGCAGAACCGTCCCGCAAATAGTATAAGGATAATGTATTTAAACAATCTTTTCCATTTCGCTATATTTTTATTACAATTATATTTGAATAAATCTTGTTCGACTTAACAATATGCTTTTCATTCATTGGCTACATTCGGTTCGGCGACATTCAAAATTATCAGTCATTCACTTCTTTTTTTATATCGTAGTACAAAGTTATTTTTCCTGGATTATTTTTCATGAAAGTGTCCTTTTGCATGCTAATTTTGTTAAGCGAGATTATGTAGGTAGTTAATAGTTTAGCGCGATTTAGTTGTAAGTACCTACGCTATTACGGAGGTTCACATGCTTTTACACGAGTAATATAATGCTGAATAATGTATGAGCACATATTATTGTAAGATTTTGTCATTCATGCGAATTCATTTGTAGAGAGTGAAAATTATTTAAAATTTCATACGTATATTTCCGTAGCAAATAGGGTATTTGACTCGATTATTTTTATTATATTAATCAATAAGTTCTCCAAAATCTATTTTCGAAAGAATTAAATAAATATTATACTATAACTTATTATTTGAAAAAGAATGCACGACAAGGGGTGCTCCCGTGGGGTGCTAGTGAGAAGTTCCCACTACCGGCCAATCTTTGCTGATATACACCATATATTTATAACATGAAATGTGGCATAATATTTTAACCAATTTCTTTTAGCAAAATAGGTTCTTTTTCGTATTTTTGTCGGTTGCATATAAAATAATGTATAAAATTAGACATAGTCAAATACCCTATTGTCATGGTTTGAAAATATAATGTTATTCATATTGATTTTGATCGATAGTATTTACAAAATTAAACTAAAAATAGTTAAATTGTAGCAAGAATGGAATTGAGAAACTATAAATCACTATTATTTTTCTTAAAACAATTGAAAGTAAAGAATTTGGAGTAAGGCCCGTATTTACAAACAACACTCAAGTGCTCTTTGCTAAGTATAGATTTCTGTGTACATGATTGGTCTGTTTATATTTAGCGCCAAAAACTAACCAATGACGTGTACAGAAAACGCCACCTTGTTAGAGTACATTTTTATGTTAGTAGATTTGAGTAACTTGGTATTAAAATCTTGAGATACGACATGATTTCATAATGCTGTGATTTCGCAGTAGCTTACACGTCGTAATGAAGTATAACCTCCATTTAAAATCCTAACCTAACCTTTTACATAAACCTAACCTAACCTTAACAACATAAACAAAGGTGTTCATTACTTCATATTAAAGTTGTGTAAAGGCATAACTTTAAAATTAATTACAGAAATAAAATGTCTGTGTAAAATGTTAAATAACGTTACACACAATAAAATTGTCAAGTAATCATTGCAATATATAGCTTCGGCGACGGCATCGTGTATCCAACACGACGTGACGAAGAGGAGTCTGAATCCCTCCTCAGTTCCGAGCGGTGGGATAGATGGGGGGAACGAGCGAGGCCTTTCGACGAGAGAGAGAGTTCGAGCTTCGACGAGCTATGAGTGTAGACAATGCCCGTTCACAGGCTTGATTGATAAAAGAATTGAAGGATTTCGTGAGAAGATTTGCAGAGGCCTATTTGCCATACCTTCCCGTTTGTATTATGATAGACAATAAGCATAACATTATCTTATATTGTTAATTTTAAAAGTTTGTTAAATTCAAAAATGTATTATTAATGTTTTTTTTTTTCAATTTAATAATATTGGATAAAGGCCATAATGCCAATACGTATTTCCGTTTATGGGAATTACGTAGTTTTATTATAGATTATATTATGCGTTTGGATAATTTTGGTGCAATCGAGTCTTTACTTGATATAATAAGTGTATTTGATGTTGTATATGTAACTAAATTGTTTGTGTTTTAATTTCCTTATTAGCTGTTTATTTGTATTAAAATTATCCTGTAGATTTGAGTTGACAATACAGACTAGTACTGCTGCTGAAATGTGCATGACAGAGATAATGATGTTTGATCTGCAATATTGTTTTTAACTTCGGATATTCGCACGAGTATAACAGAAAACTGATTTACGAAACCGCATTATATAGGATTTTCGCTGACAAATTGCATGACGCGGCCTTATGAATGAGTCTGTCATATGAGAATTTCTCTGTATGTACTTAAGCTTTTAAACATTCTGGCACTTTTAAAAATTTAGGCAAAATATGCGAACATCCAAGCCTGTTGGGCGTGGTTGTTAATTATGTCCACGTGTCCATAAAATGAAAAAATGTGTACTAAATTGGTGCTGTTTGAATTCTGTACGAATTCAGATTGTCTATGAGTCAACATTTAATATTATAAATGTAAATAAATGCTTCACTTTACCATACAGATCACTTAAAAATTATTTTCAAATAAGTTTTCCATTTGTACAATTCGGACAAATTATATGTGAATAATTTAATTAATAGATGTAGTTTGTTTGCCTGATTGGCAGTAACAATGACGATAAAGACAATGGCAACTACTACCTTAGAGTAAACTACTACATTCAGAAAAATACTGATTTGTAGATTCGATGCCTGTAATATATGTATTAATATTGTGAAAGTATTCTTAATTGTTAATATTTTTCCGTGTATCTTTCGCAAAGTAATTAAATATCATCACTTTCGTTAGCAATATACCGCCCAAAAATAGTAGATTTTCCAAAAATATTTTATTTGACAGATTGCTAGTGCACTATATTTTTAAGGATTTTATGTTAACACAAACAATAATAGACAAATAACACAAGCATATGGAATAAGACAAAGGGGAAGCAACAGAGTCACCTTGTGACTAGTTTTATGATAGAGCGAGATCTAAATATGCTAGGAATGGCCCATGGAGACAGTTGCCCTAAATAGAAAATATTATAATTTCTTTTAATTATATTATAAAGAAAATTATTTTTCAAACATAAACAGAACGTTTCATTATTTATTTTTTATACTCTAATACTGTAAGCAAAATGTAGAATGTATACCTAATATATGGCTTCGATCTAAAAATGTCGAATGTGGTAAATATCTGTTAAAACATTCCTACGTGTCATGTAGTTAATTAGGTAATTTCAATGCGTGTGACTAGACAGTTCTTTTTAAAACTTGGTGTTTTTGAAGCGACAAATCTACTTAGAAATAGTGTTACTTTATCAAAATAAAAATATTAAATGATCACTACAATTTAAATGACTAAAACACTATTGGCATTTGATCATATGCTACTTACTCTTGTAGTTGATAGTCTTATCTAAAATAACGCGCGTTGCCATTCAATTTGAAACGTTACTGCACAGAACAAAGAATACAGGGAATAAATGCGCGCGTCATTTCGGATAACACAAGCTATATTTAAATATTGCTAAAAATAAAAGTGCTTACACGTTTTGATAAGACTGCTAAAATTATGCAAAAACATATTGATATAGTGACTAAAGAGTCAATTTCTATATAAGCCAATTGCCACGTGTATTTTTCATTGATTGGTAATAAGATTAATATTTCTTTAAAGAATATTAGTATCTGACTGGATCAGTTTAATTACTTATAGTGAAAAACAAACTAGGTTTTAGAAGGTATACATAGGTAAGAAAATAAATTATTGCCAATTATCTAACATTTTTCGGAACATTCGTTTGTCATAGATATAGACCAGTTTTACATTAATAATGCTGTGATTTTGCACACAATAAGTACTTTGCAATAATCAATACAACTAAACTCCGCCTTCATTTCATCCATTTTATGAAGCATCACAAATCAATCCAATTCAAAAACGTTATATTAACAGTATTACCCAGTCAGTGAATATTGACTGTTACAGTTGGTACATGATTCCAATGATACATCTGATTGAACACATCTTTTATTAAGTTTATTGTGTACTATATATGTTAAAAGGTTAACTTAAACGTTAAAACTGACAGTTTTAATTGATTGTGTGTATAATATTAATTACCTTTTACATGATGATAATAACCGTTCCAAAAAAATGTGGGGTTTGTTGTTTTGGCATGAATTTCCTTAATTTTTAGTAGGCACTACTTTAGTAAACAATTTTATGTATGCATTTACGGTGTACGTGTATATTTTTAATATGAAATTATAAACAATATGGTATGGACTATTATGTACAATAATTATATTTTAACATGAGTATGTACTTTTAAGTTTCATTGTACTTAATACTGAAGCAATATGTTATACTTTTATTTCTGACAGCTGCACTAAAAAAAAATGCTTGCAGTGGTTATTTCAGATTGTAAGAAATGAATTGTGGAAGAATAGAACTTCTAAAAAATACTTATAAATATGTGTGCTTATAAATTTTAAGTGGACTTTTCAATAGAATCCCCATGATAAAAGTAAGCACCGACGGAAGGAGTGGCGGTGAAGATACGAAATGTGACAACAAATTGTTATAAGTATTAATAAGTACCCACAGTTGGTAGTAAAACAAAGTCAAAAAGGGGTTTAAACTGACACTTATTTTTCATATTAACATCAGCCTTCTGCTAATTGAAATAAGGTTAAAATTCAATTGTTATAGAATTTAGTCTATTCACCACCAACACGTCCACAATATGATTGTTTAGAATGAATTATTTAGTAATATGTGAACAGGTTTACAAATAAAATTGTGGTTGCTTGCCAAGTAATCGATATTATACTATTTGAATTAAGATTTTAAGAAAATAGTTTTTGTATAATCTGAGAATTTTCCTCTGAATAACGCAACGATTAGCTCGCCTGGTGGTAAGCATCACGCCTGCCCATAAACAAAACAACTAAGTAATCAGAATTTTAAATTACAAAGTAGATGACAAATACGTAAGTTTTATCTAGGCCTTGCAGAAAATAGAATATTGACAAAGTTATATGTGAATATGGTACGTTATCGGCGAAATCGAGCCCAAGCTCACCAATATACTTTGCTTCTTTGAAGCAAATCGCTGGTAATTCTGGTGGTACTATACTATATGGCAATATACTGCTCTCGTCAACCCGAGATTAAGATGTTAATTCTCAATGCTCAGTTCTCCGGCTTCACGTGGCCTCTCGCATATGAGGGACCTACCACCATCAGACATCACAATATGGATATAATTTTTATATTAATTCATTTTATCAAACCTAGTCATGTGTTGATATAAAAGATTATTGTATAGTTGGAAATTACAGATGCATTTAATAGAAGTGTATGAATTGTTGACATTCCTGTTTTTGTAGTACATCGTGATTACTTTATTTATTTTTATAAATGTAGTATGTGCCGAAAAATGAGTGCAGATTACACAAGATAATGAAAATAGTCTCAAATGGATCCAAGTATAACAATATTTTGTCATATATTTTAAATTACATTTATTTTTCAATCGTTTTGTTATCACGTAGCAAACAAGTTATAGAAAATACGGATTTAAATTCAGTTATTTATATAATAGATGTTTTTTCAAAATTAATATGGATCGACAAAACTGAGTGTTCAACTTCAGTTTTTGTCCAAAATGTTTATTTTTTAGATGATTGGTTGTCAGTTGATATTTGTAAAACAACTAAACCAGTTTTGTTACAATTCGACCCTGCATATGAGTGAATATGAATTCACCTTATTTTATAATTACAAGAATTATTGTTTGTTATAAAAAATGCATAATTCATCAACTGGTCGTATCTTGTGTAATCGACCAATCAATTGTGTATAGAATGCTTACTCCATGTACATAAGTATAAAATAATATTAATATAATTGAATTGTGTAAATGTAATGATGTGAAATGATTTTTGTAATTTAAGTATAATGAGTGGAGTGTAAAATATATATAATTAATAAATAAAATGTTATTTTTCAGTCCGATTAAAATAAAACACAGATTATATTGTATTTTGTTTAATACAAAAATCAGGTGGGTAATAACAACTTATTTTGATTACGTAATCACAGAGCTTGTAACAAAGACGACACAAATGAATTATATTCAACGTTCAAATTAAACAATACACCAGGAACGTATTTATGGCTAGGAGCATGGAAGAGATAAGAAGGTTGGAAAGGTATTCTGACGAGTGTCGCCGCTTTTATCTCACCTCAACATTCTACACATACATACGGGCGATCTCAATAAAATAACCAAACTTACATGAGGGTGAAACGGCAAAAATATATGACAATCATTTTACGCATCTCCATCGATACAAATGTGTGGCATCACTCAGCGCGTATTATAAACCGTGCGTTTATATACTTTGTTTATTAGCCTTAATAACAAAACGAGCAGGTTGCTCGCCTGATGATAAGCGCCAAGCCTGCCAATAAACAGAAGCACCACACACAGAACTTCGAATTATGAAGTATTGCATGCTGCGCTCGTCCCCGGAGACAAGATGTTAAGTCTCATAATGCCAACTAATTTCACTGGTTTCAACGTCTTTCAACAGTGCTTACACATTGCGTTTAGACCAGAGGGTCCCAAGATTTTTTCTCATAGACCACTTTCAAAATTTAGCTGGTTCCGGTGGACCCCCTGTAGCAACATATCTACCATATTCCCAAAACTCGACAAAAAATGTGAAGATTAGATCTAACTATGGACCCCCGTGGAGTCTCCCGTGGACCCCTGGGGATCCACCTGGACCACTTTGGGAACTAATATTTAGCGAAGCGGTGGTACTAACCCAGACGGCCTGTCGCATACTAGGAACCTAACCCAATTGTGCACGAATGTGACAATGTATATTTCTTTCGCTACTCGTTTATTATGTTTCGGTGAGGTTATGATTGCTTAATCACAATCGCAACACGTTTGCCACACCCATATTACCTTCCAACCTTTATCGCTTCTGTGGCTAGGAGATTCTACCACTATCGCCATTAGTATAACAATCATAGAGAGATTAATGGGCTATAGCCCACACTTATTCTAGAATGTCGTTGAACATTACGATGGGATACAGGGGTCGATGAAATAGTATAAAAATAATCTAACAAAAAAGCGTAGCAGCCAAATTATAACATGGTACCAAGATAATTAAACTCATTTGTGCACGCGGTACATAGTGTGTAAGCTCATGTTCATGTAAGTGACGCCTTAGCCGTTATACTGTTCCGTGATTAGGTCGTTTTTGTTCTACGCCAAAAACTGACTAAAAGATTTAGCCACTATACGTCCGCGCGCATTATAAGACCTCGGTAATATTTACGAATACATGGTATAGCATACACATTGTATTGACACAATCAATACAAACATATCACACACATAGCAAGAAGTGCAAACTTGAGTCGAACTAATAACATGCGGTACAATAGATTCATAAAAGTTCATGACGACTTAAAACTAAATTCAAATCTTCAATGCACCCAACAGTTCCCTGAGCCCTTGTGCATTATCACCCATCTTCATAAGATCTCTAAAGGCCCTCGCACAAGTGGCTTCTTTCTCCAAATTTTTTGATATAAGATGAGCTCTACGTGTGATCTCTTTAGGTATTCCAGCTAGTCGAGCGGCGTTGAACCCGTATGATTTTGGACATGCGCCCGGACTCAGTTTATATAGGAATGTAATGGTTTCCTCTGGTATATGGTCTTCGCTGTCTGGTGTTGATTCATCTGTCTCTACCATACAAGCCTGTGGTAGGTATAGATAATAAAGTATATTACAAATACAAAGATAAATAGATATTAATTCCATTGAATAAAATATGGTTCGCACATCAGTATATGTCATAAAAGGTATATCAGAAGAGCAGAATTATCATGTAATATATGGTAACCATGTTTTTAAAAAGTATCGATATTGATTTACAGATATATCGGAATTAAATTAAATAACCATAAAGTAAAAATCTATCGAAAAAAATATATCGATATTTAATATGCATGTCATTATAGCATTTGTAACAATATTTGCTGGTGGAGAGGTTATCATAGTTTGGGAGTCTTACGCCGCATGTTATCTGGTTTGCTATAGTTTATTTACCAAGATGAATAAATCCTATTGTAAAATATGAGTAGACTACTTTGATCCGAATCATTAGGTCCAACGTTTTTTACTCGGAAAAGATAGATGTAATAAAAAGAAGCGTTACCATATGTCCGAGCACGACTCCCGGATGTTGAGCGAGATGGTGCACGAGCGAGTGGTAGTGAGTAGAGAATATAACGCGACTGCGGCTGTGTGCGAGCTGTACGCACACAGCCGACGCCAGCGCCGTGCCGTCGTACGTCGACGTGCCGCGACCTGAATATTACAATGATCAGCGTCACGTCAATACCGGTAATAATGTATTCGACTATGTTTTTATATACAAGAGAAAATCATACGAGAAATAAACTATTATACGAAGACAGAATTAAAATTAGGTAAAAAATGCATCAAATTTAAATAGCTATGACTTATTTATTTTTGAACCACATGTATAAAAAAAAACGATATTAGGTTTTTGAATAACGTAACTTATTAATTACAATAACAAAAAAAAACCGTGTCAAATACCCCATATTTTATAGATTACATTAAGTACACAGTCCGTAATAAGCGTAACATCTCTCATATGTAACTTTAATATTTTTTCAGTCATATTGATAATAAATGATAATTATGTATATCTATGCCAATATTAAAAATATGTTTATAAGTTTTTCTTTTCTCATACAACAGATCAACATGTTTTTGCATAGATAGTTTATGGACCAAGGAGTGACATAGCTGACTTTTTATCGCGGAAATATACATTCACGCAGGCCGAGTCGCTAGCAAAAGCTATTAGGTAAATCTGCCAGAATAAAGTGCCAGCAATACTAACTTCATAGCTAAATATATTTGTGTACACCCACCTAATTCATCGAGCAGTACAAGCGAGTGGACAGTAGCATGTCTCACTATAGCGGCTGTCTCGTTCATCTCCACTAAGAAAGTAGACTGTCCCGCCAGGATGTCATCTGAAGCGCCCAGACGTGTGAAGATTCTGTCCACTAAACTTAGACGGCATTCTTGAGCTGGCACGTAGCTTCCCTGGAGGCAATTACAAAGAGCTGTGACATTGATATGTTACAGCTCTTTGTGACAAAAAACTACCTGAAAACTACCTGACTACCTGTGACAAAAAAGAGGGTGTTACAAGTTCATCCCCTATATCTGAATGTGGCCTAAATAAATGGATCGATTTGGAAGGTGGTTTAATCGAGATGGTTCTTAACTATGTTTGAAAAAAATCTCTGCAGCTATTTACAAATTATAGAGCAGCGATAACTCAGCGGGGATTGTTACGAAATGCAAAGATGAAAGTCACAGGTTCGAATCCAGCCCCAAGTGCAAACTTTGGCTTTTCTAAGTTATGCATGTATCCATTCTTAATTGTCGCTTGCTGTAATGGTGAATGAAACATCGTAAGGAAACCTACATACCTGAGAATTCTCTATGATAATTTCGAAGGAGAAGAAGTGAAGTCTGCCAACCCACATTATGTCAGCGTGGTGAACTAAGGCATAACCTGTTTCATTCAGTAGAGGAGGCCCGTTCCCAGCAAAGGGACAGTATAATACATGGCTGATATTGTTATTTTACAACTACATATACAGGTATTTTTCTAATTGGTGTCGAGGGCCGTGAATACAGTACCTAACTTATAAGCCTGTTAAAACATATTATATAAATGTTACCAGATGAGCCAGCACAGTGATCAATCCGACTTGTCGCATGAGTGTAGACTTCCCTCCCATGTTGGGTCCGGTCAGTAGCAGCAGGTTAGCGTCGGATGTGCCCAGACTAGTGTCGTTCGGTATAAAGTCTGTCACGTTTGATATGCACGGATGGCGACCCTCCACTATACTGATGTAGGGCTGCAAATAACAATGACAAATCAATATTTATCAGAAAAATCGTGTTGCTTATAATGTGATCTATACACCGGACAAGTTGCAGCTTGGGCATACCTTAGCAAGGGCAGTGACAAAAACAAATAGATGCATGATTTCCAAATGAATAAAATTTATTTATTTAATTGAACATGTCACGAGCAGCGTAGCCGTTATCTTTTTAAGAGACTAAAGCGTGGTATAGAGGGCGGATAAATTGATCGAATTTTATCGATCAAAAAAAGAATGAGATCTCTACTACAAATATTACATCCCACTAACAAAGGTAGTATATTGTATGAAAAATATTGGTGATATACTCACAAAGGAGTTTAACCTAAAATACAGAAAAATCCAGATATAGTAAAGTAGAAGTGTATTGTGTCATTATGTGTTGGTTGCCAATTAGTTATGGACTCATGGGAAAAAACTAAAGGCTAAAATAATTACACATTTTTGGGTCAGTACTATTGCAATTTAATGGTTATAGTTATGCGTGGTTATTGATATAAAAAGTTAGCGTCGAAATGAGAACCTCCTGTTTTATTGTCAGTTAAAAATTAACCTACCTTCTCTTTATCAAAAGTAATATCCGGCAAGCACACATCCCCACTCTGCTGACGTGCGAACTCAGTAAACGCTAGTAGTATGTCCAGCGTGGATAGACACTGCACCGCCGTCTCCCACTGGTTGTAGTGGGACGAAAACTTCTCGAATATTCTGCGACTTAGGTCTTTTAGGACGTTCGTTTTCTGTTCTTCCGCTGCTATCATGCGAGCTAATAGATCCTGTAAAGATATAGTTTGTATCCCCAAAGAGATAAACGGGGATGCAACGAGTTTGTCCATATTTCGCTACTAACAACTTCATGCCATATGTCGACACAGTATAAAGACAAAATAACTGACTTCAGTCCGGCTAAGATAAACAACTCTTATGAATTAATGTGAAAAATAATATATTTCCAACTCCTTCCTAGCCTTGTATCGGATTAATTTCGTTGTGGAATAAAGACTGCTTCGCATTCCCAGAGACTTGCAGAGTGTCATTGCTTGATGTCGAAATATACCTACTACTATCGATCCTGGAGTCACTGGATCCTTACAGGAGTTCAGTGGCGGGTATGTGGGCGGTATAGCTCGTGTTCAAAATTATATGTTACCTTTGTCTCGTCAGTAGAAAATCTCTTGAAGCCTTTCCGTGCGCCTTCCAAGTGATATTCTGACCCCGCTTTAGACGCAGCGTTCTGAGGCACTTCTAGTTGGTAACGTTTTTTGTCTGTGCCAACATAGGAAATCTGAACACAAAAAATATTTTTTGATATAATCGAGAAGTAGTTTTAAATACACATCTACAGAATTTCGCTAAAATTGCACATTTTTTGACAATCAAATGGATTCACTTAGTACTTACCCGACATTTAAAATACTTCTCCTGCTCAGTCAAATAATCCTTTAATTCTCCCTCGATCTCCTTTATAAGTTGTAGAGTATTGTCATATTCCTGGTCAACCCCCACTCCGGGAAGAATAAGACCTTTCTCTGCCTCTGCCACATTGAATGCTTCCTGTGAACATTTATTTCATGGTAAAAATTTATCGCCTCACCGGTCTGTGCGTTTGTCTGGTTAGGCTGAGAAACTGAGGCCTTGGGTTCAATTTCCAAGCCAGGCAATTATTTTGGCACAAAATATTTGTCTTACCATATCATTGCCTACCATATCCCAATGACCGATAAAGACCTTTACATCTCTATCTGGGGACTAAACGTAAGAAAAATCTTACCTTGAAAAATTTCAAAGTATCCCTATAATCGGGGTACTTTCCATTTGGAGCAAATTGCGTGATAGTCTTCAGTAGAATCGAATCGACATCGCTAAACAACTCGACCAGTGTCAACGCAGCTGTAAACCCGTTAAGCACAGAGACAAAGTCGAGAACTTTCCGCTTAGAATATATTTTCTCTTCATAGAATATTGCTCGGGAGTCTGGATGGTCTTTTGATCGTTTTAGGTTGCCTAGAGCGTGTACTCTATAATGAAATGCATGGGTATTAATCAAATTGGTCAGTGAATACGCCATTTTGTAGTAAAAAATTAACTAGTCAAAATATATTTTGCTGCCACCCGCAAAAGACGGCTTGATGTCCATAAGATATTAGAGAGCCAATGATCTGACTGCAGAGGATGATCAAAACCTGATGAACAGGAAGCTTCTAAGTGAGAAAGCGGGCCAAAATTGGGATAACGCAAGCAGAAGAAAAGTGAAAGAATATTTTGCACTTTCGATATCAATAAAAATTCAATTGACTCACAAAAAATTTCAGAAAAAAATTAAAATAATATTCTTCATTTATTTTATTGATTTTTATTTAACATTGTTACCAGAATATTGTGTTATTTAAACTTACAGCGTCATCATCAGCGTCAGCGCTCAACTAGGGATAAAAGTAATTTATATACTCACTTTGCCAAAAGCCTTTCCAAGTCGGGCAAAGTAGTCAACAAGTTCTTGGCTTCTTGGCATATCTCAACGTTTTCGACCAATATTTTGACCGCGTGCTGTCGTTCTTTAATCACTTTGAGGTTACAACTAGGCGCGCACACCCATTGGTGTAACAGTCTGAAATTTTATAATGGCAAATTATATTGATTATGGCATACCCGACTTGTACATATGGTGAAGAAACCCACCCATAGTCAGCAGATTAACATTAATTTAAACGGGTGGTTATAATTTTGGCAACTGTCCAGAGGTGCACTGTCTTTTGTATATCAAGAAATTCACATGTCCCCATAAAGGGTAGTTACTATGCTAAGATAAAAAAATATACAACTTAAACATATTTGATACTTAAAATAATCCAACATTACATTATGTATTTTATATTATAATTAACCAAAATTCAGTTGTAAACTAATCAGTGTGTGGTTTGTAAACGATTCTGATTGAATCTTTTCTTCCACTTGCCCTTATCCCACTCGCAGTGGGGTCGGCGCAACATGCTTTTTAACACATGTTACAGAAAGATTTGCCTTGTTGTTTTTACGACCGGCCGCCTGCTTGACGTCAACCCCTCTGGGGAGAAAACACCCAGACCCGAAATAAATATTTGTGGATCACAAAAACATTTTGTCTCATCTCGCTTCACAGCCGGCACTCGCTAAGTGCGCCACGGAGGCTGAGGCTTGAATCTTATTGAATGTAATTAGAATCTTAGAAAACAGCATACAATGCCCCAGTTATGGTAAAAAAAATACCAAACTAACCTCTTTCCCATAGCCGTGGAGCAGAAATTCAATCTGTCATATAAGCACCCTTCATCCTGCACTATCCTTAAATTCCTCAATGTAATAGCATCTAGAACCATAGTGCTGCCGCCTTCCCAGCGATTTCCGTCCTTAAGCTCTTCAGATAAGGTCCTGTTTAGCACGTCAGGAGGTGTGTATGATGTGAACTGCGACATGCCCAATACTTGTATGTCTAAGAGACAGTCAGTAAGGTAGGACACACAACCGCCGAGTGCTTTTATAGCTAAGAAGCAGTTTGCAGTTGGTGTGAGGCCTAATGCGTCACCTGTAAAGGGAATTATGCCTGTAGTGTATTAAGAAGGTTCTTTAGTTTGTCGTTCTAATATTTACTTTTGTTTTATGATTATGTCAATGACAACAAATTAAATATGTTTTCCTGAATGTAATAACTACTTATAACAACTATTTCTCATTAGTTGAATATACGCGTAACATCATGCAGTTGGTTACGTGAACGTGGATCCTCAGGTGTATAAACCTAACCATTTAAAACTACCAAATTAACCCTTCCATCAAACTTGAATGGCTTTTAATTAATTTATTTTTGGACGGTTTTATAAAACTCTTTACGCAATAGGATATGGATAACGCAGGTAACTTATTGATATAAATAATTCGGTAAACATTCATTTTTAACACAAGTTTTTTGTAATAATATGTCAGAGATTCTTGAATATGGACACTGAATTGGCAAATAGCGTGGTTTATTGAAAAATTCTTGGTACCGTCATCATTTCACTAACTTCAGGGTGGTTTACATTGTATATCTCGTGGTTGGAGAAAACTCAATATAAGAAACGTCTTGTCATTCGACCAGGCAGTCTGTTCGTAATTGACTCTGAAGAACGTTTAGTTCAGTCCGCGAGTAGAAACAGCCGGGAATTATGCTCTTGATGAGATATTTACGAGGGTTGGCTAGTTATTATTGTCTAAATTGCTAGTAAAGTAAAGGGTTAATGGTTACCGTTATATACGCGGTCCACAGCGAATACCGTAAATTGCGCTTTGGTTATTGTAATTTATGTGTGGATCGTATCAAAAGAGCAAAGCCATAGTTTCTTGCCCGGTTCTTCCCTGGCGAAACTGCATTCTGAACGAGTGGTAGCTTTTTAAAAGATGAAGTGATAAATCTGTTCATTGTCGAAACTATTGTTTGCAGTGCATCCTTACTACACCTGGCAATTGGAGAGGGATGCATAAGCCGTCTCAACTCAGCGAATAACGAAGCTGTCTCCGACAAATATAATACGTTCAATAAATATTTTTATAAGTATAGGGTGTAGGTATATACATATGTAGCGCGCTCTGTTCGCGAGTCCAACCACCGCGCGTAGTAAGAGCCCGTGGTGCGTACGTGCCGACGAGTAGGTGCTTAGCAACACGGCCGTACCCCACTCTTCCCCGCATCGAGCCCGCATCGAGCCAGTCTCGGTCCGTAGCAACACGACGCGATACCACGCGTATGTTAAGTTGCATATGTATTCCAAGTATGTAATGTACGAGCTATGTTTTAATAAATGTGTGTAGAATCACTATCTCGCGTATTTCATGTATATGCCGCGACACGAGTATTACACATATATATTATAATGTTTAAGTTTATTTATTTTATTGACATACTGTAAACTACCCTCGTTTTTTCGGTACCTAAAACTTCTGTCCATCCTAAGGTTGTCTGGAAGAAATCGCTGTTTGCGATAAGACCACCCATTGTATCACCCTTACTGTATGATCCTCGTTTATAAGCTACCTACTTTATTTAGTGTGCAATAAAGAATATTCTATCTTCTATCTATCTACCTTCATGTAAGAACTCCTTGATCCCGTCCGGCCAGTCTCCGTCCGCACTAGTCCTGTAGTACTTGTCAGCTAATATCTTAAGCGTTTTGTCAGGTGCCCACAAATTCTGTGCCTCCCTTCGTGCGTTGTAACAATGCGTTGTTAGTAGCTTACTTGTCCGGTATGATGTAGATTTTCTGTCATATATGATCTGAAAATATGGCATTATATTGATAATATACAGATATCTTGCAAATATGGTCAATTAGCACAGGAGGCGGGTAGCCGAGTGAAGCAAGATGTCGCGGGTTCGATCCCCGCATTGAAACAGTTAGTTATGTAATGCACAATTTTTTGTTTCTGGTCTGCGTGTTAAGGGATCGTCAGGCATATTCTAGTTCCCGATTCTCATGACACCTTAATTTAGTACTAAAGGTTCCGTATTTGTCGAAATTCGACCTCTATAACCATATTATACTTTTTGTTGTATAACATCAGCTATGAGATTTGGCATTCAGACATTGACAGTATAAACGTAAACAATGAATATTTAATTTAATGTAAATGTTATGTATTTAGACTAACAATTCAGTATCTTTTTAAAGATGTCTGCGTTTTGATCTTTATTTTTAGATATTGCGATTTTAATACTTGACATTAGCTAAATCATTGAAAATCGTATATTTCCATAATCTTAAAATGGAATAGAATATATTTGTTACAGATATTATTTATAAATAGCTTTCTGCACTTCTCTTCCATATAAACTTTAAGTATGTCAACACTTAAACACTCCTCCGAGCGCGCATATTGCTTAAAAAGGGGTCCAAAGTTTTCTCTTCACATATTAATAGATCGTGATTACGTTTATGAATATCTGGCTCATAGGTATAATAAGTCATCTGGCGACATTAGACTGAAATAATTTTTGTCCTAACCGAAAATACATCAGCGGACGGCCAATTTCAATAAACGATTTTAGTTTAATCCCTCAAATATCTGGAACCCCCAAAACTTCCCAATCCCTTAATTACCCCTTTCCTTATAGGTAGGCAACACGTCTATGATTCTTCTGATGTTGTGGACGTTTATGGGCGGTGATCACTTACCATCAGGCTGAAGCTTGTCTTCTGTCCTCGGCCATATAAAATGAGCCAATCTGAATACAGATTACCGTCCCACACACAAGATTACTTACTTTGATTGATCACTTCTGGGATCTATCTTGATAATGATAATGAAATAGTTTATTGAAACTGGCCATTAGTTAAATGCAATAATGTTACTCCCTATTGTTAATGAAGGTGTCCGAGAATATAATGCCGGGTGGATTGAAATAATAGCCGTGCAAGTAGTAAACAAGTTGTACGCCTGGTGGGGTGACAGTTGCTTTATAAGAGAGCGCTCAGTAATGCGAGTACTGTGAGTACTGCGAGTGCTCTCAGTTCTCTCAGTTCTGTGTGTTCTTGGTTCTCGGTAATCAGTCACCAGTCTCGAATACATTACTACGTGGTTACGCTGCCTCAGTTGAACTTATTGTTGCCTAGAAGCAATCAGTTCATTCAGAGTGCTCATTGGTAATAGTTCTAACAATAATATAAATAAAGCCTTACCAAAGCTGGTGGGTAGTGTGCCAAGGTCGTGAGCAACCGGGATGAGTGTTTGTCATCTTGGAACTGACCGAGGTGGAACAAACCGATCGAAGTATCGACAAAACAAACACCGTACGAACTGCAACCGTTGTTTTCCTGTAACATATTGTTTTATTCGTTAATCCCTTATGAATGCGCAAAGGAAGCACTCATCAATACAACCTTATCTGCTGATGTTTCTAATGTACACTTTATTTTATTTTAAAAGGTTATTTTACATTTTTAAATATTACATTACTTAAAAAAAAAACATTTAAAAATATAAAAAGTATCACCCTCCAATGGAGAGGCCTAAGACCCAAGCCACCGGCGGTTAGGGCCCCAGTGTGAGGAACCTCCTCACAATGCGTGCCTTGTCCAATAATACAACCTTCTGCATCTGACTTTTGATCCAACTACCAATTGAGAGCCTCTGAAGATGTTGGTCGAGACTCTTCGGTATCAACCCATGGACGGAAACGACTATCGGGACAATGATTGTCGAGTCGACATCCCACATGTTAGTAACTTCGTATGCCAGATCTAGATATTTCGACATTTTATCTTTTTTTCGGCTTTTACGAGGTTCTCATCATGCGGAATAGTGACATCAACAAGCATTGCGCGTCAATCGATCTATTACCACAATATCAGGCTTATTGGCTAGAATAGTCCTGTCCGTAATAATAGATCGATCCCAATAGAGCGTAGCATGACCATTTTTGAGAACTGGTTGGGGGACATATTGATAATACGGCACCTAGGAAGTGACTAGGCAATATCGAAGAGCAAGTTGCTGGTGTATGATCTTGGCTACAAGGTTATGTCTATGCAAGTAGTCGCCGTTAGCAAGATACGCACAACCGGAAATCACATGCCTGATTGACTCACCAGGACGGTGGCATGCCCGACAGATGTCGACCGTACCGTCTTTTATGATGTATTTCCTATAGTTGTTCGTCTTGACAACTTCGTCCATAATTGCAAAGACAGAACCCAAAAAGGTCACCAAAACGTAGCCAAGCCACAGAAGCAGGCAGGTCTATATCGGGTCCATGAAGAGCTCGATAAAATCGACCATGTAGCTCTTTGCTCTTCCATATGTCCCTGCGCTCACTAGTGCTTAGTACCTCAGGTCTCCGCCAGTTCCCGTTCGCCAAGGAGAGCGGAGTAAATCCTTTATCCACCATGACTACAATCCCATGCATACCCACTTCGCTGTGAAGGAAATAATCACTAAGATTGCACACCTCCCGGTTATGTAGGTCCTTAGCATTAAGTAAGCCTCGACCCCCACATCTCCACGGGATGTACAATCTCATTACCGACGATCGTGGATGATGCATACGATGTGCAGTTAATAGTGTTCGGACCTTTCGATCCAGGGCGTCTAGTTCAGTCTGAGTCCATTTGAGTATGCCAAAAGTGTACATGAGCACAGGCATAACCCAAACGTTAAGGCTCGGATCGTGTTCCCACCCGACAAAAAACTATTGAGTACTTTTGTCAGGCGACTGAAGTGTTTCTAATTATTATTAACATGTACAAATAAATAAAACATTAATTAAACGAGGATAAATGCTAGTATCAAATGTATTTATAATTTAGTAGTCACTTCTTAAACGAAATTATTACTATTATGGTGCAGTTAACAACGAGTGATATCGCGATCCAGGTCACAACGACGCGCAGTCAACTCGTGTACTCGTAATTTAACTACATCTTAATATAAACTGCTTAAACCCTCACTGTAAGCCTATTAATCAATCTAAAAACCATTTGCAACTTTTAAACCGCTGACCCACCTCTTAATTCAGCTTTCAAACAAACAAACCGCAATCAAATCAGTTAGTTTCTTTTACATGCCATGATGCTACATAGATACACGCATGCACGCACGCACGCACGCATGGACGCACGCACGAACGCTCACAGACAGACAAAGGGGTCAAGAATATAACGCCCCTCTTTTTGTCAGGGGCTAAACAGATGTTGATAAGACTTTACCTCTTCAGCAATAGCCATCATAAAGGCAGCGTTCGGCTCACAAGGTCCCGTATCCTGTAGCCCACACACTTGTGTCCCACGCAGCGTCACTTGACATATCTCGCGCCGTACCACCTTGTCAAACTTGCTGTTTTGACCAGCTATAAAAAACATACCACTCAGTCTCGCTTACGTCATCAATGTACTTCTTACGTAATAACTGTAGTGCGTTCGGCGCTTCCGAAACTAACCATTGTTCACAAACATTGATCTAAATAGACTAGACTAGTTATCAAACTACGCGGGACGATTTAAATTACAAAGCACTGGACTGTGCTTGTCATGCCGAGACATATGTTATTAAGTCTCATAATGCCCAGTAATTTCACTGGCTTCAAGGTCCCTCAAATCGGAACACAACAGTGCTTACACACCGCTGATGGCAGCAGATATAGACAAAACGGTGGTGCCAACCTAGACGGCCCTTCGCATACGAGAGACCTACCACCTAGTAAAATGTGATCAGTGATCACTGAACACTACGAACTCCCTCCCTTGCGGAGGGTCGCCAGTATCCCAATAGCAGGGACCCCTCCAGTTAGTTATTATGGCTAAAAAAAACTATGGTATGACTGTTTTTATAATGCAACTGTCGCTCCCACCAGACATACAACTGGTTTTCAACCCTCCATGATTATTTGCACGACTAATATTTCCATACATCCAATATTATTATTCTCGGACACCAAAATTACCATAAAAAGGAATTAAGACTAACACTACGTAAGTATTTCAAAGATCTAGAGAAAAGGGTATTTGGTATCGTAGGTACTATCCAGCCTCAAATTCCTAATTATCCTTGGTTTGATAATAATAGTATGAACCGGAAAATGGTTGTTACATCCCTTAGACTACGTTCTGCACACATTCCATCAAACAGATTTGCATTTTTGATGAAACAAGTTTCGTCTCCCAATTGTTCTGACTGTGGGATGTTAGAAGATACACATCATATTTTGATGGAATGTGTGCAAAACGAGAATTATAGGAAATTATGTTTTGGTCAAAAAAAAAACTTTGATGTTGGTTTCTGTAATTGTATTTTAGCTTGTCCTCTGAACAAGCTAGGAGTATTTATAGTCTAGCAGAATTAGGATTAGTAAAGTAATTTATTTCATATGTACCTTTAATTTTGTTACACTGAATGTATATTTTTGTTTTTCCAATTAGGCGATATGGTCGTTAAGAGACAAAGTCTAAAATAAATTGTAAAAAAAAAAAGTATTTCAACTATCAACTCACGAATCTAGTTGCAGACTATTTAGGCTAAGAAACTGTGAAAGTTCAAATCGAATGATCACAATTTGTTTGAATTTTCGATTCGATAATCACACTTGAGTTGCGCGGCATTTAAATTAGTGCTTAATATGTCGATGGGCTCGCCCCCATCATACCATGGGACGGAAATAAGCTCGAACTCTATACATAACTATTTTCCGAAGTGTGTATGAGCCCTTATTATTCTAACGCTATAATTTGTTGTAAAATAGTTGAATTCTTTAAAATAAAACAATTAGGACATAATTTCGTCAACACTAGACAATGTCACCAAAAACAACATAAATTGGAACTTACTTTTTTTACACCTCTCCTGCATCATATCTGGAGTCTCCGTTTGCTCAACACGAGCGACTTTGAACCCTTTCGAAACTAGAGTGGAAGCCATTCTGCCATATGCACTTTCAGGGAAACCTGAGTGTGCGAATTCACCCTAAAACGAAATGAATTATCACCCTGTATATAACTAAAGCAGACACTCAATTATTATTATTATTGATAAAAAAAATACTCAAGGACTTGCTTGTATTAGAAAATACTGCTTTTCCGTAACACTTGTATAATAACACCTTCAGAACCCAAACTTGTTTTTTTATCAGAATATTAATAGTTTACCTTCATGTAAGAGAATCCAAGTTCATTCACTCCCACAGCAGCATCCATGTGGTATAGTTCATAGAATTTACCCACTTTGAAAAACAACACACAATCATAATGTGACGACTTCATTTGCCACCATTGTAGATGTGCCTGAAAATGTTTCTTTACATTTGTATATGCAAGATAAAATAAAATTATTTTGTTCATCACATTCAAAGGCACTATAAAACTGATCTTTCTTTCTGCCTGACGCTATTCCGGCTTAATGCCAGGGTTCATCTTCCCATCATGATTTAACGGTAAATTTGGTGTTACATGTGGCGATCCGCCATCTGACCCTACAACCCGCAACGGGAATAAAGTTTCACGTAAAATCCAATGGCATGTAGTGCTTTGTAATTTCTGGAAGGCATGGTACTTACCACCAGGCGAGCGACCTGCTCGTCTCGTCATTCAAGCTAATAAAAATGATGCCTCTGTATATAGTGGTTCTCTATTCAAGATAAATGGATACCAATATCCCAGTTCCCTCAATATACAAAACATGTTTTAAAGAAGAACTTACAGGCGTCTGTTTCTTCAGAAAGTCAGGTGGCACATACAATGTGGATGGATTATAATCTGGGTGATCAGGTTTCCTTTTCATAGCATCCCTAATTTTGTCAGACTTTAGCCAGTCTAGTTTGCAGTGCACCCAATTACCATCGTCAGAGATTATTGTCTTCTCTTCTGATTTACCTGGAGTCGGTGGAGGCCTAAAAATAATACAATAAATATTATTGGTATTATATACTTCTTAAAAGGAGTATATAAAATATGAGTATGTTGCCTTTTTAAGCAGAAGATGCCATAATAATATGACCATGTTAGTTATGTGATATTAATTGGTATAAATAAACATGTGATAAATACCTTTGGTATTTGAAGTGTTGTGGATAAGTTGTCCAGTTTATAGGAATGAATGTGGATTGGAAAGGGCATGGAGACGTCCCCATAGGCCTCTGGTAACCTTATTGACCATATTAATTGCAACAACAAGCTACCTATCACAGCAGTTTATTGTAGAGTTTTACTGACCCAGTCAAGCAGAGCCACTTATACTGTGGACTTAACTACCTCCATTCAACAGTGTAACTCTACCACTTAAAAACTTATTTGAATACATAATAATTTAAGTACTAGAGATAATTTAAGTCATAATAAACTAAACTCATATAAATAAAAATCAAGACATCAATACCAGTTACAATATGTGTTAACCTACCCATTATTAGAAGCAGTTGTAGCAGATTTTTCTTTCTTTGAGCTTTTTGGTGATTGATTTGGTTCATATTTAAAACTTTCTTGTAATTTCTTGTCCAAAGCAGTTTTTTTATCACTAGGTGTTTCTATCTTATTGTCTACTGAAAGTAAATCATTTAATTTAATTACAGATGAAACATTTTTACATGAAATATGACAGGTAATATAGTAGATATGGCATATATATCTATCTGTGTAAAAACATTATATATTGTTGGAACAATCTGCTGATAGGTGCAAAAAATCTACATTCATTTTGAACTCTGTACATGAGTTTTTTTACTGATATCATGTTTGTAATCACTAGCATTATCACCTGTCTTAGATTTTAGAAGGGTTTCATTTACACCCAGGATACTGGGTATATACAGAATACGGATAATAATCCATAGGCTGTAGTAAAACTAATTTTGATTCATGGCTAAAAGGTTCTTACCTTTATTTTCGACATCTGAATCATCAGAGTCCAGAGGGTTAAGCCTAATCCTTTTCCTCTTCTTGGGAGCTATTGAAAGCTCTTCATCATCACTGTGAGCATTGTTTCTCTTGGGTGATGGTGATAGTTGCCTTTCACGCTTTTTGTCTATAACATATACTTTGTTAATTTTATATGCCATGGTGATAATAGATACCTATGTTGACTGTAGCACAGACTCCTGCAGTTTTTAAGGGCAAATAATGCACCTATGTAGTGGGCACATGTTGGGCATGTTGTGAGTGTGGAAAACATGTTTAGTGTGTATAATATATTGAGCAGGCTACAAAATCTATTATTGTCACCACAGTCATGTGTAGGTATAACAAAGATGAGGGTGGCTTACAAGATAATGATCACCAAGACTATCCATAAACAATAGCCATACCTACTTCCCAGAAATTTATATTACAAAGTAAGTATTCCATGGTTCTGCATTGGGTTTATCACACTTAGACATAATTTTCATAATGCCTAGTAATTTCACTGAATAAGTGTCCTAAAAAATGATAAATTTCTTATACACTTGCAATAACAATGCAAAATCTTTACAATGTTTACATACACACTACTGCTTAGTGCTTGGTGCCAGAAATTTATGAGTTCGTTTTTCTCAAAACTTACTTTCGGGCAATTTGATTTCTTTTTCATTGTTTTTTGATTCAAGTTTAGGACTGGCATCGGAATCTGCATTACTTTTCACCTTCTTACTCGCCGGTGGTGTTTTAGAAAAATAATTAAATAGCGTGTTTCCGCCTCCAATACTATTTCTTTTAGACATTTTGTTTAAAACAATATTATCAGTTAAAGTTCACGTAAAACCCGGCAACATAATTTGGTAAATGCGTGTAAATGGTAAATTTGGCGCAAACCGAAATGTCAATATGTCAATGTCAAATTGTCTTTCCTTTATTTATGGCTTATGTCTTTTATGGCTTCGCGTTATTATGCATATCGCCAACAAATATTTAATATATTTTCAAGTCTTCACAAGAACGATGAAACACCTGTGAAGCTGATTTCAAAGTCTTTTCGAAGTTTTGGTGGCAATTCCTTCCCGTACGATGGTCTATAGACGATTTTTTCCAAGTGATCGAATAAAATATTCCCATACTTACACTATTATTTCCAAATTTAATGAGATATGCAGGCCAAAGAGGTGTGCACGGATCGTAGCAACGGTTCTGCCTAGTGCCTACCCCTATGTGAAACAGGCGTGAGTCTATGTATGTATGTATTCATCACCGTCAATATTTATTGCACAAATCCACACTACTTTTATACAACAAACGCAACTATAACCTAGTACCTAATTAGTTTATGAATTTAATTAAAATAAGAGACCAACCGCACTGTCAATTTTCCCGACAAAACTCTATCAAATATACCTAAGTTTTCTCTGTCGCGACTTGCGGTCGTCTACAGTCGTCTATTACAAACTGTGGACTGTAGCTATAAAACTTATGGTTATCGCACTCTATTACTACTTCATAAATTATGTACTAAAAGAGACCTATTTGCCATTAAAAGAATAATAGTAAATAAATGTTATATCTCTTTTATTAGCCTGAATGACGAAGAAGCAACTTTAAGCTACACCACACAGAACTTTGAATTACAAAGCTCAGCATGGCATTGGACTGCGCTCGTCAACCCGAGACAAGATTATAAGTCTCATAATGCGCAGTAACTTCATCGGCTTCATGTTTCAAAATAATACTTAACAAATTAAAATAAATAAAACACATTTTCATATCTTTCAATATTTATTATGAAATTGACATGTTTCATGTTATCATTTATAGTTTAAACACTTAATAGTTTTATTAAAATATAAAAAAAAACCTTACTCTTATTTAGTTGTTTGGTGTAAAAATGGCAGTATTTAACCATTTGGTAATTACAATATTTAATTTTTACGTCTGGGATAATGGAATGTGCATTGGCAATATTTTCATTAAAAATATCTCATAGAAAACCACAATAAAACAAAATCACACTTGGTAAGTAAAATTAAGCACCAATTAAAATTAATAAAGAATAAATTTTTATTTCTTAATACTATAGAAATTAATAAAATAATATACTCCTACATAAAATTATAATAAGGGACTTCTGTTTTGGTTTAAACATAAATTTTACCTTTTAATAGGTATGTACTATGTAGGGACTCTTAATAATTTATCTTTCTTCAAACTAAAAAAAATATTATGCCAATTTTTCATCTTTTTACATTAATATGTCATTTTTTACATGTCATCATTTTCTTCAGACCTATTGAAATGTAATTCTGAATATCATATTGAAATAATGATAATTTATGTTATTTTAGCTCATATTTTACTACAATTAATTTTCACTTACAATAAAGAGCCGCCTTTAATATCTTCTCCATTGCACCATTCTTGATAAAACCATGTGTGAAACATTTAACCCATTAGATATAGTCAGTAATATAGAATAGTTTTCAGACTGTTTTGTACTAAGGTACTTTTATATCTGCCTAATAATCCTGTATATAGATAGCCTACCAAATGTAGGAATGCGTTTCAGCATTTTTAGGCCAAAATAAAAAATGAAATACATAATGACTAATTCCATGCCGGCTATGGTATGAATATATTGCACAGTAGTTTTTTTTTAACGTCATATTATATGATATACATATAAGTATAGCAATTTCTCAATTTTTTCAGTTTTTCAAATTATCTTCTATACATTTATTTTTTCTATTCATATTTTAGTGGAAACACTAATTAATATGTCTTAACTGATCAACATATTCAACTGGCACAGAACACTGTGAGGCTAACTCAGTCTAATTTACATGATTATCTGTGGCTCTGGCACGGACAGCGCTATAGACTTGTGGGGCAATACTTGGCCGCCGTTGACATATAACTCATCTTTCACAATAACATCCTCTCCGAGTACTGTGCAGTTCTCCATTCGTACCCAACGGCCGACTACCGACCGCCAGCCAACTATACAGCCGTCAAGCCACGCGTGCTGACGGACGCACGCACCGCGAAGGATCGTACTGCGTTTTATACAGGCGCCTGCAACAAAAATTAAGTCATTTTTACGTCATTATTACATAATTACTAATATTCTTCAAGTATACATACTATAAGTACTTATAACCAATGTGTAAATAACAGATATAGAGAATAACTATAAATACAGTTTGTATGTACTTGGTATTTTTTCGCTGACACGTTCATATTAGCTCGTTCACAATAAAACTGTACCAATTGTGCAACAGTTAGCATAAGCATGTCATGCTACATGCATACATGCCTACATGCAAACGCGCACACACGCGCGCGCACAGTCACACACACACACACACACACACACATATACGTATGAAGCTAATAATTAATAATCGATCACTGAAAAATATAAAATTATGAGTCTCTATAATTTGGATCTAATTTCATTTAATATGTACTTTCAATTGATAATTAATATGGGTATGTTAAAAAAAAAATAGTCAATTGTTTGCGGTTCCCATTCGGATCCATAAATTTTTAACGCCGTACACCGCCGCCACCCGTCTACGCTTTACGCCGTGAATACCTAATAAAATTAATTATAATTAAATTAACATATAAAACTTCAAAAACTGCCTTTAGAACTGGAATTGTGGTGAGGAGTTTCCCATTTTCGCTTGTACTCCATCATCACATCTTAACCAATATCATATGTGGTTACCACAGAAATTAGCTCTTTCAAACAAAAAAAGGATCATCCAAATCAGTGAATATTTATCAAAGTTATGCGTGAACATACATAAAAACCATATAATATGTATACCTATAATATATAAGTACAGACGAATTCGGAAGGGAATTTTTAGAAGTCTGTTAAAATTCCGACGCAATTTGACTAACTGAAACTAACTACACTTTCCGTCATTTCTTTGGTCATGCTATACAATACACTATGAACGTCTTTCTTCTGTAAATAAACAGATCGCGAGTTGTATTGTTACTTCAACAACCAAGGCCATACTACATAATAATATGTAGGTAGAATAAACGGCATTCTGTGTGCGATATTAGGTGTCTTATTGATGACTATTAAGTAATAGTGTTGACTAGTCCTCATATCAAGAACAGTGAAAAATATGACTATGTTTTCATCAATATATATACATACATACGAAATATATACATTGGACAGCCCATCATTTAACAGTTACTGCCATACTCAAAGAGATCATTCAAAGCAAATATTTCTATGTATCTACTAGAAGGGCTGTTTAGGAAGTAAAATTGCGCCAAATATCGCAGGAGTTTGACAACTGGGGCGGGGAACGGGAACGGGAGACAAGAGCTAACCTAATTCTAATTAAGAGTAAGTGAGATGGTAGCATTGAGGTGTGGTGAATTGACCGTAACAATTGGGTGCAATTTCTATATTTATACCGTGCGGTACTGCGCAGCCGGTCTATTCGTATACATTGTTTTTTTCAGAAAGATATGAGTATATGACCATATTTAAGGCTTGTTACATACATCAGGTAGTGAGTGTTTATGTACCGCATCTTATATAAAAATAGACATCCTAAAATTGTATGCTGATATTAACTACTTATTTATTACGATGGCGAGGATGATTACGATTATCAATCCCTATAAATTAAGTGAAGGGGGTGAGCGAGAAGAACAATGATGGAGTGAGACAAAAGCTCAGCTGTTTATTATTAGTCTTGTCCAAAGTTGCATGTCGAATTATCGACATGTTACTCATTCAACAAAAATGATTTTGGTACGTAGGAGGTTAAAATACATTGTACAGTATATGTTACTTAAAATGTCCGCCTTTCTACTAAGACCCTCCACTTCGCCCGATCTCGAGCATCCTCAGTAATGATACCATTGGCCCTCATATCTTCCTCTAATACATCAAGCCAGCGTGTTTTGGGCCGTCCGCGGTACCGTATTCCTGGTCCGATCTGGCACAGGCATTTGCGAACGACGTACTCCCGTGGTTTTCTTAAAACGTGACCGAACCATCTTAAGCGATTTTCTTGAAGTTTATCTGCCACGCCGCGGATGTACTCGTTACGTATACGATCTAGTCGTGTAACGTTACACATCCACCGCAGCATCTTCATTTCCGCAACGTGGATCTCCCTAACATGACGCTTCTTTTGTATAAGTACGATATAATTAAAAACATATCTGGCATCACAATAACCAGATGTGCACAAATAAGTAACAATGTCTATAATAAGTGAAACTACAAGCCAAATCTTTCTGTACCATGTGTTTGAAGCTTGATGCGCCGACCCTATCGCGAGTGAGATAAAGGCAGGTAGAAGAAGAAGTCAGTTATCCTTACCATCCTCAATGACGACGTCAGGGCCGATCGTAACATTTGGTCCTATCCGACAACCCTTGCCGATCGTAGCTGTGGAGTCGATCAGCACATTACCAACCACTCCTGCGCCATCGTACAGTTTATTTGAGTTCTTCTGTCGTAGACTGGTTAGGTAGAGACACATTCCTGTAACAATATTCGGTGTAATTGAATTTAAATTGAAATATAATTATTTACGTTTTGAAGAAGTGATTTACGATCAATAGCAATTGGCACTGAGGTTTTACGAATGGCGAAAGTTGTGCAAATCATTACCTCAGAGAAATTGTGAGTAAAGTCGCTGGTTTAGCGTAGGCATGATTTCTTTTTTTTATCCTAGCTCGTCAAAGTGACTAAGCTACACCTGATGGTAAGTATAGCGCAATCCATGAATTATGTCGACCAACGATAGACACTGAATCTATCGCAGATCGGCAGAATTATGCCGGCTTGCTTAGATGCTTCTTTACACTCCGTTTAAAGGATCCCATGTTCTAGGATTTTATTGTATCCTACTAGGTAAGTAATTAACACAATTATTCTATGTTACGTTCAATCCTCTCTCCTTGCCAATCCCTAAGTTATGGCGCGTCCATGATACTTGCTCGTTTGCCGACTTGTGCTATAAAAAAATATCAGCCGTGTATTATACGTTCCATTGCTTGGCGCGGGCCTCTACGAGTGAGAGGGATTAGGTCTTAGTTCATCACACTGGCCTAAGACCTATACCCATTTACACTAAACAAAATAAAAGGAGAATAGAACTAAAATTCGTGCAGAATTCGAGTAGTGGCTCGTTTGGTCAGGTTTTTCTGTAAATTTTTATATTACAAGACTGCTTTAAAAAGACACTGGAATGTGAGCATTCTTCACAAATCAGTGAAGAATAGTAGGGCTCGGTTTATAATAAGCGAATTTTATAGTGAGAGTAGAATGAGCATTCGCTCGTTTAGTCTCAAGACTAAATCGACCTGTAGGGTCGGACCTGTTTGGCATCAACATACGAAACTTGATGACTAAGGATTTAATAAAATCGGTATTATCTCTGGCTAAGCATTAATAAGGGTAATTACCGAGGCAAGCATTCTTGGATAAGCAAGCTTAGCAACATCAGTATCTATATTACATAGTATAAAATCCAAAAACCCTCACAAATCTTTAGTAATGCTATATAGTTTATATTGAAAATAATATCTATATCTATAGTGACACTATCCATGTACCATTATAGTTTTCAATGTGCTAGTAACAATAATTAGTAACCAACAAGAATTAGTATTCAATATTCTTGTTTATTATCTGCACTTATAGACACAGATGTGTGTATCATTTTTTCCACCATATACTCCTGCGTCGTAACATAGGCTCTATTGAATTTTTAAGATTATAAATTTCATACATTACAAAAAAACGTGCATTGTGCTGTGTTACATCATCTGCATTTCAGTATACAATCAGTGTTAATGATGAGTTAACCAGACTTGCACTAAAGTTTAACTTTTAAGTTTAGGTTTTTGTCACAAACCTGTTAAAAAGTCTTTTGGCTGCCCAACATCCATCCAGAATCCTTGTAGTTCCATGGCATGTAGTTGTCCATCTGCTGCCATGAATGGAAACACTTCCTTCTCTATTGACATCGGCCTTAGCTCTATTCTATTTAACACTGATGGATTTAGTATATACATTCCTGTCAAAGACATAAAAGTATAATGTAAACATATGGAATAATAAAAAAAAAAATTCGCTTTTACCACCTTACTTAAATAGTATGCAATGCATTTCAAGCAAATTCTCATACTTGTTTTATCTGTTCACGTAAATATAAATAAAATCATAAAATGTTATTGTAATAAAATACCTTAAAATATGTAACTATTTTTACAAAATAATAAATTCATTTAATTCTCCATCCACTAAGATATCCTGTTTGAATTTACTTGGGGATTTATTTGATTTCGTTTTGTCCACACTAACCCTTCAAAGTATTTCTTTATATTTTGATTCCAAGAAAATGGATAAGAGAGAACTTAACACTTAAAGGCATTGCAAGAGTCGTACGCGCATTTATTGCATTTTAGAATTAGGCATAATGAGAGTAGAATGTGAAGCCACAATACAATGTGTGCTAAATGGAAGAGCACTATCTAGATGGTTAGATGCCGTGAAAAGGGCTGTTGGTGTCAATATATACCAAGCGGTCCAGTTATCTAGTGACCCCTTAGCTTGGAGACACATATGTGGTCGAGATCCTTAGCACTAAGGTAATGTCGAAGATGAATAATAGAATGTGATCTTCATTAAACACTTTAGGGGATTGTGTGAAATCCAAATTAATCCTCCAGTGGATCCTAGTAGATGCAGAAATTTAACAAAGTTGGTTGTTAGACAATATACCTGCATTAATTTTGTTGGATATAAACTCCTGTGGTTTTTCTATAAAGCTCTCGATAACTCCTTCATCATTATAAACTACGACACCATACTTTGATGGCTCTTCTACTTTAGTTACAACTATTGTACCCTCCTGAAAAGGTTGCAAAACTGCTCTTAGATCTTGAATATTTCTTTAACATTTTTTAATATTTTTTAAGATATCAGTTTCAAGATAGGTTAAGGAAAATCATATGGAAATATTGAGGCCTAACAAACATAATTATACTGCTATAGCTAATGATAATAGTCAATTAGGTTTTTATAGATATGGGTTTAATAAACTGATAAAAGCAGATTTCACTGAAAACATGTTTACGCACAACATACATATAATGGAATAGATTTATGCCTTGCCTTATCTGCTATGGAAAACTTAAAGAAATTACACTATTATTAAAATATCATAGATCAAATTATTATTTTATTTTAAAAATAATCTCATTACCCTAAAATATTGTGTATATAATATTCTCATTTCATTAATGAATTTTTGAAATAATTTAAGTTACATATTTTATATCAATTTATAAACTAAAATTATTGTAACAATCTATCAACCACACTGGCATTGTAAGAGTTGCATTGATGATATTATTATATTGAATAAGTAAATTCTTTTATAAATACTTTTGTTACTTCTATTTATAAGTTAACTCATTTGAGGATATTTATATGTTACTTTATAACATATTATAAGTTATTTAAAGAAAACACATGGCCCATGTATTGAAGTAAGTATATATTATATCGTATACTTATACACTTGGTACATAAGGGACGCAACATACGTTACATGAAAAAACATAACTACTCGCGGCTGAGCTCGCGGCCGACTGCCAAGGGTGTACGTGACGCGAGCGCACCGCAGTCCACGGCGGCGGCGTTCCCCCGCCCGCCCGCAGGCCCCCCACCCTCGCGGGTCCTACGTACTATAAAATTTTACCTACGGGAATGTATTGGCGCGTTATAACTTTCAATTATTTTACTGATTACTAATATAAAGCTTTAACTTACCTTCCCATGATCTCTATGGTACTTTGCAAGTTCTTTAAAAGGAAAATCACATATAACATCAGAGTTAAGCACAAAGAATGGTTCAGGGCTAGCGCTTAACAACTCTCTAGCGAGTGCTAATGGCCCAGCTGTTCCCAGGGGTTCAGTCTCATGAGAAAATGTGAGGGACACACCCAGTTTGGAGACCTGTTCTGTCAACTCCTTCTCCATGTCTTCAGCTCTGTATGAGACAGCCAGTATCACCTTGAAAGATCATTAAGTGTAAACATTTGGGTAAGCATTTATGATTCTAAATTGAGAATACCTATAAAAATAGTGCTAAGAAGATTGTAATGAAACCTAGCAGAGCTATTTTCAGGTAGTCAGTATAGTATGTAATAAAAATGTTCATATGTAACTAATAAACTCACTTTCTTTATACATTGAATTTAGAATACCAGTCAATTAGCTACTGCCTACCAACATTTTTTTTTTGGAAAATTTGAGGGAAGGAGGCTTGTGATTGGTCACACTTTTCAGTCAGATGCTTAGGGTCTATTTTCAATCAGGATTATGATGAAACAATAGTAAAGAATAATAAAAAAAACAGTTTAAGATCCTCATTAGATACAGAATGTAAATATATTTAATCTAATTTTAATGTCAGTCACTTCTATCCACCTGTCTTATCCCACAGTGGGATTGTAATAAAATAAATAATTTATTATGGCGAATACAAACCTGCGTAACACCGGCATCGACTAAGGCTTCTATTTGGTGCATAAGTATTGGTTTGTTAGCAAATTCGACGAGCGGTTTAGGCCTACTCAATGTCAAAGGTCTTAATCGAGTCCCATAGCCTCCAACAAGGATCAAAGCTCTGATTTCACCAAGTTTCTTATCAGATCCACACATTTTGCTTTGATACTTTCAATTATTGTGATCTATTAAACAATCCGCTGAAGGGAACACACACAATATTTGTCATATACGTTTAATTAACGGCGTAAAATATTTTTTCTTGAGTTTTCCGCTTACAATATGAATAATATTTACTCAATACAAATTACACCGTAGTCCCGAGTCCGTACACGTCATATGTTAATAAACCACAGACTGCATACACAGACTACTTAGAAAGAACTGACGTTACTGCATACTCCAAATTCCAATCAATCTCCACAGATTACTGCTCCACAGTGACAGCAGTGATGTAGATAGTGACGTAATAAGACTGGTACAAATATCGCTAAAAGCTGGTAATTGAAAAAAATATGGTACACACACATCGTTTATATGTCTAGAGATATGTTTTATAAATGTAGAGAAAAATATTAAATAAAAATCAACGGTGAGTTATATTTACCGAATTTACCTATTATTTCAACACATTTCACCGCAGACTATGAACTTTGGTTGACTTTCTGACAAAACTATACCCTTCATCCGTAGCCTATTAACTTATTTGATAAAGTTAAACTGAAATATGTTACTCGATACGCGAAAAATCATTTTGTACTATCGATGTTAAAAGTTGGTATTATTGCGTACTGGCAGCACAATTTTTACTTGGTACATGGTACAAGACCATGGAAAATGGTACGCATACCAACAAATTGGTAAGTCAACATCACTGTCCACACAACAATCATTTATCCAAACAGAATTAACCGTAGAGGTATCGAATTAACTATACATTTTACTTGCACCGACTGGACCAGGATACTGTCAAAGCAATTTGTCCTCCTTGTGAGCTTTGCTTGTAAGTCAGCCCCGGAGCCCCGGGGGCAGAAACTTGATAGGGGCGCCCCTCTCACCAGCGTTTGAGATAAATTACTTAAATAAACTCACAAATATTGGTTGGCATTTTTCGTGAATGGTATCATAAATTTGTATTTTTTAAATTGTAATGGTATTTAAATTTCACTTGTGGTGTGGGCCTGTGTAGCGCCTTTTTCTTACAAGTCGACGGTGAGCACAGACTACTTAGAGATACTACGTATCAGACTGCCAACTGTAGAACAAAAAATTCATTAGTTAGTTTTAGTGTCATTTGACGTTTCTTTTTTTTCTGTCGAATACATAATCCACAGACTACATAAAATATGCTTACTCTATGGCTTATTAAATGCAAATGGCAAAGGAACTAGTAACGTACAGCTCAAAACGCTAGGCTTATAAACCAGTATAATTTACTGTTTTATCTCATTTATTTAAGTAGAGGAAAATTAAATAAAAGTACACATTATTTATTAAAAGATTTATTTTTTAATTTATTTTTATAATGTTCATAAGCCTTTTTTGCATCGCATTTTCCTTGCTGAACTTTAGAGCTTTTTTGGCTCTACGGTAAAAGTCAGTTTGTTGTTTTGCCTTTGTATATTCATTGTAGATTAATGGGCATGTTGGTGTCAAATCTGCCACTTTCTTAATTAACCGCTTCCTGGAAGCTTTCACACTTCGGGGTTTATCCAAACCTAGAAAATAATAAAGTAGTTAGTCCCAACTCAAAGCTGATTAGTTAATTCCATCATAAATGATGTGAAGGTCTAGTATATATTGCTTAAATAAAGTTATATATAATTTAATGTTGATTGTATTCCTGAGTAACTAATAAAGGTAACTGAGAAATTGCCCAGCACATCATACCTCTAGTGCACCAACTTCACATCATAGCATCTACTGCTTTTCCACATATTAAATCCTATGTATGATATTATAAATTTTGTGAGGATGTATAGATGTTTATTATTCAAACACACATACACTGATAGCCCATGTTCTGTAATATACATACAAAACAATACCCTTTCTTTGGGTACATTAAGTAGTTACCTAGGATTTGAGTAAAGCCACATGGGCAAGAGATAATCTAAGATAATACAGATTCACTAACCTGTAAAATGTGACCGGCGCTTGACATCTGATTGTCCAGACGTAATTATCTCTGGGTTAACAGTTTGCTAGAAAAGTAAAAATTATTGTAAAGTTCTTGTTCGGAAAGATATAAACAAATAATATGTCACAAGATAAATAAGAAATAAAAAGGTAACACTTTATTACTTAAATCCAGACTGGTTAATGGATTTCCTGGTAAATTCTGGAAGTCACTTGAGCCAAAAGCAATAATTTCTGAAAAATACACCAATAACTTATTTATATATTTTTTTAATTAGGGATGTGTTTTACGAACATTTAGAAGCACAATGTTTGATCGCCTCATCAATTATCAACTATTGGTCTAGTAGAAGCATTCTTAGGCCGGGAAAATTACAATTTGTGTTTGAGTTTTCAATTTGAAAAAAACATACATGAGTTGTCCAGGGTTGAAATAGAAGTAGGAATAGGATCATGAGACAGAGAAGTAAGGTCATCAAACTGTGGGTGTACTAGTTGCATCTCTGCATACTCTTTCAGAGATACAGGCGTGATCTTATATTAAATTATTATTGCAATTTGTGTATATACAAAAGGTAGACATTAAAAATATTATATTTACCAACCTGTCAATGGTTCCAGTTTGACACAATTTGTGTGGTCAATGTGTCTTTTACGTGAGTAGCTATGATCAGTATTAGGATCCATATTTTCTGAAATTGATAAAAATATACTTTAGTATCTAAGAAATCTATTGTAATCTCAAGTGTCATTATGTTACAATTGAGAGTTTTGCATCACTTGATGGGTTAAAAAATACTTTGGCAAGGCAAAGCTATAATAAGAAAGTAAAAATAACTGCATTAGGATATCACTATTCCAAAAACAGTGAATTTTTTATTAAAAGTAATAACATGTATGTTAGTGTAAGTGGGCCATCAACATCTTACACTCAAAACCAACCTCATCTTTTTGTGGTACACTCTGCTGATTAACAGCCGAGGCAATGGTGAAATGTGGTTCCCGTTGCGGATTGTGGGACACCAAATCGCCCCACAGAATACCAAATCCACCGTCAAATCATAATGGGAAGGCGGAACCTACCATAACTCATATTAGTATACGGCATAGTGCAGCAATATACTACTGGCCAAACTATACACAGAAAATAGAATAATAGACTTACCAGCGTAATCCTGAGATAGTATTCCACTAGAAATCTCTTCTTCAGTAAACAAAGAAAGATATGCTTTGCCTATGAGACGTGATTTGCAGGTAATGAACTTCTTTTCGAAATGTTTTTGACAAACAAAAAGCTTCGAAAGTTTAATAGTATTCTATAATGTCCAAAAACGCCGGTCAATGTCACTTGTCAATCAACTGTCAAATAAATCCGTCCGGCATTCGCTTACACGTCAGCCAATCACGGCCAAGAATGAAAACCCTAAATGTCATACAACATTAAAACAATATGGCGCTATGTCGAGCGTTTCGTTGTACGTAGATTAACAGCCGTGACGGTGAGCCAAACAAGCTTCCGTATGCTAATTGCTGGGCGCTTTGTGAAGCAAGTTTTTAATTTTTAATCATATTAATTCTAAGCATATTATATTATGATTTTGGCGCCCCCTGAAACTGCGCCCGGGGCAGGTGCCTCGGTTTGACCCCTCTAGATCCGGGGCTGAATTGTAAGTTTGTGTTCTTTGAGGAAATCTGTCATAAAAAGAGAGATCGGACTACAAACTGAAAAAATTGAGCTTCAGCCTGCAAACATGCAAATACGTATTTATAACGTTGATTTATAAGTGTTTCCCATCCATCTTTAATAAAGCTTTGTGGATGTGAGATACAAGAAATATTTATTCCATAAAGTTAGAAACAAAAACATTATTTGAAATTGGAACACAGAACCAGGGTTGAATTTCGTATTATTATGAATAATTCAACTACATATTTGTACCATAATTGAATTACATGTAGTTTAGTACTTCTATACTACATGTAAACTATGTAAACCAAACTCAATAGGCTAGTTGACACATTTTTAAAATAGGCTTTATTTTGTTAATTAGACCGTTTTTTTTATTTTATCGTATTTTTCTGAGACTTATAAAACAACAAAACTTTAATTCAAATTTGATTTTTTCATGAACATACGAAAACGCCGTTGGCCATGTTGGCCTATAGATTATCTGTGCAATGACGACACATATTAGTAAATAAACACGCGAAATAACCTATGCGAGCTAGATATCGACTGAAACTCAAATTTATTTTTGCGAAGATCACTTCGATGTAAGTACTTACCTACATAATATCTTATTATTTTTGCTACAAAAGACCAGAACATGCGATTTGCGAATAGCATTTAGTTGTTTACATAGTGACTGACCTCACGATCATGGCGGTAGCGTTTTCGAAGATTTCAAATAAAGATTAAAAAATATATTTTGTAATTAGATTTTATAGACATCTTCTACTTTAATGTATTGAAATTGATATATTTGGGTTCCATAAACCAAATAAGTGGTATAAGTCAACTAGCCTCTTATGGTAGGATACTTCCCAATGTCAGAATTATACGCGAAACTAGTATAATTTTACCTATATATTATTTTGGAATGTTTTACATAATGTTTTATTTACCTTCAGTCTATGGTATAAAACAAATGGCAATACAGTCAGACCTATTGTATTATTTATAGTGGGAACGTCTGTCGATCGCACAGACGGGTGATCAGCTCACGTTAATGGAACCATTTCACCCTTAATCCAAGTTTTGGGTGGCACTTCACTGACACTGACAATCCCGCTACGCTGGTCCCTGGAGACCTTTGTTTCAGTATTTTCCGGGCAGACTTTGCTCAGCCTGTATGTGAACCGTAAATGCTGCCTGGCTTTCCTGCCTGCATACTCTCCCACCCCCGGTTGTTATATGAATAATTAAATTAACCACATTTAGATTACTGGTTTTTATTTAAATCAGCCAACTATCGGGGAAAAAAATATAGTATAATTTTTTCCACCGTAGTACATAAAATATAATTTTCCGAGAGCCTCAATTCAGCCCTGCATAGAACAGGAACATGGAAAAAAGAACATGGCAACATTCATTTTGAATTGTCAGTTATGTAATGGCTGGCAGCTGGAGTGATTCTGTCAGTGTCACAAAATTATTTTATAGTTTTTTCCTTCCGTAGACACATTTTCTAGTTCTAGTTATACAATGGCTGTCTCAGTACGGATTCTTTCTCGTTTCAAAGGTAAATTGCTGTTATATACAATAACACCTAAATATACTACGGGCTAGGTTATAGATTTGCCTAGGTGACATTGTTTTTTTTGTAATTGTGATAACCTACGGTATTAACCTTGCGGTTCGATTGGCACCGAAAGTAGCCCATTATATTGTATTTAAATTTAATTTAGCACAACATGGGAAAGCTAATTCGACCGAGGAAATAAGTTAAATAAATTCGTTACTTTTGTCAATGTCATTTCTATTAGACCTAATGTAACCGAGACCTTCATCTAAAAATACGCTTTCTATCCTCAGTTTTGATAACATGTCGCTAGAACATCTGATTATTACATAAAAGTGCTACCAAAGATGACGTGATAAGGTTTAATTCATTAATGTAACAGGTTTTATACATTTTTCGGATAGATCAATAAGTTGACCTTTGGTTCTATTACTGGTACAGTGTTACCTTAAAGTTTATTGGCGTCTGCTTCGACCTATTGGGTTGTGGGTACAACAACCAAGGGTTATATGTGTACTTTTACTGCTTATAGGAAATGCTCATGTTTTTAACATAACAATGATTTATTTGAGTCAAATTATTTATGTGTTTCAGAATGCATATTTGTTTTGCTTAAACTTATCTACAGCTGATATGAGTTTATCTTATTTGTTGAAATTGTTTGGTAAAATTAATGTATTATAAATATTTTTTTATTGCTACTAGGATATGATATGGACCAATTATGTTTTATTAATAATATTACAAGAAAATATGTTGCAAACTGATAATAAACACCCATAAATAATTTTACATACATTGCAATTTACAGTATTATAGCTATATTACAGGTTAAATGCATTTTGAATTTTAATGTTCTTATTTTTTTTTAAATAACACACTTGTAGATCATTATTACAATAAAGTATCAGTAGTTGATGGGAGAATCTAAAAAACAAAAGCAAAACAAGCATTGCTGATTATTAAAACTGTTTGATTAACAATAATGGCTTAGGTTACATCTTTATGAAGCTTATAGTAAATTTTATAAAAAATACATTTTATAGTGAATGATGCAGGTAATACATAAATAAATCTATATATTTTTTTGGCCATATGTTGGCAACACGCAAGTAGGTAACCTGATGGTAGGTTATCTCCATTGCCCATGTATATGCCCACAATACCAGAAGAATCATAGGCACATTGCGGATCATAAACAGGACAGCACTGTCAGGAACTGTTAATAAAAACGGACACGTTTTCCAGTCAAAGCCAGTGAAGTCACTGGCCAATATGAGACTTAACATATTTTGTCTCAGGGTGACGAGTGCAGTCCAATGCCATGCAATGCTTTGTTATTTCTAAGTTCTGTGTGGTGTTGCTTCTGTTTATGGACTGGCGTGACGTCTACCATCAGTTGAGCGACCTGCTTGTTTCGCCACTCAATCTAATAATAAAAAAAAACAGTAACTATTGGTAATACCTACTGTCAGTTAATTTCCGAACGCAGCCTAAAATTTGATGAACTGCACGTTAGCATACACCCAGCGATATTGTCATCAACCAAATTTTGATCAAACGAAATCATCCTTATAGTTTAAGTCAAGCTTCCTGTACTAGTTGGAACTTAGAAGGTCCCTTGTATGCGAGAGTCGCGTTGTCTATTTGCCGCCAAGCATTAATATGTAAGCATTGTTGTGTTACGTTTTGAAGAAAATTGAAGCCAATGAAGTTATTGGGCATTATGAGTACGTAACATGTACGAAGTTCCCGGTAAATTCCGCCAACAGATACAATATGCGTAAAATAAATTGTCTGGGCTGAAGTTAATCACTTCACTTACCTGCAATCCCTACCTACAGCCTACAGAGAGAGTTTTACACTTAACAAAGGCGAAAATATGTACAACGAAAACTCCTTTACGAGGGCACGCTATGAAATATAACGAAAAAAATCGTGTTTTACAGCCTCCTAAAAGATAAACTAAATATCCCTCGTGTTTTTACCGCAGGTAAGTAGGCAGTATCCCTCATGTTACTGTCCCGCTCCCATGGGTCATAGCGTGATATACATATAAACCTTCCGGAGTAAGTGAAAACGGTATTTAAATCCGTTGCATAGTTTAGGAGAAATAAGAGGGTAAACACAGGCGCAGTCCTGATCCCACAGTAGGTTAACCTGCATAATAAGTGTCAGGACTTACGGTCCCACAACACCCAGACCCGAAACAAATATTTGTCTATCACACAAACATGCCTGGTGCGGAAATCGAGCTCGCGGCCTCTAGTTTCACAGCCTGCTACGCGCCCAACTTCAGACCCGCCAAGTTATATTGCGTGTAATAAAACAGTTAAATTCAGTCAGAAACACTTATGGCTATTCTTTGTAAGACAAGGAAATCTTTATTGATTTTGTCATTACTGATTACCTCGAGGTTTCCCGAAATGCACAATGTTATTGAATATGAAAGAAAGAAAGAAAAATAAATTTATTTGCCACAACATGACATGTACACGCTACTTGCTAATAATATAGGAGTCAATTGAAAAAAATTAGTACCTACTTAAATCAATAAAAATTATCGAATGAATATGTAAGAAAAACACATTATTTAAAAACTTTTCCTTCCACAGATGGATTAAAACTCAACAATGTTAGATTCGCATCATGCAGTCAATATTCAGACACCCGAAAAAACTTGATACTAACTAAAGAAACAAAAGTCATTGTCCAGGGTTTCACTGGTAAGCAGGGTACGTTCCATAGTCAACAGGCTTTGGACTATGGGACCAACGTTGTTGGCGGTGTGTCGCCGAAGAAGGCGGGAACAGACCACCTTGGCAAGCCAGTGTTTGCTAACGTGAAAGAAGCGATGGAAAAGACCAAAGCCCATGCGAGCGTTATCTTCGTGCCTCCACCTGGTGCTGCTCAGGCTATCTTGGAGGCCATTGAAGCAGAAGTGCCACTCATTGTTTGCATCACTGAGGGAGTGCCTCAACATGTGAGTTATATAAAAAATGCTTACTGTAAATGTCCATAACTCGAATTTACCACAATAATTAAAAATAAAAAAGCGTCGACGCGACAGACATATGCAACTTGTGTTTCCATGCCTGGCACATAATTAGGGGAATTTGTCTTTTTTTAAATACTTTTAAAAAATAATACCAGTCATATATGGCTGGATACACACGTCTCACTACTGGATATGGGCCTCTACTGAATGAGAGGGGTTAGGTCTTAGTCCACTACGGTGGCCTAACGCAGGTTAGCAAACTTCACATGCAATTTTTGAGTGGTAGAGTCACGTTGTAGACAAAACTGTTTGTGTATGAATGGGCAAGGCTCTTCCGGGTCCGGGTAATGTGGATTGACATTTCTTTACCGTTAATGCAAGCTATATGAATACATACGTAATTAAAAAAAAAGAAAGAGGTTTATGAACCTGCGATTTTCATCTTGATAGTCCGCACCACTTCTCGCTGAGCTACCGTTGCTTCTTATTTTTCGAAAAAAGAAACTTAAAACTAGTATTAAAAATGTAAATTGTGCTAAATGAACACCAATCCAATTCTGACATAGAACTGGCTAATACCGGCAAATTTATTATTGTCCGGTAATAAAGTTGCTTCAAGCTAGTTGTGTAGACAGATCATACCTTTTTAAACACGATTTGATATCTATTTATCGAAAATTCTCTCAGAGTAACCCTGAACTTGCTCTTTGGAAGGTTATAAAAGTGACGTAGGATTACGTAACACAATGATTTGCACCGTATTCTGACAATGTGTAATAAGAGCTAAATACTTTAAGCTCGTTATCAAGACATTATGCGATAAATATATGGATCACCCGCGAACGTTGATGAAGGCCACAAAAACGACAAAAATAACAATGAGTAGATCTATGCAAATCTTTCGGGGAGGTCTATTTATTTGTATAAATATTGCATTTTAAATAGCATCTATTTAATTTTATTAACATTGGTGATTCTAAAAAGATATGCAAATTAAAATTGTCTGCATTCGAATGACATTGAAAAGGTTAACGTTAAAATGCAGTCACAAGAATGGGTAATAGAAAATTACAATTGTCAACCTGAAGGCCAATTCTCGTCATTTTAAATGTTTAAAATATCATTCCGATCTAGTCTCAGCGTCAAGAAAGTTGCAAATGGCATTCTCTTAAGGTGTTTCCTATTTTATTACATACTCAGTAATTAGATTCAAAACAAATTTATGTGGAACCACCACGAAAAATAATCGACCAAAAAAGGATTAATCCAAATCGGTGCATGTATCGGACTTATGCGTGAACACCTACAGGGAACACACAGAGAAACATATACATATATGTATACCGACAGACGAATTGCTAACCGCTTTCTTTTTTAAGTCGGTTAAAAATATGTGTGTAATGAACACAATATACATGCACTATTTGAATACTTTTAAAAATTCAGAAAGAAAAAAGCATTCTAAAGTCCGCAAGTCACCATTCAGCCATTGATCGTTTTTGGCTCAACGAATGTATCAAGAGTAAATTCATGAATTGGTAACTCGATTGATACTAGATCAAACTGGGTCAACATGCGCACATTCGTCAACACTCGACAGTGATTATTGTAGGACTTGTACTATTACATACGATACAGCAAAGCTACTCGTACCTACGAGTTTAACAAAGTTGTATTACTTATACGCCTTTACCTATGGACTTACGTTTACAACTTTAAACCTTTACGAACTTGTAGACCTGACTGATAGCTTACGTAATTTTACAGTAAGCCACTTACAATGTCGTTTATAATGTTAATTACTTACTTCGTAAGTCATGAAATTACATACATACATGAACAAAATTTATAAATTATAAGGCCAGACCTAAGAGCATGGACAAAGATCATCAATTTCATCCGAGCATTCACTTTCAACCCATAACTAATTTAATTAAACGAAGTTGGATAAATGCGGCGGGCAATAACTGGATGTAAACTAAATATCAGGCCTAATGGGTGTGTAAAAGGAGATGTCTATGTCCAGCAGTGGACAAATATTAGCTGATGATGATGATGAAACGAGCTGGTGGGTCACTTTGATCTCCATCGCCCATTTCCACCCACAATATCAAAAGAATCATGAAGCTTACGACCTTAAAGAGTAAGGATAAGTAAGGTAATAGGAGTAAGGATTACCTATATATTTATTATAAAACGTTATTCGCAGGACATGGTGCGTGTAAAACACGCTTTACTGAGACAAAACAAGTCCCGCTTGGTCGGGCCCAACTGTCCCGGTATCATCGCGCCGGAGAAGTGCAAGATCGGCATCATGCCGGCTGCCGTCCACAAACGTGGCTGCATCGGAGTTGTGTCACGTTCTGGCACGCTCACCTACGAGGCATGCCATCAAACCTCTATGGTGAGTATATCATGCGTGTTTAGACTGTAGTACCTACCAAAATAATAATCGTATCAACTTTTTGCTATAATGTCCAATGAATCCACCACGCGGGCCTAATGCGGGTTAGCAGACTTGGCATACGATGAAGTATTCTCAGGTATGCAGGTTTCTTCACGATGTTTCCTTCAACGTCAAAGCACGCGATAATTAAATTAATTAATAAACAATGAATACAAACGTGACATAGAAAAGTCAGGTCTTACGTCTCTGCAATTGGTACCACGAATCCAGAGTAAATTTGAGGCTACACTTAAAATACCTATTTCGAGCTCAATTTTGGCAGTTTGTAGTCCGAACTGTCTTTCTATTAGAAAAGGTATCTGTGATACCATTGGGCTTTACGGATGAAAGAGAGATAGCGATACCTAAAACGTCGACCTTCAAAAAGTTATTACACGTGTTGCCTCCACCTTTATACTTTACCTTAGCGGTCGGTACCTCTTCCCACTACCTTATCGTTCCTTTTTTCGCTGCATTTCGTTTTACGAAGTATTTATAAAAGTTTTTAATAAAATTTTGATACGTTAAGACTTTCGAGTTATATATTACGTAAAAGTATCACATTGACGAAACGTGTTCTAATTCAGTTCGCAAATATTTGTACATTTATGAATGTAATATGTTTAGTACGTCAAAACAAACGTAATCTTGGTGTGATGTGTAGACACATTTGTTGAAAATGTTCAAATAAACAGCACCCGATTAATATACATTTGCACTGACTTGTGTTGAACGTACTACTAGTATACTAGAGATCATTGGTCTCAGTGTATTGTAAACAACTAATACGGTGCTACACTTACAAGAATATATAGATGTTCATTTTGGTATGGTGACGTGCGGAGCGCACTCATCCCGGCGCGTTGCGTTTGCGTGAATATCACCCAACATTTGACAAAATTAAAGCTTACAGTCGGTAGTCAGTTTTTTTTATCAGTCTGAATGACTAAACGTACAGGTCACTCGCTTGAAGACTGTCTATAAACAGAAGCAACACCACACAATTTACTACACTTTGAACAGTACATGACACTGGAGTGCGTTCGTCACCTCGAGATATAAGTTGTTAAGTCTCATTATGCACAGTAATTTCACTGGTTTCAATGTCCTTCAAACTGAAATACACTGCTGCTGGCAGAAATAAACAAAGCAGTGATATAAACTACCAACCCAGACGGCGTCTCGCATACGAAGGACCTAACATCTAGTCAGTGCCCAGGCTTGCTTTAGGATGGAGCGCGATCAGATTTTGGGGCCCCCTTGTTTAATAAAATGTATGGGGAAAGTGTAAATTCGGAGGACCCGGTTCGGCGCCTCGTGCGGCCCCTCCGGCCTCCATATTATGGCAGGGCCGGCCCAGTAACGGACAACCGCGTTTACGCAAACACAACAAAGAAGTGCAAAAACAGTGATTTCTTAGGTTTACGCGAATGTTACACATTGAAATAAAACTAGTTTATACGGATTTACGGTTTACGGATACTAGTTTTTACGAGTTTCTCCCGGGACCGCGAAGGCTGAAAAGCTTTCGTAACGTCGGGACTAAAACAAAATTTAAACCGCGATACAATCCGTATAAACTAGTTTTATTTCAATGTGCAAAAACCACAATACAATCAATATACACCCAACAAATAGGCCGAATGTATATATAATCTTAGTAAATCGAATATGGTGATATTTTTGGATTTAGAATAAAATATTAATAATATATAATAATAATAAATATATTTATATTGCAGTTTAAATTATCTAAAAATATCTACTTACGTTATTATTCATCGATCACGAATATGAAGATTTGGTATTATACTGTTCTGTTCGTTTTCTGACGCAATGTATTCTGCATATCGATAGATACATATTTCAAAGATAAAAATGCATTATTCATACAAAGTCTAGATTTCAGGTTTCCCGTATCAGAAAATCCAGGCACTTGAATACGAGAAGATTCAAAATAACGCCTAGTTTGATTTGTAGTTTAATACCTAGAGCCGATCAAGTTTTGGAATGTTTTTATACGATGGCCTCTGTGGCGCAGTGGGCGAGTAACTGACTATGGAATGAAAGGCCGCGGATTCAATACTCGCACTGTGGCAAGTGTTTGTAGATCGAATTCTGACATATTATTATACGTGTTGTAGTACATGCCGTGTGGTCAAATTTAAGCAACGTATAGTGTCCGATATAAGTAGGTATTTCAAATATAAGAATTAATCTCATTGCATGGCTAGTACATAAATAGATTATCTTTTTTATCGAATGAGTAACAAGACAAATTTCAACTTTGGACAACATTTGATAAACTGCCCATACGAATGAATGTTACTAGACACGCAGAGGTAATGTAAATAATATCGATTTTAATAAACGAGATATTAAAATTAGCATGAAATGTTTAGGATGTCTAGATTTTGAAAAGATCCAGTACATAAACACTCACTGTCTGGTGTATGACTTTTAAATAAACCAAATACCGGAAAAGATGTCTACTAGATATTTTCAATCGTAGCTGTCTTCATTGTAAATTGTTGGTTAAATCCTATTGGAACATTGTGGAATAGGCTCTTAAAATTTTAGTTAGCTTATAAATTAGAAATTCGTTCAAATATTGCTGCTCTATGCCGTAGCTGGTCTTGTTTAGGTATCTACGCGATATCCGAATAATTGAGTAAGCACACAAACATTATTTTTAAACGGTATTGAATTTTTATTTTGTTTGTCTATATAGCTAAGTATGCCCTCTTTCTCAAAGCGTATTTAAGAATATTTTTTTTATTCAACGTTATTGCGAAATACGAATCGACCATCATGCGCATTCACGCTTGTCATCCCCGAAGTGGTAGGCGGATGTGTAACCAGTACACCTTTCGCCGAGCTTATTTCCGTCCCATGATGTGATAGGGGGTGAGTCTTGATCGCCATATTGAGCATATCCTTCGACCTTCTTATCATCATTATTTTATCTACAGGCTGGTCTAGGACAGACCCTATGTGTCGGTATTGGTGGTGACCCGTTCAACGGAACCGATTTCATCGACTGCCTAGAAGTGTTCCTGAAGGACCCAGAGACCAAGGGTATTATCCTGATCGGTGAGATCGGAGGCAACGCTGAGGAGCTGGCGTCGGAATATCTCGTTCAGAACAACACTGTAAGTAAAGGGCCGGGCTGGGCTAAAGGAATTTGGATAAAATACCAACAAAATAATACTAAAAATATTTTTTGATAAATCAGTTTTTTTTACTTTACTTTGAAAAAGAGATTATTCAGCGACTATCTGTGGTTCCATTTGTTTTCATTTAATTTAAAGTTCTTTGGCTCGGGCTTAAATTTAATTAATGTGCCCATGTAAGGTTCTTTTACACATGACTTTATCCATTATATTTTTGTCCTTCAACAGAAAAAGGTACAAAGTTCATGGATGCAAAAAGGTTGAAATTATACGTTTTACAAAACAATTAGTATTTTAGTGTGAATATTAATACTGTACTTAGTAAGATGTAACTGTTATATAGTTAGTAATAGTTAAATTATAATAGTTTAATAGCCAATAAACTAAAACATGCTTTCATCTTGTGTAAATCGTGCATTTGTTTTATGTCCTAGGAATTAGTCACAATCGTGCATTTGTTTTATGTCCTAGGAATTAGTACATTTCTGTAAAGTATGTACATCAAATAATAGAATTTTCTTTATTAATTCCCCGAGTGTATATTTATTGACATTCTTTCTTTCTGTCTGGCGTTATCCCGGCTTAATGCCAGGGCTGCCTTCTCGTACCATAGATTTGACGGTATTTGGTATATATTTTTAATATATACCAAATACCGTCGTCGGCCGGTAAACGAGCAAGTGGGTCACCTGATGGTAAGTGATCACCGCCTATGTACGCCCACAATACTAAAAAGATCATGGGCGCGTTGCTGACCTTAAAGGAAAGGGATAATTAAAGGATTGGGAAGGGGATTTGGGCCTCCGGATATCTAACTTACCGTACGAAACGCAGCAGCAAGCTGCTACTTTACGCCGGTTTCTTGTGAGACAGTGGTAACGACCCGGACGAACCGGCCCATTCATGCCGAATACAAAACTGTCTACAGTGTGGCTCTACCACTCAACATTATTAAGGGAAAATATATTACTTACGTAATACTTGTCCTTTATTGGTTAGCTATGCCAGCACCGTTTGTTAATCCTGGTGCACTTCGCAAGGTGAACTGCTATTTTATAGCGTACTATTGTCATCTATTTATTAACTAGTCATTTAATGCTATATTAGCGTATTTTATGCTTTTTTAATACAACAGGATAAAAAAATATGTAATAGTAAAATGACGTAGCTATAGTAATTAATTACCTTATTTTGAATGGACAAAGGCCTCATTAGTAGATGTCTGTGTCCAGTAGTAGGATGTATATAATGCAGGGCTGGTATTATTATTTAAAATTGAATTAAATTAAACTTATGAATTCGTCAATTAGAGCAGAAAAAGGAGTACAGTTATATTATGTAAATGATAAATTTTTTGTTCCTTTAATGTATAACAGTATGTATAATCTTTCCACAATATGGTCCGATTTTGATTATTCTTTTTGTATTCTATATGCGCCTCCGTGGCGTAGTGGGAGAGATAAAATGTTTGTGTGATCCATAAATGTTTATTTCGGGTCAGGATGTCTTCTCCCCAGAGGGGTTGATGTCAGGCAGGCGGCCGGTCATAATAACAACAAGCCAACTCTTTCTGTAACATGTGTTAAAAAGCATGTGGCGCCGACCCCACTGCAAGTGGGATAAGAGCAGGTGGAAAGAAAAGGTATACGAATACCTCGAAGTTGGTCCTATTTAAATATACCAATTAATATGGTTAACGCTTTTTTAGACTATCTTTATAGAGTCAATAACAAGTACAAAGGTTCCATTTCGAATCACGTTTATTATTGAGGGCGCGGTCCATCCAGTACGCAAGTCTCATTTCATCTGCGCAAGACAAATTAATCAATAGAGAAGCGCACTTGAACCCGATTGGCCTTTAATCGAAATATTACAACATCGTTTCTAGATGCTACTAATTAAAATATATTAATAGATTATTTTCATCGACAATAAACGAATACCGCGTATAACTTATAAGAAACACAAAGGGTAATGGGTGGATAGAAATGAGACCTTGATTGATATTATTACACAGATAAACCGACTTAACTTTATCGAAAACTCTATTCTTAAAAAAATATGAACTCACGCCTGTTGGGATAGGCAGATGGGCAACTCTAACTTGTTAAAAATGGATGCGAAAATCCATCCATTTATTAAGTAAAGTTGAGTTGAGGCAGGGCGGCTAATTGGATCCACCGAAGGCTGTGACCGCATAGCAGGGAGATATGCAGGGTTTTTACGGTCCCGAGTCAGAAGGCAATGCGATAACTTCGTTCTGCCGTAGACGTCGAGGTCGCCGTTATTGTGATGGGGCTCTGAAGCCCTAAAAGAGATGGGGGCTGAAAATACAGCGCGCAGGGGCGGAAATTGTGGGCAGTTTAGGTAATCCAGGACCTCGCGACCGTCCCACTTACGCCGATACCGCGGCAGGGTTCTTAGTCGGTAAGTCGGCGGAGGGAAAGTAGTTGGGGCTCTGATATAGCAGTCCTTCGGATATCAGCTGGATCAAAAGGCTTCCGACATAAACATCCCTCCAACTTAGAAGTTGAAATCGATTTTCCCACAGCAAGAAACCTTCACCTAGGTATGAAATCAGGCCCGGATCTAGGGGGGCGCGAACCGGGGCATTCGCCCCGGGCGGCAGTTTCAGGGAGCGCCAAAATCATAATATAATATGAATAAAAATAAAAAACTTGCTCCACAAAGCCCCTAGCATACGGAAGCCTGGTTGGCTCACCGTCGACTTGTAAGAAAAAGGCACCACACAGGCCCTTTGTGCATCATTATTTCCTTTTCATTTCGTTTTTTTAAGTAATTTATCTCAAACGCTGGAGAGGCGGGCGCCACTATCAAGTTTCTGCCCCGGTTCAAAAAAATCGTAGATCCGGGGCTGTATGAAATAATCTCAATTTGAGTTAGGTATCATTTTTCATAATGTGAGTTCAACCCACACTGTTACTCGGTATGCTTTTAAAGTATACAGAGTAAATAGTTAAGGACTTCTTTAAAATTTCAATTGTAAATTTAAAAGAAATAAAAAATATCAGCCTCCAAAGGCGACCTCCTCCTTGGTGACACCTAGGACCCAAGCCACCGGTGGTTAGGAACCCAGTGTGAGTAACCTCCTCACAATGCGTACCGTGTCTAATAACACTCCCTTGACCCAACAACCAATTGAGAGCCTCTGGAGGTGTTGGTCGAGGCTCTTTGGTATCTTACTTTTATTATTAGTTAGGTACTATTGGTTCTTACAGTTACGTACCGTTATTGTCTTATTTATTTTACAGAGTTCTTATTATTCACATAGTGACCTTCGTTGTACATACCTTTCGAGGCAATATTTCTTCATTCATTATGTACGCACTCGTTTGAATAGAATATTATCTCATTAGCGTTCGCATTTCTTAGTCAGAGAACAACTTATGTTTGTATTTTGGGTAGGCAATAGCAAAATTTGATCTGCGTTATATTTTACTTACTAATTAATAATTTTCCGATTCCAGGGTCAGAAGGCAAAGCCCGTAGTGTCTTTTATCGCAGGTCTGACAGCTCCACCCGGCAGACGAATGGGTCACGCCGGCGCCATCATCTCCGGTGGCAAAGGAGGCGCCATGGACAAGATCAAAGCTTTAGAGAAGGCCAACGTAATCGTCACCAAGTCTCCAGCCAAGATGGGTGTCGAACTCCACAAAGAAATGAAACGATTAGAAATCATCTAAATTACGCTTAATGAGAAAAAAAAATCACCATATATTGTATAGTGTTTTTAGTTATTGTATTGCTATTATTTATTTTCGATTGATATTCCAATCGACGATATTATCGCGTTATTAAATTGTCTGCAGGAGGGAATGAGTCGAATTTCGTGACACTGATGAGAAATCATTTTTTGACAACCATATTAATTTTCTACAATAAAAGACAGTCTATTATTTCTAACACTTTAATGTTTAAATGTTCGGCACAAAATTAGCGGAGAGCACTTTAGAGTTTTCATAAATTAAACTTGTATTGTGTATTTAATGTATTCGCTCGAATAAACTATTACAAAATTTGCTAATTGGTGTTAAATGTTACTCAAATATGGTTGAAAAAGATTGCAAACTCTAAATACATGCGTATTAACTATAACTATTATTTTTATTACATCTATGATGTATTTTTTCCCAATAAAAATAAATTAAGGTAAACAGTGTCAGTCTTACTGTTGCTAATTTGAATAAGATAAATTAGGCTGCAAAATAAGTTTTATTAAAATTTACCATTCAAATGGTATAGGATTATAAAACTACATACATAACTAATCAAAGTATTAAACTGTTTTTAACAGTTTTGGACAAATGGGTCACAATAGCTACACATTTAAAATTGAAAATTCACAATTTAAAGATCTTTATAGCTATAAACTACTAATTGCCAGACACACATCGAAGCGTTGCGATATCGCGCGGCGTCTTGGCTAAGACATGCGACGTAAAGTTCTAAGCACACCAGTTCACGCAGCTGTGCAAGGTCTAGGCAGGAGTTGGCAGTGATGATGCTGCGGTGGATGTGCAACGTTGACGACTCCGCGACAGCCTTGATGTAGCAGGGACCCTTCAGACCCATCATACCCCTGGCCATAGGTACCTTTGGTGGAATGGGGCTATTTCAAAGTTAAATGATACCACCAGGTATGATCCCATGGGCGACTCAAAACTGCTGGCTTGACGTATTAGAGAAACATGAGAGGCAATGGAAGAGGCAACAGAAGATGCTCAAGACCGCATGAAGTGAAAGTGTCAAAGTAGGAAGACAGACTCTGGCATTGAGCTGGGATAAAGCAGAAAGACGTACCCAGTGCATGGACATATTGCATGGCTGTGTCTGTACAGACCACTAATACAGTTATGTTGAGTCACATTGAATTTGGTAGAGTTGGTATAATTTGAATTTTTCGCTTATCTTACCATTATATAATTTACACCACATTATATAATTTAATTTTTTGTGTATGTCCAAGAATGTTTTTAAGCCGAGGAGCGGCCGATAACTTTTTTGTGTTGCGACCTCGCACCACTTCTATGTGCGTCGACCTGAACTGAATGTCTCGTATGGACACAGATTATAATACTTTTTTTGAGCATTATGCTGGCTGTACACATTGACTGATGAATGGAATGAGAACACTTTGTGTTCATTGTTATTAAATTGTTAAATTTTCAATCACAGGGCTGTATGGACCACCACATCAATGATAATGGTCTCATCATAATTCAAAAAAATATTGTCAAATGAGGTGAAAAGGAACACAGGGTCTATATAAAACTTTTATCCAAATAATTACATGGACCAACCAACTAAACAGTTGTCTCAAACTTGACTTTAGTCCACAATTTATAGAAGTTTGTTTATTTTTTTGAGTAAAATACCTAATCAAGTCTTGTTACTATTCACCCCAGTTGACAGTAATTTGGCCACATAGAATCACATAAGGTTGTATAAAATTCTGGCCAAGTGTGTACAACTTGCATCACAGTCAATATTTACTATAATGAGTACATAATATTTTATGTATAGTTATTTAATACATAAAAGTTGAAACACTACTTGAAAAAGGAAACAAAATCTATGACATTATGTGTCTACTGTCTACCACTATCAAAAATACTGCAGTGAGAAACCTTACAGCTAAAATATATAAGTTCACATTATAGAAAAAATAAAGTACCTAACACACTCTAACAACATCACAGATCCATAGACAATATGAAATCTTAGGAGGTATAACACTACTGAAATATAAGTATAAGGTACGTAAATGCAGATCACACAAAATGTGTAACATTGAAAGGAAATTGGCTTTACCATCTGTCACGACGGCCTCGGCCACCCCGCCCGCCGCCTCGACCTCCACCCTCTTTCTCCTTCCTTATTTTCATAGCTTCAAATCTTTGCGCCATCAATTGAAGCTCATCAGGAACATCTTGGTTTGCTTCTTCAAGAATTTTTATGAGTTCTCCAGCATTAGACCAATCGTTCCTTGATATGAAAGACAATGCAATGCCAGTCTTCCCTGCTCGGCCAGTTCTGCCCACTCTGTGTACATATTCCTCAATGTGCCGAGGGAAGTCCAAGTTGACCACATGAGTCAAATCCTTTATGTCAATACCTCTGGATGCAACATCAGTGGCTACTAAAATATTGACAGTTCCATCAACCATTTCTCCCAAAGCTGCCTCCCGGTCACTCTGTTCTCTGTCCCCGTGCAAAGACTGACAACTAATCCCCTTCAGGCATAGCTCTGTTGTAATGTGTGTGGCTGTAGCTTTCTTTCCGCAGAATATTATAACTTTATCATTAGGATCCATGCTGTATAAAAATTCAAATAATGCCTGCTCTTTCTTGTCTTCCTCGACAAATAATAGAGTTTGAGTCACAGTGTGGACAGCAGCCAGGTCTAGGGAGCCAACATTTACTTGTATAGGGTCCTTCATGTACGATTGTGCAAGGCGTCGCACACCAGATGGCCAAGTGGCAGAAGTCATCACTGTTTGCCTGTCAGGTCTCACATCGAATAACGATTTACGTATCTGGGGTTCAAAGCCCATGTCCAACATTCTGTCAGCTTCATCTAAGACAATGTATGAAAAGTTTATAGCATTTAGATGTCCGGCCATGACCAAATCATTGAGTCGGCCTGGAGTTGCAATGACGATGTCCACACCTTTAGTGAGACCCTTGATTTGGTCCTTGCGGTCTCCTCCACCATAGAGACATATGGATTTGATCCCTTTGTAGTGGTATTTGCCAACCTCCCTTTCTATTTGCTGTGCAAGTTCTCTAGTAGGGGCCATGATAAGCACCACTGGGCCTTCACGTTTTTCCCTTGGGATTGTTTGTCCTTCAATATGTATAAGGGCTGGTAATAGGAATGCCAATGTTTTTCCTGTTCCGGTCTGAGCAATACCAATCATATCCTCACCACTTAAGAGAATCGGCCAAGCCTGACATTGAATAGGAGTAGGCTCTTTGAAATCTTGTTTGTATATTTCTTGCAATATCTCAGGGTATTGATTAAATGCTTGTTCAAATGTTAATACAGGGTTTGGAATGGGTTTGAGTCCAGGTTTGTCATCAAATGTCCTCCTCACTTGTATGTCATGGTTGGCCTGGCGCCAACGTGCTACATCTTTTGCTGGCATTGCAGCGACTGCAGGATCTTCCTTGTAGAAATCTTTAATAACAGGAGGCAGTTTTGCCCACCTGTTACTTTGTTCTTCATCATAGAAAGCATTGAGTTTCTCCCAGTCTATAACCTGCACACCACCATCGTTTTTCTTGAAGAAATCTCCTGAACCAGTACTAGTATGGCTCGTGTTCAAGTCCGGGGGTGGCGGGTCCTCGATGAGGTCGTTAATCAGTTCCTCCACTTTAGAAATTGCTGCGTCCGTTCCGGTTAATGTAACATCGGTCTCGTTGCCGTTAGAATCACCGACTCTAATTTTAGCGTCCGACTCTGACTGAAGATCACGAATTTTGGAGCCGCCTTTGCCTATTATTTTTCCGACTTTTGTCGAGGGCACGTATATAACTTTCTTGTTAAACTCTGGTCGTGATTGAAAGCCTCTATTGTTATTCTGTTGGGTGTTGGTACCATTTTGCCTCCAATTAGTGTCGGTGTTACGGCCTCGGCCGCCTCGCCAGGTTCTTGTGCGATAGTTGTTTTGTGTGGAAGTTGATGCAGGCGGATGCGCTACCACCGGTTGGTCTTCAATCCAATCATCTTCCCACTCTGCCATTTTAAGTACAGATTAGTTGATTTTCAGCTCGTATTTTTCAAATAGAAAAGTTAATCGAAGGTAGGTAGGAAACGTTAGTAGGTACGTATGAAAATAAACGCCGGTCGATTTTGATTTGACATGCGGTCAACAAGGCTGCCAGTAGGACCAACATATTTTATAACTTTATACCCAAAGTGAGACTATTATTTTAAGACATACACATGAGAAAATGATGACACAGCAGTAAAAGTTAAAATTCAATATAAATATAACTATTCTTAATAATTTTAACATTTAAACTTGCGTTCATTTTGTGTTTGCTTACGTATTTGATTTTTTATGTAATATTCCACGATACATTTCACAACTAATTTTACAGTTTTTGTATACAATTAAACAAACTGGCAACCCTGGCAGTCATGATTACCATAGAGAATTTATTGTAATTTTTAATAAAATATAGTATTCGTTAGCGAATGTTCTCTTTTGGCCACTAAAAGTTTCATGACACTTAAAGATTTACAAGGATGGGATCAGACGGTTCCCTTTTCTTTGGTTTTTCAGTTTGCCACTTTTACTTAGAATAAAATGTCATGTGAATACTAAAAAAGGGAATTGTCGAATGAAATCACTAGATATACCATTAGTTATGTTTATATATATATAGTGGGTATTTCATTTATGTAGGACAGCGTCCATGCCACAGTGGGCGAATAGCCAGCTATGAAGCGAAATGCCGCGGGTTCGATTCCTGCACTGAGACAAATGTTTGTGTGATCCACAAATATTTGTTTCGTGTATGGGTTTTTTTCAGGCAACGTACTAAGGTAACCATGAAGGTTCAATTCCCTCTCCCTGGTGTACTGAATAGGTGTGAGAATTATATGTTAAGTTATTTAAATATAAAAATAAAGTTTCTTTCTGTACATACGGACAAGAAGAAATTAATTGTAAATAAATCTTCTCTCTAATGAACGCTCTCCCAAGTGAAGCATTAGTTCCTACTTTTACTCAATAAGCAAAAGGTAGATAAGATACTACATGACACGTAGGTTCATGAAATTTTACAATAAGTAGGAATTGAGATTTCAGTATTAGTTAGGTTTAAATTATATATTTTTAGGGCCTAGCGCTTATTCCAAGCGTATTCATTCCCAATACTATGATGATTTTATTATTAAAATTCCTGATATCTTATTGTAAACGTTGTGTACAATGTACACATGCTTAATATACATAGACAGCTATAATTTTTATTTATTATCTGTGTCGCTTGTATTTGCAACCAGTGTTGTCAGATCTCTTTATTTTCCTATAAATGTCCTGAATTTCTAAATAAATGCTCTGATTTTTGTAACCAAACTTTTGAAAAGCTTATTATAAATTATAAAACAACATCGTCTATATTAGGTCATAATCATGCATTGAGGTGAAATCGTGTCATTTTTGGAATCACAAATGGTGTTTCATAAGAGCACTTGGTGGCAAGTAATTTCTTAAACTTGTACGGCGTCCCAAGCGCATGCGAGATAGCGGTCAATAAAGGTGACTTTATTCAATTTTTAAAAGTAAGTAAAACCACAGTCAAAGATTTTTAAAAAGATGCATGTAAACGCCGGGTCTCGAACCCATCAAATTAGGAAAAACCCGTCTGTATTTTTATTGTACTGATCCAAAGGGTCAAACATAGGTCACATTATTTCCTTTCACATAACATAGTGTCTTATGTTACAGGACTTCTAACAATAGTGTTCTAGCACTTCTAACAATATCGGCATTATGATTTCATACAAAGCCAGTGAAATTACGCGTAAATCACCTCATTGGTCTAGTGGCAGCGTAGTAAGGATGAGAAACCATGTGGTTCTAGGTTCAAGTTCAAGGTTGGGGAATAATAATTTGAGTATGAGTCCTCGATTCAAAAAATAATACATGCGTTGCCTGTGATTGGAATTTGCGCCCTGTATGGCGAAAGGCTAAACCCTGTCACATAATTGGTCGAAAATAAGTGCGTACCGTGGATGGAGCTCTAGTTACTCCTCTGTCTACTCTTTTCGGGAGACAGGTGTGTGCTTATGTATTTATGTACGTATGTATGTATGAAATTAAGACGCATTTTGAGACTTAATAATCATTTGTCCTCTATGTGGCGTGCAATGTCCTTTATAGCACATTTGGAAAAAAGCGCTATCTAATGATTTTTCTCTTATTGCTCCTGATTTTTTATCGTATCCATTCGATTTTTTTAATTGAACCTGGCAACTCTGTTTGCGGCGGTCGTGCGCGGACAAGTAGCAGGCAGGCAAACGAGTGAAGGAACACGCGATTTTTCTGACCTGCCCTGTCTTTCCCTTGTCAATAATAAACATAAACCAATTTCAGTACGATAAAACAAAATGCCTCCAATAATTTAGCGGCCTGAAAACCAGTTAGATCTTACCAAGAATCCCTTCCAGAATCTGACAAGATGAGTAACTGGGCTAGGAGGATGCATCGGCGAGCAGCTACATTGAGCAATGTGGTTACGTCTTGCGGGCATCCTAACTCCCTGCCGTATCCTAGAAGACTAGAAAAAGTCAAATTTGGTGTTCCATTACATGAAGTTTGCAAGGACGATATACCTGGGCCATTGCTTGTTAGTACCTTTCATGTGAACATTGAGTTTTGTTGTCAACGCCCTCGCTGCAGATAACGCAAAGTTGACGATTAAATTCTGTTATCGGGCGTGTGTTAACAGTTTTCCAATTACGTATCCATTGCCTTTATTTGGTTTTCGTAAAAAAATAGTGTTTAAAAGTGTCGTGATGTTATGTGTTGTTTTAGTGTTTTACGTGGTGGGAATGTTGTGCAGGTGCTGATACTGAAGTTGAACAAGGAGGCTCCGTTGCGGCGGGATGTGTTTCGCGCGCCGGGCCACCAGGGTGCCATGAAAAAGCTCATACATTTCCTGCAAAGTGGCCGGTTGGTAAATGTGGACAACTACTCTGTGTATACCATCGCCAGTGTTCTCAAAAAGTTCTTAAGGTAAGAAATTTTCGAATGTTTTGAACACTTTCCGATTTAAAAGGCATTTTCACCGTCCTGTGATGCATTTTCCATATTTTCTTAATATCTATAAAATTATTGTGGTTAGATGTAGGAAGGGCTCTATATGGCATAATAAAGGCTTTGAATAAATTGCACTTTTGCTTTAGGCAATTCTAGGGTCCCTTAATCTTGCTGGCCCCTTAATTAATAATAATCTTGCTGGCCACTTTCAGTAATCCACTAACCACTCCCAAATGTCCTTATCTACTATTTATTTTTGGTAACTAGGGGCAGTAATTTAAAAATTAGTCCACTTAGAAAACTTATTCTTGCACCCTTGTTGGTAATGTTATGGTACTAAAGTTAAAATTACATTGAATAATTCTATACAAAACTATATTCAAGATAAAATACATTGATATATTTTTTGTGATGGTAAAAAAATATAAATTAAATATTAAATAAATAATACCCAACAGTCATACACATAGCCCGAACCCACCATCATAACATAGGAGTCTTGTGTTGTGGGTATCAAGGACTATGGCACAAACAAAACAAATATTTGTGAATCTGACAATCATTTGTCATGGTGCAGGGAATGAACCCATGAATGTGGTGGTCGGCTACTCGCCCACTACGCCATGGAGGCTGTCAATAATATAATTTGTTACTACAGACACTTGTGTTCTAAACATATACATACATAACTTTATGCCTGTATTCCTGGAGGGAAGGGGAAGGCAGAAGTGCAACTAGTGCTGCACCCACAGTTCACTGAGCTTATTCCCATTTTGTGATGTGACAGAGAGAGAGCTTATCACCATACCAGGCACAAATTATAATGCCGGGCATCTCATGTGTGACTTTTCTAATTGAAAACTCAAACACAAATTGTGATTAGCAAACCTGGGATTTGAACCCAGGACTTCACAGTTTCTTAGCCTAAGTAGGCTGCCACGAGACCAATGAGGTGACGCTAGGAAAATAGGCTAAATAAAGTCAGTAAATATGAATCAATGAATTAGCTTCATTAATGTTTACTATTCATTCTCCAGAGGGGTTGACATTAGGCAGGTGTAACATTGTAAAAACTACAAGCCAAATCTATGTAACTTTGTGTTGGTTTAAAAATAATGTTGCGCCAACCCTACTGTGAGTGGGATAAGGGCAGGTGGAATAATGTTTTCTATGCATTAGGTGATCAAGAATTTTAAAGAACTTGAACAATAAACTGTAGATAAATATTTACTAGTTAATGTAACAATGTTATTAACACATTTTCCTTGTAAGGCTAATGTTTGTTTACAGTAAGCTTTAACATGTGTAAACTGCAGTGTATATGTTTGTTTATCCAATAATGGATCAAACAAACTTTTTTTTTTATTTCTTGTCTTTTCGTAAACTTCATCATTATTCACATAACTTTTAATATAATCAAAATAGGGATAACATGATAACAAAAGAATATGGTAGTATGAAGGAGAGCTATCAAATTGTTTTACTAAGTAAATTAAAAGTATTGTTTGTTTTGTATTCAATATAAAAAAAACTTTCACAATATACAATACTACAGCTTTCTTGACAGTAAACAATAGACAAAAACTGGCTTGAAACAATTAAAGTTCTTTTTAAGGCCGGCAACCCATTCATTATTCTTTTGGTATTGTGGGTGTCCATTAGTACTGAAGATTGATTAACATTAGGTCACCCACATGCTCGTTTGCCGGTTTCTGTTGTTTTTTTTTTTTCAGAAAATATAACTAACTAGCATTTTCTGCTGCGCCGGCGTGAACGGTCTTTTCCGGAATAAAAAGTAGCCTATGTCCTTGTCCAGGTCCTGGTGTACATGTGTGCCGAATTTCATCCAAAACAGTTCAGTAATTAAGGCGTGATTGACTAACAAACATCCACATTCACAAACTCACAAACATCCAAACTTTCACATTTATAGTACCTAGTTGGTTATTAGGTTAGCATATAACTTGTCATGATTATGGACTTTTAATGAACGCAAACGAAATTAATTAGTTAAATACACTCAGTTTCTACTGATAATGCATCTCAAGATATAATATTTCATCACACACTTTTATCTGAAGATCTGGCACACGCACAGATAATGTTGTTATAAGGAAATTATCTATTACTCATTTAGATTTTAATAAGTACATATTATAAGAAATCATTCGACATAATAAATAAGAATATTATCTGTTTACTTTGTTCATACGCACCTACGCCTGTAATCCCCGAAGAGGTAGGCAGAGGTGTAACCAGTACACCCACATCGCCGAGCGTATCTCCGTCCCGTATGTGATAGGGGGCGAACCTATCGCCATACCGAGCACATATTCAGGACTCCGGGCTGATACTGAGCATGTCGTAATAGAAAAACCCAATACCACTTTACCCGACCCGGGGATCGAACCCGAGACATCTGCGTTGGCCTCAATCGTAACGCGTACGTATTACAACTGCGCCACCGAGGCAGTCATTATCTGCTTACTTGTGTTTACTCATTAGTCATTTAGGGTTTACATTTTAATATTTCTTCCAACATAGTTATTACAGATAGTCGAGGGCAATTTCGAAGAAATATGATTAATGTTTTATCAAGTTAAGGCTTAGGCTGCATATGCTATCTTATTTGACTGCCTCGGTGGCGCAGTTGTAATGTACGCGGTACTGCTGTTGTGCTGAGGTCTCGGTTTCGACCCAGTCGAGCCGGCCCATTCGTGTTGTAGATAACACTCACAGCGGGGCTCTACCACTCTGATGCCCGTGCCAGATCGTGCCAGGCCCAAAAACACATGAAAGCCAAAGATCGCACTACGGATCATGTTCAAATCGGGCGTAATAGGAAGCCGGACCCTGGTATTATGCCGGGATAACGCCAGGCGGGACAAACAAGGATTACACACAATAGTCACAAAAATGGCCCTGACCCCACACTTACGCTTACTTACTTATTAGAATGCGCGCAAAATATCTTGTCCGCCCTAAAGTTAGTCTCTTCTTGTGGAACATGTTTTCAGAGGCTTGAGGGTGACGGGAGACGTAGAGGGCGGGTGAAGTGATTAACTATGTTAACTAACTACAGCCTAGCAAAGTTATTTTGCGCGTATTGGCCTTGTGTCATGACAGCCTCCGTGGCGTTTGAAGCGAGATACCAAGGGTTCGATTCCCGCGCCGAGACAAAATGTTTGTGTGATCCATAAATATTTGGTTCGTGTCTGGGAGTTTCATCCCAAAAGGGGTTTACGTCAGGCAGACGGCCGGTTTTAAAAACCGTATCGCCTCATTCAGAGACACGAGTGTTATCAATATTATTTCAGTCTTCTTAATGTTGTTCTATGTATGTGACTGCTGGACCGCTGGATGTTTATTTATGTACTGTTTGCTCGCAGGAAGATCCCAGGTGGAGTGTTTGGACGCGAGGGTGAAACTCAGCTGTTTGCGGCCGTGGAGCTGCCTGAACAAGAACAAGTCAACGAAATACGAAGGTAGGTAACTTGTGGACTCCATCGGACATAATTCAAATAAGTGTTGACATACAATGCCCGCAGAATAACTTTAATCTTCGTGGTGGAGTGTAAGTGAGCCACCGACATCATAATCCCAAAGCCCACCTCATCTGCACGTGATACACTTTGCTGATTAACGGACGAGGCAATGGTGAAACTTGGTTCCCGTTGCGGGTTGTGGGGGTCGGATAGTGGATCGCCCTACATAATACAAAATTCAGCGTTAAATCATGATGGGGAAGACGGTCCGTGGCATTAACCCGAGAAGACGCAGAAAGAAAGAAAGGTGGCTTCTTGCTAGGTGTGGATAAAAAAAGTCTGAACAGCAATTTTATTAAGTGTAGTATAAGACTGCCTCGGTGGCACAGTTGTAATGCGGGTTGTCTCTGCAGAGTTCGATCACGAGTCGCGTAAAGTGGTATTGGGTTTTTTTTATTACGATATGCTCAGTATCAGCAGAGTCTGGAATTTGTGCCCGGTATGGCGATAGGCTCGCCCCCTATCACATAAGGGATGGAGATACGCTCGGCGAAATGTGGGTGTACTGGTTACACCTTTGCCTACCCCTTCGGGGATTACAGGCGTGAGTGCGTATGTAGTATAAGACCAAACTATTTTTATTAATTAATAAACAAAAAACTAAACGTAGCTGCAACGTTCCTAATAAGTTCTTAAGAAGATGCCTAAGCACTGGTATTAGCGACGTTTGCAAATTTTTTTTTTACATTTATTTAGTTTAACAAGGACCCCTTATGTCTCATGGCTCATGCCCACATGTCTATGCCAGTCACTTTAATGCAATCGATAATTTTATGTCCATCTGTATTATTAATGCAAAGATATCAAATTAATAGTTATAGTTCCGTTATGGATAGCATTATAATACTGTTACAGTTTAATATTATGTTATCCTTCAAGTACCTAGTTGTTTCGACTCGCGAGCAAGTTGTAGCGGGACAACATTCTAATGAAATACCAGAACTTACACAATATCTTTGTTTCATAGTATAATTCGTACTGATATTGCTTGTTTCGTGCTTATAAAGTTAAATGTTGAGGGCGTTACTGGAATGTAGAATACAAGGAATGAGAAGGCCGTATTGAAGTCTAGATCAGCGATTCCTAAAATGGGTTCCGCGAATTAGTTACATTTGTCACTGACTTGCGGCGAATGTCGGATCTAATCCTAATTATTGTTCGTAGGATCGAATTCACAAAATATCTGACCACATTGAAGATAAACGGGATTAAATGTTTGTGATATGTTTGCTCATTTCATGTAAAGTAATGATCATTTAATGTAGGGTAGCATAAAATGAAAGGCATTTCTTAAGTGTTCTGTAGCTTTTTTAGCTGTAGTTTGGGAACCGCTGGTGTTGATAGATCGTGCCGACTTACATCTCGGCAGTCCGTACTATTCCCCGCTGAGTATCGCCATTTTTTTAACTTATAATGAAAGTATAATTGTTGTAAGTATTATAGTAACGATTGCGAAGTATACCGAAGTGGGTAGTTACGTAAGTGGGCAGATGCATGCTGTCTGGTGTTCCATTTCGTAAAGGTCAAGTACTTGTACTTAAGTGTCGTATTGTTAGCTTATTAAGCCTTATGTACAAAATAAAAGCGAACGATGTATAGTATACACATAACAATATGCAGATGGTGATTGTATAAAACCTATACTTATACTTCCGTTACAAAAGGGAGTTTATTTTAAATGTACTAGGATAATGTCCAAATTCCAATTATTATGTGTGCTGCAATCTCTATTCTAAAAAAAAGTAACTGGCGCCGCCGCTGCCAAAAGCTTGTCACGCTATCTCCTCCGAAACCGCTGGGGGTATGGGGTCGAGACCGATACCAATCGATGCAGAATAATGTGGGGAAGAAAGTAAGATATGTCTCATATTCGTCGGACTTTTAAGTTTTTTTTTATTTTATGTTTTGGCAACGCCCCTAGTGTGTTAAAACAACCTGAAAAGGTCATAAGTATTGCATTTGATTAATTTTCAATACTTTTCTCCCAGTGGGGTTGATGTCAGGCAGGCGGCCGGTCGTAAAAACTAATCTTCTGTAACATGTGTTATAAGACATGTTACGCCGCGCGACTTTGCTGCGAGTGGGAAAAGGGCGGGTGGAAGAAGACCGTCCAAATTACAATTCTGTTTCGTAATTCTGGAATCGGTACCATCACGACATATTATTATAACCAGCATTAAGAGCTTTCATGTGCGGTTTGAATCATGACTTTAGCAAATTAGTTGTTCCACTTCAAGGATTTAATGCTGTAGTAGTGCTTGCTCTTGTATATTGCATCATTATGCCGCACAAAATCGATAACAATACAATGCGAGCATATTTCCAATAGGGTAGTTGACTAGATTTTTTTTATTATTTAAATCAATAAGTTATGTTACTCAAAATCTATTGCAGAAAGAATTTTATAAATCGGACCAAAAATAAATAAGATAGAAGCCATTCAAATCCTGTAGAAGGGGTAATTGTCAAATGACAGACGATGCAACCTTTGACGTCACTGTGTAAAATGTTCATTATAGTGCACGCGTGCAAGCGAGATAGTGAGATATCCCTACTACGCACCCACTTTTCCTCATACCAACATTTAAAATCATAACTGCGGGCACATTTCTGAACCAATTTTGATTGTGTTTTAATAAAATCGTTTCTATTGCGTATCATTTTCTGTTGCTTATAAAATAATGTATAAAATTCAATATAGGAAACTACCCTATTTCCGTCACTCTAACCGAGATTCCGAGAACTCATGCCGTTCTAAAAACTAAAAACAATATGATTGCACTCTAAGCGCATAGCAATGTATCAAACAAAAGCTAGCAATGACGTGAGTGAACAAGCAAACGTAAACCTATTATGACAAAGTGTTTGCTTTGAAAAACTCGTTAAGGAAGATGATGCGAATGCAAATAAATGTAAATTAATTACTTACGTAGAGTCTAGTGTGGTGTATCGGTGTTGCTTACATTTATGTCGCGCAACCATTTTGAAGGACAATTGGACGATTGTTTATGCCTATTTGGTGAATAACTGACGGCTCTGGTTCTTCAGTTTTAACGTGTAGTATGTCTGATATCTGATATATAGTAATATTGATATTTAAATGGAGGTAGGTCCCTCGTATGCGAGAAGTCTGCATAGGTACTACTACTTTGTCTATTTCTGCCTTCAAGCAGCAGTGTGGAAACACTGTTGTTTGAAGGACATTGAAGTGAATTTATGAGACTTAACACAACTTAAAAAATAAAATTAAAATTTAACTTAAGAGTTTAGGTCTGATTTTTTGGTGTTGCAAAAAATAAACAAAGATAGAAAATAGCAATTGTTACAATACTTAATGTGGATTTCAACAGTCTCTTATCTTCGCAGTAAACTGAAGACCTTAGTTTCAATTGTCTTAAGGTCAAGTTAACTGTGAGACGTGACATTGATATAATTTAAATATTGCAACGTCCGTTGAAAGAATATGAAGAACAAATTAGCGATGTATCAAAAATGATTTTCAGCACTGCTACAACTATAAGTTTGCAAGATGAGTGCCTCTGTCGTCAACCGCTCATTGGTCGATTTACGGTAGATTTTCAGTTTTGAGAGATTGTTCATAATATTTTCAATTCGTTCCAATTACAGTGTAAGTACGAGTACGTACGAGTGGTAGAGCCACGCTGTAGACAATTTTGTCTACAGTATGAATGGGCCGGTTCGTCCGGGTCGTTACCACAGTCTCACAGAAAACCGGCGTAAAGTAGCAGCTTGCTGCTGCGTTGCGTACGGTGAGTGAGATATCCGGAGGTCCAAATCCCCCTCCCCTTCCCAATCCCTTATTATCCCTTTCCTTTAAGGTCGGCAACGCGCCCATATTTTTTTGTATTGTGGGCGTACATGGGCTGTGGAGATCGCTTACCATCAGGTGACCCACTTGCTCGTTTGCCGGCCTATGCTATAAAAAAAAATAAAAAAAAGTGGGCTATCAACATCTTAGGCCCAAAGCCAACCTCACCTGCACCTGGTACACTCTGCTGATTAACGGACGAGGCAGTGGCGAAACTTGGTTCGCGTTGCGGGTTGTGGTGGTCAGTCGGTGGGTTGCCCCACATAGTACCAAATCCACCGTCAAATTATGTTGGGAAGGCAGGCACTGACATTAAGCCGGGATAACGCCAAGCAGAACGAAAGAAAATATCAATAATATTTCCAATTAGTTCCAACATTTGCCATCGCAAACTTAAAGCGCTGTACTGTAATAAACGATAAAAACAGAAATGAATAGTTTTTTGTCCATGTAGATGTATAAAAATCCGAATAAATTAATCATTCCTATTAATTGATTAATCTGTGAAACTTTTGTCTACACTAAAATAAAACCCGTTGCTTGACGAAACAACATAAATACTGTTTCCTTCGGATTAATTTTATTTTTAGCTTCTTTTCTTCAAATGCGCATTCGTCTATGTAATTGTTTTATTTAGTAATTTTGGATAATGACTGGTGCATCCAGACGATTTCAAGGAAATCAAGTCCGTAGTTTCTTGATACAAAGAGGCACTCGAAGGGATAGTGCTTAATTGATTTTAAAGTAGCAATCTTATATAGGTACTCTGCATAGGCTTTTGCGCGCCATTTTTATAAAATGTTATTCTAAATCTTTTAAAATCCCCACACATACCCTTAACTGACGGACTGCCTCGGTGGCGCAGTTGTAATGCGTATGCGTTACGACTGAGACTGACGCTGAGGTCTCGGGTTCGATCCCCGGGTCGGGTAAAAATAATATTGGGTTTTTCTATTACGAAAAAGCTCAGTATCAACCAGGAGTCTGGAATTTGTGCCCGGTATGGCGATAGGCTCGCCCCCTATCACATCATGGGACGCAGATACGCTCGGCGAAATCTGGGTGTACTGGTTACACCTCTGCCTACCCTTTCGAGGATTACAGGCGTGAGTGCGTATGTATGTATGTATGTACATACCCTTAACTTCTTTTGCATTGTTATAGCGGCCATGTTTGTTTACTGCGACTTGATGGCGGGAAGGCATTCTACTTTCAAAATATGCCGCAATATAGCGACATTATAGATAGGAACAATGGTTGTTTATAGACGTGCGTCCGGAATTTTGATGCGGTAACGTGATGTGGCGAGACGCTTGGTAACATAATTATATTCGAGTGCATATTGTTTTCAATAATAAAAATTCACGAAGGTACCGTGTTTAACGGTGTATTAATATGGCCACAAATATAACAGGATACAGGAACAGAACTGGCTAGCGATCGCCGTACATATGGTGGAAAACCTGCCATAGTGACTCGTATCGGCGAGTCGCGTTCCGGGGTCAGTCAGTGTACCAGTAACTTTATTAGTTCCGTATATATTTTTATGAGTGGTAGGGCCACGCTGTAGACACTTTTGCCTACAGCATGAATGGGCCGACTCGTCCGGGTCGTTTCCACTGTCTCACTGAAAACCGGCGTAAAGTAGCAGCTTGCTGCTGCGTTTCGTACGGTGAGTGAGATATCCGGAGGCCCAAATCCCCCTCCCCATCCCAATCCCTTTCCTTTAAGGTCGGCAACGCGCCCATAATTATTTTTGTATTGTGAGCGTAGGTGGTGATCACTTACCATCAGGTGACCCACTTGCTCGTTTGGCGGTCTATGCAATAAAAAATAGTATATATTTTAGAATTTTACGAGTAGGTAGTAGGTGCTCTTATATTCTCACTCATGGGCCACGGCACATATAATCCTAATGTAGAATTAGAATTATGTATAGATGATTCAATTCATTTTTGCGCGTGGTGCAATGTGTGCAACGTGTATTTGCATTGATACAATAAATGTGTGTGGTTGTCAATATGTTGAGGACGGTTGACGCGTCACTATCACACAAAACCAAGCGACGTACTTATAAGCTTACCGACACAAAGCAATAACAAATGAGCCAAAGAACCTATAACTTCTATTAATTTCTAAAATCAGTGATTTCCTGTTATATTTATTCCGTTCACATTCTCACAAATGCTTTCCAAACATGGAGTAACTCCTTTATGATACCGCCTTATATATAATTCATTGTATCTTCTGTTTGTAAACATATCGACACGCTTAATTATTATTATACTCAGAAATCCATTCCGGAGCCACGTGATTATGAAAAATATTAAGTACTTATTTTTTAATTTGGGTAATATTAAAATCCACGAAAAAAGCAATCACATCATCCACATCTATCACTCACCATTGTCATCTAACAAAAAAAACTCTTCAAAGTCAGAATTGTTTACAGCCCAAGCCCAGTCCCAACTCCCAGCCTGGTTGTCGATTTTCAGACGTACAAAAAGACTTTACCCAAATCAAATAGCTACTTATAATGTTCTCAAAATACCCACCAGCTCTCTGCTCCCTTTATTAAATCTCTAATACATATGCAAAGATTATGAGTAACAAATTGTGCAATGCTATCAAGACGGTATACTGCGCATAATCAGAGGAGTGGATTATGTTTGTAGCGTAACGGATCATTGATGCGTACACTCGACAACCGACGCCCATACATTGTGCTCTCGTGTTCATTCATACTAATCTTAGACAGGAGCGGACTCTAGAATGGGTACCAAAAGTTGCCTTTACCTTTGATCGCAGACGATTCGCCTCAGAATTGGATTTCGCCTCCCTTCTTTAAAATGCTGGTGGAAACGAATATTATTCCGATTATATACAGCACAGATTGTTTTTATATATTGTCATCGGCATTTTTTGGTGAAACGCGTATCGGTGGAGAAATTGATTGCGGTGTCTAGTGGCACTATACAAAGACAGTAACAGAAAAGTTAGATTTGACGCGCTGATCAACACTGGCCCGAGCCCTGAAGGCGGTGCAAGACAATTGCAGAATTTAAATACATTTTTATACTACCGAATATTATTGTGAAGGTGAATATTATAAGAGCCATGAAATATTTACGTAGTTTAACTACCGAAAAGAACTAAACCACGTTATCATTGTTAGCATTATGATTAATTAATGGTCGAGTGAGTCAACCACCAATGTGGTCACTATGTAGTATACGTGCTATCACCTCATTATAATTCAAGCTTTATTAAAATTTCCTGTTGTTTGGATCGGCGCCATTATAAAGACCACGACCTATTTGTGGTTTATACTTTATATCAGCACAGATTACGACCGAAGGTCTATACTCTATGCGCCCAGCAGTGATATGACAGGGTTTGAGTAATTATAAGTATATTGTGTGATTTACCTATATTTAACTAAAATATGAAAACCGACTTGTATACTCGACTCGGTCATCAGATTAACCTTTGTCAAGTCAAGATATAAACTTATCGAATACTAAAAGAATCACCAAAATTGGTCAAAATTAAGTGAGATATCACGTAACTTACATTTAAAAAACAAGTTACAGAGAATGAGAAGGCAATTTTGAAAAGTTGAATTTTAAACTCCTTTTTTGAAGTTGGTTAAAAATTATGTCTATGCCTCCTAATTGTGCTCCTAATTACGGCTCTGATGTTGCCGAAGTGACCGTGTTTATTTACGTATTACCTTGAAACCAGGATGAATAACCTCTAAAATTTTGTGCAAACCCGCCCGTTTCCAGTTTTCCGTCTAATTGCTTCACTTTGCGGAATCATTGGACCGTAATCGGTTCAAGAGTCTTACAAGGTTTTATCTCGGCTTATTCGTGTTGCAAATATTAAGCATAATTAATATGTTTATTTAGATTATTTTTATATGTCTGGATAGTAACCAACACAAATAATACACCCACATTTCGCCGAGCTTATTTCCGTCTCATGATGTGATAGGGGGCGAGTCTATCGCCATTCGCCATACCGGACACATTTTCAAACTTCGGGCTGATATTAAGCATTTCATGATAGACAAACGCAATATCACTTTTATCCGACCCGGGATCGAAGCCGAGACCTCACCACAGCAGTCGTTCTGCGAACATTACAACTGCGGCACCGAGGCAGTCTATACTGTATATACTACTCTACTACTATATACTCGTACCTATATAGATAAGCTCCCAGCTTCATTCGAGCCGTAAGTGAATTACTCACCCGTCCGGAGTCACGTACTGATTTTGATTGACAGGGACACTCGGTTGCAGTGGAACGGTTATCCAATTTACATTGATAAAACGGGGAGTAATCGAATCTTGATTATTAAAATTACGGGGCTATTTCTGTACATTTATTTTTAAAACTTATTACATATCATCAAAAATGTTGAGGTTTCTAGACCAACATCCAAAAGACTTTGCATAAATTTGTTTCGGAATAACGTTAAAAGTTTTAAACAAATTATGATTTTAAAAGCGATAAAATTTATGCAAATCTTTCGGGTGTAATTTAGTTGTATAGCTTGGTCTATACTCTATATAATGGCAGCTTACTATTGCGTTTCTTAGGTGAATGAGATTACCGGAGGCCCAAATCCACCCTCTCCTTCTCAATCCTCATGCCTTTCCTTTAGGTGCGGAAACACTATGATTTATTATGGTACAGTAGCTGTTCATAGGCGGTGAAGATCATTAACACCATCAATAACAAAATATGTTGTTCGCAGGTTGCTTCTGTCGCTGCCGGTGTGCACGCAGAGACTGTTGGTGCTACTCTTCGGCACGTTTCGGGTGATGGCGTCAAATGCTGATAAAGCAGGTGCGTTCATACTTAATTGCCAGAAAATTGTTGATTTATGGAAGTGTACCGAAACGTTTTAGTACTTGACTGGATAGCGAACGCCACAACAAAACATTGTGGAAAACCCATCATATTGGCTTGTTTAGGCGAGTCGCGGTCCGCGGGTCAGCAATGATAGGCGTATCAGCTAGAGTACATATCCAGTAACGTCAGGCCGGCATAGTCTTGGCGATCCTGCCTAAAGACGCAATGTCTCAATACAGTCTTCATTAACTTTGGACTGCACTATGTTTACAGTGTCATAATAAAATAAGAAAAATATAATTAAGACAAATTTTTACTCTATCTATTAAATTGTTACTCGATCTAACCGCGCGTCTAGACAAGAACTATAATAATGGTCGTAATCAAATGAATGCTAAAATTTAACTAGATTGATCCCGTCAGCTGCATATCTGTTGATTCGGACGAAAATAGCCGCTCCAACCATCCATCAACCTGAATCAGTCTGTCAATCTGAAATAAGCCTATTCAATATTAAGCTAGTTCTTGGCGGTCTTCGTGTGGTCATGCACTGGCTTGATGTATAAAGCACTCCTCACTACAGAGAATATTTAAAACTGAGCGAAGTGAAAACGTCTAAGTGGGAATGCGGCCTCTGGCACTAAGCCGGGATAACGCCAGGCAGAAAGAAAGACGGTCTTCCGTCTCGTGCAACTACGACTTGAGGATGTTAGGAGTAGTGGCTGGATTAGGAAGGTGGAGAACCATCAATAGCCACACAGGGGCTTCTAAATAACAATTTTGAAACATCGGAAGTCCTTGGTGCGACAAGTCTGATGTAAGGACTGGGCGAGGTCAGAGATGATCTGGGGGGGTAGTAGGGCTGGTTGATCTGAGTGTCGAGGTGTAAGAAGATATTGCATATCACAATTCCTATAACTAGATTGTAGATCCTTCGTATGCGAGAGGCTGTCTGGTAGGAACCACCTCTTTCTGCTGCAGTAGTAGCAGTAGTGTGTAAGCTGCGTTTTGTACCGGTTTGAATTTGAAGCTAGTGAAATTACTGAGTGGTGTTGCCTCTGTTTATGGTCAGGTATGGCGTTTACCATCAGGTGAGCGACCTGCACGTCGCGAATAAAAAACATCAAAGTGACTTGGCTCAATTTCTGATTCTCATGGATCCATTTTATATGAGCAATGTTGAGTCTAATTCACAATCACTTTAATAATTATCTACGTAAAAATATATTGGGTTAATCAACGGAATCCCGAAGCGGACATCTCCGCCACCTTGACTTAAAAACTGCAACCACAATTTAATCTCGGTACAAAGAAACGAGGGCGTTACACAGGAACGGTGACGTCATAAATACACGAAAGAGATTTTTTTTCAGAAGCGCAAGTCAGTGGTTCTTTATACGCGTGATTCATTTTCCCATTCGTCTTGAATGACCGATGATGAAATGCAAGTTCCTAACATCTGTTGTTAGTTACATGATTCGCGATGTACACATGTTTGATGGGTTTTAGATATTATTTATTCTTTAATGTAATTGGAACAGTGTTTGAAGCAATCATTATTATGATAATTATCTTGATAAATATAGATTGAATTATCTTGATAACTATAAATATTGAATTTTGAATTCATCAAAATCATCAGATACGTCATAATCCCTATCCAGTTAACGCAGCTGTTCCATTGTTGATGATGTGCCATTCATTGATTTACTTAATTGGCACTTTGCGTTGATTTTACCCTACTTTTGTTTACAAAATCAGTTTTATTACTTAATTTTTTATCCTGAACCTATAACCAAATAAATACATAATATAATAGACGTCGATTGTTTATTGTGTATATTTATTATTAATGGACTTCGTATAAAATTAGCATTGTTTAAGTTTAATTTGTTCGATAATTCTCTGATTATCATTAAGATGAGACATTTATTTTGATAATTTCAAACTCTGAATCGGTTAATGCATGTATTTTTTTATGATTTTAATCAATAGTTTACATTGCCCATAATTCATAATAGAAAGAATTTTATTAATCCCCTCAATAATATTTAAGTTATAGGTTATTTACATCTGTTGGAGGGCATGACAATCTACTACTATTATAAATGTGAAATTTTGGATGTCAATCACGCATTAACACCTGAACGGTATAAGGTTACATTTGGTATACAGGTAGACCATGACCTGGATAGGACATAGGCTACTTTTTATCCTGAAAAATGTATTCGTAGTAAAAGCTATTCGTAAGTAGATATTTGCAACGATAATGATATACGTTACAAAATGTAACAGCTTGTTTTATTGTACCGTGTTCATGTCGATCGCGTGTATCACGATATTTATTTTTAAATGTAATGGTCGATTTCCTTATATTAAGCGTAAACTCGTAAATCGTTAAAGACGAAGATGTTCATATTTATCTGTGATCGATGAGTACAATGATAATGTTAAGGAAATACGTATTTTGAAGAGCTTAGTTATATTATGTCTGTCTGATTTGCTGTCAAATACATGTTACGCCTGAATATTACTACACGCTATTCAAGTATTTAAGATAGTTTTAAACATTTTGAAGCGCTCTTAGCTGTCAAAATTGTATGAAAATAAGCAGCTGCCAGACATTTGAGTAAAATTTCAGTATTCGGGCATAAGGATTATAAAAATCTAACCGTTAAAAATATCGTAATGTCCTTCTTCCACCTGCCTTTATCCCACTCGGAGTGGGGTCGGCGCAACATGCTATTTAACACATATTACAGAAAGATTTGGCTTGTAGTTTTTACGAGAAACCATCCACACACGAAAAACATAGTTGTCGATCACACAAACATTTGTCTCCGTGCGGGAATCGAACCCACGGCCTCTCGCTTCACACAGCTGGCTACTCGCACACAGCGCCACGGAGGCTGTCTCTGTAACGTCAATAAGAAAAAATCTCGGTAAAACCAGCTTTCAAACAAAAATAAACCGCATTCAAATCGGGCCATTCGTTTAGGCTTTACGATAGCCTATAGCATCCTTTTTTGTTGAAAGTTAATAAAAATTATCAAGCATAAAAATTGCGATGGTGTTTGGATAGTTCATACTAGTAGTTTTCACTGTTAAAACAAACATTCAGCATTGGGACGTTGGCTGGCCGAAAATGATAATTATTCGTAATTATTTCAATTAATCGCGCGTTACTGTTGCGTGGGCAACTGGACGTTCGTTTGTTGCAACGAACGCCAGTTGCGACTGTTCAATCTGTCTGCAGAGCTCGGGCGTCTCATCGGATTATTGTTTGACCTAGTTCGTTTGTAATCGCGCTATGTGTAAACGCCTGCGCAGACGAGCGACAGTCTTCGGGGTACCCTTTTTGTCCGTCAAAATAGATCGCAGTTGTACTGCATCGAATAACGCATACGAAGGACTAAAAGTACGGCGAACAAAAAGTCCCCCGACCAACGGAGAATATCGATAGAAATTACACAGCGCAATCTGTTTTTTTATAGCATAAGCCGGCAAACGAGTAATATGGGTCACCTGATGATAAGTGATCTCCATCGCCCATGTACGCCCACCATATTAGAATAATCATGAGCGCGTTAGCGACATTAAAGGAAAAGGATAATTAAGGGATTGGGAGGATATCTCACTCATCGTACGAAACGCAGCGATAAGCTGCTACTTTACATCGGTTTTCTGTGGGACTGTGGTAACGACCCGGTCGAGCTGGCCCATTCATGCTGTATACAAAACTGTCTACAGTGTGGCAGCACCACTTAATATTTGCCTCCATTGAGTGCTTCACTAAACTTCCGGCGAACAAATGATAGCATACCGTGCACGTTGAGTCCGTGGCATGTTCTGGGCGGACATTTTTTCCACGCTTCGGCGAAGATCACTTTTGCAGCATTTTAACCGACTCAACAAGGAGGTTCTCAATTTGGTTGTATTTTTTTTAATGGTAAACTCTTCAACGGATAACAAATGCACAACGATTCTAGTTTTGAAGTCGGTTTTTTGAAGTTTCATAGTTACATACTCGTGTTCATAGTATCAGATATGTGAAAGAAATGTTCAATAAAATAAATAAAAAAAAAAAAAAAAAAAAAAAAAACTGTAAATTACCGCGTTCGGCCTTTAGATCAACGCTTTGATTTCTTAACGCCATCTTAAAAAATCTTAATGAACACTTCGGTACAATATGAATGATAATCGCCTCATTAGTCTACTGTCAGCGTACTAGGGCTGAAAAACTGGTAGGGCTTGAGTTCAAATCTAAGGTCGGGCAATCACAATATTTGATCAAGTTATCGATTTGAAAAATCACACATGAGTTAGACGCTAGGCTTGTCATCCATCACATCATGGGTCGGAAATTAGCCCTGCGAACCGTGAATGTACCTACTACTTGCACCTCTACCTGCCTCTGTGGGCATACAGGCGTGAGACTATGTACATTAATGAATGTGAAATTAATATCAGTTCCGTTGTTTGTACAATTAACTGTTGTATACGGATAGACAAACAAACTTTCTCTGTTTATGTAATGGCGTGGATAATTATAATTCACGCGTAACTTAACATTTCACGTTTACATATCGCAGTCTGATACTCATACAATGCAAAATAATTGTTTGAATTTAATGTAATAATTCGAGGCGCTTAGTTAGCATTAGCAAAACTTACGTACTTAATTTAATAAAAATATCATTATTTTTTGCTTGCACTGCCTATTTAAAAATACAGTAAATTAATGTGACATTTGTAAGACTTATGATTTCCTCCAAACTCATTTCATTTGATCAAAATCGCAAGAGGAGTTTCCCAGAAAACAATTTGAAACAATATAAAAGAGTTTCATGAATGTGCAGTGGGTAGTTGTTTATGTACCGGAAACCTAAGTACTTATGCTATAGATGGAATATCTACGTAAGATATGATCGTGATATACAACAGTCAAACGCATGCCGATCTGCATTGTTGTTTCATTATGGTGCAGGAGTACAAAGAAGGTGACAATACGAAGCTCGTGCCAACGTGTCACGTTCCTATAACGTCTGTGTTGATACGCAATTGTGCTAAGGTCTGTCATATATACTGCCAGGGTTTCATGTCACACTAGCTTTTACTCGTGACTCCGCCCGCGTGAATGTATTTATCAGGAATAACCTAAGCCCCTATAAAGAATTTCACCCTTAAGGGGTTGATTTTCGAAAAGTCGCGAAATAAGTATTTGTTTTTAGTACTATTAAGTATTATTAATTTCCTATTAGAGTGAAATTACTCCGAAACGCGACGTATGATCCGCACTCAACGCCGCGCCGCGTAGTCATCAAGTTTTAAGAATTAGGTTTTATTAGTATAGAATTAAAATCCAAAAAAATAGTCGGTGATCGGTGAGGACAAAAAATCCATTCGTCCAAGTCCTCCCCTGATGGTAAACGTCACGCTTGCCCTGTATAAGCTACACCCATCGAAAGCTAGACCACACAGAACTTTTAATTATTAAGCAGTAATTTCACTGGCTTCAATGTCCTTACAAACACAACCGAAACACAACAGTACTTACACATTGCTTGACAGCAGATATAGACAAAGCGGTAGTACCTACCCAGACGGCCTCTCGCATACGAGGGACCTACCACCTAATCTGTATTTGTCTATGGCATCGCGGTACCTAAGCGAAAGGACCAATTTAAATTCAGTTTTGTTCGTTTGAAAGCTGGTTAAATCGAGATGGTTCTTAGCTATGTTTGAAGAAAATCTATTCAGTCATTTAAAAGTTACAGAGGTTTTGTGTAGTGTGTGTATTCCTTCATACCTGTAAACAACGGTTCCTACACACACTGCTTGCCGGTTTATATCCTATCAGTCGAATACGAAATTTGTTTTCGGGCAATTCATTCTTTTTTTTTGCAGTTTAAATTACTCGTTTGTTAGTAATTTTATACGAATTCGAAAACTGTGAACGTTACAAATACTCATACTATATGTAATCATTAAGTTAAATATGCAGTTTAGGCTAAAAGGATTTAAAACCAACATAGATAAAACCGTGCTAGAAGTACTATGAAATCACATAGAAAATTATTGAGGAAAATGTTTGTTTACACTTTTTGACAGTTGTATTGAAAAATAAAACACCAGTTTACTTAGGCCCGTCTATTTATAAATGCACATTTCTGTACATGATTACCTCATAGTTTTTTTCCCCACTGTTGTATAATATTCTTGTTCTACGTTGCGTGAAGTAATGTGATGTTTAAGACCGTACACACTTTCAATTTGTGCCCATTGAGGTATAATATGTTCTAATTTACTAGAATTGACACAGCGAAGAAAAATTGTGCGCCACGCATTGAGGTGCAGCGCCGATCCCGTACAATACACGCAAAATAACTTAGCCTCGCTGAAGTTAGTCACTTCACCCGCCTTCTACGTTTCCCGTTACTCTTTAGTTTTTGAAAACAATAGCTGTGACGCTGCTCTTGACGCATTTCCAGCCAGTCCAGTTCCAGTCATTATGCGCGTAGCGTACACTCAAGTTATAAAATAATATATATTATGCGTGCGAAATTATAAGACTAATCACTAAGCAAATTTCAAAAACACGCCTTAAAAACGTGCACGTTTCAATTGCAGAATAAAGCGCGGTAAGTTGACGGAATGTACGTATGTATGAGATCGATTCCGGTAGTTGTAGTGCTGCACCGCAACGCGTGGCGCACAAATTTTGTTTACTGTGCTTTCTAGTACAGATACCTCATTGTTTGTGGCGCGTTTAATTCAACGTCTGTGCAATTAATTGACGTAATTTGTCGCCTAAATAGTTTTTTAGGGCGCATGAAAGTAAACATGTGAACACACAAAGATTTCCTGTCTGATGAATTTATTAATTTTCGCGTGAAATATTAAACATTTCCCCTTTGAATTTAAAGAGGACAGACAGTTTAATGATTGATGGTGGGTTGGTTAAAAGCTCTCGTGTCTGTCTTTTTTTAAATTATTGGATAGGTCGTTATAATTATATAGAAGTAGCTAAATGGTATTTTTGGAATAAGTCATTAGTTTTCCATGGCTCCAAAGTCTTCCGATCCATGAGTACCGGGTTTATTGCTACAATGAGCTATGAGCTAAATTGTTTCTTCTTATATAGTTGTCTCTGTCCACCCGTATGCGAAACAAGCGTGAGATTATATATGGATGAACAATATTTATTAATTGCTTTTAAAATTGTCAGAAAGTGATATCGTCGCTTAGCTAACAATACCGCGTAACTCGAAAATTGGCCTTGTGATATTGTCATTGTATAAATTGATTTTGGCGCGTATCCAATAAACTTACACAAAATTTAAATTAACCATACAAAGCACGATATTCAAATAGTTCTGTCACCGCGCAACTTATTGATTACAACATCACACATGTTCATACAAAAATATTCAATTTCTTGTCTCTCCTGAAAACTAAACCAATTTAACTTGGTATTGTTAGCTAAGCGACGATATATAAAAATATTGCATTAATTGTATAAAATTAATTCAGTTCTCCCGTTAAAACAGGCAACCACAACTTACAATGCGTAGCTTGCACCATAGAATATGACATACTAGCCTTTGCTCGCGGCTCCGCCCGCGTGAACGACCTTTTCCGGGATAAAAAGTAGCCTATGTTACTCAGTGACAATGTAGCTTTCTAAAAGCAAAAAAAAAATTGAAATGTGTCCACTAGTTTTTAAGTTTATTCGTTACATATAATAATACAAAAAAATCTTTCCTCTTTATAATATTACTGTAGTTAACATGTTTTTATGTTTTCCTTTACATTTATAAACATAAAAAAAAAACACTTTAGTGCCGAGGCCTAGAGCCCAAGCCACCGGTGGTGAGAACCTCCAGAGTGAGGAACCTCCTCATAATGCGTGCCGTGTCTAATAACACCATCTTCTGAATCTGGCGTTTGACCCGACTTTTGAGAGCCTCTGTATATTTAAAACTATTATTATTAATATTTTGTATCTAAATATTATGATATTATATCCAGGCACAGGTATGACGTCGGAAGCCCTGGGTGTGTCGGTGGCACCGTCATTCTTCCACTCTTGCGTGTCCGATGGCAAAACGGCAACAATGGAGGACGTGCAGAGATTCAAGGTTAGTTACTCAGTACACAATACGCACTTATACAGTTTAATGAGCCGTATGTATACTGTTGCTAAATACATTTTCCAAATAGCGGGACCTAATTTAAGCGGGGCAAATAAACGGGAAATAAAAAACTCGTAACAATAATTAAAATATTTTAATTGTAAATACATAATAAAATATTATTTTAAGACTAACATGTACTTTAACTAAGGTCCTATCTACAGGTTTTGTTAGCGAGCTAACATTTCCTATTGTTAGAATGCAGGATTTATAGATTTCCCCGCTCACAGTGTCGGCGGGTCTCGTTTTAAAATGGCTAAAACGCGGGACGTCCCACCAAGTAGGGGACATCTGGCAACACTACGTATGTAGGACGATCCGTTTACCACGGATATGGTTATTGATCTCTGATAAACTTTGTACTTCTGGGATATTACGTCCGTTTCCATGGTAACGGCTGTTTGTAGCTATGTTTGTGAGGAACTGAATTTTTTATGTAGGTTGGAAGTCTAACAATAAAAAAAAATTACGTTTGTGTTTTCAGTTTATGGTAATGAAATAGTAATACGGCGATATAAAATAATACGGCATTCCAGCCCAAGATACATTTCAATATGACCATATTATTAGGCTGTGTGTACTATGTTGTATTATGAATAGGTAATTTAATGAATATGAGAGGTCATAATAATACAACCCAACAGTCACACGGATATTCCTAGGTAGGTATTTCATGAGTGGTAGAGCCACGCTGTAGACAAAGGTGTCTACAGCGTGGCTCGTCCGGGTCATTACTACTGTCTCAAAGAAAATCGGCGTAAAGTAGCAGCTTGCTGCTGCGTTTCGTACGGTGAGTGAGATATCCGGAGGCTCAATCCCCCTCCCCTTCCCAATTCCTTAATTATACCTTTCCTTTAAGGTCAGCAACGCACCCATGATTCTTTTGGTATTGTGGGCGTACATGGGCGGTGGAGATCACTTACCATCAGGTGACCCACTTGCTGGGTCACCTGGGTTGACACCACCACTTTGTCTGTATCACTTTGTGTGCAAGCACTGTTGTGTTTTTGTTTGCAGGACATTGAAGCCAGTTCAATTACTGGGCATTATGAGATTTAACATACTTATGTCTTGGGGTGACAAACGCAGTTCAGTGCCATGCAGTGCTTTGTAATTAAAAGTTCTGTGCGGTATTATATCTGTTTATGGGCAAGCGTGGCGCTTACCATCAGGCGAGGGACTTGCTTGTTTTGTCATTCAGGATAATAAAAAAAAGTGCGGTGTGACACCACACTAGCTTAACCTGTATCGTGGGTATTTGAGTCAGGACCTACGAGGGACCAGACCCGACACAAATATTTGTGGATCACACAAATATTGTCACACAAATCACACGGGTGTCGAACCCGCGGTCTCTCGTTCACAGCTGGCCACTCGCGCTAGAGGCTGCGTCTGCATATACCATTAAATACCGAACATTAACAACGTTCTGCCAATGTTAATGCCTTTCAGATTATTGTAACATATACTGTGAAACAACGCTTTGTAAAGCGCTTAGTTGCACCATTATCGAAGTGTATGATGTGGGGACATCTGGTTATTGTACAGATTGTGATAGCACGCGTTTGTATGCCACTATTTGGGTGTGTGTGCTCCAGATGATATATTTTTTTACTTATATGATAGCAGCGCAGAATAGAATATCCGTATTTTCTAGATGCTAACATAAAATATGCTTAATCTAATAATCCTAGTTATCAGGCGTCAGGATGTGTCCTGACATGTCACGATTCTTAGGCTCTTGCCAGGATTCCCGCCAGACTTTGACAATGTCAGGATTTTTGAATAATGAAATATATATTTGTAAAAAAACAACTTCAATTTACTTAATTAATAATAATCAACAATACATGTGATAGACTCAATGAATGAAGCGCGCACTTGTGGAAAAAGTCTAGACTTTTATATAGCAATCATTTTTTTTGTCAGGGTTTTAAAAAATTCTGATTTTTACATTCCTTCATTATTATTATCGGTTTTACTATTGTCACAGAATACCTAATAGGACTACTCTATTGTTTATGGGTAAGCATGGCGCTTACCATCAGGCGAGCGACCTGCTCTTCTAGTCTCATGGGTTCCGTTATTTATTTTTGTTGATATTGTCACTTTATTTTGCTGTTTATAAGTAAGATTTACGACGTATTGCTAATTCCATTTATCGCAATCGCTTAAGTCAATAAACTTATTTTTATCAGTTAATAGTTAAGTGGGGATTCTAATAGCGTTTCCTTATCAGATATCCGTGTTAAATTTAAATTATCTTGGGCATGCGTAATGGTGTACACTGACATTGGATGGTGTTACAATAATTCTAACACAGATCAATGTAAGTGTCCACCTTATTATGTGTTGTAAGAACAATGTTATCTACCCCTTTATGATATATTAAAGATCCAGGTAATTAGTCTAAAAAAAATAAGCTTTAAGATGTAATAATAATTAGAGACATTTCACAAATGCGTGTTGGAAAAAATATGTGATTGATTGTCGTGTATTTGATGTATCATAGTTTGTTATAGCATGATGTGTACATAGCTTTATATTGTTCACTAAACTTGTCTATACATGCGGCAAAAGGCTGAAGTGTGCGTGAGTACTAACATTATACATCAGTTTAATTCACTATGCAGCTCTGTAATTAATGCGTTTACGGCTTATTCATTTCTAAAATAATCCTAATACACCGCTTTTGTGTAGCACTATAATGTAATGTAGATTATAAGAAGTGTTTATTGTATACGACAGTCAACTGGTTTCGTATTTAGACGCTTTTATAACACATAAGTAGTTGCTTTAATTTTCAAAACGTACACCGATATTCTAACATATATAAGCCTTTATTTAATTTGTATCTAACAGGTACTTAAATTGCTATCCAAGAAAATAATATTCTTAAGGCCTCAATTACTTTTGTAAATTTTACTTACGGACTTAGGTACGACATGCGTAAATGGCTCTCATATACGATTATACCTGGATGAACCTCCAGATCTGACATATGTTACAAAATATGTAATTTAATATAATACTTAATAACTCGAGTAAAGTTTTTCACCGTAACCGGCATAAATAAATAGCTAAGTACTTTTGCTTGGGAATCAGTGGCCGTAGCAATGTATATAAACTTATTACAAACTTTAAAAGAAACAACAACGAATAAAAATCAGAACCTATTATTGATATAGATGATCCCGAATCTATTAAACCATTGGAACGGGTTATCATAAATCACAACGAATATATGAGGGCGATCATCCTTATTGTCGATGAAGTTGTGCACATGTTACTTTTACAGTAGTTAAGCAATTTACAAAGCAGTTAAATTAGCAATTTCTTCGTTCTTACATAATAAGGTTACGTGAATAAAAGTTAAAAAAGTAATTGAGACCTGAGTGTATAAAACTGTACTACATTGATTTACCAGAATCAGCTTTGTAACGTTTAATATTTTTATTACAATACTCTTCCATTTTTAATTAGAATACCTCAACTTATCCGAAAGTTTTAAGAGTCCAATGAGGATTCATATTAATTTCGTAGAAAATATTCTACATTCATGCACACACTGATAACCCTTAAACCCCCTCACGTGTACCATTCTTAGAATGATCAATTTCATCACATTTTGTTTGCCTGGCTGATAAGGCGTTTGATTCACTAAAAAATGTAGTTACTCATCTAAGCGTTACTCATGTGAATCCAAACCTAATTGAATTACCGCAACGGAAGTGAATTCTTTGCTATCTACGCCTGCGTGATCTAGTTACAATTGTTTATCCTTGTATTGAGTATTATTGCCAGAAATCAGAAAACTTTTGATAGCGTCTTGCTGTTTAGTCTACGAATTTGAATACTAGAATTATGAAGTTTAGAAGTGTATAATGCTAAAATGCAGTTTCGTGATATTCAATTGCTTGTTTATAGATATAGAGTAATACATTAATATTTTTTATTATTTCATGTAAAAGCCGGAAATGACTAATATATATTTTGTACTCATCATTACCTGTTCTGCTATCCCAAATGATATAACTAGCTTCATCACCATCAATCTGTTAGTCCATAAAGCTTTCTTATGTACGTTACTAAATCCCATCCTCGGCACTACTTCTCTTACTGCTGACAATCAAATTATGTAACATTATTCCACCTAGCTTTCTTTTTTACTTTTAGTTGCTGATAATAATGATGCAGTGATGGTGAAGATGAGGATAATGATACTCGTGCGCTCTCATTTGAATCTTGCGTCTTTGACGTACGCTTCTCGGATTTTCGAGCATTTGCTGCGTGGCCTGTCATTGATTTCCATAGCTTTAACACGTGCGCTATGAAAGTCCACGCATGTATCTAAGGAAGAAGCAACTGAAAAATGAACGCGCATGAGTTTGGACATAGATTATAATAGTAATGAATTATCTAATACTGTATTGGAACCGTTTACCTCGTCAGGTGGCGACCCGCATAATGCGTCAGCTGATAGAACAGTTCAGCGCCGGAGATCTCTTCGGGAGGGACAACTACGAGTACTACGCTAGAGTGACCGGTCGCATACTGCGCGTGAAGGACGAGTGGATATGCTCATTCAGGGACCCGCCGCCGCCACGACACAGGAGGGACCAGGAGGCGTATGCTAGTAAGTAAGCTTGGATATTATTAGTTATATACATACATAGTCAAGTAAGCATAAAGGTGAACTGCTGGGCACGGGCCTCCTCTACGAATGAGAGGGGTTAGGCCTTAGTCCACCACATCACAACTTCACACACAGTTTTCGAAATTATTATAGAGAATTCTTAATTATACATAGATACACATCCCTATCCCATGGAGGTAGGCAGATACTATTAAGTACTACAAACTAAGATCCTGACGAGGAGAAAGAGAAACATCCCTTTTGCCTTTTACACATTCATACATTTTCTCCGGTTGAGGGTACCTACCTACTTGTGTCGTGTTCTTTTTGGAGAAAATCATCAAATGTATATCGATTTAATTAAATCGATATCTATAGCATGAATGGGCCGGCTCGTCCGGGTCGTTGCGACTGTCTCACAGTATACCGACATAAAGTAGCAGCTTGTTGCTGCGTTTCGTACATTGAGTGACATATCCGGAGGCCCAAATCCCTTCCGAATCCCTTAATTATCCCTGTCCTTTAAGGTCGGCAACGCGCCCATAATTCTTTTGGTATTGTGGGCGTACATGGGCAGTTGAGATCACTTACCATCTGGTGACCCACTGGCTCGTTTGCCAGCAAATGCTATAAAAAACATAAAAAAATATGTCCAAACCAGAGTGACTACCGTGTAACGTGCAGTTTCAGCAAAATGTTCATTATGTAAACATTAAATGCTTAATTAAACGGAATAATTTGTGTTAACGCGACCACACATAGTTTGAGATTTTACTGTAATGATTCGAAAATTATATTTCATATGACATCTAAAAAATAACTAGAATAATTACAAACAACGCTTTAAAAAGTAGAGTTTTGAAATTCGGTAGCAACATTATAAAGTAACATTGCAATAAAAATGTAATTAACCTCTATTCGGATATAACAATGTGATGATGATGGAATGATTTCCTCATTTGGAGATGTCATTGTGTGTATTCTATTCCTTTTATAATAAAAACTTATTGTAATATATAAGGAATTTGTGAAATAAGATAAAAAATATCGCAAAGCCTATTTCAATAAAAAGCAGCGATGTCTCAGCGGGGAGTGTTATGGACTGTCGAGACCAAAGTCTGCAAAAGCATCTGACTCTTGGAGCTGGTGAACGTGACTGAAAAGTTACGTGTGCATTCATTGTTAATTACATCGTTAACACATCGTTAGGAAACTTGCATACCTGGAGGCCAATTCTGGTATTTAATTGACACTGCGAATGAATTTTAACCGAACTGAGATTAGACTTTGATTCGACAAAAAATAGTATTCTGCTCCGCTTTAAGTTTAGTTCGGTGTTAATATAATCTCATCTCGATGTCATTGCAATCTCAATTTTGTCACAATTTTGACGTTTATATAAGGTGTGTCATTTATAAATATTAGCAGTACACCGTTTTGGCTTCAGTCTAATTTTATTTTACTTTCGATCTTATTACGATCTATGTTCTCATTTGACGTTGATGATTGGTTTATGAGAATACTATTTGCAACTTTCTAGACACTGAGACCAGATTGGAATGATATTGTGAACATTTTAAATTACGGTAATTGGACTCCTGAGATTTATCCATAAGAGTTTCGAAGGTGTGAAATCTACCAAACCCGTAATAAATTTTTATGCTCCGGGATTCTCAGTGGCGGAATTGTGTGAGTCGCTCGGAAGTGTTGCGGTGTAGAGATAGGTTCCGGAGAAAGCAAGGACTGCGCTATTTGATACGCAATCCTTTCGCCGGTATTGCGCAGTGTTCGGTTTCGTGTTTTTGTGTGTACCAACCCGTATATTATACAGCGTGGTGGACTAAGGCCTTACCCCTCTTGTTAGTAAAATAAGCCCGTGTCCAGCATTGGGGCAGTATAATACGGGGCTCATCTATATATATATATAATTCTACTGTACGTGTGTATGTGACTGAACTCCTAAACGGCTAGACCGATTTGAATGATTTTTTTTGTATGCGTTTGTGGCGCCCTGGATGGTTTAGATTCACAATTGGACCCGGTAGGTGGCGCTGCTGTAGTTGCGGGTGAAACCGCGCGGGACAGCTAGTATCATATAATTATTCAATGAGCAAATGACGGCGCCAAAGTTGCACGATGCAATTTCTAGTTTCGATTCCACGTATCATAAACTTAGGTTCCACAACACAGCAATATACATATATATTTTTTAAGTTTTTTTTCATTTATTTTATGTGAATATATTTTCCGTTTACAAGACAAATACCCCATTCACATCACTAAAGCGATCGCGTGTTTTACAAAAACACGGAAATTGAGTTTTTGTTATGAGAAACTTAGTCACAATAAAGCGTTTGTTTGATTTAAATACGCTGTTGTGAGATCGGCCGTGCATTCAATTGTTTAAACCTAATTGATTTGACATTGAGACGTGATCTATAGATTAGATAATATGTATGTGGTAGAGCTGTAGACAATATTGTCTACATCATGAATGGACTGGCTCGATCGGGTAGTTACCACTGTCCCACAGAAAACTGATCTGAAGTAGCAGCTTTCTGTTGCGTTTAATACAGTGATTGAGATATCCGGAGGCCGAAATCCAAAAATGATAATACATAGGACTACATTACTTGGTTTTACAAAAGGCGGTCTTATCCACAAAAGATAGAGAGAGGAAAGGAAAACAAAGTGAAAATTATGGGCCTTACTTATAAACGTTACTTAAGCATTGATTAGTTAAACACTTTTTTGTCTTTATCTCTCAACTTGATTTGTAAAGTGGATAGAAACAGACGAAAACAGTGTTATAACTAATCAGTACCTAAAAAGTTTATAAGTAAGGGCCTATATACCTAAATATTTATTAACATTTCATATTAAGTTTTTTGTTATAATAAAGTTATTTTTGTGCTTTGCAGGGCAATTATCACTCGAGGCGGAAAAAACTTGGTTGCAGTGTGAATGCGATCGCTGGGGGAATAAATTCAATTTAGAAGGTAAACAGTGCTTTCATTAATAAATAAATCGTTAATAAAGTTGTAACACAGTGTAAGTTAAAATGTGTGTAAAGTAAATACACGGCATGTTTTTGTAGGTATATTATTCAGTTAATATATTTTTTAAATGCGTGTATTTTTCTCTAGCTTTGTATAGTACATCTCATATTGAATTAAGGTTTCTAGTATTGCCAAAAATAAAATGATTTAAAATTATGATTTTGTCCTTACTCTGTATTGCAACTCTGTCGACGACATCCTCACTGAATAATATATAATTTAATTGCTTGCTACTTAAATAAAGTTAGGATATTTTTCGCAGGTCACCAAAACGAAACTCGTATACTCGTATAAGTTAAAGCTAGTCAAGTTTAATTATTCAATTGTATTATACCGTTTGGTGAGTCGAGTTTGTGAAATGATATCTAATACACACACCTTACATATAGTATCAGTTGATATGCGTTCGTACAATTAACCTGTCATATTCATTGGCGTAATTAGGTGTATTGCTTTATGGTAAACAACAGATTGACTATTTTTGTAGAGATCACTTATAGCGGGTTCACACGATTCTATTCTAGTTGATCAAATGCGAAATCGCAAGCGATTTAAAACGTCTTTACAGACTTTTAATCGAGCTGATCAACAGAAACCATACAGTTTTTGTGGATTCAAATCTCTTGTCAGTGATTCGTCTCGTCTAAAACTCTCATTAGTATTAGGCAGTCTGTCTTTATAATCCAACGAAATATTATCTGGATGTAGATAGAACCTCTTCTGGAACACTTTTTCTCTCTCTTTGTGTCGAGATATGTTATGTTGGACATTTTTTTATAAAATAGGCCGTCAATGAGCAGGTGGTGAACTTGATGGTAAGTGATCTCCACCGCCCATAAATATCCCCAATACCGGAAGCATTATGGAGTCAATTTGGAAAGGAAAGGGATAATAATGTGATTGGGAAGAGGAGGGGCGATTTGGGCCTCCGGATATCTCTCATTGCACGAAATGCAACAGCAAGCTGGAACATCATCATCAACATCATGTTTCTGTGAGTGGCAACAACCAGGTGAGTCAACTCATTCATGCTGTAGACAAAACTGTCTACAGTAACTGGCTTTACCACTCACATACATATAGAATAGCCATTACAACAAATGGTAATAATAGTTTTGATATAAATAACTAACGTACTTATATGAAAAATGGTTGTTTTTTCTTATTTATTGCAGTTTCCTAGAATATTTTTGTTTAAGTGATAAATAAAAAATTCCAACATAACACGATGCAATAATAAAAAATATTTTCCTTTTATATATGCTTTTACCCACGGGTTTATTTTGGTCATAGTATTTTATATTAGAAATATTATGATTATGATGGATATTCTATGTTACATTACGTCTACATTTTCGGACTTCGTCGCTTCATAATTTTGTAGCTTCGCTTGGTTTTTGGCCTCAGAGATAAGATCTATAAACCATCTTCAGCCTCAGTTCAGGTACTTTAAATCTGTCGCCCCTACCATAGAGTCCAAGATGTCAGAGTAATCGTAGACGAAATGTTTTATCTAATTACGCCAATGTCTGTATATCCATTGGGTTGGTGGCAGGTAGCACATTGTCGTTAGTTATGATGTTTTTGTTTGTAGATATTAGTCGTTTTGAACGTGCAAAACAATAAACGCAATAATAAAGATTTATTGTAAGATTTTGCAACAATGTGCAAGTTTTTTGGATTTTAACATGTGTATTTTTTTAGATGTTTTGATATAAGCGGGAAAGTAGGAATATTAGTATAATTTAGTATATTCTGTAGCTACATAATTAATTAGGAAATATCGGAACGTTCTGTTTTTCTGGGAATACAATTAAATGCATTATGTCTACTTGCTGATAAACATTATTTGTATATATTCCAACAGATAAAATGCACTTGTTGAAATTTATAAAAAATAAACCCAAATTATCAACTTAAAGCCCCAAATAATAAAATGACTACATTGCCCGTGTATGAGCACATTTACACTAATATCAAATATTACCATAATAAAGTTACGTACATACGCATTACGCATAATGTTATCTGTCACAGTAAACACTAATAACTGGATCGGTGCCACTATAAATAGGTATTCAGTCATACTTAAAATGTATTTAATCATACAAACTGTGATAATTTATTTGTCTTGAAGAATCTCATTTGTGATAACAAGATATAGAAATTTAAATCCTCGCAACTTTTTATAAAATTAATAAGTTAATATTAATACTATTAAACCCCGTTAAAACGACATGTATCCTACGACATGAGAATATAACAGTAAACTGTCGTTTACGAGATCGCGTTATACTGTTCTTTTTTCAAAATGTATGACGTCGCCTCCTAAACAAGAGTTTTCTGTCAACACAACATATCTCGCGTGCGAAAGAGATAATTATCTCGAGTAAAACTATATAACATTCGATAAAATTATGTCGTCATGATAGGGTTCGTAGATAAAATACCACAGCGAGGGGGAAAGTACTATTTTCTTTACCTTTGACATAATGAATTGAGTATTCTATGCAACCATGTTAGCTTCGATAGTTGTATAGACATAACTAGATAAAACTAGTTAAAAACAACGATACGAGTCGACAAAATCATCTCGTGTTGCATATGCTAAGCCCCATAGTGTCATGCGATAAACTCTTTATCTAAATTATTCTAAATGGAGCTTTACTTAGCAGAATATAAATTCTATAAGTTAGCAAAATATATGATATTTTAGTGGTATCGTGTCTGTGATTACGAGCACTACTTTCCTCGTTATCGGAGCCGTTTTCCTTACACTCAGTATTACTATAATGCTATTAATTTAATTTATGCATTTCGCTAATCATTGTTCTTTAGGAACTATGCAATCAGCGACCTTGGTCAGTGACTCAAAATAAATATAATTCTTAATCTAAAGTATCAACCAAATCTATTAAATTTAAATAATGATTACGCGTTCATATTTCTTAAATATACGAAGATTACGGAATCGCATCACTTTAATCCTAGTACTGTACACGTTAACTAACAATGATCACACGCCGTTCGCCACATAGTTACTAAATTGTGTTCACAAAGGTCTAACAAAATCTGAGGAGTGTCAGTCCATGCCGGCGCTGATGGGCGTGGTGGGTGGCGGGACAGCGGGTTCGGTGCTCGGCATTATACCGGAGCATAGCCTGCTCGATTCGTGCACGCGCCTGTCTATATCACTTGAGGAGAGCGTGTTCAAGGTAAAGATAACAAAAGCAACAGTATGTGTATCTTTCTAAGGATTGTTCAGTGCTGGAGCAGGATTATTTTTAGGAAATACTCTCGCCCTTTGTTTTTGATACATGTTAAGCCTAAGTTTAGAGAAAGGACATGTGGACCTCTCTAATCAGGAGAGCTCTGTTTACTGGACTAACGTGGCGTTTACCATCAGATGAGCGACCGCCATTCAGACTAATAATAAAAAAACGACCACGTCGACGCACTATTGTACATCCAGATTCTTTCTTTCTTGATCATAGCCGATGTAGTTTGTTGATTCATGTAAGAGGTGACTTTAGGTTCAATTATCTACTCGGAAACAAAACTCCAAGGTTTGTTTGCTAAATTAAAATTAGTATTGTATGGTTTTTGAATATCATACCTATCTACTTTAAGCAACACCATATCGTATATGCTCAAAATACTAATTAAGAAAAACCAGGATCCAAAATATCGTCCTAAAATCGTCATTCAATTCATGTTTCAAGTTAAGTTCCATAATAGGGTAGTTGACTAGTTTTTTTTTATTATTTAAATCAATAAGTTACTTTACTCAAAATATATTGCGGAATGAATTTTATAAATCGGACCAAAAATAAATAAGTTAGAAGCCATTCAAATCCTGTGGAAGGGGTAATTGTCAAATGACAGACGATGCAACCATTGACGTCACTGTGTAAAATGTTCATTATGGTGCACGCGTGGAAGCGAGATAGTGAGATATCCCCACTACGCACCCACTTTTCTTCATACCAACATTTAAAGTCATAACTGCGGGCACATTTCTGAACCAATTTATATTGTGTTTTAATAAAAGGGTTTCTTTTGCGTGTCATTTTCTGTTGCTTATAAAATAATGTATAAAATTCAATATAGGAAACTACCCAATTTACGTGCGTTCTATTTTCATTAATATTTAAGTTGTGATAATATGTCAACCCTATAAAACACATAAACAAATAATTGTAAAATATATTTGTATACAAAATTACAGATATCAGTTAGCTCGTCGTCTCAGTCGTCTCGCAGTAACTCCAGCCCGCACATGACACTCGAGGAGTTACGCGCCATTAACAAATACGCAGAGAGTACCAAAAGCCTCTCCTATCTCCCTCAGGTACGTTATTATTGCATCTATCTATCTCATTCTACTCTATAGACTTGTTATTACCAGTCATGAGTTCTTTATAACAGATTTTACAGTTTAAATCTTCAATGAGTTTCAATATATTGATTTATGTAGGTATCGAATAATTAAATAAAATAATTGAAATATTATGTTTTGTTGTGACTATGATACATTTAAAATTGAAAGTAAAATAAGTTTTTAAAGCATGTATCGACTTAAAAGTAAAAGTTGAGACCTTATTTATTACTACTAACTCAATTTTATATATATTAAAATAAATTGTAAAAACAGAAGTGTGGAGACAAAATTCTAAATTTCTATTGCCGTTTCAGTGCCCATGTATGCGTTTAATGTAAATATATATTCAATAAAAGAAAATAGGTATACTTATTTTTTGTTAATGTTCGCGTTTCATTCAATAATTCATGTAGCTTAAATCCAGCAATGTACGCATATGTGGACAGTAGAACGAATCGATGTGTTTGACGATTGTATAAAGCGATCTGTTTGGATTCTAGCGCACACTGAAGGACATGTTTTATAAGTGATGGTGACGACACTTTGCTCAGTATCCACATGTAGACACCACTACGGCCGTCTGTCTCCCTTGTACTGTTTCTTCGCGTGGACCATTAGAAAACACTAATTTATAATTTTATTTATCGATAAGTATTATGATCGGCGCGCAGCTCTAGAAATTACATATAGATAAAAATATTTTTCCTCATGGCAACCCTGCCATTCTTCTATTTTCACAGAAAGTAAAAAAATCCTGTTTAAATTGTTTTCAATAGGGTTACATATTAAGATTTTTTGAATCTGTATGTACCTTTTATTATAACTGTTGATGTAAATCAACAGTTATACACCTGTAAAAAAAAATACAAACGGCTTAGTGACTTATTCAATGTTTTAGATGTTTACTTGTGGTCCACGTTTCTTATAAATTGCATGTCTGTTTCCCTTTCAAAAATATCACTAGGACATTATTTTGTGGCTGATCTGTTAGTTTAGTTACTTGCTCTTACTATGATGCGCTATGTAAATCAAACACATAAATAATTATAATAAATATGGCAAGAAGATATTGTATGGTGATTTTCTGGTATATTATATTTTGGCAACACTAAATAATAAAGATGATGAAAAAATGTTGTTGGAGGTGAATATTATGGGCATTCCTTATAAACGATATTCAATCACTGATTAGTTAAACACTGTTTTGTCTATTTCTAGCAACTGTATAAATGGCGTTGACAGAGAGAGACAAAAGAGTGTTAAACTCATTCATTGCTTAAACAACCTTTATAAGTAAGGCTCTATAATGGCGACTAGTTTCTGTTATTTTATACAGTAGTTTTGTTATGTATAAGGATACGTATTAATATATTTCCATATGTAGAATACGTCTATAGTAGGGGAATATGTCAAGTCTAGGTCATAACTAGTACAGTTTTGTTACCTATGGATTTTGAAGGTGTTATTAATTACTCCCAAGGGTTGTGGTTTGTTCCCAAACTTTTATGATTAACATTCCTTCCCCCTATGTTTGTCTCTGATTAATAATTCAGGTAATGGATTTAATACTAATGATTATTGTTAACTTTATATTAACTATATTAACGTGTAGTTTTCATTGTAACAGTAAATTAAATATCTAAACATGTGGTGGGTGTTTCGTCTCGTTCGAGCGATGATCTATGCGTCACATAACTATGTCAAAACGTCACTGAAGAAGGTCATCTAGAATCTATAACATTCAAAATACTTGCTACACATGTATCAGCGTAATAAAACGGGAAATTCTTAGTCGATAACTTTAATAAGTCGATACTGGCACACTCGTGGACTTGAAATCTAAAGTAAAGGGGAATAGGAGGCTAAGTGAGTGTGAGTTAAGAAACTATCCCGCCCACACACCCGCCATTCTCCTGTAAGCCAGATCGAAAATGGCACACAATCGACACTTTTTGACACTGGGCAGCTAACTTCGCCGAGTGGGAATAAGAAGCTGTGTCTATCCCGCAACGAGATTAATGAACTATATAGGGAGGAGTTGAATTGAAATGTTTTCGAGTGGTGAGTGAGTGTGGGTGGGTAGCTGGTATACATTGGTGGTGGTGGTGCGTAGGTGCACGAGCGTCAGCGGGCGCGCATGCGCACTCGCTCGGAGTGGTTCCTGCAGCCGGCGAGCTCGCTGGACGCGCCGCGGCCGCGTGCCGGTACGCCTCCGCCCTCGGTGTCCCCGCTCCCGCCGCCCCCGCCGCGACCGCATCCACTCCCCCGCGTGCATCACACGTGCCCCTCGTGCTCAGACCGTCGCGGCGAGAGCACGGCACTATACGTGCTTGTCGCCTGCCTAGAGTTTTTGTTTTGAACCTCGCGCACCGGTACTGTTTCTTCGTGTTTGTTCGCTTCGGTGCGGAGGGTCTCACGTACGCTCGTCGAAGGCTTTCCTCTCGTTGTGCGGACTTTCTGAGCCCTCGCGTGTCTGTTCTTTATCAGCCGATTGAGACAAGATTTGGTCAATTGCAACATTTTAGATCAAGTTTCGATGTGAACGGTATTTGGAAACTTTGTATCATAGAGAGAAAAAGCCTCCGAAGCTTGACTAATACTACGGTACATATGCTATGGAGCTCGCTTCCCGCTTGTTTGGCATGTGATGTGACACTGTTTTCTCTTTCACCTCACTTTGTGTGCGTTGCTGTGTGCATGGCGATCACTGTCTTTCTTTCAACAATCCATACTCTTAACCGGTTGTTTTGGTCATTCTTTTTTCTTTCTTCGTTGAGATTTGACACTTCTTTTTATTCAGTGTAGCATTCGTACAATGGCTTGTACAAATATATTATTATTTAAGAATTCTAATGATTTCGTATTGATTTTGACGCTTAGCAATAAAGATAAGTTTTAAATAATGCCAAGTATATATTAGCGAGCTAGACGACATTTAAATACATGCGCAGATCAATACTGAGGTTTTAAACGCTCATTAGATATGTCACTTGTGAAATTTTTCGAAGTTATTAAAAAATACTAGTTAATACAAAATCATTCAAGTCTGGTGATCGACTAGACCTGCGCCTGTATAAATTGCCATATACCAATATATACATTTTAGCATGTTTGATGTTGTGACGTTAAACATCACGCTTATTTATACATGAAACATATTACATTATATCGATTTAGTTGCGTATATCGAAGCAGGGGTGGATTGAGCAACTCTCGAACGAATTAAAAAGTATTTAACTCGAATCATCGATCGATACATCGTTAGAAAATATCGATAAATGAGTGCTCTAAATCCAATCCTTACAAGTTCTATACAGCTATTGTTTCATAGCATATATAATATATTTTTTGATTTTGTTGCATATTATGTTACCATGACATGTATTCACTTATAATTTACTTTTGATAATAATGAGGGAGCAATTATTATTTAAAATTATAAAATTTATTAAATTCTTGAGATTTGATGAAATTCTCCCTGAATGGTTATCTCAAGGTTAGTTTACATAATGATTAACATTATGGGGAATTAATCTTTACATATAAATTCATGCATTTCATAGTTCTAAATGCTTTGTTTTTATTTAGTGGTATAGCGTAAATTAGTGATATTTTAATAGTTTTGTAGTGACGAGGTTGAAAAAGTATGAAGCGTTTAGAAAGATGATTTTGATTTCGCATACCTATTGTAGAATAATACTAGTAGATATAAAGGTTGGGGATGTAAACAGCGGTTTAAAAAACGTCGTGTTTGCAATTTTTATAGATTATAATGTGTGAAGGGACGGTAAATGTTGATGTTTTAATGATTTTTCTATTCGTATAAGGAAATTTCGATAGATTTTAAGCACGTGTGGCGCTATCTACACCTCTAACCCGTCTATATTTGGGAAATACAAACAACACTATAGCGTTTGATATTACTTCCCAAATATGTTTTGTCGGTATTTTATTTATATTATATTTCCTATTACTTCCATGCGATATATTGGATAACAGAGTTCCTGACTTCATATAGAATTAACATTAAAAAAAACGAATTTCTATTGATTTTAAAGTTACGCATTGCCGTTGCGAACTGATTGGCCAAATAATCAGTTTAAAAAAATTATGAACCTGCATTATATTCTGACATGCATGAAGGAATCGAAAAATTCAAATGTGAAACATTGCAATATTATTAGAGCATAAACTCAATTTTTGAAATCAACGTCGACAAATTAGTGGCGTTTAAGAAACTCTTATCCGACATCGCTGGTAGTGAATATATAGACAATTGAACTCATTTTTATAAGTTTTGCTGTGTGCGTGATGTGGCCCGTCAATAGGTATTGGACGACGGTCGACGGGTTATTGGCACCCAAATCAATAGTACATAAATTCAAACTCACGCGTACATAGCAAAACGTGCATAAATGATTGATATTATTGTGATATGAGTGTTGTATTGTAAACAACAGTCAGTAGGTATATGTTGCGTGGGTGTGTACTCAGGTGGCGAGCGCCGTAGCTCGCGGCGTCGGTCGCGACGGTCGCGCGTGTGCAGCGGTGGCGCCGCGTGTCGCGCGCTCGCGCACTCCGACACTGAAATCCCGCTCCCTCTCCAGCCTCGTAAAGTGACCGCTTGACCCTCCAGCGCCACTGCCTCCACGAGCCTCTGCACGAGACGACCCTCCAGGTAACTTCTATACAAACATACATCTAAACAGTACACTCTACTATACAGCTCGATAGAGATGATCGATATCGATACTACTACAATTATACCTGTCGTTAATGTTTGGTATCGAGTTTGAAATATTACTGTTGCGTATTATAACATTTAAATGTTTTATTATAATATTACCAAAATACAATAAATCGACTACAATATACATTGTTTATCGACGATAAAATTAACTAGCGTCTTGTACAACTATTTGTAGATATTGGTTTAATGCTGATATATACATTCATTTAAAAAAAAAAATTGTTAATACGTAATATCGACATAGTAAACGTTTTATATCGATCAACCCTATTCACTGACAAATTATTACCTGGAGGTCAAGAGTCCCGTCAACATGAGCGCACGCAAAACTTTAAAATATCGAATCACTTGCGATTGAATATCAATTGCGTATTTAATATATGGAATTGCCAAAAAAATATTAGTAATTTGATATACTAATCGACTGGTAATATATTGGAATTTAAAATGTAGTGACATGTGAAACACTAGTAAAATGGATCGATCGAGGATTATGAAATTTATATATATTAAAATATCTAGTAAAAATTAAATCCTGAGGGGATCTGATAATGAATTTCCCACAAGATCAAAATTTAAATGAAGCTCTCTATTTTTTAACCAAAATATTTTCAAGTTCCAAATGTCATCGTTTAAATCTGAGATATTGGGTCTCATTAAGCGATGGAGGAAATAAGGTTTTCATTTTGACTGAAATTTATAGTTAAAATTAGTAATGCTAGGATATTTATAAAGTGTTTCTTAAGGAATTGTTTATACGAGATATTCATACATCAATAAACAAACAAAAAATGATTATTTGGTACATAGTACATGGATTTAACAGTTTATTACAAAAATCACAAGAACAAAGATTTATAAAATGGCATCACAGGGGCAAATAGTCGATGTCCCAAAAACTGCGACATACATTCCTGTAAATAAATTATTGAGCTAAGTATTATTTGTAACGAGAACTTAAAACATTCTAAATTTGTTTGTGCTTTATCGGCATGTAGATGTAATTATTATAATTCTTTGCATTTCTTTCTACCTCAGTTGTTCTTCGACGATTTATTTGCTCATACTGTATTTAAACATGTATCTCCAAACTATGCCAAAATTAATATTATTGGAAACGGTTTCAATTTTCGTACACAGGTTATTTACGAGCCGCGTTATAAAAGACTGAAATATCTTTCTGGTGGTTTTCTTATTTGGAATTTAAAATGCGTAGCTATTTAATGTCGAGTTCGTATTGTCTATTATTTTAATTGTACAAAATGGAGTTTGCAAACGTTGCGTCGAAAGTAATAGCGAATGTAACACCATGTAAATATTAATAAATAAATGTTAACATTACGATCTTAGGTAATATATATTATAATAGGTGCTAGTTGTGTCTGAAATGTCTTATGAATATTCTAAATTTTAGTTTTCTAATGTTGACATTTGATTCACTTCATTATTGCATTATAAGTATTATGTTATTCAGTTGTAAGGCTCACAGAGGATACTTTTTGTTATCTATGTAAATATTTAATAGTTTAATTATGCACATCATTATGCACATTTTTTCGCACATAAAAGTGTATTAAATTAAGGCTATGTTTTAAGACTGTTTAGAATAATAATGCAGTGCAATCCGTGGCCTCGGTCCGTGTGTCAAAACTGCATAGGTTCGGTTACGTTCACGATAGTTGTGGAGAGAAGGCAGCTCAAAGAAACATTGTATGTTAATATTTAACAGCTAGTTCTATACTTACACTATACGATTGTTTTGTGGCCATATTGTCAAGTACCTTATTATTTCGCCATTCGTGTATGTATATTATAGTGAAATAACGACTCTGCATCCCAAACCCGCATGAGTGAGCGATGGGGTAGAATCGAGTATATCGACAAATTATAATCGCTTTTAAATCGTTGTTCGTATACTTAAATATAGATAAATCTTTAAAAGGGTTGCATTAGTATTGTCTTGTTTAGTATATAACTTTAAATTAGATGAAAGTTGATACTATTCACAAGTATGCCTAGAAAATATTTTTGTTCAAAGAATAGGCATATTAAGTAGTTTCATATATAAAATTAACTTATGAATATAAATAAACGAGTTTATATGTGCATTGAAATAATCGACGTTTCAAGTTAGTAGACTTAATAGTCGATATAGTGAATTATTCGATTATTGCCCGATGTTAGTATAATAATATAAAATAGAACAAAAAGGGGACTTGTTCAAAATTATCGCAGCTTGCATTTTTTTGGATTTGCTCGTCCAAGTTCCTGTGTTCATTGATTAGGCGTAGGTATGGATGTTATAGTATAATATTATAAGTGTGGCTCACACGACACTCATAGCGTTACTGGATTTCTACTTTGATGAACACTATGCGACGCGGGTTGTAATACTCGATCTTGTTTTTATCCTAGCTCGGCAAAGTGACTACGCTACACCTGATGGTAAGTGTAGCGTAATCCAAGAATACTGTCAACTAACGACAGACGATGTTTCTATCGTAGGACGGCAAAATTATATTATCTGTTAGCAATTTACCATTCAAGTGTTGATTTATTTACTAGCAGCACAAATGAGATATTTTGTTAAAGAAGTTCCACCATCCAACGTAACGTTCATCGATATACTTGCGATATTCATCATAGTTGCCAATTTCTTGTAGATAATAATCCAGCAACAAAACAAGTGTTGTGTGAAGCGTGATTTATTACGTCGTGTAAATGTTGTTCTTGTCATCACAATTTTTATGCACCCAGCGATCTGCAATTGTGATAGCAATGGCGACAGACCAATTTTTTTGTAATGTAAATGATTAATATCTTATATATATACGTCTTTATTGCGATAATATTTTATAAAATTAATATTTTTAATATTGTAACACGGTGTATTAACTGAATACGAGTATAACATTTTTTGTATGTGTATTTAATTACTATAGATGTTTCTCTAATGTTTAGATAGTGTATTTTTGATTTTATAAGACTGTTCGTATTTATTACTAACACTCGAATAACAGATTAATTGTTTTATCATTCCACCGACTTAAGTATTGTAACAACACCAGTTGCATTTGAGTATTATTTGTTTGATGTGGCGAGTGTACTATTCCAAATATTGCTATGGATAAAAAAAAAATACAGTAGATAAAGTAACTAGAAGCTGAAACCTATTTGAATTAATTTATGTTGCATAAAGAGTCCAATTTTATAATATAATTTATCGATAGTCTTTAAAAATATTCGTCGCATCACTATTTTGTATACGCAGACTATGAACAAAATGTTATTTGATACATTATTTTCTTTGATTTTATTCGTTTAACGTAGACCTATAAGTATTTTAGTTTCTGGTCCATTTATAAATTGTTACTATATTTGATCTCGAAGCTTTAAAGTAATCAGTTTGATTTTGTGTTCAATTTTATATGTTCAGTTTTTTTTGTTATATGAAAATTACAAGAGCGCTAATAGATTATTAGCCGAAATTATATAGACATTGTTTTGCCACATTTGATGTGGGAATTAATTTATATTAATTCAATTTAGTATTATTTGCGTTATGTAAATTCAGTTTGTATTTAACATTATATTTGCACAGTTTTCTACACAAATTATAAAAAAATTACACAGTAATAAAATTATAACATATGCATGCATGTGTTTTATTTGTTTAGTTTCCTGTTTCATATTTGTTCATTTTTATGTCCTATATTAGATCTTTCTTTGACAGGTGTTTTAATGGGAGCGTTCAGACGAAGTTTTCATTAGCTATGTTAGATATGATTGAGTACATCGATTTTCGACAATGCTAAGTATTTATAGTTGTTTACCTATATGTACATGAGCTGAATTATATAAAACTGAAAATAGCATCATAGTTTACGTTGCTGAGTATTTGCAAAGTGTACTGGATGTAACTTAGATATTCTGAGAGTCTAATTAAAACCATATAGGGCTTTTGTTCGTCTGAACACGTTAAATGGGTTTACCTAATGTTAGAATCTTTAGACACCGATTGTAAAATCATCTTCCTTTGATCAAATGGGCATTCAAAAATTTTTCAATTTTCAAAATATTTATGGAATTCATTAAATTTTACCTATACATTATTTAGATTCCGTCAAAATTCTACCGCTAGTTCGGAATGCTGTTCCGCTAGAGAAGAACGAGCAAGAAACTCGAGCGTTGGTCTTTTCAAAACTAATTAACAATGATTGCTATATTGCAATAAAATTGTGGACTGGCGGCCAATCTAGAACAGTTTTTTATATGTGGTAGAGCCACGCTGTAGAGTTTTGTCTACAGCACGAATGGGCCGGCTCGAGCGGATCGTTACCACTGTCTCGCACAAAGCCGACGTAAAGTAGCGGCTTGCTGCTGCGTTTCGTACGGCGAGTGAGATATCCGAAGGCCTCTTCCCAATACATTAATTATTTATTTCTTTTAAGCTCGACGGCGCGCTCGTGCTTTTTCTGATATTGTGGACGTATATGGGCGGTGGAAATCATTTACCATCGGGTAACACTTGCTCGATTGCCGGCCTATGCCTAAAAATGCAGAATAAGTCACCGTAATACGCGAATATATCCTAAGTAAGCAAAACACAAAGCTGGCGAACAAAGTAACCATCGGTGTCTATGTGTCTATATAAGTATAGTGCAGTTTATATAATATCGACAAAGATCACATACATTATAGTAGATATGACATCGATCTTTATGGAACCAAGCGTACCATTTATTACATAGATTTTATAGTGCGTTACGCTGTATGTTGAGCTTGATTGCGGACACAAAGCGAGTACGAAGTCTATAAGTTAATATCTTTTATCTGTGAATGTCGACTTATCTTGACAGTGGTCAGAATTACAGATGACAGCTATTTATGTGCAATCTCACATGCAGTGGGTTAGATCCCTTTCATATAGCAGACGCCACCATACGAGGAATTGGGTCACTTGATGGTGTGATCGCCACCGCCCGTGAACACCCATATTACCAGAAGAAACATGTTTTCATTGTCCTCCCCAAAGGAAAGGAATGCATACAAAGATGAAGGAGTTGATAAAAACCTAGGTTGTATAATCAACAAGTCCACATAAATAACAATTAACTATTTATTATATTATTATCTACATTTTACAGTGGTATATATATAAAAATATGTAAAAATATTTGGCATCATCATGCGAAAAGATAGAAAAATGTGATGCTAATTCAGGGAAACAAAACTATACAAAGGTGACTTAAAAGACTACCATCCAGATCCGTAAAAAGTATAAACAAAAGTCATCAAAATCTATACTATTAAAATTATTCATGGCAATCCAGTATAGATTACACTCCCTTAACCTTTTGTCCTTTGACATAAACCTGTACAATATTTCTATCATCACCCAAGTAAATGAACCTTTGTAAAAGACTTGAAGCATATTCTTCTATGTTTTGTTCAACCTCGAAATCATATTTGTCTATGGGTCCATTTGTCGCGTACACATCAATGATGAGTGCATCAAATTCCTTTCCTTCTTCAAAACTGCCGATCTTGTCCTCTAAACGTAGTGCTGTTAAGAAATATCAATAAATATTATGACGGTTAAAATGTTTTTTATATGCATTAAATATTTTGGGTAAAATTCTCAAAATTACGTAGTTTTTTTACATGAGATTTTAAAAAATAACAACAATAAATAAATTATTGTTTCCATACTGGTTGGAAATATTAGGATGTTCTTTGTTTTAAAGCTAAATAACCATAAGCTATTTTACCTTTAGCACCACCCAGCGTGGCCAAGAAGAAAGCTTCTTTCCAATCGATAGAATATCCGTCAGCGCCTTTCAGTTCTAAATGCATAGAGACGTCCATAGTTCTTCGTAGCGCGTCTAATATCGACGAACTATCACCGCCCGATACATCTGTAATAACAAAAACATTTCTTTAAATATCGGATAAGTACATTTGCCCAAGTAGAATTAATGATTTAAATTATTAAATGTATTGGCAGCACTATTTAAAGACTACCAAAGTTAACAGAAGCTCAAGAAAAGATTGGTGTATATCTAATAAATTCGCACTTAACAATAATACAATAATACCTCGAGAAAATGTTATCGAGTCGTGTTTTCAGTGCAGTTATATCTTTGTCACTCTCTCTATATCATAGTGTGCACGTTACGGTATAAACGACAAACTAGTCGATAGAGGCAAAGTTTTTCTTGCGTGCGTTTTGTCTCATGGGCTCATGTTAAGCGTGCAGGCCAGCATAATTCCGACGACCCTCTAGTATATATTATATTTAAACATTCTTAGACACAAGCCACACAACTAGATATATGACGGGGCGACGACGCGGTGCCGCGCCCCTTGAAAGTATCTGCTCATTACTAGGTGGTGGGTTCTATATATGCGAGACGCTGTCGGGGTTAGTACCACCGCTTTGTCTATTTCTGCCGCCAAGTGAGTGTGTAAGCACTATTGTGTTTCGGTTTTAAGGACATTGAACCTGGTGAAATTACTATGGTAGTATTATGAGACTTAACATCTTATGTCTCTGAGTGACAAGCGTAGTTCAATGCCATGCAGTGCTTTGTAATTCAAGGTTCTATGTGATGATGCTTCTGTTTATGAGCAGGCGTCGTACTTACCATCACCAAAATACATTACAGTATAGTAAAGTCTTAATCGCAGAGCACGGGCGACGCACAGTCGCGCGTCTGAATAGCTTGCATTCCGATTTGCAACTTTTCTATACAAAAGACATTTTGAGGGGGGGAGGAAGGGGCGTCGCGACTTGACCCAGTCTTATTTCTTCCGTTTTATTTGTGTCACTTGTGCATAAAATGCTTGCAAATATGGAGGAATGCTTTTATTATAAACCTTTATTTGTTACATAAAACCTGACCATGTACGGTACCTGTGCCCAATCCCACAGTGATATTACTATCCAGTAATTTCCTGACTGGACAAAGGCCAGACTTGAGCCTCGTGTTGGAGGCTGGACAGTGTGCAATGGATGTGCCTCTACTCGCCAGTAGAGCTGTCTCTTCATCTGTCATGTGCACTACATGTGCCATTATACACTGTGGATTATACAACGTGTTACAGAAAGGTGTGGTCAGTTTCAAGCAACAGTGTACGATATAAGTATTACCAGTTATTACTCCCGTAGTACCAAATCCGATTGCATTACTATTAAGACATAAATAAAGCATTTTATTTTTTATCAACTGAATAGAATGTCGATATTCGACTTGAAGCATTGGACAACACTATATATAGTGATGTGATCGATCTTAATAAACGAGTGATTAAATAAAGCGCGACATTTTAGGATGTCTAGGTTTAGATAAAATCCAGTACATAAACAATCAGCAAGCTGCTACTTTACGCCGGTTTTCTGTGAGACCGTCCGGGTCGTGCATTAACGACCCGGACGAGCCGGCCCATTCATGCTGTAGACAAAATTGTCTACAGCGTGGCTCTACTCTTACTCTACTCACTATTAAGTGTATGTAACAACTCATAAACATGACCATACCTATCCGTAACACTTTCATCCGATTTCTGAAAGGCCGATCAAATCAACATTCATCTAACATAACTTTGATTTTGACACTGCTGTCAAATCAATTTGAGTAGCTGAAAGTTTGAGTTGCGCTAGTCAAAAATAAAATACGCTGAGTGAAAAAGCACTACCTTTATGTTAACATAAACCTAGTTTAAAGTTAGTCTACGTTTTAAATAAAGCAGATGGAGTAAATTGTTACCCTGTCGTTCAAAAGCAGACTTTTGTCATACACTTCAGCATAACTTTTACATGTTGGATTTATATGCAGCACATAGTCTATTTCCTTGAGATTTTCACATAGGTGGCTCTGAAATAGGCAAACACATATTAATAAAACTAATTATAACCAAAATATCAGTTTCTATTTAGTGTTTAGGGTAAAAATAGACAAGCTATACTTATTTTAGTTAGAGCTTCGCCATACGACGACTGAACAGATGCAGTCGATCTATTTTCAAAATGTTCGTGAATGAGACGTCTATTCGGTTAGGTGTGAACAGAATGACCTCTTTGTATGAAATTATGTGGCCGACCGATGATCGGCGGTGCTTCTGCCGTTGTATTGTGGTGCGTGCCTTAACGTATCTTTATGGTGGCTGCAAAGATCTTAAGAATATCATCCTTGTAACATGATAGTTATTATTTTCCAAAATAGTTGTACACCTGTAACCTGCAGCCATATTCGTTGGATATTTTAGCCAACCCAGTCATAAGTTGTTCATCACAGCTCACTGCAAACCTAGGAGTGATCACAGGTTGCACCAAATCATTCTGGAATAAATATAAGTAAAACTAAGAGCTGGGGCGGTACCGGCTAATTCGGATATATGCAAATCGATGTTCGGTTAGAGAAACACTGATTCTGTCGTACCACCGAACGACCGTCTAATGGCCAAAACGATGAACAACGATTTATGACGTCACATGAACTTCAATAAAACCGATTTATTTGAATTAATTAATGCCGCCCGCGGGCGATCAATCTGAATGGACTTGAACGCCGGCAGAGTTGATAAAGTTCGGCGAATTAGCCGGTACCACCCCTGGGTATAATAAATATAAGTAAAACTAAATGTTGGGTGTACGATTTACCCACCAATTAAGATATAAGACAGTTATTTTTGAAATTACCTAGTAGACATCTTTCCGCCAGTATGCTTCATTTTGTAAGTAGCATTTACTCAAGAAGTGTTGAAACAGGCGCTTAATTTTACGTTAGTGCTTTATCTTTATGCCCTTTGGAAATATACAAATAATGCTGTTTTTATTAGCAGTGTCCAGTTCCAGAAGCCTCCAAGTCCACATATGGATTACTTTGTCAGACATTTATAAAATTTACAGTCAAAATTTTATTATGATTAAATTTTTCATCTATTTGTATTATGCATTTAATTTAATATTATTCTTGTAATTGTTCTTATTTTTAACATATTGTACTTGGGTTAATAAATTTATTTAGAATGTTGTCAGATCAAAAAATCCCTATGTTGACTAACAGACTTCTAAATGATTTTATGCCATTAGGCATGGATAAACATGTAATACTATCTGCATAGATGGTTGAATAATCTTTGATTATTTAATTTTTATCTTGCATAAGTTTGATAATTAACCATACAAACCCCAAATTCCAGCACTTTCTGTACAAAACTTGTGGTATCAGCTAATTCTTTCTCTACAGTATTATAATATCCAGCATCATTCATCAAGTTCATGCTGACTTTGCCGACTAGAGCCCTCTGGTGGTGTTTCATTGCACTTTTGGCTAGTTCCAAGGTACCTTCTAGATGTAGAGACCCGAAGTAACATGCTGTTGTAGTACCATTGATTAGCAGCCTTTGCTGAAGTGGTACATTTATAAAATTATGTTTAATTTGCAATATGGGGGATATCGTCATATATGGTGTCAGGCTATTGTTTTTAGAGACTAAAGAGTGAGGAGATGTGACCGACTTAAGTCTGTCTATATTAATTGTCTATTGTATTACACATTGTATAATTTTAATTCTATAAAAATATAATAGATGACAGTTATGGTTATAAATCCTTTCTATAGAAAATATTCATTCTAGGTATTACTTGTAAAGGTTCTAGTTTCACATTTAAATGTAGAACATAATATTATATCTGAATTTTGATATAACTAATTAAAAATATTAATTAAAAAATTCTTATTAAACTTACCACAACTTGATCATAGACTTTAGCAGCAAACGCCACATCACTATACTTTTTTTCTAAAGGGAATGTATATTTATCAAGCCATTCAAGTAAGGGAAGATCCAGCCCAAGACCAATGTTAGGGAACTGGGGTGCATGAACATGGCAGTCGATAAATCCAGGAATAATTAGTTGGCTAGGGGATAATTTTATAATTTCCGCTTCTGTAAATAATCCAGAATTTTCTAGATTATTATACTCTTCTGTGGTTCCTATTTTTGTAATCTGCACATAAAATTAAGGAATATTAAAAGAAATATATGTACTTTCGATTTTTAAATTCAATGAACCAGCGAGTATATGGTTTAAACTAAATGCAACATTTAATATTCTTGCTTTAGCATATCCTAGTCCAATACTTTCGTCTACCAAATATTTGCTATAAAAACTTATAGTGAACCAAAGTAAGTATGACTTTCGACTTCAATTTTATGTACAAAAAATACTTAATTGAAAATTCTATATTACACCTTACCTTTCCATTTTTAACCCATGCATAACCATTTATTATACAGAAATCCGTCCTGGAATTTGAATGAATGAATAAACCCACAAAAATACGGTTTTCACTCATTTTTACTTAATATTTAATTCACTGCAAATATACCAACGAGAAATTGCGTCAGTATTGTTCCGTTAGTATTGTTACTTGTTATTAAATTATGTGACATTGAAAACTTTTCCAAATGCGAGCAAAAGTTTATCTTCAATGTTGACAACTTGATAATAGAGTTGCCAGATGGAATCCGAAAATATCGGGAGTAATTAGATCGATTTTTTTTAATACAAGCTCAATTCTCCAGGTAAGCTAACACTTACTATGGGTAATCAAAATTTATGTGAGCTTTTCAATTCGAAATGTTCTTAGAAATGTTAGTTACATCTAACTCGAGTATTAAACAAGATTACTCACGTTCATGATACCAATACCAAAACCACAAGATCGTTTTTTTATCGAATTATTCTAGAGATTTTTCATTCTTGCAGGTGAACTGGCAGTCATAAAAAATCTGTAGTTTACTTAAGAAAATCAGTAGTTATGTAGATTCTTAACTTTTAAGAAAACCAGGAGATCTGGCAACTCTGCTCGGCAACAAGTTTTAAGTTATATTATGGATGTTGCCATGGTTATGAATAAATAATAAAAAAAAACAAGTTTGAAGGGAGTTTTGGCGGAAATTCTGACAGGTGTGCGGTGGCTCTCATAATTGAATTATTTACTAAACTAGTTTAGTTGTCTTTGTTGTAAAAAAATGGTGTGGATCTGTGCAATAAACATTGAAAATGATGAACAGCGTATGGAAACATTGAATTAAGTGAATTTGATTAACTAATTCATTTTTTGAATTTGAAATTGTGTGTGAATTATGCATTTGGCGCCCCCCTGAAACTGCCGCCCGGGCTGATTGAATGATGAATTTACACACAACTTTCTGTAGTTAACACGTTTTTTAACAATTAGTATGGAAGGATAACTATTCTGGTACCTACGTGTTTCGGCTGGACCGATTTTGATTATTTTTTATGTTTTAGGGTGAGTACTTGCATGGTTTAGTTTAGGTTCGCACATAATATTAGCTCACACCCCCTCCCTTCAATACTTGAACCCTAACTATCAATTATATATTGCGGGTAAAACTGCACAGGATAGCTAGTACTTATACATTTATAAAGGTACCTACGCATTTATTGTGTATAAGCGTTTTTCTTTGGGTCCGTTCAGAATCATACCTATTTAATTCAGTAGGTACCTATCTACTTATATGGATAATATCCTTTCCTTAAGACAAATGTCAAATCAAGTACTTATGTAAAATATTTTTTACTAAAAACCCCCTTCAATTTAACTAAAATTGCCTAATTCACCTTAGACCTCAATAACAGGATACTAAAATATTAAGAAAGTCTCTGTTAAAGCTAATTTATTATTCATGTTAACATTCCTATTATTTTGAGTAGGTACTTAATCAGTATCACAACCAGTTTTGATAGAGCATGCATTTGATTTTTTATTTAGGAAACTTAAGTAGGTACTTTGATAGGTAGGTACACCCCTTCTTAATTTGTAACAGGTTTGTTTCTGAACTATTAGATCATTATCATAACATCGTTCGTATTTTCGAAATACGCTCATAGCCAGTTGCAGTTTGCAGTAGCGAGATAAGTATCCCTTGCCGCGGTGTGGATGGAAGACCACTTAGTGGTGTTCAATTGATCGTATCTGTGCTTCGGAGGGCACGTAAAATGTCGGTTAATAGTTTTGTCAGCTGACAGCAGTCCCTTCGGGCAGCTTGAAAACTTTGACACTAGGTTGGCCACAAACCGTTCGATGTAGACTAGAGTTTAATTTCGAAATATCCAAAAATTGGCAAAGTGTATAATTTTAAGAGTACCTATTTACTGTGCTTACATTATATATTTATATCAATCTATATATTATAATGTTCTAGGTAATCCGATTGAGGATTTCCTATTCATTCTTCTCTCGTTGTAGTAATTCTATACATCAACTGGTGCCAAGAAGTTCTGGCATGTTCAGCACCATCTCGCCAGTTCACAAATGTGCCAGATCTAGTGCTTTGTACCCAGAACATAGAATTAGAGATAGCTGCCCTGGCTAATGATTCTTCTAATCGATTGTTAATTTTCCGTGCCTCTTCTAAAGCCTGCGAAGTGAAGTTATCGATTTGTTATTTATTTTGCTATGGGCCTATATCACAATGTTTGAGTAAAATTTAACTACAAAAATAACTTATACAGTAGCTATTTTTAAAAGTACCTTTCTTTACTTTCTTTCTTACTTACAACTATCTTTCTTCCGGTGCTTATGTTAGAGTGTACCTTTTATATTTGAATGTGTCATGTTATTGGGTCAATAGTATTTACTTGGAGGTGATGAAACAGGTGCTAAATATTCGTACTTATTGAGGTACGTAGGACCAAATTTGTTTTATAGCATAGGCTGGCAAACGAGCAAGTGGGTCACTTGATGGTAAGTGCTCTCCATCGCCCATGTACGCACATTATCCCAGAAGAATCATGGGCGCGTTGCTGACCTTAAACGAGAGGGATAATACATGTTTCCTTATGAAAAATATGTTTTGCTTCGAAATATTTGCTAACCTGATTAAATAATGTAGTAGATAAAATCAAGCGACCTGATAACTTCAAAGAATTAGCTTTTAAGAGAATCCAGCGGGGATACGATGGTCTTAGAAGGCGAACATCTTTTTCAAGTTTAGTCAGTTCCCTGTCTACTATCGATCGTAATTCCATTAGATCTACCACCTGTAACGAAAAATTAATTAATCTATAGTTTGGTAGTTTTGGACCATAGGGTAGTTGACTAGATTTTTTTTATTATTTCAATCAATAAGTTACGTAACGTCAATAAGTAAGAATTTTATAAATCGGACCAAAAATAAATAAGTTAGAAGCCATTCAAATCCTGTAGAAGGGGTTATTGCCAAATGACAGACGACGCAAACTTTGACGTCACTGTGTAAAATGTTCATTAGGTGCACGCGTGCAAGCGAGATAGTGAGATATCCCTACTACGCACCCACTTTTCCTCATACCGACATTTAAAGTTATAACTGCGGGCACATTTCTGATACAATTTTGATTGTGTTTTAATGAAAGGTTTATTTTGCGTATCATTTTCTGTTATAAAATAATGTAAATAATTCAATATAGGAAACTACCCTATTACAGATAACAACTATTTATGTGCAATCTCACATGCAGTGGATTAGATCCCTTTTATATAGCAGACGCCACCATACGAGCAATTGGGTCACTTGATGGTGTGATCGCCACCGCCCGTGAACACCCATATTACCAGAAGAAACATGTATGCATTGTCCTCCCCAAAGGAAAGGAATGCATACAAAGATGAAGGAGTTGATAAAAACCTAGGTTGTATAATCAATAACAAGTCCACATAAATAACAATTAACTATTTATTATATTATTATCTACATTTTACAGTGGTATATATATAAACATATGTAAGAATATTTGGGACCATCATACGAAAAGATAGAAAAACGTGATGCTAATACAGGAAAACAAAACTATACAAAGTTGACGTAAAAGACTACCATCCAGACCCGTAGAAAGTATAAACAAAAGTCATCAAAATCTATACTATAAAGATTATTCATGGCAATCCAGTATAGATTACACTCCCTTAACCTTTTGTCCTTTGACATAAACCTGTACAATATTTCTATCATCACCCAAGTAAATGAACCTTTGTAAAAGACTTGAAGCATATTCTTCTATGTTTTGTTCAATCTCGAAATCATATTTGTCTATGGGTCCATTTTTCGCGTACACATCAATGATGAGTGCATCAAATTCCTTTCCCTCTTCAAAACTGCCGATTTTGTCTTCTAAACGTAGTGCTGTTAAGAAATATGAATTAATATTATGATCGTTAAAATGTTTTCCAAATGCATTAAATTTGCTTCTTCCTAACATCTTTAAATTTTGGTTCGATAAGACGATTCCCACACGATATCTCGTGCGCGAGTGGTTAAACTATCGACGTAAATATTTTGGGTAAAATTCTCAAAATTACGTAGTTTTTTTACATGACATTTTAAAAAATAACAACAATAAATAAATTATTTTTTCCATACTGGTTGGAAATATTAGGATGTTCTTTGTTTTAAAGCTAAATAACCATAAGCTATTTTACCTTTAGCACCACCCAGCGTGGCCAAGAAGAAAGCTTCTTTCCAATCGATAGAATATCCGTCAGCGCCTTTCAATTCTAAATGCATAGAGACGTCCATAGTTCTTCGTAGCGCGTCTAATATCGACGAACTATCACCGCCCGATACATCTGTAATAACAAAAACATTTCTTTAAATATCGGATAAGTACATTTGCCCAAGTAGAATTAATGATTTAAATTGTTAAATGTATTGGCAGCACTATTTAAAGACTACCAAAGTTAACAGAAGCTCAAGAAAAGATTGGTGTATATCTAATAAATTCGCACTTAACAATAATACCTCGAGAAAATGTTATCGACTCGTGTTTTCAGTGCAGTTATATCTTTGTCACTCTCTCTATATCATAGTGTGCACGTTACGGTATAAACGACAAACTAGTCGATAGAGGCAAAGGTTTTTCTTGCGTGCGTTTTGTCTCATGGGCTCATGTTAAGCGTGCAGGCCAGCATAATTCCGACGACCCTCTAGTATATATTATATTTAAACATTCTTAGACACAAGCCACACAACTAGATATATGACGGGGCGACGACGCGGTGCCGCGCCCCTTGAAAGTATCTGCCCATTACTAAGTGGTAGGTTCTATATATGCGAGACGCTGTCGGGGTTAGTACCACCGCTTTGTCTTTTTCTGCCGCCAAGTGAGTGTGTAAGCACTATTGTGCTTACACAATAATTTCACCAGATTCAATGTCCTTAAAACCGAAGCTGGTGAAATTACTATGGTAGTATTATGAGATTCAACATCTAAGTCTCGGAGTGACGAGCGTAATTCAATGCCATGGAGTGCTTTGTAATTCAAGGTTATGTGTGATGATGCTTCCTTTTATGGGCAGGCGTGGCACTTACCAACAGACGAGCTCATAAAAAAGCAATTTCATGCAAAATACACTGCAGTGTAGTAGTCTTAAATCACTGAGCACGGGCGACGCACCGTCGCGCGTTTGCATAGCTTGCATTGCGACTTTTCTATACAAAAGACATTTTGAGGGGGAGAGGAAGGAGCGTCGCGACTTGACCCAGTCTTATGTCTTCCTTGTTATTTGTGTCACTTGTGCATAAAATGCTTCTAAATATGGAGGAATACTTTTATTATAAACCTTTATTTGTTACATAAAACCTGACCATGTACGGTACCTGTGCCCAATCCCACGGTGATATTACTATCCAGTAATTTCCTGACTGGACAAAGACCAGACTTGAGCCTCGTGTTGGAGGCTGGACAGTGTGCAATGGATGTGCCTCTACTCGCCAGTAGAGCTGTCTCTTCATCCGTCATGTGCACTACATGTGCCATTATACACTGTGGATTATACAACGTGTTACAGAAATGTGTGGTAAATTTTAAGTAACAGTATACAATATAAGTATTACCAATTATTACCCCCGTAGTACCAAATCCGATTGAATTACTAACACATAAATAAAGCATTTTCTTTTTTGTCGACTGAATATCATGTCGATATTCGACTGGCATTGGACAACACTAAATAATATATAATGATGTGATCAATCGAATAAACGAGTGATTAAATAAAGCGTGACTTTTAGGATGTCTAGGTTTAGATAAAATCCAGTACATAAACACTCACTATTAAGTGTATGTAACAACTCATAAACATGACCATACCTTTCTGTATCACTTTCACCCGATTTCTGAAAGGCTAATCAAATCAACATTCATCTAACATATCTTTGATTTTGACACTGCTGTCAAATCAATTTGAGTTGCTGAAAGTTAGAGTTGCGCTAGTCAAAAATAAAATACGCTGAGTGAAAAAGCACAACCTTTATGTTAACATAAACCTAGTTTAAAGTTAGTCTACGTTTTAAATAAAGCAGATGGAGTAAATTGTTACCCTGTCGTTCAAAAGCAGACTTTTGTCATACACTTCAGCAAAACTTTTACATGTTGGATTTATATGCAGCACATAGTCTATTTCCTTGAGATTTTCACATAGGTGGCTCTGTAATAGGCAAACACATATTAATAAAACTAATTATAACCAAAATATCAGTTTCTATTTAGTGTTTAGGGTAAAAATAGACAAGCTATACTTATTTTAGATAGAGCTTCGCCATACGACGACTGAACAGATGCAGCCGATCTATTTTCAAAATGTTCGTGAATGAGACGTCTATTCGGTTAGGTGTGAACAGAATGACCTCTGAATGAAATGATGATCGGCGGTGCTTCTGCCGTTGTATTGTGGTGCGTGCCTAAACGTATCTTGATGGTGGCTGCAAAATCTTAAGAATATCATCCTTGTAACATGATAGTTATTATTTTCCAAAATAGTTGTATACCTGTATCCTGCAGCCATATTCGTTGGATATGTTAGCCAACCCAGTCATAAGTTGTTCATCACAACTCACTGCACCCCTGGGAGTGATCATAGGTTGCACCAAATTATTCTGGAATAAATATAAGTAAAACTAAGAGCTGGGTATCATAAATATAAGTAAAACTTTAAAAATAAGTAAAACTAAATGTTGGATGTACGATTTACCCACCAATTAAGATATAAGACAGTTATTTTTGAAATTACCTAGTAGACATCTTTCCGCCAGTATGCTTCATTTTGTAAGTAGCATTTACTCAAGAAGTGTTGAAACAGGTGCTTCATTTTACGTTATTGCTTATCTTTATGCCCTTTGGAAATATACAAATAATGCTGTTTTTATTAGCAGTGTCCAGTTCCAGAAGCCTCCAAGTCCACATATGGATTACTTTGTCAAATATTTTAAAATTTTAGTCAAAATTTTGTTATGCTTTAATTTTTCATTTATAAATAGCATTTGATTTAATAATATTTTTGTAATTGTTATTATTAAATACATAAATACTTGATTTAATAAATTTGTTTAGAATGTTGTCAGATCAATAAATCCCTATGATGACTAACAGACTTCTAAATGATTTTATGCCATTAGGCATGGATCAACATGTAATACTATCTGAATAGATGGTTGAATAATCTTTGATTATTAAATTTTTATCTTGCTTAATAAGTTTGATAATTAACCATACAAACCTCAAATTCCAGCACTTTCTGTACAAAACTTGTGGTATCAGCTAATTCTTTCTCTACAGTATTATAATATCCAGCATCATTCATCAAGTTCATGCTGACTTTGCCAACTAGAGCCCTCTGGTGGTGTTTAATTGCACTTTTGACCAGTTCCAAGGTACTTTCTAGATGTAGAGACCCGAAGTAGCATGCTGTTGTAGTACCATTGGTTAGCAGCCTTTGCTGAAGTGGTAAATTTATAAAAATAAGTTTAATTTACAATATGCAGAAAGTATCTTGGCCAGCCATATATATTAGTCATATATGGTGTCAGGCTATTGATTTTAGAGACTAAAGAGTGAGGAGATGTGACCAGCTTAAGCCTCATCTATGTTATTATGTACACATTGTATATTTTTAATTCCATAAAAAGACAAAATGTGACAATTATGATTATAAATCCTTTCTATAGAAAATACTCATACCTAGGTATATTACTTGTAAGGGTTCTAGTTTCTTTAACATTTAAAGATAGAACATAATATTATATCTGATATTTTGATAAAACTAATTAAAATATGAATTATAAATTCTCATTAAACTTACCACAACTTGATCATAGACTTTAGCAGCAAACGCCACATCACTATAAATTTTTTCTAAGGGGAACGTATATTTATCAAGCCATTCAAGTAAGGGAAGATCCAGTCCAAGACCAATGTTAGGGAACTGTGGTGCATGAACATGGCAGTCGATAAATCCAGGAATAATGAGTTGGCTAGGGGATAGTTTTAAAATTTCCACTTCTGTAAATAATCCAGACTTTTCTAGATTATTATACTCTTCTGTGGTTCCTATTTTTGTAATCTGCACATAAAATTAAGGAATATTAAAAGAAATATATGTACTTTCGATTATTAAATTCAATGAACCAGCGAGTATATGGTATAAACTAAATGCAACATTTAATATTCTTGCTTTAGCATATCCTAGTCCAATACTTTCGTCTACCAAATATTTGCTATAAAAACTTATAGTGAACCAAAGTGAATTAAGTATGACTTTCGACTTCAATTTTATGTACAAAAAAATACTTAATTGAAAATTCTTACACCTTACCTTTCCATTTTTAACCCATGCATAACCATTTATTATACAGAAATCCGTCCTGGAATTTGAATGAATGAATAAACCCACAAAAATACGGTTTTCACTCATTTTTACTTAATATTTAATTCACTGCAAATATACCTGTAAGATATACATCTATGAATGCGCATCGATTGGTATTTATGCATAGACCTAAGTGTGTGTGTACTGTATGCATTCCCTGTCACCGGTGTTTCTATAATAAATCAGTTAGCTCCCGACCGCCATGTTTGATTGACACTCCTTGTGGACGCTTCACTGGCGACGAGTACGGATTAATTTTTTTCGCATTACCTACTTCGCGACAAGTAACACCATGCCTTTTGGCAAAATAGAACCTTTTGATCTACACACTAAACAGTGGACTAAATATGTTCGTCGTATTAAACAGTTTATACTGCTAAATGAAATCAAATCCGAATTACAAGTGGCCATGTTAATAACGTTAGTTGGCGAGCCTACCTACAATTTAATGTGCGATTTGTGTGCCCCTGTGAATCCGGAAGATAAAACGTTCAATGAATTGGTGGAGATTGTCACAAAACATCTAGAACCTAGGCGTTCCGATATTGCAGAACGACACATTTTTCGTTTACGTCGGCAAGGGCAAGGAGAAGAACTCAGTCGGTATCTACAAGATTTGAAGCATCTCGCAAGTACGTGTAACTTCGGAGACAAACTAGAAGAGAATCTTCGAGATCAGTTTGTCTCGGGGCTGGCGAGTGACGAAATGAGATCACGGCTGTTCGCAGAAAGAAATATTGAGTATAAGGAGGCGGTGGAGCTAGCCTTGGCTCTGGAGGCTGCTGAGAAGCATGCAGAGACTAGCGCCATGGGCGGCGGCGACAAGTATGCACGCGCCGGCTGCTTGGGCGCCGGCTCGAGCGTGGCCGCGCCGAACTCCGGGAGCAGCGACGCGGGCGAAGGCCTGCATGCCGTGCGCAATGTGCGCAATGCACGTCATGGGGCGCAGGCCGCGCAGGTGCCTTCGTGTTGGCGGTGTGGTAAGGCGCACCGAGCAGATAAGTGTCGTTTTAAACAATACAGTTGTAATGTGTGTAATCGTAAAGGCCATCTCAAGGCCATGTGCAAGAATATGTCGAGTTCAGACCGTAAACCGGACGCAAATAGCAAACATTATTTTATCAACGAAGACGATGATTCTGAGATCGAATTGTACAATATTAAAGTGATAGCAGAGGGTGATAAACCATATTTCGTAAATGTTCAAATCGATAATAATATATTACAGTGCGAAATTGATACCGGTAGCAAAATTTCGGCCATCAATGACGAGTATTACAATCGTTTATTTTTTATGTACCCGCTTCATAAAGATCAAATTAGTCTTTCTTCATACACCAATGGATCCATAGAATCATTGGGATATATTACTGTTGATGCTCGTATCGATGATAATATGCAAAAAAATCTAAAGTTGTATGTTATTAAAAATGGTAGCAGACCCCTACTGGGAAGAACATGGATGCGTCACTTTAATATTAATCAATTGTCGATAAATAATATTACTCATATTAGGGATGATAAAACGTCTCGTCAAATTATTGTAAATGAGTTGAAAAGAGATTATCCAAATGTGTTTTCTAGTGAATTAGGTAAATGTAAAAAGGAGATTCGGTTACAGCTCACAGACAAAGAACCTGTTTTTGTGCGCGCACGACCCGTGCCGTTAGCGTTGCGCGGGGCGGTTGAACGCGAACTCGAGCGTATGAGAAATAATGGTTCTATTTACCCAATAGAACAATCTGAATATGGAACCCCAATTGTCCCGGTGGTAAAATCCAACGGAGACATCAGGATATGTGGGGATTATAAAATTACGATTAACCCTAAGTTGAAACGGGATTTTTACCCCCTACCGCGCATTGAAGAGTTGTTTGCTGTTTTAAGCGGTGGGGAGGAATATACAAAAATCGATCTTACTACCGCTTACTTACAAGTACCGTTAGATCCTGAGTCACAGGCGGTCACAGCTATATCTACACATATAGGTACTTTTGCTTACCGTCGTACTCCATATGGCTTGAGCTGTGTGCCTGAAAAGTTTCAGAAGATCATGGAGGAAACGCTTCGCGGCATCCCTAACACCGTATGTTTTTTAGATGATATTTGTATAACAGGTCGGGATAGAGGTAGTCATTTACAGAACCTGCGAGCTGTAATCGAGCGCCTTTCAAAAATGGGCCTAACAGTTAAAATTAATAAATGCAAGTTTTTAGAAAAATGTGTATCATATGTTGGTTTTGTAATTGATAAAGAAGGGCTGCATCCCGATATGTCAAAAGTAGATGCTATTAAGAATGCTCCCAAACCTTGTAATGTTACCCAACTGAAGGCATTTTTAGGTATGCTTAATTATTACGGGAAATTTATACAAAATTTAAGTTCATTACTGCATCCGTTGTTTTAATAATACTCTTGTTATGTACGAGGAGACTTTAATCGTATTTTATTACAAGTTACATTACAATATAGACCCGGCATCGGGAAGCCAACCGAGCTCAGCCGATGACAGCTCGAACCATGTTTTTGGCGGGCTGTCAAACAATCACTTTTAAGGCATTGGGTATCAATATATTGAGCCAATGCCAACACGTTCCCTTCTTTAAAAATACAAGATAAATTAGAAGGCTAATACAATACAAGAATAATTGGAAGGCTAATATATCTAGTGTACAATCATTTTCCAAAACTTAAACAATATTATTGTACTTAATAATAACAAGTTAACAAAAATACTAAATTATAACAAAATTAACAAATAGAGGCTCTATTTGTTACACAGTAAAGTAGTTCAGCTTATACAGTAAAGTAGTACACACAAACATGAAACATTTTACAGTTTCATCTCCATCACAACATCTATAAAACCTTAATACTATTATATTATATTAATATGTTTAAAATAGCAAACACTCAAAAGTTAACAAACATAATCTCTTAAATAAGTTGGTTTCCTTGACTCTCTTTTAGGCCTAGGAGAATTAACAGTATTAGGTACAATAGTATTTTCTACATCAGGCTGAGCAGAAGAAACTACTTCTGATGGTGCATCTATGGGAGTCTCTAGTGAATCAACATTTGACACATTTAAATTATCATCAGATAAAACATTTGACAAATTACTCTGCCTGATAGTAGTGTTATCAATCATTGGACGTATAGGAGAAGTATCATTCTCCTCATTACTAGTCATAGTAAAGTTTGCATGAGCGGGTAGTGGACGTATGTGCGATAAATCTCGTCTATATAAGGTATCATTTATATCAACCATATACGATCTGTCCGAAAGAATATCTGTAACTATACCTGGAGTCCATGATTTACTTACTGAGGGCTGAAGCTGCACTGTCACTGGCTGACCTATTTCTAGTTTAACCGCTTTTTTTGCCCTTTTGTCATAATGATATTTAGTATTTTCATGTTTCCTTTGAATGTCCTCAGAAACATTCGTGATTATTTGCGGTTTTAAGAGTTCAGGCACTACAGGTAAGTAGCCCCGAGTTCTTCTTGAGAATAATCGTTGTGCTGGACTGGAATTTATTTTATTAGGAGTATTTCTTAAGCTTAATAAGTTGAACCAAAAATCTTCATTATTGTCCATTGTTTTTACTAATAATTTTTTTGCGATTTTCACTGTAGCCTCTGCTTTACCATTTCCCTGTGGGTGATGAGGCGAAGAAGTCACCTGAGTAAAGTTCCACTTTTTAGAGAAACTTGAAAACTCCTGGTTGACAAAGTTGGTGCCTCCATCAGTGACAACCATCTCAGGAACTCCATGTCTTGAAAAGTTAATTTTACAACAGTCAATTACTGACTTAGCTGACAAATCTTTTAATTTATCTATCTCAAAGAAATCCGAGTAATGGTCTACTGTTATTAAGTACTTTATTTGTTTACCATTTTGCATATAAAAGAAGACATCCATTGAAATTATTTGGAATGGGTATTTTGGAATTTTATGAGACTGCATGGTCAGTTTTTGTTGGCTGGGTTGGAACTTATTGCAAGTGGAACAACTTTGTACCATGTCCCTGATGTCTTGCGACATAGAAGGCCAAAATATGGCATCTCTGGCCAGCTTCAAAGTATTTTCTATGCCTGAATGCGCTTTATGCAACTTTTTTAACATTTTAGTTCGTAAGTTTTCAGGGATTAATACAGCTTGTTTTTTTAGAATTAGACCATGGTAGGTAGTTAACTCATTTTGAAAGCTATAGTAAGGTTTAAGAGCATCAGGCACATCTTTCAGGTAAGAAGGCCATCCCAGAGAGATAAATTGAAGAAGTTTAGTGTAATTAGCATCTATCTTAGCCATATCTTCAATTTCTTTTAGGCACATATCAGAAATTCGGATGTTTTCTAAGGGGTTTATTTGTTCTATTATCTTAAATATTTTCATGTCTTTGGATTTATCAATATTTTTACAATCTAAGTAGAATCTAGATAGAGCATCTGCCATGACATTTTCTTTACCTGACACAAATTGTAATTCTAGGTTATATCTTTGTAGAATTAGAAGCATTGATTGAAGCCGTTTAGGAGCATGTAATAATGGACGTTTAAATATGCTTAGTAGAGGCTTGTGATCTGTTTTGATAATTATTTTTGGATTACCTATGATTAGCTGATCAAACCTTGTACAAGCAAAGACTACAGCCAGGAGCTCCTTCTCTATCTGGGCATACTTCCTTTCAGTAGAAGTTAGGCACCGTGACGCATATGCCACGGGACGGTTATCTTGGAATACTGCTACCCCAAGGGCTCCTTCACTGGAATCACATTCAAGGATTAAGGGTTTGTCTTTGTCATAATATTTTAGGGTTTTTAGATCACTGATTAATGCTTTTAGCTTATCAAACTCTACTTGAGCTTTTTTATCCCAGATCCAGGTTGTTTTATCGTGAGTAAGTTGTCTAAGGTAGGTAGACTTTGAGCTTAAGTTAGGTATAAATCTACTTAAGTATGTTATGACTCCTAGAAATCTCTGTAGCTCTTTTTTATCTTTTGGAGTAGGTATATTTTTTACCGCTTCAGTCTTAGAAGGATCTGGTTGAAGACCTTCATTTGTAAACAAGTGACCATAATATTTGACTGAGGTTTGTAAGAGTTTCATTTTATCCATATTAAGCTTACAGTTAAATTTATTTATTCTTTGCAGCAATTGTTCTAGATTCCTATTATGGTCCAATACTGCCTCAGACATTGAATCTCCTACTCCATATACTAATAAGTCATCCACAAGTGCTTCTACTCCATTTAAGCCCTGAATCATCTCACTCATTTTCATTTGAAAATAGTCAGGGGATGATGAAATACCAAAGGGAAGAACTTTCCAACGGTATTTACCAAATGGGGTCCAGAATGTTGTTAATTTACTACTCTCCTCTGTGAGGTTTAAATGCCAGAATCCTTTTTTGACATCAAATGTGGAAAATATTCTTGCTTTCCCTAGCTCAGGCAGAATTTCATCTATAGTAGTAAATTGATAGTTAGGTCTTTTAATTGCTTTATTCAAGGGAATAGGGTCTAAGCAAATTCGAAAACTATTATTTTTCTTAACTATTAGAATGTTACTTACCCATTCTGTATGGTTTTCTTCTTTTGCTATAATTCCTTCACCTTCTAACCTTGATATTTCTTCTTTCAGCTTAGGACGTAATGCCACTGGGACCCGTCGTGCCTTTTGTATCACTGGACAAACAGTGGGGTCAATTTCTAAACTTATTTCACCTGAAAAACTTCCCCTACCTTGAAATACATTATGGTATTTATTTATTATATCCTGTGTCCCTTGAGAATAAATGCAGGAAACCTCTTTACAAAATTTAACAAGACCCATTTTCATGCAAGCTTTACAAGAGAGAAGAGGAATGTGGTCACTGTGTACAACTTGGAAAGTGACCTGATACTTTGAAATATTTTCTGATATTTTAACTTTAAATACAATATCGATTTCACCAAGGATCATGATATTATGTCCACTAAAGCTAAATAAACATTTCTTCGATGGTCTTATATTTTTCTTTACATAATCCACACCTAACATCTTCTCTATATTCTTGCGTCCAATCAGACATTCATCAGCTGCTGTATCTAACAAACAGGTAATGTTGCTCCATTCTTTCTTTCCATGTTTAGATTTTCTTTTGTACTCTATTTCACACTCAGCAAGGTTTTTATTACTTAGTTGAATGATTTTATTTATGATTGAGATCTCAGAGTCTGATCCCTCAGAGTCTGAAACGTCTTTTTGTTCTTGCTTTTCCGTTTCTTTTATCTGTTTTACAAGTTTCTTCTTTCTACAAACAGTATCCAAGTGGTTGCGGCCCTTGCAGTTCTGGCAGATTTTGCCCCATGCTGGGCAAAGTTCTTTTTTAAATTTGTGATTTGTTCCACAAAAATGGCATTTACTTTTTTTATTAAGTTTTTTAACAGCCTTGATGTCACCAGAAGTTGTTGACATATTCTTTATTTGTGAGTCTGCGGCCTCTGCTGCTCTACACAAGTTAACTGCCTCCTCCAAATTTAAAGTATCTTTCTTTAACAAATCTCTTTTAATTTTGCTGTTTTTAATTCCAAGAACTATTTTGTCCCTTAACATCTCATCCTTGTTGGTGTAATTACATTCTTCTACTAGTTTAATGAGTGAGCTGTAGTAGAGATCAAAAGGTTCGTTCGATTGATTTGTGCTCCAAAACACATACCGATTGTAAATAATATTTTTCTTTGGGACCATGACCAAGGCCATCTCTTTAAGAACCTCGGCTGTAGTGGTATTCTCTGTTTGCTTAATGCCAAACCTTGAGTACTTTTTCAATGCTTCATCGCCAATGGCATTGAAGAGTATCCCTACCTTTCTGGACTCTTTATTTTCAGACCATTCATTTATTTGGGTGGCACGGCAATAATTTTCCCATGAACTTACAAACATTTTATATGCTTCTTCCGGGTCTATATCAACGTTTACTGGCGTGGGCCAAGGCACATTCACAGTTTCCAGCTTTTCAATTTGTTTCTGCATGGCTTGCAGAATTGATGTCTGCATCGCGACTATTGCAGCCAGATCTGTTGATTCTGCCATTATGATTTGTTGTTTAAACACTATCCGAAAGCTGCCACCATGTTTTAATAATACTCTTGTTATGTACGAGGAGACTTTAATCGTATTTTATTACAAGTTACATTACAATATAGACCCGGCATCGGGAAGCCAACCGAGCTCAGCCGATGACAGCTCGAACCATGTTTTTGGCGGGCTGTCAAACAATCACTTTTAAGGCATTGGGTATCAATATATTGAGCCAATGCCAACATCCGTTATATGCTCTTTTAAAAAAACATACACCCTGGCAGTGGGACGAAAAATGCGAGAGGGCTTTTAATGAGGCAAAACACTGTTTATCAAGTGATAAGGTGTTGACTCATTATGACCCTTCGCGACCGCTCATATTGTCAGTCGATAGTAGCTCATACGGTGTGGCGGCGGTATTATCCCACGAGTTTGAGGACGGCTCGGAAAGACCCATAAGCTGTGCATCGAGGACGCTTTCCGAGGCCGAAAATAATTACAGCCAATTAGACAAAGAGGCGTTAGCTATTATGTATGGTGTGCAGAAACATCATCAATATCTATTCGGTAATACATTTATATTGAAGACGGATCATAAGCCCCTTACATACATGTTTGGACCGAAAGGGGGTATACCACAAACGGCAGCAAGTCGATTGCAACGTTGGGCAGTTAAATTGGCAGCATATGATTTTAAGATACAATACGTACCATCAAAAAAAAATTGCAACGCAGATGCGTTAAGTCGTTTGCCGTTAGCAAGCACGGTACACACATGCGTTTCTCGCGATAACAATTATTATCTGTATTTAATCGATGACACATTACCAGTAACCTGTAAGGAAATATCGTTAGAAACGAAGAAGGATCCGTTACTGAGTAAAGTTGTGGGATATATCATGTTCGGTTGGCCAAATATATGTGAAAGGGAGGACGAAAGACCATTTTATTTTAGACGTGCAGAACTGTACTTAGATCATGGTTGCATATTGTATAAGTACAGGGTCGTAATTCCATTTAAATTGCAAGAACGAGTGCTGAGTGAAATACATACGGGTCATCTCGGCATAGTTAAAATGAAATCAATCGCTAGAAATTACGTATATTGGCCTTCAGTCGATAAGGATATAGAAATGATAGGCGGTGATTGCCACGCTTGCATCAATGTACGCGACGCACCTCCTAAGTCTTTATTACATCCCTGGGAATTCCCAGCAGCTCCATGGCAGCGTTTACACGCGGACTTTGCACAATATAACGGTAAATATTATGTCGTAGTTATTGACGCGCACTCTAAGTGGTTAGAAGCAAAAGAGCTGCGTAGTATTTCGGCTCACGATACTATAATGTTTTTTAGAAATTTGTTTGCTACTTGGGGGTTGCCTCATCAATTGGTAACGGATAACGGACCCCCCTTCCAGAGTAGAGAGTTTCAAGAATTTTGTAAAAAAAATAATATAAGACATTCGACCGTATCGCCTTATCGACCGCAGGGAAATGGAGCTGCGGAGAATGCGGTTAAGTCCGTAAAGAAAGCACTAAAACGCGCGCATTACGAAGGTCAAGATTTGATTGTTGGGCTAAACAGATTTTTATTTCAGTACCGAAATTGTGAGCATGCAACGACCGGTGTTGCTCCCGCGAACGCTCTAATAGGCCGTAGACTGAGAAGTCGTCTGGACGCCGTACGACCAAACACCGCGGACTTTGTTATGACCGCTCAAAATAAGCAAATATTAGCGACGGGTGGCTCAAAAAGATATTATAATGTAGGGGATAGGGTTTTAACTAGAGACTATTCAAGTCGTCCAGAAAAATGGCTTGAGGGTCAGGTTATAGAGAAAACCGGGCCAGTGTCTTACCGGATCAACTTAGAAAAAGGATCGAACTGTAGAAGGCACGTAGATCAAATTATTCCGACCAGACAAAATAGATTTTCGCTATCTAGACGCCAATCGTCAACGGCAGAGGAAACTAAAAAGCAGGGAATTATTGAGCATGATACATGTTTAAAGTCATCACCAAATCCGGGAAATTTAGAACAGGGTCAACACATGACAGCAGGTGCATTGTCAGCCGGGGACGAAACCAGCGGACATTCGCAGGGAGGGACGCCCCCGCCGCCCGCGTCTCCGTCTCCACTCCCTGCCGATGCTACTGACCGGGCTGTGCGGGCGTACAATCGGGAATTACGTAAACATTTCAATAAATAAGAAATTTAATATAATATTATAGCGTTCGTAGTTATTTAGGTGCATACAATTCACTTTACACTTCATTTGGGTAGCAACCTAATTACTAAATTGGGCGAAAACCCCTGTTACTAACCAGTTTTATTTAAATATTATACTTAACGGATATTGTGAAAATGTACTTACTTTCTAATATCATCGATATTTAACAATAACTGTAACACTAACTGTATATACGTATATTAATTTATAGGTTCTTATAAGGTAGACTTGTACCCTTGTACCCTTTGTTTCTAGTTTTGATAAGTTTATGGGGGAAAGAGGAATAGGCATAGTGCTAAATTTAAGTAGGAAGTTGGTGTAAGATATACATCTATGAATGCGCATCGATTGGTATTTATGCATAGACCTAAGTGTGTGTGTACTGTATGCATTCCCTGTCACCGGTGTTTCTATAATAAATCAGTTAGCTCCCGACCGCCATGTTTGATTGACACTCCTTGTGGACGCTTCAATACCAACGAGAAATTGCGTCAGTATTGTTCCGTTAGTATTGTTACTTGTTATTAAATTAAGTGACATTTAAAACTTTTCCTAATGCCAGCAAAAATTTATCTTCAATGTTGACAACTTCAAACTTGATAATAGAGTTGCCAGATGGAATCCGAAAATATCGGGAGTAATTAAAGATCGAAGATGTTTAATACAAACTCAATTCTCCAGGTAAGCTAACACTTACTATGGGTAATCAAAATTTATGTGAGCTTTTCAATTCGAAATGTTCTTAGAAATGTTAGTTACATCTAACTCGAGTATTAAACAAGATTACTCACGTTCATGATACCAATACCAAAACTAGATCGTTTTTGTATCGAATTATTCTAAAGATTTTTGATTCTTGCAGGTGCACTGGCAGTCATAAAAATCTGTAGTTTACATAAGAAAATCAGTAGTTATGTAAATTCTTAACTTTTAGGAAAACCAGGAGATCTGGCAACTCTGCTCGGCAACAAGTTTGAAGGATGTTTCCATGGTTATGAATAAATAAATAAAAAAAACAAGTTTGAAGGGAGTTTTGGCGGGAATTCTGACGGGTGTTCGGTGACTCTCATAATTTAATTATTTCCTAAACTAGTTTAGTTGTCTTTGTTGTAAAAAAATGGTGTGGATCTGTGCAATAAACATGATGAAAATGATGAACAGCGTATGGAAACATTGAATTAAGTGAATTTGATTAACTAATTCATTTTTTGAATTTGAAATTGTGTGTGAATTATGCATTTGGCGCCCCCCTGAAACTGCCGCCCGGGCTGATTGAATGATGAATTTACACACAACTTTCTGTAGTTAACACGTTTTTTAACAATTAGTATGGAAGGATAACTATTCTGGTACCTACGTGTTTCGGCTGGACCGATTTTGATTATTTTTTATGTTTTAGGGTGAGTACTTGCATGGTTTAGTTTAGATTCGCACATAATATTAGCTCCCACCCCCTCCCCTCAATACTTGAACCCTAACTATCAATTATATATTGCGGGTAAAACTGCACGGGATAGCTAGTACCTACTTATACATTTATAAAGGTACCTACGCATTTATTGTGTATAAGCGTTTTTCTTTGGGTCCGTTCAGAATCATACCTATTTAATTCAGTAGGTACCTATCTACTTATTTGGATAATTTCCTTTCCATAAGCCAAATGTCAAATCAAGTAAGTAAAATATTTTTTACCAAAACCCCCGTCAATTTAACTAAAATTGCCTAATTCACCTTAGGCCTCAATAACAGGATATTAAAATATTAAGAAAATCTCTGTTAAAGCTAATTTATTATTCATGTTAACATTCCTATTATTTTGAGTAGGTACTTAATCAGTATCACAACCAGTTTTGATAGAGCATGCGTTTGATTTTTTATGTAGGAAACTTAAGTAGGTACTTTGATAGGTAGGTACACCCCTTCTTAATTTGTAACAGGTTTGTTTCTAAGCTATTAGATCATTATCATAACTTCGTTCGTATTTTCGAAATACGCTCATAGCCAGTTGCAGTTTGCAGTAGCGAGATAAGCATCCGGTGTGGATGGAAGACCACTTAGTGGTGTTCAATTGATCGTCTCCGTGCTTCCGAGGGCACGTAAAATGTCGGTTAATAGTTCTGTCAGCTGACAGCACTCCCTTCGGGCAGCTTGAAAACTTTGACACTAGGTTGGCCACAAACCGTTCGATGTAGACTAGAGTTTAATTTCAAAATATCCAAAAATTGCCGAAGTGCATAATTTTAAGAGTACCTATTTACTGTGCCTACATTATATATTTATATCAATCTATATATTATAATGTTCTAGGTAATCCGATTGAGGATTTCCTATTCATTCTTCTCTCGTTGTAGTAATTCTATACATCAACTGGTGCCAAGAAGTTCTGGCATGTTCAGCACCATCTCGCCAATTCACAAATGTGCCAGCTCTAGCGCTTTGTACCCAGAACACAGAATTAGAGATAGCTGCCCTGGCTAATGATTCTTCTAATCGATTGTTAATTTTCCGTGCCTCTTCTAAAGCCTGCGAAGTAAAGTTAAGGATTGGTTTTTAATTTTGCTAAGGGTACAGGACCTATCAATATTATCTAGTCAAAGTTAACCATAAAAATAACTTATAAAGTAGCTATTTTTGAAAGTAGGGTGTAACTTTTATATTTGAATGTGTCATGTTATTGGGTCAGTAGTATTTACTTGGAGGTGATGAAACAGGTGTTAAATATTCGTACTTATTGAGGTACGTAGGACCAATTTTTTTATAGCATAGGCTGAATAACGAGCAAGTGGGTCACTTGATGGTAAGTGATCTCCATCGCCCAGGTACGCACATTATACTAGAAGAATCAAGGGCGCGTTGCTGACTTTAAACGAAAGGGATAATACATCTTTTCTTATGAAAAGTATCTGTCTTGCTTCGAAATATTTGCTAACCTGATTAACTAATGTAGTAGATGAAATCAAGCGACCTGATAACTTTAAAGAATTGGCTTTTAAGAGAATCCAGCGGGGATACAATGGTCTTAGAAAGCGAACATCTTTTTCAAGTTTAGCCAGTTCCCTGTCTGCTATCGATCGCAATTCCATTAGATCTACTACCTGTAACGAACAAATAATTAATCTATAGTTTTGGTGCAGTGTAACAGATAAAATTAATGGCAACCTTATTAGTTTTATTAAACTTACTTTTCTCAAATCATCTACCTTTCTAGCTAAACTTTCTAACATGCCCTCAGCAAGTCTCATAGCGCTTATTAGCGTAGATAACGATCCATCATCATCCTCATTCGTTGACCAGCTTAGGGCCTCGGATTCAAACCGTTTTGCCTTCTTTTCCATATTTGCTCTGAGCCAATAAGTCCATAATCCTATAACGAGACGACGTCGGCTTTGCCCCGCCGATCTACCAGTATCTAAGGCAAATTCTGCAAATCGACTTATTTCTTGCGGCGACTCTAGCTGAAAGCCAGCATCTAATACCAAATCAATGCAAAGAGCGAAGTACCATGTTTCGCTATCGAGCGAAACATGATTTTTGCCTAGACGAAGGGAGAGGTGGACAATGTCAATTGCTTCCTCAATACGACGTCTTGAAAGTAGCATATAAAATAAATCAGGTATAATATCTAGAGAAATGTTATCAGCTTGAAGAAATCGACTGACGGCTAATGCGCGGAAACCAGAACGGATTGTGGCTGCGATACGACCTCTGGCCATGCGAGCTCGGAATGATGCATTAAACAGTTTTCCAACGGCATACAGTTCATCTGCTTGAACAGGGCGTGATAATTGTTTCAAGGATATTGTTGCCTGTTGTTCAATTCCCGCTGTAGCGTCAGGCATTCCGCGGTCCAATTCTACTTGTATAGCATTACTGTAGGCATCACAATTATCTACTACGCGACATTCGACACTTTGTACTACTTTCAGAGCTTTAAATGCTGCAATCCTCGATATTTTTTCTTCTCCCAATGCCGAAAATAATAACGTTGCAACGTTAAGACAAAATACTGAATCGGACTTCATGAGAATTTCGTGAACACGATATTTCCGTCGTTTTATTTTGACAGCGGATACTAAATGTCTAAGTTTTAAATACTCCGAAACTTTGTGCAAATTAATTCGATATATTCGGGATGCACGTTCTATTTCTACTTTTGCAGCGGAAAGTTTCCCATCCATTAGGAAAGCAGCGCCTTTTAAGGAATGAATTTTTCCTAAAAATCTTTTTATGTCACATTTTCCAATGTTCTCTTGATGTTCTATGCACATATTTTCAGCTTCTTCAAGTTTTGGAAAAACATTTTCAAAGTTGTTAGCGAGAAGATTCAAGTAGCTATACTTTATTAAGAACTCAATAGCTTTTGTTTTAAGACCAGCTTGATGCGCATGGTAAATCAGTTGTTCGTAAATCATAATGTTCAATTCTGCACACGTACACTTAGCTACATTAGTAAGAGATACACCCTTTTCTATGTTAATGTTGAAAGATTTCCTATTTTTGTTGTTTTCTATGTCATCTAGACTGTCTACTGCCCCAAGTTTATGCCACTCATGTGATGTTTGTGCTTCTACAACGGCACGTAACTTATCAAATATTTTAGTTGTATCTATTACGTAGGAACTTATATTTTTAAATTGCAAGTTGGTCATCGTAACCCTTTTAGTTGATCTACGTCTTACACATTCTGTTTCATTTCTAAGTTTCAAAATGGGTGCACAAATTATACTTGAACTGATGTTTTGTGATGATGCATGCCGTTTACTTTTTATATCCGTTGTAACATTTTTTGTATTGTTTAGCGAATCCGACTTAGATTTATTTAAACTATTAGATTTATTAGATGAATTCTCGGTAACGGATTTTTGATTTAGTTCAATATTATCTAATTCTTTTTCTCCAGATTCAGATAATTCGGTATCTTCTGCTGTCATTATTGTGGCAATAGAACTTTTTGTACTGCTTATATTATCTTCTACACAAACGTTTGTTATGGATTGGACCAACATTACACTGCCGCCACAATCTAGGCATTTTTGTTTATTATTTTCCAAATAACTTACAACACGAGAGTGGAACTCTTTTTTTTGATTTATGGGCAACAGTTCATAGCATGTTTTCCTGGAGTTTTTATTTTTGAATTTCATGACTTTGCAAAATGCATATTTTGGAAGATTTTCATTGGTTTCTGGGTCATATTCGAAGTTACAATCACAAACCAAATGTATTTGATCCGATGAATAATTTCTACCATTAGAACTTCCTCGGCAATTCCATTTATTGTTAATCATATTTGCACATGATAATATTCGAAGAGCAAATAATCTTTTGATTGATTTTGCCGTAGTTAATATATTATTGTCATACATGATGTTTTCCAACAGATCTCTTGATATGATATTTCCGATAACAGATGCAATTTTGAGTAAAAGTTGTTGATATGGAGTGAGGGAATCGATTTGTATCATTATTAAAGCGTCTAAATTTTGTACATTTATATTCGTATTCAGTTCTTCCTTACAAGTTACAATGCATATTGCTATTTCTTCGGTACTATCTTTGTTTATTAGGTCGTCAAGAATAGCTTGGTCTTTTTCATTAAGTGCTTGTGGGTGTAATAATTCTGAGTCCGGAAATTGTAAATTTTCATCATGCCATTTTTCTATTTCATTTCTAGGAATCTTCTTTAATTCTAACGCTCCTGATGAAAATAAATGGAGAATGAAGCTCTCTACTAGGCCAGGCATATCTTCGCATTTACTTTTCAAAGCATTGCATAAATCATTTGGGACTGCATTGACATCTAATATTTGACATGCTAACGGCGGAATCCAGACGGGAGCTAACGGCCCTAATACCATTTTTCTTATGTTGTTATTGATAAATACACCGTAAAGCCATGCATGCATAGAACTAAATTTTCCACGAGTCACAGTTAAAACAGTAAATATTTTCATACTGTTGATCATTAGTGATATAAATTCCCAAGAAGATGAGTCTAAGTTTTGCAAATCGTCTAAAAATATAACGCATGTTTTTGGTATTGAACTAATTAACTTATTGAAAATCTGTTTCGCTTTTTCTTTCCTTTTGTATTCATCTAAAGAACGACTTCCTTCGTGATATGCAAAACGTACTTTAAGAATATTATTTAAGTAACACAAATCCTCACTGTATACTTGAAGTAATTGAACTATTAGCTCCTCTTTGGTGAATCCAGTAATTGGTTCTTTAAGCCCTAATATTTGATTGATGAGTTGGCTCAATGCTAAGTACGATGTAGCGGAATGTATTGATGTCAAGTTCAAGTAACAAACGCTATATGAGCTGTTACGAGCATATCGTGCCATCCATTCTAATATTCTAGTCTTACCTATTCGAGATTCACCAACTAGTAGAAGTGCATCAAAGTCTCTAAATGATAAGTGACTATCATTCAGCCAACTCTGATAATATTCAATTTCATCACTGCGGTTTAGTAATGGGGGTATCATCGGTATATCATATAATTTTTTTACCCTAATTTCTTCTGTGTACTCATAAATTTTACCGGGTTGGTTGATGCCCTTTAATTCTGTCTTTGGTTGCAAAGTGAATCCATTGGTGGACATTTTACTTTTTATGAAAGTTGTTTCATCGCAAGTGATTTGATTTCTAAAATTGCACATTAGTCTTGCTGCCTTATTTACAACGGCTCCAATTACTGTAAATTCTCTTCTTAGAGGATGTCCAACCACTCCACAATATACTTGACCTGTGGTTACGCCTATTGACACCTCTAACACCCCATCAAGTGCTGAAACTGACTTTTTAATACTATATGCACATTTTAGAGCTGCTTGAGCTTCGGACTCATGCTTGAATCCTCGTAATCCAAATATAACTAAAATCATAACGTCCTTATCAAACAGAATTATTTTATTGACACATCCCATTGATTTGTAAACAATTTCACAAGATATTTGGTACGAATTATTGATAATTGTTATTAATTGTAGAAAAGGACATTCCACTGGTTTAAGCGTCATGAATAATACAGAAACTTGTCTCATTTCGGTGAGATATTCTAACGGTTGATGGGCATCGATTTGTGTTAATACAGGTCGTATCATGAATTTACGGATTTCAGACCCAATGTTCTTTTCCTCAGCCAATAAAATAGTTTTACGAAGGTTTAGGACGTCATACTTTTTTAATACACCGGCAATGTTAAGCGTTTTAGAAATATCCCAAAAAGATTCAGGAAGGCTTTCAATTGCTGTAAATGGTTTTTTAATTTGCCTTATCATATTTCCGAATCCTACAAATGGTTTGGTAACATCTTTTTCATGTGGATCATACAGAATAGCTCTTATAGTAACGTATCCATCATCGTTAATTATATGATCATAATTTCTTGAATAACAATGCCCCCACGCAGTAGGTGTCAATTTAACTTCCCCTGACGCACAAGCACTTTCTGCAGCTTTAGCTTCTAGTACTGGCAATCCAATAACCACGTAATTCATATCAATACCGGCACCAATTGGGGCAAACATTAAATTACCAGCTGAAATAGCTAGCTTTACTTTAAGATTTACTTTAACATCAGTTTCATATGATGAATACGAATGTTGAATGATGAGAGCGCAAGCGATTACAGTGTGAATTGTGTGGCAGAGGAAGGTTCTTTTATCTGTCTTCCAGAGTGCAAGGAATGCATCACCTGCGAATTTAAGGATATCTCCGCCGTGACCATATATTACTTCAATAAGTGATCCTAGGTAAGTGTTTAAAGTAACAGTCAGTCTATACGTGCCGCCTTTTCCAGTATTATTATAACGTTCTGATAATGCGGTGTATCCAGAAACATCTGCCATTAAAAGCACTCCAACAAATCGTTTAGGTTCCCTTGAATCAAATCTGAAATATTATAACGAAGATTTTTACGTGTAGGTACTATGTGAATCTCCGCAGAGGCTTTTTTTATTAGCTTGCGTGACGAAACGAGCAGGTCGCTCGCCTGATGGTAAGCGCTACGCATGCCCATAAACAGAATCAACCTAGATAGAACTTTGAACAAAAAATCACTGCACGCCATTGAACTGCGTTCGTCTCCCCGAGACATAAGATGTTAAGTCTCATAATGTCCAGTAATTTTACTGGCTTATATGCCCTTCAAACTGGAACACAAAAGCTTGGACACTGCTGCTTGGTGGCAGAAATAGACAAAGCGGTGGTACCAACCCTAGGGATTCGCGTACGAGGGACCTACCACCTTGTAAAATAAATAAATACTGCGGCTAAATACATTTGCGTACTCCGTGGGATCCAACATATAATCACAATACATTTATACAACATATCACATAGGGGAGAAAGAGGAACATCGCATGGTTTGGTCGGTCGGCTTAGGCCGGTGAGTATCTTCGGAAAAATCCGTTAACGTATTCCCCGTGTTAAAAAACATAGGTGTACCACATTTTACTCTTATCTCTATAAGAGTAGAATGTGATATAATTGAAGGAACATTCGACGTTTTAAATAATTTAAAAATACCTATCCATTAGAAGTATTTCATCAGGTACCAACGTGGACAATACAAGTGTCTGTTTTTTTGTTAATTGCACTTCGACATCTTGATCAGCTTTATCCAGGCATTCACTTTTTCTATCAAAGAATTCTTGAACCCAGTCTTTGATTTCTCTGTATTTTGGTTCATCATCATCTGTTTCATCTTCTAAGAAATCAGTACCCCGTCGAGACATTCTCTTACCGTAGTTGCGCCATTTTTCGGTATTTACTACAACACTCATGGAATTCTTCCTGGAGCGTGTACGGGGTTTACGAAAATTCATAATTGCTTTTAATGGTAGATTTTAATAAATTTCAATTTTGATTGAGATGGTCGAATAGTTTGCTGTAATCACTTAAAACTTAACCTAATGTATTGCGGTAAATCTACGAGGCCACGAATAAACCAAAAGGTCTGTAATGTTATTTAGTTAAGTTATCACAAGGTTTTTTGTTACTTTCTTAACATTTCAACTTTTACAGTGATTGACATTGACATTTTGTTGTAAATAAATTAATGTATGTCACTAATAACTTTATTGTATAAGGCCTTTTTTAATTGTAGCTTATATAACCTGAACGATCAATATTTTTGAAAAATCATAGGAATCTTCGTATTCTTAGTATACTTCTAGTAAAATCTTCTAAATGTTACTAATAGAACTACTACACTATAGGTACTATTCATTTACATCTACCTATCTTGTAGCTATGTTTTAAAGCATCATTTGTGATCACAACACAAACCATTTAATATTTTCACATTTTTGGGATCTACGTAGGAGCATATAATGACAATAACTATAATAACATCACCGCTTAATGTACCATAATAAAGATACTATATTGGCAAGCATTTGAAAGACAATAACTCCTAATGAACTACAACCAATTTTTTGAACACGACTTTATCAATTTTACACAAATTAAACTCGCTTAATGCGTCGCTTGACGCATTTATATTTTGCCATGGTGTTCATAAACAGCTATTTAACGGGACAGTTTAGTATATACGTTTGCTGAGCACACATGTGTTCTTCTTTCCAATCGGTTCCGAATATTATGATAATGGAAGAAAATGGTCTTTCGTTTTTAGATAAAGTGCTTAAGATTGTTAAAGATGAGAGAGCTGAAGATAAACCTTTGATAGAATTTAAGCATCCGCAGGAATTGGAGGTAAGTGCTATTATATATTATTGTTTTGAAAATATCTAAGAGTATTAGTTTTTAATGAACTGGTAAGAATATTTGTGAATTTAGCAATCGTGGATCAGGAATTCTTAAGTTTAATTCTCAAATCAGGTAATACTTGATTTTTTCTAACTTAAAATTGCTGGGGATGGGATCCTCTGGTTGGGCTTGTCTTCGTGTAGGTATTGCAATCGTAAAAACTAAGCCGAACCTTCAATACATTGTGTAACGAAGTAGAACAATTGAAACACAATGTACACGACCTTCTCCATTTATTTGGGCAGAGTAACACTTTATATTCCGTTTAGCAACCGACTGACTGCCGACAATAATTATTCCACCTTATTTATACCTTTTCACAAATAGTTCACATTAGTAATTGTATTTATTATTGAACATGTTAGATCGTTCTAAATAACGTGTATATTATTTATAATTGAATAATTAAATAAGTCAGAGTACCTTATGGATTAACAGACAATATAACGTTATACAATAATAGCGTGACGTCATAACCGTTGCGTTATTATTTAGTACTGGCGGCACTTATAACAATTGTCTAGAAAACGTGTTGTCCAGTTGTTGGGGTACAAGGAGTGGGAATAACATTAGGAGAATAAAGAATCCAAATAAATATAAACTACGTATTCATTGTGACACTCCGTCGGAATTTATTGTCTTAGGTACAAACCAAATAAACATATCTTTATATAAGAATATAATTCTACTGTACGTGTGTATGTCACTGAACTCTTCCTAAATGGTTGGACCGATTTGAATGTTTTTTTTGTATGCGTTTGGGTGGCGCCTTGGATGGTTTAGATTCACAATTGGACCCGGTAGGTGGAGCTGCTGTAGTTGCGGGAGAAACCGCGCGGGACAGCTAGTATTATATAAACTGTTAACGTATTTTTACATATTATTAATTTTTTTGTAATTATTCCTTGAGAATATTGATGCTGTATATTTTAAATCCATACAAGTTTTTTATTAAAAGACATTTAAGAATAAACCTTTATTTGTACCTAATTTTCAAAATAACCACTTTATAATAAATCATATCGATGTATGCAAATGTAAAGATAGATGATAATTTTATTAGTATAAAAAATTAATACATATCGTTTGTTGCACAGCTTGTACATGTTAATAAAAATACATTAAATATGACCTTAATTATCTAAATGGAAAAATAATGCACATGTATTTTATCATTGAATTAGTTAAGTGTTATTATTGATTATTTATTAGCAAATTTGACGGCATTATTAAATATATTTATTTTTAGAGTTTATTAAACTTAGATATATCAGAAGGTGTATCTGATCTGGTGTTGGAGAAATGTGTGCGTCAAGTATTGAAATACAGCGTAAAAACAAACAAAGCGGTTTTTCGAAACCAATTGTATGGTGATACCGACCCCTATGGACTTTCGGGAGCGTGGATATCAGAAGCCTTCAATACTAGCCAGTAAGTGTAAAAATGGGTAAAAATTCTTTTCCAAGCAAAAATAGAACTAATCTATTTTCATTATACTGGGAATCGAATCTACGACGACACATTCTTGTAGCCGACGTTTACTTAAATATCCATTTATTATCAGAATATTAAAATTATACTTAGTTTACGTCATTATAGTTCGTGATTTTATTAAATTAACAAGCATTCTATTAGGTTTGCAGTTTTATGCACAATACCCAGTACTTGTACCTGCTTACCGTTACCATGGACCATTGCATTGTATTAAAGTAGGTTCGATCCTCAGAAAGAGGAAGACCTTTAAAATATCTATGAATAGGGAATTATTAGTTTCTATTGTAGACTAAATAAAACTAATATTTAATCGTGTTTAAACGTTTCCAGGTACACCTTCGAAGTAGCTCCAGTATTTACTCTTATCGAATTAAAAGTTCTAAGGCATGTGCTTAATTTGTTCGGTATTCCAAACGGTGACGGCATCTTCAGCCCAGGTGGTAGCATGTCCATGCTCTACGCTCTAGTCGCAGCCAGGTTCAACGCATTCCCCGAAGTCAAGAGCAAGGGCATGAGGAATCTGCCAGATATGGTTATATTTACTTCGGAAGATGTAAGTTATTCTTACAAATGAATTTAAAAATTTATAAGGGGTTTAAAATTAAGCATGTACAGAATCTTTTATGTGTTTTTATGTTCACTTGCCGTTCATATTATATTTAACATCGTCGGTAAGATCTGGCGTCTTTTTAGTGTTTTAAGCGGGCTTCGGGGTACCACAACCTCTACTCTATAGTACGATCAGTTTAAGATATTTGGTTATTATGTCCTTCCGTCGTGTCCCCAATATGTTTTGGCAGATCCCAACGACCCCATCACAGTCACCATCGAGGCAGAAGTTTCCATGCCCAATCCAAATCGCAATAATAATATGCGATATCAAACACGCCTGCGAATCCCACGGCACACTGACGTGCAGATACAGCCCTTAACTATACTCCCCAGCGATTGTTCAAGCTGAGGATTAAGCCTTCTAAAAGGCGCTTCTCTGCTTAATCGCTACAAAATACATAATATATACTTCTGGCTAAAGCGCCATAAGCGCCGGCTTTATTGTCAGGTGAATCTGTAAAAGCAATATAGGCTAACAGCATAAGTCCATTCGAAAACAAACAGGTTATTGTTTCTGTCAGCGAGATTCTTGAAGTTTTCCACCCACTTCACGGACGTTGTAAATGTCGCAACATACGTTTTTATATAGCTACGTAATCTAGTAAGTTCACTACACATTCAACGCAACTTCGCCTCCACGAAAAGTATGTGATTCATTTTAATCCTTGTTTTTTTAAAACTACTTTTAGATGACAAGACGACGCTCGCTTGATGGTAAGCGTCACGTCTGCCCATATAAAGAATTGACACCAACCAAATTTTCGAATTATGAAGTACTCTTCTTCTTAGTCGTACACTCCTGGCGGAGTGGTCGTGGTCATGGATCATCTGATATTTTGGCTACAGCTTTTGCGAAACTTCTCCACTTCTCTCTATTTGTGGCACTGCGTGTGCATTCAGTTAGGGAACTCTTTGTACACGATCTGATGAGGTCTGTCCATCTTGTGGGTGACCGGCCGCGAGAACGTTGACCCTCCACCCTTCCTTGTATCATCAAATGTATGAAGTACTGCATGAATCTAAAATGAACTCGCTCGTCATCCTCAGACATAAGGTGTTAAGTCTCATAATGACCAATAATTTCACTGGCTTAAATGTCCTTCAAACCGGAACGTAACAATGTTTACACATTGTTGCGTAGCGGCAGAAATAGACAAAGCGGTGGTACCTACCCAGACGGCCTCTGGCATACTAGTGACCTAACACCTAGTAAATTGTTAGTATTTACATGTAAATAACACCCCAATAGTCACACACATAATCCTTACCCCACAGTAAGATACGATTATCTTGTGTCGTGAATACGAATATAAAGAATTACGAGAATTTTTCGGTCACCCAGACCCGAAGCATAAATAATAAATTTGTGGATCTTATAAATATTTGTCTCGGTGTAGGGATCGAACTCGCTTCACGTGTAACATTCGGCTATCCACTGCGCCACGGAGGCTGCTATAAAGTTAAAATTAGTCGTATTTTCATTTAATGAAATCTCCATTCTAATTCTCAGAGCCATTATTCCATTATGAAAGCTGCTCACTGGCTCGGCTTTGGGACAGAAAACATAAAAACTATCCAGACTAATGAAAAGGGACAGATGTTAACTGACGAGCTCAATAGAGCTATAGAGGAAGCGAAGCAACTTGGACAATATCCGATAATGGTGAATGCTACAGCTGGTACAACTGTCCTAGGAGCCATAGACGCTTTGAATAGTGTTGCTGATATTTGTGAAACACATAATATATGGATGCACGTTGATGTGAGTATGTAAATTCCTTCGTTTCATCACATAATTACATCATAGTACCTACGACATACTGTATATGCACTTCGTAACTAGCGACACTCGCCTCAACGCAATAAAATACAAATAGTATTTCGCCAGATCCCTATCGACATAGACGCATGGAAAAGCATATCGATAAAGTTTATTAATGTACAGTTACAGCGCCGCGCATGAGGAAGCTATAATGTACCGAAGGACTTAGTTCGAGAGCTAGACGAGGAGTGAGGAAGGATTAGGACTGATCAGCTGTATTTTAAACGGCGTGACACAGGCCTGATTGAAACTTAATTACATACATACAGACGCACTCACGCCTGTAAATCAGGGTAGGCATAGGTGTAACCAGTACTCCCACTTTTCGGCGAGCTTATTTGCATCTTATGATTTGATAGGGGACGAGCATATCGTTATAACGGGCACAATTCTAGACTCCGGGCATCAGCCCGGTATCGGCTCAGTATCAATTGAGGATTTCGTAACAGAAAAACACAATATCAATTTTACCCGACCCGAGCATCGAACCCGAGGCGTACGTATTACAACTGCGACAAGGAGGCAAAAACTTTATTTTATGTACTTATGTTTACTTAGTCATCTGGAAATTTTACAGTAAAGACTAAGACGTATATCTTCCTTATCCTCCGTGGCGCAGTGGGCGAGTAGCCGGCTGCGAAGCGAGAGGCCGTGGGTTCGATTCCCACACTGGGATAAATGTTTGTCTGATCCACAAATATTTGTTTCAAGGTCTGGGTGTTGTGGGACCGTAAATTCCTCGTAGTTCCTGATACCTACGATACAGGTGAACCTAGTGTGGGGTCGGGACTATGTGTGTGACTGTTGGGTGTATTTATATTTATTATTATTATCCTATAATATATATTATGTAGATCGGCATAATCACGAAGAACGTGCACCTCATCTTCTTCGTGGACCTTACCTGTGAAGTGTATTTACCTGTTGGTTTAGTATAATTATTACCGGCACGATTCGTAAGCATTGATGGAAAGTAGTGGGGGCCGTAGAGAGTCCAATAGACGACGAGTATCAACTGACGAACCAATCGCGTGAAGAGTCAGCGTCCCGCGCTCCTTCATTCCACCAATCAGATATATAAATGAAATGCTGCGCAGGTGAAGTTTGTGCTTACGATTCATGCCGGTGCCTGTATATATAAGTAAATGGATAATCTATTTGTTTTATTTTCTCCATTCCAGGCATGTTGGGGAGGCAGCTTAATGCTGTCTAAGAAATACCGGAACAAACTATCAGGCATCGAAAGGTAAAATCGAGATTTGTTACTCGCGTTGTCACTTGACATCAGATGCGATTATTTGTGCCTTAAATTGCAAATTGACTCGCTAGTTTGGATTAGCACAATTGCTCTCGATGGACATTCCCTTTGAATTTAATTATATGGGCTGATATCTGATGAAGCGAAGATGGACGGAGAATAACCAAAAGGATATCGTTATTCTCAGATCTCCGCTTAGCTTTAGTAAAATACCTAATCTCAGTGGTAGAGCCAGGCTGTAGACAGTTTTGTCTACACCATGAATGGGCCGGCTCGTTCGGGTCGTTACCACTGTCTCACAGAAAACTGGCGTCAAGTAGCAGCTTGCTGCTGCGTTTCATACGGTGAGTGAGATATCCGGAGGCCCAAATCCCCCTCCCCTTCCCAATCCCTTACCTTACCTTTCCTTTAAGGTCAGCAACGTACCCGTGACCCACTTGCTTGTTTGCCGGCCTATACTAAAAAAATAAATTTAAAAATAACCACGCTACTGCTCGTTTTCTCCCCGCATCATCCAACTTCGCTTTTATGGATAGATTCCAAGACTTACTGAGGGCTCCGCAAACTTGACAAACCTTAGATTGTCATCCGCTGCAGTTGCCAAATAACTAGAAGCCGTCGTCGATTGCCAATATGTTTGCATAGCCCTTAGAGATTTTGGGGACTTGGAGAGGGTAGCCTTTTTAATTCATTGGCGTTCATTTTCAGAGCATATTCAATATCGTGGAATCCACACAAGATGGTTGGAGCTCCATTGCAATGTTCTTTGTTTCTGGTTCGACAAAAAGGTCTACTCCACGAAGCTAATTCTGCAGCAGCACAGTATTTATTCCAACAGGATAAGTTTTATGATGTCTCTTATGACACTGGTGATAAAAGCGTTCAATGTGGACGGAAGGTAAGAGAGATATTATTGATACATACGCACTCACGCCTGTAATCCCCGAAGGGGTAGGCAGCGGCACATGGTAGCGGGCACAATTCCAGACTCCGGGCTGATACTCATAGTTTTGTAATAGAAAAACCCAATATCACTGTAATCCGACCCGGGGATCGAACCCGAGACCTCAGCGTCAGCCTTAGTCGTAACGCATACGTATTACAACTGCGACACCGAGGCAGTCATATATATTATTGACATAATATTTATTTGCCTTAACTTTTGCCATCACCTTTTTTTTGGGGTTACCTGATTACCTTTGTGGGTTACCTGATGGTAAGTGCCATCTTGTAACCCACTTGCCTGTTTGCCGACATCTGTTATCTAATAAAATTATGTATATAGGTAGTAAAGCCTTTGTAATTTTCCAGATAGACGCTTTCAAATTATGGATGATGTGGAAAGCAAGGGGCGACCATGGTTTCAGTCAACTATTGGACAATGTCATGATCATAGCACAGTTTTGTCAACAAACCATTGCTAAGAGGCCTGGCTTTAGACTAGTTTCAGATGAACTGCAATGTCCTAATGTGTGCTTTTGGTATATACCAATGTTTATGAGGGATAGAGAAGAAGATGAAGACTGGTGGGGGCTCGTACAAAAGGTATTAATATCTTTGGATAAGTTGAGTTGATGAGCGCAGTGCATTAACATGCAGTACTATGTAATTCAAAGTTTTAGTTGTGTTTTCTGTTTACTTTGTGGGTATGCCGCTTTCTATCAGCCGAGCGACATGCTCGTCTCGCTATACAGGTTGATTAAAAAAATCAACTAAATGAAAATGTTACCTCCCGTTTTCAGGTAACACCAAAAATCAAAGAGCTCTTAACACTCAGATCTTTATTGATGGTCGCGTATTCACCGCTTCGACATCACAAAAACTTCTTCCGACTCGCCTTCTCCTTCCATCCGAAGATCGAGGAGAAGCAAGTACTTAGTATGATAGAAGCCATTGAGCAGTGTGGTGAAGAAATAACTCTGAATATGCTGCAATGCTAAATTATGTTGGATATTTTTTTAATATACCGTTTCATAGGGTCCTTCATTTTATTTTGTAATATCATAATTATTTTTAATTCTGTGATCCTAATGATTTTATTAAATGTGCGAGTTATCCGTTGGCGAGATTAAGCAACTTGTAAAAGGTGGAAATAATTGGGGGAGATGGGACCATACATATATATTTATAGTCTCATCCCACGACTGTTTCCCATAAGGGTAAGCAGATACAAAGGACTTACTAGGATTCTTGCACACGTCTATGGCTATATTCACTCTCATTAACTTCTTCACACTCAATGACTTAAATAAATAAAACCAAAATAACAGCATTTAAGAAATCAATTTATTATGTGACAAAAATTCGAATACAAAAAATATCTTCAGTTAATTAGATTCATAAGTTTAAAGAAAAGTTTAGAAAAAATTCAGGAATCTGCCCACGGCGCTTTTGAGCTGTAATTTTGCATTACGACTTGCAATATCTTCGCCTCAACACTAAAACCGTGCATTCTCCATAATCCAACCGAGGTATTTATCAACGCGTGTGTATATCCCGGGGTGGGTGGGCTCTCCACAGCGTATACCCCAAGACACAACTCCGATGACTGCCCACCGGCCGCTTGGCATTTGATACATTAGCGGCCCTCCGCTGTCGCCCTGCGGTTGGACATACGTTTTTAGTTAACAGATCGGGTGATGTCATATGATAATGATTTGTTTTGGGTGTATTATATGGATTTAAAAGCGAGACTTATACAAAAAATATGTTTTGTAAGAGATATATTGCTGTTATCAGTAACGCAACTAGCGGAGAATCGGTTAAAGAGCAAACAAATACCAAAACAAAACTATAATATAAAAAAAAAAAAATTACAATAGACAATTGACAGCCTCCATTGCGCAGCGGGCGAGTAGCCGGCTGCGAAGCAAGGGGCCGTGGGTTCGATTCCCACACTGAGACAAATGTTTGTGTGAACCACAAATATTGGTCTCGGGTCTGGGTGTTGTGGGACCGCAAGTCCCTCGTAGTTCCTGATACCCACGACACAGGTTTACCTAGTGTGGGGTCAGGACTATGTGTGTGACTGTTGGGTGTATTTATTTATTTATTTATTTAGTTATCAACTAATCATCACCAAGCAGCAGTTTGTAAATATTGTTGTGTTCTGGTTTAAAGGCCATTGAAGTCAGTGAAATTACTGGGCATTATGAGTAGGACATACAAGAGGCATTTGTCGCGGACATAACGGGTTTTTTTGCATGTGCTAATTTCGATGCATGTACTACTTCAATATTTATGTCGCGTTTCTCTCATTATTATTCCCAAGACGGCCTGCGTGCATGAAAGAGGGAGAACGAGCGAGTTAGCTTCAAGATGCCTCGCCTCATATGAAGTGGGACCTTGTACTGACTCAATATAAAAAAAGAGGTTACTCTTACAAATTCGTGTCCTACTGAACACTAATTAAGAGATTGAATTCAGAAATGCTAATTGTATCTTGTATCAAAATTAAATTATAGTATTTAATAAATTATTAATAAAGTATTTAATAATTAATTATTTTATAAATTTAATTAATACTGATATTTGTCCAGTATTTGATGAAATACTGGACAAATATCATTTATAAAATGGCGTATCGCACAAAAGAGCTCGTCAATCTTTATGGTTTCTCTGAAGTTCGTCCCGAACGCTAAAACAGTTGTCGTTTGAGTCTGAAGAGTGGCGGGAGGCGTTGAGGGCGGGTGAAGTGAATAACATTGGACGGGCCATAAAGTTTGACAAGAACCATACATTCGAGATAGTTCTGATATATTGTAATCCACAAAAAAAATACCTGGCAAGCGTCTCTGCCACCCTCGTGTCCACCAGCACAAATGCTCTCTTCAAACACGGAGTCCGTGAATGAGTCGATGCATTTTTGTGGATCCCAAATTGGGATTGAAACTTCCATCAGCACGTTACTGTGTGGACCTCCGTAAAATTTTGTGCCCCAACCTGGGAAACATAAGAAACAGATTCTTTCAATTACTGTTTTTGATGATGATGATGAAATACTTAATTTTCTAAGTTATGTCTGATCAATGGAGTTATTTTTATCGCGCATTGGTTTCCGGTATGTTCAATTTATTGTAGGTTAAAAATGTGTAGAGTTGGAGACCTATCACTTCTTCTTCCACCTGCCCTTATTCTAATCGCAGTGGGGTCGCCGCAAAATGCTTTCAACAACAACACATGTTACAGAAAAATTAAGCTTGTAGTTTTTACGACCAGCCGCCTGTCTGACGTCAACCCCTTCTTCTTAGAAAAAAAAAATATATAAATTTATTTACACCGACCCTTACTTACCTTAGCACAAAAAAAATCGATTCAAATAAAAAAAACTAGAGTATAAGTAAACATGTATAAGATATCATGGTAAACATAAGAGATAGATAATAATTACTAGATATAAGATATAAGAAAATGTATAGCTTTAAGGCCCTTAAAAATGTAGTAGTTAAATGGGAATAAATATAAGATGAACACAGGGAAAGTTAATAAAGAAACCGTAGGACACCCATAGAAGGGTTAGGAATATAATGAAAAGAAGAATAGATGAACAAATGTAAATAATAAATTATAGAGTAGGAACCCAAAAAGGGTTTAGGAGACTCTAGGATGTAAATAAACTAAAGAGACCCAAAAAGGTCACTGATAAAGTTAGGGGAACGAGAGTGGGGGATAACGCCCCACATAAAAAAAATTTAAAAAACTAACCAATAATAGTGGCTGTTTCATTAACAATCTCCAAGCCAGTTGGCGGGAGACATATCGGCCACACATAAGTGTTGAACACGGCTGGTCTGTCAAGCTTCAATATGGCGATGTCGTGATGGTAGTTGGATAGCTCAAAGTCAACGTGCTGGATCTTCTCAACCACTTTGAAGTTATAAGATCGAGAGTCATTAGTTCGTTTGAAGTCGTATTCACCGAGACGAACATATAGTTCGTCTGCCTCCCATCTGTTGAAAATATCATATTAATCTATACATATATAATTGTTTGTCCTGACTGACTGATTGGTGCATCAACGCAGAACATAAACCTAAACCGCTGGGGCTACAAACTTGATATTTTGACAGTTGATGTCTTTTATACTGTATCCACTAAAGCCGTGCCAGTATACAAATATTATTTAAAAGAAAAACTAACATCATCTACCCCATTAAATAAAGAGGAAATATTTGTGTGTTTGTTTGATAGGAGGTAATCTTCGGCACTACTGAACCGATTTAAAAAATTCTTTCACGAATAGGAAGCTGCACTATCCCTGAGTAACATAGGCTGATTTTTTTTAGATTTGCGACCACAAATATCGATTTTGTAGTTGATTTGTATTAAGGTCTAATATCGGAAACTACTAATCCGATTCTAAAAGTTCTTTCACTATTTGAATGCTACATTATTCGAACGTGTAGTGAATCAACATTAATATTGTATGCTATGAATCATTATTATAATCTGAGACGTCCCGTAGTCAAAAATTGCAGATACGATGTTAGCATTGAAAAAAGTGCCCGCCATTTTGTTTTTCTTTACTTTAAGGCTGATTGACTTCATAATTGATATCTGGGATAAGACGTAATCAAAAATGGTAGATCCGATGATAGAATTGAAAAAGTTGACGCCATTTTGTTTTTTTTGTTTACTTTAAATGTTAAATGAGACATAATTAAACGTGGCGACACATCTGCTCGGAACAATTGCATTACCTCCTTGTGCAATGAGCTGCTGTCAGCACATGACGGTCTGTGATCAGGACTCCGCCGCAGTACTGTTCGAAACCGTAGGGAGTAATGGAAGCCATCCACGGCCACTCCCGAGGTTTCGCAGGGCGAGAGCCGAGGACTCTGCCTTGAGCTCGTGTGCTTAGACCGCATCCTGTGTAATGAAACAGAATGTTTCAAAGTAATGACAATACTTGAACATGCAAAGGTCTATCCACAGTTAATACAGACTGCGACGCCCGTCGCGAGTCAGGCGGTAGCGTCAAGTCCGATTTGTAAGAAGTTTTATGGAAAAACTAGCGCATCGCGTGCCAGATTTTTAGATTTTAGATTTTTATTATGTGAATAGAACAAACAACGAATACAATAGACATTCATGTATGACATTACATGTACATCGAATTCTCCGGTAATAGTGGACCGATTTTGATGAAAAAAAATTTGTTCGATAGAGTTTAGCTGTGATGTAGTCCTATATGAATGTGGTTAAGATTTGAAGTCAATTTTCAAGTTTTCTTTAAACTTATTAAGGCGACGACAATCTATACTACATTTCATAACATTAAAATTACAATATTGCCATACCTCTATTCTCAGCTCTGTTTATTTTCAGTAATGCCTCATCCTCCCCCTCCAGAGGTGCGGTTGCAGGCAGATCACCAGCCAAGCCTTCTGGACCTCCGATTGTTGTGTCATCCGGGCAGCATACACCCATGGATCTTAAATTAATTACTTAGAATTCCAAATACTCTCGTTTTCAAAACAGTGATTTGTACAATGTACAAAATTTATAAGTTGTGACATAATTTGAAAAAGACTAAGCGAAGACAAATACAGCGAATACACCGAACAATAGAGCGAACTTAGGGGTTACGAATGTGGAATGTGTTTGATCCAACCCGGGCAGGGGACTAATCACCGAACACCAGGGCCCCCAATTCTCGAAATATCATACAATATCTACCCTATGTATATTCAAATTACCGGTAAACTAATCGAAAAGTTTGAGTCGGTGGTATCAATTGTTCCTCCATTACCTGCAATAGCACCGATTCTAAAATGATTGAGTTTATTTTTAGCTTAGTTCTTTTGAGCCGGTTTTATTTTTGTCAAAAAGTTTTATGTTTATTTTACTTCAAAATTGTACGTTACTTACTGCCCTTGTATGACACAAACGTAATTCATAAACTTCACAAAGTCCTGTTTAAAATCATCCTGGATGCAGTAGCGGAGGTGTCGACAGTGGCCCTTTTTGCCGCTCGGAAGCATGCAGACTTGGTGAGGAACATTACCCTGAAAGAAACAAATTTGTATTTGTGTTTATGGTGGGGACGTCTGCGAGTTGCACAGACGGGTGATCAGCTCACGTTAGTGGAAACATTTCACCTTTAATCCCAGAAAAGCATAGAATATTTAAGTACTATAAGATGTATTTAATTAAGTTTTGTTGTGCGTAAAAGCACACATTAAGTACGCGACCGAGACAGGGAGACCGCAATGCGTCAGTCAGGCGATAAAGAATCATCTGCTTTGTATGAAATTGTATGGAAATAGTCGCGCGTCGGGTTCTCATGTCTCGATGCCATACCTCAAAACGCCCGTATACAACTGCATAGGGGATGTGACGTATGTCGCGATCTTCTGTCTCGGTCGCGTGATTATACTTTCTCTTTTTAGCCTATGTTGCATAAAGATTATTTGGCAGGTAATTTCTCTAGCGTTTTAAACTTTTAATACTAAACAACCGAAGTCGGACGAAAAAGTGAATATTTACTAACAACGACTCAATCCAAATAGGCATTATTACTATTACAAACCTATAATAAATCTATTATTAAGATAAGTAAAGGTGCGGTCGCAGAGGAGGCGTGAGATGAATAGTATATAAATAAATAAATACATATATTCTATAATATTTATTTAGAATAGTATATATAACATATATTATTAATCGAGAACTAGAAATCAGATGGTAAGTGGAAATTATTAAATCGGCGCCATAATATGGTATTTAGCATGTCTAATAAATCATTGACGCCAACATAAATTAATTTGACATCGGGTTTAGTCTGTTTAATAAATTATTTGTAATTCTATAGATTTGCTCGAGATTGTGCTTGATACGATAATAAACTTGGCTGTAAGCAAAATGCATTTGGTACCTACCTACATTTTATCTTGTTTAATTTGGAGGACAAGCCTCCGCTTGCTATATACTGCTATATACTATCGTTTTAAGTAGGAATTAAAGACTATGGTCTAATCCCTATCACTAGTAGAGGAGGCCCGGGCCTATAAGTCTGTCGTGTCCTTGCTTGCTGTATGCTGATGACTTGAAAGTGTACAAATCTATTGACAACTTCTCAGATTGCTTCAACCTTCAAAACGACATTAACACTATCTCTGATTGGTGTCATGCTAATTACATGTTCCTAAATGTAGGCAAGTGTTTTGTCATCACCTTTTCTAATAAGAGATACATTACTAGGCATACCTATAAGTTAGATGGCCAAATTCTCCAATCAAAATGCGTAGCGAAGGATCTTGGGGTATTATTTGATCAGAAACTCACATTTCGTGATCATTACGCGTATGTAGTGGGTAAGGGTTATCAATTGCTTGGATTTATAAGTAGAAGTACGAAGGGTTTTAAAACACCAAAAAGCTTTCTTACTTTATATTATAGCCTGGTCCGAAGTGTTTTGGAGTATGCCTGTATTATTTGGTCTCCGTGTTACATTGTCCATTCCGAAAATATTGAAAGTGTCCAAAAAAAGTGCCTAAAGATACTTAGCTACAAGTGTGGTTACGGTCGAAATCTCAGTAGTTACAAGGAAAGATTAACAAAATTTAATATAACTCCACTTGAAACTCGTCGTAAGCAACAGGACCTTTTACATTTATACAAATTGCTCCATGACAAACTTGACTCATCGTACCTACTAAACTTGGTTAATTTCAACACAAAGTACAACCCTCGAAAACCAATGAGAACATTTAACTTACAAATATGTAAGAACAATACATCCTATTACAATCCTCTTACACGGATGTGCCGCCTTTATAATGAGTTATCTGTAAAATATCCTAATCTCGACATATTTACCCCGAAGCAAAGTACTTTTAAATGCTCAGTCATAAAAATATTTAAATAATTACATCACACTTATCTCCCACATCGCCTGTATTATAATACAACTTACTTATATATTAAAAGCGTGCGATTTCTGCGCTTGATTCATGCATAGTTTATGTCTTTCTTTGTAGACTAAATGCCTACAATTTATAACTGTTTTTTATAGCTGTTTATAACTATAAATTATTGTGATGTGTCAACATAATTAGGGTTGCAATCTAGTATAAAACTGTGTACTATGTTTGTAGAGAATATTTATTTTATGTTACTCTTGATTGTAATCTGTTTTGTTGTCCAAATAAAGTATAAATAAATAAATATAAGTGTAACAAAACAGGTCTGGTGTTACCTACTTATAAGTATACGTATAGTATTTATACGTTATATATATTTTTGAATGGTAGAGCCACGCTGTAGACATTTACAGCATGAATGGGCTGGCTCGTCCGGGTTGTTACCACTATCTCACAGAAAACTGACGTAAAGTAGCAGCTTGCTGCTGCGTTTCGTAAAGTGAGTGAGATATCCGGAGGCCCAAATCCCCCTCCCCTTTACAATCTCTTAATTATCTCTTTCCTTTACGTTCGGCAACGCGCCCCTGATTCTTTTGGTATTGTGGGCGGTGGAGATCACTTACCATCAGGTGACCGACTTGCTAGTTTGCCGACCTATGCTATAAAAAAAGAAAAACTGGAAAACTCTTGTTAGACGTAAAACGGAATGAGTACGATGTACCTAAGGTAAATCTGAGTCAGTCATGACCTACATATTGATTTTTTTAAAAACAACAGACGATCTCTGAATATCAATCGCTTATTTACTTATTCTAGGGAAGTCACCAGAGGATTACATTTTTTTAAAGGATTCTTTCTGATTACATTTACCTAATAACCTTTAAAATTTCGGAATTCGATCAGCTGGTGAAGAATTTTAAACATAATTTTCAAAACTAACATAAGAATATACTCTTGTAAGAAGGTTTAGGGTTCTTTGGATATTACTAGAATATTTTTTTACTAGCTTGAATGCCGAAACGAACAGTTCGCCTGATAGTAAGCGCCACCCACGCCCCTGCCCATAAGCGGAAGCAACAACAGACAGAATGTTGGGTTACAAAACACTGCATAGAACTGCACGAATAATTAACTTATTCGATTAAATAAAAAAACCACTCGCCATGTTAAGTATTGTTATCTTTTAGTTTTTAGATTATAAGTATCTAAGAATGTTGTTTATTGTACCTGATTGGGGTTTAGCTGGATGAATCGTTTAGTTCTGCCGCCACCAATGTGCATGCCTCCCTGTTCTATTATGTCTTCCCATGCTGGATCCTGTAGTTCAGCTGAAAAGTTTCTAGTTTTGTATTGCTGTATAGGGATAATTTATCTATCTATCTGTCTATATTAGCCGCGTATCTCTCAATGTGACTTCTTCAGAATTCCTTTAAATATTATCTTGGTACTTGGTAGTTACATGTCATAACTAAATCATAACTAAGTCATAACATAACTCTTGAAAACTATGTAATTTGGTATCCAAAGTACGCTTATTGTTAAATAATGAAATAGTCTTCTATGCATCTCATGATTTATTAAATAAATTTTTAATCGTAAAAAACACGATACTCACAGTAATCTCCTTTCTCTGCATTCACAGACACCAGCAATAGTAGGAACACAAAAATCATCCTACCAAAAACACTGGTGGCCGAGAAAACAACGAACCCGTTCTGATTTATTTCAACACAATGCAGGACGTGGTAATATACTGATTAATCCACAGGATGCGGCAAAACTGATAGCGATTTTTTTATAACAACTTATAGACCAGCAATAAATGTCATACCGCTCGATGATGTTCCTGGTCAAGTTACGTCAAACAAGTTAGTGATAAAATATTCATGGCATTCCAATGCAGTGAGATCTTGGATGTTATGAATTTATAAGTCTGTGTAAGTAAGTGTTCACAGCCTCCGTGGGGCAGTGGGCGAGTATCTGGCTGCAAAGCGTGAGGCCGTGGGTTCGAGACAAAATGTTTGTGTGATCCACAAATTTTTGTTTCGGGTCTGGCTGTTGTGGGACCGCAAGGCTTTCGTGTTCCTGATACCCACGGTACAGGTTAATCTAGTGTGGGGTCAGGACTATGTGAGTGACTGTTTTTTTAAATTCTAACATCGGATCTACAATTTTTGACTATGGGGCGTCCCAGATATCGATTTTGAAGTCAATCGGCCTTAAAACAAAGAAAAACTAAATGGTGGTTACTTTTTTCAATGATAACATTGGATCTACCATTTTTGTCTATGGGGTGTCCTAGATATCGATTTTGAAGCCAATTATTTTGTAATGGTCATCGTTATGTCTAATTCTGTGATTCTAATGATTTTATAAAAACGTGCGAGTTATCCTTTGCCGATATCAAACCAACAACATACCAGCCATACATACATAGAGTCACGCCTGTTTCCCATAGGGGTAGGCATGTCACATAGAGTTAGGTCTATGTGAGAAAGTTGAGAGGTTCCTAGAATGCTCCTTATGCGACATCTTTTGGACAGTATTTCCTACACGATTCCAAGTATTTCCAAGTATTCAAACCGATGCTTACGCCACTTGTTGACTGGCATTACTCTGATTTTACTGTTATTAACATAAATGCGGAGTAATCAAAATCTTTTAAAACTTATACAAATTTGAAAAGAAAAAAGAATAATATATAAAATAAACTATATAGATACCATTTTTATGTTATACCTAGACATAATTTAATCTCCCAGGAAACCGTCGTAAATGTTAAATGAGAGATAATTAAACGCGGCGACACATCCGCTCGGCACAATTGGATTACCTCCTCGTGCAATGAGCTGCTGTCAGCACATGACGGTCTGTGATCAGGACTCCACCGCAGTACTGTTCGAAGCCGTAGGGAGTGATGGAAGCCATCCATGGCCACTCCCAAGGGTTCGCAGGGCGAGAGCCGAGGACTCTACCTTGAGCTCGTGTGCTTAGACCGCATCTGTGTAATGAAACAGAATGTTTGAAAGTAATGACAATACTTGAATAGATTTATCCACTGTTTTGAGGTACGCGACTGAAACAAAATATGCGACCATTTCCATAGACTTTCATACAAATCCCGATATAATATAGTGTAACAACCACCACTGCACCAACAGTTTAAATAAACAGTGGAACTTATTCATTCATTATAAATATCGAATAATATAACATTTATACAAATTATTAATTATCTAATATTAAATAATTCTCGTAAATTCGTATTAAACATAATAATTTAGGTTGTATAATTTTAATTTGCAAAATGTCACCAATTATATAAAATATGATTGTCGAATGATTAAGAACTCTCTCGGGGTGACGAGCGCAATCCCGTGCCATGCAGTGGCCATTCGTAGGTTATATTACTGTAATTCTTAGGTATCTTTTATACATATACGCACTCACGCCTGTAATCCCCGAAGGGGTAGGAAGAGGTGTAACCAGTACACCCACATTTCGCCGAGCGTATCTCCGTCCCATAATGTGATAGGGGGCGAGTCTATCGCCTTACCATTCCAGACACCGGGCTAATACTGAGCATTTCGTATAGAAAAACCCAATACCACTTTACCCGACCCGGGGATCGAACCCGAGACCTCAGCGTTAGCTTAATCGTAACGCGTACGCATTACAACTGCGCCGCCGAGACAGTGATTTATTTAAATATATTTTGAGACGTAAAAAACACGATACTCACAGTAATCTCCTTTCTCTGCATTCACAGACACCAGCAATAGTAGGAACAGAAAAATCATCCTACCAAAAACACTGGTGGCCGAAAAAACAACGAACCCGGTCTGATTTATTTCAACGCATGCAATGCTAAGAATATGATAATAAAATCATTGGTCCACAGAATGCAGCAAAAGTGATAGCTAATTTTTATAAAAACGTATAAAATGTCATCTCACATAATGATGTTCCTATATACTTACGTCAAACAAGTGTCTGATAAAATATTGATCGCATTACAGCAAGATCTTGAATGTTATAGCTTTATAAGTAGGTGTAATAGGTATTTTAGATGACTGGTATTAAGTTGCTTATTTCAAATATGAAGAGAGACAATAGAAGACAATAAAAGTAACTACGTATATTTATGTTATTGTTACTTTATAAAGTTCTACGGGCTACGGCTAAATATGTATATTTTATAGATAAAATTTAAAACCATTATATATAAATACGAGCCCTGTATGAACACACACACCCACACATTACTGTGTGTGTATATACTAGGCACGGGCCTCGTCTACTGAATGAGAGGGGTTAGGCCTTAGTCCACCACGCTGGCCTAATGCGGACTGGCAGACTTCACATACCTTGGAAATTCTTATGGAGAACGTCCCAAGTATGCATGTTTTCTCACGATATTTCTTTCACCATTAAAGCAACCGTTAATTTAATTCAAATTCAAAATCTAGAGGTACATGCTCTTGGGGTTAGTTTCGAACCTGCGATACATTAGGTCTCGATAGTCCGTATCAATCCCCGCTGAGCTATTACCGTTTTTTATTTCAAACATAATTAATATAAATAAACATTGGTAATTGAAATGTAAAAATCTGTAGAGAGTCGCGTTGAACAACTACAGATACATGTTAAAATCACATTTAAGTTAATATTTCAAGTAACTCGTAGTTGGTAAGCTTTGAAATAATTTGAATAATAATTTATAATAAACTAGCCTTTGCTCGCGGCTCCGCCTGCGTGAACGGCCTTTTCCGGGATAAAAAGTAGCCTATGTCACCCGGGGATAGTGTAGCTTCCCAACAGTGAAAGAGTTTTTCAAATCGGTTCAGTAGTTTCGGATCCTATTCAATGCAAACAAACAAACAATCAAATCTTTCCTCTTTATAATATTAGTAGGTATAGATATGATGACCTCACACAGATTTTATCTCGTGATCTAATACAATCAGTGAGCAAAGACAAGTCTGTAGGCGTCTTTCGGAAACCGAGAAAGTAGGCAAACGATTTCCAAGCAATGTTGTAATTTATATTTTAATTTACAGTTCAATTCATATATATATATTACGTGAGAAGTAAGGCATAAAGATTTATTGATCGTTAAACTTAATAGTACTATTTGCACTAAAATTTAGTCTCTCATTATTACTTTGATTGAACCTTATGTATAACATGTTGTTCACCATCTAGTATTATTGTTACTTCGTGCTACCAGAATAGTCAATAGGGCCCACGCATTTTACTAAGAATAGCCTAGTGAAACCTCTACTGCTAAAGATAGCGATGCACTACGATACTTATTTCGTTAAGTAACAATAAATTAAGAGATCGATTCCTGATCAGGAAATAAACCTGGAGCTAGATTATGCGTCGATGTTTACATTGCAATGGTAAACAATCCGGCTCTAAAATATAGTCTGTTATAAACGTATTTCAATTCTGCTTTATGGAGCAGAGACGAGGACTCTTGCTTTATTTATTTTAGTTATTTTATGTCTTTTATTTCTTTTATACCTATATTTATTAGATTCGCCATCGATTGTTTCGTTTAAAAATTAGAATAGGCAACATATGTTATCTTAAAGGCTTTGTCCGTAAACGCGCCGGTGAGTTTGGCTTTGGGCCGATTTGGGGAAGATGTCGGTGGCCTGCTGTAGAAGGATGACAGATTCAAAAGACAATATTGGAAAATTATGGATTATGGATACTTTCTCGTCAAGATCGATTATACCTAGTTGGCATTCAGTTGCAAAAGTGATTTGGAATGAGCCCGACGACGTGGAGCAATAACGTTAAATTCCACGGGCAATTGTTTAGTCTAAGTATGCTAATGGTTAAACACAGTTAGTTCGCTTATAAACAGTGTTATTATATTCATACTGGTCGATTTACTCATTGTGTTGGTTCGACGCCATTTTCCCAGTTCGTGAGACTTGATGCTATATTTGCTGCATGAGCTTTTCAACTTAAATGTAAAACTATTAAATGTTTGGTGGAGATCTCATAACGGAATATGAGGAAAAATAACAAACTCTTTCACGGATACTAGCAAACGCACCGTGAGCATTATAGCATAGGCCGGCAAACGGACAAATGGGTCACTGGTAAGTGATCTTCATGGCCATGAACGGCTACGATTCTAGAAGAATTATAGAAACGTTGCCGACTATAAGGGATAGAAGGGAAGGGGTGGGAGATTTGGACCTCTGGAAATGTCACTTATCGTACGAAACGCATGAATGGGTTGGCTCGACCGGGTTATTACCATTGTCTTACAGAAAACCGACGTGAAGTAGTAGCTTGCTGTTGCCTTTCCTACTTACCGTCAGGTGACCCACTTGCTCGTTTGCCGGCTTCAGAAAAAAGCAATAAAAGTAATATCCTGTCATCTCAAATCAAGAGCGGAAAACACGATTGTTATTAAATTAGGTTTTAAGCATCGATGAAGTCACTTTCTGGTGTAGCAGTAGTACTACTGGGCCGTTATGTAATTAAAATAGGTACTTGGTTCATTAAGCAGGATAAGTGGGTCGTGCCTCGGCGCCGCGCCGGTCGACGCCGCAGGACATGCAGGCCGCAGGGCAGGCAGGGCTCGCAATTTGTTGTTTCCTTTTTAAGGTGATCGAGCGTGGAGTCATGGAAGTACTTGATTGATAAAGTTCTTTGTCTAACTAGCCATCAACAAATCAAATTTTAACACTATTTATTAGGTGAGTGACGAAACGAGCGGTCGCTCGCCTGATAGTAAGCGTCACGCCTGCCTATAAACAAAAGAAACACCACATAGTACTTTGAATTATAAGGCACTGCATGGCATAGGCCTGCGCTCGTCCTCCCGAAACATAAGATGTTAAGTCTCATAATGCCCAGTAATTACTCAACGTTTCATTGCGATCATCCAATCTGTAGATCGTTTAGCTACTCTGTCTTACTCAGATATGGATAAAATTTAAATCAACGTGTCCATGAAGCCGATTTTGATAATAAAAGGTGGAGTAACATTCAAATGAGACACAAGTAAGTTAGTACAATTGCACCGGCCGCCCACGCTTCCTTGTAAGCTATTTTGGTGCTAGATTCAACAGGTTAGTGGACGCAAGTTGTGGCCTTGTCAGTATGAAATGCTCCTTTCGTGTCTATCTCTAGAATTCCAGATAAAGTATGTGCTATGGCTGATATTGCAAACGAGCTAGATGCAGAATTCTTGTTGATTGAGAATATATATGATATGATGATAGAAATAATTAGATAAAATAAATAGGCATACTACGATTCAGCCCTTAAATTACTTAATACATCTATAATCATAGATTCGACTGCCTCGGTGGCGCAGTTGTAATGCGTACGCGTTACAATTGAGGCTAACGCTGAGGTCTCGGGTTCGATCCCCGGGTCGGGTAAAGTGGTATTGGGTTTTTCTATTACGAAATTCTCAGTATCAGCCCGGAGTCTGGAATTTGTTCCCGGTTTGGCGATAGGCTCACCCCCTATCACATCGTGGGACGGAGATACGCTGGGCGTAATATGGGTGGACTAGTTACACCTCTGCCTACCCCTTCGGGGATCACAGGCGTGAGTGCGTATGTATGTATGTATGTAATATGTATTGCATAGATTAGGCGTTCCTTGAGGAGTTTCCCTCGTACTCCGTCACCAAATTAATATGGAATTACAATTAAGGTAAACGTATCGACTAGGTGGTAGGTCCCTCGTATGCGAAAGACCGTCTGGGTTGGCTCTACCGCTTTATCTATTTATGCCGCCAAGCAGCAGTATATAGGTGTTGTGGTTTCGGTTCGAACGACATTGAAGTTAGTGAAATTACTGTGCATTGAGCTGAGTGCAGTCCAGTGCCATACAGTAAATCAAAATTCGAAGTGTTGATTGTTGTTGCTTCTGTTTATGGTCAGGCGTGACGCTTACCATCAGACGAGCAATCTACTCATCTCATCATTAGCGCTAATTTTAAATTAACATTCGCCGAAGATATTGTATAACATACATCAAAAATTAAAAACAAGCAAGTTAGTGTCAGTGGTAGAGCCTTTCTTCACATCTTTGTCTACACTCTCCAGCATGAATGGGCCGGCTTAACTGGGTTGTTACCACTGTCTCATACAAAACCGATGTGAAGTAGCAGCTTGCTGTTGTGTTTTGTAAGACGAGCTATCTGCCGGCCCACCCTCTTCAGCTTCCCAATCCCTTAATCAACCTTTTCCTTTAAGCGCGGCGACGATTCTTCAGGTATTGTGGTTTTTCATGAGCGGTAGAGAGATATCTACCACCAAGTGACCCTCTTACTTGTTTGCCGACCGCTACTATACAAAACAGACTAAGACGAGAATCGCTTCAGTTTTGTAATCAGATGAAAAACCTTGCCATGTTTTTTTTCTTCTAAAATAATAATATGTAGCGTAATGTATAATAATAATAATAATAATAATACACCCAACAGTCACACACATAGTCCTGACCCCACACTAGGTAAACCTGTGTCGTGGGTATCAGGAACTACGAGGGACTTGCGGTCCCACAACACCCAGACCCGAGACCAATATTTGTGGTTCACACAAACATTTGTCTCGGTGTGGGAATCGAACCCACGGCCTCTCGCTTCGCAGCCGACTACTCGCCTGCTGCGCCACGGAGCAAACAGTTTGTCCTTATGCAAGTAATACTGTAGGTTAGTAAAGTCAAATCTGGTGAAGGGACTGCGTAGGCAGTGGTTTCCATTACATTCGAAATTGTATAAGTCGATGTCAGCGAAGATAATATAGAATTGCAACGTGCATTCATCAATTAACTAATGAAACGTTTTATAGTTTCGACATTTAACTGAAAGCGTTTATTACATTTTGGCTAATATAGTCTTAGGGAGCGTCCTTCGAGTCAGGACTTTGGTTTATACGATTACGTATTTATAAAAATGTTTTCAAGCTCATTGGTTTATCGACTCGTTGGTTTAGATTAAGTTTTCAATTCGAAAAATCACTCATGAGTTGCTCGGGGCAGTAGGCTCGCCCCCTATCACATCACGTGATGAAAACAAACTCGCCGAACGTTGGGTGCACTATTGCGTCGCTGCCTACCCCTACGGAGACATAATCGTAAACATTTTTGCTTTCAAACTTATTCCCACATTTGTTATATTACACCATCACAGTCTCCGTATAAGTTAATAGCTTTGTTTATTGATCATTAATTAAATATTATTTACGATATAGTTAATTAATTAGGTGATCATCAAGATATCGATCTGTGTGTAGTAAAGATTTATTAGACGTTGTTTTGAACGTGTGTTATATAGTTGCGGATTTGACAAAACAATTTATATCAAAGCCTTTTACTAGGTAGCTTCATTTGCGAGAGACCGTCTGGGTTGGTGTCACAGCTTTGTCTGTTTTTGGCGTCAAGTAGCAGTGTCTTAAGACTTTTGTGTTTCAGTTTGAGGGACATGAAGGCCAGTGCAATTACTGGGCGTTATGATGAGCGCATTGCAGTATATTTCAGATTCTTATATGGTATTGCTTCTGTTTACGGGTATGTGTGGCGCTTACATCAGGCAAGCGACCTACTCGTTTTGCCATTCAACCAAATAAAAAAGCCCCATTTACATGAAGAGAGTTTATCGCAAGACACGAGTATATATTTTTTTAATATAGTATAGGCCGGCAAACGAGCAAGTGGGTCATCTGATGGTAAGTGATCTCCACTGCCCATGTACGCCCACAATACTAAAATAATCATGGGCGCGTTGCCGACCTTAAAAACAACGGATTGGGAATTTGGGCCTCCGGATATCTCACTCACCGTACGATACGCAGCAGCAAGCTGTTAATTTACGCCGGTTTTCTGTAAGACATTGGTCAAATAATCAAAAAACTCTTATTTACAATACAGTTCGAAACAAGAATCGTATGGCACGACCTCGTAAATGACGGTTTCCTGATATTAATAATAGTGGGATACTTGTCACTAGTCCCCACGACGTGGATCCATAATAACTTGGTGAATTGGCATGTACCAAGTACGTATGTTTTTGTCACACGGCTGTAATTCAAAGCTGATTAGCCAACGAATAAAGTTACGAATTATTGCTTCCCGTTGGGTCATCAGCCACTTAGCAGTGGGTTCGTGCGCGAGTCAAAATATACTTGCTTAAATGGGAGGAGGCACTTTATGATTACTATACGATTTGAGGTGCCTAAATATTTTAATAAAATACAATATGATTTTATACAAATATGTGTACTGTGGTTGGAAATTACTGCTTAACTTCTGTCGCCTTTATACTCTACTGAATCATGAGACGGGCAGCTCGCTCGCCTGATAGTAACCGTCACGCCTGCCCATAAACTATAGCAATACTCTTAACATTGAATTACAAAGTAGGTAGGTACTGCGTCGTTTTAATAGAGTCCGTCTAGGTTGGTACTACCGCTTTGTCTATTTCTGCCACCAACTAGCAGTGTGTAAGCATTGTTGTTTCGGTTTGAAAGATACTGTAATCAGTTAAATTACTGGGCATTATGAGATTTAACGTTTTATGTCTCGCGGTGACGAGCGCAGTCCAATGCCGTGCAGTGCTTTGTATTCTATTTATGGGCAGGCGTGGCGTGGTTACCATCAGGCGAGCGACTTGCTCGTTTCATTATTCAAGCTAAAATAAAACATCAGTTGTGTGTATAGTTTTTAATATCTATGTTGGCATGAAATACATGATGTGGTCGAAAATATTTTAAATTATATAGGTAATATTGAAAAATGTTGGTAACTTATTTTTCATGAAAAATTATTAAGTTGAATTATGTTGTACTTGCTCTTTTCCTTCTAGCTTCGGAAATTGTTACCTTTCTGAGATACATTTCGTTGATAATACACATGAGTACGTAACATATAATTTTAATTTGTGTTCAACTCTTTATTTCATATTTCCCACGGCATAGAAATTTCCATAAAATATGGATGATTAAGAAATTGGGAATAGGAGGAGGATTTGGGCCTTCGGATATCCAACTCACCGTAGGAAACGCTGAGTAAGCTGCTACTTCACGTCGGTGATTAGTGATAACAAGTCGGCCCATTCACGCTGTAGACAAAATTGTCTACCGTGTGGCTCTACCTCTCAAAATATTTATTTAATTATTGTAAAAAGAATTTTGAACATTGAGATTATTTTATATGAATAAACATTGGACATAATACTTTATTCCAGTGTCTAGATATTGCGTGAAGTCTAGACAAGGCACGAATAATTTGCTTTATTTACTATGCAACTATTTAATTATGTCAATAGTCTGTTGGTATATTTTCTAACGACCACATTCAACGTACTTTATAGCCCTTCATTATAAATAACAACATCTTATTAGTGTATTTCATTTTAACGTGCCTAGTGTTAATTATTTTATAAATGGAACGGGAATTAATACATATCATAGGCTTGTTTACGTAACCATAGACGACAGACGTTTCCTCTATGGATTTCCACAGTGTTATGATATGTATGTCGTAAACAGATTGTAGAATTGACCATATCATGAAATATTATCATGCTCAGTGGCGCAGCGGGCGAGTAGCCGGCTGCGAAGCGAGAGGCCGTGGGTTCGATTCCCGCACCAAGACAAATGTTTGTGTGATCCACAATTATTTGTATCGGGTCTGGGTGTTGTGGGACCACAAGTCCCTCGTAGTTCTTGATACCCACGACACAGGTTAACCTAGTGTGGGGTCGAGACTATGTGTGTGACTGTTGGGTGTATTAATTTATTTTATTTATTTATTTATATTCGACTATTTATTTTCGTAAAGAATCGGTTGTTAGTGCTAAAAAAATTAGTTGATATTGCGCTGGGATGATGCGGTTTGAATCTTAGATCGAAAAAAATTCTGTGGCTAAATATTTCAATCCATATCTGGTCACCCACAAAGCCAAACGTTTTTCAAATAACTTGTAAGTAGTTAAAATTATGCTAAGTCTGTTTTGCGCTTGGGCCTTCTCGTACCATAGATTTGTCGGTATTAGGTATCATATGGGGCAACCCGTCGTCTGACCCCCCACAACCCGCAATGGCAACCAACTTTCGCCATTGCCACGTCGGTTAATCAGCAGAGTTGTACCACGTGCAGATAAGGCTGGCTTTGGGCCTAAGTTGTTGGCCCACTTACACTCCTAGTCCTCATATTACTATGCTGAATAAGATTTTTTTATGCCTTAGGTCGGCAAACGAGCTAGTGGGTCACCTGATGGTAAGTGATCTCCACCGCCCATGAACGCTCACAATACCTACCAAAAGAATTATGGAGGCGTTGCCGACCTTAAAGAATCGGGATAATTAAGGGCTTGGGAAGGGGAGGGGGATTTGGGCCTCCGGATATCTCACTCACCGGACGAAACGCAGCAGCAACCTGCTACTTTACGCCGGGTCGTTACCACTGTGAGACAGTGACCCGGCCGAGCCGGCCCATTTATGCTGTAGACAAAAGGCTCTTGGCTCTACCACTCAAAGCCTTAACCTTATTATACAAAAACTCAATAAACGAACATACATACAAATTATGATTTTAGTACTTAGTATAGGTAATTCTCTCACGTGAGCTTTCGCTAAGCCGCAGTGTGTAAGCACTATATTTCGGTTTGAAGGATATCGAAGCCAATGAAATTATAGTTCTTAGTATCTTTTGTCTCGGGGTGACAAGCGCAGTCCAGTGCCATACATGTTCAAAGTTTTGTATAGCGTGTTTTCTGTTTATGAGCAGGCGCTTACCATCAGGCAAGCGACCTGCTCGACTCGTAATTCAATTTAAAAAAAAACAATTCAAGTGTGAAAAGATGACAGATCGCTTATTGGTGTAATGTACAGTAAGTAGTACAACCAAAATGTATTGCTCGTTATCGCGACCTACTTTCCAGTTGACGAGGGAAACGAGTCTTAAATTACTCGATACTGAATTTCACCGGCATTTGAGGCAAGGTCATTCGGACATCACCTTCCTTTGACGGAGAAAATTTGTCTGAGGGTTTGTTGGGCCCTTATTTGTACTTGTTTGATGTAAAAAGTTGACATTTGTATATTGTTTCTTTAATAAAATAATGGAATATTGTAATACCCTAATCCATACAATATACCTACCGGGTGTAAGGGGACCTCCTTCGAAGCCGAAAGGGTAATAAAACAGAAAACTCTGTTCCTTTGCTTTTTACTTGTCATTTTGAAAACGTAAGCCCGCAGTGGAATGCGTGCGTCAATACTCAGTAGGTACATCGCACCGCATGTCGTGCCGCACAGCTGATACCAAGCGTTAGTTAGATATATAACCATAGTGTTACCTCTATTTACAAATAGACATCATATTTTTCTAAACAGAGGTCCATCAAGGTCGGCAACGTGCCCATGATTCGTGTGACATTGTGGACGTAAATGGGAGGTGACCCATTTGCTCGTTTGGCCTTTGCTATAAAAAATATTTTATTCAAACTTACTAAGTTCAAGTTCTCAATTAACCTAGTTTCTAAACAAAAAAACTGCATTCAAATTGGTCCATTCGTTAAGGCGCTATGATACCACACAAACAGATAGACAGATATACCCACAGATAGACAAAGGGGTCAAACTTACAACACTCCTTTTTGTCGAGGATTAAAAATAAAAGAACAGACGGTTGCACACAATGATCGTCCATTGATTTAATTGTAGGACTAAACTGCACGTCGGCCGACAAAATTCCCTTCACGTACGACAAAACGAAGGAGTCTTGGCAAAAACTCTGGCCGCAACATATTATCCCAGTTCCTTGCTCTCGATCTTAAAACAAGTCCAACTAGGTGTTTTTTTTTTTTTCGATCTTTATGGTCTAAAAACTCGGTGCCATCCCGACTTGATGCATGATTTATGTAAGATATTGAATAACAAATAGGCTAAGGTGTAATAGGCTAAGGAGAATATAATATAAGCGGGCTATAAAAAGTTTTAAGTACCACACTGAAAATATTTCTTTGTTCATTTTGTGTTAGGTAGTTTTTCTCAAAACCATAATGAAATGCTTATGCACATTTTTCAAATGTCAAAAAATACGTTGTTGTTAAATCCGGTCTTCAATTTAGTGACTAAGGCCCACTTGCACGACGATCCTAAATTAAGTTTTACCCACTCAATCAGTTTAAGAGACGTCAAATCATATGAAAACTGGACATGAGTGAATAAGTTTAGTGGTAAAACTAGATTTAAGGTCGTCGTGCAAGTCAGCCTTAATTAAGTTACATTATACTTTCTTGTTCTATTCGAAGTACACGACTAGTGTTGAGTAGGACATACTTGCAAGAGGCATTACATTTGTCCCGTACATAACGATATAATGTAAGAGCGCCTCAAATTTGTTGCATGTAGTTACAACTAGTACTTGCCGAGCTCATTTCCGTCCCATGACGTGATAGGGGGTGAGTCTATCGACATACCGGGCACAATTCCAGACTCTGGGCTGATACAAAGCATTCCATGATAGAAACACCCAGTATCACTTTAGCCGACTCGACTTTTTTACTTATCAAAAATAATTAAATAAAAGATTAAATTAGGTGTATGAAATTTAAGATTTCTAACCAATATGACTTTAGTTATAACACAAATGTCGATATCTGCTAATACCGGTTATGAAAGTGTCATCTCTACAACACAACACTAAACACACAACGTCTACAACACTAAACTCCAAGAGAAACAAAACTTACATTCCATTAAATCTTTTTCAACAATACGAATTACCACAACAGGATATCTATAAGCGATTACTTTTTACTTTCTAAATGACGATAAATACCTTCAGCCGCGCCGGAAGGCGCTGTTTGCAAAAAAAGTAATTCTACACTGCAAACTTTATCTCCGTCTCGCTTTATAAAGCCATGTATACACTAGGTAACATTGGAGGCGTAACAGGTGACGCTAGACATGTTTATCAATGTTGCACAACAGAGAGAGACGTTGAGGATGACGTCGTGCGTCGGGTCTACCTGTTATTTGCTAAACAAAAGCTACATGTCGCGTCGTTGCCCAACAGGCTCGGTTGCATGTTGTGAAATATATTTATTGTCTAGTGTATACGTGGCTTTAGTTCTTACTTTAGATATAAAATCTATGTGACTTCCATTCTACTTTATCGGCTGAGTGAGCTTAATCTTGTTGATTAATCCGCTTTGATTTATGATTTTTAGATAATACTTTTTTTTAAGAATTGGATCCTGGGAACTGTTTAATGACATAGTAAAGAATTTCTAACTTTAAAAAAAATAACCAACAACCGTTAAGCCCCATTAACACGGAGAGAGTTTATCGCACGAAAGAATTGGGAATATTAAAGAAAAAAATCGTTAGGAAGGCGCGTAATCGCAGAATTGGGGGACGACCTCTCGTTACCAGCTGTGGTTAAGCCCATGGTCGAGAACGAGAGGTCGTGGAACGCCATGACCACCTTCTGCGAAACAGTCATCGCGGAAGGAGGTGGCGGAGCGTGAGCGGGAAATAACATCCCAGCTCGCTATCCGCCGCTGAAGGGTCACGCGCAGGAGGATGCGGGAGGCACTCCTACCCCACTGACAGAGGCCTGGGCGGCGGACACGTGGAAGTCCGTCGTCCGACAGTTAAGGCCTCGAGATGACGCGCGCGGCGTTCCCGCGCGAACCTCTCGAGCGGAGCAAACAGGTGGGTGGATAACTCTCCCAAACACCCACCGACCGGAGAGGCCCTTTACAAGGGCCGGCGCCGTCAGGCCGCGGAAGAGTACAATAGCGTTCCCGCAGCCCCGACCGAACAAGCGCACCCGGAGGAACACCGTTGAGTTTTAGTCCGTGAGAGTCGGACATAACCACCCCGACTGACCACGCAGTGGGGTACCACCCCACCCCACCATAAAGGGTTTCCCAACGTAAAAAAAGGAAGGCGCGTAATGCTATTGAATAAATGATTATGATTAATAAAGAATCTTATATTGCGCAGAGTTTTCTGTTATATTCTCGCCAATATCGTACGAGAAGAAAGCCTGTCCATATAAATGGGGCTTAATATTCAAACATTTGTCTTATATTTTATCTTACACATATGCTTATCTTCATAAGGTGGTAGGTCTCTCATATGCATGATGCCGTCTGGGTTGGTACCACCGCTTTGTCTATTTCTGCCGCCAAGCAACAGTGTGTAAGCACTGTTCTGTTTCGTTTTAATGTAAATTGAAACCACTAAAATTAATAGGCCAACTCATGTCTCGGAGTGACGAGCGCAGTCCAGTGTCATGCAGTGTTTTATAATTCAAAGTTCTGCGTGGCGTTGCTTCTGTTTATGGGCAGCCGTGGTGCTTACCATTTGGCGAGCGACCTGCTTGTCTCTTTTACTTATTTTATATGGCGATAGGCTCGCCCGCTATCACATCACGGGACGAAGATACGCTCGGCGAAATGTGGGTGTACTGGTTACACCTCTGCCTACCCCTTCGGGGATTACAGGAGTGAATGCATATATATTTATATATTTGTGAAAGAATCATCAAAATCGGAATAAATAAGTGAGTATCGTATGAGTGGTAGAGCCACGCTGTAGACACTTTTGTCTACAGCATGAATGGGCCGGCTCGTCCAGGTCGTTACCACTGTCTCACAGAAAATCGGCGTAAAGTAGCAGCTTGCTGCTGCGTTTCGTACGGTGAGTGAGATATCTGGAGGCCCAAATCCCCTCCCCTTCCCAATTCCTTAGTTATCCCTTTCCTTTAAGGTCGGCAACGCACCCATGATTCTTCTGGTATTGTAGGCGTACATGGGCGGTGGAGATCACTTACCATCAGGTGACCCACTTGCTCGTTTGCCGGCCTATGCCATAAAAAAAAAAACGAAGTTTTAGTCTTTCATCTTCGATTGCACCCACTTAAGCGTGGAGTTTTTTTCTTATTTAAATTGAATTAACTTTGATTAAGTTATACCTTCTCTTTCGAATGCGAAAATAATTTTTAAAATCGGACCACTCTATGAAAAGTTATACGTAGTCGTAACGCGGACGCATTACAACTGCGTAACCGAGGCAGTCACGTTGTAAATTTATAAAAATAGAATAAAAGGCAATATATTATTAAGTCAGGCATTGTAAGTTAATATTCCAGAATCGTGTGTGACTTAAATGAAGTCATCTCGATGCCCGTTTGGGGTTCATCAGCAATTAGAGGAATCTTTTTGCCGAGCCGGTTTACAGTTAGTGCGTCCAGGCCACCTCCCATACATGGACTGTGGTCCCGGTTCGCAGGAATGCGTCAGTATTGCGCCGTTCCGGCTCAGTCTTAGCTTTCTAGTCCATTGACGTAGGCATGTCGATTTGGATTTGATTGATTTTAGAATCGATGTTTTTGGATAGGCAATCGATTTTTTTGGATAGTACGCACTCACGCCTGTATTCCTCGAAGGGGTAGGCAGAGGTGTAGTACACCCACATTTCGCCGAGCGTATCTCCGTCCCACGATGTGATACAGGGCGAGCCTATCGCCATACCGGGCACAAATTCCAGACTCCGGGATGATACTGAGCATTTCGTAATAGAAAAACTACATTTTTTGGATAGTTTCATTGTAAAATTACATTATTTTGCCTGGCACATTTTTAAATTACAGATTTGGGCGTTGATCAGTAATAAAAGCTTTTCATCACTAAGGTGTTTCAAATTTACTTAACTTTCTTTCTGCCTGGGTCCGCTTTCCCATCATGATTTGATGTTGGATTTGGTATTATGCGGAGCGACCCGCCGCCTGACCTACACAATCCGCAAAGGAAATCAAGTTTTTCCATTCATATCTTCTATATTTAAAAGCTTGATTGATTCTAACGTTTATTTAGTTAATTCAAATTGAGTTTACCAGAAAGAGTTTCGTCAAAACCCACTTTTATTGGGTTTTTGTGAAATTGTGGGCACAATGATCTATTAAATCAATTGTGTTATTTTTAATAAGATCGTTATCTATTGTGATTTATCAACATTATTGTTGATACGAGTAAAGTATTGTGTTGGGTAACAAAAGTGTAATAGGATTTACATTCATTACATTGTATAATATATTTTAAATTTCTTTTTATATGTATAAGCAGCGGTAGCTCAGTGGGGAGTTGTACAGACTGTCGAGACGAAAGTTTCAGGTTCGAAACCTGCCCAAAGAGCATGCATGCACCTCTGGCTTTTTAAGTTATGTGTGTATTCATTGTTAATTATATCGCTTGCTTTAATGGTGAAGGAAACAACATAAGAAACCTGAAGAAAACATAAGAAACATGCCTGAGAAGTTCTTCATAAGAATTTATTTTTACATACTAGAGTAGAAAGTGGAAATATTTATCTAAGAAACTCATTTCCTTTACAACTTTGGTTTAAAGCGATGTTTACATGTTAATTAAAGGTATTCGAATATCGTATGCGAAAGTTTGGATATTTGTAAATTTGAATGTTTATTAATCAATCATGTCTTACTAGATAAACGGATTTGGAATAATATATTTATCACCCAGATACACCATGTCCTGAATTAAAGCATAAGCTAAATTTTTATTCCCGAAAAACATGTTTTAGCAGGCACCACGAACAAAAGCTAGTAGGTACTTAGTTAAATTATACCCTAATGTTTTTTTAACACCTGCTGCCAACCAGCTGTAGATCTTTATAGATATATTTATATATCAGGGTTCCTAAGGAAAGAGAGGTACACTGCTGATTAACGGACGAGGCAATGGTGAAACTTGGTTCCCGTCGCGGGTTGTGCAGGTCAGATGGTGGGTCGCCCTGTATAATACCAAATATTCTGATATTTATGTAACAAAAAAACCAACTCTGACATTAAGCCGATATAATGCTGAGTAGAAAGAAAGAAAGAGTTTCTGCAAACCAAGCTAAGAACCATCTCCATAAAAAAGGTTTCAAATTTAAAAAACCGCATTTAAATCGCACCATTCGTTTAAGTACTACCATATCACAGACAAACGTATGGACAGACGGACGAACGGACAAACAAGGGGTCAAACTTATTACATCCCTCTTTTTTGTCAGAGGTTAAAAATATAAATCAACTAGAGATTCAAAGCTTATAGATCAGAGGCGTTCGATAACTTATATGATGTAGATCAAAACTATCTACATATAATGGGCCTAACATATAAACGTTGTTCAAGCACTCTTAAACACAAACACTCTTTTTTCTTTCTCTCTCAACACCATTTACAAAGTTGCTAGGAAGAGACAAAACAGTTTTTGACTTATCAGTGCTTGAATAACTTTTAAGTAAGACCCCATACTGTCCAAATATTTTTAATTTATTTTTATGCACAAACATTTATCTACCTATTGAGTAGTGTACATATACGGCGAACTGTCTCTCGTTTAGCGGTAATGAGTACACAGTGCAATGTTAGAGCGTCGACACGTACGTACCTACTCGCATGATAGGTGAGGTACAGCTAGGGTTACCAGATAGAGGATTATAATTTTCGGGACATTTCTGAAGTTAAGTAAGAAAAAAAATAATTTATGCTTACGGTTCGGCGTGAAAATCTGTTTTACTGTCATACAACACCCATTTGTCTAAACTTTTGTAAAATCGTTGCTTAGCTGATGCCTACGTCCTTTAACCTTCTTGCCAAGTTTATGCCAAAAAATGTGGCGTCATAAGATCTATTTTGAGTTATCGATATTTTTCACAAATTTTATTTAATTAACTTATAGTATAACTGTGGCTTACAAAATAGGTGCATCTATTAAATAGTAATTCTCACAAACGAGATACAGCGATATGAAATTTTAATAAAATGTAAATAATAGCTAAAAACTGATATTACGGACTATAGTTACTGGACACGTGACTAGATACAAAATTCCGGGATATTCTCGCATATCACGGCCTTCTGGCAACCCTAGGTACAGCGGACGCGCTCCATTACTTCGAGAAACTGCCATTACAGCAATTGTGATCTGACTGGGACGAGATTTCTTCCACGCACTGGTACTGTATCCAGTTATTGTAATAAGGCTTTAAAACGGCTTTATTTGGGTTAAGAAAAGTTGCTTTTGTTGTTATCGACTGGGAATTAATTGGATATTTTAAAATTGTAACGCATATGAATCTCTTTAAATTCAGCACTTAGATTAAAAATATCTACTTCGCTAAATGAATGGAACGATTGAAATGGGTTTTGTGTGTTTGAAAGCTGGTTAATCGAGATGATTTTTAACTATGTTTAAAGAAAATATGTACAGCCATTTAAAAGTGTTGTCTATTAGTTCGACGAGTATATTTGTTTTATTTATGTATGCATAACTACATATAACTCTGCCAAATGAGCAACGATTTTCATGATTCTTTTATCATTCGAAAAATTATATTTAGCTATTTGAATTTCAAGAACAAATTTCTTCCCTAAGGGGTGAAATCGGGGATGAAATACTAAAACTTTGCCATTTTTGTGTACGGATTTTTACAATTCTTTTTCTAAATAAAGGTAAATATATTTGTAACAAAAATAAAGCCGACTCAAAAAAATCTAAAAAGCTATAAATAACCAATATTGAGCCGGTGCTTTCAATATAAATCACCCTTAAACTTCGGTAAGTAGCACTGAATCAAAAAGGGGTTCATATTATTGTTAGCGTTTTGATCATAATCATTATTATGATCATGATTTTTGTCAATCGTTTTATGGGTTTCATACTAAACTTATTTAATGTAACATGACATGATCGCTCTACCGTAAATCCTAATGTTGGAGAAAAGACTGCGTCACATTATAGTATGATATTTGCCTAATCATTTTAGTGATTTGCGGCAATTTGAACGCAAGTGTAGTTATACAGTTTTAAAACAATATGACTTTTTTCTTCTTCTCCCACTCGCAGTGGGGTCGGCGCAACATGCATTTTATGTTACAGAAATATTTGACTTTGTAGCTTTACGACCGGCCGCCTGAAGTCAACCCCTCTGGGGTGAAAACAGCCAGACCCGAATCAAATATTTAATACATAAATTTGATGGTATTTAGTATTTACATCGGGTGACCCGCCGTCTGACCCTCACAACACGCAACGGGAGAGGGAGTTGCCAGTATCCCAATAGCAGGGACCCATCTAGTTAAGTATTATGGTTTAAAAAAAACCCGCAGCTGGAACCTAGTTTTGCTATTGCTTCGTCCGTTTACCAGCAGAGTGTACCATGTGCTGGGAAGTCGGCTTTGGGCCTAAGATGTTGGTGGCCCACTTTAGCCGAACTAAAATAAAGTAAATAAGGTTGTCTGGAAAAGAACGCTCTTTGCGATAAGACCGCCCATTGTAACACCGTTACTGAATGATCCTTGTCTATATGCTATCGACAGCCTCCGTGGCGGAGTGGGCGAGTAGCCGGTTGCGAAGCGTGAGGACGTGGGTTTGATTTCCGCACCTAGACAAAATATGTTTGTCTGATCCACAAATATTTGTCTCGGGTCTGGGTGTTGTGGGACCGCAAGTCCCTCGTGGTTCCTGATACCCACGATACAGGTTTACCTAGTGTGGGGTCAGGACTATGTGTGTGACTGTTGGGTGCTTTACTTACTTACTTACTTTATTTGGTGTACAATGAAGAATATTCTATCTATCCATCTAAAATAAGCAAATAATACACCCGTTAACGTACATTTTAAGTACCTATCAAAATCTAAATCATTACATGGTAGTTTTTTTGTCGGCATTATATAAACGCTAGTTAAATAAAGTTCGAATAGCTTTACAACAGGATTTCTATTTCAATTAGTAAAGCATTTTATTTTTTTCATTTCGTTGTCAATATACATTATTGATGACTGTGTACATGTCGATCAAACTCTTTAGAGAAAGTTGGGTAAGAATTAAGACTCGCTTTTTATTGGAGTTCCGTAAGGCACCAACTATAGATTTAATAGTTTTCGTCTTGTTTTCTGGGGATTTATTGTATTAAATTTATATATAATAATGTTATACACATCCCACTGCTGGGCTTGTACTTCCTCTACAGAATGAGAGTCTAATGCGGGTTGACAGACTCTACATATCTTCGAAATTCTTATACAAAACTTATAGCTATGCAGGTTTCCTCACGATGATGGCTTGCAACCAGTCTCGGAAGCATGCACCTCTGATTTCTCTAAGTTACTTGTGTATTCATTGTTAGTTAAAAATCGTCAGAATATCTGCATTTAAGATAAGTTATCCATAAGAATTTGAAATGAATGTGAATGTGAAATCTGCCAACCCGCATTAGGCCAGCGCAGTGGAATAAGGCCTAATCACTCTCATTCAGTATAGGAGACCTGTGTCTAATAGTGGGACGTGTATAATACAGGGCTGGTAATTCATATTGGTAGGAGTAGGTAGGTATATATAAATATAGTCCCCACAGCGCCAGAGGAATTGAAGGTCTGTCCGACCTTTAAAAACAGAAGTGGGGTTCTGATTAAGAGATTTTGGATCTTCAATTATCTCAGCGACGCGCGACGTAAGAAACGGTAAAGTAACTTTATTTCACGTCGCGTTAATTTAATATGATATGGTCGACAATATAATTGGACTGCAAGCCGTACTAGTAAATACGGTCACAATTTCCATGCTTAAAGTTTATACGGCAGTTTCAGTCTCTTCGGCTTTTTGTTTTGTTTTTTTTTTGAGTTTTTGTTTTCTAGTTTGTTTTTACTGGGCATTATGAGACTGAACATCGTATGTCTCGGGGTGATGAGCGCAGACTAATGCCATGCAGTGCTTTGTTATTCAAAGTTCGGTGTTGTTTCTGTTTATGGGCAGGCGTTGCGCTTACCATCAAGCGACCTGCTCGTTTCGTCACTCAAGCTAATAAAAAAAATACGGAACCATGGATGAAGGCCCATTTCCCACCACGCTGGTTTAAAGGTTCTAAATAACAATAAAATAACGTTACCACTTAGCATGATTGTTAGAGACAGGCCGATTACAACCTTAGTTCAACGCAAATCCGGTGGGCTTTTACTGTTTATTCACAATATATTCGAAAGTAGGATACAGAATGAATATTGAATCGATATTCTAGTAGTAATTGTTTTTGTAGTTCGAGGGCGTTTGCAAAAAAATGAGTATTACTTAGTCGATGACTGTGCAAAAGTCGCGGAACGTTTTTTATGCGTAACTTAGATCCGGGTAAAGTAACTGAAATTAGATGCGAGGTTAGAAAAGCTTTAAAGACCTACGCGTACCTAGTTCAGATTTAAATAAATTATTGGAATCAAAATATTTTTTTTTTTCAGATATCATATTGCTGTATATACTTCTGATATACATCCATATATTGCAAGGCAGAAAAAATTGTGTTTAGCTTATTTTATGAGAATATTTACCTATATGATCCAGCGGCACCGAGTTTTTTGTTGTTGTTATAAAAAAGTGTACATACATACGCACTCACGCCTGTAATCCCCGAAGGTGTAGGCAGAGGTGTCACCAGTACACCCACATTTTGCACCCGAGCAAGAATTTCGAGTAGAGTCTATCGAGTGTAGTTAATCGTAATATACTAATTCTATGGAGTCTATCAGACTGTAAAGTTACAAGCCATGCTATAATAAACAAAATAGTGAAGCAAATCGTTCAATCGCGTGATAATAACATACAAACAAAACGAAGCTCCGAAACCTTCCACTGAGTTAATAACAATTACAATTCAACAAACGTTGCCTAACATTTGCTGAATTATAAATGTCGTCGATTAAAATTATATACGAATTCAAAATGGTGGCCACGCATTAATAATATTTGATTTTTCCTATTGTGATTCGCGGATTATTTTACGCTTTATAGAATATCAATGAGGTGGATTTTAGCCATACAAAATACTTTATTGCGGCTAGTTTGTATTTTATTCACGTCGGAGGATCTAAGAATAGTTTATATCCGTTTTTGATTTAATCTTAAAAAACGTATGTGATTTATGCACTATTTATAAATGAGTTTTTGGCAGCGGCTTTGCTTGCAAGGAAGGAATCCTAGCAATCTTATTCATTTTGTTGGTAACAACTATGTATGTACCCTCGTACGGTATCACGACCTTATTTCCCTTTGTTTTCTCTAATAAACATATAGGTGTTGATTTCGTTAATAAAACCGCATGGCGTCAACTTTCAAGCTTAAATTACATATCATAATAGTCGAAATAAAATTAGATTTATAGATTATGTAGGCGTCACGATTGTTGTGAAACGTAAAAAAATGCGGTTTACGTATTCAACGTCGATATTGACAAATTAAATTCGGTAAAATTTATTAATCTGCCCAACCGGCTATGGTAAAGTTATGATTTTTCGTGTTAATATCATCAAATTTAGCATAAAGGCGCCATGAGTGGCGCCGTTCATAATCTCAGATTTATGCTGTTTCAACTTCGATGCTAATAAATTATAGAGCGAAAGTTTTTATGCTATAGAAACAAGGTCTAATAGTTAACATTGTTTTATGTGGGCGGATATGTATAGGCTTTAGTTTTAGTTCATGGTTCAATTATTGAGTTACTAGATTTTATCTTTTGTTTATTGAAATAGCCACAATAAAATATGTGTAATCCTTAAATAAATAAAATATACATACGTACTAACTCCTTTAAAAGGCCTGTGGTAGTCATAGGTGACACCAGTACACCTACATTTCACTGAGCTCATTTCCGTCCCATGATGTGATAGGGGGTGAGCCTATCGCCATACTGGGCACAATTCCAGATCCGGGCTAATACTGAGCATTTCATAGTTGAAAACCCCAACTATATCACTCTTACCCGACCCGGAGATCTAATACGAGACCTCAGCACAGTAGTCGTACCGCATACGTATTACAACTTACTGCGCCACCGAGGTACTCTACCTAAATGAAATGTACAGTTTTAATATGATATAGTTATAGACTAGTATATGCAAAGTATTGTGAAAGTCTATTTGTAAAGTCTATAGGACCTGTTTCACATTGTCCGGGTATAGTATAAATATCAAGTTCGGCCTTGTCGAGTATTTTTATGCGACTATAAGAAGGAGGTTCTGAATCTGTATTTTGTATATTTTTATCATATATTACGTGATATACCGTATGTGACAGCCTTCGTGGCGTAGTGGACGTGTAGTCGGCTGTGAAGCGAGAGGCCACGGGTTCGATTCCCGACCGAGAAAAAATATTTGTGTGATCCACAAGTGTTTGTATCGGGTCTGGGTGTTTTTCCCCAGAGGGGTTGACGCCGGGCAAGCGGCCGGTCCTTAAAACTATAAGCCAAATCTTTCTGTAACATGTGTTAAATAGCATGTTGCGCCGACCCACTGCGAGTGGGATAAGGGCAGGCGGAAGTAGGAGATATACCGGTCGAGTACAGAATCTCATTTTTTAAGTGGGTTATAGATACATCACACATCTATGTCTCAAAACCGTAACAGTAGGCGGTGCGTGGGTCTGTCAGAAAAGATCCAAAAGTATATTACACATATTTACATTACTCGATAACTCACATTGACTTTAGCAATAACAGTAAACCTATAATTAAAATCCAACATTTATACGAGTAGTGAACGGATATCGTAACCTCTACACACTGCTCGATTCACTTCCCGGTTCGAGTAAAAACTATGGAAACCTTCGTGTATAATAGGAGTATACAATAAAATAAATGGCGTACATAGTCAATAATGTGGTTAAATTACATTATGAGAGAGGTTTACGAAGTGAAGGCAAAACTTCGAGAAATCTTGTGTACAATATTTGTTTCCCTATTATAATGTAAAGGTCTTGGATTTTAAAGCCAGACATGGTATAATATATGCATAATTTATATTTATAACAAGGTGGTCGGTCCTTCGTATGCGAGAGGCCGTCTGGGTTGGTGCCACCGGTTTGTCTATTTCTGCCGCCAAGCAGCAGTGTGTAAGCACTGTGATGTTTAGGTTTGAAGGTCATTGCAGCCAGTGAAACTGGGAATTATGAGAATTAACATCTTATGTCTCGGGGTGACGTGCGCAGTCCAGTGCCCTGTAGTTAATTATAATTCAAAGTTTTTGTGATGTTGCTCTGTTTATAGGCCGGCGTGGCGCTTAGCATCAGGTGAGCAATCAGTTAGTTCGTTTCTAAACTAACCCGCATTAGGCCAGCGTGGTTGGACTAAGGCCTAACCCCTCTCATTCAGTGGAGGAGGCCCGTGTCCAACAGTGTGACATGTATAATACAGGGCTAGTATTATTATTGTATTACATAAGCAGATGTTATATTGATAAGGCAACATTAAAGTTATTGGTATTTAAGAATAGGGAATAACAAAGAAAAGCACTTGCATCTGTCAATGAAATTAAATAATAAGAGAAAAATGTGTTTACAATTCCTCATTTCTTAGTGCATGTCTTCTTACATTTATGCCATCTGTAGTTGCAGCTTTTGCTGCTATATAAACATAATTTTATTATTCTTGAACTTGAGAGTACGCACATTTTACTATTTATAGTCACAGTAAGTTAAATGCCAAGTTCATTTGTTGCGTACACCTGGGCTTTGACCGTTTAAAAAACCATTACTGTATTAATATGGTGTATGTACTTATAGTTATTAAAATGGTATATTAAAATGGAAAGTTATGGTACACTGCCGATAGTAGTATCTAACGTCAATCGTGAGCGCGTGTCTGCGCGTTTATACTGTGAACTACATATACATACATATGCCCTCCCGCCCGTAATCCCCGAAGGGGTAGGCAGAGGTGTAACCAGTACACCCACATTTCGCCGTGCCACACATTTCCCGTGATGTGATAGGGGGCGAGCCCATTGCCATACGGGGTGCAATTCCTTGAGCATTTCGTAATAAAACCCAAAACGTAAAAACCAGAAATCACTTTAGCCGACCCGTGGATCGAACACGGGACCTCAGCGTCAACCTCAGTTGTAACGCGTACGCATTACAACTGCGTACATACTCCTATAGTTTACTCAAAACATGACCAATCCATTTTTAGCGACTTTGTCACTCTTCTTAGAACGTATGTTATATCTGCCGCTAAAGTACAGTGTGTGAGCACTGTTGTGGTCCAGTTTGAAGGACAATGGAACTAGTAAAATTATTGGGCATTCTGAGATTTAATATATTATGTCTCGTCCAATAAGCTTGTAATATGTAATTCTCGACATAAAACCTAATTTAAAAAAATCGCCACGTTAGTTCTATAATATTTTTCTTTAAACTCGTGTATTTCATCGCTAACTGGTTTAGATAATCTATAATAAGAATAATAATCACTTATTATATCACAAAAGCTGTAAAAAATAATATAACAAAATTTCAAAAAGCCATGATACGGAACGAAGCTCGCAACGCCCCAACATATCAACCATATTGTTTTTATACAACAAACTCGTTTGTAATCCTTCGCATCACAGCAGGAATGCCTTCCCAGCTTTGTGAATGACAGGTATCTTGTAACACACGCAAATAATAACCATTTGTATAAGAAAACAATTTAATTACTACAGAATTAACTCTCTTTCCAAGAGAGGAGACTTTTTGTTCAAGTGAGACACCAGTTTTTAATAATAACCTAATTAAGAATCAACGTGCCTTATATATACTTATGGCCGTTCCTAATATTCTATATAGATTTGCTTACTATCAATACAGATCTTCCATACAAAATGTGTCAAAATGTTACTGTCAGTAAGCAAATCTGTCGATAGACAATATTGGGAACGGTCATTAGTTATTTTTAAAAAAATTGGTCAATGCACCAAAGTCAGCATTCTTCAGATTTCTAACTAATGCTTTCATACTAACAACTTTTTTTATAAGAAAGAAATCTTTATTTATGCTGTTGTTATCAGACAAAAGAACGTCAAGATGTAATTTCTATCAAATTGGCAGTAAAATAAAGAGTTACGGTAGATTTATGCGACGATAAAGATGTTGGCACTCGTGCGCGATACAATACATGCAGAATACGTCGTCAATACACCTACAAGCCATAAAAACTCGCCTGACCTTAGCAGAAGCAAAGTGAAACTAAACAGCGATCACCACAACTTGATATTTGTGCTAACCATGCTAGTACCGAGTGTTACCCTCATATTAGTAATAGCACCGTTTATTGGTGATAGTGAAGGTACTTAAGAGAAGAACTATGTAAAGCGGGTAGACAATAAGATTGAGACGTGGTGGAAGTGATTTGCTGAGGTATATAAGAAGGTGCGTTATTTATTAAAGGACTTAGTCGTGCTTAGAACTCTTCCGTGGAAACGCTGCCCAAGTGCAGTTATAATTGTGATTAATCATACCATGTGTAATATAATTTTGCGTTTAATGTGTAAAGACTATTAACATCCTGACGAAGTTATATCACTCAAGCAAAAAAAAACTACACCGGCCTAGGGTCCACCCAGCTTAATACATGATACAATAATTACCTATCCACCCGCGTTACACGTGCGTGATGGCATCACCGTCTAAACCCATCCCATTAGAGATAGGTCTTTTCTCAGCTGTGAGACAGCTAGGCTAATGAATCAAGTTTTTTTATTAGCTTGAATGACGAGACGGGCAACAAAAATCCAAAGTATCACATTAATAATATACAAACTTCAACACCAACAGCACTTATTATATTTATATTTGTACTTAATTTCCTAGCCGTATTTCGTTCCATAAAAAAAGTTTCATGCAAAGGTCAATCCGCGGCCCCTCCTTACTCCCTTAAAATGTAAATGTTAACAATCCTTTCTTAGCAGGCCACTGCATTACACAAAGTTTCATGATCCTAGCTTTAGTAGTTTTTAAAATTTCGTATTTAATCAGTCGGCCAGTGAGTGGTATTTCGCTTTGATATATATAGATTACTGCTCCGCTTCCATGGGTCGTAGCATGATGCTATAGCGTTATAAACCATCGTTTCTACAAAATGGATTTATGGTGTGATATGACTTCAATCGGTCAAGTTGTTCAAAAGTTAAAATAAATAGTTTCATACAAAGTTCAACCCATCTCCCCATATAAATGCGGCTTTATAATATAATAGTTGGAAGTAGCATAGAATACTTAAACTCAGGCAAGTTATTCGAAACTTCGGTCTTAGGAGGTTATAACACTCTCTCATATCTATAAAACCTAACAGCCTTTAATATTAGATGTTATTAATACTACAATTAGAAGATTGCTACCATTTCCTAGATTGAATATAAATGAATATGAATAACTGATTATCAACGGATGTGGACGCAATAAAACTTTGAAATAAAACTAGTTTATACGGATTTTATCGCGGTTTAATTTTTATTTTAGTCCCGACGTTTCGAAAGCTTTTCAGCCTTCGTGGTCACGGGAGAGACTGAGGTGTAGGTCGTCTCGAAAAGTTAATGTTACAATGGCTACCTTCATTTTAAAATTATACATATATTTTCAATTATTTAAAAAGTTAGTTGACACTAGTCCGATCTACGCAGAAAGAGCTCACGGTATCTTGAGGTCTGGCAGTTGGTCTTTTGGGTTCCGATTTAATTAAATGTATAATTGGATCCCAGGCTTGTGCAAGCTTCCAACCATCTTCTCTATTGAAATTTGGGTGTTTCTTAATTTCAATAGCCTCGCGAATCATCCTAGGTAGGAATCGGTGTTCTTTGGCAAGGATTTGTGGTTTGTCAAATCTAAGGTAATGTTTGGAGCCTTCATCTGAATGTTCAGCAACTGCAGACTTCGTAGAGCGTCGGTGTTTAACATCAGCTATGTGTTCTTTTACGCGGGTCCCTATGCTTCTTTTAGTTTGTCCAATATAGGAGAGTCCACAGTCACAATCTATTTTATATACACCCTGTTCTTGTAGAGGTATGTGACACTTGACAGATGGTAAAAATTGACTAATCTTCTTGGGCGGCTTGAAATAAGTTTTAATAGAAGCACGCTTCAGTATATAGCCAATCTTGTCTGTGACACCTCTAACATATGGTAATACAACAGGGGCACGTTCAACTGTGGCTGGTTTCACTCGGTTTCTGTGACGGCGGCGTGGAATTTGGAGCTTATTGTCTCGCAGTACTCGCTTGACATGCTGTAGCTCAGTAGCCAGATGTTCCTCGTCACAAATAAAAATTAAACCGCGATAAAATCCGTATAAACTAGTTTTATTTCAATGTGTAATATTCGCGTAAACCTAAGAAATCGCAATAAAACTTATTAAAATTTTGCCAAGATCTAGTTTTAATATGATAAATGGCGAACTTATAACCTGTCTAATGTCGTTCATGGGAAAACCATAAATTATAATAAAATTATATGTTTTGGTAGTATTTTCTTAGAATTTTAATGAACTAGTTTCTGAATGACGGATGGGCAATTAATTAAAAAACTCGAGTTATGATATTGTAAAATCATTGATATCTACTTTGGTGTTACAACATAATAATATTACAACCATTTACCTATGACCTTTTGACATTACGCTTTTAAACTAGAAACATTTTTTATAGATCTTTGGTCCTTTCCGAGAAACAGACTTAGTTAAATCACATATTTCGGCGTATTCTATTAGATTATAGATTAGTTAGCGGCTACATCAAATCTCATGACAGATTTTGTTAAAAAGATCGTCATAAATTACCCTATGGCCAAATCTATACGTGCGGTTCTCATTTAAGTTATCCCAATAGATCTGAGCAGATGTATCCCAAAAATATATATTACATACATAAATACATAGCAGGTTCAAAATCAGCCCCAAGACCATACACCTCTGTTTTCTAAATTATGTGTGTATTTATTGTTAATTATTGCTTGCTTTAACTTTGCTGTAGACACTTGTCTACAGCATGTATGGGCCGGCTCATCCGGGTCATCACCACGGTCTCACAGAAATACGGCGTAAAGTAGCAGCTTGCTGCAGCGTTTCGTACGGTGAGTGAGATATCCGGATGCCCAAACCCCCTCTCCTTCCCAATCCCTTAGTTATCCCTTTCCTTTAAGGTCGGCAACGCACCCATCATTATTTTGGTATTGTGGGAGTACATGGGCGGTGGCAATCAGGTGAACCACTTGCTCGTTTGCCAGCCTATGCCATAAAAAAAAGATCTTGTCCTACTAACATTTAAGAGCTATATTCGGTATTTTTATTCAGTTGTGTATTCATCTAGATTCTAAAACAATCACTTTAAAAATATTGACATGTATAAGAAGTTTGAATGTACTCTTTCTTATTACTTTAATCATTACAACACTACATTTGCAGTATTTATAAGAATAAATATACATACTAAATGTTGTTCCAACAAGCTTGTAAAACTTTAAAACTCCATATTGTCTTCATCAATACACAGGTACATGAATATTCATCGCAGCTCCGTAAAGTCTAAGCCAAGAATCAAGTTATATTGGTTGGGTCTCGTAGAAAGTGCCGCGTTTACCATATCAAGCGAACAGTCTTCACTCCATTCCATATTATATATACATACGCACTCACGCCTGTAATCCCCGAAGGGGTAGGCAGAGGTGTAACTAGTACACCCACATTTCGCCGAGCGTATCTTCGTCCCATAATGTGATAGGGGGCGAGCCTATCGCCATACCGGGCACAAATTCCAGACTCCGGGCTGATACTGAGCATTTCAATTTAGAAAAACCCAATACCACTTTACCCGACCCGGGGATCGAACCCGAGACCTCAACGTTAGCTTAATCGTAACGCGTACGCATTACAACTGCGCCACCGAGGCAGTGGCCATTCCATATTAAATATCATATTTAATATTCCTTCACGGGTATCTTGCTAATGTTTTTTTGAAATTGAACTAAGAGTTGATCTTGGGGTTAGGTTTATAGATCAAGGGTTCACAGTAAATATAATGTTTTTAATTTGTTTTTAGTCAACTTCAATAACAAGTTTGTTCTGTACTTTGTCAGTTTATAATGTATGTTTTTTATAGCTTAGGTTGGCAAACAAGCAATATGGTCACCTGATGGTGATCTCCATCGCCCATGTACGTTCACAATACCAAAGTATGATAGGCGTGTAGCCGACCTTACAGGAAAGGAAGAATTAAGTGATTGGGAAAGGAAAGTTATATGGGGGATTTGGGCCTCTGGATATCTCATTCACCATACGAAACACAGCAGCAAGCTACTACTTTACGTTTTCTGTGAGACAGTAGTAACGACCCATGTTGATTCCCGATTTCCCGATTCATGTTGTAGACAAAACTGCCTACAGCGTGGCACTACCACTCAAATAACTCATATAAGTCTAGGTGCTGTGAGATCGAAAGTCTTTCGTAGTTCTTGATATCCACGACGCAAGATAATTGTATATCTTATTCAGGACTATGTGTGAGACTGTTGGGTGTTGTTTTTTTTGAATCGTAAACGGCTGCTTCGTGCGCAATAATAAGTGCCTATAATAGTAAGTATATCTACATTATATGTATTGTAATCACGAGTTGTACATGACCTTTATATGCATTTAATGGGTATAGACAAGTATCAATTACTTCTATCTTGGATCATACGCACGAGTTAGTAGTTAACAAGCAGAGAAAAAAAAATTGCAGAATCAATAAATACTTATAAGTTAAAGGTTAGTGTTACTTCTGAACAATCTATAGTCATGATAATTCTAAAGTTACCTCTTCATATAATATAATTAAACAGCGGGCCATATGGTGTCATAAAAATACGAAAAAGAAACAAGGAAAACCTAGCATAGGGTAGTAGTCTATGGGTTCCTTTCTAAAAAATAAAGCTTTAACCAAAAAGTGCCGGAGAACCGTTATCACTTCATGTTTTATTTTATGATTACATAGTACATACTATCAGAACTGACCGACTGCCTTGATGGCGCAGATGTAATGCGTACGTGTTACGACTGAGGCTGACGCTGAAGTATTGAATTCGATTCCCGGGTCGGGTAAAAGTGATATTGGGTTTTTCTATTACGAAATGCTCAGTATCAGCCCGGAGTCTGGAACTTTGCTCAGTATGGCGATAGACTCGCCCCGTATCACACCATGGGACGGAGATAAGCTCGGCGAAATGTAGGTATACTGGTTACACCTCTGCCTACCCCTACGAGAATTACAGGCATGAGTGCGTATGTATGTATGTATACTACGGGTATCAGAATAATACTTAGCCACTAAAATGCAGCGGTTTCCGCTTAATTTCTTAGGTAGCTTGACTAAATTAAGACGTTGTTGCTAACTATTGGGTGCTAGATGCTTAATTACTTACTAATATTTTGGACAACCTCACGCTTCCGTTAGTTTTCCCTTAGACTCGCTTCATCTTCAATGAATTCGTGATTTCCTTATTGTTTTGTTGTGATTTCAAATAATTGTGCTATGATTATCTTAGCTCTATCTGTAGGTGATGCATGATTGTTAAAGTTATTGTTCTCCCTTTTAATAGCTGTAATGTATATTTTTCATCAGAGGGTTTGACGTCAGACAGGCGGCCGGTCGTAAAAACTACAAGCCAAATCTTTCTGTAACATGTGTTAAAAAGTATGTTACGCCAAGCCACGCGTATGGCATAAGGGTAAGTGGAAGAAGAAGAAGAATGTCTATTTACTACCATTCCCTTAATTTCCATCATATGTATCCAAATCATTCCTATATCTAATGCAAGATTCTGATTTTACTCAGTCCATGAATTAGCATATATTTGCGAAAATAGTGGCTAGTAAGACATTGTCTGTTTGATATTATGTATTGTGATACCATTAATATTATGTTGTTAAATGAAATCTTGATAATATTTAACTACATTATATTTTCCAGAAGATCCTTGTCTAAAAGCAAGACCTTAGAACTAGACCCTGAGAACTTCGAGGGATCTACGGTCCCACAACACTGGTGCAGAGTGCGAGCTCGGTCTCTCGTTAATAAATTAGGTAGTATCTAAAGTATTAACTTTGTGATTTGATGCAGGATTCAGGTGAATCGTGATTTCCGATAATGTTTTTTATCTGATTGATTCGACTGATAAAGCTGCATGCTGTTTTCATTATTATGATCGCCAATAAAAAGTTATAAAATATCAAACTGTGTGTGAACCGATGTTATCGCTAAAATAACTGATATTTAGAATTAATTAACATCAACATAAAGATTTTTGTTATTTGCTTATATTGCTACAAGACATTGATTGGTAGCATTCACTGTACTACATTTTTTCTAAGACATAAATATACAAAATTATCCATACATTAGTGGTCATTATATTAATGGTAGCTCATAATCTGTTCTTTCATTATGAAGTGATGGTTCGTTGAGGGTTAGAACGAAAGCTTTAGTTCGTCCTTTTAACTTTATTTAGGGTTGTCTTATCTTAGAATGCTCTACTCAAAAGCGCAATCTCACTATGGCACCATGGCGGTGTAACCAGAGGTCGCGCCGCGCTGCTAACAAAATGTGCGACTGCTTTATGGTGCCTGTTTCTTCAGCTGAAGCCCATTGTTGAAGCATATAGTTTGTTGGCAGTGCGACCTGGCTACAAGAGATACCGGGCTAAGGTTTGCTAAGTTGACTCCATGTCTGACCCATGTATCTATATAATCCAGCTAACAGATTAGTAGGTATTTATATTAGTAGGGAAGTGGGATTAGGCCTCCGGAAATCTCACTCACCATATGAAACGCAAATACAAGCTTCCATATTACGTCAGTTTTCTGTAAGACTACTGCACCGATCGAGCCAGCCCATTCATGCTGTGGTCAAATGTTTATATGCCTACAAAACTTGCTGGAAATTCGCACTGAATGTCCCCCATTTCAATTAATAACATGAAATTTTATATTATCTGATATACATAACCTTTAAATTGCGTTCATGTCTTGTTGATGGAAATAAGCATTACGATAGCTTGTTTTATTTGCTTTCGTTTACACATCTTGGGCGTACCATAAAAATACTAATTTATTTCTTTATTTCATTCATTCAGTTCTTGTTGTTTCTTTTAGCTGTTAATCCAAGTTTCTGGGCTACTAATTTTTTATTGTGTTTTGCTCATTACTGAATCAAACCTGTTTATAAGTTTAGCGTTATCCCAAATTGACCACGATCAACGGATGGTTTTTTACTCTTATTTATGGCAGTCGATGTCGGCTTAAAAAAGTTGGAATAATGGCTCATTAAATACAAATTTTAACTTCAACGACAAAAGAGGGGTGCTACAAGTTTTGAACCCTTTGTCTCTCTGTGAGTCTGTCTGTACGTCGTAGCGCCTGAACCAATGGTCCTATTTAAATACGTTTCGTTTGTATAAGAATACTGATTTAATCAAGATTGTTCTTTCCTATTCTAAACGAAAATCTGTTTAACCATTTATACATTATTGAGGTTCTTTTCTAATTGGTGTTGGGGTTGTTTTAATAGTCAGGTTTTATATAGTCTTTAATCTTATATTGAGTTTGACAAACAAGAACTTTAGTTAAAACCTTGTTACGTTATCTTATTATCCATGAATGTTGTCCACTATCAACAAATTGCATATTTCCTCTAGCGCTAAAACCATTATAATAACAATAATTATAATCAACGTAATAAAATCAATAGCGCAAGATACAAAAGCGCTCCAATTGCTACCACTAGTGAGTAAACACAAAGTAATTGCTGAAGCAATATATTTTCTATAGTAAATTGTAATTGCAATGGACGGTGTAACGGCGAAAGCTGTTGCGCAAGCAAAATTCAAATAAAAATAGTAATTTGATTACAGGGCGAACATGTTTTTTGAAAGTGTAATGCGTTTCTGTATAGTAATAGTCTTTTTATAAATTATACTAAATTAAATTACGGAACATTGCTTGTAGAAAATATTTCGTTTTGGAATTACTCTATATATATTTAATCATTAGTGGTATGGGTAATCATTCTGCAATTTTTATCTTGTGTAGCATTTGAATGGTGGCATGGATCATTAATTTAATACATTTGTGCTTACGGTTGTTTTTAAGAATAGCCGTGCTAATTTAGAGAGCATCATCAATTTATTTTCCAAATAGTTTTACACTACAGGTGTAACGTCGCGTCGTCTAAAGTAAAAAGTTCGGTGATGCAATTTTGATTTTTTTTATTTTATTATATTTTTGAAAAGTAAATCTTGCTACGCACACCTTTGTTTCACACAAGTAAAATTAGTATTCTGTAACGGTTAATGAGAACTTCGTATAAATACACATTGATAATGTTGTGGTAATAAAGTATTGCAGGGCGAAGTTTTTTCTTTCCCTGTAAAGTTTATTCTTGTGCATATACCTATGAAGTTTTCACTATAATATTATGAAGGTGTCAATATAAAGTAATTTTAGTTGTTACATAAACTTTTTCGGAGATAAGGAATTCAAATGATGCCATTAATGTTGTGATCAAAACCACAATGTCCTTATTCACTTCAACCGCAAAAATCGCGTTGGCGTTTTAACACTTGTGAGAATAATTTTTAGTTGTTACTTCGTTTGAAAGTTGTTAGGCCAATGAAATGAAGAGACGAGGATTTCAAGGTTGAGATTGTTAACGTTTAGCCAATACTTCGAGAACCTTTATGCCTCAAAGAGACCGCTAACTTATTTTTCTCAATTTTAGCAAATGTAACCATTACGCTCAATCAGATATTATTAAAGAGATTAAACAATTCTGGCACTAGTAGATACCAGACACGAATAAAAAAACTTTACTTAATTTATTCTATTGTATATACCTCTGACTATTCTAAGTCACAGTCAGTATTCATTGTTAATTATCGTTTGCTGTGCTGATGAAGGAAACATCGTTAGGCAACCTACATAAGAACTTCGAAAGTATGCCTGCCAACCCACAATAGGCCAACGTGGTGGACTAAGACCTAACCCCTCTAATTAATGGAAGAGGCCCATGCCCTGTAGTGGAATCTGTATAATATAGTGCTTGTATTAATTATTAGCCTATTCTGGCATTCATCTTTTGACCTCTTATACTTAGGTTTCTTATGTTAAGCTAACTCTGTAATATTGTTATGTGATATCTATGCAGATTGCTTCAGTGTGCGTTCGTATGTAACGAACTTGGAAATATGATTACTTAGACAACCATGCAAAACTGTTGACACGCGGACAAGCAATCTGACGTGATTACGTTTAGTTTAACATACGAGTATGTACATTTTACATTTTGTTATGATTTAATAGTCTGGAGTAAGAGTGGGCCAACATCTTAAGCTCAAAGCTAACTTCACTTGCATGTGGTACATGATGATGCCAGTGAAATTACTGGGCATTCGGATACTTAACAAGTTATGTCTCGGGGTGACGAACGCGGTCTAGTGTCATGCAATACTTTGTAATTTAAAGTTCTGTGTGGTGTTGCTTCTGTTTATGGGCAGACGTGGCGCTTACCGCCATCCATGCTCGTTTCGTCATCCAAGCTAATAAAAAAAGTGAATCTATATCATATTCAAATTTGAACAGAAGATCGTTATCTTCAGATAATAAAATAATATAATCCCCCAAGGTCACCAAATGTATTCACGACGTTGTAATTTTCTAGTAGGTGAGATGTTGCTTCAAAAACAATGCGTGCCGTTTGTAATTATAGAATTTGTTTTATATTTGTGTCAAGGCGAACAACTCTGGTCACGATCCATCCTGCGCCTAAGGATTTTGCATACAGCACTGCATTCGACATTTACCATATTCAATAGTCTGTCAGTTTATATGTTAATACCAAAGACGTTAATGTTTAATACTAGACAAGCTGTGCGGTACATAGAAATTATACCACTACGTTGCGGTCAATTGACCGTAACTCAATATTACCATCTCGCTTACTCTTAACTAGAACCCCTATCGTGGTCCCTGTCTGTCAGCTGTCAAACTCCCGCGTTATGTGACGCAATTTCACTTCTAAACAGCCCGTCTAGTAGTTTACATTAAAGTCTTTAATGACACCCGAATAATCATGGACGCGTTGCCAACTTTAAAGGAAAAAGGATAAGGGATTGATAAGGGGAGAGCATTTGGGCCTTCGGATATCTAACGCACCGTACGAAACGCAGTAGCAAGTTTTATATGGTGGTTTTTATAGTTAGTATGACCTCATTTTTAATATAGTCAAACAGTAGCCTACAGCATGTAGAGGCACTCTCGACCGCATAGGTACCACTACCTCACAGAGTACCGATAAGAGGTAAACTGTTTTGTTTTTTAAGGTTAATGAGAAACCCAAGATTCCCATCCCACCTCTTCCTTTCCTCAAAGGTCAGCAACGCCAGGACCGAGCCGCCCCTGTGTGCGATGTGTGCGGCGCACACAGGCGCCAAGACAATAGGGGCGCCGGCATCGAAATTATTTTTGTTACATTTACATAACATAAAGATTTTCCCCTACCAAAAAGTGCCCAACGCGGCTAAAGAAGTTTTCACTTCAAAAAATAAGTTGAAACATGAAGATTCGTGAAAAAAAGAGGCGCTTCATAGGTTTCGCACACAGGCGCTGTGGGGGGTCGGCGCAGCCCTAAGCAACGCTAGACTCAAGAAAGTAACTTCACGCTGCAATAATTTGTCATAAGTTTAAAAATATAATTTTGAGAACAACTATAATCTATTGCACAATATATACTTTTTTTATTGCATAAGTGGGTCACCTGATGGTAAGTGATCTACACCGCCCATGTACGCCCACAATACCAAAAGAGGCATGGGCGTGTTGCCGACCTTAAAGGAAAAGGATAATTAAGGGATTGGGAAGGGGAGGGGATATGGGCCTCCGGATATCTCACTCACCGTACGAAACGCAGCAACAACCTGCTACTTTACGTCGGTTTTCTGTGAGACAGTGGTCGTTACCCGGACTAGCCGGCCCATTCATGCTGTAGACAAAACTGTATACAGCGTGGCTCTACCACTCTTAAAAATGCTTTGAACATTGCGTAAATCTAACCGTCTGAGTTTTATGATCACGAACGAGAAAAAATTAATGTCCTTAATTAGCATAGCCTCATTTTAGTGAGTGTAGATTGTTATCACCTCAATAAAGGTATATCTCGAGTACTAGGAACAGACGTGCACAAACAATGATATCACCTGTGTATACTCTCTTGTTTATCGTGAGCTGACGCGGTACGCAGATGCAATGTTTTGCAGAATAGTGTTTATTTTTACTGGTAAATATTGGGCACACTGTAGTACGTTAATAATAATGTTATGGGTTTAATTCTGTGTACATTCAAACTAACTCTATTCTAATTTCTAATTTAGACCATAAGGAAAGATATTATCGAACATGCTATACATACACTATGCTATTAGAAAAAAAGAAAAAATCTACATGTTTATGGGCTAAATACGAATATGGATCGATGAACAAGTCGGCCTAAGTTTCTATATTTTTGCGAACTTTATTGCATCCGGAGCTATTCGTAATAAAAAAATTAAGTATATCTTACTTCCTACTACAAGTTATGAATTTTAAATGGTTGGTAAGTCAATCAAACCTTATAACGGTTGAACCGTTTTGGATGAAACTTGGCATACTGATAGACCTTAGTCTGTCTTAGATCTGGATTAGGACATAGGCTACTTTTTAACCTGGAAAAGGCCGTTCACGCGGGCGGAGCCACGAGCAAATGCTAGTAGTAAATAAACAGATCACCTTATTGGTTTAATGTCAGCTTACTAAGGCTGAGAACCGTGAAGTCCTGTATACATTCCCAGGTCGGGTTATTACAGTTTGTGTGTTGACTTTTCGATTCGAAAATCACACATGAATTGGTCGGGGTTGTAATATGTGCTCGGTATGGCGATAGGCTCGCCCCTATCACATTATGAAGTGTGTATAAAATAAAATAAATAAATAAATTATGGGACGGAAATAAGCTCAGCGAAATGTAACGTGCAACTATGTCCAGCACTAGTTACACATTTGCCTACCCCTTCGGGAATAAAGGCATGGGCTTAAGTATGTATGTAAATAAACAAATATGCAGCGATAGCTCAGCGGGGAGTCGTACGGACTGCCAAGCCGCAGATTCGAAACCAACCCCAGGAGCATGTGAATTATCGCTCGTTTGAACGGTGAAGGAAGCATCGGGAGGAAACTTGCATACCTGAGAAGTTCTTCATAAGAATTTTTAAGGCTTGTGAAGTAAACCCGAATTATACCAGCGTGGTGGAATAAGGCATACTCCCAGCAGTGGGACGTATATAATACAGGACTGCTTATATATCTTTATATAAATAATTCTACTGAACGTGTGGAAGTGACTGAACTCCTCCTAAACGGCTGGACTGATGTGAATGAATTTTTTTGTATGCATTTGGGTGGCGCCCTGGATGGTTTAGATTCACAATTGGACCCGGTAGGTGGAGCTGCTGTAGTTGCGGGAGTAACCACGCGGGACAGCTAGTTATTATATAAAAAACAACTACACTAGTGTTCTCAGTCAACGGTCCACACAATTCTAGTTCTATACATACATGTCAAACTAGACACTTTATACAAATATTTCATTTTTTGCTTTATTCGGGAATGGAATCGAACAGCCGGCTGTGTACTGGGTACGGATGTTTATAACTCTGAGAAGGTTTCTGTTGAGTGGGTGAGCAGTTGGATAAAAAATATAAAATACTTTAGGTAATAAAATATATAAACGATACAATAATGTGAGCAATTTTCAAATGTAAGTGATTCCACGGAAATAAGGACATGGAAATTGAATATCAATTTGGCAATGATATCATGCCCATACTGGTTTTAAGGATGAAGATATTGTCAAATTTTATACGATCTTGAATGTAAAAGTACAAATAAAGAGAATTTAATGGTATTTGTGTGTATTTTAATCATTTTTTAATTTGAGCATATGATATAAACATCGTATTTTGTTACAAATAATTTGACGATTTACATAAGCATCTATCGAATAGTTGATGGTCAAATTATTCTCAAAGTTTTCAAGCTTTCTGTAGTATAAGAAACATAAAAAAAATTGTCGGTGCAAAATAGTTTGTCACTAGGTAATTTTTTTGGGAAGAGCTATAAATGAGCTTTTGCTCTGCCCACGTGAAAGCATTTACCTATATGTATTTATTTGTGGAAACTCACTTTTACGGCTAAAATAGCCTAAAGCTATAATTTAGCTCTATTAATGAAAATAATGGATTCATAATTGCAGCAATTGTTTTTTTTTGTCATTTTATTTCAGATTACATATATATCCATATTATTTTAAATTACAATTATCCTCTTCAAATAAAGTTTGCTGATTTATATCGAACTCAAATTAATCACAGATCGTAATAGTTTGAGTATCCATTTGACCTTTATTTAATTACTCATCATAATGCCGTAAACATACAAAAACCTTTAGAACGAATTCACGAGTACAGCTAGAAACAAAACATGACTATTAATATGAATTCCCAAGAAATGCAACTTTTTAAACGCCAAGCAGTCTGCGTTATTATCAACAATGCAGTTTACTGTTACATATGTAGGTTTTTTTATCAGGCCACACAGATGTGCACTGCGCCACGTCACACGTGCAGACTTTTATTCAAGTCTCTACTAACGCATTAATTTTAAGCTAATGGTTTTCGCTTTTGTTTTTATTTTTGTATTGAGCGAGGATCGCCTTACGGGGAATTGTACGCGTCAGTAAGGAAGTCGGAGTTCGAAGCCAACCCAGGGCACACATAATAGGTCTTTAAAACCTATGAAATTGCTGTTCTGTATTATTGGAATTTTGTACTGCACTGTACTGTAAAAACACAATTATGGAGAAGCTCGCACATCTGCAGCCAGTTTTGGTCAACCGTTTGTTTCCCCTGCTCCTGGATGACAACACGTAACTCCATACTGCACAACAGACGATCTCCAAGCTACAAGAACTGGGGTTGAAGCTCTTTATCATCCGTACTCACCAGATCTTGCGGCTACAGAATTCTACTTTTTCCATAATTTGAACATTTTTGGCGGGAAAATACAATACCCGAGAGGCAGTACAAAATGCCTTTGAAGAGTTTGTTGCCTGCCGTCTAGCCGATTTCTTCAAGAAGGGCATCGATAAATTGCCACTGCGCTGGCAAAGATGCATCGATAGCATGGGTGGTTATCTTGATTAAAAATAAAAAACATGGAAAAAATACTTAAACTTTTTTCGTACATAGTTGCAATTTCATTCAGAATTTTCTTCACAGAATGTGAAGTTTGTCAATCTCCATTCGGTCAGCGTAGTGGATTAGGGTATAGGTACTCACTCTCTTTCATTAGTAGAGGAGTACCATGTCAAGTTTGATTTAAAAAAAAAACAAAGTTCTCTAAAAAATATTCCTAAACTTCATCACGAAACCAAAGTTACAGGTTAAGCGAGTTACATAATAAACCTTACAGGCGCCATTGGTTATAAATCATTTTCATAACAAACATTAGTGTGAGCATCATAAACAGATTAAAATAACTTTATGTCTGTCCGTATGGTATTACAGTTTTTATTTATTCAGTAATAAAAGGATGTTATGGAATTTATTTCATGTCACGTCGTAAATTTGTATTCATGACATATACACATTTTAAATAAGCATAAGCGTTACTACTGTTAAACTGCATAAAGATATGTATACACTTATTTTGTTATGATTTATATTTTATAGGTACCTAAATAACTTTTGTCACGGTGCCATCCACGTGTTCTACGAAGATAATTTCACCAGACAAATATTTCCTATACTATGTCACACTCTTTCGGGATTTAATTTCGAGAAATCCTTGTTCATAACGATGCCTATGACATAAAATCAACACCCTCTCAATGGTTCAAACTATCTTTAACTGTTTGGGTTGGGTGATGATGACTCAATCGGAGCTTAGTTTATTTTTATTAGTAAATGATGTGTTATTTTTCGTCAATTTTCTGTGAGACCGTGGTAACAACTCCATCGAGCCATTCATTCTGTAGACAAAACTATTGACAGCATAGTTATACCACTTACGTAAAATATGTTAGGTAGCATAAAGTCACATTATTTCAAAGGTGAAAAGTATGAATTACGGTCAGCGCACACTGGGACCTGCATTGCGATAATACCTATGGATTCAGTTAAAACTCTCCGTCCACTAGGATCTCCTGCTCGAATGCACTGGGGGGTTTAAATGGATTTTTGTCCACACTTATCCCTCGCGAGAGGCAGCGCGTTCGATTCCCGCAAAGAGACAAAATTGTTTGTGTGATCCACAAATATTTGTTTTGGGCCCAGACCTGAGGAAATAACCAGGTGTTTTCTTCTCAGATGGGTTGACGTCAGGCAGGCGGCCGGTCGCAAAAACTACAAGCCAAATTTTTCTGTAACATGTGTTAAAAAAAGCATGTTGCGCCGACACCACTCCGAGTGGGATAAAGGCAGGTGAAGGAGAAGAATATTGATTCCAAATTTAAATACCTATTAAAATGAAGATACACTTAAATTCTCCTAAAAATACCCATGCCATTAAAATTGAATCAGAATTCAAAGTAATAATACTTTGTGTTTTGCTTAGGGGATCGATGTGGACAAAAAAAATCAAGTCCCCCAGTGGACTTGAACAGGGCCTCCTATCCTCAACGGAGCAAACACACCGCGATTAATTTCAAGGTAGGTTTCAAGGTTTTAATGTTGTCACTACGCTTAGATACGTATAGCTGATTCAGTGTGGTAGGGTTTTAATACAGGCAACGCCAGCCCACGTGAGCAGGTTCCGTTATGGTTTAATTTGTGGCGCTGCACAACCCATTAGATAATTTTGTCCGGCAACGTCACATAACTTGCATTCCACTTGCGTGTACATGAAAATCAGTTTTGCAAAATTGCTTAATGTAAGCAATAAGTCAAGTGTTGTAAGCGCTTTATTGATTAAGTTGTCAGCATATTTACATCTCACTAATGCGTAAGATTGTCTAATTAGCTTTGGAACCGGTTTTGAAAGAGTTTTGTGGACTGCATGAGAACAATTTATTGACAGATTATTAGGTATATTAGTTTCTGCATTATTATGTATTATATGACTGCCTCGGAGGCGCAGTTGTAATGCGTACGCGGTACGACTACTGTGCTGAGGTCTCGGGTTCGATCCCCGGGTCGGATAAAAGTGATATTGGGTTTTTGTATTTCGAAATGCTCAGTATCAGCCCGGACTCTGGAATTGTGCTGGTCTGGCTATAGGCTGGCCTTCTATCACATCATTGGGCGGAAATAAACTCGGCGAAAAGTGGGTGTACTAGTTACACCTCTGCCTACGCCTTTGGGGATTATAGGAGAACGCCCACGGTACTTCATTAGTTCAAGGCGGGTTGTTAAAGAAGAGTTTTGAAAAGGAAGTAGAGACTAGCTCATTGTTCCTCATAGTTTGCTTATGTAATTAAAATCTGTAAATAGTATGTATTTAAATTAGATAATTTTACGAACGCAATAATAAGTTGGTAAGGTTTAAAGCTGACGCTGACGGCTGACGTCAAGTTAAGCTTTAAAGTTAAGATGACGTCAAGATTGATTCTAATCAATCTTGATCAAACCACAGTAAACTAACACGAATCCAGCATTAGATGAAGTTGTTTCATAAAAAAATGAACAAAAAACGTTAAAGGAAATTCAAACACAAACACCGAAGATCAAATCTAAATGAATGCTTAATAGCATAGTTTCCGTTTCCTCCTCGTTCAATAAAAAACAAAACAAAAACAATCCCACACACCACAGACAATATTTACGTTAAAAAACAAATCACGACCAAGGTCACAGGCACGGTCGACCGTCACAAATCCGTATCAAATATCTTATCTGTGAGGTGTGGGATGATGTGGAACGATGCAGCATGCCCTTCAGAGTTCATATGATCGATATAAACGTGATGAAAGATTTAGGAGAGTGTGACAGGGTTTAAATACGTTACCGTGTACTGATTAATATTTTGGTGTTTTTTTTAATATTTTTATTAATAGTGATTATTATGACTTGAAAAAAGCTTATATTGGATAGTTAGCATAGCAGCAGCGATAGCTCAGTGGCGAGTGGTACGGGCTGTCGAGACGAAAGTCCCAGGTTCGTAACTAGTCCCAAGAGTACACACCTATGACTTTTCTAACTTATGTGTGTATTCATTGTTAATTATCACTTGCTTTAACGGTGAAAGAAACATCGTGAGGAAACCTGTATACCTGAGAAGTTCTTCATAAGAATTTCGAAGGTATGTGGAGTCTGCCAACCCGCATTAGGCCAGCGTGGTAGACTAAGGCCTGACCCCTCTCATTCAGTAGAGGACGGCCCGTGCCCAGCAGTGGGACATAATATATACTCGTAATACAGGGCTAGTAAAAGAAAAACAATTATACGTATGTTAGTTTTTCTGAACCCACTTACTTTAACCTTGAAGACCTCAGCTTTTATGTTCTAATTTTAAATCCGTTAATCTTCTAAAATTATTACATAACTTAAACTCACACCTTTATCCACGTAGGTAAGGGTAGGCAAAGTTGCAATCAGTGCTGCACCGACGTTTCGTCGAGCTTATTGTCGTCCCATGATAGGGGGCGAGCATTGCCATACCTTTATGCCGGTTTTCTATGAGACAGTGGTAACAACCCGGACGAGCCGGCCCATTCATGCTGTAGACAAAAATGTCTACAGCGTGGCTCTACCACTCAAAAAATCATCATTGAAATGTTGTAGTCATTTGCCAGAAGTAGGGTTAGCAAATATAGGTTTTAAATAAGGTGTACATTACACACGTTGATTCATATTTTTTCCATCAATATTTGGTACTGTATACTGCAACGTGTGAGCTAAAATGTTTATCCAGTAACCTTGCACATTAATCTACAGTTGATAAGAGATAAAAATTGATAGTGGTAATTTTGCGTAAGGCCCGGCAGACTTGATGGCGTTGATTTATCATAGCGGTTTTTATGCGGATTTACATGTGGTGATAAGTGAAGCAAATGTGCATTTTTTGTGCTGATATTTTGGTATAGATTATTGTACTGTTTTAGCGAAGCTCAATTTCTTGGTTGTCGGCGCTATAAGACACAAAATTGAGTCAATACATTATAAATAGGTACTATATTTTCTAGGAGGTAGGTCCCTCCGCATGCGAGAGGCCGCCTGGATCGGTACCACCACTTTGTCTATTTCTGCGACCAAGCAGCAGTGTGTAAACATTGTTGCGTTTCAATATAAAGGACATTGGAACTGGTGCAATTATGGGGCATTATGAGACATATCTTTTGCATCGGGGTGTCGAGCGCAGTCCAGTGACATGCATTGCTTTGTAATTCAAAGCTCTGTGTGGTGTTGCTTACCATCAAGCGAGCGACCTGCTCCGTGCTCGTTTCGTTATTCAAGCATATGAAATTGCAGTCATCTTGAGCCGACATTTACCACTTAATGAGGTGTGTGCACGACATTGGCGTCATCTCTTCGCCCATGATACTTTTAATGAAATGTTAGAGCAGTGTTGCTCCTCATCCTACCATGTCAGGATAGAGGCGTGATAGTAAATATATGCTAATATGAGAAGCAAATTAATTGCGTGTATATTTTAAGTAGGTACATTTTAAATTTAGTATTATATAAGTAATCTTTACTCTCCTGACCTCAACTTGATCCTAACTTGATAAGAAATGACCTACTTGATTACATACAATATTATTAAACGTTTTAATTAGCTTTAAATAAAATTTTATAGGCAGTCTAATCGCCAACATGTTTTGTGAACAAGGTTGATAATGACAGGCTCCTTGGCGCAGCGGACGAGTAAATTATTTGAACTCTAAAAACTATCATAGCAGCCTCCGTGGCGGTCAGCAGTTGGCGAGTAGCCTGCTGCGAAGGGTGAGGCCGTGGGTTCGATTCCCGCTCCGAGCCAATTGGTTGTGTGATCCACAAATGTTTGTTTCGGGTCTGGGTGTTGTGGGACCGCAATACCCTCGCAGTTCTTGACACCCACGATACAGGTTTGTTTTTTCATAGGGTACTTAGAAATGTCACAATTTACAATATAATAATCTTATTATAACCAATATACACTATAAATAAAATATGTATTGCGCTATATTGCGCTAGCAACACCGTAACTCCATGGTTTCCTATCATTTAAGTCGTCTCTAATTTTATAATAACCCCTGCTAACGAGGTATTTTTGGTGGTAAATCTAGTGTGTGGTCAGGACGGGGACTCGTGTGTATTTAATTATAAATTAAATGTTGCCGGTGAAACCGCGCTAGACAGCTAGTCTTATATAAAAAACATTGCCCCTTATGCAGTAGTGGATAAATGATTATGATTATATTTCTACATGACTTTTTATTTAGACAGTCATATTTTTCGGACATGCATACATTACACTATATTATTCGAATGACAAGCGAGCTTTCTCACGATGTCTTTGTACCGTTACACTGCGTTACACTGTCGGATGTCACCGACAGTGGACATGGTAAATCTAGATATATTTTTTAACCGACTTCAAAAAAGGAGGAGGAGGTTCGGCGAGGTTTTTTGTTGCTTTTTTTAATTTATGTGTATCGATTTATCCGTCAATTGTAAATGGAAAAAAAACATTTGATAGAGTTTAGCTGCGATGTAGTTCCATATAAATTTGGTTAAGATCTGATGACGTAGTACGGAGTAAAAAAAATATACTCCTCAACGGATAACAGAATAGTCATCGCGTTTGTATTAGAATATACATGCTACAGCAGTACCTACCACTAAAAATTGAAAAATAAAATTAAAAATTAACAATACTCACTCGTAAAAGCTGACGTCAATCACACTGAAAACCGCGATAAAATCCGTATAAACTAGTTTTATTTCAATGTGTGTGTATTATTGTGTATTCGCGTAAATCATCGATATAAGATGTCAAGAAACGTAACTCAAGCAAAAAATTACCCCACCAAAACTTTTTGCAAAGGGTCGGGGCTATAAACGTCTGTGCAGCTCGTCCATTCACAAATTCATAAAAGTATATTCATGATCTCTAGTTGACACTTAATACGTCTAACACTTTTTGCGCGGTGCAGAGCGTCATATCTCGATCTAGAAATGTAATATTTAGACATTAACTTTTATAAAATAAAGTTGATTTGGAACGTTCATTAATTTTGTTGCATGTTTACGTAAGTGGAGCCGTATTTTTGGCAGATTCATATGAGAGTTATCGTTCATCTTATTTCGATGGCGTAAACATAAGAAATCACTATGACACTGAAATGGATATAACTCTATCTTCCATACAAACTTGTTTTATGTTGTCTGTATGTTGTAAGCTATATAGACATAAGTAAGCAGGTTTATTGTATAATATACAATTATAAATTATAATATATTTTGTAATCAATACATTAACATATCAAATAAGGGATACACACGAGGCCAAACTTATAAATTTACATATTTGCAGCTATTTATGCGTGGGCAATGTTTATGTTGTAAAAAAGGATTTCTACTATATAAGTTGGTGCGGCCTTTTTGTATTTGGCATTTTGGAGAGTAAAATATGGTTTAAAATTGAAAATATATAGCATATATTGACATTTATGGTAAAATAATACTTTATTTTATTCCAAACCGGATTATACGTAGGAAGAATAAGAGGCGAAAAAGCATAAAACGCCACACATTATTAGGTAGTTATCCTGATTCAATATTAATTCAGTAAATATAAGCGCTTCGCTTAGCACCTGTTTCACCTTTAAGTAAATGCTACTTACCAAATAAAATATGAAACGTTCAAATATAAACGTTATACTCTAACGTTATTTTTTTTTTAGTTTTTTTTCCAAGACGAGACGAGCAGGTCGCTCGCCTGATGATAAGTAAGGTAAGTAATTTCCTTCAAACCGGAATACAACAAAGTTTACACACTGCTGCTTGGCAGAAGAAATAGACAAAGCGATGGTACTTACCCAGACGGCATCTCGCATACGAAAGACCTACCACATGCAAGCCAAAACTGCAAGCTAAATCATTCTGTAACATTTGTTAAAAAACACTGCGAGTGGGATAAAGGCTGTTGGAAGAAGAAGTAGATTATTTTCTGTTGTAAATAAAATAATATATAAAATTCTATATATAAACCCTATTCGCAAAAAACGAACATTGTCGAAGCACATAATTTCATCGCAGATTGTAGTACCTACTGTAGGTATATATACCTAAGTAAGACCTAACTACACTACAGCTTCAGTCTTTTTAATGATAAGGAAAAGTTCGTAGGTACACACAATACTCTTATAAACATTTGACCATAAAATATAAGGTTGTTATCACTTTGCACAATGATTTCGTTTTTACCAACCGTGCTTTCAAGATGTTTGCGGCTGATTTCTTAGAATCATCCATATTCAGTTTTAACTGGGACTAAACATAAATGAAAAATATTTTGAGTGTGTAGTATGTTAAATAAGAAGAAAAAATATGACTTTTTAAATATAACAATTATAGTCAGTATTTTTTTAAATTAATTGGGGAAAATATGATCTAATTCCTTGTGCCGATGGATAAAAGATACATTTTACGAATCGAAATCCAAATACAAATTGTGTTTGCGGCCTAGGAATTGAACCTAGGACCTCACAGTTCTCAATCTTAGTGGATGTCGATGACTTGGGAATTATCCATTATTAATGCATAATTCATAATTATTATTATTATGAATTATTAATGCTTTTTAGACACTTGGATTATCACTTGTTAGATATCTACTTGGAATTTCTTTACCATCTTCTAAGAATATTTAGACTTAATTTCGTAAAGGAATCCCTCAGATATCAACAACAATTTTCTAATATCTATATAAAGATGTCTATGTTTTGATCTTTTTTTGTTAGTTATTGCTACTTTAATACTTGACATTGGCGAAATCATCGAAAATCGATTGTGTCATAACTATAAAAATGGAATAGAATAGAATAATGTTTCTCCAGACGATCATTGTTTACATAGAATAATATGAGTGCAACATATACTATTTACTATATATATTGTTTCATAAGTTATTTTTCTTTCTGCCTGGCGTTATCTCGGCATTCACCTTCGCATGCTATAGATTTGACGGTATTTGGTGTTTTATGGGGCGACCCACCGTCTGACTCCCACAACCAGCAACCGGAACTAAGTTTCGCCATTGCCTAGTCCGTTAATCAGCAGAGTGTACCACGTGTAGGTGAGGTTGGCTTTAGGTCTAAGATGTTGATGGTCAACTTACAATACTTAATAATATAACAATTAATAATTACACCTAACAGTCACACACATAGTCCTGACCCCACACTAATTTGTCTAGGTGCGGGAATCGAACCCACGACCTCACGCTTCGCAACCGGCTACTCGCCCGCTGCGCCACGGAGGTTGCCAGAATATAGGAAACATTTTATTTCATTGTTTTGCATACATGTGTTTTGAAGACGTGAACACGTCCTTCGCATGTGGTCTTCAGTCCCCTTGTAAGGAAGTTAAGAGAAATTATTCAGCGTTGAACGAAATCATTACAGACAGGCCCGTAATCAGATTCTCTACAGATATGGACCTTTCCACTTAAAAATTACGAGTTTATTTAAGCATGGCGCCTTCAGAGTCATGGTGTGAAGGTTGAACTTTCAAAAATTAAATTGAGTTTGTTTAAACCCGACCAAAAATTTCGAAATTGTTGAAAAAATAATTTTCGATAGAGTTTAACTGCGATGTGGTCCCATATAAACTCGATTAAGATCTGCTGACGGCGTAATCATACTAGCCGTGTATTATAGATGTCCCACTGCTGGGCACAAGCCTCCTCTACTGAATGAGAGCGGGTAGGCCTTAGTCCACCACGCTCACCTAATGCGGGTTGACAGTCTCCACATACCTTCGAAATTCTTATGGAGAACTTTTCAGATATGCAGGTTTCTTCAAGATGTTTCCTTGATCGTTAAATCAAGTGATAATTAACAATGAATTCACACGTAACTTAGAAAAGTCAGAGGTGTATGCTTTAGGGGCTGATTTTGAGTCTGCACCTTATATCTCAACAGGCTGTATCACTCCAGATGATGACCGAGTACAGAGTTAAAAAAAACTCCTCTCTCGTCGCAGTAACACAATGATTTTATTGGGATTTACACGCCATATTTGTACCTACCAAAAAAAAAGTGAAAATTAAATAATTTTAACAAAACTTAAAAATCTTCATATCCACCAAAAAGTCAAAATTTCTAGAGGTTTTTTGAAGTCGATGCAATTTCCGTTGACTAGAAGCGCACAGGCACCAACTCAACAACAACACCAATACCTCGAAATTGATATTTTTTACTTTCAATCTAATCACAGATAGGATTACTGGATGTTGGGAATTCTCATTGGTGGGTCACGGCCCCCTACCGTCTCTCTCCTTCCGCGACTACCATACATGTTTCTTCGCATGTATATATAATATTGCGCGAAAGATTATGGCCAAGACTGTTTTACATTACAAATGACACGGCCGCGGCCGCCATCGTCACCACCCACGTTTCACGTGTTAAATTGTAGCGCCGGTATTAAAATTCCGGTTCAGTTTGATTATAATTATCATAATAAAATAGAAAAATATTTATGGTATATTTATGTAATAAAATGTTACGCTATGTCTGCGATATTATCATATTGTACCTATCTCATATAATATTATATCTTTTTAGTTTTCTTATAGTACAGGCATACAACCAAGTGGGCCACCTGATGGTAAGTGATCTCCACCGCACAATGATCCTAAATATTTAATGTTAATATATATATAATACCATTAATACATTAGTTTAGTGAATTGAATGTGGTATTTAATTAATTTTGTAAAGAATTATTATTTTACAATACAAGGCCTAACCCCTCATTCAGTAGAGGAGGCCCGTGCCCAGCAGTAGGGCGTACACGTCTTTAATGTATACTTAATTAAAGTCTTTGATTCTAGTACCTATTATTATTATGTGCTTATTATTATTATTCAAGTTGGAATAAAATTCTAAGACTATGGTGCATTCACTTGACCCTATTATATACGAACAAGAGGTAAAAAGTCATAAATAGAATTGAATAAATAGGGGCTAATCTTTTTTGGTAGGTACCTGTACTGGTGCTTCTGCTAATAGACAATTTTATCTCTTTTTTGTACTAGTTGTATAAAATTTAACTACTGAGAAAAATATGCAGCAAATTCCAAATTCAAAGCTCGTTCTGTTTCGTGTTTTATCCGCAACTTGCAAGTTAACAAGCATAAGTCTGTACTTATGTGAACCATAGCATCAAGCGCAGCGGTCGGTGCCCGCGACCGCAAGGACGTTGGTGCGCGGGCGGAGGCAAACGTTCGACAACTTCTTGGCCAATCACAGGGCAGGAAATGCGTACGTGTGTGCGTACCCGTGTACGTATGCAAGCTAGCCTCTTGGCGGGGTACGATACTGTGGTTCGGTGTTGTCAACCTACTAATTCTTACCGAGTTCCTCGACTTTTAATATTGAAATAAATCGTAAATAATATAAACTCTATAGCACAGTGGGGAGTAGCCGGCTGTGAAGCGAGAGGCCGCGGGTTCGAATCCCGCACCGAAGATAATTGATTGTGTGATCCACAAATATTTGATTCGGGTCTGGGTGTTTTCTCCCCGATGGGTTGACGGCAAGCAGGAGGTCAGTCGTAAAAACTACAAGCCAAATCTTTCTGTAACATATGTTGAAAAGCATATTGCGCCGACCACACTGCGAGTGGGATAAGGGCAGGTGGAAGAAAAAAAAAACATATATGATCTCCACGTCGAGTAAGTATATAAAATACAAAATTAAGACCAACGTTGTTGCACACCAGTTAAAAAGAGGACGATTAATGAAAGGGTGACTTATCAGTCGTAATAATAATGAAGCCAGCTTATTAAGTACCTAACTGGTTGTGTACTTCATTCACTGGTAATCACTGGTTTATCCCGAATTATGTATCAGAGGACTGAGTCACTGTGTTTCTCCTCCGTAAAATGGTGGTGATCATTTAAATGAGTATAATCATTTCTTCTGATATATGCTCGGCCACCTCAAACTCCCTCCCTCCCCAATAAACAAAGGTGAGTAGACGTGGATAGGAATAGCTTAAATGTGGGTAGTTAAAATTTAACTATTTATACAGATCATTTTAAATACCATATAATGTATGAAATATAATATTTTCTTAATAATATCTGCTATATCTGTTAAACACTTAAGAATTAATATTGCATGTCCCTGATAGATTAAAATTAAGTACTTTCGTGCATTCCATAAAGAAAATAAAAGAAAACAAGTGGCCTATGTGTATTTATTTATTATTTACAAAACTTTTTTTATATCAAGAGTGGCAACGTTTATCTTGATAGAGAGCGCATGCGTACAAGTTTCTTCGTTCTCGCTGCCATTCACTCACACTGTTGCGTCGCATTGATTGTGGAGGTTGTGTATGCGCTGTGTAAAAGTTTTGTTTTTTTTTTCGTACAGCCACTTGTTTCTTTGCCCACCGTTTACCTGCAAGTGTTTGAAACTTTGTTATCAAGTTATATCGCGTTCGTTTTTAAAAACTGCCAAGTTTGGTGCTCTAGTGAGATCGGGTGTAAAACATCGAGTGAAATTTATGTCAAGTGAGGTCCAGATGGTAGAGCAAACGGCAACAACCTCTGTTTGTGTCAACAAATAATAATAAACAGTGATCGGGACAAGTTACAATCGCGCGAGGACAAAAGTGATGAATTAAACAATGTTATAAACAGATAGATGTGCATGAGAATGGGTGTTGTTCATCGCTCCGAAGTAAATATCGAGTTCTCACCCACATAACGTTTATGGTAAGTAAAAAGGTTTCATGTTTTGTTTCGTAACTCAGACGGTGTTGTTTTTTGCTCGGCGATTTCTTTTTTGAGCATCCATTTTCGATCGTACCATATCGAGGGAGGGTAAGTTTTACGTTGGTGTTTTGGAGGCGTTGTGTGCAACTTTTACGATGCTCTTCTACCTGCGGGCTTTCGGAGTATGGCCCACGCACTATTTTAATTACTTTGTTGAAAAGTTGTAGTTGCTGCGAGATAAGTTGGTGTAGGTTACATAAAAAAATCGGTAGAATAAAATGTTGTTACATAAATCTTTTCTTGGCGGAGCTCGACTGTTAGAATAAAGTTAAAAAAAAAAAGTTTTTATTTATGTACCTACCTATCATACCCAGTTTTTTTAATGCAAAAATTTGAATAATCAATCCTAGCTTCACGACTCAAATAGGTACATATGAACTCAATTTAATATTAGGTAACCTACCTAAAATTAATGCAGGATTACTTATTATAAGTACGTATCTACATTATTATTCATATCACCACGATCGCCTCATTGGTCTAGTGCCAGCGTACTAAGGCTGAGAATCTTAAGGTCCTGGGTTAAATTCTCTGGTCGGGTAATTACAATTTGTGTTTGAGTTTTCGATTCGTATAATAACACTTATATTGCCCGGGGTTGGAATTTGTGACTGGTATTGCGATAGGGTCGCCCCCAATCACGTCATGGGACAGAAATAAGCTGAAAAATGCGGTTGCAGCACCAGTTGCACCTCTGCCTACCCCTTCGGGGATAAAGCCATGTGTTTATGTTATGTGGGCAACCCCCAGATAAGTTTTGTATCATTGTAAATATGTTTTACTTCTTGAATGTACACTACTCATCAAATTAATGCAGTTTCCCGCCAATTTTTTCAACAACATTGGATAATGCTCTTTTCTATGAATGACTCTTTCTCCTGGACATTTGATACTAATTGTATGTTCACCTCTTAATATTTTATTAGTATTTCGTGTAATAATAGTAGCTGTTATGGCGATAGGCTATCACAGGTGAAATAAGCTCGGTGAAATATGGGTGTACTAGTAACACTCCTGCTTACCCCTTCGGGGAGTACAGGCGTGAGTGAGAGAGTATATAATCATGGGCAACTCGTGTTTGATATTTCCTATCGAAAATTTGCCTAAGGTTAAAACAAATTATAATAGGTTGTCAGACTGAGTACGCTACCACTAGAACAAGAAACGACAATGGATATTCTCGACGGTTGCCAGTCGCCACAGTTTCTTTAACCCTTACTCAAGCTTTGTTTTACAACCCAATACGTATTGTAAGGAACGTGTGACCCTGTAGACATTTCTATACCTATTGTTTCTTATAATTCAGTGCGAACAACCAGTGGCGGATCCAAAATTTTAGTTTTTGGGGGGCTTGACACAAAATTATTTTTACATACTTAAAACGTAGTAAGTAAGGATAAGCGATGAAAATTATATTGTAGGTAGTATTAAGAAAGTAGGATAATATCAAGATTAATTTAAGATTTGTCAGTGGACCCAAATGCTTTGAGGGGAGGGCGCTAAGGCGCTCAAGCCCCCCCTGGATCCGCTAGTGCGAACATCAATGAATTCTGTACAAATCTATACAACGTGCTACAGAAAGGTGTGCTCAAATTTAACCATCGTATATTGTACGAAATATAATTATGTATTTCACCCCCCGTAGTAGTAAATCCGATTGTATTGCTAGGACATGAATTTTGTTATTTTGTTATTTTGTTTGACATTTACTTTGTTATCGAATAAATATATGTCGATAATCGACTTGCAACTTTGAACAATATTAAACGACATATCTAAGCTTTTGTCTCACTTCAGCATTGTAATTCTAGTTCACGCACTCCACTTAATTTCTAGGCATGTGAACAATCTTATCGATCGTAAAAAATAAAGGGATAATCAGCATCGAAATAAGATGACAAGAAACGTAACCCAGGCAAAAAATTACCCCACCAAAACTCTGGGCGAGGGGGTGGGTCTATAAAAGTCTGTGCAGCTCGTTAATTCATCAATTCATAAAAAAATATTCATGATCTCTAGTTGACACTTAATACGTCTAATTTTTGCGCGGTGCAGAACTTCGTATCTCGATTTAGACATATAATATTTAGATATTATTTTTTATGAAATAGAGTTGATTTTGAACGTTCATTAATTTTTGTTTTGTGTATGAGTGTAACGTGTGATTACCTTTGCATGTGTAAGTAAGTGGAGCCGTATTTTAGGCATATTCATATGAGAGTTATCGTTCGAGTTACCTTATTTAGATGAAAATCAGGGTGTAATTTTAGGGTGACTAGATTTTGATAAGAACCGGTACATAAACTATTACGGTACGGTACTCATTGTCACCTTTAAATATGACCACACGTATCTGTAACACGTTGTATATAGTATAAGTTCTTTAAGTACATTGGATAAAAAACCGTCCAAATAATGAAATGCCGTTAGGGTTACGAACCTAAGTATTTTGTGGGTAGACGATAAGTGTTCGTATTATTTCCGTATATTATTTGAACAAACAGTTGTTAGTGCGATAGTTGTCAAGTGTTGATTTGCTTGAAACGGTATTTTAACATTTCTTTGTTAACAAAATATTTAAAGTTGGACTTACATTAAATGGTAAGAGAAATTACATATTGATAATGAGCGTAAAGTTGAATAAAATAAGTTTTAACCAAACTTAGAAACCGACTTCAAAATAGAAACAATCACTGAAAAGTCAAAAATAACAATCTATAAGTCTCTTTGGGGTCGGTTTGTGTCGCTGCCGCTCAAATAAAATTGCACCGATTATAATCGCGACGAGCGTATTGTCCGTTGAGGAGTTTAATTTTTTTCTCCGTACTCCGTCATCAGATCTTAACCAAATTTATGTGGAGCCACATTGCAGCTAAACTCTATCGAATAAAATTTCTTTCCACAAAATCGGCCCACAATTGGCGGAGAAATGTATGTATGTTTTTGTGTATACAAAAAAAAACTAAATAAAAATATGCGCGTCGAATTAAGAACTTCCACACCTTTTTTGAAATCGGTTAAAAATCGTTTTAAATATCGAATCTCAATAGTGCCAGTAGCAGTTTTCTGTCTGGCTTATATTCCATCTTATTTCCAGTTTCTTCAAGCCGGCATAAATCTGGTTTGTGAAAAAGATTGATGCAACGTTTCTGGTCCACATTATATTTGAACTATTGTTACCGTCAGGTGCAATGTGGTCGATTTGCCATGCCACGATAAAAAAACCATTTCCCAAACGAACAAAAGAGATGCGATCAATGCACTCACAATATGTCGCCAAAAGTAAGTATATTTCAATATCAAAATGGTTTTATAGACAATTTCATATCTGTTTTTCCAAAATGGAACTCTACAATCCGAGCTAGGTTTAAATCCTTCAGGGCTGGTAGTAAACATAGGCACATTAGACCAAAATTCCCTGTTTATTTCGATATATTTAATTTCCTCTTCTGTGCTGTAAGTTGTAATACAATGCTCTTCGTAAGCATATAAGTTATTTGATACGCGGGTAATTTCTTACATTGCAATATGTGACAGGACTTTGATATCTGAGCGTGTATTTATCTATAGGTGTTTTATTGAATATAAATCTATACTCATACACATAGAGTCTTATACAAGCCACATTTAGTAAAGATTGATTGGTCGAGTAAACTGGTAGTATTGGCTGACCAACTAGGTAGCAAACGACAAAACCAATTTCGAGAATTGGCAAACATTTATCTTATGAAACTAATCTACACTATAGCGCCCATGACCACTCTAATTACAAAATACGTCAAGAGATGGCGCCACTGCCATAGCGCGATGCAAAACTTATGGCACATCTACATCGCGATGGCAAGATTCTCCGACAAAACATTACTTCCGAACACAAGGTTGTAAATAGTAAGGAAATGTTAGGATTAGCCTAGTTACCTATTCTGTGGTAAATGAGAGACTTCCACCTTGATGGGATCTTTCGTTGAAAGCAGAATACGTTTAAGTAAGTAGTCTGTGTAGCGAATGACTTCCACCCTTGTTGGGATCATTCATCGTTACTCGCTAGTCGCTAGTATTACACGCAAATATACTATTTCCCGTACCTCCACGTGTTTTTCTGCAACGCTCCAGTCCGCCCATCCGCTACAGTGGCGCCCAACGTGGGGCCTCATCGCGTATTCAAACCCGGATAGCGAAGCGGACTGTTGTGCCTGTTGCATGAGCTCCAGCCAGTTCTACGACTGTAGCAGTGGTAACACGTGCATTTCACGACGACGCTCTTCAGGACCAACGTACATTACCCGTTCTGGTCGTGTGATAACAGTCAAGCAATTATGCGATTGATTGAAGCTGCTTTAGTGCAGGGGGAGGGTGGAAAGGCACACCCTGTTGAATTGTTTCCCCTCAAGCAAGCAACCGCAGAAGAATGTGCAAAAATTCTGCTTAATGAAATTATTCTGAGATATGGAACACCACGTCGTTTCATAAGTGACAATGGCCCACAGTTTGTTAGCAGCGTCCTGCAACAGTTAACATACTGCCTGGGCATTCATCATGGATTCATACCCGTCTACCATCCAGAAACAAATCCAGTAGAGAGGAGGAATCGAGATTTGAAAACTCAGCTTGCCATACTGGTTGAAGACAATCACGCAACCTGGGCTGATAAACTGCCAAGTGTCAGGTTCGCTATGAACACAGCAAGATCTCTCGCTACCGGTTACTCATCAGCCTACTTAACATTTGGACGTGAACTAAGGACTCCAGATGATGTTAATCACGATTTCAGCGCCATCATACAGAATGAGACTTTCATTGAAGAAATCACTCCGCGCTTACTCATGATAGCAGAGACGCTTCAAAGAGCCCGTGAGATCCAGGAAATGAAGGAAGAACGGAGGAAAGAGTACATCGATAAGGCGAGAAAAGCCTGCCCGAATTATAAAATAGGTGAACTCGTTCTAGTCGATAGCCATACTCTGAGCAAGGCAAGTCAAGGCTTCAGCTCTAAACTAGCGCCGCGACGCGATGGACCCTACACTATCAAACGAAGACACGGTCCCAGTTCTTTCGAGCTCGCGCGGCCAGACACGCAGGAACCAGTGGGTGTTTATCATGCGTCAGCAATACGCCACTTCCAAGCTTCACAAGGCACTTCCATTCCAAAGCCCGCACTCCCTATAAGAAAGAGAGGGCGTCCACGAAAGGTGATTGAAAAGTTAGAGATCACTAAGGAGAGGCGACCACGAGGAAGGCCACCCAAGGACAAATCGTAATTGAAACAGACTGTCTTCCTCGTCGGGGCGACTTCGAAGACAGAGGGGGAGACTATAGCGCCCATGACCACTCTAATTACAAAATACGTCAGGAGATGGCGCCACTGCCATAGCGCGATGCAAAACTTATGGCACATCTACATCGCGATGGCAAGATTCTCCGACAAAACATTACTTCCGAACACAAGGTTGTAAATGGTAAGGAAATGTTAGGATTAGCCTAGTTACCTATTCTGTGGTAAATGAGAGACTTCCACCTTGATGGGATCTTTCGTTGAAAGCAGAATACGTTTAAGTAAGTAGTCTGTGTAGCGAATGACTTCCACCCTTGTTGGGATCATTCATCGTTACTCGCTAGTCGCTAGTATTACACGCAAATATACTATTTCCCGTACCTCCACGTGTTTTTCTGCAACGCTCCAGTCCGCCCGTCCGCTACAACATATTATTATTTAAACTAATATAATGAATGAAGTGTGTTGGTTTGTTTTGTCCTTTTACGCAGCAACGGATCGACATGATTTTGTGCATAGATGTTTTAGGCTGGAGAGTTACATAGGCTACTTTTTATCCTGGCAATATATTCACTTCTACGTCGGCAAAACCGCTAGCTAAAGATAGTGATAAAGTACATATAACTCTTGTAATCATTGTAAAGCCGTCAATCCTCGCATCACTTAATTTTGGATTCAGTAAGGATCTAAATTGATACATAAGCACTCACGCCTGTAATCCCCGAAGGGGTAGGCAGAGGTGTGTAAGTACATACATTTAGCCGAACGTATCTCTGTCCCATGATGTGATAGGGGGTGAGCCTTTCGCCATATCGAGAACAAATCCAGGCTCCGGGCTGATACTAAGCATTTCGTAATAGAAAAACCCAATATCACTTTTACCCGATCCGGGGATCGAACCCGAGACCTCAGCGTCGTCCACAGTCGTAACGCGTACACATTACAACTGCGCCACCGAGGCAGTCTAAATTGAATAGCAACTATTTTGGATTAGACGGATTCCCCTGGTTCCTATAGAACCTTTTTTTTTCTTTTTTTACATGGGGAAAATCCTCTTGGATTCCCGGCTACCTTAAAAGAAGATAGACGGGGTATGCCGGATTTTTACCGGCTAAAAACCCCATGGTTGTCGCCATCTGCACTATGGAAGAGTTTCGGGACCTCCAACAGAAACACGCCGAAACCCCTCCAATGCAACGCTGTAATAGCACGCCGAGGGGGGAGTATGTGTTAACTCCTCCAGCAAATATATCTCGTCTCTAGGCAGAGGAACCGAGGTGATTTCTGGCATCACCTCGGCGTCTACAGAGGAAACAAGTTATAAACTCTGACGTCCTTAAAAATATTGACACTGGTCTAGTCAGTAATCTCAAAACTCACACTTCTCTAGAAAAGAGAATTTTAATTCCACAACGCTTATCTCTTGAAAAACAACGTTAAGACTGTGACGAGATACAAATATTGTACATTACGTAGTTTGTGGAGACACTAATTCTGTTGATATCAAGCAAACGTCTGAGTAGGTGCTTCGAAACAGTGTCCATCGTACGACCGAGGCCAAAAGTAAAGGTCAAAGATAACTCCGACAACGGCTTCCGGCTGTTCTGTATATTTAGTATATCTTGATTTACCAAATATGTTGTCTATTTAGACGAATATTATAATGAAGATGCTACTAGTTTTGTAAACGTCAAAACAAAAGGAGAAGTTCTCAATTTCGTTCAGGTATTTGTTTTTTATATGTAAAACATTCAGAACTCCGCCAAACGTGTATTGATTTCGCCCATTCTTTTTATATTCAATAATAAAATCCACCCTCAAAAGGGTGATATTCAAGGTAAAATAAAATAATAATAATAAATACACCCAACAGTCACACACATAGTCCTGACCCCACACTAGGTAAACCTGTATCGTGGGTATCAGAAACGAGGGACTTGCGGTCCCACAACACCCAGACCCGAAACAAATATTTGTGGATCACACAAACAAAAATTTCATTTATTTATGCACCTATTTGATGATTTTTCACTAAAAATGACAAAATAAAAACTTATATAACAAAATAAAACCGATAAATGATCTAAAAAAACTAACATGTAATTAACCATTTTTAGAAGATTTTTGTAGAATTTTATTGTGAAAGTTGATATCAAGTATTGATAATTTGGAATTGATGAAGTATTCTTTGATATAGTTATATCTTTGTCTGTGTTCAAGGTGTTGTTTATTGATGGCAGGTTATACTATCATGAACAGTTCATGCAGACGGTTGCTGCATCTCCTGAGACCAGGTAGTAAGTATCTTATACGCGAGAGTCCGTCTAACTTTTCTCGACGACAGACGCAGTGTAGTGCTTTGCAGTACTTTAATTCAAAGTTCTGAGTGGTCTTGCTACTGTTTATGGGCAGGCGTGGCGCTTACCATCAAGCGAGTGACCTGCTCGTCTCGTTATATAAGCAAACGAAAAAAACAAAATATCGCTACCGTGCATGCAAATTGCACAATGCAACCAACACTGCGATTCCCACCCTTCACATAATATTGACAAGTCAATACGTCTGATGCCAAGACCATAACAACAAGAGATAGGTATATACTGTTCAGCCAGTGTCCCCACGGAAAAATTTGCTAGTCAATATGAATATTGTATCAGGTCAGATGAGTATCATAAATACGGTACTTTCGTAACCGTTGTGCTCCAAAATAAAAGACAGCATAATATAATTCAAGTCTGTCATTGAATTAACATCCAAAACCAGTTCACATTACGATTGGGTAACAAACGTTCAAACATCCGGACTTTCGCGTTTATGATATTTAGATACAGGCTTGGGAGCAAATAACAGTCATTTATTATGCTTGCGTCCTTTATATATTATGGAGGTCGACTTTACAAATATGCTGATAATCTCTTAATTTATATTATGCGCATCATTTTGGTGTCATAAAAAAGGTCGTTACCAGGCGTGTCTGAGAAAAATCGTTTTCGCGTCTCCAAAAAATGGTGCTATTAAGAAATGACACTGAAAATGCAATACAACGGGCACGGGGCTTTAAGAATACATTATGGTCCTGGTTTTTTACCCTGACGCGACTAATTCGAGAGATGGCTGAGTGGAGTCAAAATATGAACGATTAAAGAAAGAACTTTCTCCGGTTGCGTAAGTTATTGGGTTAAAATACTAATTGTCAAGTATTGGAATTGGAATCCGCAGATGGGTTGGCAGACAGATTAATCGGAAAAACATTAGCAAAGACATCTCCACGTCCTTGCATGTTACTGACGTATTGATATGGAGGCAAAAACATGATAACCAGATTTTTACATCTTATTTCGCTATATCGTATGACCAATTGCTGTTATAGCCAATAGTCTAAAAAACTTACGCTAAACGGGATCTACAGGCGATCATTTCAACGGTTTCGACTGAATTTATGACTATCCTTTGCAGTGGCAATTAAGTTGCAAATCACTTTCGAAGCCATAATCAATTAGTGGGTTGAAAGTTTTGAAATTTTAATTTGAGATGATAGCTCTTATATGCAAATTGGTTTTGAACAATACCGTGTTGTGTTGCAATTCAGATGAAGCCTTGATTGATACGGCATGCTGAATGTAATCAATGATGTTCGTCAAGATATACTGGATTTGAATTGAGGTATACTTAAACAAGATGTTGCAAATAGGCGGTATCAATAAAAAGTGTACTTATAGGGCGAGGAACTAGTAGGTACCCGTACAGATTAAAATCTCATAATTTCTAAATGTTTCGAATTTAAAATTTCTAGGTACTGAAAAAATAGTTTTATAGTCTAGCTGCATATTAACGGATTACCTATGCAGTAACTAAGTATGTTTAATACATACATACACAATTAAATAACATTTTATTAGTTGGTTTTCAGGTCGCAATACGATTTTGAAATACCGATGTTAAAATAATTATAAAAAATTAAGGTTTTTGACTTTATCATTAAGTTTTAAACCGTTCTCCCTGTTTGTAGAACTATTATTGATATCACTTTTTTGCAACACCTAATATAGAAATCCTGTTCAGTAGAAGTATATGAGCTGTGATATTATAGTAGGTACTAGAAATATCTGTAGGTTTTTATCTTCATTGATCTTTAGTGTGAAAATTGATTTTTAAGCTGGGCGAATAAAAAATACCGTTGGTGACATTTGATCTCAAGAAACAGTTTAACGACCCAAGTCGGAGCCAATAAACGATAAATGAAATCGAATAAATATTTTTATATATTTTTAATAATCGATTTTTTATATTCATTCATATATAATAGTACCCCACTGTAAAATACTCTTTTCTTTCAAAAAGTTTTTCTTTTTTGTGACGATCTTTCCAGCAAGACGATTCCATTCAACCTCCGGTCTTTATTTTTACGCTGCTGACTATAAATTTAAATCTATGAAACGTTCAATATTAATTTCAATGTCTGCCAAGGTTACCATCATGCTCGTTACTTTGTGTTCATATAATCAGTCTCTAAAGGCTGTCCCAGTTTTTACGGCGACCAGACGACACGATCTACTAATATTTATTACTTGTTAGCTGAGTGACGTGAGTTACAATGTGTTTTCTGAAATGATGTTTATAGTGGCAGAGGTCTAAGCTTACATGAATCACGGTAAAGGATTTTAATGCATTTTCCTTAATTTCATTAGGAGAAATCTTGTTGATTGATGACGCATTGGTTTAGAAGAAATTCAATATATATTTATACTTCGCTTAAAAATGACGGTAGACTTTTGTGAAGTGGAACTGATTGTCTAGATGGATGTCATGGTTACGATACTAACCCCCTGGGCGGACGCTTCGAAGAATTCAACAACGATATCCCCTGCCTGTCGTAAGAGATGACTAACTAAGGACAGCGGAGCTGCGGTTACACAGCGAGGGATGTGCAGCTTACGGACACTTGTACATTTGGTGAGGCCTTGACTATAGTGCGAAAACCTCGCCATTCCGCAGGCGTCGAGAGCGTTCCGACCGTGAGTGGGCTTCCAAGCCCCAAAAGAGACGGGTCACAGAGGCAAAGCGCAGGGTTAGTACCGGCAGCAATCCAGGTATACCAGGATCACCCGGAACCACACCGTTTGTGCCGAAGGAGGCCACCGCTGGATTTTTAGTCGGTATACCGGTGTAGAAAAATTCGTTAAGGTCCCGATATTTTAACGTTACATGTATTAGAGTAAAAAAAACCTACATACCTAAGAATTCTTCAAAGAATTTACGAAGATATGTGAAGTCTGCCAGCGTGCATAGAAAAGGCCCGGCCTCAGCAGTGGGACATAATGTTACATAGCTAAATAATTATAATTGTAAAATTGTGCCCACACTAAAATATTTATATTGTGGGTGGCATGGATATCACATTACAGAAAAATAATTATCTTCACAAACCGTAGGTACAAACAATATTAGTTTCGCTCGTCAATCAAACCAAGGTCAAATTGAGTATTCTCATTTTTTTTAGTTGAAGGCGGACATACAAGTCTGGGCTATCTGATGATAAGTGATCACCACTGCCTATGAATACCTACGATACGAATGTTTGGATGTCTGGAAAATTATTGATTGAAGTTCTATATGATATTCGGTATTCTACATATAGATAGGTACCATTATTCGGTTCAATATTTACTAACCTAGACTAATATTAAGAAGAAGAAGTAAAGTTTGTGTCTTTGTGGTTTGTAATTCGATTCTGAGAAACACAACAGACGCTTACACACGGTTGCTTGGCATCAGAAATAGACAAAGTGGTTGTACCAACCCAGACGAATCTCGCATACAAGGGACCTACCACCTTGGAATATGATGAATACACGATACAACAGATGTAATTAGGTATAACCTATAATCTGTTATTTGTTTGGAACTTTAAATCCCCGTCTTGTTTATTTTATAATACGTTGTAGCACAATAAGTTAAATTACTAAATACTAATTTCAATCACCAGAAACCAAAGTTTTTGTTGATCCCAAGGGTCAGTACTGTTCTAAGAAACAGTGGTTTACTTGTACACGGCTTTGAGAGAGCCTATTGTTCGGAGCTCAATAGTTTTCAGTATTATGAGGCACATGGCGGGAGGCACGTAGCGTTGTTTATCAATACTCAATGTTCAAGTACAATAAATGAGTTAATCTATATTACGCAACTTATCGATTTTAGCGGGGGCGATCTGACCGAGTTTTGTTTTTTTTCAAGGTTGAAAGTGCGGCTACTGTATTGAAGTCAGTTCGTATCCTCAGCGGCCATAGTGTTATCTCGAATCGATTTAAATTCTCAACTCCGTATTTTTCTATTTGATTAATATTCGTTGGGGGAGTTCTGTTATGAGGATATTAGCAAAGGGGAGTGTAAGTGCGCCACCAACATCTTAAGCCCAACGTCAACTTTACCTGCACGTGATATACTCTGCTGATTAACGGACGAGACAAAGGCGAAACTTTCCCGTAGTGGGTTGTGGGGTTCAGACGGCGGGTACACATCATATAATATAATACCATGAAGTCTATGGTACGAGAAGGCAGACGCTGGTAGAAAGAAAGAAAAGAATTAGTTGATGAATAAATAGAGCTTCGATTTCACAGAAACTCGCCAAGCTTCACTGCTCGGTGTCAATGCCATTGTCGATACTGGTTTATAGGAGTTACAGTACTAACTGTTTGGACAAGATAGTCTTATGTCGACTACGTATACAGCCAAATTTCATGTCTCCATGGAGACGTAAGCAAATTTTTATGTTGATTTTCTTAGGTCATAGATTCAATAATCGGAGATCCATTAGACATTCCAAATATAGCTCTTTCCATAACTCGCTTATCGACTTCGAATTGTGGTCTAGACGTCTATACAGACAAAAGAAAACATTAATTAAAAACTATTCACTGCATATATTATAATAAATTTAAATAATAAAATAAATATTGGATTTATAATGTACTAGGTTTCTGCTCACGGCACCGCCCGCGTTACATAAAACCTTTCCTATCTTTTCTCTCCTTAGAGTCAGAATTTTGAAAAACTCCGAAATACGTCTCACAATAATTGTTGAATAAATTAGAGTTGAAAAATAGGTACTATCTCATATACAAACTTACCCACCCCTTATTACCCTGTAAAAACAAATTGTGTTTATCTATGCCCAATACTCGTAAAAGAATATGCTGTCAAAATTTCAGCTTTATAGGTCCAGCGGTTGGTCCGAGCGTCGATAAATCAGTCACGACATGTTTATATGCAGATATATACTTATTGTTAGAAATTCCCCAGACCTCGGCGGTAGCTTCCTTTTCCTAAACAACTTCAAGGATTCTATTGTCATTTGCAAATGTTTTTGCATTGTTCTTTTATGAGGTATTTAAAATTTTCTGTGAAGGCGTCATGTGGTATATCTAAATGCTATTATAACCAACACATTAGCACTAGAACAATATGACTAAAGCGTAATGATAAATATACAAAGCGTTTCAAAGAAGTCCGCTATGTAGATGTCCGAGTACCTCTTAACAATTGCCATAATTATTCCAGCGAGCTTAATTGCTTCTTCGCGCTTTAAAAGGATTCTAGTGTTTATAGAGAAAGACAAAACTAGTGTATCCTATATATAGGTTGGGTCGTATTTTGGGTTATTTTTAACTGATTTAAAGAAAAGGAGGAGGTTCTCAATTTGGCGCGACTTTTTTTCTTAATATATTTTGTTTTTGTTGATTTTGTTGGAAACAAAATCATTCGAGAGTTTAGCTGCGTTGTGGTCCAATATAAATTTGGTTTAGATCTGATGACAGAGTACGGAGTAAGTAAATGAAACTCAACGGATAACAAAAGCACACTCGTCGTAATTGTATATTGTATTGGAATTTACAGCCATAGCCGTCCTGCCACAAAAAAAAATAAGTTAAAACAACTCTTTATTAAAACCAGCTTCAAAAAGTAGCATCAGCTCCGCGACCCCAAAGGGATCTCTAAAAATTTATATGTTTGACTTTTCAGGGCTACTTTTCAAAAACAATTTGTCAGTTTTTGATTGTTGTCATTGCTTTTGCCTCGCCTGGGAATTGAATCCGGAACGTCAAGGTTTCTCAGCTTAAGTAGGTTACGACTAGACCGATGAGGCCATTGTGTTTAAATGGGTGCGTTATTTATTTTTGTAGTTAAATTCCAAGCTAATTCAAACATGGTGTGCGGTAGCGACGTTGAAAACCTGTTTTTTTAGTTCTTGTGTTTTTTTTAATCCACGGACTGGATTATACTACTCGAGTAAAATTACTTGACAAACCTTGAAGGATTTCGGATCCTTTGCTTAATTTACCGAGACTCGTCTTAATTTTAGTTTATCACAAATCGATTTTAGTTTCTCTTAATTGCCATTTTATATTGGATAATGTAACTCAGTGTAACAAATTGTAACAACCAGTTTCAATTTGATTTATTGAAAAATATATGTTTGAATTATCATAAAAGAACCATTAATTTACAGTTGTTAATTTAGATGAAGTCTAGGTTTTAAGTCGGTCTTTAATGTAATAAAGTTGCCAGTTCATTATGATCCAGGTTTACCATATCCGGGTAAATGTATAATACCTAGTAAGCAGAAGCAATTTTGTTGTTGTTGTAGTGTTGTCAATGAAACTAATGTTAACAAGGTAAATGTAATTTAAGCTGATCACCTATCATCAAGTAGACTAAATTGAAGACCATCAATATCCATAGGAAATAACCAAGAAATGAAAGAAATTACAGGTTGTGAAAAGGACTACCATAGATACCATACCATACCATATTTACCATACCATAGTAACTAGTTAACCAAGAATATATCGATAATAATGCATAGCTTTTTTTATGGCACAGATTAATTAGCAAACGAACAAGTCACCTGATGGTAAGTGATTTCCACCGCCCATGTACGCCCACAATACCAAAAGAATCATGGGCGCGTGGCCAACTTTATAGCAAAAGGGATAATTAGAGAATTGGGAAGGGGAGGGGGATTTGGCTTTCCGGATCTCTATCTCACTTACCGTACGAAACGCAGCAGCAAGCTGCTACTTTACGTCGGTTTTCTGTGAGATAGTGGTAACGACCCGGACGAGTCATGGCCCATTCATGCTGTAGACAAAAGTGTCTACAGCGTGACTACCACTCAGAAGTATATGTTTTGTAATAATACCGATACTTGCTATGGTAAAAACTTCTTTCTTTTTTTCTGCCTGGTGTTATCTCGGCTTAATACCATACCAGGGTCCACCTTCCTATCAAGATTCCTCTACTTCGCGCGATCTTAAGAATCCTCTGTAGAGAGACCTTTTGCTCTGATATATTCCTCTAATAAGTCAAGCCAGCGCTTTTTGGGCTATCCGCGGTTTCGTACCTCTAGTACGATCTGGCACAGCCATTTGCGACTGACGAAGTCAAATCATGACCGAACCACCTTAAGCCACTTTCCTGAAGTTTATCTATCATAATTAATTTCATACATCATTTTGAGACAACTACCTTGGCGCAGTGGGCGAGTAGAGGCCGCGCGTTAAATTCCCGCACCGGGACAAAATGTTTGTGTGAACCACAAATATTTGTTTCGGGTCTAGGTGTTCTCTTCCCAGAAGGGTTGACGTCAGGCAGGCGGCCAGTCGTAAAAATTACTAGCCATATCTTTCTTAACATGTGTTAAATAGTATATTGCCGACCCACTCCGAGTGGGATAACGGGCAGGTAGAAAAAGGAGAGTAATTTTTAATAGCATTAACATTTTCCCTATATTTAACTACCTGTTAAAGAATAAACCGATATCGGTAGTACGTAATTTAAGTCTAAACAGATAAGCATATCTTGTTATCAGTTAAGTGTTACTACTATGTACATTACGCTATATCAAATCAGGTCAAGCCAATACGTACTTAGATGTCGTTTATCACACTGTAAATAAACACTTTCAAATTATTTACTCGGTCAACACATTGCACCTGAGTTGATATTTAATTAGATACTATTACTCAAGTATGAAACGGGGATAATGTGGAAATCGTTGGACTTATTTTGTGAGGATTTTAAACAGTTGTTGGCTGTATGAAATTGGACCGAGTTCCTTTTTTTAACGTTGGGAACCCTTTATGGGTACTACCCCACCGCATGGTCGGCCGGGGCGGTTATGGACATAACTCCCACGGACTAAAACCCAAAGATGTTTCTCCGGGTGCGCTTGTTCAGTCGGGGCTGCGTCCAAATCTATCTACGAGTATATTAACAATCGAACGATAACATTTGACACACAGGTAGTCCATGACATGAATTAAACCATATAGGCTACTTTTATCCCAGATAAAGACGAGAAGAAGAGGCAAATTTAAAAGAATATGGAAATTGTGTTCTGATAAAGAAGCTCTTGCTCGTCACCCCGAGACATATGTTAAAGTCTATAATGCCTAGTAATTTCACTGGCTTTAATGTCCTTCAAACCGAAACACAACAGTGCTTGTACACTGTTACTTGGTGGCTAAAATAAACAAAGCGTTGGTACCAACCCATACTGCCTCTAGCGTACGAGGGCCTAGACCTAGAGAAACAGAGTGATGAAACTATCTACGGATGAAACGAATACGGTTGAAATCTCCTGTTCTATTTGACCTTTGAGGAATTATTGCAATGCAAAGTCTAATACTGAACGTATGTAATTACGTATTCAAAGTACTTGATGTGCATTCCAGCGAGATTATTAGTGAACGCTATGACGTTCGTTGCTTAATCACACCCAGCGATTTACATAGAGGCACCTTATTAATAATGATTGAGTACTGATGGCCTAGTGCGGAGTGGTACAGACTGAAGTCGTGGGTTTGAAACCAGCTTTTAGGGCATAATACATTTCTGTAGTAAGTACATATAAAAAAAGAAAAATAAATCACAAAATAATGTATCTAAATATTGCAAATACGTTACAGATTATAATTTAAATGACACATTTAATTTTGAGTAAAATATGAGTAATCCGATAAAAAAATATTGATAACGTATCAATTTATTTGCTCATTTTATATTTGCTTTACAAAAAATACGGAAGCTACCGCCACATGTCGATCTGGTTGAGATATGCACCTAATGAGCTCTCAATATGTAGGCCGAAGCTATTTAATCTGTTGATATAAATGTACGGACAGACGAATTTATAAGCGTTATCAGACGCGGAGTCAGTTAAGAAATTAAAGTTTGATAGGTGTAGTAAAACATTGTTTATGTGTTCTTTAAGATTATTCGTGGGAAGGGTGTTAAAGTCTTAATTGGTAAATAAAGACTTAATGGTAATGACTTTGTTTAAAGAAGGTAAAGCGAGAACATTTAGTGAAGTAATTTGCTGTTTACGGTCAATGCTTGATACATACATTAAAATCTTTTGTTTTTTTTATTAGCTCGTTAGTCAAGAAGGTCGCTCGCCTGATGGAAAGCAACACCACACAAAACTCTGAATAACAAAGCACTGCATGGTACTGTACTGCGCTCGTCACCCCGAGACATAGGGTGTTAAGTCTCATAATGCCCAGTTATTTCACTTGCTTAATGTCCTTTGAACCGGAACACCACAGTGTTTACACACTTCTCAGTGAAAAGCTAAATCTCTCATAGGCCTGGTATGGCGATAGGCTCGTCCCCTATCACATCATGGGACGGAGATACGCTCGGCGAAATGTGGGTGTACTGGCTACCCCTTTGGGGATAACAGACGAGTGCATATGTATGTATGTAATATTATTAAATGTGATACATAGACAATACCCTGGATTAGGATGGAAAAGTCATTCACGCATGCGGGGTCGCGTGCAAAATCTAGTCTCTAATGCTAGAACTCAAACCCCGTCTATGTACGGAACATAGGCAATCACCTCTTTACGATATCTTTATAATATAATTTTGTATGAATTAAAATGCAATAAAGCTTCCCATTAATGATATTGAAAACGATACTGTTCTAGAATGGAAATGTCTACTCATAACTTTAAAGGCGAATTGAATATGATTAGTAAAGAGTCTTGCATGTCGTTTTGAAGTTATTTCATCACATAAAAAGTACAATGAATCGAAGCGTGAAATTATTTTCGAGATTGCATCCGGATTCTTTTGAAATATTGTTGCGGGTTTTCGCTGTTCGATAATAATTTAGACACGGTGTTTCATTCAGCGTTAGAAGTTTTAATAAAACTAGATTAAAATAAAACTAGTTTATACGGGTTTTATCGCGTTTTAATTATTATTAACAGTCTCTCCCGTGACCACGAAGGCTGAAAAGCTTTCGAAACGTTGGGACTAAAATAAAAATTAAATCGCGATAAAATCCGTATAAACTAATTTTATTTCAATGTGCAATATTCGCGTAAACCTAAGAACTCACTATGAAAACTAGATTAAACCTAACCTTTCGATGGCATGAAGTGAAATTTTATAGTTTGTGCTGTTATTTTTAAGTTGATTAATTTTAATTTTATTAATGTGCAAACGCATATAATATACCTTTAGACATTAAGTAAATCGCCTTTAAAAGAAATAGCATCAATGTAAAAAAAATATAATAGCTAAACCTTGTAAAGCAAACAGTTTTACAAGGTGGTAGGTCCCTCGTATGCGAGAAGCCGTTTGTGTTGGTACCACTCTTAGTCTATGTGTGCCGCTAAGCAGCGGTGTGTAAACACCGTTGTATTTCGGTTTGAAGGACATTGAAGCCAGTGAAATTACTGGGCATTATTGACAGCCTTCGTGGCGCAGCGGGTGAGTAGCCGGTTGCGAAGCGTGAGGCCGTGGGTTCGATTCCCACACCGAGACAAATGTTTGTCTGATTCACAAATATTTGTCTCGTGTCTGGGTGTTGTGGGACCGCAAGTCCCTCGTAGTTCTTGATACTCACGATACAGGTTTACCTAGTGTGGGGTCAGGACTATGTGTGTGACTATTGGATGTATTATGAGACTTAATATTTTGTGTCTCTGGGTGACGAGTAGTGCAGTCCAGTGCCATGTAGTGCTTTATTATTCATAGTTTTGTGTGGTGTTGCTTCTGTTTATGAGTAGCCGTGGCGCTTACCTGATGAGCGACCTGCTTGTTTCGTCATTCATGCAAATAAAAATAATCTAAATTTCATTACTCGACTCGTTTCCTTACAAGTATATAAAAATCAATTGTTTTGTATCCTTAATACGAGCCTGCACTAGTAAACCAGAGAGTAATGGTACGTGAAACAAAAATATTTAGTTGCGATGTCGCCATTAAATCAATTAGGTAATTGTAACCATAGGCTCGGCGCGGCGTCGTTCAAATTAGATCACCACTCGTGTATGTATCGGTTTAATTGCGACTCTAAATAGAACAGTCATGATTGTTTGGCCAGGAGTAGATATTTTTATAGTTTAGTAGCTGTTTCCCGCGGCTCCGCCCGCGTGAATACCATTTCCAGGATTAAAGTAGCCTATGTGGAATTTTCTTATATAGAAACAGTGGGCGACAGCGGCGGGCGCGGGGTGGGGGAGATCGCATCAAGCGAGTCCCGTCATCTGTGTGAAAAACGCGCTTGACAAAAATACTATTTTCGCTATTAAAAAACAGGGGTTGATCGTAGAAGGGTGAAAATCATAATGAAGTAAAAATAAAAAAAAACAAGAAAATTAAAAAAAAAAATTAGGCGTGGGTCACCCTTATCATTTAGGGGTATGAAAAATAGATGTTGGCCGATTCTCAGACCTACCCGATATGCACACATAATTTCATACAAATCGGTCCAGCCGTTTCGGAGTAGTTTGGTTACAAAAACCGCGACACGAGAATTTTATATATTAGATATATATTAGATTAGTGAACACACTGTTTTCGTCTGTTTCTAGCCACTTTATAAATCAAGTTGACAGAGAAAGACGAGAAGAGAGTGTATAACTAATCATTGCTATTATAAGCAATGCCCCAAGTGTTTATTGTATTATCAGTTTGATAATGTCTCAAATTGTCGTTCTAGTAATCTTCAGCTTTAATGTAGTACCTAGATTTATTTAATTCTAGTTTTTTTTAATAGCCGAGGCCGGCAAACGAGCAATTGGGTCACCTGATGGTAAGTGATCTCCTCTGTCCATGGACATCCAATATACCCAAAGAATCATGCACGCGTAGCCAACTTAAAAGTATGTACTACTTGTATGTCTGTGTATGTATGTGGCTTTATATCTATGTATATGCATATCAACATTTATACATACCTACCTATATATATCTTGATTTCCTCTTCCGTTTCATATATTATGACGCTACCTACCTACACCTACATAAATACGCACTCACACCTGTAATCCCCGAAGGGGAAGGCAAAAGTGTAACCAGTACACTCAGATATCGCCGAGCTTATTTCCGTCCCATGATGTGATAAGGGGCGAGCCTATCGCCAAACTCCGGGCTGATACTGATACTTTCGTAATATAAAAACCGAATATCACCTTTACCCGACCCGGCGATTGAACCCGAGACCTTCGTACAGCAGTCGTACCGCGTACGCATTACATCTGCGCCACCGAGGCAGTTATATTTATATTTTCCTAAAGAAACTTCTTTAATCCTCTCGTCTTCCTAGTAACTTTTTTTTACTAATTAAATAACTTTTTGGTACATTTTACCATTGTAATCAACTTTTGTAATAATGAGGCACTTAGATTAAAGTGCTTGGAAGATATCTCTAATACCAATGAGTCTACAAATAGAATCATTTTATTATCAAATAGAAGCGACGGGTAATCTAAGTCAAATAGTAGGTACATTTTCACCTACTGACTTTTAAAGAAACCAGTAGGAAAGACTACTATCAGGTTCCATGGGCCATAAAATTGTCGTCTAGATATTATTAAAAAAAACGATGTTCGATATTACTTTGCGATATATCGATTTATCAAGTGGATGATTACTTGTAAATAATTTAAATATTCTTTTTGATACGATTCAAAAATAGGATGCCATAACAGGTCTTTCCAATCGAAGCCGATATTTCGATATTTTTTACATATACCAAAAAGATTGCCCGGAGGTCACGTCGGCATATTAATTATTTACTCGATTTTATATAAAAATTGATATCGATACTTTTTTGCAATTCCGACATGCCTATAATGCCATCGAAATACATTAAGTTTATATTGAGGTGTAATCTTGGATGGTCCAATTACGCCGTGGTTATAATGGACATTAGTTCAGTTTGGTCAGTAGTTCATATCCAAAGTAGAGATTGTAAACCAATTAAGTCAAATTAAAACTAATAAAACATCATGTCGATTCTGAATTTTAAGTAGCCGCTCGTTACGGTGTAATTTATCATTTTGGTTTTTAGGTTGTTTGTGATGGAAACGTTTACTTGTAAGTTATGGTTCAATTCAATTCACATAATATTCATGTACGCATTAATCGACTTTAAGAAGTAGAGTTGTTTAATAGTTAATATATAATAGAAATATGAACTTTTTAATTTTCTCCCCAGAGAGGTTGACGTCAGGCAGGCGGTCGGTCGTAAAAAGTACAAGCCAAATCTTTCTGTAACATGTAATTTTAGCATGTTGCGCTGACCCCACTGTGAGGGGGATAAGGGTAGGTGGAATAAGAAGATAAGGTTTTCTGTTATGTTCTACCTACCTTAGGTTTCTATTAATTTTCTCGCGTTATGCCTTGCCTAAAGCATCATCGATAGATCTTAAGTTTTTGATATCGCCTCAGATACTTGAAAATAAGACAGCGAATGCTATGTTCTCATATAATTTTCAACAGAGACGAAGTTCCCTTATTATATAAAAAAATGGCCAGTTATTTTCTGAGATAGAGGAAGTTTTTTCTTCAACAAATTAAGGAGAAAGTGGGTGTAGGGTCGTATAAGAAGGTTAAAAAGCCAAGAGAGGATAAGCGACTGCTCGACTGATAAGAGCGAAACTCTTAAATTAAACAATATATTTTCTCTACATAATATAAGTCACCTTAGCTTTACCATCGAGAATAGAGATTTAATTCGTAAATTATATACTTACCGCAAATAAATCGTAGGATTATAAATCGCTGCGATACCAGTCCTTATGCGGAAACCAACAAGAAACCGCAGTTCGCGCCGAGCCGTGACACTGCAAATATATTGTTATAACGTTTTTTGTCTGACCTAAGTTATTACATTTAACTAAGGAAAGCTCAAACTAAATTGGGTCTGCGATAGGCTAGAGGCAACTAACCTAAGTAGGTATTTTCTATTAAGCTATTCGATTCTGAGTTTCTCTTTTTTTGCATACGTTTTATCAATCAATGACAGCCTCCGTGGCGCTGTGGGCGAGTAGCCGGCTGCGAAGCATGGGGCCGTGGGTTCGATTCCCACACCGAGACAAATGTTTGTCTAATCCACAAATATTTGTTTCGGGTCTGGGTGTTGTGGGACCGCAAGTCCCTCGTAGTTCCCGATACCCACGATACAGGTTAACCTAGTGTGGGGTCGGGACTATGTGTGTGACTGTTGGGGGTATATATTTATTTATTTAATACGTTTTGTCTCGGGGTGACGAGCGCAATCCAGTGCAATGCACTAATTTATATTTTGAAACTTCGATTGGTTTTCTGTATAATGTGATGCTTCTGTTCAATTAGCATGAATTTGCTTATTATATTTTTACACTACTCAAATCTACACGTTGATACTGTCATTGATCAGATATAAGGAACTTACGAGTAATTTTTACAGATTCTGCGAGTTAGGTTAAGCGAGTGTCAGTGCGTCATTAAAGTACATATATAAAGTCAAGCTTGTTATATCCCTAAAGCGGGATGCAGATGAGCATTAAGTACACTTCGCTGATAAGGATCGCTGATTTTCGTGTCATAATGGTGATAGGTGGAATGCCTATCCGGCATTTCAATTCCGAGTAAGTTCTTGGCACTCCCACGCACTCCCTTCAAGAGACTAAAGAATGAGGGGAGGTGCAGAAGGCGGGTGACATGATCAAAGAGGCCATAAAGCTTGACGAGAACTATACAAGGGTGAGTGTCTTAAAATGTTTCTCTCAGCGTATGTACATTAAAAAATCCTTGAACATTAAGCTTCACAAGTAAAACCGGATAACGCAACGACAGACAGATAGACAAATGGACGTGGATTGACAGCGACGTTGATAATGTTTTAAACACATAGTTAAAACCGGCTTGGAATCTTTCGACTGGCTATTAAGCAAATTGATTTCTATGCAATTCTTGTTTCGTGTAAACGGGTAATTATTGGGCCGTTGTAAATGTTTTTTAAACGAAAATTGAGCGCAAATAAGACGTAAAAGCTGTTAATTAAAAATCGACCATGGCGTGTGGTTAATTTGTTGGAAATTTAAGTGTTGTTTTTTATATCTCAAAATATACACGCGGTTAAAATGCTGGACCATAAATGTACTGCTTCCATTTATGTATTTTGCAAATATGTCCGCCATTAATGAATTATGTAACAAAGTTCTCATGATCTCTTTTAAGTAAGTTAAGTGGCAGCTTGCTGTTTTGTTTCGTATATAATAATACTAGCCCTGTATTACACACGTCCCGGGCACGGCCCTCTTCTATTGAATGAGAGGGGTTAGACCTTAGTCCACCACGCTGGCATAATCCGGGTTGTCAAACATCACACACCTTCGCAATTCTTATAGAGAACTTCTCAGGTATGCAGATTTCTTCAAGATGTTTCCTTAACTGTTACAGCAAGCCATAATTAACAGTTAATACACACGTAACCTAAAAATACAGAGGTGCATGCTCTTGGGGCTGGTTTTAAACCTGCGGCTTTCATGTCGACAGTCCGTACCACTCCCCGCTGAGCTATCGTTGCTTCGTATGGTCGGTGCTGTATTTTGTACGGTCAGTAAAATATACGGAGGAGCAAACCCAACCCCCCCTTCTGATTTCCTTTCCTTTAAGGTAGACAATGGGTCTATGATTCTTCTGGTATTGCGTTCACGGGAGGTGGAGATCACTTATCGCCAGGTGACCCACTTACTCATTTGCCGGCCTAAGCTATTAAAAATAAATTAATATTCAAATGAACTTAAAGTATAATATAATGTACCACTGAATAAGAAGTCATACAGAAATTATATGGCCATAAGATTTAAATATAAATTGAACAATGAATTGTGAGATTTTAATAAACATGGAAACCTAATCGTAGAATAAGATTAAGACATAAAGTACAACACAATATTGCAAGTGTAAAATTACTAGTTTTACATACTCGTGTGTGTGCTTTTGATTATGAGCTTGAGTGACGAAACGAGCAGGTCGCTCGCCTGATGCTAAGCGTAAATAGAAGCAACACCGCACAGAATTTTGAGCTACAAAGCACTGCATGGCATTGGACTGCGTTCGTCACCACGAGACATAGAATATAATATAAGATGTCAAGTCTCATAATGCCCAGTAATTTCACTGGCTTCAATGTCCTTCAAACCGGAATACAACAGTGCTTACACACTGCTGATTGGCGGCAGAAATGGACAAAGCGGCGGTACCAACCTATAGCATACCAGGGAGCTACCACCTTGTATCGACTTACATACCAACTTGCGATTTGCGTCTTCGTTAGACGTATGCTTCTCGGATCATTGTGCATTTAGTGCATGTGCTGTGTGCTGTCATTTAATTCCATACTTTTGACACGCGCATGTGTCATGGCACTGCGAGCATGCAATACCTGAAGACGCAATTTTTATCGAAAGCGCAGTGTGGACATAGCTTAATCTTCTCATATTCACCCTTCCTAAGCAAAACCAAGCGTTGCGGCCAACAGTTTCGTTGACTCCTCCAACTCAGCTCGAACTAAGAAAGCAAATCTTACTTCAGCTGTACCAAGCTGTGGACCAATTTCTTGTCACTCGTGTTCTCTCAATCCAACAATATGGACTCTTGAATTAATAAAACAGGTTGGAATAATTCTGGAGACCTACGATAGATGCATTTATCGCCAGTCTGTCGTTCCTCAGGACTATTCTCAGATTGCACTGCATTTACCGTGTGGTGTAGTCAGTTTGCTGACCGAAGCACTTTTATACGAGAATTGTTTTTTTTGTTGCAGATCCAACCCAGTAATAACCTCAACGATGGGGCCTATATACAGAATAGCCGCTATAATATTATTAGCAGCACTCAGCAGAGGAGAGCTCCCAGAAGATGATTTCAGGATAATAAACCGACAAGGTGAGCTAATTGTGACTTTTATTATACCTGAACTTGATTCAGATGCTATAAAAGTTCTACTGGTTTTAGATGATCTGGTCGTAAATCGAAAAACGATGTTTTATTGATTTGGTAAATGATTCAGATTCGTTAAGATCAGTTGTATTCATTTCGAAGAGGATATGAATAAATATAACCGTAGATATATATACCTTTAAACCGGGCGGAAATATTTATAACTACAATACATACACACTCACGCCTGTAATCCCTGAAGGGGTAGGCAGAGGTGTAAACAGTACACCCACATTTCGCCGAGCGTATCTCCGTCCCTTATGTGATAGGGGGCGAGCCTATCGCCATTTAACTACAAATATTGCATAATTTACTGGATGTACAAAATTTGTTTTATTCTATATTTATTTATTTATTTTTTATATACATAACATGTATAAATGCGGACTAAATGCCAAAGTCATTCTCTACTGTAGGTGATGCAGAGAGGAGTGAATGTATCAATATTTCAATATTTCTGGACTTTCTTAATAGGTATATTGAAATTATAATTAAATTAATCATTCTTACTGGTTAACAGTAACAATGGTCAATTCTTTGATTAACAGTCATGTTTTTTTTAAGATTTTTTCATAGCAGAGTCTGTGAAACTATTAAGTGCGGCACCTGATAATGTGTGATCTCCATCGCCCATAAACACTTACAACACCAGAAGAATCATGTACGCGTTGTCGACTTTTAGGTGATTGGGAAGGGGAATTTGGGCCAAAATCCGGATATAATCCGGCTCAGTTTAATTCTGAATTATTTTATGCTTATATTACGTCTGTCTCGGTGGCGCAGTTGTAATGCGTACGCGTTACGATTGAGGCCAACGCTGAGGTCTCGGGTTCGATCCCCGGGTCGGGTAAAATGGTATTGGGTTTTTCTATTATGAAATGCTCAGGAATTTGTGCCCGGTATATGGTTTCGCCCCCTATCACATAAGGGACGGAGATACGCTCGGCGAAATGTGGGTGTACTAGTTACACCTCTGCCAACCCCTTCGGGGATTACAGGCGTGAGTGAGTATGTATGTATGTATGAGTATTACGTCGGGGTCTCATTGCATTCCTCTGGCGTTCCTTAGGCGTGTGAAACTATCAAAGGTGCATAGTTATTGCGATTAAATATCTCATTAGGAATATCACGACGCAACGAATATATCTAGTCGATGTATAATAAATCATTACTTTACGAAGTCGTACAAATTCTACAGGCTTATTGCCAGCATTGTGGACTTATCGAAGTAGTTTAATTCAATTTGTCACTTTGATTGTGCTAACGTAAATAGGGCATGGGTTCTAAGATGTGCAGTTTGTTATTTTTTAGTTTTCGCATGTGATAAAGTTTCCTTATTATTCTAGACGGATCGAAGAAATGCTATCTTTGTTTTCTGCCTGGTGTTGTCTCGTTTTATTAGCTTGAGTGACGAGATTGCCCATAAACAGAAGCAACACGACACAGAACTTTGAATTAAAAACACAGCATCGCATTGAACTGCGGTCGGCATCCCAGGATATAAGATGCTAAGTCTCATAATGCCCAGTAATTTGACTGGCTTCAATGTCCTTCAAACCGAAACACAACAATTCTGCTTGGCGGCAGAAATACACAAAGCAGAATTTTATTTGAAGATTATCATGCTAGCTTTATGAAGGTTAATATAAATACAGATAAATTATATTACATCAAACAATTGAATGGCACGTTTTAAATAGATGCAAGTTAACCAATAACCCGTACTGCAGGATTTTGAGATTATAACTAGGTGCTTAGTAATAGTGGTCATTTTTAATCCAAGTTTCAAACCCACGCAATTCAATGTGAGTTATTAATGATGTATTTATTCCCAGCTGAGCTTTGTAGAGTAATACTTACGTAAAATAGTATGAAAAAATCGATCGGATTATCACGAAAGAATGAGTGATGATTATACCTACTTACGAGTTACGGTGTATCAAGCGTATGAGACGGCCTAGTAGCCGCCCTCAAATGAGGAATGATGACGCTCAAAGAGACCTGCGAGAGCCCTAGATCGAAGAACTATCAAGGGATGACGCAAATTTTACTAAAATGCAAGCTCGTATCGACAATCACGGAAGATGAGGCTCATTTTGAATACCTGCCTTTAATATCTCCCAACACAATACACTTTTAATAAACTGAGTGTGTTTCTCCAGATAGATAGCACAAATGAGCTAATCAGAATACAGTGTGAAGGTTACGCGTTCAAATGAGGTTTGATTTGCGGCATCTATCCTGATAATCAAACTAAGATCGTTTATTAAATAAAAAGGCCGATAGCAAGGTGACAGAAATCCTCAGTTAATGTTGGCTCCAAAGTCAGAACAATACAACCACTTATCAACGTTTTTTTAACCACTGTCAATTGTCGAAATAGTACCTCTATTCAGTGAAAGAAAGCACCAATAAAATAATTGAATGACGGCCGCGGCACTGTATAGGAATTGTTTTGCTCCAAAGTGTCAATACACACGTCGCATAAAGTCGATAGTGCATGCAATGTGTGTTCCCAGAACAGTAAATCAGAATAAGGCGGTAGTAAAATATATTTGTTTTGTTATTTATTGACTGCTGATAATCGTGTGAGCTTTGTTAGCGAAACGTCAACGTGTTTGTTCTCAGAAAAGCGATGGAAGAAAAGCAATTAAAAATATAGAGGATGTGTTCATTGCTTTGGATGGTTGAACAGTAATGACCAATAATGAAGTTGTAGTAAATCTCATTCGTGTCACCGTAAGACTTGGTTTTAGTTCCATCGAACCAGTAAAACAAATTAATATTTAAATGGGAATAAAGTATTCATTAACTAAATCAATAGTTCATCTGACAAGACTTCCAAAAAGTCAACAGTTTATTGTGTTTCACAAAATCAATAGCCGTGAATGAGTTATAGAGTGGACTTTACAAATGAGTTTCCTGTTATCCTTACTTATTTGAGAACAAGTCCCAAGTACTAGTTATAAGTGTAGATGATAGAAATGCGTCTGCTGTTAACATTACTTATTTGAATTGCATAAACAAAAATGAAAGTTTAAAGTTGTTTAAGTTTGAAATCCACTTAAAATCATTACTATTGCCGATCACTGACCACGATTCCCCTTTGCCCTCAAGATCCAGTAGATATACATATACAATGATTGAAGCTTACGTAACTTTACGACTGCAATACAGTTGTTATTTATTGGAATAATCATTGTATTGTTAAGTTATTCGCGGCGTTAGATTCGATTCCGACATGAAACGTTCGGGACTTTGATAGAAATCTTGACCATAAACTCATAATTCAGCTATAACGTTTTATTGTTACCGTGTTATTTAACAGTTAATTGAATCTCGTAGTAAATGGGCAATGGATGGCGTGAATGTGTTGGCGTTTAGACAATTAGAACTTTTTTTAATGTTAAGTTATATTGTATATAACGGTGGCGCAGTTGTATTGCGTACGCGTAACGATTGAGGCTAACGCTGAGATCTCGGGCTCGATCCCCGAGTCGGGTAAAGTGGTATTGGGTTATTCTATTACGAAATGCTCAGTATCAGCCCGGAGTCTGGAATTTGTGCCCGGTATTGCGATAGGCTCACCCCCTATCCCATCGTGGGCGGGGAGATACGCTCGGTGAAATGTGGGTGTACTGTTTACACCTCTGCCTACCCCTTTGGGGATTACAGGCGTGAGTGCGTATGTATGTATGCATTATATTGTATAATAGTATCATCTTTCTGATGCCGAGCAATTTCGGTCGCCGTGACTATATTTTTTACTTTTGCTGTGTCAAGTAGTTAAACGTAAAACCTGGCACGCTACTTGGTAGATTAAAATAAAAAATAATTCTAAATTAACTTTTCCGACATCCACGGAACATGAAACTAAGCTATATCCAGAAATTAACAAAACAAAACGTTTATTTTGCATGTAAGCCACAAAGGGCTCTTTTACACGACAATAATAGAATAAATTACATTGAAATGTCTCTACCGGTGTTTCAGAAATGCCCACTGGTCTCAGACGAAACACCAAGAAACTTAGCCGTAGGTCTTAATTTTGAATATAACATTTCATTGTATTTTTGTTTCCTCATAAAATAATCTTTTTACATGTCATATTGTAATCATTTAATTTGCCAGTAGTTATATATGAATTATGTAAAGAGTACGTACCTACGAGTATAAGAAAATGTTTATACGGTCTTGATACGTCACATCGATTTTTCATTTCGCCGCAACACCCGATAAGTAGAAAATATGCAACCCCATTTACGCCCACATAATTACACGCCTTTCTAAAAAGTAAACATTTCCCAGCTCGGTTTCACGCATTAAGCTCGATAAACCCGCCGTTTTACATTTGGCTTCCACAAGCTATATTTGCATCTAGTTCTAATAGGTGAAATTTCCTACGATAACCGGTAGGTTCAGTACATTTTAGTTTTGTTTGACCATTACTTTCCACTTTCGTTAATTGTTTTTAACTGGTTTTTTGCGTGTTTTGATTGCGGGCTATGAATCATGATAATTTAAAGTTAAACGTGGTCCTTTGTTTTAATTTATTTTGAAGATATAGCAATTAGATTAATCTACCTCTGCAATAAAACTACTATTTGGAAATTCTATTTATTACTAGCTGTTGCCCGCGGCTCCACCCGCGTGATCTTTTCCTCTTTATAATGTAATTTTCCTAAAATCCTTCTTTAACCAACATTACCCAAACTATCATCTTACCAAATTTTAAGAACTATCTTTAGCAGTTTTTGAGATATCGTGATTATCGAGTGAATGAGTAGTATTTCACCTTACATATACCTAATTCAATTATAATTCTATCAGGATTTTAGGAAAGTGTATTTAGTATACGATTTAGTATCCTTACTCCTCAATTATTAGTTCTTCGCTATAATAAATAATAATATGATTTTCCTCATACATATATTAAAAAAAATTTACTTAATGGGATAATTTTAAAGTTACACATAACGAATTAGGCCTGTTTTATGAAGGTCATGCAAACAAAAATTCGCGGCTAACATTTAACTAACTGAAGACGTTAAATATTTGCTAATAAATCCCATTAGCCTTGTTTGGACACTTAGGTCATGTTTGAATGTTCTCTTAAGTTAGTTTATTATATTTTGGTGCGAATATCTACGTTATTGTAATCGGATTATGACTTAATTTTCTGCTTTGGCATTATTAAGGCAATTACCACCAGCTTGTAACATGTAATATAAGAACAAAAGAATGTCTCCCTTCCTTCCAATCTATATTAACATTATTAGCTGTATTGCTTAAAATCCATGATTTTTTAGCACCTAAACTCTAGACAAATATTTGATTTAAATTACGAGGGATAATGGTATTCAAGTGGAAGAGTCACGATGACGATATTTTTGCTTGAAGTAGTAGAGCAACGCTGTAGAAACTTTTGATTGAAGAAGAAGAAGAAAGAAAGAGGTAGGTGACCACTCAGCGTATCTGTACAATATGTACATACCACAACACAGCGCTGGTTTTTAGAGGTCACCTTAAAATCGGAAGCGGTAGATCTGCGCTGTTAATACCTTTGTACACGCATCCATGATTCTTCTGGTATTATAAGTGTCGGCGGTGGAGATCACTAACCACCAGGTGACTCATTACTCGTTTACTGGTCTATGCTATAAAAAATATCGAGTATCGACTATGTGTAGCGTTCGGTCTCAGCAAGCAACGCCGTAGGTCCGTTCGCTAACCGACTGCAATTCTTAAGCTAATTTAGAAATTATTGGTAAATTCAAACACTAGAATCGACACTAGGCATACGAAATAAACATTTAATTGCCTCGGTTTTCAGTTATTTTTATTTATTTTATTTTTATTTTATTGTATTCGGGTGGCTCACAGCTATCAATAATAGAAAAACATATATATAACGAAGTGAATACAATAGATAAGCCAATTACGAGCCACCGCAGATAGGTTTTAAAAGTTACATAATTAAATCGTCTTAAAAATATGTTGACAAAGTTTACTTAAACTAAGGTTACTTATATAAAATCTAAAACAAAAATAAAGTCGTTGTAATTTTCGATAGTAAGTAGTATTTCTGCACAAGATTCTTGTCTAGTCTGAATTCCTGTCATTCGTCCTTTATTAGGTCATGATCTGTTTACTTAGCGGTTGAAATGCTGTTTTCTAGTATCTTGTCTATCTTTACCTGCATATATTTGTTACACTTGTATTAGAAATTGATAAATATTCTAATCACGTAGTTAATGGATTTCTAATTCACGTCATAAAATTTTAATGATAGTTTTTAAATTGATACACATAACGCGGTGGAATATGATAAATTATGGTATTTGTAAATGCTATTAAAATTTCAATTTATTTTCGTGTATGGAGATTAAATGTAATTAGCATGACGAAGAGCTTTGGACGTTTATTTAATGTCTTCCGTGCATATGTTTTACTACAAGTATATGTGTGCTATTTAAAAAGTCAACATTCTTTCTGCCTGGCGTTATCCCGGCTTAATGCCAAGGTCCGCCATTATGGTAGATTTGGTATTATGTGGGGCGACCTGCCGTGTGACTCCCACAACCCGCAACGGGAATTAAGTTTCGCCATTGCCTCATCCGTTAATCAGCAGAGTATACTACGTGCAGGTGAGGTTGGCTTTGGCACTCCCTACACCAAAAATGTCAAATAATATTTTACTATGGAATATTACTGTTAATTTTTTAAATCTTACTCTCAATAATGATATTTTGGGAGGTAGGTCAACTGCTACTAGTTCTAAGTTTCGATGCTTCAATCACATGCAAAAATCGAATTTAATAAGGGCTTTACAGAACACACAACTTGATTGCAATGCCTTGTATGGTACACGTGTTAATTGGCGATGATAACTAATTATCAGAGAAGCAAGCCTGCTATCTAGTAATTACACCTCGGACATCTATCTCAAATCCATGTCTAACTTGAATATCTTTATATCTACATATAGGTTAGGATAAACAGGATATTTTACCTTCTTAATAGGGGGACAGACTTATTTCTAAGGCCTTCTTCTTCCTCCTTTTCCCAAGAATACGATTAAGCATTTCCAGAGACTTGCCGAGCTTCAATGCTCAGTGTCAACAAAATGTGTGGTACTCGTACTGTCGCTTCTGGCTTACAGGAGTTACATTGACAGTGCTATTTGCACGTCCACTTGGCGCAATTTATATTATGTGAGTGTAAGTGGGCCACCAACTTCTTAGGTCTAAGGCCAACCTCACCTGCACGTGGTAAACTCTGCTGATTAACGGACGAGGTAATGGCGAAACTTGGTTCCCGTTGCTGATTGTGGGGGTTAGACAGCGGGTCGCCCCATATAATACCTAATACCGTAAGATCTATGATATGAGAAGGCAGACCCTGGAATTAAGTCGAGATAAAAATAATGCAAAATATGTTGCTGTTTTTTTGTTACAAGTACTCGCCGCGCCGTTTTAAAATCAACCGGAAATCTTTGAAAAATCCTGATTGAAAATTTGAAGTAAACATGTAAATTCAATCACACCTTATAATTGGTTTCCGTTTTTATAATTAATTTAAAATTACAGATCTGCTGGCGTTGGACAGCGATATATTCGAAGATAAGAGCACTAAATCATTTTCGCAATTGCTGTTCGATGTGGCAAGGGATCAACTGATCGTGGGCGCAAGGTGAGTGCCTAAACATGGCCTAAACCATTTATAGTAACACGTTAAGCTTGCTTACATTTGGGTATAAAGTAAAGCTTTATTTAGATGGATGAAGTTTATCAATTTAGGTCAGGCAATTTGAAAATAAGAATCTTATGATGCGTCCTCATAAATTACAGTTTTCTGTAATATTCTCTTTTGTGTCGTACGAGATACGCAATGTCTTCCTCTAAATGGTGCTTAATTTATTTTTTAATGTATAAATAAATAAATAATCCATAAATACACCCAACAGTCACACACTTAGTCCTGACCCCTCACTGTTAAACCTGTATCGTGGGTATCAAGAACTACAGGATACTTTTTGTTATTTGCTTGTATAATGTGACGAGCAGGTCGCTCGCCTGATGTTCAGCGTCACGTCTGCCCATAAACAGAAGCAGCGTCACACAAAACTCGTGGATTACAAGAGCACTGCGTAGCACTGAACTGCGCTCGTCACCCCGAGACATAAGATGTTAAATCTCATAATGTCCAGTAATTTCACTAGCTTCAATGTCCTTTAAACCGAAACTCAACAGTGCTTACACACTGTTGCTTGGCAGCAGAAATAGACAAAGCGGTAGTCCCAACCCAGCCAGCTTCTTACATACGAGGGACCTACCACCTAGAAAACTTGGTACTTGCGTTAAATATACATATAATTGCGTTAAATATTATATACGCACTCACTTCTGTAAAACCCAAAGAGGTGTAACCCCAGTATACCCACATTCCGTCAATCTTATTTCTGTCCCATAACGTGATAGGGGACGAACGTATCGCTATACCGGGCACTATTGTAGACTCATATCATGATAGGGAGACCCAATATCACTTTTACCTGACCCGGGGAACCCGAGACATCACAGAAGTCGTAACGCGTACACATTACAACTGCGCCCAGCGCCACCGAGGCAGTCAAGATGATTCAAGTTGCTGAAATGCAATCGATCTCTGTCAATTGAAATCTAGTTCAAGTATTATGTCAGGACTTATAAGGATATGTGGCAGTAAGTTAACTTTTATGGCTTTATGTTTTAATCATGTACAGTAATGAATCGGGTGGCGATCATTATACTGTTTTATTAGCTAGATTGCTGTTGATTTTTATTATATTTTTGTGCAAATGCAAGCTATTTTATTCTAAGTTACATTGAGCATTTATCATTAAAACTGAAAGTAAGCTGGATTTAGTTCAAAGCCTCTAGATATATTTATACGGATAGCGAATACGTTAAACTGTTTCGAAATTGTCAAACTCTAAAGTCGACACAAGCCCATAAGTCCAGTGTTAATTACTCGTAAATGTAATTAAATACACCAGCCCACCAACCACATGGCGCGTCAACGGCCAAACAGACAAACATAAATCATAAAGTGAAAAAATACTGCCATAACATTTAATGATAACAGTGTGTACACACCCGTTGCGCCTAATGGCTTGTGCAAACAACTTGAGTCATTCACCTACACTGACAACTTATGATATAAGATAGTGGTTATCAATGCAACGAACAGGTTGCTAACGGAATGTACCGCTTAATATCTCAATGCTTTAATTAAACATGAATTTTATTTCAGTAGTGTATGAAATGCGGTTTAATGCGAAATTAATGTTATCGCAATTTTCTACTTGATCTCATCATCGTTTAGTTTTGTATAGTAGGGTTTGGCTCATTGTAACGTTGACCAGGTGTTGGCTAAAGATGACAGGATGGAAGATCTCAAAGTTAATTACGCGTCACTAGTAAGCACTCAATTTATGGCCAAAATTAATAAATGTAATTATACAAATCTCCAGCGTAGTACTTCGTAAATTTTATTCTGATGTTAATTTCCGGTATCGATCTAAGGATTTTGAGTGAATTTTATGTCATCCATAGGATTTATAACTTGTGTGTATAGGCAACTACATTTGTGTCATTATTGTTCGTTCCAACGAGCTGTCAGGAAGGATCGCTTCCCGATATTAGGTCCAAACATATTATTATGACAATCTTCCACACTTGTGAGTTGATTACGCGTGACGTGACACGGTCATTGAGTCACAGTGCGTCAAAATATCACAGGTGTAGACGCAGATTCTGAATGCTTGATTTGTAGCATAAATGGCCAGGATAGGCCCAGCAGTAGGTACCCCTGTCTCACAGAAAACTTATGTGAATTTACAACAGCAAGTTGTTGACTATTAAGAATAGCGTCTACTATTTTCTATATTATTAATATGCAAATTGAACTATGGATTCTTCACATTGTTTAAAAAATCTCGCTAAAAGCAATGTATAAAATTATACATTTAAATATTACTGCGGTGTATTTAGTAATAATTATAAGATTTTAAAACCTGCGTGATGTCACGGGCTTGAGTCTAAGAATGGTAGCTGACAACTTTCTTGGTAAAGTCGGGGTCAATGACCCGCACACATTACCGCGTTTTAATAGACAGTTGCCATATCGCGCCGTGCGCCGCGCTGCACAGCTGATTCCGAGCGTCAACTGGTTTTTATTGGCTTTGTATTATGTAATTAAGAAAAAAATACGTATCTAATTATTGTTTCAATGAAATATCATTGTGTTTAATATAGTGTTTAATGGCCCAAACAAAAAACTATGCTTGAAAAATAAAAAATATGTCGACCTTCTTCGCGAGTTTTTTTTAGTGCTATCGTGTTTGTAATCACCTACACTACCACCTTCGTTTTCGGAAGCATTTCCCTTACACCCTTATATATATATTATATTTTCCGAAGTTGAGGTCGATGTCTCGTTTTGAGGACATACCATTATATTCCGCATTCTTGGTTTATTTCTAAGTAAATTGCGTATGTGTTACGTATTTGTTACTACACAATTGACAGTTTATATGAGTACTCGATAGTAATGCTAAACGGTCGCTTTCTCCGACACATGTAAAATTCCTAAATTATTAACTTACACAAACCAAGAAGGGCTATTTATTTAACCCTACAAACATTATAAATACGAAAGTTAGTCTGTTTACTAACTATATTGTAGAAATACTGAACAAATGCCGCTTCTTCGCAAAGCGGTAAAATCAGAGTTGAGACTGAAAGATGAACTCAAATTTCACATAGACTTTTGTTTTTTCCACTTTTGGCACGAATTTCTTTTCTAAAGGTCTCCCTGCCACTTTGAAGAGAAACCGACTATCGTTTCTCCATCTTTTCCTCGGCCGTACACGTCATCGGTAACCGATAGTTGGTGACCAGTCCGAAGTTTAGCCCATCGGTCTGGATTCATCTGATATACGAGTATGTGACCAGCCTTGTTCCACATTGGCCTGGCAGTTCTCATATCGACGCTAAAGTCTGTACGATGTACTATGGAGCACACACAGGTAGAAGTTCCATTGTTGGTAGCGGTCCGTAGCGTCGGACTACCATAGGTCAGAATAGGCAGGATGCACATTGCACATCTCCATAATTATTATTTTAAGACAGGTAGATAGATCGCTTAGAGGGAGTATTTAAAAAACCACTAGCACATCCAAAATTTTTATAGCATAAGCTGGCAAACGAGCAAGTAGGTCACCTGATGGTAAGTGATCTCCACCAACTTTTGCCGACCTTAAAGGAAAGGGATAATTAGGGTATTGGGAAGGGGAGGGGGATTTGGGGGTTTTCTGTGAGACAGTGGTACCGACCCGGCTGGCCCATTCATGCTGTACACAAAACTGTCTACAGCGTGGCTCTACCACTCACGACTTTACTTATTTATTGCAATTCAACATACAATCATTGTATGATATATCAACATTGTGCTGAACGGTTCGTTTGACCGCTTATTTAATAGCGATAAAGAGAACAATAATTTGTTGTGACATTCGTAGTTTGTGCATGATAACGAGTACTAAGAACTATTTCTGCTGTAACTACGTGCTAAATGCAATGTTTACGCACTTTGCCCTGAATTTTTACCATTGACTTTGTTTTGGCCTATTTTGCCGTGATTGTTTTATCGACGTGCATTTCGTGTTTGTTTTAGTTGCCGAAATGTTGTGATGTTTTATGAATTAGATGAAAGCATAGTTTATGGGGTATATGGAATTAAAATTGGTTTTACGAGTAATGTTATGTTTTATATAATGGTGTAACATATATAAATAATATCAAAAATAACGAAAGGAAAGTCTAAATATTTATTTGTGTTTCTTTTAATATAGATTAATACATAAGCACATACGCACTCACGCCCTGTAATCGTCGAAGAGGTAGGTAGATGTGTAACCAATACACCCACATTTCATCGAGCTTATTACCGTTCTATGATGTGATAAGGGGGCGAGCCTATGACCATACAGGGCACAATTCCAAAATCCGGGCTGATACTGAGGATTTCGTGATAGTAAAATCCAATATCAGTTTTACCCGATCCGGGAATCGAACCAGAGACCTCAGCGTCAGCCTCAGTCGTAACGCATACGCATTACAACTGCGCCACCGAGGCAGTGATGATGATATGATCACACTAATAGGGACAGTCTTGCTGGAGTTGGAGTTTATGAATGTAATATCATGGATTTAGTTCCCCAATGTAAATTAAAAACGCTTCTCTTCATAAGTATGTGCGTTGTCGTAATGTCAATATAGCTTATGGTCATATCACACTATTAGACTTGTACTTTCGAGATAATCATATTGAATAAAAAATTAATAATGGGATTTGAATTTAAAAAAATCTTACGCTTACGTTTGATATAGAGATCCAGACTGCCAAAATTGATTGGACTACTCGTGGCGACTGACCCCTACGCTTGGTCTAAGAAATGGGTCAAATTATTCCTTTTGCTTAGCCAAATTCACTATAAAGCACCTACTTCGTATGCGAGCGGCCACCTGGGTTGGAACCATCGATTTGTCTATATCTGCCACCAAGCAGCAGTGTGTAAGCACTGAAGCTAGTGAAGTTATTAGGCATGGCGATTACATTACATTACAAGTAATGTCTTGGGGTGACGAAGGCAGTCCAGTGTCATGCAGTGCTTTGTAATTCAAAGTTCTGTGTGGTGTTGCTTCTATTTATGGGCAGGCGCGGCGCTTATCATCAGGCGAGCGACCTGCTCGTTTTGTCGTTTAGCTAGTAAAAAAAATATTTATTACATTCGCCACGCCATCCGAATAAAAAATCACGTTATCCATACCATTATCGTACGCGAGTTACGTAATAATACTATTAAATATTACGTGTTACTATCAGCTAAACAGATGCATTTATCTAACTTATCATTTTGTGCATTTTGCGAGATAAAAAAGTCAATAGCTAAAAATATAATTTATCTTCATTTCGTGATATTGCTTTTCATGTTATGTCATGATTCCTGATTCATAAGTGGTGGTTTAACGGTGCCTTAATTTAGCTTTAAAATTATATGTTATTTTGTTTATTAATTATGTTGGCAATTAAAATAAACAAATATAAGCGTCGAATTGAACACATCCTCAGTATTTTCGTTGGTTCAAAAATGAAATAAGAGACCAGAGGGGCGAACACGAACAACTTTGGAATAAGTATTCGAATCAGCATTTGTATGAAGTTTCATTTTTTTTTTGACATTTCGATACGAATACGTTTTCGCAAGTTATTCGTACTAGCCCATCAGAAAGCGTTTCAACTTCTGCGTACAATATACCATAATAAGAGTATATAGCATCTTCAATACACTGGATAATTACACTAAAATAATTTCCGTAAATATATATCACATTTTTTTTTATAATCCAGGAGAAAGTCCAACTTTGTAATAATTTTCAAGAAGGGTCAATATGCTTTTTATTTACTTTAAGTGCCGTATTTCCTTAATATTGCATAGCACCAGATATTTTGTATAGCTTGTAGTTTATACTCCGACATGCCTCTAAGTTACACGGCCAACATTTGGCCAAACTATTAAAACATGATGTTTGCACAAGTGATTCTCGCAGCTACAGTAAAGAAACGCTTTATCCACAGAGGTGTGGGTGTACCATACTTTCTTAACGTGGTGCTTCGAATTCTTTGTCTATGTGGACATTACGGTTATTATTTAGCTAGGTGTGTTCATTTGCATTATTATAATTAGTATTGTAAACTGGTACAGTTAAATCATCTCTGACTTTTTACATTAAAACAAGTTGTAAGTCTTGTATCTCGGAGCAGTGACCTTTTTTATAGCATAGGCTGGCAAACGAGCAAGTGGGTCACCTGATGGTAAGTGATCTCCACCGCTCATGTACGCCCACAATACCAAAAGAATCATGGGCGCGTTGCCGACCTTAAAGGAAATTAATAATTAAGGGATTGAGAAGGGGAGGGGGATTTGGGCCTCCGGATATCTCACTCTTGGTACGAAACGCAGCAAAAAGCTGCTACTTTACGCCGCTACTTTGATCTTCTTGTTACAGATTTTTGCAGTGATTCGTGATACTTGTAACTTGTAAGTTGTTAACGCCACGCTGTTATAATTGATATCTTTGATAAAGGTTTGTCTATTAAGGAAATTTAAGGAAATTATCATACCAAGATACACTTATTTTTCATACCATATAATGTACATAAAATTACTGATAGTGACTGCCGGCTTATGGAACTTACCATGAAATGCATTCTGCATTCTAGGAACCAACAAAGTTGTTACTAAGGATCCATCCCTGCATCTGGGTTCTTTGGTCTTACATCTTCTATTTGAAGTTATATTATTACTAATCAAGATCTATAACAGATTATTTTTTGTAATTTACTCGCTTAAACCTCGACAGTTATTCGCTTAATCGGAAGCGCTACATTTGCTCAACAACAGAAACAACACACAACCTATAATATTAAATTACAAATCACTAAGTACATGGTACTCCACTTTGCTCGTCTCCGCGAGACATAAAACGTTAATTTAGTTATTTATTATAGATTCGCCAGTGGTTGTTACACAATACTTATCCAATAATTACTGAATTATATTTTTATGCTAGGTGTACAACCCACATGCAAATAAAATTTCATAATGCCCTGTAAAATTGCTGGCTTCAACGGTCTTCGCTTCACATTTATTTAACAAGTCATAAACATCTCAAACTAACAACACTACATAGAGACATACAGAATATGGTTTTTTGAGTCGGTTAAAAATCGAAGTAATTAATCACCACTGAATTGAGTGGGTGATACTGATTCAGCCATCCTGTTTTCCATAAGTAATCATATAAAAAAACCCTGTCCAGTACGCACGTTTGTTTTTGTAGATTACTCATATTTGAAATTATTATTCTCAATTTAGAAAACCCAATACCACCCGACCCGGGGATCGAACTCGAGACCTCAGCGTTTGCCTCAATTGTAACGTGTACGCATTACAGCTGTGCCACCGAGGCAGTCGAGTTATGGGATATATATATATATTTTTATGTAGCTTTAGATATACGAGAAGTACTCGTATTTATCACAGTCGTAAATATTAGGAACTATATAGAAATTCTGATTCTCATAAAAATCAATATGTAAAGCATCAAACACTGTACGTTTAATAAATCAATACGATACCGTTTCCCATCTGGTGCAATGCGTATCAGTTACAACTCTGATATTTGATACTTGACACACTGATCACGATTGTGCGTTGCGAATGTATCAAGTTTTATATGTCACGCTACTTTATATACAGAGTGATTCAGTAACGGATTAAGATTTTGTGAATGAAATTTTGATAGCCTCGGTGGCGCAGTTGTAATGCGTACGCGTTACGATTAAGCTAACGCTGAGGTCTCGGGTTCGATCCCCGGGTCGGGTAAAGAGGTATTGGGTTTTTCTATTACGAAATACTCAGTATCAGCCTGGAGTCTGGAATGTGTGCCCGGTATGGCGATAGGCTCGCCCCCTATCATATCATGGGACGGAGATACGCTCGGCAAAATGTGGGTTACACCTCTTGCCTACCCTTTCTAGGATTACAGACGTGAGTGCGTATGCATGTAAATTTTGATAGTTAAAATAAAATAAATCCTGTACGTCTGCGGGAACAGATAGAAATATTCCTTTAAGATTTATACTACTACTACTACTACTACTACTACTACTACTACTACTACTACTACTACTACTACTACTACTACTACTACTACTACTACTACTACGACTACTACTACTACTACTATTATAATACTAGCTTTGTTTTATGCACGTCCCACTACTGGGCACGGGTCTCCTCTGCTGAATGAGACGCCTTATGCCTTAGTCAACCACGCTAGCCTAATGCGGATTGGCAGACTTCACATACCTTCGAAATTCTTATGAAGAACTTTTCAGGTATGCAGGTTTCCTCACGATGTTTCCTTCACCATTAAAGCAAGCGATAATTATAAACAATTAATACACATGTCACTAAGAAAATTCAGAGGTGTATGCTCTTGACGCTGGTTACGAACCTGCGACTTTCGTCTTGACAGTCCGTACCACTCCCTCTGAGCTATCGCTGCTGCCTGTATCTATTTTTATACCTTTTAAAAATAAGTACCTAGGTATAAATTTCATAAATCTCAAAGGAGTAATGTAGAAGGAGGCCTATCGCTATGCCACAAATCTTAATCTAAGTACATCATATTTAAAAAACGGCAAGTCTTAGTCTCGAAATTGAACCCAGAGCCTTACAATTCAGATTTATAAGTAAATTTAAATACAAATAAAGTTCTACAGATATTATTTTATTTTCCTTACGGTTTTCTATGGATATAGAAACGAACTGTATAAGCGCCACGGCGTTGTTAGGTTTATTTCTAAGACTTGCCTATTTGTGAGGACGTGATTGGACTTCGGGGACGCGATTTGCAAAGATTTATGGCATGTCCCACGGTGAGTGTGGACTGATAGGTCCAGCATTTCATGGGAATGAGCTATTTAGATGTAAATGTTGTTTTATATAATAGTAAATTGGAGTTTAATATAGTTCCATAATTTATAAGTTTGTTTGAAGTGTAGTAGTTTTATTTTTCAAAGTGGAAATAAGCTGGGGCCGGCATAATTCTGGCGATCTAATATACTCGTAGATGCATTGTCGGTCCTTTGTCGTCACTATTCTTTAATTTATCACGGCAATTATTAGGTGAAGCGTAGGCACTTTGCCAAGACAGGATAAAAAAGTTTTCGACGGTATATTTATTTTATATCATAGCCATCATAGGCCGGCAAACGAGCAAGTGGGTCACCTGATGGTAAGTAATCTCCATTGCCTATGTTCGCCCACAATACCAAGAATAATGGGCGCATTGCCGACCTTAAAGGAAAGGGATTGGGAAGGAGAGGGGGAATTGGGCCTCCGGATATCTCACTCACCGTACGAAACGCAGCAGAAAGCTGCTACTTTACGCCGCTTTTTGTGTGTGGTCATTTCCCTGTTTCGCAAATCTTGCTACAATAGTACCTTATCACGAGCGTATGTACTTAAATTGTTTAAGTGACAGTCAATTAACGATGCAGTCCTCTAATGCAGCGGTTCCTTAACTTTTATGGGCATTTGAACTTGAAACTTATTATTGTGGAATTGTTTAATATTAATTGCGTCACAAAAATCACATTAGATTGTCCGCATTGTATTAAGACTGTACTGTATTTAACATCAGGCCCAGTGTAGTAATTTTGCCGTGCCAAGATAAAAATAATAATCATTGGAGTTTCGCGGAACCCACTTTAAGAATCACTGCTCTAACGGACACGTCTAGACAGAGTAATCGTGCAGGAAACTAGAGAGTTAATGCGCCTAAACTTAAAAAAGTTTGTTAATATCCTTGATACTAGGAGTTATAATTGGCAATGATATTTGTGAAATAAAACTATTTAAGTCCCAATCATACGTTTGACCCCACACGGAGTCTTACGTTGTAAGTATCGGGAACTAAAAGAGGTTTTATGGCTCATAATACCCGGGACACAAAAATATATGTCGATCTCACAAAAAATTGTTTCGGAACGAGTATCAAAATTGCAGCCTCTCTTTTCGAAGATGGTTAGTTGTCTATTGCTCTACAGAGGCTAAACAATACTGATTTATCGAAATGATGAAACACTAGCATAAGCAAGGTTTAAGTCTACAAATATGCTACATTAATAATTATGGTAGAGAATGCCTTTGGCATTAAGTCCGCCTTTACATTAATTTAAATGTAAAAAGTTTAATAAAATAAATAAATAAATAAATAATTGATAACTTTCTCTTTTTATAAATTAATTTAAAAATAAATAAAATCGAAATAATTATATTGCCGAACGTCCAATAACGTGGCTGGTAGAACACCTACGATTCCTTTACAGTTGCTATTACTCGGCGGTGATCACTTACCATTTGCTTAGCCACTTGCATATTATATCCACTATAGTACAGGAATGAAGCTCTCATAGCCAGTTGCACTCACTAATCGGTAAACGATTAGCGAGTTAAACAAACCTTGGCGTGGTCAGTCTATCGATGGGTGACCGCTTAGTGATATTTCAACAGGTCGTCTCCGTGCTTCGGAGGGCATGTAAAAAGTCGATCCCGGCTATATCAAGTGACAGAAGTCGTTAAGCCTTCGGGCCTTAAGGAGGCCTTCGGGCGGCTTGAAAAACTTTGACAATAAGTTGGTCACTAACTATTCGATATAGGATAGAATAGTATAGAAGCATCAATCCTGTTATATCTTTTCAGAGATGTACTATATCGTCTTTCCCTTCGTGGTCTTCGGGAGTTGGAACGTGCGGACTGGCCTGCCCCTGCTGCGGATACGAAGCTGTGTCAAGTCAAAGGGCAGTCGGAAGAAGACTGCCATAACTATGTCAAAGTTCTTCTTTCCCACGGACATAGGCTGTTCGCTTGTGGTACTCATGCATTCAGTCCCGTTTGCAGTTGGAGAGAGGTTGGTATTCTTGGTTGGTGTCTATAAAAACGATATCGTCTATAATGACATTTGAACTACAAGGTAGTATCAAATATGCAGGTTTAATGCTGATTTGGTGTATTTTTTATATCAGATGCCGGCAAACTAGGACAGTGGGTCACCTGATGGTGAGTGATCTACACCGCCCATGAACACCCACAATACCAGATGGATAGTGGGCGCGTTGCTGTCTTAAAGAAAAGGAAAAATTAAGAGATTGCGTAGGGGAGGGAGAGCGTGGGTCCCCGGATAATTCACTTACCGTACGAAACGCAACAACGACCTGCTATTTGATATATTTTTTTTGTGAAATAGTGGTAAAACCTCAGTCGAGCCGGCTTTCATGCTATAGGCAAATCTAGCTATAGCCAATAGGCAATCGAAGTTGTGGTTGCCCGACCGGTTTTGAATGTGCTGGATTCTCAGCCTAAGTATGCCATTAAACCAATGAGACCATTCTTATAACTATAATCCTGTATTTTTGTTTCAGATCGAGTCTATTAACACGGTATCTGAATCCGTGACGGGTGTGGCTCTCTCCCCATACAGCCCCCACTCTAACGTGACCGCTATACTAGCTTCCAATGGGGACTATTATGCGGGAACACCCACCGACTTTAGTAGCTCGGATACTGCTATTTGCAGGTAAAACTTGAAAACGATAATGTTTGAATTCAGAAAAAAAATGTACATATAGGAAGCGAAAGCCTGACTGACTGTGGCCCAGCCAAAACCGTTAAAGATAGTAGCTTGAAATTTTAAGACGGTGTTGATTTTATAATTTATTTATTTTTAACAGGATTTCTAGAAATTAAACTACTATGTGGTTTAAGAGGGTTCCAAATACGTATAGGAAATAATACGACACAAAAAGGGACAATTTCGAACCTGTAGTGGTAGAGTCGCCAACCGCAGACAATTTATTTCTATGGTTTTGGTTGATGGCTTTCAAATCATTCTATCGTTTACGGCTGCATTGCTAACTTTACTTGTGCATTCTGCAGCAGTTTGATTCTAAGGTTGTCTTCGGAAACCTGATTTGTATAATTTTTCCAATATATATAAATAGCAATTTGACAAACACTATTTATTTTCGCTTTATGTCTTGTATTTTTTTTATCCTGTCTCGGCAAAGTAACTACGCATATGTATGTATTACATGTGTATTATATGTTTATTGTATTACTATACTACTATGTATACTGGATAACTGATATCGATATTAAAGTTTGGGATTATCAATGAAACTCTTTATATTTAATTGCTCAGGAGTCGTGGAGCATCAGTTGCTGACTCTGGGAATTTATGTACCGCGCAGTACGATTTCAACCGGCTGAATGAGCCGCAGTTCGTGGGCAGTTTTGAAGACGATCGCTTTGTGTACTTCGTGTATAGAGAGATCGCTGTCGAGTACTTGAACTGTGGAAAGGTGAGAATAGATTTTTGAGTTTAGTACTGAGACGGATTGTTTGAGACTGCCTTGGTGGCGCAGTTGTAATGCGTACGGGTTACGACTGAGGTTGACTCTTAGGTCTTGGGTTTGATCCCCGGGTCGGGTAAAAGTGATTTTGGGGTTTTCTATTACGAAATGCTCGGGATCAGCCCGGAGTCTGGAATTGAGCCCGGTATGGCGCGCCCCCTATCACATCATGGGACGGAAAAACACTCCGAGATATGTGGGTATACTGGTTACATCTCTGCCTACCCCCTCGGGGATTACACGTATGGGTGCGTATAACTTAAAAATTATTATGAATTATTTGTTATTTTTCGCAGATTATCTACTCGCGCATAGCCCGTGTATGCAAGAACGATTCAGGTGGTTACCTGAAGAAAGACAAGTGGAGTACTTTCCTGAAAGCAAGATTAAAGTGTCTCGTTCCCGGAGACATACCTTTTTATTATGACGAGATCCAGAGCGTAGAGTATCTACCTCAGGAGAAGATGCTTCTTGCTACTTTCACTACTCCTACGTGAGTAAATCATATGAAAAACTACTTAATAAATAAATAAACACACCCAGTCACACACATAATGAAAGTAGTAAAATAATCTGTACCTACTAGTGGTCGCCTAGTGGTCGAAATTGGACCGTAATTCATAAAATTTTCAAGTTTGAACTTTATTGAGGTCCTTTGTCTAAGAATATAACTCAATATTTTAGAAATACATACACACGCGCGCGCGCGCACACGCACAGGCACACTCAACTCAAGGCCTATTTTTTTTGTTTTTCAAACAGTAACAGCATAACCGGCAGTGCAATATGCGTATACAATATGTCTGACATACACGCAGCCTTCGAAGGTCCCTATAAAGTACAGGACTCACCCACATTCACATGGGACCAACGCTCCCCCTCCAAACAGGCGCGGGAGCATTTCCAGTGCATTACAGACTCTAGGTAAGACTATGGTTGGTTAATATACTTAAGATATTAAAAAAGATTTTCGTGCTCCGTCATCAGAGATCAACAAATTTTATATGAGGACAGGTTTGAGGTTATATAGAGTATCGATTATAAAAATGATCATAAGAATCCGTATATATTTGATAACACGTAACATATATTAAAAAAAAACTCCTTTTTTTAAGCTAAAATCATCATGTCGTCGTACCCAAATTACAACGTTCAACGTTAGATTAAAATGACTTGTTGGATGTAGTAGAAAATACATACACAAACTCACGCCTATTTCCCACAGGGGTAGACAGAGCCAACGGATTTTCACTTGCTAGTAGAAAATGTATGTATAAAAAAAATACAGGTTGATGCAAAATAACACAACACATTTTTTACACAGAGCTCACGAAGCAATAGAATACCACCGCTACCACCTCATGTACGAAGCAATACTGCCAATATCAGGGGCGCCTATCTACAAAGTGACGTCAGAACGGTTCACCCACGTGACTGTCGACGTCACCAGTGCAAAGAACGTTGAGCGGCAATTGGTAGCGTTTGTGGCGACGGATAGCGGTTATGTGCTGAAGTTAGCAGTACTACCACTGTTGGACGGGGCTTGTTTGGTTGAAAAATGGAGGCTCAGAGATGAAAAAGGAGGCTTTGACGTACAAGCTATGCAGTTTGTGAAGGACACGGTGAGTAATCCCTCAATCATCTCTTTCCTTGAAGGTCTGCAATGCCTTCATAATTCTTCGGATATTGTGGATGTTCATGGGCGGTGGAGATAACTTAAGGCGCATGTGTCGCTGTCGGTCAAATAAAATTGCACGGACTATAGAAATTATAGATACCTATAGAAATAGTTATTTTTGACTTTTCAGTGTTTTTATTTGGAAGTCGGTTTCTAAGTTTTCTTAAAACTTTTTATTTTTTAATTTTTAGTCGCAGTTATAACAATATCATGTAAATTCCAATACAATACCACAATCGCGACGAGGGTACATACTGCTATCCGTAATTGAGGAGGTTATTTTTTATGTCGCAATCCGCCATCAGCTAAACTCTATCGAATGAAAAACATCCAACAAAATTGGTCCTCGATTGGCGGAGAAATCGAAGTATATACATAAAAAAAGCAAAAGTACTCGCCGAACTGAGAACCGCTTTTTTGAAGTCAGTTAAAAAAGATATTTGGGTTCGTGTAAAATTAACAAAGCAGCAGAAAATATGACCTGCCGTATACAAAATAATGTTGTATTGGTTATAATATTATGTATTATATGTAGTTACTATATAAACATTATATTTATTTTCATAATGTTCTGTTTGTAGTATGTATCCTTTGCAGCTACTTCATTAATCTCTGTATCACCTAAAGGTCGGCAGGTAGAGAATGCCTCAGGCATTATACGAAGTTATACGAAGTTGTATAGAAGTATAAATAAATAAATATATCCGTAGATGTCAGTATACATCGGCAGTAGTACCGGCGTAGTCCGTCTCAGTAGCGCTCGTTGCTCGCGTCATACATCGCGCGGCGCGTGCGTGGGCGCGGGGGACCCGCACTGCGGGTGGGACGACGCGCGGGAACGCTGCGTGCCCGCCTGGCCGCATCTTACTGACCCGAGCTTCGCGCAGGCCACGACCGTGTGTCCCGCCGCCGATGCCGCTGGTGAGTTCCACTACCTTAGTGATTTCTTATGTTTACGGGAATATTACACATTCAAATAAAACTAGTTTATTTTTTTTACTGCCTGGATAAGCAGACGAGCAAACGGGCCATCTGATGGTAAGTAGTCACCGCCGCCCATACACTTCTGCAATGCCGGGGCATAGCAAAGCCGCTGCCTACCGTCCGTTTATACGGATTTTATCGCGGTTTAATTTTTCTTTTAGTCCCGACGTTTCGAAAGCTTTTCAGCCTTCATGGTCACGAGAGAGGATCTACTACATTTATCAGTATGTAATAAAAACCCTGTTGACCCCTTTTGGGTCGTGAAGATAGACATATAGACAGCTTAATAAAAAAAGTTAAATTAAAAAAATAATAAACAGATTCGAGATATTATCCTTACACAGATAGCTTTAATAATGAACATATTTTTAACAAAAAAAACAATTGAATTTTGGAGTATATGTTATGAGGAAGCGTGCAGCGTGGCGCGTTTGATGTACATTGACGCCGCAACTTACTATCTCGCTCTGGCTCCAAGCCATCGCTCTTGCAGAGGTAATCAATCGAAATACTTATTAATTAAAGTTTAAAAAATAAATATGATTATTTTTATAGTTCAATTATCGTATGCGAGTTTTTGCATTACGTTTGACTATCGATTCTGATATCAATTAAAACACCCCACAGGGTTTTTGTTACATATTGTATACCCTATAAGGCGGTATCTCCTAGACGGACTGTTAAGAAGTAAAATTGTTACACATGATGCGGAAGTTTGATGGCTAAGGCGGGGAACCGGGAGAGGGGAGCAACTGCAGTTAATAATCTAATTCTCTATGAGTAAGTGAGATGGTAATATTGAATTCCGTTAAATTGACTGTCACTTAGTAGACATAATTGTTTGATACTAAGATAAAAAGTATGCTATATCCTAATACATGATCTATCTGTTAATTTCATCCAAACCTATTCAGCATTTAAGATGGGATTGATTAACAATCACACTAATCCACAAAACTCCTAACATCCAAATCAACAAATAAACAAAGTTATCCAAACTTTCACATTTGTAATATTAGTAGGACTCTAATTTCAAACGACATTTGCATGTTTGTTATTTTGTTTATGATGATTGTACATATACGTAAAAAGTAATCCGTTTCATTGATTTATGAATAACGCCCACGAATGTACAGATTTGGATGTTTGCTCGCCTACGTCCTTTATTCACTTGGGAAAATTCATTCATTACATATCTAATAAAGATTTATGATACAGACACATGGTATACATTGATATTATTATTTCAAATATTTATTTGACTATTCGATGGAAAAGGATTGACAAGGGCAAACAATTATCTTTGTTCTAGTTTAATCCGAAATATTTGGCGCGTTATTTATTTATTTATTTATTTAATAGCAATACCATTAGGTAAAACACACTACTAACTAAATATAAAAATCAATTAAGTAACAAATCATGTGCTTACCTTTTAAAGGTATTTACAGCTAAAACAAAAAAAAAAATACAATGTCATAATACCTAATAATTATTATAAATTATAAGATAAGTAAAGTACACACACATTAAAATAACGATATTTTGAAATAAAATGTAATATGTGAAATACGTAAACTAAATATGCGCGTTGGGACTAACAAAGTTCTTAGTAGTTAAGTTCGACAGCATAAAAGTCTAAGCGACTCTTAACGATATTGTCAGTTTGTCTGTTGAAATAAGGTGTCCTGGGTAATAGAAAAATGCTCATTCAAAAGAATAAACAGTTCCAGAAAGGATCTTCGTTTAGGCAGAGCTGCACAACAATCTTAAATCATGTTTAATCACTAAACCAGTTTAAGAAACGTCAAATCTTATAAAAAAATTACATAAGTAAACATGTTTAGTGGTTAAACCTTATTTAGGATCGTCGTGCGAGTAGGCCTTAGTATATATTATATAATACTAGCTGTCCCACGCGGTTTCACCCGCAACTACAGCAGCGCCACCTACCGGGTCCAATTGTGGATCTAAACCATCCAGGGCGTTACCCAAACGCATACAAAAAAATCATTCAAATCGGTCCAGCCGTTTAGGAGGAGTTCTGTCACATACACACGTACAGTAGAATTATATATATAAAGATAATAATACCAGCCCCGTATTATATACGTTCCACTGCTCGGCACAGACCTAGAGGTCTGTAGGTTCAGTAGACTGAATGAGAGGGTTTCATTTAGTGTAATTTTTGTTAAAGTTGACGGTGGCTGGTCGACGTGGTCAGAATGGGAGCCATGCATGCAGGACGGAACATCTCACTCTCCCTATGGAGACGACAAGCCCGACATGTGTATTTGTCGGACGCGACGCTGTGATAACCCTAAGCCGGTCAATGGCGGACAAATTTGTAAAGGTAAGGTTTAATAATTTAATTCAATAAGTAAGTCAACAGTCTTACTACAGAGGATGCTCAAGATCGGGCGAAGTGGAGGCGTCTTATTGGGAAGGCGGACCCTGGCAACGGCCGGGATAGCGCCAGGTAGAAAGAAAGTAAGTACTTCTCGTTAGATCAGTGAAAAGAAGTAGATGTAGTTGCCGGAATGTAGTAGAAGTAGACCTTAGTTGTAATTTGTATAGTATAGATATTGTCATACTGCTCCGAGACCATAATACCTATAAATGAGATCCGAGAAGTGTGCTTAGTTCGTTCTGGCGATGTTTGCTTTACACACACAATATAAATGTTAACGTTAGCTAAATTAATTATAACTCATAGGTCAATGTGCGGCATTTTATTTTCATATGTTAAACTGGTGTCGGCTAATATTGTTCAAGTACAAAACTGAGATCAATGAACAAAATTAGATCATAGATCTAATGTCAGAATTGTTAAGAAAGGCCGCCATTTAGATTTTTCTTTTTTTAAAGCATATCGACTTATTATTTGGGGGGTCCCGTGGTTACAAATCATAGCTCTAATGTTAGGACAGACATTTAGTTTTTCTTTGTCTCAAAGCCGATTATTTTTATATATGAATATGTGTGGTGGTCAGTGGTCACAAATCACAGCTCTAATGTTAGAATTAAAAAAGTAACCGCCATTTTTATCTTTGTTATAAGACCAATTGTGAGGCTTAGATCGCGAATGTGCACTTCTGTTAGCGTATTCTTTTTATTTGTGTATTATAGGGTGTCTGGGAAAGCAACGTTGGGTACACTGAAATAATAATGGTGCAATATAGTTGTGAAAGGGTAGTTAAATGGTATAAAAGAGGTTGTCGCCATGAATGGGGGTCTTTGGCCCGCAGTCAGTCAGACAGTCTCCAGTTCACTAAGATCAGCGCTCAGTCGATATAGTTCAATACGCGGTAGCTCTGCTGGTTTACTATTCGGTTCTAGTTCTTTTAGTTGTAATTAGAGAGCGGTCTCTAGAGAATACTGACATGGGGTTTGTGGTCTGTAAAGCAGTAACATTGTAAAAGTAACCAATAAACTATGCATTCAAGTGATTACTGTCGTTTTGATATGGTCATCGCTAACACTTCCGTCTTACATACTTGACGCGAGCTGATTATATTTTTGTTGCAGGTGCAAGTATATCTGTAACAAACTGCACCGTCCACGGCGGCTGGTCGGCGTGGTCGTCGTGGACGGAGTGTTCGGCGACGTGCGGCATCGCGGTGAAGTCGCGTCGCCGCACGTGCAGCTCGCCCGAGCCGCGGCACGGCGGCCGCGTGTGCGTCGGCATCGACGTCGACGATATATACTGCCACAACCTGCCACCGTGTCCAGGTAATATACAACATATAACTAATACTATCCGCATATTGTTTTTTTTTATGTATTAGACCGCTATTCCACGATCATATTTGAATCATAGATATATGACGTCATATAATTTGAATAAAATAATTGTCATTTTCTAAGTTTAATTTAATTGAACTAAGTACTTATATAAGATTATATAAGATATACTTATATATTTATTTATGCATGCTGTGTTTGCCTGTAATCTGAGTGCAATAGGTTCAATTGTTATTAGTGTTAATATTTAATGTATTTATGTATTATTGTAAACTTTGTTGGCAATCCTTAAATAATAAATAAAAATAAAATAAAATATATGATCCTATGTCACAGCATGCTGTGAAATAGGACCATAGACATATGATCATAGACAATATGAAGTTTATGTTGCTATTACGCTGTCATACATTTCTCATATATCTATGAGCTATAGAAGTAGGATCATTTTTATATGATAGTGGAATAGCGCCCTTAGTAACTATATAATAGTTGCCAACCGTCCTGTTTTCAAAGGTTTTTGTGAGATAGTTTAGTGAGATATTCAGAGGCCCAAATCCCCTCTCCTTCCCAATGCCTTAATTATCCCTTCCATTTAAGGTTGACAACGTGTCCATGATTCTACTGGTATTGATGACATAGGCGGTAGAGATCACTTACCATCAGGTGACCCACTTGCTCGTTTCTCGGCCTATTCGATTAAAAAAAGATGTGCAATGTCGTGGTGAAGTCACAGCGGCCACGTCTACATGAACTAACATAGGTATAATATACTGTTAGGGATGACCTAGACCTTTATATGTAACAGCATTCTTTTCAACTAGGTCTTTTAATAAAAAAATAACAGAATGCTGGCATAAGAGCATACAGGGCACATGATCATATATGATCACTATCGAACATAGACTAAGATAAAAAAACTGCTTTAGTAGATGAAAAGGACCATAGACATTACACCGGTTTAGGTAGACTTAACCTAAACTGGGGTCAATTAGAACCACACCACCCTCTCGTACTGTACTAGTCACATTGGTATTTAAAATATGTTTTCTATGAAGGGACCTCATTAGTCACTTATAATTCAATACAATACCATTTTTTCCCTCAGATCCAGCGCTGGCTCCAGTAGACGGCGGCTGGTCTCCTTGGGGCCCGTGGTCCCCGTGCACTGGCTCGGGCGGTGCCGGCTGTGGGCCAGCGGGGGGCATGCGCGAGAGACGGAGACTGTGCGGGAGTCCAGCACCACAGCATGGTGGTGCGGAATGTGATGGACCTGAGGTTGAGAAACAGACCTGCGACATGCGACCCTGTGAGGTTCGGAAGACGACGGCTTGGACACCTTGGGTGCAGATACCTGGTTAGTGGGACACCCTGTATATGTGTTTTTGTTTTAATATTTTTTTAGACTGTAATAAAAAAAAAATGACGTTGCCTTTTTTTTGTTTTTGTGGCTGTTTATGTGAAAATAAAAAAGGAAATACTTATTAAAATCCACATAGCAAAGTTGTATAACGTTGTTTTTTTTTCAGGTAACACATCGGATGGTAGTTACACTGAAAGGAGATTCAAGTTCGTGTGCAAGGCTCCGTCGCCGGAACAACTAAAAGTTAGTGTAAATATGTTTTTCCGCAATTTTTTTGTACTTTTTTCATACAGGTAGCGTCCATTCCGTTATCATAAAACATTTTTTTAATTAATATGCATTCATTTTGGCCAACTTAGATCGACTGAAAAGTCAACTTTTAAAAGGATCTATTATCTAAATATATTTTTTTAATAAATTATTTTATGGCTCTGGATACTTGTCCTTTGAACTCGCGTTATATATTTTTGTTATTCCTTTATTTTCCAAGAACGACGAAACTCGGATGTGGTTGATTTCAAGGTCTTGCTGGTGTTTTGGTATTAATTCCTTTCAGTACGATGCTTCTCCAACCGAAAGGCGATCAATACCCTCGGTCAAAAATCACCTAAATTCACTTATTTCAATGTTTCCATACACTGTTCATCACCGTTGATGTTTGCTGCACAAATCTACACCACTTTTATATAACTAACACAACTCGTAAACTAGTTTAGGAATTACTTGAAATAAGAAACCAACCGCACCGAATTATAAATTTTAATTCATCATAGTTCCCACTACTGTTAATCAATGTATGGAGATAAAACGGAAACTGTCATCATTATAGAAAACTATAAAAACTTGTACTAGGCCTATAGGCATTAGGTCTATAGATCTATGTGTGTGGCTATTTAGTGTATTTATTATTTACTAGCTTTGCTCGCGGCTCCGCCTGCGTGAACAGACTTTTTTCGGGATAAAAGTAGCCTACAACTGTCTCCTGGGCCCCATCTATCTCAGTACCAATATCCATCAAAATCGGTTCTGATATTTAGGCGTGAAAGCGTCACAAACAAACAAACTCACTTTCGCACTTATAACATTAGTTAGGATTATAGTTATTATTTTAACCAAATCTTCTATATTCCAGTTATCGGTAGCCCGCGAGGAAGAGAGATATTGTACAGCACACGGACAGTGCAGTAGTACTCCTCCAGAGGATGAAGGTGGTTGGGAAGAGTGGGAAGCTTGGGAACCTTGTTCCTCGCCTTGTGGTGGGGGGCAGCAGTCCCGCAACAGGCGATGCCGCCGCCCTCCCTGTAATGGATCTTCGGAGATGCTACGGGCTTGTAACACACATCCTTGTACTGGTGAGTAGTCATTTCACATTTCTTTTTTTTTATGAAAGAGGGGCAACGGAGCAAGCAGGTCACTTGATGGTGAGTGATCACCGCCGCCCATGGACACCGTCAATACCAGGGGATTTGTCGGTGCGACCTGATGGTGAGTGATCACCGCCGCCCGCAGGTGACCCACTGGTTCGTTCGCCGGCCAATCCACCCACAAAAAAAAATAACCTGTATCGTGAGTATCAGGAACTCAACAACTCTCAGACCCGAAACCGATATTTGTCTCGCACAAACATTTGTCTCGGTGCAGAAATCAAACCCGCGGCCTTTAATTTCACAGCCGGCTACTAGGTGCTTGTAATATTATTATTATCAATGATATAATTTGTCCACACAGGTGAATGGTCATGCTGGAGTGAGTGGAGTACGTGCAGTGGATCATGTGGTGCGACGGGGCATCGAACCCGCACTCGCGCGTGTTTGTCGTCTCGTGGGTGTAGCGATGCTGCTGGCGCTCTAGAACGTACTGTTTGCCTGCCTACCTGTGCAGGTAAAGATTTACTATTTGAAATAAATAAATACACCCAACAGTCACACATATGTTCCTCACTCTACATTAGGTGAATCCTTATCGTAGGTAGCAGAAACTATGAGGGACTTATGGTCCCACAACATCCAAACAAATATCTGTGGATCACACAAACATTTGTCTCGCTGCGGGAATCGAAGCTGCGGCCTCCCGTTTTATAACCGGTTACTTGCCCGCTGCACCACGGAGACTGTCTGTCTATATTTTATATAACTTTAACTAGTCTAACGAAATACATAAAATAAGACTCGGTGACGCAGTTGTAATGCGTACGCGGTACGACTGCTGTGCTGACGTCTCGGGTTCGACCCCCGGGTCGGGTAAAGTGATATTGGATATTTGATTGGATATTGGACACCATGAAATGCCTACTAGTATTAACCCGGAGTCTGGAATTGTGCCCGATATGGCGTTAAGCGAGCGATGTGATAGGGATCACATCATGGGACGTAAATAAGCTAGGTGAAATGTGGGCATACTACTTACACCTCTGTCTACCCCTTCAGGGAGTACAGGCGTCAGTGCGTTTGTAATAAAATAAGCGACCTACCGTACGTACTGACAGAATTCCCGCCAAAACTCCGAAAATAAGTTTAAGGTGAAAGATCAGCACTAGCCCACTAAATTCAATTTAATTTTGGTAATTTGAAAATTGCATCTAGATCCTTCGTTTAAATATGGATATTAATGATTTTGCTCAAATAATCGCCATGATATACGGAATAATAACAATGAAAATTATACATATTGCTTCTAGATATAATGAACGTCCAAAATAATTTATCTGAGAAAAAAATTAGTGGTAGAGCCACGCTGTAGACACTTTTGTCTACAGCATGAATGGGCCGGCTCGTACGGGTCGTTACCACTGTCTTAAAGAAAACCGACGTAAACTAGCAGCTTGCTGCTGCGTTTCGTACGGTGAATGAGATATCCGGAGGCCCAAACCCCCTTCCCTTCCCAATAATCGGCAACGAACCCATAATTCTTTTGGTATTGTGGTCGTACATGGGCGGTGGAGATCACTTACTATCAGATGACCCATAAAAAATATACGTTTCTGATTTTCCCGACCTTCTGCAAATGTGAACATAAATCGTATAATGCTACTGCTAATGCTAGGTGCATTTGACGTTGATTATTGGTTTAAGAGAATGCCATTTGCAACTTTCTTGACCAGTCGCGCGCCGATCGGTGCAAGAAGCGCACGCGTACAGGCCAGTGTATTCATTTCATTTCTTATCTATTGAGCGGCGCACCGGCGCCGGGCGCGTCACCGCGCGTGCGGTTGTACGAAGATGGCGGATGAGACGGAAATGGACGAGCGAGAATCTATACAATCACCAGATTATATGCTTTCCGATAGTTCCTTGTTGCGGTTGAAAAGATTGAGAGATAGCGAGAACGATAATGATGACTTTATTCCGGTTACGCGCAAACCAAAGCGACGCCATAGAAATGGTGTAAATAAAGCGGGCTCGATCGAGACAGCTGATAACGCGCGGGGATCGTTGCAATCGCATACGAGCGAGATGTATGACGTAAATGTAACTTCAACTGAGCCATTGCCTAAACAAATGGCCTTGGCGAAAATTTTGAAAAGTTTAAATATAAAGGAAATAATAAAAATTAAGTACAAAAGCAATTATAAAGTACTTATTTCGTTTGAAAATAAAATAAAGGCTGAGGGACTTTTGAAATGTGAGGAGTTTCTGAAAAAGGGTTTCAAATGCCAAGGGTCGGGCGAAACGGATATTCGCTATGGCATAGTAAGAAAAGTAGACTTAGAGATCGAGGAAGAGGAATTAAGAAACACATTTGAATGTGAATGTTGCGATATTATATCAATCTCACGTTTGAAAAGACAAACAAACGAAGGCAAATGGGTCGATAGCGAAACAGTTCGCTTGTGTTTTAAAGGTATCACTGTACCTCCGTATGTTGAAGCATATGGTTGCAGGTTCGTAGTGGAACCCTACATTTTCCCCGTTTCCCAATGTTCGGGCTGCTGGAGGTTTGGGCACAGGGTAAAGTTTTGCCCTATGAAGAAATTGTTTTGCCCAAAGTGTGGTTTAAACCATTCCAACTGCGAGACGAAAGAATATAAGTGTATAAACTGTAAAGGTCCTCACATGTCCATAGAAAAATCTAAGTGCCCCGCGTTTCACAGAGAAAAAGATATACGAGTGATAATGCGCGATGAAAATTGCTCATATAAAAAAGCCTTTGATATATACCAAGAAGCCGAAAAGTCTAAATTTCAATCGAAAGATAATCTCATTGTGATAGATCTGGAGTCAATGGAGGTGTCAGAACAAGCTTTAGGACAGATACAATCAGGACATTATAGGGAGGCTCTGTTGTCTACGACGGTTGTAAGCGGAAACGAAGAGGTCAATGTGTTTACCGAACCAAATTTTCAAAACGGCCGGCAAGTAAATAAAAAGAAACATAATAAAAGTATGGAAATTCAGGGTGAGACAGAATCAGAATGCAGAAGAGAACAAGAAAATGAAATTATAAATAAGAAAGATAAACCAAAGAAGAAGGGATTTAGTTTTATGAGAATGTATAACAGAATAAAGGAGATAGTTAGTTCCGAGAAATCACTGGAGGAAAAAATAAATAACTTTTTATGTGTCGTGTTTGAAGAAGGCTACACGTATGTAGCCGAGTTTTTCAACGTTGGGGATTATGTTAATAAAATCCTATCCATCTTTAAAAATGGATAGCAGTTGTTTAGTTCAACGTTTTATTAACATAGTCCAGTGGAATGCTCGGAGCATCAAGCCGAAACAGACAGAATTCGAGTGTTTTTTATTTGAGCATAAAGTACATATAGCTCTCATTACTGAAACTTGGTTAAATGACGACATTAACATTAACATAAGGGACTATAAGTGGTATAGAAAAGATCGCTCTGACTCATACGGAGGAGTAGGTATTCTGGTTCACAAGTCTATTAAAATTGAGGTATGTCCGTTTAATTTAAATAACACAGGTATTGAGGTTTTAGTAGTTAGAACTTTAAATTGTAAATTTATTTCAAAAATTGTGTGTATATATTGCCCATCATCGATTTATACCACTCCGTCAGACTGGGATGAATTATTTTCGAACTTTAGCTCTAAAACATTAATAGCTGGGGACTTTAATGGACACCATCGGAATTGGTCTAGTAAAAATGATACTAGAGGTTTAAAAATTTTGGATTCTTCTTTGGAGCATGGTTTTATTTGCATGAATGATGGTAGTATAACGCGAGCTGAATGTGTGAATAATTTTTTACAAAAATCATCCCCCGACCTCACTTTTGCATCTTCAGACATAATTATTAATTTCACTTGGACTGTACTAAATGAGAATTTAGGTAGCGATCACTTTATTATCAAAATTTGCACTGACTTTCAAGATGTAAATCATTACATTAAAAGACGAAATTACAAAAAGGCCGATTGGAATTTGTATTCGCAATTAATAGATCAATCGATAAAAAGTATTTCTCGTAGCAGTCATTCAAATATACAAAATAGGTACGATGCGTTTGTAGATATCATTAACCGGTCAGCCGATAGCAGTATACCGTCGTCTAAAATAAGTACCGACCCCCAGCGTAAATTTGTACCTAAACCGTACTGGAATGCTGAATTATCAAAAGTTGTAGCTCAGCGGCGGCTCGCGCTGAGCACTTTTCGTCGTAATCCAACTCCTGAAAATCTCACTGTCTTGGATAATAGGAATAAAATTGTAAAAACAGAATTATCACGGGCGAAATCAAATTACTGGAGAGAGTTTTGCAATTCTACTAATGAATCTACTTCTTTGTCGGATATGTGGCATCGAATGCGATGGATAAAAGGGTATCGTAAAAATAAGTCTCAAGCGCCAGCTGATAAGAAACAAGAGTTATTATGTGATCTTGCTCCCGACTACGTTAGAGTTAATAAACCGAGCTTTATATCACGTAATAGTTTATTAGAACAAGATTTTAGTTTGTATGAATTCGAGACGTGTTTGAAAAAGAAAGACTCAGCTCCCGGAGATGATAACATCACATACTCAATGATTTTTAATTTACCTGTAGACGGCAAGCAATTGTTAATCAGGTTATATAATGATATCTTTTATTCTGGTTATGTACCAAAACAATGGAGAGATATTAAAATTATACCTATTCCAAAAGCAGGCAGTTCTGATTCCTCAGAGGTCAAATGGAGGCCTATATCTTTGATATCATGCATATGTAAAATCTTTCATTTAATGATAGCAAAAAGGGTAGAGTGGTTTATAGAAAAGAACAATATATTATCGCAGTACACAACCGGTTTCAGAAAAGCTCAATCCTGTATAGATTCAGTATCACGATTAGTATCAACAATACAAATTGGATTTACTAAAAACATACCTACACTGGCATGCTTCCTTGACCTTGAAAATGCGTATAACAACGTTCTTATAGAGAAGATTGTGTTAACTTTGGATAAATTAAACGTTGGAGCGATTATAAGTAACTATTTATGGGAATTTTTAAGTGAACGACATTTGAAAATAATAGACGACTTTGGTGATAACGCATCTATGGTGAGATGGACCTCCAAGGGCCTTGCCCAAGGGGACCCAATCTCACCCTTGTTATTTAATATTGTAACTTCAGAAATATGTAAAAGTATTTCATCAGAAATTGCGCAATATGCGGACGACTTTGTTATTTATATAAGCGATAAAAAAGTAGAAAATAGCGTCTCCATTATTCAAAATTCTTTAGATATCATTGTCAATATTTTAGTAGAAATTGGTTTAAATATATCGGCTAATAAAACAAAATTTTGCTTATACAGTAGGGGACATAGGCGTCATCAGATAGAACTAAAAGTAAATAATTTACCATTATCTTGCGAAACGGAAATAAGATATTTAGGTATTTGGTTAGATCGATCACTTAGGTGGGGTAGACATATTAGAGAGGTTTGTGAAAAATCACATAAGCTATTAAACATTCTCAAAGTTTTAACAGGTTCTGGTTGGGGAGTTCATCCCAAACACTTAAGAAGATTGTATATCAACCTCGTTAGAAGTCGTTTGGACTTTGGTAGTTTTTTATACGATAATAGCGCAAATTCGCATTCATATAAAGTAGACAAAGTCCAGAATCAAGCACTTAGAATAATAGGTGGCTTTATTAAAACAACACCTATACATGTGATGGAGAGCGAGATCTGCATGCCTCTATTATATCTAAGAAGACAATACCTGTCTCTTAAATTTTGTCTTAAAGCTAAGTCATGGACAAACGGTATGACTCTTGCCTGCTTGAAAACGCTCAGTACTCTTTCGGATAATAGATATTGGTCCAATAAAAAAAAACCTTTATTAATGACAACTTATAATATTGTAAAAGATGAAAAAATTACTTCGTCTAATCCACTTGACATGTTTTTGCTCGGAATATGGCTCACAAAAATTAACATAAAAAGAATGGTAAAATATGATTTGGAATGTGTTCAAAGGGCAAAAAGAGATTATGATCAAAATTTATTAAAGAACGAAATACTAAATGAGTTAGATGTAAAATACAGAAATTGGTTTAAAATGTTTACAGATGGATCAAAGTGCCCTGGCGCATCTGGCGCCGCATTTTATGACTCGTCTAGGAGGCGCGGAGAGTGCTATAAGAACCTATCTACTGTATCTATAATGTCGTTGGAACTATTTGCTATATCGGAAGCCTTAACTTACATAAAGCATCGTGTAAACTCGCACTCAAAAAATGTAATATATAGCGACAGCAAAAGTGCATTACAGCATATAGTTAGCTGCATCCTAGGGACGCGAGGTACAAAGATGGCCTATAGCATTCTCCGAAAACTCCAAGAATTTTCTATGAATGGGGTCGAAGTAGTATTGCAATGGATTCCGTCTCATATAGGACTATCTGGTAACGAGGAGGCGGACCACTTAGCTAGAGCAGCTGTTACGGATGGTTCAGAAATATACATTTTACCTTCATTCACAGAATTGTTACCAAAATATAAAATCATTTGTTATGACCACTGGCGAGAATATTTTGATGAAAGATCGAAAAGAAAAGGAATCTGGTATAAAATTATTCAAAGTCAGCCTCCTCGTACGCCGTGGTTCATTGGAGACATAAATAGAAAGGATATTGTGACTGCACACAGACTTCGTTCCGGACACATGCCACTTAAGAAATTTGCATTTCTCATGGGTAAAGTACCGTCACCAAATTGTGAAGTTTGCAATAAACTGGAAGACGTTTACCATGTTTTAATGGAATGCGCCCGGAACCAAACTGAGAGGCAGAAAGTTCTAATGGAGTTGGGTGCTAATATTCTAGATATGGGAGTATTTCACTATATACTATCCGGCCCCAATTCAAGGGAAGCTCGAATGGTTTATAAATTGGTTAATAATAGGGTTAATTAATTTTATGTTATTCCTATCTTTATACATAGAGAAGTGCAGGTGCGCATTGAAGTAGGAAACTATGGGTGCGCATGTGCACTTGCCACGTGTTTTTTTTTTTTCCCATTTTTGTATCTTAGGTACATATTATCAATGTTTTCTCAATTTTGTTTATTGTTAGATGTATTGGTGTGTTATCGTATGGGGCTGACATAAACATTGTTTAAAAGCCCCTTAAATAAACAGAAAAAAAAAAAAAAAAAAACTTTCTTGACGCTGAGACTAGATCGGAATGATATTTTGAACATTTAAAATTACGAGGATTGGCCTTCTGATCTTTTACGTTAAACCCGCTTAAAAATCATAAATCCTGAAGATGTAACAATAGTTACAATAACTTTAACCGATGGTTGGTGCAACCTACACTTATATGCTAGATGATATTGCTATAAAACCTGTAAAGTGCGAGACAGTCTCGCACATCGTGGGTTACACGCACTTAAATTTTTACTTTTTGTTATTTTTATTTATACATACATACGCACTCACGCCTGTAATCCCCGAAGGGGTAGGCAGAGGTGTAACCAGTACACCCACATTTCGCTGAGCGTATTTCCGTCCCTAATGTGATAGGGGGCGAGCCTATCGCCATACCGGGCACAAATTCCAGACTCCGGGCGGATACTGAGCATTTCGTAATAGAAAAACCCAATACCACTTTACCCGACCCGGGAATCGAACCCGTGACCGCAGCGCTGACCTCAATCGTAACGCGTACACATTAAAACTGCGCCACCGAGGCAGTTATTTTTATTTGTTAAGATAATATAATATTCTGGGAAAATTTCAGACTGCTTTTCAAACGAGCGCGGGCGTGTTTTAGGTATTTAAAAAAAATTGGTTCATCCGCGCTCCATACATTGCATTTTTTTTTGTATATGGTATCGAAATAACCCAATATTGAGGGTCTTTCTACATTTAGACAATAAAAACTGTATATATTTAGAATCTACATGAAATTTTCTATAATATATCTAACAAAACTAGTATTATAATTATAAACTTACCTGTGATATTGTAGATTACGCGGAATAAACAATAATTTTCACTCGGCGAAAATTTTTTTTTTGTCACAAAACATAAAGTAATCTTACACTAAGCACTCAACTTACACTTGAACACAACCACAATGAAGTGTTTATTCGATAAAATACTCCACTTACTCTAAACAAGTCATAAATTATGTTTAAAAAATAAATATTTACGATACCGCGCGTAACAACAACAAGTGACACTCGACGCCATTTTCGAACTGCGAACGACAACTAAATAACAAAATAATTTTGTTTCTTAGGTTGTCGTACCGTTCAAATTGTTGCCAGTATATATAATCCATAGAGTAATAAACTGTAGTATGGGTCTATGTCCATAAAATGCAAAGTTAGTAGTCGATTTCGGATATTCGACGAACCGGCGATGCGGGGTCCGAACGTACGTGCGTGCGATCCGCGCGGTGGCCTCGTTTTTCTTAGGAACGGGCGTGCGTGCGTTCCGCACTTGACGTGTACATAATGCGTGTTGTTTACAGAGTCGGAGGGTGGTTGGGGTGCGTGGGGCGCGTGGGGCGCGTGCGCAAGCGGGGAGAGAGTGCGGCGCCGAGACTGTGTCGCCGGCGCGTGTCTCGGCGCACAACTACAGGTCGCCAGGTGCCGTGCAGACGGCGCGCCCGCTGCTGAACTAGACAACGGTAACTATAATATTTACTACGAGTACTAACTGAGTCACGTTCATATGTATCGTCAAATAAAACAAACTACTTATGCAGTATAAATCTCTCTATTCTAAACAAAGTAACGGCCGCCGCCGCTACCAAAAGCTTGTCACGCTATCTCCTCCGAAACCGCTGGGGGTATGGGGTCGAGACCGATACCAATCGATGCAGAATAATGTGGGGAAGAAAGTAACATATGTCTCATTATTCGTCGGAATTTAAGTTTTTTTTTTATTTTAAGTTTTGTGGAAAAACATGGGCAACGCCCCTAGTGGAATATATTGTAAGTACACAATAACATATACTTAATGAAATAAGAGGGTCAGCCAAGATAAATTTTCACAATTCTGCTACCTTTACACAAGAGCAAGATTAGTCTTTTTTTTTATTATTATTTTTTATAATATAGGCCGGCAAACGAGGAAGTGGGTCACCTGATGGTAAGTGATCTCCACCGCCCATGTAGACCCACAATACTAAAATAATCATGGGCGCGTTGCCGACCTTAAAGGAAAGGGATAAGTAAGGGATTGGGAAGGGGAGGGGAATTTGGGCCTCCGGATATCTCACTCACCGTACGAAACGCAGCAGCAAGCTGCTACTTTACGCCGGTTTTCTGTGAGACAGTGGTAATGACCCGGACGAGCCGGCCCATACATGCTGTAGACAAAAGTGTCTACCACTCACAAACCCGCCGCACTTCAAAACCCTAGCGACGGAACTTGTTGCCGGGCGCCTGCAATACGCTCAGAATAATAATTATGTTACAACTGTTACCTACGGGACTGCCTCGGTGGCGCACTTGTAATGCGTATGCGTTACGACTGAGGCTAACGCTGAGGTCTCGGGTTCGATTCCCGGATCGGGTAAAGTGATATTGAGTTTTTGTATAATGTAGGGGACATTATACAAACTATCATCTGACCGAATTTCATGATCCTAGCTTTAGTAGTTTTTGAAATTTCGTGTTTAATCAGTGAGTGAGTGTATAGCGTATATATGGATAGAATAAATCCACTAGGTGGTAGGTCCCTCATACGCGAGAGGCAGTCTGGATAGGTACCATCGCTTTGTCTACTTCTACCGTCAAGCATCAATGTGTAAGCATTGTCGTGTTCCGGTTCGAAGGACATTAAAACCTGTAAAATTATTAATTATTAGCCATTAAGAGGCTTAACATTGTATATCGAGTGCAATTCAGTAACATGCAATGCTTTATTCAAAGTTCCGTGATATTGCTTCTTGTTATGAGCAGGCGTTGAGCTTACATCATGCGTGCGACCTGCTAGTTTCATTATTCAGGTTTTATGAGTGGTAGAGCCACGCTGTAGACACTTTTGTCTACAGCATGTATGGGCCGGCTCGTCCATTACCACTATCTCACAGAAAACTGGCGTAAAGTAGCAGCTTGCTGCTGCGTTTCGTACGCTGAGTGAAATATCCGGAGGCCCAAACCCCCTCCCCTTCCCAATTCCTTAATTATCCCTTTCCTTTAAGCTCGGCAACGCACCCATGATTCTTTTGGTATTTTGGGCGTACATGGGCGGTGGAGATCACTTACCATCAGGTGACCCACTTCCTCGCCTAAGCCATGAAAAAAGAGATCTCAAAAAATTACAGTAATTTTAAATTACAAAATTCCGTGTATGCAAACTGAAAATGGAAGATTCACATAACACTTTTACAATATAACATTATATTAAACATAATATTTAACAAAAATAATTTCGACAGAATTATACGCAATGCCAGCATACAGTCCAAATGTGGAGATGGCATCGTTCGTGACGACGGGCAACGACTCTCTGAGCATTGGATCTATTGTTGGATGTGTTGTTGCGGCTTTTGTTATGGGTAAGTGAAAGTTTCCGAATTCTTTCGTAAGCTAAGCAGCGATAGATCAGCGGGCGCGGACTGTCGAGACGAAAGTTGCAGGTTCGAAACCAGCCCCATGAGCATGCACCTCTGACTTTCTAAGTTACGTCTGTATTCATTGTTAATTACAACTTGCTTTAACGGTGAAGGAAATATTATGAAAAACCTACATAGCTGAGAAGTTATCCATAAGAATTTCGAAGGTATGTGAAGTCTGCTAACCCGCGTTGGATCAGTATGATGGTCTAAGGCTTAACCACTTTCATTCAGTAGTTGAGGAATGGGACGTGTATAGCACAACGCGTCCATAATTCTTCTGGTGTACCATCACGCACCATCAGGTGCCCGTTTATCGGAGTATGCTATAAAAAAACCTAGATTCGGTCCTAAATTTAGGAATGTTTCCCTGTAGTCGCTTTCTTGTGTATTTTGATTGGAAAAACACTAGATTTGACAGGGATTGAATTAATGCATTATATGGCGATAAATTCACCCCCATTATACACCAGCCTGTAACTGCGCCTTTATCTCATATTTGGGGATACAGGTGTGAACCTCTAAAAGTATTGCCATTAGTAATATTAATGTTAATTAAAATAATATTTTGGAAAAACAATAAGTAAGTACATATTTATTTTATCAGGATGCCTAGTATGTCTCGCTGGAGTGATATTTTGTCAGCGGCGTGGGTCCAAAATGCCGTGGCATCGACAAAATCGTGTGCCATCCAGTCCACACTATATCACCGCTAAACAGAACAGCTACGTCTCAGTGCCGTTGAAAGAAGTCGTAAGTACTTTTGCACAATCAGAATTTTAAGTTAGATAGATAGATAGATAACACTTTATTGTACACCACAAAAATAGAACATTAACAAGAAATACAATAACTTAATCAATAGCGAAGTACAATGGGCGGTCTTATCGCTGTGAGCGATCTCTTCCAGACAACCTTTGGATGGACAGGATATTTTTGAATGTCAAATGGCGGTGTCTTGAACTACTAGACTAATTAGAATTATATCCAAGTACAAATAAATCAAAACTAAACATGTAGTAAATGTTACGTAACGTACTATTAAGCCCTATCACTTCTAAAAGCTGTTCGACCGGGGAGAAATACCGTGAAGTCAAGACTTGCCGAATGGCGGCAAAGGTCTCTTCTATAAGACTAACTTTTTCTAAATCCCATCAAGCGCAAGGGTTTAGCCAGAATTTGCTTTAGAGTGGGGCGAGATCTGCTTCAAGGGGGCAAAAGGGGGCTTGAGGGACAGTAAGTAAAAGTATCACACAGTCATGGGACAGAAATAAAGTTGTATGACCTCGTATCACGTACCGGTATTTAGGATTAGGCGTGGTAATTTTGGTATAAATATTAATTTTCAGTAATTCACAACGATATCCAAAGTGGGGCAAGTGCTCCACCTAACTCTACCGTTACTAAGCCCATGAATCTGGCTCGTTGTTGAGTATGATACTAGCTCGAGCGCTGGACTGTTTAGTTCGGGAGTCGATCAATACCAATCAACGCGATAAATCAATGTTTTTTACGGTTTAGACAGTTTTGTCTACTTGATTATCCCTTTCTTTTAAGGTCGGCAAAGCGCCCATAATTCTTCTGGTATTGTAGGTATATATACGGGCAGTGGATATTAACACCACCACTTAGGTACTATCAGCCGACCCACTTGCTCGTGTGCCGGGCTGTGGAAAAAAACCTATATTCTAAATTAAAATTTAATAACTTAACATTTTGCCTACAGCCCCGAAAAGCGAAGCGTCAGCCATCGTTCTCAGGCATAGGAAGCACTAGTGGCATATTATTATCAAAAAGCAACAATTTATCAAACGCAAACAACCACAATCCTGCAGTAACGACGCCCAAATTGTACCCGAAAGCCATAGCCAATGAATACGACTCTATGGGCACGATTAGAAGGCATTCGAACCAACCTAACAACAAGAATAATTTGGATATTGAAGAAGATAAGTTTTACTGAAAATCAAAAACATGGAAATTGGAATTACTGTAATCAATAAGTCTAAACCCGGTAAGATGATTTATTAGAAAGATAATTTACAGGGCTTAAACGAACATATTGTTAGGCGAATTGAAAATTATTGCCTAAAATGTGACCATGGAAATCATGCTTCCAGACAATTCAAGCCAATCTGGATATTGAAGGTAAACTTTATTAATTTGAATCAAAAATGTGGTTTAGAGTTTTTAAAGTAAAACAGTAAACAGTTTTTTTACAGTCAATGACGCAATTAGGAAAAATGTAATAAACTTAAAAAATATTATTATATTATTCAAGACTTACTTCGGGATCTGCATTTAAGTGCTCAACTTTTCCGTTCCTCTTATAAAATACTCGTGAGGTCGTCATAGGCCTGAGCATACAGTTTGAGGCCCTTTTAAGAAAGTAAAAAAAAGCTTTCGTTTTTCAATATTATGTCCGCACCGAATAATTACTTTTAAATAGTGTAAAGCGAATATGCTATTTTAATTAATTAAATATAACATATTTATGGGTTGTCGCATATGGGGGCCAGTGCTCATAGAATAAAGACGAAACTGATAACTGTCTTTAACCTACTTGTTGCTTATCATATAAAAACATAGTATTGTTTTCCTTCAATTATCAACACAATATCATTTTGCACTATAAATACGTAATTTCAGTCACTGCAAAACCGTCGGTTTTAAAACTGTGGTATTAGGGTCGTACGTATATCATCCGTAGAATAACGCGTCTATTCGCACTTCCAGCGTATACAGTATAAAGGATCTCTCATAGTTTATTTCACATGTTATCTTATAAATCGTTTATTTACATCCGATTTCAATAAACGATCTTGCTTCTCCGGATAGAAACCACAAATGAGCCAATCAGAAAACAGTTTTCAGTTCACCTGTACACATATTTAGTTTGATTGGTTAATTCCAGGATTTATAATAAATCTTTTTCTTCTTCCACCTGCCTTCATCTCACTCACAGTAGGATCGTAATAAGCTTTTTAACACATGTTACAGAAAGATTTGACTTGTAGTTTTTATGACCTGCCGTTTTTTTGTTTTCTGCTTCTTGATGGAAATCACCCAGACCTGAAACAAATATTTGTGGATCACACAAACACTTGTCTCAGTGGGGGAACCGAACTCGTGACCTCTCGCTTCACAGCCGGTTACGTCATGCACGCCGGATAATCAAACTAAGATCGTTTATTAAAATCGAGTATTAGATAATTCAGAGTGTTATTGTTTATCTGTATGTATCATATCGAATGAAATAAGAGAAAATGCCTTATAATATATTAATGACAGAGTTTTATGTATTAAAACTTAATAAAATGCACTGCCTTTATGTACTTTGTGCCTTGTATGTGAATTAGGGCTTGTTTCACAATGTGTTAATTTTAATCAACAGATAACGCATAAGACAGACTATTTTGAAATTAGCAATTTGAGATACGCCCGTTCATGTATATTGACAGCGTGATAAATATTTTACAGTTTTACGCCAGAATACTGAAACGTAACTCAAGCATTTAAGAACGTCTCAAACATGTTAAGACGATGTTATCTGTCGAAATTGTATGAAATTAAGTAGCCGTTAGACAGTTGATCGATAAGTAATGTTTCAGTATTCCGGTGTAATAATTTATATGACATATGATTTTAAAGTCCTATTTAGAAGAGGAGAGTTTCTCGTACCACATAGACGAGAATATAATAAAAAACAGCTTTTTCCGATGCTGCAAAATAAGATTCTTATTCCAATTTGTATAACACGACCTCATAACCAAGAGTTTCTTGTATATTCTTGTCTATGGCATGCTATAAACTTTAATTATGGGGCTTTAATTGTACCCTGTGAAACAAGTGCTTAGTTTATTATCTTTACTTCGTAGTTAAAATTTATAATGCCTATATTTTACTATTTTTTGACATTGGAAATACAATTTCCATGTTCCAGTGGTTAGTCGAACTAGTGTTCTTTTTGTAGTAAAATTTGGATTACTAATGAGCGTTGTTTATACAGGGAACTAGTGTTCTTTTTGTAGTAAAATTTGGATTACTAATGAGCGTTGTTTATACAGGGTGTTGATTTAATAATCTGTATACGGTGGTAATGATATTCACTGTAATATGCCCAAAATATTATCATGAGTTATCTTGTGTCTGTTTCTGGATCTAACCTGTAATAATGAGTATATAGTTTTCTATATAATTATTATATTTAAAAAAATACTATATATTTGTCTATAGCGAGCAATATTGTCGCGCTATAAAAAAGGCCAGTTCATTATGTTGATTTTAAATCTATATTCTTAGTTTAGCTGAAATCATGCTTCATGCTTTTATTTTATTCTCAATTATAGCTTCAATTTTATAGCTTAAAGTACTAAAGACGATTAACGACACACCCTGTAAACGCAAAATATCATTACAAATTCTTGAAATGGTTCGACTTATAAAGTATTTGAGTGATACATGGTGATGCCAGTTGTGTATTAAGTATTGTACATGTGATTTGATGTGAATTAATTAGTTATAGATAATGAATTCAGTGCCATTCTAATTAAAATCAAATGTAAAAAATTATATATCCCAATGGTTATTTAAGAATTTATAGTATTTTAATATTTGAATGGATTAACAAAGCCAAGTATGTGCCATGTAAATAAGTTACACTGTATATAGTTTTAGAATAAAAGTAGTTTTATATTTAGGGGTCATCCAAAAAACACGCAGTGAATTAGGATAAGCGTCTGACGCCAGGTATTAAATTATGCAAATGATAATGACAAGTCTTTATACATTCATTAGAAAGCTAGAACTATTACAATTATTATAGTTAAATACTTTCCCATTTTATATTTAAAAAATAACAAACTGATTAAAACAGAAATATTATTTGCCAACAACAATTTTTTTTTATTTGACAACTCTTCTGCAACTCAATAAATTTTAATTCAATGAGGACATTTATTAAAATTAAATAGCAGATAGCAAATAATAAAAGTAGAGATTTTCTGATGTTCTGCATATTAACAAATATTGTCCATATTTTATCGACATACGTGGACGTGTATTTTATGGATGACCCCTTTGATAAATATAAGTAGGTAGTACAAAACGTAGGTGCCTTCAATCTATTATGTATAGCTTCACATGAATATTTACAATAAATATATCTACACTATGTTCTATTGTTGAATACACTTCGACATTTTTCGCGACTCATGTTGAGTCATATGTGCATGTATGAGCTTTTATGTTAGTGGAATTAAGCCTTCATGTCAGTAATCTATGGATTTTCTAACGGCAGAGATGCATAAAGCGACGTTATCCAAATCTCCAGATCGATGCCTCAAATAACCAATTCAATAAAGCTGAAATGTATAAAACTGACTTAGTCTATTAGAACGTAACTGCTTAGTGACCTTCGATATAACAAAAATAATAAAATATATCTTTATAAATAGGTTTCAAAAGTTCAAATATTTTGATACTGTAATGTTATTGATTATTTCGACTTAGCTAAGTCGTTTTATTCAAAATGGGTTAGACAAAGTCGAAATTTGCTTTACAGATCGCGGGTTTAGTAGTGTTGGCGTGGCGATCAAACTTTATACCGAACTGTACATTTTCTGTATCGATTTGGTGATTTCGATTCTTCTTTATTATCTGCCGTAAATCGAATGATTTTTAAACATATCGTATATTAGCAACTGCTTTGTCAGTAAATTAGAGAGACAGCTTTTAAAAGTGTCCTAAATTGTTATTTAACTACTATGCGATCCAAATGGGAATAGAAAATTCATCAGCTGTCACTTGAATAGATCGGTGTTTTATGTAGATAAGCAAGAAAAAATATTTTGCATAAATATGTACAGATTAATAAGTCTACATAATAATGTGCATTACGGTGTTTTGCGTTACATAACCGAGTGTAAAATAAAAAAATGTTATATTGGTTTTAAAAAATAACTTAAGCTAAGATGTCAGAATATGATAGAAAAATCATTCTTATTTGGATCGCAATATGCAGATAGATATTGAAAACAAGAATCAATGCGTGTGAACGAAGAAAGGCGTGATATTAATTGGTTATTTTAATTCGATTTAATAATATAATGTTGTCTTTTTTAATGTGTTACATTCTGATCACACATATCCGTAGACTCTTCCATTTTTCATCCTGAATACATTTTATATGAACAGCGTTGGACGTAAAAAGCACATTGTCTCGCCACGGACCGAACCTACCATAGGTATAGTGTCTAAGACCACATTACACCTGAAATCGAGTGTACAGATAGTTCAACTCATTTGTGCGTGTGTGCGTGGAGTTTGTATTGCCACAATAAATTGCATATCTACCTATATATATTAGGCAACACACTACAGTACTATGATATTTATGCGATTCAGCAATATTCCGATATTTCGAAAATATTTACATGACGTGATAACAATGTCCTAATAAAAACCTGCCCCCTTATACAAGATGGCTTACTACAATCGTTAACCCTAATATAAAACTAAAATTCGTATGGAAATGACATAATTTTACGACGTGACAACGTTGCGATACGAGTATGTCATTCCCATATATATTTTAGTTTTCTATTAATGTTATCGATTGTAGAAAGCCACCTTGTTTAAAAGGCTGTTACATTAGGTTATATAGTTATTTTTCTCTTGAGTGACTGACCGAAACCGAATGGCCGGGCATTCATTGTTTAATCGTACCAATTCATAAAAAAACAAACATTACGGAAGCGAATAATTCATATTGATATAATTTAAATACATAATATTACATATATACACGCATAAATCAGTCGAATTCTGTACAATCGCATAAAAAAATCGAATTACAGTTTAAAAATGTTGCCAGTCTCAACGCAACGGATATAACGGAGTGAAATATTTTTTTATGTTTTTATGATTGGAATAATAATTGTGAATATTATTTTTAAGAGGCTTTTATCTCGATAACTCACCGATCCAATGTTCTTAATTTAGATTTTTATCTTGTTATCAATTATTTTTGTAACAAATGAGCTTACATCGTATTTCATTCCTAAATATTATTTTTTTACTGAATGTTATATTTTAGATGCTGTATATTGTTATTATGCTAACTACTTAAAATAACAATAAAGACTGTCCTATATTAAATGTGTTTTTTCATTGATTTTTGTTTAATTAAGGCTTCGCATTATTTATGCATGTAGCCAATGACAAGTATTTATTAATTTTAAATATTCAAAATAGATGAAACACTGGTCTGGCCGATTTCAAAGTCTTGTTGGGATTTTGGTGTCAATTTCTTCCAGTACGACGCTTCATAGACAATTTTCTCCAAGCGGATCGATCCACGATCCATCGATCGATCATCACGGTCGATCAATACACTTGGTAAAAACCACATAAATTCACTTATTTCAATGTTTCCATACACTATTCAGCACCGTCAATGTTTGATGCACAGATTCACACCACAATTATACAACATGCACAACTTTTAATTAGTTTAGGAAATAATAATTAAAATAAGTGATCAAGCACACTGTCAGAATTCCCGCCAACACTCCATGGCATATTTATTCACTCGATTATTTAATCGACTCTGTATTCTCTGTACCTGAGCTAATTAAATTTGTTTACCGTTGCAGCACGTTATTGTAAGCCTCTTAATTTTTTAGCCACGCTGTATACAATTTTGTCTACAGCATGTATGGGCCGGCTCGTCCAGGTCATTACCACTATCTCACAGAAAACCGGCGTAAAGTGGCTTGCTGCTGCGTTTCGTACGGTGAGTGAAATATCCGGAGGGCCAAACCCCCTCACCTTCCCAATTCCTTAATTATCCCTTTCCTTTAAGGTCGGCAACGCACCCATGGTTCTTTTGGTATTGTGGGCGTACATGGGCGGTGGAGATTACTTACCATCAGGTGACCCACTTGCTCATTTTCCGGCCTATGCCATAAAAAAAAATTACAACGGTTTACAAACCTAACAATTTACTTTTTTATATTTATTTACATACATACACATCACGCCTGTACTCCTCGAAGGGGTAGGCAGATGTGTAACTAGTACACCCACATTTCACTGAGTTTATTTCCGACCCATGATGTGATAAGGGGCGAGCCTATCGCCATACCGGGCACAATTCTAGACTCCGAGCTGATCCTAAACATACCATGATAGAAAATCCCGATATCACTTTACCCGACCGCAGTTGTAACGCTTACGCATTACAACTGCGACACCAAGGCAATTTTAAATTTCTATAAAATGAATGTGTTTGGATAATAAAATAACGCCCTTCGTTGAGACGTGAACACGATTCATCCCATCGAGAACTGCTTACATAAGTATTGGAAAAAACTTTACTATTTCAGCCATTGATATTTTATGAGCTAAGGTACTAGAATAGACACCGCGTAAAAATGTGTGCCTACGCACTGTGCTCATTCTCATATTTATTTCGCATCTGGATGTTGTGGGAACACAAGTCCCTCGTAGTTCCTAATACCCACGACACAGGTTCACCGAGTCACCGAGGTCAGGACTATGTGTGTGACTGTTGGGTGTATTTATTTAATGTATTTATTTAAAGCACAACACAGCATTTTTTTAACTCATTTAGCGTTAAATCATTTATCTACTTACCACTTACAATGTGGGAAGTCTTTCTGTCTATTTCTGCCACCAAACAGCGATGTGTAAGCACTATTGTATTTCAGTTTGAAGGACATTAAAGCTAGTGAAATTAGTGGACATTATGAAATTCAACAGCTTATGTCTCGGGGCGACGATAGTCCAGCTATATAGTGCATTGTAATTCAAAGCTCTGTGTGGTGTTGTTTCTGTTTACGGGAAGGCGTAGGTAGCGCTTATAATCAGGCGAGTGAACTGCTCGTTACGTCATCCGAGCTTATAAAAAGTAGTGTTAAATAATGTAACTACGTTCTTGAGTGTACATACCTACAGGATCGATTGAAGCAATTGCGGTGTTGCACCGCAGCGCAAATTTTATCACGGTGTCTGTTCTAGAATGCTTACATAAAACTTCAGTAGGTACTTACTTCAATTTATACCGAAGTTGTACGGCTGAGATTCCCTCGCTTTCATATTTTTCTTTTCTTTTGTGCTAGGGAAGTACTAAGATCTTACTTCTAAAATTTTACAGAATTTACAGTCTAGTTGTTCAGGTAATACAACTTGATCTGGGATAATAAAATTCTGAAAATAAATTTCGTAATTCTTATGGGGATCTCCGACTACCTTCGTGGCGCAGTGAGCTAATAGCAGGCGGTAAAGCGAGAGGTCGCAGGTTCGATTCCCGCAACGAGACACAATGTTTGTGTGATCCACAAATATTTGCTTCGAGTCTAGTGTTTTCTACCCAGAGGGGTTGATGTCAGGCAGGCAGCCGGTCGTAAAAAATATAATCCAAATCGTTGTTATGTTAAAAAGTATGTTGCACCGACTCCACTGATGTGAGATAAGAGCAGGTGAAAGAAGAAGATTTTTTATGGCGAACTCTCGGATATTCAAGTTGCTTTGCGATTTTTTCCTGTTTCCTTGTTATAACAAGCGATAATTTAGTAATGACTACACTCGTAACTTCAAAAAATCAGGTGTGCGTTCGCACCTGCCACTTCGGTTCGCCAGTTCGATCCACTCCCCGCAAGGCTTTCATCACTTTTAATGAAATGAAATTATTGAATAAAATTGGATGGCTATTATAAGGAAAATCGTTCATCTCATATTGAACGAACCTTCGATGTGTATTCCGAATCATTAGTTCGATGGTATGATATTGAGAGGACGTGACGGCGCGCTTGTGTGGAAATTACGTCACATTCTTACATTAATTGCCGTTGATATATCGCGTAATGGCGTCATTTATCCCATAATCATATGTAGGTACCTCTTTCTAATATTTGAAATACGAAAATGTTTATTATTGGTTTGATATACGGAAGTACAGTACCTGCCTACTACGATATAAGTTATGCGCTTCAGCCATCTTTGTTTATGTTGGGACACGAAGGATGTTGGTGATGATGAGGACTATCTGAAACATGTTTTTGCTTATCCGAATGGATCGCAACCACCATACGGTGGTGAAAAACGGCATTGAGGCTGGTTCTTTGGAGTCACGTTTCGGGTTCAGCCAGTGAATATCCAGTAATTCTGCCGAACGTCGTGAGACACAATGTCAACATTGTATTTGGACTGCGGTGTACTTACCACCAGGTACATAGTAGTAGCATTACCTGCCGGGATAATAAAAACCTCCGGAAAGTCAGACATGGCTTGCGTATTCGTACTAAATCCTACGATTCGTACAAATTTAAATAGCTAAGGTACATAACTTTAATCGCAATACTGTATTTAGATGTCAAGAAGAGAAATAGTCCAAATACACAAACAATGGTTTCATTTAGGAGTCTATCTTATAGGCTTTTTTATCTTTGGTGGTCGTAGGTACTACTTTATTGACAATTTAATATAATAACATCTGATCTATACTTATAGGTAAGTTATACCTAGTATGGGAAATTCTCATATTTAATAATAAGTAGTGAGTGCACACGTTGCACATCTACATACCCCTCTGGGAATACAGGTGATGGAATGTCATAAGGTATAGGTACATAATTTGTGCGGATCTAAGAGCGTAGACTAGGTATGATAAGCGCAAAATCAATTGGCCGGGCTGAAATTTGACAATTCCTCCGCTCTTTAGGCTCTATGCCTCCCATCATTATTAGTCCTGTGTCAATTCATTCAAGTTCAAGTTTTGGTTTAAGCCACGAAGGTAAAGGTGGAGGCAACACGTCTAATAACTTTTTGAAGTTCAACTTTGTATCGCTATCTCACTGTCTGTGCTCCGATCTCTCTTTCATCCGTGAAGTCCAAGGGTATCTGTGCTCCTCTAATAGAAAGTTAGATAGGACCACAAACTGATAAATTGAGTTTCAAATAGGTATTAGAAGTGTTTAACTTCTCTTGAGCTCTCTTGATCTTTACTTTGACTTGGTTGTTTGTTCCACGACCTGTAAGGCAATTCTCACTTCCCTCGAGATAATCTCGGATTGCTGATTCGAATTTCATTGGGCCTGAAATAGCCCAATCAGTCGATCATTTGATTGATCAATTACGTTTGGCTCAGTTAACTGTATTGTAATGTGTTATTGAATTATATATACCCTTTTTGCCTGCAGGTGTTAGACGATTTTTAATGCGGGAAGTATATGTAGATTCTATAGTTAATTTTCAATTAATTATATATTAATCTTCTAATAGATTAGTAGATTCATTTACTATATATTACCAATTATATGTAAGTAGGCAAATGAAACATACCTACTGAAGTAAGAAACAATATATTAAATAAGTACAACAATTGGAGAAGTTTTAGAACGCAATAAACACTGTCTGTTTGCAATATCTTGGGCGTCGCGACGTTTGTATCCAATTATCGATAATTCTAGCGTCGCGTCGTGACGCCCGTCACGTACCACGGGCAGTGGCAGTAACTGCAACTATTGGCTGCATTTAACTTCCATAGAGGCTGTTTCACATTATGCGATTAAACGCCAGATTACGTATTACTGTCACATTCAGAGACGTCTATTCGATAGCGGCCAACCTAGAGTCAAAGATTTCGAGCCGCCCGAAAGCCTTCGACTTGGCTTAACGACTGCTGTCAGTTGATAACAGCCTGGACCGAGTTTTTACATGCCCTCGGAAGCACGGAGACGCTCAGTTGAAATACCACTACGCGGTTACCCAACAATAGACCGACCGCGCCAAAGGGTTTCTTACCACGCTATATATCTCAGCCTGTTGTCGTCCACTGTTGGACGTAAGCCTCCCCAAGTGAGCGCCAACTATTCCGGTCTTGAGCAGCCCGCATCCACCCGCTACCCGCCATCTTTTTTCTTTTTCTTTTACTACGCTAGTTGGTTACCAATTAGTGAGTGCAACTGGTTATGAGTGCCTTCATTTGTATTAGATTCCTGGATTTAGTGTATCAATTATTCATTCGAAAATCATAAATTATTTTGTTTTTAACAGAAACATAAACAACGAAGTAAATACAAATGTTTGAAATTTGACTACAGTCGCAGGAACCATGTTCGATTATTACAGTATACCTAGACAATGTAAGAGGGCCATCAATATGTACCTATCTAGGCATTGTGCCAGGATAGCGTGAGACCAAAAGATCTATTTGAAGAATAATAAGAAAACAAATGTCCATAAATCTACAAACTACACATCCCTTTTAAGTTCTCTTTAACTGTTGCATATGCACCCACACAAGAGGCAATTCATAAGCGCGACAAACGCTTCGCTAAAACTTTTATTCAGCGATATAAATCTTCATTCTCCTTTGTAGTATTGTTTGTCTTGTCATTTTATTATGTAAAACTACATGTCTTTTGTGTCTTTTATTTACGTTTTATATTTTGCGTCTTTACTAAATGTTTGTAAATAATCGTAGAGTTATTTAAATTGATATTTTACAAACATATACGGAGTCTCGGCTATTTCCCATAGGGGTAGGCAGAGACAATGGTTTTTTATTAGCGTAACAAAACGCATTGAAACTGCGCCACTGAGGCAGTGACGGTAATAGATGTGTTGTAATTTCGATTGTTGTAATGTACAGATTTGTATTAGAAAATGCATACAGCGCGCGGCGTCCCGCCAGGCGAGGCGTCTGCACGACTAGTATCGTCGATGTGCGCCGCAATACAAAGTTTATTGTCAAAGATATTCTCTTATAATGTCTTTGTTTATTGTTATTAATTATTGTTGCTGACATTATAGCATTTTTCTTCTGCCAGACGATATCCCGGCTTAGTGCCAGGGTTCGTCTTCCTACTAAGACGCCTTCACTTCGCCCGATCATGAGCATCCTACGTAGTGAAACCATTGACTCTCATGGCTCCTTCTAATACGTCAGCTAGCGCTTTCTGGGCCTTTCGAGGGATCGTACCTCTGGCCCTGATATGATACAGCACATGAGTTTGCGACCGACATACTCCTTTCCTAAAAAATTACCAAACCTGACCTTCAGCGACTTTCCTGAAGTTTACGTGCCACTTCACGGACACCAAGGCAGCCGCGGATGTACTACATAATTTTTGACATAAAAAATTATTGGGACAAAATCTACATAATCTATTTTAGCGTCTGCATCCCCGAAGAGGTAAGCAAAGGTGCTAGTAATGCACCCACGGTTTACCGAGCAAATTTCCGTCCCAATGCTAGTTTTATTTCATTCCGTCATAAATCTCGAGCAACTCATTTTTCGAATCGAAAACTCAAACACAAATATTAATTTCCTGACTTGGAGCTTAAAATCAAGACCGAGCGAGGAGGTAATATGAATTTTGTTCTACTTATTACTTACAATTCATAATTATAAAGCTTCTGCCATCAATTCTATTATTCAACTATTTATAGTTTGATATACAATTACTTTTTTTTAAGTGGTAGAACCACCCTGTAGACTGTTTTGTTTACAGCATGAATGGGTCGGTTCGTCACCACTCGTTACCACTGTCTCACAGAAAACCGGCGTAAAGTAGCAGCTTGCTTCGTACGGTGATTGAGATATCTGGAGGCCCAAATCCCCCTCCCCTTCCCTTAATTATCCCTTTCTTTTAAAGTCGGCAACGCGCCAATGATGCTTTTGGTATTGTGGGTGTAGAGATAACTTACCATCAGGTACCATTTGCTCATTTGCCAGACTATGCTAAAAAAAAAACTGTCATAAATCTCGAGCAACTATTTTTCGAATCGAAAATTCAAACACAAATATAAATTTACCAACTTGGGGTTTAAACCCAAGACCGAGGAAGGAGAAAAATAAATTCAGATCTACTTATTACTTAGGTACAATCCATAATTATGAAGCTCCTGCCATCAATTCTATTATTTAACTATTAATAGTTTGATCCACAATTACTAAACTATGTTTGTTTGAGTATAACTATTCAATAAGGATAATTGGTTTGAAGTTCCCCGTGTGATGTCTCCTCGATTGGCATTCGAGGCCCATTCACTGAAATATTCTAATTGATTTGGCATTTCACTAAATAGAGGTATTATCGTTGGCCCATATAAATTATATCGTCCATTACCTGGAAACCAGGAACCTAAAGAACTGGAGGAAGTAATATTAATTACCCACCGACAAAAAAGAGGGATTTTATAAGTTTGACGTCATGGTTTTTTTTATAACTCTGAATGATGAAACGAGCAGACCGCTCGCCTGATGGTAAGCGGCACATAAACAAAAGTAACAGCACTTGGAACTTTGAATTACGAAGCATGGCATTGGACTGCATCACCTCGAGACAGAAGATGTTAAGACTCATAATGTCCAGCAATTTCACCTGCGTCAACAGAGCTTACTCACTGCTGCTTGGTGGCGGAAATAGACTAAGCGGTCGTACAAACCCAAAGAGTCTTTTGCATACGAGGGACCTACCATCTAGCAACATACCTTGTGACTTTTGGAAGTTACGTGTGTATTGAATGAGACAAAGATAATAAAAAGAGAAAAATGTGCCCTTAGGACTGTTTTTGAACCTGCGACGTCCGTTTCGGCGACTGTCCCATTCCCCTCTAGGCTGTCGCTGCCATCATGAAAAACCAAAAAAATAAACCCCGCACTTCTCCATAAAATCTCGAATTTCATTAGAGTAACAGAAAAGATGTCCTCGTTATGTTATATTGCTATAACTTTGATTAAACTTCCGTCATAACTCTGGAGTCATCGCAGGTTAACTCTCAAGTTTTCGTTATAAGATTGATATATTTTTGGGACGGACTTCCTTGAGCCGGAAGAAAGGACTTCCCGAGAAAAATAAGCATTTAAATTCGCCGAACTTACTTCTTTGCAATTTAGGAGCGTGGACATTAGTAAGGTTTATCGGTTCAGGGATTTAGGCATGAAAGCGTATTAAACAAACTAACTTTGGCATTTTATAATAAGAGTTAGGATGCTCGATAAACATTTATCCGACTTAAAAAAAATTGTTGGAGAGCCACGTTGGAGACAGTTTTGTCAACAGGATTATGAGACTTAACATCTTATGTCTGGAGTGACAGCGCAGCCTAATTACAAAGCACTGGCTTTGTAATTCAAAGTTCTGTGTTGTGTTGATTCTGTTTATGGGCAGGCTTGACGCTTACCATCAGGCGAGTGAACTGCTCGACATGTTAATCAAGCTAAAAAAAATGCATGAATGTGACACCTCGACGGGGTTGTTACCACTGTCTCTCAGAAAACCAACGTGAAGTATCAACTTGCTGTTGCGTTCCGTACAATTAATGAGATATTAAGGCCCAATTCCCCTTTTTAGGAGGGGGTCCTAGTACTATGATTCTGATATTGTGGATGTTCATGCACCGTGGAGATCACTTACCAGCAGGTGACCCACTTGTTCGTTTGCAGGTCTTTGCTATAAAAAAGGAGGGCAAGTTGATTAATTCAGTGCGTATTTTTTTTGTCTACACAATTTGTGCCTCTTGTAATTTCCACTTTATAATTCAGGTTGCTTGGTTGTGTATTAGGGTAGAGCTAAATATAGCAAATGAATGAGAAGTGACATTTCATACGTGGGTCAGACAGCTCACATAAGGTGAGGGCGGTTCTATTTCCAGTGGAAATATAAGCTTTGTTGGTAGTTAATTGACGATACAAACCTATTTAAAGAGTAAACTCTTTAAAACGAAACTCTATGAACTGAGTATTTTATCGTTATAGGCAGTTTTCGATATATGGAATGCAGTGAGAAATCAACCAAATACTACAATAGTATTAAAATTTATTCTTCACTGGCCCTAATCACATTTTCAAGGTCATAATAAAAAATTGATAGTTTATTTGGTACGCATTGTACGCTCTCACGCCTATAATCCCCGAAGGGGTAGGCAGAGGTGTAACCAGTACACCCACATTTCGCCTAGCGTATCTCCGCCCCATGATGTGATAGGGGGCGAGCCCATCGCCATACCGGGCACAGTTCCAGACTCCAGGCTGATACTGAGTAATTCGTAATAGTAATACCCAATATCACCATTACCCGACCCGGGGATCGAACCCGAGACCTCAGCGTCAACCTCAGTCGTAACACGTACGCATTACAACTGCGCCACCGTGGCACTTTAAGTGGTGTATGATTATTAGCAATGATAAACATAGATAACGCAAATGATTGGAACACTCCATTAAGCTCTGTCCTAAGTGTAGATTTCTGTATACGTGATTGGTTAATTTTTGTTTAGGGCTAATAACTGACCAATCACGTGTATAGAAATCGTCACTATGCGTTCGCGAGCACTCTAAGTCATTGCAGTAATGTACGGGATAATGTAATACGGGGATTAGTTTCGGGATCGTAAAGATTTGAGCGAAGTGTATAGTATATTTTTATTTTTTGTGTGTGAGTATATTTTTATAAATAGCATCGATTTCTTTGTTCTCCCCAGTAGTGTCGACGTAAGGCAGGCGACCGGTCGTAAAAACTACAAGCCAAGTCATTCTGTAACATGTGTTTAAAAAGCATGTTGCGCCTACCCCACTGCGAGTGGGATAAGGGCAGGTGCAAGAAGAACGTCGATTTCTTTGTTACAATACAATACTGTTGCATCATAAAGAGTGTGACAAAGTATACCTAATATATTTGAAGACAAACCAAGCAAAATTAAGTACACTCACATTATAAAACAGATTTCACTATAAAGAAGGACGTTAAAAGCGGTCACTGTATTTTCTTTTTCTCATGTTTAGTCGCTTAAGCCCACTTATTGAATTTTATCCGTAGTTTTACTTCAGGAATTATTGTTTATTTTCAACGAATGAAAATAACGACATATTCTTTTCAATCGCCTTTAAAAATTAAGGAGATACACTTAATTTTGCTAATATTTTTTCTATTTTTTTTTGGCATAGGCCGGCAAACGAGCAAGTGGCTCACCTGATGGTAAGTGATCTCCGCCGCCCATGTACGCCCACAAAACCAAAAGAATCATGGGTGCGTTGCCGACCTTAAAGGAAAGGGATAATTAAGGAATTGAAGAGCAGGGGATTTGGGCCTCCGGATATTTTACTCACCGTACGAAACGCAGCAGCAAGCTGCTACTTTAAGCCGGTTTTCTGTGAGACAGTGGTTATGACCCGGACGAGCCGGCCCATACATGCTGTAGACAAAAGTGTCTACAGCGTGGCTCTACCACTCATAAAATATTATGTTATGTATATATTTATGTATGTTACGCGATATCTCTCAAATGTCGAAGGATTTTGACTATTCTTTGTGTTTTTTTATTTCGTGATTGATCCTTCGTATGCGAGAGGCTGTCTGGGCTAGTGGTACCACTTTGTCTATTTCTGCCACCAAGCAGCTTTGTGCAAGCACTGTTGTGTTTCGGTTGGCGGCCAATTACTGGGCATTGTGAGACTTAACATCGTATGGCCCCGGCGTGACGAACACAGTTCATAATTGCCATGCTTTGTAATTCAAAGTTCTGTGTGGTGTTGTCTGTCTATGGGCAGGCGTGGCGCTTACCATCAGGCAAGCAACCTGCGAGTTTCATCATTCAAGCTATTATAAAAATGAAAAAAGTGACCGATACGATTTACTTTTTTAAAAGGGTACTTTAAAATTACAATGCTTTTTACATTAGCATTTTTCCTCCAGCCTCCGTGGCGCAGCGGGCGAGTAGCCGGTTGCGAAGCGTGAGGCCGTGGGTTCGATTCCCGCACCTTGACAAATGTTTGTCTGATCCACAAATATTTGTCTCGGGTCTGGGTGTTGTGGGATCGCAAGTCCCTCGTAGTTCTTGATACCACGATACAGGTTTACCTAGTGTGGGGTCAGGACTATGTGTGTGACTGTTGGGTGTATTTATTTATTTATTTCCTGAGTTGACTTACGTAATCAGCTTTCGTCAGTCAAACTTACTGATGTAATTGAGTCTTTAGATTTACTCGCAGTTATTTTTCCAGCCAGGAAAAAACAAGACGATAAAATAAAACTTTATTCAAATAATAGCAAATAAAACTTATATTTTCCTTCACAAAATAAAGAAAACAAATAAGATTTCGGAGTGGTCTGCGTATTTACATTGAATAGGAGGGACTCAAAAAGATTTACTAATTCTCGGAGGGCTTATATATCATACTTTGAATAGGACATTGGAAATAACGACCTTTGTACAGTAAACGCGTCATCAGCATACATACCGTGTGAATGGTATCAAGGTATTTATACAGTATGTAACAAAAACCCTGTTGCCCCTTTTATGGTCGTGAAGATAGACATATAAACAGCTTAATAAAAATAGTTAAACTAAAATAAAATAAACAGAAGCGAGATATTTTCCCTATTTTCAGCTTAGAAAAATGAACATATTTAGAAAATGTTATTTTCAACTGAAAAGTGATGAACAGCTGACTCATGTGTAGTACAGCCGCACGCAGCGGGGCGCGTTTGATGCACGTAGACGCCGCAACTTGCTATCTCGCTCTGGCTCCGATTCATCGCTCTTGCAGAGGTAATCAATCGAAGTATGGTTCACAAACAATAAAATAATTAAATAATAAAAAATATATATGATTATTTTTATAGTCTCATTTTCGTATGCGAATTATTTCATTACGTTTGAATATCGATTCTGATATCACAGTTAAAACGCCTAACAGGGTTTTTGTTACATATTGTATATTTCTTCTTCTTCCACCTGCTCTTATCCCACTCGCAGTAGGGTCGGCGCACACATGTTACAGAAAAAAATGGCTTGTAGTTTTTACAACCGGCCGCCTGTCTGACGTCAATCCCTCTGTGGAGAAAACACCCAGGCCCGAAACAAATATTTGTAGATCAAACAAACATTTTATATCGGTGCGGGAATCGAAGCTGCGGCCTCTCGCCTCACAGCCGGCTACTCGCCCATTACGCCACGTAGGCTGTCTAGGTTTGGTATTTCGTAATAAAGCGATTGTAGTTTATAACAATCATGTCCATAAATGTAATTTTGAAATGGATCCTCAGCTTAGTTCTATTTATAATTGTAACAAAGGGCATCTGTTCAAAGGATAGCCGCGGGCGCTTGCGTACATCTGAGTGGAAGTTACCAAAATTCGCTCTGTATTGTCCAGATGAAATGTTATCGCCTACGTTCGGGCCCTTCTAATTTTAGTTAAAGAGATTCAATAGATCTCCGGGTAAATATTAACTATGTGATAAATATATCCAGTCAATTTTATTTAGGGGCCAGCCAAACATCCATTGAACCTTAGACTTCCCAAAGTCGCGTCAAGCAAAAGCTCTCATCAGTAGGCTTAGTACGAGTTACAAATACGTTCACAGTTTTCGAATAAAATTCGTATAAAACTACTACCGTCGAAGTGTCAAACTAGTGAATCATACGGTAATAAGGGAAAGAATCACTTGAAAACTAATTTCATATAGGACTAATATCAAATAAAATTAACTATATTATTAATTTTAATTCATCATAGTTTCCACTAGTGGCTACTGATACTTGACGTATGGAGAGAAAACGAAAACTTTCATCATTTTAGAAAACTATTAAAACTTGTACTAGGCCTACAGATACCAACATAAATTGTAGCTCAACAGCCAGTAACATCATGTATTAGTGACACTGCCTTCGTCTTCCATAAATGTATTATACAGCGGATCATATTGGAAACTTATTAATACGTTACATATTTCATATAATATACAGAATATGACGTAAGTATCGAAAAATCTCGTACTAGGCATACTGCAGCTCAAATTCTCGTTAACTACTTGGTCATAGAACTTGGTGCTACGTAAGATTTTGGAATTGTATGCAAATAATTTAAATCCTAACCTATATAGTAAAGATAAAAGTGAAGAGAGACTAGATTTAAAACAAATAATAATATTATAATAAAATCATGACATCGATGAAACGTAATAAAGGCATTGCTATGACCAATGTTTATTACTCGCGCGTACAGTATTGGTGATTTATGATATTACTACCGTCATTATTTAATAAATTGTATTATCGCTATCTGTTCGACAAGTATTGTGCTGGTGTTTGCTCGTGGCATATACATAGATTTAAGATAACCAGTGTTTCTCTTATAAGTGAATATTTTGTTCTTTGGAGAAATAAATTTCTTTAACCGTTATAATTTGCCCTATGTACACCGTCAAACTGAATATAATATTTTATCTCTGTGGCGGTGGCTTAGGGAATAAATCTATCCGTCTTTGCTTATGACGAGCTAAACATTTCGCTAAAGCTTAACAAAACAAAAAAGCTAAACAAACATTTTTTTTTTTAACCAATTTCGAGAGAAGATTTTTGTACTTTTCCCATCGAAATAAGATGACAAGAAAAATAACTCAAGCAAAAAAATTACCCAACCAAAACTCTGTGCAAGGGGGCGGGGCTATACAAGTCTGTGCAGCTCGTTCATTAATTAATTCATAAAAAATGATCCATGATCTCTAGTTGACACTTAATACGTCTATTTTTTTGCGCGGTGCAGAACGTCGTATCTCGATTTAGAAATTTAATATTTAGACATTAACTTTTATGAAATAAAGTTGATTTGAACGTTCATTAATTTTTGTTGCGTGTGATTACATTTGCATGTGTAAGTAAGTAGAGTCATATTTCTGGCAGATTCATATGAGAGTTATCGCTCTAGTTATCTTATTTCCATGACTTTTCCAGCTCGAAAGATTCAAAACCAGTTTGATGAATTGTCATCATATCCAAAATAAATTAGTTTAAAAATAAAATTTCATTTATTTATAATCTAATTAAAGTTGAAATGTATGTAAGTAATATAATATTACACACTATCTATATTTAGTACACGTACGAATAAATTTCAATTGCCTCGCATAAAACGTTTAAAGAAAACGCTGGAACGCTAAAAGAAATGGCATGAGGATAGTGAAAAAACATGTGTGTTTAACGCTTATCAAAGATTTTCAATTGAATTCTTTCTTAGTAGAAAATAGTTTTTCTAATACGCGTTTATTTGGTTGAAAAATCCATTACCCTTAGTGCATTGTGCAGAAAATTCCCTGCGCTTTTTACGATCACAAATGTTCAAATTGAATAGCTCTACGTGCATTTACACTTTACAGCGTAATAAAAGAAAAGTATTAGCCCTTTTAGTGCTTTTAAGTATTTTGGCAACCCCAAAAGACATTTAGATTTAGTAAGTAAATATGTATTTTAGTTAATAGGATTTTTAAGTCCCGAACATAGCATGTTCTCCACTTAATTTGTCATCATTTTTAATATCGGATTAATATTAATTAATAACGGCTCTTAATTTTAAAATTTTAAATAAACGCTAGTAGTAAATAGTACTTAGATTATATTCGGATCTGGTTACTAATTATTGTTGGTCATAATTATGATTCAAAAAACGGAAATAGTATTTTAATAATGAGTTTTGAAAGAAAGTAAATGTGATTCGACAGTTGCTGTAGCTTTTTTAGTTTTTAATCATAGCACAGTGAATCGATGCCAAAACGTATATTAGATAGACCTAATCATCATAATGTTTTCAAAAGAAACAACACAAAAAATAAATTGGAATATAAAGCAAACAAAAGTAAAACTTATGCAGGTAAGTTTGCTCACAATAGAAACAGCTGTAGCCAAGGTTGAAATTTTCACACAAACTATATAGTGCGAGATGTATGTTCATACCGTCCGTCGGTTAAAGTTATTGTAAAGTTGTTAGGATTGAAAACATGGCTCACGTTATTTGTAGGTTGTATCCTTTGTTTTCGGTACCCTTTTTCTTTTCTCCATCCCAAGATTGTCTGTAAGAGATTACCTTGAGCAATAAGTCTGCGAATTGTACTTATCTTATTTTTGTCTATGTATGTTCTGGTCTTCCCAGAGGGGTTGACTTTAGGCAAGCGGCCGGTAGTAAAAAGTCGTACAAAGGTCGTACAAATCTTTCTGTTAAATGTGTTAAAAAGCATGTTACGCCGACTTCAGTGCGAGTGGGATAAGGGCAGGTGGAAGAAGAAGAAGAAAGGTTGTATCATTTGTTTTCCGTTCTATAAAAGTATCAAAACTTGTAGATATGGTTAACCATTGCTTGTTATAATAAGTTTAACTTTAACAGACTGATGGTGCAACCCACTCGTGTTGTGAACTCTTCATATTAGATCTCACCTGATATAGTACGGTCTGGTTCATTTCTTTGTCCCACGAGAACATTTAATTAAATCTTTGTTTAATAACCTTCTTTCTACTATTTTACGAATATAGCATTACCTTTACGATGTTTGTATAAAACATCGACAAACAGACAAATAAACAGACTGCCTCGGTGGCGCAGTTGTAATGCGTATGCGTTACGATTGAGGCTAACGCTGACGTCTCGGGTTCGATCCCCGGGTCGGGAAAAGTGGTATTGGGTTTTTCTATTACGAATTGCTCAGTATCAGCCCGGAGTCTGGAATTTGTGCCCGGTATGGCGATAGGCTCGCCCCCTATCACATTGTGGGACGGAGATACGCTCGGCGAAATGTGGGTGTACTCGTTACACCTCTGCCTACCCCTTCGGGGATTACAGGCGTGAGTGCGTATGAGTGCGTATGTATAAAACATCGATTCATAAAACCAGTTTAATAATCTTATTTCGATGGTTTAATATTATAAATTTTAGTTTAGTATTGGAAACAAATAAAATAATTTGCGAAAGTGTGTACCTACATTACTTGAACCAATTCTTCCTATGAACATTTTAATGATTACAAATGCTTTGGTGTGCAGTGCATCTTTAGTATAATAACCGGCACGAGTGGCGACCATAAGTGGACAGTAGTGATGGCAGTTGAGTGTAATAGACGTCGAGAACCAAGCTTCGCGCTCCTTCATTCCGCCAAGTAGTATTGAGGTTGCTTTGGCATGGATCCCCAGTCATAGTGGTATCGTTGGTAACGAATCAGCAGATCTTTATGCCAAAGAAGCTTGTAGATTAGGGTGCGAGTCGCACTTTAAATATTATTTGTCTGATCTGCGCTCTCTTGCCAAGCCTCGTCTTTTTGAGAAATGGAATAATTTATGGAGGAGGTCTAAAACTGTTAAAGGTATTCACTATGGTAACATTCAGCCAGATATTCCTGTTAGACCTTGGTTCTTTAAGTTTCGTAATACCAACAAGAGGGTTACCTCAACTGTTATTCGGTTACGTTTAGGCCATGTTTGTACTCCTGTTTTTCTTGCCAAAATTAGGGTCAGGGATCACTCATTGTGTGAATGTGGTTTGGAGGACGGTTCTACTGATCATATTTTTTTCAATTGCTCAAATCTAGCTTTCTCTTTATATGATGTCATCCCTTCTTTTATTCCCTGTCTCTCCAACTTTAACTGTTTACTTTCTTATATTTTTACCTCGTTTTTTGATATTTTGGCCAACTTTATTCTTGTCAATAATATTAAACTATAGCTAAATAGCGGTATCTTGTTCACTAACTGTAATATTCGTTCGTCTGTAAGTTTTAGATTAACTTGTAGTAATTTATAATAGAATTGTATAATTGTTTTTTGTTTTGTTTGTAGCATTTTAATCTTTGTCTTAGGTATATCAACTGCATTAACCGGGCATCTCGCGTCTGAGTGGTTTTATTCTTCAATTCTTATCGTGTATTTGCCTCACTTGATGTTGGCGGAATTGTCCATAAGGACAGAGCCATAATTTAAAAAATAAATTCCGCCAATCATTCCTATAAATAATAAACTGTGTAGGCGAAACAGCTCTTTGTTATATAATAATCACATATGTGTTTTTGAACGAAAAGCGGCGTAGTAGAGGCGGCACCCCTTTCTTTGAAATCACAGTTGCAATCAGTTGCAATACCGACCACGACGTCACGGTTGCGGGTGCGCCCGCTTTCAGTCCTTTAAAATCCATGTTTCCTTTATAATTTTGTTAAACTAATTTTATAAATAGTTTTCATGTTGATTGGATTCTGTAATTTTTTAAACTCGACTCTACCCCGCGCCAATTCTCTTAAATCAACACAGAACTTTTCATCAAATTAGTTCGTATTTTTGTCATAGTATTGTAGTATATACGCCGACCCCACTACGAGTGGGATAAGGGCAAGTGGAAGAAGAAGAAGATTGTAGTATGACACCAACATCTTAGGCTCAAAACTAACCTCACCTGCACGTGGTACACTCTGCTGATTAAAGAACAAGGCAATGGCGAAACTTGGTTATCATTGCGCATTGGTGGCGGGGGCGACGACGGCGGGTCGCCCCACATAATACCAAATCCACCGTGAAAGCATGATGGGAAAGCGACCTCTGGCAGCCGGGACAATGCCAGGCAGAATGAAAGAAAGAATCATAGTAAAAAAACAACCTTTCATTACATAATTATACTACGATAAAGTTATAAAAAGCAAGAGACGAAATTCAGTATAAAGTTTTAAAGCCAGGTGTTTCTGAGCAAAAAGTTTTAACTTAAGTAAGTAAGCCTGTTTATTATTTATTTCTTTGTACATGACACTGGTTATGAACTCTAGGCATGACTTGAAGGATGGTTATTGACTAAATAACTAATATCGCACATCCTGAAAGCGTTGCTATATTGTTTTTTTTATTGGCTTTAATGAAACAACGTGCAGGTCGCTCGCCTGATGGCAAGCACGGGTACCACAAAGTACCACGTCTGCTGTTCGTTAATTAATTAAGCCTTCATGGCTGAATGGATTTAGATGTTTGGCAGATGTTTTTTGAATAAACCTGGATTAGACATTAAACTGCCTCGGTGGCGCAGTTGTTTTTGGCGTTACGACTGAGGCTGACACTGAGGTCTCGGGTTCGATCCCCAGGTCTGGTAAAAGTTATATTGCGTTTTTCTATAACGAAATGCTCAGTATCAGCCCGGAGTCTAGAATTGTGCCCGGTATGGCGATAGGCTCGCCACCTATCACATCATGGAACGGAGATACGCTCGGTGAAATGTGGGTTACTAATACTAATACAAATGTGGATACTGGTTACACCTCTGCCTACCCCTTTGGGGATTTTTTATCCTGGAAAAAAGATATTCACGTGGTCGGGCGATGCCGTGAGCAAAAAGTTGAAATATAAAGATCAGTTAGAATATTCTAATGTTTTCTGAGTATCAAAAATTGGCAATTTCAATAACATATCAAATAATGAATAATTGAATTAATTCGTAATAAAAAATGCATTCGTGCGTAAAATACTGGGAATGATATGAAAATAAATACATTTTGCAAGATAATGCAGATTATTTCACTCGAAAGTAGGTACCTTATTTTTATGTATAGAATTTTCATCAACAGTTGTAATATATTTGTAATATGAAACAGAGATTGTAAATTGTTGCTTTGAGGTACGCGACAGAGATAGGAGACCGTGATGCGCGACGCCAGCAGACGCCAGCCCAAAGGGCAATTGTATAGGTTGGAATGTGGGTGTATTTTAATGTTGGAAACTATTTTGGTTAAACTACTATCGTATATGAATTACTTTTAGTTTATATTAATACTGTTTGTTTTCTGTACGCAACAAAATAAAAAAAAGGTTTGAGGTATGCGACCGAGACAGGACTACGCGACGTGCGACTATTCCCATTAATTTTCATACAAAGCGAGCGCATCGGTGTCGCCAGATTCGCACCACGCTCTTTCTGTATCTGTCTCAAAACGTGATAACGATCTATTAATGAGTTCCGTATTACAAGTTTGAGACAGAAATCAAATTCTGAATGCATAGTGGTTTCCAAAAAAATGATCCGGTAAAGTAAACTGTACTTCGACATACTGCGTATAATTTTAATATCCCGCATAATGACGCGACGTGCTATTAATGAATGTGTTTAAGACTGATTAGGTGATTACACTAATTATTATTACAATAAGAATATTCAGCACAATTTGACCATAATACTTCATCTGACAATACCAAGAAAATCCGGACATTGAATTAATCTCGATTTACTTCAAGCTCACGGAATTTGAATTTAATTTGATTAATTTCGCCTAAGTTACGTTTGAGTTAGATTGGGGATTATAATCGGACCGGTGCTCACGCGTAACGAACCCACAGGATAATACCTACTTTGGTTCTCATTATGTACAAAATGGAAACAGTGAAAGACGAGAGGTTAATGGACAGAGTTTATCGCACAACAGAGGCGAGGATATAACAGAAAAGACGCGTCATGCAATTTGACAGAGAGAATGGTATATTATACTAGCTGTCCCAGCGCCAACTACAGCAGCGCCACCTACCGGGTCCAATTGTGAATCTAAACCATCCAGGGCGCCACCCAAACGCATACAAAAAAAATCATTCAAATCGGTCCAGCCGTTTAGGAGGAGTTCAGTCACATACACGTACAGTAGAATTATATATTTAAAGATGATGCGGGCTCGTAAACCAGAAATTTTTGTTTAATTCTCGCTTATGTCTTACAATAAATTTTCTCCGTGTGAATGAGGCTTTGCTAGAAGATAAACACAATGTGTTAGGCTTGAAACCTACCTCTCTAGATTTTCTGTGCATCAACTAAATTATTTATGAAAGGTAGGGATTACTTTTTATGGCTGAATTTAGTAATAAAGCAAGTGGGCAAGTGATCTCCGTCGCCCATAAACGACCACAACACCAAGAGAACCATGGACGCGGTGCTGAACTTAAAGGAAAGGTATAAATAAGGGATTGGGAGGAGGGATTTGTACCTCCGAATATCTCACCGTACAAAACACAACAGCAAACTGCTACTTCACGTCGGGTTTTTGTAAGGAAATTGTATGAACTCGGTCGATTCATGCTGTAGACAAAACTGTCTCCACGTGGCTTTACACCATTTTGATTGTAACAATATTAAAATTATGCTCTTCGGAATATACCACTTCGAGTATCGTTCATCGGTACGGTAAGGCCTTTACAAAAAAATTGCTCCTAAAATATGCATGTACCTTGTTCTTGGCATTTTGTGACATTAGGAACTAACCTATCACGCGATAACACATGTTACTGTCAACCATGAACGTCTAATCAATAATGCCCTTGACTATTGGTGACTATATTATTTAGTATGACTCTTAATTACAATATTAAGAGTATATATATATATTATTAATTATATTATACTATTAAAGTTCAACCCAATTAATCATTTGTTTAATTATTGGTAAAACATATTAAGTAAAGTAACTTCACTAATTAATACTTCAAATGAAACTTAAAAATCGTCTTTCACAATTCTCCCTTATACTTACTTCGTCACCCCGTCTCGATATATAAATTCTTGAGGTAAACCCTATCGACTACAAAAAGAAAATTATCAAAGAGGGGTCCACATTTGTCAAAAACATCATATTTTTTTACTCTGGTACTGCAAAATAACTACGCTGGTCCTGATAAGTATAGTCCAATCCAAAGATAATGTTGATCGTCAAGAGCAGTGCGTCCCTCGACGTTCGGCAGAATTATACCAGTCCGAAGATACTGAATATACTCGTACTGGCTGACTTCGGAACGCGACTCGCTTGAACGAGCCACTATGGCGGGTTTTTACCATCCAGGATAAAAATATGTAAGATGACAAACAATACTTGCGAAATAACTTGGCCGGATTGAAATTAGTAAATGAAGAGTACGCTAGTCGACGGTTCGAACTCGTCTGTGGGTGGAGTCAAAGATGCATGCTAACATCGCGCGACGTGAAGTGTAGTATAGTGAAATGCACAATAAACCGTGATAAAATTAAGCGCCTTAAAATTTATGAATAGAGTTTGGATCAACCTTTAAAAAGAGTTGATTTGATGAAAAACTCGCCGATCGGACTGATTCAAAGTAAAGTTATTTATAATATCTGATAATTAAACTTTGCCTGTCCGAATTTTGTTTTGGAGATTTCATACTACGTACTTATGTTATTTTTCAGGGCTTATAACTTTCAAGTTACTTTTTATTATACAATTATGTTTACATACAGGCGTAGACAACGGTAAGAAAAATTAATATCATGCTTAACTTTCGACAAACGATGTTAAATAATCGTGTAATCACCCCGCAACGTTTGTATGGAAATAATACCGACTAGCGCGGCACTATAATTTCTGAAAACAATAGTTCGACGCCACTTTGCAACTAACTTCAGGCTGGCCAAGTTATTTCGTACAGTAGATAAAAATTCCCGTCGAATTTAGATCCTCCTTTATAAATTGATAAAATATTATCGTTAACCATAGCTATTATTCTAGATCACTCAGTATCTTGTTAAAGTTTTCCTAAAGTAAATCTTTTGTCCTTAGTATTTTCTCACTTTCTATACTGTAGCACTCCTTTGTCGTCCATTCAACTGAGATAAGGCGTCACTATTCGAGAGCCCTTAGTGCTCGTCTCCGCAACTTTCAGCTTTCGTTTCAAAGAGATTTCCTGGAGAGTTTGTTTTCACTCCGGTTACTTTGATCTTTGTTTTCAACTTTGTATGATTTCAGTGGACTTTCATATTTATTTTGCATTGGTATTGTATTATGTATTCTACTAATCAAACAGTGGGTGGACGGACGGACAAATAGACGGACGGACACACTTTTTTTTACAACCTATGACTGTATTGTAGGTGTTTATGGGCAGTCGAGCTCACTAATCATCATGATTTCTTTGCTCGTTAGCTTCTGTAATTTTTTTGTTCTATTAGTTTTGTTCTATTAATCTTCTTTTTCTTCTCCAGCCCTTACCCCACTCATAGTGGGGTCGCCGCAACATGCTTTTAACATATGTTACAGAAAGATGAGATGATTATGATGTGGAGATCAACCCCTATTAGTCTATCACTAAATATATACACAAGGCTTCGTCAAGTACATACGTACATTCGTGACATCATTTTAAAACATAATAAATTTCTTGCGAGTTTTATCAGTTCATGTTAATCTTAGCCAACATTATTTAACAATAATACACCCAACAGTCACACACATAGTCCTGCTCCCACACTAGGTTAACCTGTCTCGTGAGTATCAGGAACTACGAGGGACTTGCGGCCCCAAAACACTCAGACCCGAAACAAACATTTGTGGATCACACAAAAATTGTCTCGGTGTGGGAATCGAATCCATGGCCTCTCGCTTCGCAGCCGGCTACTTTACGTGGCCAATTGGGCCACGGAGGCTGTCAATTTGTGTCAAACCTATTTTATCGTTTTTATATTTATAATTGATTGTACAATACTGGGGTACAAGTATATTAAAAAATATAACAAAATAAATATAGTACAATTGGCGGCTTTATCGCTCAGGGCAATCTCTTACAGGAGTTCATAGAATAAAGATAATAGTAGGAGCAAGAGAGAGCAGTGTATTTTATATATAGCTTATTAATAGCTATGTTTTTATTAATAGGAAATATATACGTATATGAAATATCGTTTATATAAATACATACCTATACAAACTTTATTATTCTTATATTTAGGGCTTATTTTATAATGTGCTAATTTTGATTTCTGGATCACACAAAGAATTTTCTCGGTACAGTAATCGAAACCGCGGCCTCTTGCTGCTCAGATGGCGATTCTTGCACCACAGAGGCTGCCAATGATTAATTAATTTAGATTTATTATATTGCACAGAGTTTCTCATACCACTTTTGCAAGAATATATTGGGAAAACGTCATTTACGAGGCCGCATCATACGGTTCTATTTTCAAACTGTATGACACGACTTCGTTAACAGGATTTTCTATTATATTCTCATTTGTGTCATGCTATAAATTCTTTTCATCAAATAGAGCTTTAAACGGACAGCAGATACTTTACTGTTTTATTATGTGTATGAACGACGTTTACTTCGACATTCTGAAACAGGCCTTTAGTAGATTTAATTGGGTCATTATTTTTCTATCAACAGGCTTAACTTACGCACCTCGAGAAAATTTAGTCGACTCTTATTGTAAAATAATCAGACAAAACTGGTTTTCTCTTTATGTCTATCGAATCTAACATGGTTGCACATCAAGGTTGTAATGCTGTATGAAGTATCAACTAGTTATGTAAATAAGAAATAAAGTAGGGGTAATATTATATTTATATCTCTGCGCATAGTATTATCACGCGAGTGCGAGTTATCTCGTCGACTCATGCTGCACCTAGGGGGGTGCTTAGCATATGCATCACGAATTAGCACCATGTTAGAGCCAATAGACATACAGAGATAAACGAGAAAACGAGTCGACAAAATTATCTGGTATTGCATATGCTAAGCCTGGTCTTGAGAAAGGATATTACTAGACTTGTAAGCTATACACACTTTTGTCCGAAGAGAGTTTATTTCTTGCATAAAAACATAAATAATACATAAAGTTGTGCCTAACTAGCCTATAGAGACCTAAACATAAACGTAAGGTAATATTTTCGGCTAATGGAAGTGTATTTAGAAGTCCAATATCTCGGTCGATGAACTCACTCTCACAATATTTTGGAGTTAAGTGTAGCAATTGTGTATTTGAGTAATTTCAAGTAATGAAGATGATTTTAATTTTGAATAAAGTTTACAGTTTACCTTTTTTTTATTAGATTGAATGGCGAGACGAGCAGGGTCGCTCGCCTGATGGTCAGCGCCACGCCTGCTCATAAACAGAAGCAACGCCACACAGAACTTTGAATTATAAAGCACTATATGATACTGGACTACGCTCATCATCCCGAGACATAAGGTGTTAAGTCTCATAATGCTCAGTAATTTCACTGGCTTTAATGTCCTTCAAACCGGAATACAACAATGTTTACACACTGCTACTTCGCGGCAGAAACAGTTAAAGCAGTGGTACCAATCCAATCGGCCTCTCCCATAACCTTGTTACCTAAAATAGTAAAGCGTTTCCCTATTATGGCGTGCCATGCATCCAACGTCCAAGAAAACGTTGTTAATTCAATCAGCAACAAATCCAAATATGGAGGATGTAACTTTAATAAAAGATGGTGCGGATCTATTCAGAGCACGTACAGAATGTATGGCACACAGGGTAAAGCTACGAGCGCCTTATCCATTAGAATATCGTTACAATACATAATTCAGCAGCATGAGATATATTGTAGTAACTACGTCAATAAGGTTGGTATTTACAAGGTGGTAGGCCCCTCGTATGCGAGAGGCCGTCTGTATTGGTACCACCGCTTTGTCTATATCTGCCGCCAAGTAGCAGTGTGCAAGCATTGTTGTATTCCGGTTTGAAGGACATTGAAGCCAGTGAAATCACTGGGCATTATGAGACTTAACATCTTATGTCACGGGGTGACGAGCGCAGTCCAATGCCATGTAGTGTTTTGTATTTCAAAGTTCTGTGTGGTGTTGCTTCTGTTTATGGGTAGGCGTGACGTTTACCATCAGGCGAGCGACCTGCTCCTTTCGTCCCTCAAGCTATAAAAAAGATGCAATGTTTAGGTCTAAAGGCATGTTTTAAGCTACGCGACCGAGACAAGAGACCACGACACATTCCGATAGCGACATATATACGCTTTGTATGTAATCGTATAGGTACGACCATAGAAATAAGATGACTAGAACGATAACTCTAATATGAATCTGCCAAAAATACGGCTCCACTTACGTACATATGAATCACACGTAATACTCATACACGCAACAAAAATTAATGAATGTTCAAAATCAACTTCATAAAAGTTATAATATAATAATACTAGTCCTGTATTATATACGTCCCACTGCTGGGCACGGGCCTCCTCTACTGAATGAGAGGGGTTAGGCCTTAGTCCACCACGCTGGCCTTATGCGGGTTGGCAGAGTTTACATACCTTCGAAATTCTTATGAAGAACTTCTCAGGTATGCAGGTTTCTTCACGATGTTTCCTTCACCATTAAAGCAAATGATAATTAACAATTAATACACACATAACTTGGAAAAGTCAGAGGTGTATGCTCTCGGGGCTGGTTTCGAACCTGCGATTTTCGTCTCGACAGTCCATTGAGCTATCACTGCTCTTATAAAAGTTAAAAGTTCATAAAAGTTAATGTCTAAATATTAAATTTCTAGATACGACGTTCGGCACGGCGCAAAAAAATTGACGTATTAAGTGGCTCAACTAGAATGAATCCATTTTTATGAAATAATGAATGTACGAGCTGCATAAACTTTTATAGCCCCGCCCCCTTGCACAGAGTTTTGGTCGGGTGAATTTATTGCTTGAGTTACGTTTCTTGTCATCTTATTTCGATGGTACGGCATAGAACAACTACTTACAGAAACTAAGTACCTACACGCACGCAATTTAAGCCGTTCAATTGGAGCCATATATGGCTCATAACTACAATCACCATACTAATAACTACTCACCGTATTCTGATTATGAGCTTCATTTATAAATCATATTTTGCCTATCTACAAATTACCAAATATTTTGGAAAATACATTTTAATTGACATTTCTTTTGCATTTGTGTACCTACTTACTCACACTTAGAATTTTCAGCTTAGTAATATGAGTATGTGTTGTTTGGTCATCTACCTTTTGTAAAAGTTATTGGTTTGAGGTATGCGAAAGACACTGGGCACAGCGACGCGACTGTTTCCATATTTTATAATTTCATGCAAAGCGGACTTGTCGCTAGCGCCTGACTCTCGGTCTCCCTGACTCGGTCGTGTTTTTACTAGCCTGTACAACGAGCAGCTCGCTCGCCTGAAGGTATGCACCACTCCTGCCCGTAAACAGACACAAACCCACACAGAAATGTAAATTACAAATTGCATGGCTCTGGACAGCATTAGTCTCCCCGAGACTTAAGTTGTTACGTCTCATAATGCTCATAAATTCAATGGCTCCAATGTCTTCAAACCGAAACACAGCAGTGCTTAGATATGGCTGCTTAGCGGCAGAAATAGACAAAGCGGTGGTACCAACCCAGACGGCCTTACTTTGAAAATACTTCCTATCATATCTCAAAACAATTCTTACCTAGTCACTTTGTATTTTTTTTTCAATGGAACCGTTAGATATCATTTTACATCGGTTTTCTGTAAGACAGTACCTTATAAGCCGATCGATCCCACTTATTCTGTAGACAAAAGTGTGTACAGCGTTATCTGTACTAAATAAAAATATCTTGTTACAAGGGTTAGGGTATAAGTTTCAATTTGCAAATAACTGAACAGCGTATTATTTTCCCTCGTAGAGTTCAACCGTGACCTTTTTACTACAAAATATTGGAAACTATTTTACCCTTTGACCTTACAGGAACATGAAAATATTGTCATTGAAGGAGATTTCTGTTGTATGTATAAGCATTATAAAGTTAAATGCGTCTTATTTATTTCAAGATGAATCCCCTTACTTATTTTGATAGGCAGTGTTTTGTCATCCTTTTCTCCTTGAGTTATATTTGAGAGTAAAGGGACGAAACATAGATTTAATCACCAAAGAAAATATGTGTATAGGTTACCTCAAGGTATGATTTCAAACTCAGCAGACCGTAGCCCACAGTAGAAGGGTATATGCGACCCATGATGTGACAGGGGGCGAGCCTATCCCCAAACCGGGCACAATTCCAGATTCCAGGCTGATACTGAGCATTTCGTAATAGAAAAACCCAATGTCACTTTTACCCGACCCGGAGATCGAACCCGAGACCTCAGCGTAAGCCTCAGTCGTAACGCGTACACATTACAACTACGCCTCCGAGGCTGTCGACACCACACCACTGGTATCACTATGTATTTCAATTAACACTTCGGAAGGTGGCGACAGTATCGTCTTACGATGCGGTCGAATGCCAGCACACCTCAGCAGGCCAATAGCGCTGCCAGCAGCAGAAAAAACGTTTTTTTTATTTTTTATTAGCTTAAATGACGAAACCAGAAGCTCGGTCGGCTTACCTGATGGTAAGCGCCACTCTTGCTTGTAAATAGAAGCAACATCAGACGCAACCTTGAATTACAAAGCACTGCTTGGCATTTGACTGCGGTCGTAACCTCAAATTATAAGATGTTAAATCTCATAAGGCCCAGTAATTTCTTTTTTTTAATGCCCAGTTACACAAGCAGGCGGAACACCTGATAGTAAGTGGTTACCGCCGCACAGCCAAGCCGCTGCCTACCGTCTGCTTCACTGGCTTCAATGCCCTTCAAACCGAAACACAACAGTGCTTACAGACTGATGCTTGTCGGAACAAATAGACATATAGTTACTTATCTATATATTAAGTAGTCACAGTCACAGGACACAAATTATTATAAATATAACGAGCTTTAGATATGATTCTAAAGTGTTCACTAAAATTACACGCAGTATTCAAAGTGATTGAAAGCGTTGCGCTGCCGCCGCGGGCGGAATCAATACGACCGCGGACTGCAGCAGTATTGCCGCCTGCGGTTAGTGTTGGTAATATTGCTACGGTCTTCATTGCATTGATCAGCAACCAGAGTAGTTTTTTTATTTATTATTTATTAGCTTGAGTGACGAAACAAGCAGGTCGCTCGCCAGATTTTATGAGTGGTAGAGCCACGCTGTAGACAATTTTGTCTACAACATGAATGGGCCTGCTCGTCCGGGTCGTTACCACTGTCTCACAGAAAACCGGCGTAAAGTAGCAGCTTGCTGCTGCGTTTCGTACGGTGAGTGAGATATCCGGAGGCCCAAATCCCCCTCCCCTTCCCAATCCCTTATTATCCCTTTCCTTTAAGGTCGGCAACGCGCCCATAATTCTTTTGTATTGTGGGCGTACATGGGCGGTGGAGATCGCTTACCATTAGTTGACCCACTTGCTCTTTTGCCGGCCTATACTATAAAAAAAAAAAAGATAAGATGGTTAGCGTCACGCCTACCCGTAAACAGAAGCAACACTACACATAACTTTGAAATACAAAGCATTGCATGGCATTGGACTACGCTCCTACCATTTAAATGAATAGAGTTTATCGCCCAAAAAATCTTTCTTGAACCCGCGTTATACAGTTTGAAAAAAGAATCGGATGACGCGGCCGCGTCAATGGCGGCTTACTGTTATATTCTCGCCCATGTCATACGAGAAACTCTCCATCGAAATGGGACAACAAACTGACAAATTAACTTTTTCCTCTCTAATATAACTCAAGATTTCTCAATACCTAACCAGTGGCGGACTAAGATGGTCAGGGACTCGGGGCAACAAGTCTAATGGGCCCCGGGGCGTCAAATCTATTTGGGGACCCCGGTGAGCTGTTTTTTTGCACATAGGCCTGAAGGCCATTGACAAGGTGGTAGGTCCCTCGTATGCGAGAGACTGTCTGGGTTGGTACCACCGTTATGTCTATTTCCGCCAAGCAACAGTGTGTGAGCACTGTTGTGTTCCGGTTTGAAGTTGATTGAAACCAGTGAAATTACTGGGCATTATGAGACTTAACATCATATGACTCGAGGTAACGAGCGCAGTCAGTGCCATGCAGTACTTTATAATTCTGTGTGGCGTTGATTCTGTTTATGGGCTGGCACGGCACTTACCATCAGGCGAGCGATGCTCATCTCGTCATTCTAGCTAATAAAAAAACAGATTTGAAAGCCTCTCTAAGACCGAGGGCGGACCGCCCAATTCCGCTACTGTATCAAATCATCAGACCACATTCGTCTAAACGCAAAACCGATGAACCAACTACATGAGAAATATTTCGAAACTTTTGTTTACCCCAATATTTACCTCACAAAATCCTTTTTTACCATCAGTAACAGGTCGGCAAAGGTTTTTGTTTGCGCTTCGCTTATTAGGCACTCTTTTGCGTGTGATTTGGCTGGAGGCCAGTGGATTTCGTTGAAACAACTCGTTTCATAACTTCGTATTAATTTATCCTTGTAACAAATTACATTTTAGAAGTTGTGACGTTTCGTCGATAGTATAGAGGAGTTGTTAGATGGTTGGTGAACTAGTATTGTAATGAGGTGATAGTCATGTTTTGGTTGCTAGTTGTTTTTATATGCCTGAATGATGAAACGAGCAGTTCGCTCGCTTGATGATAAGCGTCACGCCTGCCCATATAAAGACATAACACCACACATAACTTTCAATTACAAAGCACTCCATGGTACTGGACTGTGTTCTTCACCCCGAGGCAGCAACTACACTAGACATGATGATGTACAGTGCAGTCCAAATATAATGACGGCTGTCAAGAGTAAGCTTACTATTAGGTGACTCACTTGCTCGTTTACCGGCCTATGCTTTAGAAAAATGAAGAAGCCGGTAGGTTCTAAACTGGTGATAATTCAGATGATAGTTGCATCTGATTTATTTTTATTTTCAGATGACGCAGTAACTATGCCTTAATCACTCTAGCTAATGACAGCTTTCACAAAATTTGGGATGAAATTGAGTTTCTATCATCATTATAATTTATACCAAAGGTCTGTATATTCATAGAAATATATTATTTACAAGAACTTTACATTTTTCCTACTGAAGAATCTACTCTGCAACACTCAAATAATTGTCGAGACATAATTAAGTTTATATCGGGTTCAAAGACCCCCGTACCTCGACCCCAAAAACGAGATAGGAAAGGCAGCACTAAGGTTTGATTGTTTATGCCCAGAGTTTCATCCCGGGTAAACTAGATTAATGGGAGAAGGATCAGGTTAATAATAATCATATGTAGTAAATTGGATATGTTGTTAAAATAACAAGGATCGTTTATAATTCTATTAGGATACTTCTTGATAGCCAAGTCACTTATGGCCGTTCCCAATATTTATCTTAAATTTCAAGATAGATAGCTCTCGTATTGTTCTAACTACTTCTTGAAGTCGTCTTTTTTCCAGATAAGTACTTCAAGTAATCAGATTGAAAAGTAGTGTATCAGACCCTCTTATGCGTTATGTTCATACAAGCATCTGCTAAAAAATACGGCTCCACTTACTTACACATGCAAAGGTAAAATCACATGCAACACTCATACACGCAACATAAATTAATGAACGTTAAATAACAACATTATTTCATAAAAGTTAATGTCTAAATATTAAATTTCTAGATCGAGATACGCCGTTCTGCACCGCGCAAAAAATTTGACGTATCAAGTGTCAATTAGAGATTATTATGCACAGACTTTTATAGCCCCAACCCCTTGCACAGAGTTTTAGTGGGTTATTTTTTTGGTTGAGTTACGTTAAGTGTCATCATATTTCGATGCATACGACAGTGGATAGCAGTCAGTTTGTATTTGTATGTAAAATAATAAAATTAAACATGTATTATACACGTCTCACTGCTAGAGACGCATATCTACTGAATGAGTAGAGTTAAGCTTCAATCCACCACGTTGGCCTAATGCGGGTTGGCAAACTTCACAGCGCCACACCTGCCCACAAACAGAACCAACACACAACTTTGAGTTACAAAGCACTGCATGACATTGTACTGCGCTCATCAGCCCGAGACATAAGATGTTATCTCATAATGGGTAGTTGCACTGGCTTCAATGTCCTTACAACCGAAATACAATAATCCTTACACACTTGCTTGGCGGCAGAAAAATACAAAATGGTGGTATGTACCAACCCAGACGGCCTCTCATACGAGGGACCTACCACCTTGTAAAAAGTGTAAGTAGCACCTTTGCAGTTTTGTACAGTCAGTTAGATAGTCAAAGACACCAACTATAATAGCTCGTCCATGATAATATCTACTTACTTTTATTTAAGCAGTACAGCATAAAGTTCTAAGTATAGTGATCTCATAAAGACATTGCTGTTAGAAGGCTCGTGAAACCAAATGGTTACTATTAAAACTTTATTTCGGGTCCATTAAATACGATTGTGTGCTGTTTGCTCATCTATATTTAACCTACGACAAAAAGAGGGGTCTTAAAAATGTACCCCTTTATTTGTCTTTAATTTTGCATATATGTCTATGTCATGTTAGCGTGTACACGCATGGACCGATTTGAATGCGGTTTATTTATTTGAAAGTTGGTTTAATCGAGATGGTTGATTGGATGAACAGTTTTTTTAAACATAGCTAGTTCTTAGCAACGTTTGAAGTAAACTTGTTCAGACATATAACAATTAGGTATTATTTTTTTTCTAATTGCTGTCGGATGAATTGATTATTGTTGAATCATATCTTTATAGTTATAATTCTACTGTACGTGTGTATGTGACTGAACTCCTCCTAAACGGTTGGACCGATTTGAATGTTTTTTGTATGCGTTTGGATGGCGCCCTGGATGGTTTCGATTCAATATTGGACCCGGTAGGTGGAGCTGCTGTAGTTGCGGGAGAAACCGCGCGGGACAGCTAGTATCATATATATTGTTGAATATAGACTTGAAAAACAAATAAAGAATATTTGTCTCAATGCTGGAATTATATAATTTTGAGTAGATTACTCACCCGCTGCGCTAATGTCGCAAAGGAAGTATTTGTTATTTTAAACACCGTTACGCAGTCGACGAGTAGCCAGCTGCGAAAAGAGAGGATGAGTGTTATAACATACATACGCACTCAAGGGGTAGGCAGGGGTGTAACCAGTACACCCACATTTCGCCGAGCGTATCTCCGTCCCATAATGTGATAGGGGGCGAGCCTATCGCCATACCGGGCACAAATTCCAGACTCCGGGCTGATACTGAGCATTTCGTAATAGAAAATCCCAATACCACTTTACCCGACCCGAGGATTGAACCCAAGACCTCAGCGTTAGCTTAATCGTAACGCGTACGCATTACAACTGTGCCACCGAGGCAGTCATATTTATAATAATATAATATATTTTCTGCGATACGGAATGTAAGTGGGCCACCAAAATCTTAGGCTCAAAGCCTCACCTGCAAGTGGCACACTCTGGACCTCACGGAACAAGTAATGGCGAACTTGGTTCCCGTTGCGGGTTGTGTGGGCAGATGGCGGGTCGTAGGACTATGTTTGTGAATGTTGTAATTATTTACAAGACCATAGGTTGTAAATAAATGAGCCATAAACCAGTGTTACTATCTTATATCTCAAGATGCCTAGCGCAGTGCAGTGCAATGCAGTGCTTTGAAATTCAAAGTTCTGGGTCGTTTTGGAACTGTTCATGGGCAGTCGCATCATTACCACTAGGCGAGCGGCTTGCTTGTCCTGTCATACGTCTGTGTATAAAAAAACTAAAATTTTGAAATTAAAATTTTAAAATCTTATTTTCTAGGAATCTTGCAGAGTCCAATATTGCTTGAAACTGTCGTGTACTTTAAAAGATATTGCTTGTATGAGAACGTGTAACTTGCCAGACATAGCGCGATAAATGCTATTTATTTCCTCTATAGCAAGTCTGGATTCTTCATTCCATAGTGTGACTTAGGGAATCGCGTGTTATTGTATTTTTCAAGGCATTCACAGGTTTCTTGCGTTGGTATTAATTTTACTTTTTATAAGTGGTGGAGCAAAGGATGGAGTCAGGATTTTCTTTAGAGTGGGACGCGATTATTTTCAAGCACCGATATTTTTAATTAGACAAGGTAATTTAAAATAATATTAATGATCGGTGAATCATAAGACGATATCTGGGATGAGGCAGGCGCCCCACCTTGCCCCACTATAGCCCACGTGTGTGGCCCACGACTAGAGCTACCGTAACCAGTATTTTTACAGCATGAATTGGCGTGACCTGGAATGGTACTACCGTCTTACAGAAAACCGACGTGAAGTAGTAGCTTGTAAAATTCTCGATTCAAGAAAAGATACGTGAGTTGCCAAAATTTAGAATTTGTGCCACAGGAAGTGTGCCATGTAATGGCGATCTGCTCACCTTTTAACACATCATCTGAAATAAGTTCAGAAAAACGTGGGTGTACCGCTTGCACCTCTGACTTCTGGCTATCTCATTGGGAATACTGAGTGAGCTTGTATCTTCTTCCACTTGCCGAAACAAATACTTGTGGAGCATACAAACATTTTGTCGCGGTGCGGAAATCGAATCCTCGTCCTCTCGCTTCACAACCGGCTATTCATTCTGCTCCACGGAGGCTGTCATATAATACGGAGCTTATTTATACTACTAAAATCTAAACTGTCTCGATGGCGCAGTTGTAACCCGTATGAGTTACGACAGGCTGACATTGAGGTCTCTGTTACGAAATGCTAAGTATCAGGCCGGAGTCTGGAATTGTGCCCGGTATGGCGATAGGCTAGCCACCTGTCACATCATGGGACGGAGAAACGCTCGGCGAAATGTGGGTTTACTGGTTATACTGCCTACCCCTTCGGGAATTACAGGCGTGAGTGCGAGTGTTAGGTATCCGCTACGTGAGGCAGTATAACTTTATGACGTGGAATTTGGATTTCCATATTATCTGCACTCATAAATAAAGCACATAAAATCAATCTTACAAGTATATCAATATTTATACGCGAATAAAATATGAAGATAAATAATATATTTGATTTGATTTTGAGTCTATCTATGGAAATCGATGAACTTACTAGGTGGTAGGTATCTCGTCATGTGAGAGACTGTCCGGGTTTGGTAGTTGGTACCACCGGTTTGTCTGTTTCTACCACCAAATAACAGAGTGTAATAAGCACTGTTGTGTTCCGGTTTGACAGACATTGAAAGCAGTGAAATTACTGGGTATTAGAGACTTACGTCTTGTCTCGTGGTGAGGAGCGTAGTCCAGTGTCATACAGTTTTTTGTAATTCAAGGTTCTGTAAGTGTTGCTTCTGGGTAGGCGTGGCGCTTACCATCAAACTAGCGATTACCAAGCAACCTCAGACACGCACACCGAGCTTCAACAAACTATTTCTCTTATATATTTAGATAGCTTTTGTTCGCGGATTGACCCATGTGGAAGTCTTTTACGTTATATATCTACCGAGATAAAAAGACTATGCCACTCTCCGATCCTATAAACTATCGCTATGCAAACATGCCGATTCGTTGCTCCTTTGTATACACACTTTACAAGCGTTAACGTTTAACGTTTCGATTTTATAAACTTCTTTTAAAATAACCTATTGTATTTTCTCTGACCGGGTCACGAAGTTCGATTTATGTTTTGGATTATACACTGACCTCTTTATTATATTGGTGAGATGGTCATACGTTGCTTTGTTTCGTAAACATGAGACAATATTGGGGCGATTTGTCAAGGTCCGAATAAATATATTTCACCTGTTAAATAAGGTATAATAACGCCTGGTTTCTGATAGGTTTATAAATGTAAAAAATAACTAATCAATTATCTATTCTCATGTCAAGAATTACAAGGTGGTAGGTCCCTCGTTTGCGAGGGATCGGCTGGGTTGGTACCACCGCTTTGTCAATTTATGCCGCCAAGCAACAGTGTGTAAGCACTGTTGTGTTCCGGTGTGAAGGACATTGAAGCCAGTGTAATTACTGGGTATTATGAGACTTAACACCTTATGTCTCGGGGTGACGAGCGCAGTCCAGTGTCATGCAGTGCTTTATTTAAAGTTCTGTGTGGCGTTGCTTCTGTTTATGAGCAGGCGTGGCGCTTACCATCAGGCGAGCGACCTGCTCGTCTCGTCATACAATGTAATAAAAAAAAAAGATATTGAGTTGCTAGAAGCGTGGTCAACACCTTTGATTAAACACATGCTAGGTAACATAGCTTTCAAATTAATATGAAATTTCGTATGTCAGACATCATACATATTATAAAAAAAACACTAAATAAAGTTTCAGCAACTCAATTTAATTTGACAGCGGTATCACAACCAAACTTCTGTTAGATGAATATTAATTTGATCAGCCTTTCATAAACCGGGTGTAATTAAATAGCAATTTGACATTTCTCCGTATGTATTGATAACGTGATAATTTTGTATTTTTGTGTCTATCTGAGAACTAACGTCGGATTTTGTGAAATAGGCCTTAAAACTTATTGTCTAACTTCCATACTCTATTTTTGAGTTTAGAAATAAATAATATTATCAGCTCTTCAATAAATAATGTCCCACTATTTTAGCACATACAGGCAAACGAGCAAGTGAGCCACCTTGTGGTAAGTGATCTCAAGCGCCCATGTATGTCCATGATACCAGAAGAATCGCAACATTTGATTATGTACCTAATTATTTTCCCTTAAGTGACTGACCGGAATTTGTAAAAAACGAACATAATAATAATTCATGAATATCATTGTATTGTATGCTGTTTAACAATAACAAAAACATATGCCTTCATAAACCGTTTAAATAAAGGACCCGGTAGTAAAGATTAAAGGCTCGAAATGAACCCGCCGAAATTGTCATTGTCTAGATCCCGTCCAATGCCCGGCTTCATTTAAATATTCATATATGGAAAAATGTATGACAGTAAAAATATTTATGTGGTGAAAATTCTCGCACAGGTTTGTTGTTTATGGGTACAGTATGGCTATTGTTGGTAGGTAGAGAATTATTGATAACATTTTAGTAAGCTGAAAAATTGGTTATCTGAGTGGTGGTGGTTTGAAATCGCTCGCATAGTTTCACTTGATGAAAGACGCCTGCAAACCAAAGTGAAGCGATCTTATAACTACACTTATAATAGTGCTGGTCAGCTCTACTGCTTTCTCGTGATAGAGTTTTCAAAACTAAACTAGGTCTAGCCAGTCACACTAGGGCTCATGAAAGAGTAAAGGATGGAAAGGGTTCGCTATAATAGAAAACGATTATAAACGATGGAGATCTTTTTACAGCAGTACAATGCATAGACTGCCTCGGTGGCGCAGTTATAATGCGTACGCGTTACGATTAGGGCCAACGCTGAGGTCTCAGGTTCGATCCCCGGGTCCGGTAAAGTGGTATTGGGTTTTTCTATTACGGAATGCTCAGTATTAGCCCGTAGTCTGGAATTTGTGCCCGGTATGGCGATAGGCTCGCCTCCTATCACATAAGGGACGGAAATACGCTCGGCGAAATGTGGGTGTACTCGTTAGACCTCTGCCTACCCCTTCGGGGATTACAGGCGTGAGTGCGTATGAAGAATGCATGCATGTTTATGATTAAACAAACTGTTTCAATATTTGCAGAATCGACAACACTTTAAAAGCTTGCAAGTTTAATTGCATGCAATGCATAATTTTTTTAATGGACCCGGTTACTAATGGAAGCAGATGGAGGATGATGTATTTTTTGCGCCAAAGAAGAATCTTTTACTATTTTTGTAAGCACTGTACATACAGTAATACAATTAATACAAAACCTGCTAAGAAAAAGTTTATTTCAACTGTCATAATCTGTTCCAAAACTCATTTGCCACTTTTCATAATATTATAAATAGCTTTTGTCAGCAGACAATTTTATATTACATCTTGATTAAACATTTTTTAATGTTGTACAAATTTTCAATATTTCCCTTGAATAACTTTTCAAATAGCAAATATCTTTTATATCTTCAGGCGCAAATAGTGGGCGAATTCACATTTTTTATATTAAATAAGTGAGATAGTTGTAACTGTGTATAGGAAATGGAGTGCTCCTGCTGACTGTACCTATAAATCATGGTTGGGATAAACATAGCACACCCTAGCATTGGACGTGAAGCCTCATCGATCAGAGTGGAATTCCGTCGACTAGGCCGACCGTCCTAGCGTCAGTGGCGGTTCGTTCGTAGTCCGCTACGCGCGTAGCCGTAGCACGTTCGCGCATCCCGATCGTAGACAATTGTTTGACTCTGTGAAGTGCTTGTGAATTGTAACTTGGCTACAACTTTGCTACGTGAGTAAATTTATTTTATTTTTATTTACTTTATTTTATTTTTGTTAAGGATAAATTTATTTTAATAGGTACTTATGTAGATTATTTTTACTTGAGTATGATAGTTTAATAAAAAATCCCATATTTAATTATTTTTAGATTTGATTATTAGTTTTTATGTAAAGTTTTAAATATAGAGCATTGCAAATAAAAGTCTTAAGTGTTTTATATTTTGTATACTACACGTATGTTGAGTTTTCTCATTAGTATATAGGAAAAGTCAAAGTTTAAGCTCAAGTTTTTCTCGGAAGCTCAGTAAATAGGTCAATGATCGCGGCGTGCCGTCGGCTAAAGTATTCTGCGTGAGTTTGTAACACGATAATTATATTTTAATGATGTTTTGTGGCTATATGCTGCAAAAATGAGATAGAATAAGATAATGATTTTAATAAATTTTCTTAACGACTTTACGGAGTGTAAATAAAATATTTGAGTAAATAATCTAATGATTCTGAAATATCGACATATTAAAAATAGATCAGAATGTAAAAGTAGGTAAAAATAAAAGTGTCTCATTTTATCCTTATCTTTTTTATTATTACGCACAATTTTTCTATAACTTTTAAATAACGGAATACTGAATAAGACGTCATTGAAATTACGATATCGGCCGAGAATTTTTTGACAGTACAAATACAAAAACAATTTATATGTTGTTAGTCTCAAGTTTCCACATTTTCATCTCAATCGGCAGAGGTTAAGCTGACAAAATCACTCGGTCCCTTCTAGACCCTATATTATCATCCCTCCAAAAGGGTGTTAAAATGTCACACGATAGAATTCTCAAGATACTTGTAATAAAACTGTCGTGTGGTCTGTTAAATGGGTTTAGAATGGTTTAAGATGTGTGCCCTCGTATGCGAGAGGCCGTCTGGGTTAGTACCACCGCTTTGTCTATTTCTGCCCCCAAGCAGCACTGTTGTATTTCGGTTTGAAGGACATTGAAACCTTAACTGGCTTTGCTGATTACTGAGCATTTTGAGACTTAATATTATGTATCGGGGTGACGAGTGCAGTACAGTGGCTTTGTATTGAACAAATCTGTGTGGTGTTGCTTCTGTTATGGGCGTTAAGCTAACCATCAGGCGAGCTACCTGCTCGTTTCGTCATTCAGTATTATAAAAAAGTAGAAAATATATCGGATCGATCGGATGCCCTAACCCCCTTTCCATACCCAGTCTCTTAATCAACCCTTTCCTTTAAGGTCGGCAACGCGTCCATGATTCTTCAGGTATTGTATATGTTTATGAGCGGTGGAGATCACTTACCATCAGGTGACCCAATTGCTCGTTTGTCGCCATCTGCGTAGAAAAACTTAACAAAATAGTATCTTTCTTCTCGCCTTTCTTCCATTTCTACTTGAGGCCTAATTTAACAAAATAGTATGTTAAATGTAATTTCAAAATTGCTAAAAACATTTTGTGATTGTAATCAGTATTACAATAGTCAAGTCAGGTAATAGATTCGACGTTACTATTGGGTGCTTTAGGTGACCACTGTAATTACGGATTCTACTTTATATTCTACTGTTTTAATTCCATTTGCTGCAGCTTGATGGAGAATTAATTCAATCCAATTATAGTTCAATAGAAGTTTTATTTTGATTCATCAAACGCATAAAATAATAATAATAAATAATTAGGCCTCTAGAATCGCTTAGTATCAGCCTGGAGTCTGGAGTCTCATGATGCGAGCCTATAGGAAATTAGATCGGCGAAATGTGGGTGCACTAATTACACCTCTGCCTACTTCTTCGGGGATTACAGGCGTGAGTGCGTATTTATGCAAAATAACTAAAGAAAATATCCTGTAGAACCTGCAATATCTTACTGCCCCGCCTTTGGGTTTGTATATGATTAATGATATTCTAAGAAATGAAATGCCGCAGTTATTCAACGTTTTTATACAAAACTTCGTAATATTGCGTGTTTGGATTAAATTATGTACTAATACATAATTTACTGTCAACCTTCAAGGACTCAATAAACTATTTAGTTATTTGTAAGTCATGAAAGAAAATGTTCATGGTTCATTTCTTATGCGGGTGATCGACATAGACGACACAAGACCCATAATACCGCGGTTTTGATTAACGTTTTTACTTCCTTTTTGGAATGACGAGACGAGTAGGTCGCTTGCCTGGTGGTAGGCGCCACAAATAGTTGTAAATAGAAGAAGTACCACTCAGAACTTGGAACTAAGAGTATAAAGTACAACATAACACTGGACTGCGGTCGTTACCCTGTTACATTATGATGTCTCATTATGCCCAGTAATTTCACTGACTTCAATGTGCAATCTCATTGGCTTCTATGTACTGAATGTACTATAATGATGATAGATCATTTAGTACATAGTAGATCACAAGTACGTAACAGGCCGCTTGGGTATCTTTAACAATTTATAGGTGGTGTTGCTTCTGTTTAAGGGCAGGCGTGACGCTTACCATGAGACGAGCGACCTACTCGTTTCGTCATTCAAGCTAATAAATAATCCTAAGTATATTATGCCCTTCTCCACTACAATTTCCCAATTACAACGTCATCATATTTCATTGATAATAACATGGAAACTGATAATGTAATTGTTGCAATTCTATGGAACATATATAATTACGAGTTCAGAATAATAAAATAATTTGTATTTTTATCGTAATCTTTTCAAATATCAACCTTGGGTTGATTTATTAATTAAAGGCTTATTTTCCATTACATTATACCCAAAATGACCGGAAGTTATAAAACGCTTATCATAAACCCCTTTTTATAAAATATGTAACTGGAAGCTGTAAAATATTGCGTGAAATAATTTTATGAGCAATTACATTGTTTTTTAATGAACTAGGGGCGTTGCCCATGTTCTTCCACAAAACATAAAATAAAAAAAAAAAACTTAAGGTCCGACGAATATGAGACATATCTTACTTTCTTCCCCACATTATTCTGCATCGATTGGTATCGGTTTCGACCCCATACCCCCAGCGGTTTCGGAGGAGATAGCGTGACAAGCTTTTGGCAGCGGCGGCGGCGGCGCCAGTTACTTTTTTTTAGGATAGAGAGATAACGAAACGCGTAGTTCCCTCGCCTGATGGTAAGAAAAAGTTGCAATACGATCCAGAACTTTTACTTTTAACTTTTAACTATAATGCACTGCGCGGCACTGCATCCTGACACATTAGATGTTAATTTTCATAACACCTAGTAATTAATTTATAGTAATCCCTACTATTGATTGCTGTCTGTGCTTTATAACCGGAAAACAATACATTACTAATGTTCCTCAAACATAAGTTACGTATATATATACATATACACTCACGCCTGTAATTCCCGAAGGGGTAGGCATAGGTGTAACCAGTACTCCCACATTTCACCGAGTTTATTTCCGTCCCATGATGTGATAAGGGGCGAGCTTATCGCCATTCCGGGCACAATTGCAGACTTCAGGCTGATACTGAGCCTTTCGTAATAAGAAAAACCCAATATCACTTTTACCCGACCAGCGGATCGAACCCGAGACCTTAGTACATCAGTCGTACCGTGTATGTATTACAACTGCGTCACCGAGGCAGTTAGGCCACAGAAGGTAATTTTTTGAGGAAAAGTAACAGTTCCCTCGGGAGACACACGCCCGAGGTTACAATGCTGGATTATGGTAATCGTACTGAGTGCAGGAGTACTAGGATTGGTAACATTAGTTAATCATTTCCTAAGTCACTTGGGGATGGATGATGGTGCTTGTGCATAAATTGGCACTGTGTCCTACTAATACGCTCAGAAACGTGAATTAGATTTAATTTTCCGTTAGACCCCATGAAATAATAGGTATTACCTATAAAATTGCCGTTTTGTACGAAAAAGTTAAATAACGTTTTTTTCATATTTTTATTTCTATTAATCAAAGTAACCACCCATACTATCGATGCATCTTTGCCGGCGCAGTGGCAATTTATCGATGCCCTTCTTCTTAAAATCTAGATGGCAGGCAACAAACTGTTAACTCTTCAAAAGTATTTTGTACTGCTTCTCGTTAGCCTTTTTGATGGCGATGTTTTCACATTGGTAAATAATAGACAGCCTCCATGGCGCAGCGAGAAAGCGTGGGTTCGGTACCCGCACCGAGACAAATGTTAGTGTGATCCACATAAATTTGTTTCGGGCCTGGGTGTTGCGAGAACGCAAGTCCCTCTTAGTTCCTGATACCCACGATACAGGTTTACATAGAGTGGGGTCGGGACTATGTGTGTGACTGTTGGGTGTATTTATTTATTTAACTATATATTATTGCATATTATTGTACCTAAGGTTATTATTAAGGATATTAGGAGCGTTGCCCATGTTTTTCCACAAAACATAAAATAAAAAAAAACTTAAAGTCCGACGAATATGAGACATATCTTACTTTCTTCCCCACATTATTCTGCATTGATTGGTATCGGTCTCGACGCCATACCCCCAGTGGTTTCGGAGATAGCGTGACAAGCTTTTGGCAGCGGCGGCGGCGGCGGCGCCAGTTACTTTTAGAATAGAGAGATAGCGTTTGCTGTTATCCGTTGAAGATTTTCCCATTTTTCCTCGTACTCCGTCATCATACCTTACCCAAATCTATATAGGACCATCACCTGAGTAAAACCTATAGAATACGAAAAGAAACATCAAAATCAGTCCACATTTGGCAAAGTTATCCACAGAAATATATATGAGACGATATAAGAGCCTTCTCCATTTTAAAGTCGGTTATAATCTATAAGATATAAACTACTCTAGTCAAAAATGATATAAATATATTAAGGACAGGAACCATTACTAAAAAAATACGAAACAAACACAACACAAATTAAAAATAAACTTTAAAGAATAAAAACATGAAAAGACTTTTGTAATTTCCATTAAAGTCTTCAAAAAGAGCATAAAGAAACAATATTTTCAAAGAATTTAACAAGTGTAATCGATACCGACGATTAAATGGCCAAAGTCTTTGCCGCTTGTCTACAAAACTGTAATTAGAATCTTTTAAATGCGAATAAACGTGCGCCGAAATTACGAAATCGCTTTGGGACAATCATTTTAAAATTTTAATTGCGTTACGAACGTGTATTTTGAGTTTTATTTTTGAAATAATAATACACAACATTATAAAATATGAAAGAATAATAATTATAAATGTACCCAACAGTCACATACATAGTCCTGACCCTACACTAGGGACTTACGGTCCCACAACACCCAAATATCAGTGGATCACACAAACAATTTTCTCGATGCGGGAATCGAACCCGCGTCTTCTCACATCATAGCCGGCTACTTAACTACTTCGCCACGAAAGCTGTCAAGTATGAACTTGAGAATGTCTATTGAAGGTAATAAATTATTAAGGATTTCTTTTGATATAAAATAAAATTTAATATTCTCCCTCGTAAATTGAAATTACATTCCTTTTAAAAGCAGTTCTTTTGAGGTAAGTAATAAAAAGTATAATCAGTGAAATTTATTTATGGATAGTTATGAAAATATGGGGTAAGTATAGGTGAGCCACCAATATATTAGACCCAAAGGCAACCTCTCCTGCTCATGGTACATTCTGCTGATTAACGAGCAAGGCAATGGCAAAACTTGCCGTTCCTGTTGAGTTGTGGGCGTCATACGACGGGTCGCCCCATATTATACCAAATACCGCCAAATGGTATGAGAAGGTGGATCCTGACATTGGGCCGGGATAACGCCAGGAAAAAATAAAAGAGCATAAAGAAATATGTTATAATAGGCCTTTACCTATGAAATTGCTGTTCTGTACGACAAAGTTAAAGTAGTTTTTCATCGTTGTGTTCTGATAGAGAAGTTCACACATCTACAGCCAGCGTTAATCAATCGCTCATTCCTGCTGCTCCTACACGACAACGCGCAACCCCATACTGCACGATAGATCTCCAAGCTACAAGAGCTGGGTTTGGAAGATCTCCGTCATGCGCCAGATGCGTCATTAAAACTTGTCATAATTTCGAGACCAGACTTCTACTATTTCCATAATATAGACAACATTTTGGCGGGAAAAATATTACCCGAGAGGCAGTACAAAATGCCTTTAGAGCGTTTGTTGCTTCCATCCGATTTCTCCAAGAAGGGTATCGATAAATTATCACTGTGCTAGCAAAGATACATCGATGGCAGGGGTGGCTACTTTGATTAGTAGAAATAAAAAAGACGGAAAAAATCTTTTTTCGTACAGAACGACAATTTCATAAGTAAAGACCTATTGTAAATGGATTTATTTATTTATATTGCACACCTTAGCCTTTTTTACAGTCCACATTCTCCAATAGTAATAGTTATTTGCCATACAACGTAGATCCAAAGGATTATATTTTAACACCTGAGCGAATCTTTCAGAATCGTTTCCTTCTACTTGGGTGAACATTCCGCACGTGGCTATTGTGATCAGCACAAAATAATGTCTTGAGGTTAGTGGCTGTAAATTATTGTGAGAGACATTTGCGTTTATAAGCTTTCAGATAAGAAAACAATGAATTTAGTTGTGGATGTTTATTGCAAACGATTTAAATGTACATTATGAGTACCAGCCTTTATATTACCAGCCTGCGTGGCGCAGCGGGCGAGTAGCCGGTTGCGAAGCGTGAGGCTGTGGGTTCGATTCCCGCACCTTGACAAATGGTTTTCTGATCCACAAATATTTGTCTCGGGTCTGGGTGTTGTGGGACCGCAAGTCCCTCGTAGTTCTTGATACCCACGATACAGGTTTACCTAGTGTGGGGTCAGGACTATGTGTCTGTTGGGTGTATTTATTTATTTATGTTTAGGGCATTGAGCTTAAACATTCAAAGAGTATGATATACTGAGTAAGTATAATTTGAGTTATTCAGTATATTATGTAAATTATTTTACATAACAATAATTATTATTTCATTAACAAACATTTGATCATAAAATTATCATATAAAAAGAGCAATACTTTCCTTTTTTCCAGCACACCTCGTATATTCCTTGTTTATTTTGTTTTTGTTGTGTAAATTCAAGTGACCCAAAACCTAGAAACATGACAATCATTTTGGCCAATGGTGGACCAACCAGTTAGCTCTGGAACTTGTATAACGAGCCATGAGATAGACTCCTCTGCGATTTAATCCATGGTTTTCACACGAGACCTGAGTGGGCCTTACAGGCGAGGTCTAGAACTACGGTTTTACTTACTGGTGGATTGCCGCTACAAATGCCGCAGAGTTTATTAATCAAACGTATTTTAATAAATTTTAAATGAAGGCACGCAAAATGCTTTAGTAAGCAAAATTTCATACAATCGCAAATCTTAGACGTATTTTTATAAAGCAAGTAATAGTGCTGAGTCGGCTTATTTTAACCCAGACTTGGCACATTGCCTGCCGACCAATGACCGAATGATACCTATCTTCGTTTATTATTTCCCTTCCAAAATCCTTCGACCTTTTCGAAGTTCATTCACACTGTTTAAGAAAAGTTTTAGTAGTGTACGTGATTGTCATGTCATTACCAAGTCACGTTTCCTTTTGTTTTAATATTGTGGTATTTGCGGACGTGACCGTCGAAAAGATGAATTGGATGTTTGTGACATATTATATAATAGCAAACGAAATATAAATCAAAACTTAAATCAGTATCAACAGTAGACAATGAAAACAAACATTTGTTTCGATATGATAAAGGACGGAGTTTTGCGGTTATATGCGGATCTGGCATGCCGCGGTTGCCTCGTCACAAGCATTGTATGTAGTGAGGTGGTAGAAATCAACAAACCAACATTAACCGTAGACATATTATTTAACGTTAATGCAACGTAGGCAAGGTATTGCGGTAAAGCCGCTGTGCTACAGATGCATAGCTAAATACGAATTGTAACTGATCTACGAGAAGAATTAGGTATATCATTATTATAAATGTGAAAGTTTGGATGTTTTTGAATTTGGTTGTTTTTAGTCAATCACGGCATTAACAGCTGAACGGTTTAGGTTAAATTTGGCACACATGTAGACCATGACCTGTATTAGGACATAGCCTACTTTTTATCCCGGAAAAGTTCAAAAAGGACATTAAAGCCAGTGAAATTGCCGAGCATTATGAGACTTAACATCTTATATCTCGGGGTGACGAGCGCAGTGATATGCAGTACATACTCATAATTCGAAGTCCAGATTGATTCTATTTATGGACAGCCGTTTACCATCGAGCGACCTGCTTGTCTCATCATTAACGCTAATTAAAAAATATTTTAATCATGGTTGAAGCAAAACATAATGGACAATGATATTCTCTATATTTTAAATGCAAAATGATTATTTATTTTGTGATATGTCCAATTAGTTTCCACATTAATGAGGTCGCAAATAAATAGGAATAATGAATAAAGAACACAACAATACAATGTTTGTTGTCGTTACATACAGAAGCTCATGCCTCATCCCCAAAGCGGTAGGCCGAGATGTAATTAGTGCTGCACCAATGGTTCATCGAGCTTATTTCCATCCAGTGATAGGTGACGAGTCTATCATCATAACCGGCACAAATCCAATCCCGCTCAACTTGTTGTAATTGCCCGACCTGGGAATTGAACCCAGGTCCTCATGGTTTCTCAACCTAAGCACCATGTTCCATGGACATCCTTCTTCTTAACATCCCAATCCTAATCCATACTATAAATGCCAATGTAACTATCTGTTATATTTTTACGGCTGTAAGGATTTTAATGAAATTTGCTAAGGAGTTAGGTTATATCCTGGAGTTGGAGTAGAGTAATTTTTATTCCGGAAAAAGTATCACGCAGGCGGAGCAGAGTTTGAATGTTTGCGAGTTTATGATGTTGGATGTTTGTTTAATAAATCGGATTTTCCCAAATTGTTTAGCGACTGAACGATTTGTGTTTGGTACACAGGTAGATAATATCCTGGGTTAGGACACAGGATATTTAAAATGGCATTCAAGTAGTCGGAGCTGCGAGGAAAAGCTATTATAATATAACGTGGGGGATAAAAATATACAGTGTTATGATCAACTTGTTCATTTATAGCAAAGCTTTAATACAATGTAGGTGGGAAGCGAGCGAGCTCATTACCTCATGTGTACCACACGCTCCATTACCCCACTATATTATAATAGCTTTAACCTGGTTTATCCTTTAGAAAATGTTTATTTAATCCCAAATAAATGTGTTAAGTACCTATAAGTAAGTAACTTGTCTGTCTGTTTGTTTTCTGTGTATCTGTCTATGGTATAGCCTTCTACATATAGACCGCATTGAACGCGTTATTGTTGGCACAGAAAACTGTGAAGCAGCAGTTTGCTGTTGCATTTTGTACGGTGAGTGATATTTTCGGACGCCCAAATCCCCTCTCCTCTTTTCGATTCCTTAATCGTGCCTTTCCTTTGGGGTCGGCAAGGCGTTTTTCTTATTAGTTTGAGTGACGAAACGAGCAGGTCGCTCGCCTGATAGTAAGTGCCACACCTGCCCATAAAGCAACGCCACACAGAACTTTGAATTGCAAAAGCAATGCATGGCAATGGATAGCGCTCGTCACTCAGATGTGGGTACACTTGTTCCACCTCTGCCTACCCCTCCAGGGAGTACAGGCGTGAGTGCGTATGTAAAATAAATAAATAAAGTCCTAGCTAATATAATTAATGGTATACCTTACTTAGTAAAACACATCTTTTATGTTTAAGTACATTAACTGTGGCCTAGAGACCAATCAATAGAGTCATAAAGTTTATAGTGGGCTTGACGCGGCGCTTACTTTAACGTAATTGATTACTGTCGTGGTCATTACAGTTTTGGTCTTATTTGCCTGGATGACGAGACGAGCAAGTCTCTCGTCTGCAACTACCTATAGACGGCAATACATTCCAGAACTTTCAACTATAAAGCACTGCATGGCGCAGCTCGTCACTCCAAGATGTTAGATGCCTCATAATGCCTTGTCTATTTTATAGCAGAGGCCAGTACACGAGCAAGTGGGTCACCTGATGGTAAGTGATTTCGACCGCACATGTACGCCCACAATACCAGAAGAATCATAGGCGCATTGCTGACTTTAACGGATTGGGAACGGGAAGTGGATTTGGGACTCGGAATATCTCATTCAGGGGCGGTGGAGATCAATTACAATCAATATTATCAATAAATCACCACTTCATCGTTTGCCGGCCTCCGCCATAATAATTATTGTTATTAGCTTAAGTGACGAAACAAGCAGGTCGCTCGCCTGATGGTAAGCGCAACGCCTGCCCAATTTTGAATTACAAAGCACTGCATAGCATTGGACTGCGCTCATCACCCTGAGACATAAGATGTTAAGTCTCATAATAACCAGCAATTTCACTGGCTTCAATGTCCTTTAAACTGAAACAACAGTGCTTACACACTGCTGTTTGGAGGCAGAAATAGACAAAGCGGTGGTACTAACCTAGACGGCCTCTCGCATAGGAGGGACTACCTAAAAACATATTTTACATATTACGTAAATAACTAAATATTTCTTGAGCAGACGTGAGCGAAATCAAGTCTGTATTACTAGCGAAACACAAAAATCATTAAGTCCGTTGAGTAGGGCATAAAGCGAGCCAGGATATGTATGGTTCTTTTTTGACTTCAAGTGTTTATGGATCATTAATCTAGCAACGTGTTACGTATGTTTGATACTAGCTTAAGCTCGCGGCTCCACCCGCGTGAATAACCTTTCCCGGGATAAAGAGTAGCCTATGTCCTAATCCAGGTTATGGTCTACCTGTGTGCCAAATTCCATCCAAAACCATTCATCCATTACGGCTAACAAACATCTACGCATTGAAATCAGATGACAAGAAACGTAACTCGAGCATAAAAATACTCCACCGAAACTCGGTGCAAGGAGGCGGGGCTATAAAAGTCTGTGCAGCTCGTTCATTCATCAATTCATAAAAATGTATTAATGATCTCTAGTGGACACTTAATACGTCAAATTTTTTGCGCGGTGCCGAACGTCGTATCTCGATTTAGAAATGTAATATTTAGACATTAAATTTTATGAAATAAAGTTGATTTTGACGTTCATTAACATGTGTGTATGAGTGTTACGTCTGATTTTACCTTTGTATGTGTAAGTAAGTGGAGTCATATTTTTGGCAGATTCATATGAGAGTTATCGTTCTAGTATTTCGATGGTTATGAGTGATTGTTGGTTTTAATGAGGCATCTATTAAAGGAAATACAGAACTATGTCGGGTGTGCCGAGACAGTACACATCATTGTGTGCTCTCATGTCAGCTTGCCTCAACTGTTTACAGTATGAAAGTGTCTAGTCACGTTCAGATTTGTTTACTGACGTAGGACTCACTGTTGAGCGAGTGCTTGTGTGAAATATAGAGTTGACAAGATGTTTCAATTGTAAACTCACCATCACTTTTTGTCCAATAAAGATAAATAACTTTGTCAGGATGTTCAATAAGTTTAATAGCCTTTCACATTAAATGCAAAATGATATTACTGTTCACAATTATTAATTACACTTGGTATGATTAATCACAATTATAACTGCACTTGGGCAGCGTTTCCACGGAAGAGTTCTAAGCACGACTAAGTCCTCTCAAATAATAATATAATAATACTAGCCCTGTATTATACATGTCCCACTGCTGGGCACGAGCCTCCTCTACTGAATGAGAGGGGTTAGGCCGTAGTCCACCACGCAGGCCTAATGCGGATTGGCAGACTTCACATACCTTCGAAATTCTTATGGAGAACTCAGGTATGTAGGTTTCCTCACGATGTTTCCTTCACCGTTAAACCAAGTGATAATTAACAATTAATATACACGTAACTTAGAAAAGTCAGAGGTGTATGCTCTTGGGGCTGGTAGATGGCCGAAGGTAGATGTGCAACTAGTGCACTTGCTGATTACGGAGCTTATTTCCGTCCTATGATATGATGTAATAGGAGGAAAGTCTATCGCCATACTGGCCACAAATTCCTATCCCAAGCAACGCATGAGTGTTTTTTCGAATTGGAAACTCAAACACAAATGGTAAACCTTTTAAAATAATATACACGTTGAATTGAGAAGCTTCTCCGTTGGCTAAAACAAAATCTTTTTCGTTGGTTAAAACAAGCTCTTATCGACCGCCATATTGGATTTGGTATTAATTTATTCAGTTTATAGTTTTTTTCTCATTAAACTCTTTTATTTCAAGTTGTAAAGAAAATAAGGTATTTCCATTATTCATTCTCTTGGGCAGTCTAAAAAAGTTACATAACTGAGTACCTATACAGCATTCTTGGCGCAGCGGGCGAGTAGTTTACTGTGGAACGCAAGGCCGCAGGTTCGTTCTCGCACCCAAACAAATGTTAGTGTAATATACAAATTTGTTTCGGGTGATGTTGTGGGACTGCATATCCACGTTGCTCCTGATACTTACAATACAGATTAGCCTAATGTGGAGTCTGGAGTATATGTGTGACTGTTGGGTGTATTTATTTATTACTAGCTTTTGCTCGCGGCTCCGCCCGCATGAAATATTCACGGTAGGCAGCAGCCTGGCTGTGCGCTGGAATTCCTGAGGCCGCCCGCTCGTCTGTCTACGTAGGGCAATAAAAAAAATGAACGGCCTTTTCCGTAAATTAAACAATATGGCGAGATATGAATAGATACTTAGTTAAGAAAATGTTTTTGTAAACAAAACTTTCACATGAAGAAAATAAGTAATATAATTTCTTGTAAAAGCGAATATAAATATATAACGTGTGGAGTCAAAGTTCGTGAATATTTTACGCCAGCTCAGAGCGCAACCGAGCATTAATTTTCAAAGCATGTCTAATTATTTCAGAGAATGTACGAACAACGTACAATGCCTACACTAGTTATATAGTGTTTCATAGTTAGCTATTTTTAGAACTAGGGGCATTTTCATAGTCTTTTCTACATTACATTTCATTTTACAGACGTATTTCTGAGATTTTCTTACTTATTCTTGCTTGTTGTTGCGTTACGTGAGGGAGATATCTGGAGACTTCTTCCTTCGTTCCTTTAAGATTGTCAGTCACCCTATTTTACCATTGCAGCAGCAGCAGCAGAGCAGGTCGCTCGCCGGATGGCAAGCACAAATCCTGCCCATTAACAGAAACAACATCACACAGAACTTTGAATTAACAAGCACTGGACTGCGTTCGTCACCCCGAGACTTATGTAATTAAGTATCATAATGCTCAGGAATTTCACTGGCTTCAATTCTTTAATCGAAACATAACAGTGCATTATACACTGCTGTTTGGCGGAAGAAATAGACAAAGCGGTAGTACTAACTCAGACGACCTCTCGCATACGAGGGACCTACTATCTAGTAAACTTAACGTCAATTTTACCATCTAAATTACATAAATACATACGCACTCACGCCTGTAATCCCCGAAGGGGTAGGCACAGATACACCTCAGGTTACAACCAGTACACCCACATTTCGCCGAGCGTATCTCCGTCCCATGATGTGATAGAGGGCGAGCATATCGCCATATTGGGCACTATTCCAGACTCCTAGCTGATACTGAGCATTTTGTAATAGAAAAAACCCAATATCACTTTTACTCGACCCGGAGATCGAACCCAAGACCTCAGCGTCAACCTCAGTCGTAACACGTACGCATTACAACTGCGCCGAGGCAGTCCAAAGCAATTATAGATAAAATCCCAGAGCACACTTCACAAGCGTAGTCTAGCTTTTCACATTCCTTATAATTGTCTGGACGAAGCCCGTTTATTCCATTAGGACTGGTTCTACAGCAGATTGCTAATAGAGTTGGGTTGTTCAGGACAGATATAGTGCATGCTATTTGCTTTGTACACATGTTTTTGTGTAATTAGTTGCATAACATTAGCTAACGCCTGTTATCCCTAACGGGTAGTCACTGGTGAATCTAATGCTGTACCCACATTAAGTCAAGCTTATTTGCATCCCAAGATGTGATAAGGCCATACCGTATCCGCATACCGGGAACAAAATCCAATCCTGGGAATTTTCATACTGAAAATTCAAACTAAATTGTGATTACCCAACCTGGGATTTGAATCCAGGACCGGACTAGGTTGCTACTAGACTAATGAGGCGATGATGAAATTAAAAGCCTAGACATATTTTATTTATTTATTTAAACTTTATATACAAAACATGTATAAAGGCGGACTTAATGCCAGGGGCATTCTCTAGCAGTCAACCTGCGGGTGATGCAGAGACGAGACAATGTGGGTGTATATAAGTTAAAAAAGAAAGGCAAATAAAAACAACTATATATCAGATACTAATACATAAATACATATTGTGAAATGGAAGAAAGAAAGAATCATTGACAGCCTCCGTGGCTCAGTGCTGCAGGGTCCTTGCTGATTTTATATAGTAGTCATTTTTTTACTCACACTAGAAAACCAAAGAGGTGCTCAAATCGGTTACAACCGACGACAACCGAAGTAACTATACATAGTTACTTACATTTTTTATGTATGTTCACACATTGAAGCCAGTGAAATTACTGGGCATTATGAGACTTAACATCTTATGTCTCGGGGTGAGGAGCGCAGTCCAATGCCACGCAGTGTTTTATAATTCAAAGTTCTGTGTGGTGTTGCTTCTGTTTATGGGCAGGCGTGGCGCTTACCATCAGGCGAGCGACCTGCTCGTTTCGTAACTCAAGCTAACAAATAAAAAAACATAACTCCGCCAAATTTGGGCTGATTTAGATCATTGTAATTGGTTGAACGATTTGGATTCTAAGACATAATTCCATGCCTAATGGGGTAAAATTGGGTATGACAGACAAAAACTTCGACATATATGCACTGATTTTGATAACTATATCAATAAAAATGATAGTAGTTTCAATGAAAAATAAAATAAAAATCTTATTTTTTTATCTTCTTTTCTTATGACTCAAATTGTTTAGTTTTATTAAAAGATTTTATTAATGGAAGGAAGGGATTTCTTGAAATTCAACCCCAAAGGACAAAAAAGAAAAGTTTGTATATAACACGGGCGAAGCCACGAGTGGTAGGTAAGCTAGTAGGCTATTTAAATAACCTGAATTGTCACGGTCCGTTGATACTAAAACTTTTTACATTCTCTGAATAGACTAATGTTAAGGTCTCTAAATGTAATCGCATCTGAGGATTTCAGAAGAATTTAAATGCCCTATTTGAAGGACTTGGGCAAACTTATTTGCCATTAATTTAACTGCGCTGAGAGGGCAAATATTTACAGACTTGTCTCCGAGAGGGTTTGGGGCTTTGCGACTCAATAGTACAAATATTATTGCGGTATTGATGTAGAAAGTAGGTTGTTTGATACGTTATATTATTTGTTATAATGTATATTACAAAACAGAGCATTGACTCAGTGACTGACTCGTGGTTAATAATAGAATTATGAAATAATCTTTTTGAGTCGGTTTAGTGATTGTTTACTCAGCAATAAGATTGATGACATAACGACAGTTGAGAAGGTATTTTGGTGTACAATATGTCTTTATTTTTACTCATATAGGTACAACGTGTTATAAAAAGATGTGGTCATATTTAAGGGTCGTTCCATTTACCTTACAGTGAATGTTCATGTACCGGATCTTATCAAGATCTAGACATCCTAAAATTTCACGCTAAACTTAATCACTCATTTATTTATATCAATCACATCACCTTATTTGCATTACCTCTCCGCCTAGTAGTGGCTTTAATAGTAACAGCGGTTTATCATTTAGTGTTACAAGTTGCAAGTCGAATATCGACATTGAGTAATCCTTCGACGGTAGGCAGCGGCTTTGCTGTGCCCTGGCATTGCAGAAGTCTATGGGCGGCGGTGACTACTTACCATCAGGTGGCCCGTTTGCTCGTCTGCCTATCCAGGCAGTAAAAAAAAAAAAAATGTTAGATAATCGATAAAAAGAAAATGTTCTATTTATGTCTTTGGCAAGTATATGTACTTTTCTATGGCAAGCAGACAATGAAAATACGAGTAAATTAGTCTACTCTAATAATTATAACTTAAAAACTTCCAAAACCCGACAACAAAAACCTATTTTAGCCAACATTTGGCGAAGATATCACATACATAACAAAACAAGCAAATTGTGACCCTCCTACCTTTTGAAGTCGTTTGAAAATAAACATAAGGAAATCCGTTGTCTCTGCTTACCCCTATTGGAAACAGGCGTGAGCCTATGTATGTATGTGTATAAACATAAAATTATCTACTATAAAAAATTATAATAATAAATTTACATTGTAAACAATATTTAGATTAATAAGGACACTCGCTATTCGTTGGACTCCACTGCGCTTAAAGTCGCTCTTCTGCCGGATCTTTTTCGCCCGGATTAGAGAAAAAAACATTTTCCATTTCAAATTTTAAGAAGGCTTTTATATACCACTTGCAGTAAATGGCTACGAATTTTGAATGACGGCTGCAGTGCGTTATATTTTGAAGATATATATGGGAATAATTACGACTGAGGCGATTGAGGCCAACGCTGAGGTCTCGTTTTCGATCCCCGGGTCGGGTAAAGGGGTATTGGGTTTTTCTATTACGAAATGCTTAGTACAGCCCGGAGTCTGGAATTTGTGCCGGGTATGGCGATAGGCTCGCCCCCTATCACATAAGGGACGGAGATACGCTCGGCGAAATGTGGGTGTACTGGTTACACCTCTGCCTACCCCTTCGGGGATTACAGGCGTGATGTATGTTTACTTGAAGAAAATCAGACAGGTGTTTTTTAAATTTACGTCGGGAATTTTAACAGTTGTTTTAACATGAAAGTTATTTTAGTTCTTTAAAAAGCGAAATACCACTCAATCACTCACTGATTACGATATCGCAAAAACTACTAAAGCTAGGATCATTTAATTTGGTCAAATGATAGTTTGTGTAATGTTGGGGCCTGCTATGCAAGGATTTTTGGAAATTTACATTTGAAGGGGGTGATAAACTTTGTATGAAACTTTTTATGGAATGGAATATTTTGTCCCGGAAAAGGCCGTTCACGCGGGCGGAGCCGCGAGCAAGATTTAACACTAGGTTAAATACTTTTTTTAGTTTTTGAGGTAACTCGCAAGGAAACAAAATATCAGTTTATACCTCGGTCACGACTTAAATATACTATTTCCGAGGTTCTAATCAATAACTAGAAATTTGTACCTTCTTATAGATATCTCGAATAACTAATTGACAAGTAAAACACAGCACCCGCTCATCCTTCAAGATCCTATGGGAAGTAAAATATAATGACCAAAAATTAACTGAGTAAAAAACTGAAGACATATACTAATTTTATATCGTAGATAGACGGAATCTAGAGAGGCCATTTCCTCACAAACAATAGCCTTGAGGTTGCTTCTTGGCTCAATTAATTATGTTGTCTTTCAGTGGCTTCTAGTTTATTACTCGTACGTCATTATCCTTGATATGGATCCTATTGTAGTTTTAGGTTGAACAAAGATTACATAGATTTCCTACCATCGAAATAAGATGACTAGAACGATAACTCTCATATGAATCTGCCGAAAATATGGCTCCACTTACTTACACATGTAAAGGTAATCACACGTAACACTCATACACGCAACAAAAATTAATGAGCGTTCAAAATCAACTTTATTTCTAGATCGAGATACGACGTTCTGCGCCGCGCAAAAACTAGAGATCATGAATCCATTTTTATGCATTGATGGATGAACGAGCTGCACAGACTTTTATAGCCCCGCCCCTTTTACAGAGTTTTGGTGCGGTAATTTTTTTGCTTGAGTTACGTTTCTTTTCATCTTATTTCGATGTTTCCTACAGTCAGATTGAGCAGAACTGAGCTGCTTTAATTCAAACTAAATTAACTAGTTAGTGCAAATATTGTAAAGAACAATGTTAGCGTGTATCCCGTTCTTCTCCAGTGTAACAGCCTTTCGAAATGGCGAGAGAATAACATTTTGACAGAATCGAATTAAAAACATATGTAAGTTTTCAGTAAATATTATAATATCTTTTGGAGTTACGCGCATTTTTTCATACCTATTTAATTGGATTGTGTATTAATTATTGCTTAATTATCTTACAGAAAACTTTGATGAAAGTTATTTAGAAACAAGAATAGGCATATTCGTTTGAACGTGTGGATGTTTGATTAACTTAGAAAAGTCAATTTCAAAACATTTGCTTTAGAAATTGTCATTTAAACTGCCTAAACTGTGCCTAAAATAATGGTGAAGTTTTATAATAGAATAGCTTGAATATCTAGTGCTATAAAACCCTGCACCGGGCGCGGCGATAAATCTATAGTCGATTCCAATTCCGTGGTAAAAGTGAATAATCCGAATCGATCTATTACCGTTCGCGAGTATGAAAGGACTTTACACACTGACCTTTATTTGTTCAATTATTCTATTGTCGCTATTTGAAATTGATTGAAAAGTCAAAATCTTGAAATGTAATCAGTTTTCTGAATATTTTAGAAATCTTTCATTATGTTTTAAGGTTAAATTGAATTACTCATCAACATTTTTTTTGGGAAAACTCCCTGTTCTGTCCTGGGTTCTTCAATTCCTAGGTCAGTCTATACAAAATTATTTCAAAAGGCACAAATGGACAAAGCAGTGGTACCAACTCAGACGGTCTCTCGCATACGAGGGATCTACCACCTAGCAAATTTACCAATGGTAACAAAAACAAAACATTATAACAACCAAATATATTATATGTACTGAATTCAACAATAAACTAACCATTTATAATTAATTAATCTGAACTGACAATGCTTGACTGACTGATTACATTTCAATATTCTCACTTTTCAATCGATTTCAAATGGCGACAATAGAATATGTGAACAAATAAAGTATAGTTTGCAAAAATAATATCTGTGTTGTAATTTGTATTTTAATAATTAAATAGTATTCTTTGGGGAGGATTCCCCAGTGGGGTTAACGTCAGGCAGGCGCCCGGTCGTATAAACTACAAGCTAAATCTTTCTGTAACATGTATTAAAAAGTATATTGCGCCGACCCTACTTCGAGTGGGATAAAAACAGGCGGAAGAGAGAGAGTATTCTTTGATATTGTTCAGGACTGTGTGCATGACCGTTGTTTCTACTTTATAACCATTACATCTTGACAAAGATATTCAATTTATATCGTGACTCCATTTTTCACATATAAGAAAGTCACGCAAGCTACGTTTTGGGACCTACCGTACTCCGATCACGTCTGTCATTACAGTATCGATCTGACAATTTTATTGAAAAGGAAATGATACGTGGAATTGTGAATACATGTACTATTGTATAGAATGGGTGTTTAACATTATCATTTGTGGGATTTATGGATGGATTTATGTGTCTTTTAAAGTATTTGAGCTCCAACTAACCAAATAATGTACGTACATACATACAGACACACTCCCCGTAATCCCCGGAGGGGTAGGCAGAGGTGTAACAATGGATACAACGCTGATATAAAAAATACATTATGCCTCGGTGGCGCTGTTGATTACAACTACGCATTACCGTATCTAAGCGGCACGACTGCTGTGCTGAGGTCTCTGGTTCGAACGCCGGATCAGGCAAAAGGCGTTCGCGCTCACTATGAAGTCTCATAATAACGTTAATCAATACGGGGGTGGGGACGTGGGTTGGGGGGTATGGCCCTTATTCAAAAACAACACTGAAATGTTGTTTGGCGCCAAAAACAGACCAATAACGTGAACAGAAATCGACACTTAGCAAAAAGCTCACTTGATTGATGTTCTTGGATATGGGCCTAAAATTACCTTTCTAAATCAGGTGGAATGTACTTTCGCTTTCTTTATTTTTACTGCTAACCAGCAATATGTAAGGAATATTGTATTCCAGTTTGAAGGACATTCAGGCCAGTAACATTACTGGGTATTATAACATTTTATTTCTCGACTTGACGAGCGCAGTCCAATTCCATGCAGAGCTTTGCAATTCAAAGATTTTTATTTTTTTTATTTCCTAGGCCGGCAAACGAGCATGTGGGTCACCTGATGGTAAGTGATCTCCATGGGCGCGTTGCCGATCTTAACGGAAAGGGATAATTAAGGGATTGGGAAGGGGAAGGGGATTTGAGTCTCCGGATATCTAACTCACCGAACGAAACGCAGCAGCAAGCTGCTACTTTACGCCGGTTTTCTGTGAGATAGTGGTATCGACCCGGACCAGCCGGCCCTTTATGCTGAAGGTAAAACTGTCTACAGCGTGGCTCTACCACTCAACAAAGTTCTGTGTGGTGCTGTTTCTGTTTGTGGCAGTCGTGGCGCTTTCCATCACTTGACAGGTCGTGTTCGTATGCCATAACTTTCGCTGAAAGAAAAATGTTTTCGGAGAATTCAGGTCGAATAGCTTATTAAGATATTGCAAATCTCGTTGTGATTCTATTATATATTATTTATTATATTATTTTGTGTAGTCTATTAATCTTTATCCTAATCTTATCCTAATAAATACTAATCCTCGGCGAACTTTCATAGATCAAGTTGGAGATATTCTCGAGAAAGGCCAGGTCAGGAGAACCCTAAACCGACGTGCATGTATGAAAAATTTAATGAGGGTGAATGAGGCCAAAGAGGTATGCAAGGATCGTAGCAAGTGGAAATCCGTTGTCTCTGCCTTCTCCTATGGGAAACAGGCGTGAGTCTATGTATGTATGTATGTAAATACCTTCAAAAGGTAAGCACCTAATTTAATATTCAATTGATTTTATAATATTGTGCATTATCTAATGGTGTTTTAATAAATAAAATAAAATAACACTGCTGGATGTAATTCCACTTTATTTTCTTAAGTATTTTTGTTATTGTCTAAATAATTACAAAAAAATACACTCTTGACCCATTTTTATTCAACAAAAAGTAATTAAAAGTTGTAAAATTATACCACAATTTTCCTCTTCCAAGAAACCTAATTAAACAAGTAGTTAAAAGTTTTTTTCTGAAACTGATTTAACTACTACCAAAACTTAAGAAGATTGAGGAAAATAAATAAATCAAGCTATTGCTGTCCACTGCTGAACATAGATTGAGGAAGGTCGAGAATAAATAATAATAATAATAGGGTAGTCGACTTGTTTTTTTAATTATTTAGATCACTGAGTTACGTAAGGAGTGCCCCGGTGGCGCAGTTGTAATGCGTACATGTTACTGAGGCTGAAGCTGAGTTCTCGGGCTCGATCCTCGGGTTGGGTAAAAGTGATATTGGGTTTTCTATTACAAGAATGCTCAGGTATCATTCCGGAGTCGGGAATTATGCCCGATATGGCGAAAGGCTCGCCCCCTATCATATCATGGGACAGAGATACGCTCGGTGTAATGTGGGTGTACTAGTTACACTTCTGCCTATCCCTTCGGGGAGCACAGGCGTGAGTGCGTATGTATGTATATAAATACATTGAAATTCAAATAATACACCAATGAATAACCCTATTACATAATCAAATATGTCCACAGGTAGGTTTTTTTATTTATTAGCTTGAATGACGAGACGAGCAAGTCGCTCGCCTGATGGTAAGCGCTACTCCTGCTCATAAACAGAAGCAACGCCACACAGAACTTTAAATCACAAAGAACTGCTTGACATTGGACTGCGCTCGGCACCCCGATACATGAAATGAAATGAAAATATTTATTGAATCCATAAAATGCTATACATCATTTAGAATCAGTAAAATTTAAACTCTACCGCCAGTTCGGAATGCTGGTGAACATAAGGTGTTAAGTCTATAATGCCCAGTAATTTCACTGGTTTCAATGTTTGTCTAACCGGAACACATCAGTACACACTGTTGCTTGTTGTTTTGTACAAAATACACGAATAGCAAAATCTATTCCATGATAACAAGTCAACAGTAATTGTACAATTACAGGGCACACGTGGAAGCTCCTCGTTAGCTAACAATTTTTATCTGTTAATTAAAGAAGTTGTCTCTAAGCAACCACTAACGATGTACAAACTCGCTCCTGTGTTTCGGTTTTCGAAATGTTTTTCGGGAAATAAATGGGCTTTTCGGTACTGAGAGCGAAGGTGTTTATATATGGGCCTGATTCATGATGTTCAAGTATGAATTAACCACCAATTACGTACGTATAATATATTACGTATTAATCTTATATTACGTAAAAGACAGCTTTGTAAGTATTTAGTAGATATCTTTCCATATCGATAGATAGAATAGCGCTTGAATTTTAAATACCTCCGACATAATGACACTGCTTAGATTTTGCTTGTTGTATAGGTTTTTTTACACCCATCAGTCCTACACATAGTTCTGACCCCACACTAGGTTAACCTGTATTGTGGGTATCGAGAACTACGAGGGACTTACGCTTCCACAACACCCAGACCCGAAACAAATATCTGTGGTTCACACAAACATATCTCCGTGCGAGAATTGAACCCGCGGCCACTCGTTTCACAGTCAGTTACTCGCTCACTGCGCCACGGACGCTGTAAATTTTGCATTAGGTTGACTAATAATACTAATAATTTATTGTTTCTAATCATTATAGTCTATAATCTATTCACGTAACAGTTAACAGACTAGTTACCAAATCGAAACAAACGTATTTTGGTGAGTGGTAGAGCTACGTTGTGGACAGTTTTTCTACAGCACGAATCCGCCGGATCAAACGGGTCGTTACCACTGTCTTACATAAAACCTACGTAAAGTAGCGGCCTGCTGTTGCGTTGGTACAATGAATGAGATTCCTTTTATGGCCGGCAACGCGTCTATTATTCTACTGATATTGTGGGTGTATCTGTGGACATCACTTACCTCACTTACTCGTTTGCCAGCCTATGCTATAAAAAAAGTTGGTCTATTAACATTGTAGCACAAATAAATAACTTCATAACGTTTATAAATGGAAATAATATTGTAAATGACGGTAATATAAAATTGTTTAAAGATGCCTCGGAAAATGGTAGTGAACGTATACAATTCAAAAAGTACACAAACCTCCGTCTAGACAAGGGATTTATAACAGGTTGATTTAATTACTCCTTTGATACTGTTAATCTACTGTTTAATTATCCTTATGGCTTATTCTTTCAGATGGTCCGATCTTTTTAAATTAATATAAATGGAACAAAAGAATATGGCTTATTGAATTAGAAGATTTCTTATTATATAAATTGTAAAGGCTTTGTGAAAACTTCATAAGTATTCAAATGAAAATTAATCTTCTTTTGGATATTACCAAGCCATAGCAGAAATGTTCCATCACAAATAATATTTTATTTATATTGGGTAAAATTTATTAACAACCCAAATTTAATTATATTTAGCCCCTGTTTTACAAACTTTAAGTAAAAGTTACTTGTTAAATAAAATGTATCAGATCTGAGGGGTAGAGCCTCGGTGGCCATCTCGACCGGTTCCTTGCCACTGTCTTAAAGAAAACCGACATAAAATAAAGATTTCTGCTGTGTTTCGCACGGTGAGTGAGATTTCCAGAGGCCCAAATCACCTTTACTTTCATTTTTTATTTTCCCTTAATTATCCCTTTCCTTTAAGGTCAGCAAGGCGCTCGTGATTCTTCTGGTATTTATTGTAGGCGTCCATGGGCGGTAGATATCAGTTACCATCAGGTGACCCAGTTGCTCGTTTGCCGACTGCCTGACGTCAATACTTCTGGGGAAAAACACAGTCAGACCCGAAACAAATATTTGTGGATCACACATTTTATCTCAATGCGAGAATCGAACCCGCGGCCTCTGGTTTTACAGCCGACTATTCGCTCACTACGCTACGAAGGCTGCCTTAACATTTCGATGATACAGCTTTATAAAAACGTGAACTATTGCATGGTACAATAACTTAACCATAACTGTCAGATGGTGTACCCACACTTAGAAGATAGACAACAAAATGCATTGGCATCATTTTAAAGACCGTCTACATCTGAAACCTTTCGACGCACCGAGACGTCGCGCTTCGTAGCTGTGTCAGATACGTTTAAAAAAGACACCTACTGAATGAGAGGGGTTAGCATTTAGTCCATCACGCTTGCCTTAGGCAGGTTGGCAGACTTTACATACCTTCGAAATTATTATGGAGAACTTCTCAGGTATGGTGGTTTTCTCATGATATTTCCTTCACCGCTAAAGCAAGCGATAATTGACAATGAAGGCACACGTAACTTAGAAATGTCAGAGGTGCATGCTCTTGGTTTCGAGCTTGCGGCTTTTGTGTGGAGTCCGTATTCCCCGCTGAGCTATCGCTGCTTCTTGTACCTAAATATCTGTCATTTATAATTCTGGTTTGGGTATTGCAAAATTAACTGAGATAGGGTTAGTAATATTCCATATTACAAAGGAAGATGCTGGTTTTAGCAAAATGTTTGATCGAGAAAAGGTTATGCGTTACGCAACGATATCGGTTCTTTTGTGAGAATATTTCCGCTTGTTCAAGATGTTCTTAGAACGGATTTGATGAAACCTTTTTCATCCGTTGATGAAATACCGAATTTCCTCAATATTCTTATAAAAAATCTCATGAAATGTGCAGTCGTAAAGGCTCGATACAACACAATTCCTCCCGGCTTCCTTTTATAAACTTCTCAAAAAGTCAGTACAAGAAATTACTGTATCCTTTACTTTATACGTTTTTATTCATATAATTGAGAGAAAAACTTTGCTGCTTACGGACGAGACAGTGACGAAACTTGGTTCCCATTGCGGGTTGTGGGGTCAGATGGCGGGTTGGCCCATATAATATCAAATACAGTCAAATCTATGGTACCTACGAGAAACTGGACCCTGACATTGAGCCGGGACAACGTCAAGCAGAAAAAAGAAATAAAATTTCATAATTTTTATAGCAATCCATATTAAAAACTGTAAAAATATCGCAATCGTCTATGATTATGCAATGTTTGTGAACATAGCCACCGCCATACACCATGCTCGCCGGGTGCAAAAATTATCAAGAACCCTGTCACCAGCCTATGTGGGATTCGGGCCTCCGTTAATCCCACCGTACGAAGCGCAACAGAAAGCTACTACTGCACATTTGTTATCTGTGAGAAAGTGGTACCAACCTGGTTGAGTCATCCAAACATGATGTAAATTTACGGGGCATTATGATACTTAACTTCTTATGTCTCGGGATGGCGAGCGCATTCCAGTGCTTTGTAATTCAAAGGTCTGTGTGTCGTTGCTTCTGTTTATCGGCAATCGTGGCGCTTAAAATCAGGCGAGACAGCTGCTCGTCTCGTCATTAATTCTAAGAAAAAAAATACATAAACTGTCTACAGCGTAGCGCTACCATTACATTACCACGCACTTATTAAGAATTATTGTGTGTTTGTTTACTTCTAGAATTATTTTACAAGAATTTATGTTGTCTAGTCTACATTTCAAGTCGAGCAGTGTTTTTTGTTATCGGTTAATTGGCACTTTACAATATTTTATGTCAAAACAAGTAACTGTTTTATTAGTTTGTTTATTAACCTTTTCTATATACTTATTTCAATAACAAAATAAATCTTGACATGACTGCCTTGGTGGCGGAGTTGTAATGCGTACGCGTTACGACTGAGGCTGACTCTTAGGTCGCAGGTTCGATCCCCAGATCGGGTAAAAGTGATATTGGGTTTTTTTATTACGGAATGCTCAGTATCAGCCCGGAGTCTGGAATTGGGCCCGGTATCACGATAAGTTCGCTCCCTATCAAATCATGGGACAGACATACGCTCGGCGAAATGTGGGTGTACTGCTTACACCTCTGCCTACCCCTTCGGGGATTACAGGCGTGAGTGCAAATGTATGTAAAGTAAAACTTATTATTTATCTTTGCTACGTATTAATAAATAAATTACGATATCATACTCTCTCTTGGTGAATATGATCTTCGCTAATAATTAGCGAAGGTTTCTTTCTATACCAAGAGCACTGGATCTGCATCACGGAGGCTGATTCTTCCTAGATTTATCAGTTAACACCTAAATAAATGTATTATTTGCTCGGGTAACAATCTAGTTCTTTCTGATAAAAATATATATTATTATAATATTATCTTCGACGCCAGAGTTTATTTTTGAGGGCTAATTTGGTTTTTGTATGGATTTTTAAACGTACTTACCTTTAAACATTCAGTTTAAACTTATCTCGAAATATTTTTCTATACGCTGTACTTTTTTCGTCATTATAAGTTCATTCGTTTTGTCTTACTCGGAATTCAAAAAAAAATTAATGAGAGGTGTCAAGGGACACCCGGATGGAACGAAGTTCCTTTCGATTAATTAGTGAAGGAATTGTAATTTTTTTTTTTTTTTAAGTTATAATAATATTTTTTTTATTATTAACAAATATAATGTTATATAAACTTAATCAGTAGGCTCAATTTTCGTAATAATTGGCTTGTGGTAACTGAAGTAGGAAACATATGTTTGGGATTCTAAATGTAATAATAATTAATTAATATATAATTAATTATTTTTTTTTTGTATTTATTATTAATAATAAATAATAATATTATTTATTATTATATATTATATTCGTAACACTGTTCAATGCGAAATAGAAATGAAAATATCTGGCTTGCTTTCTATAAGAGAGAGAGAGACAGACAGAGAAACATGCGACGCCGCACAGCTTACAATAGCTTACTATAGCAAAAAGTGTCGTGACAACTTTTCGTAAGAATTTTTTCCGTCTAGCCCCCTTTCACAACGCGCGATAAGGAACTTCGTTCCAAAACTTCGTTCCAATTAGATATTATTTAATATCTTACCAAACTGAATCCAAGATGTATCGATTAATAACCTCATCCAACTAGTTTTCACTTGATTCACAAATTGACAACACTGGCCACTTAAACACAAAAAAGTTTTGAAAATCGAACACTATTATGTCAAACTTTAGTCGTTAAAACTGTCTATATAATTTCAAAAATGGAAAAAAGTGTCGTGACAACTTTTCGTAAGAATTTTTTCCGTCTAGCCCCCTTTCACAACGCGCGATAAGGAACTTCGTTCCAATAATCTTTTTCTTGGATTTGAGGTGCGACCTCGCGTTAATGTTAAATGCTATATGCATAAATTAAAGACTTAGATTCTTTCATAAGTTCACACCTGTATCTCCGTAGGGGTAGGCAGAAATGCACCCATGCTTCTGCGACCTTATTTTCCGTCCCATGTGATGTGATAGTGGGCGAGCTTATCGCTATAAAGGACACAAATACCGGGTAACTCATGTGCGGCTTTTCACATCAAAAACACAAACACAAATTGCGATTGTCTTATCTGGGATTTGACCACATTACCTCACGAGTTCTCAGTCTAAGTACACTGCCACTAGACCAATAAGGCGGATTAATTCCCAAATATATTTTTTCGCATGCTCCTACTATAACCGTTTCGACCATATCTACAAAGTTAATTGATGAACTTTCGCAAAATGTAATAACAAAAAATACTTCTACATAATAATATGTTGTTCCTATAATTTATGACTACTTTGATAGAATTGTACAAACGGTATGGTATCTGTCCTATTATACTGTATCTTATGTAATATATCTCATTTAATATGTCATACCGCTGGCTCTGCACCAAAAATATATTGAGGCAATTCATTTAAATGTCTGGGAAGTCGCATGATGTGTAAAGTTACACTTATATACTACGCACTCATACGCAATCATGCCTGTAATGCCCGAAGGGGTAGGCAGAGGTGTAACTAGTACACCCACATTTCGCCGAGCGTATCTTCCTCCTATGGTGTGATAGGCGGCGAGCCTATCGCCATACCGGGCACAATTCCAGACTTCGGGCTGATACTGAGCAATTCGTAATAGAAAAACCCAATATTATTTTTACCCTACCCAGGGATCGAACCCGAGACCTCAGAGTCAGTCTCCGAGGCGGTCATATAATTATAATAATATATCAGCCCTGTATCATACTTTGTCCCACTGCTAGCACTCCCAGCAGTAGTAGTAGTACAAAGTAGCTACTACAATTAGAAGTGGCTAACAAGAGGGGTAGGTCCTGATCAACCACTCTGGCCTAATGCGGGCTAGCAGACTTCATATATCTTCGAAATTATTTTGAAGCATTCTCAGGTTTGCATGTTTCCTAACAATGTTTCCTTCACACCGAATACAAGCGTAATTTAGAAAAATCAGAGGTACATGCTCTTGGGGCTGGTGTCAAACCTGTGCCTTTCGTCTCAGAAGCAGGCTGACAAAAGGTTAAAATTTATAACAACCCTCCTATTTTATCGGGGGTTAAATAATAGTAATGTCGTACGGAACGAGCTGGCAATCCTTTTAATTTGCGAGTTCGTTTCTACCGTAAAACATTTATGCAGCTTGCAAAAACAATTTGCATCCGGCACAAACAGCTCTGAATTCTGTAGAGTATGAACCTTTATAGTATGTAAAAGTATTCACGTTGATTGGTTTCATTGTTTGATTATATTCTGGATTAATTCATGGATATATTGTTTTAATTTATTACCTATATTTTGCCGAGTTGTCATAAGCATTTGATAGATTTTATGAAACAATTCAGTTAATTAATTTAATCAAATCAAAATATTATTACATACATACGCACTCACTTCTGTAATCCCCGAAGGGGTAAGGAGAGGTGTAACCAGTTCATTCACATTTCAGCGTGCGTATCACCGTCGTGTGATAGGGGGCCTATCGCCATACCGAGCACAATTCCAGACTCCGGGCTGATACTGAACATTTCGTAATAGAAAACACCAATAATTGATTAAGGATTCGTTTGAATCGATATGTCGATTCACTAGAAATTTTGCCTTATACACTACAAAGTAATTTTGTGAGCGGTAGAGCCACGCTGTGGACATTTTTTCTACAGCATGAATGGGCCGGTACGTCCGGGTCGTTACCACTATCTCACAGAAAACCGACGTAAAGTAGCAGCTTGCTGCTGCGTTTCGTACAGTGAGTGAGATATCCGGTATATTGGTACTTGAAACTTTTTTTACATCGCACTTATACAAATTCTGTTTCGACAGAAAGTTTCGTAACGAAGCCATATTACACGTATATTTTATATACAGCGATTGGGTCAGTAAATTTGTAAGAATGTTCTTGTAACCCATAGTGATTTTTGCCATATAGCTATAGATTCACCCTGAAGTTCTGCAAATATGGGCAACTACGTGTGAAAGAACTATCAACTTACTTCACTATTGTATGAACCGCAATAGTAACCCTAATATCAAATATATATCAAAACTTTAGCGTGTTACAACACTAGTGTAAGTTATCCCAAGTGCTATCGTTCGGTGCCGCTACTGTAAACGGAGGCGCTCATAGCCAGTCGCACACTGTACGTAATCGGTAAACAGTTATCGAATTAAGCGACTCTTGGTGTGGTCATACTATAAATGGGTGACCGCTTAGTGGTATTTCAACTAAGCGTCTCAGTGCTTCGGAGGTCACGTAAAAGTCTGTCCCGGGTATTATCAACTGACAGCAGTCGTTAAGCCAAGTCGAAGGCCTTCGGGCGGCTCGAAATCTTTGACTCTAGGTTGGCCGCTATGGAATAGATGTCTCTGAATGTGGCAGTAATACGTAATCTGGCGTTAAATCGCACAATGTGAAACAAGCTCTATGAAAGTTAAATGCAGCCAATAGTTGCAGTTACTGCCACTGCCCGTGGTACGTGACGGGCATCATGACGCTAGAATTATCGACAATTGGAACTAAAAGGTTGGTCATTAACCATTCAATAAGAAGAAGAAGCTACTGTAAATTCCTTGTTATAAACTAAAACATACGAGTATGAGCACTAGAGTTCTACAGCATCGGAATCCAGGAGAAATGTTGTTGGACAATAAGAACTTAGGTAATAAATACATGCAGTTGCGGAAATTGAACCTATAATTGTATGTTATCCAGCTAGTTGCGCCATCACTGCGCCACAAGGCCCTGAAGCTTCAATTCGTTTGCAAATTCTAAACACGACAGACTGACAAATCGATTTCTATATATGGTTGGATATGGTTGAAGAAAAATGTGTTAGGAAACATGTAGCTATTATAAATGGTTCTCATCCATCTCTGTGCTCGTGATTATATTTATCCCCAGAGAGCCTTTCATATTTTGGGATGAAAACTATCCTATGTTGCGGCGTAAAGAATTATGATATAAATTATGCCTTTCATCAATCTTCGTAGATTTGGAGAATTCAAACTGCTTTTTTTATGACATAGGTCAGCAAATGAGCAAGTGGGTCACCTGATGGTAAGTGATCTCTACCGCCCATGTACCAAAAGAATCATGGATGCGGTACCGACCTTAAAGGAAAGGGATAATTATGGGATTGTGAAGGGGAAGGAGATTTGGGCCTCCGGATAGCTCAGTCACCGTACGAAACGCAGAAGCAAGCTGCTACTTTACGTTGGTTTTCTGTGAGACAGTGGTAACGACCCAGACGAGCCGGCCAATTTATGCTGTAGACAAAAGCTGTCTACAGTGCGGCTCTACCACTAAAAAATTTGCAGTAGAAATAGATTAATGTCCCAATATTCTGTCTATCGACGGATTTGCTTACTTATTATCGATAATATTTTGAGAAATCTTCTACACAAAATATGTCAAAATATAACTGCCAGTAAGCGGTTGTGCCTATTCAGACAGTCTCGTATACGACAGTAACCTACCTACCTAACCTACCTTCAAGTAAATAGTATTTATTTGTACTAGTAAAAAATGAAAACGATAAAATATTTATTTAAGATGATACAAAAACGTTTGCCAGGGTTTCTCAAATTAGGCGGAGCCTGTGTCTTGAGAAACCAATTAAAATAATTAAATAATTTGTTACCGTGAGTCAAGTCAAAGAGCGTGTGTGTGTGGGGTGGGGGGGATTATGTGAGTGTGTGGTGTGTGAGAGTGTGGGTTTCTGTGAGTATTTGTATAAGAGTTTAGTATTCATTTACGGAGTGTAAAAAAAACAAAAAAAAAGATATAAAATAAACTGACCGATTTGAGAATCTGCTCCTTTTTTAAGATCGGTTAATGAGCTACAACATCTTAGACCGAAAGCCAACCTCCGGTGCACGTGGTACACTCTGCTGATTAACGGACGAGGCAATGACAAAACTTGGTTTCCGTTGCGGGTTGTGGGGGTCAGCCGGCGGGTTATCCAATATAAATACCGTCAAATCTATTGTACGAGAATGCGGACCCTAGCATTAAGCCGGGCTAACGCCAGGCTTCGCGAAAAAAAGTAGGTACCTAGTAATATTTATTCACAAGAAAATTCTTTGAATAAATCTATAAGTTTTCTGCTTTCTTGAATATAAAAAAAAGTCTTACGGAATATCTTGTAAAACTTCTATTTTAAGATCGCCTCGCTACGTAACGACTTTGCAAATGTCGGCTGCATTCAACCATGAGAAATAAAACTATGCATAAAGCTTTACAAGCATATTTAGCATGGCCACTCACATAACAATCCGTAGTCTGCAGCAACTGTACTATAGAATAGGGTTACCAATTTCTCAAATTATTTTTACCTTAAAATAAGTTTATATGATATTATGTTAAAACCTTAACTGTTAAAACCCCCCGAAATCAATTACAAAAATCTGTAATTTCTGATGGCCGAACAGACTTTCGTCAAACATATATACGAGTTTATAAGGTATAAAATATCTATTTTAATCTACGATAAATATAAAATATCCTGGTTAAACCAGCGGTTTAAATAAATAAACTAATTTAAATTGGTACGAGTATACCCATTTTGAGGCTACGGTGCCACAGATATACTGATAAATAAAGAAGCGTCACAGTTTTCTGTTAGATTTGTAAGTATTATACAACATCTATCTTAAAAATAAATAAACAAATATCGAATTTCGTTGCGAGGATCGAACCCGCGGCCTCCCGTTTCACAGCCGGATACTCGTCTACTGCGCCACTGAGTCTGTCACTGTGATAGCATATTCGTACTAATTCATAAGACTGCCAAAGAGCATGATTTAAATCATAGCACTGTACTTATTATTTCCTTAGTTTTACAATTTCCAATAGGCACAGAACGAAATGCAAGGCTGCCAACCCTGTTCAGAATCTATGTAATATAACAGCTTAACATGAACAACATGCGGCTCTACATGTTAAAATATGGTAATTTTAATTAAAAGTACAAATTTTACGATTAAAACGCTGAAATAAAATGGAAAGTTAGCGTATTTTTCAGTAAATCGCTACATTAAGCGGACGATGTGTCTGATGAAAATGTTGCGGACAACGGCCCGTGAAATGTGAATTTAATTAAATACAAATTTAAGCTTAATAGCGTCCTAGAATTCTGCGATGCTTTTATTGATGAATGTTGCTATTAAATTAACGCTACATGTCCTGTAGACTGATATTTACGTATTTTAATTAGTTTTAATTTGTCTTATGGAACAAGGCTTACTACCGCATTTAGAGCTGTCAATTAACTATAATAGTCACATACGTAACCTCTCAGAATTCGATTATTTGCACACTCAAAGCCAGTTAATGCTTTATGCTCAGTTAATGTACTGAAATAATTTTAATTAACGTCTTTAAGGAATAATCGAATTCTTAGAAATTGATACTTAATTTTGACTGCCTCGGTGGCACAGTAGTAATGCGTACGCTTTACGATTGAGGCTAAACTGAGGTCTCAGGTTCGATCCCCGGGTCGGGTAGAGTGGTATTGGGATTTTCTATTACGAAAATGCTCAGTATCAGCCCGGAGTCTGGACTTTGTGCCCAGTATGGCAATATCACATAAGGGACGGAGGTAGGGTCGGCGAAATGTGGGTGTACTGGTTACACCTCTGCCTACCCCTTCGGGGATTACAGACGTGAGTGCGTATGTATGTATGTATGTTATACTTAATTTACGTCTCTGACGTCTCTTTTGTAATTTTTTAGTATATCCGCCATATTAACACAATATTTTGTGAAAATTTCACTCGGATACATAGTACGAGTTCAAAAGATAGGTCACTTTAAAGGTAAGGAGAATTATGAGTGGTAGAGTCATGTTGTAGACAGTTTTGTCTACTGCAAGTGTTGGCTGGCTCGACCGGATTGTTATCAATCTCTCACCGACAACCTTCACCGTAAAGTAGCAGCTTGATGCTGTGTTTCGTACGGTGAGTGATATATTCGGAGGCTAAAATCTCTCTCCCCTTCCCAATCCCTTAATTATCCCTTTTCTTTAAGGTCGGCAACGCGCCTATGATTCTTCTTGTATAGTAGGCTTTTTGTGTTGTATACATGAGCGGTGGAGATCACTCAACATTAAGAGGCCAATTATATTGATTTAAGAGAATGCCATTAATTGCAACTTTCTTGACGCTGAGACTAGATCGAAATGATATTTTGAACATTTAAAATTGCGAGAATTGGCCTCCAGGTGACCCAATTGGTGGTTCACCTATGCTATAAAAAGAGGACAGACAGACGGCAGACTGGTAATAGAGTTCCTTTAGCACCCTATATATAAAACCGTAATCATGCAATAAACTAGACACAAAAGAGTATAAAAAGTTACATGAGACTTATTTTCAACACGCCGAGTACGTTTAAGAGATTATTGTGGACATATAAATTGCTCGCTACGTACACAAACGTCTCTCGTAAAGCATGTTGGAGATTAGTAAAGTTGTCAAAGTTTCTCATTACGAGTCAGACCGCCTAGCCGCTGCAGGACTACGCAATTTAGTTTGCAGCAAAATTAGATTCCCCAGTTAGCGTTTTTATACTAGATTGTTCTATTTTAGCCAGTCTTTAATGTATACGAGTATACCGGCTGCGCGGTACATAGAAAATTGGGCGCTTAGGTATGGTCAATTCATCGCAACTCAATATTAATATCCCGCTTACTATTAAATAATAGGTTATTAGGCTGTAATTGAACCCGTGGTCAAAGTCTTCAAAGGCTTCAAAGTCGGCCCACTGCGCCACGGAGGCTGTCCACCACGCTGGTCTAATTATATGTATAGATTTAGACTCATACATATAAATTTACACTACAGTGATAGCTCAGCGGGGAGTGATACGGACTGTGCAGATGAAAGTCGCAGGTTCGAAACTAGCCCCAAAGCATACACCTCTGACTTTTTTAAGTTACGTGTATATTAATTGTTAATTATTACTTGCTTTACCGGCGAGGAAAACATTATGAGGAAACCTGAGAAGTTCTTCATAAGAATTTTGAAGGTATGTGAAGTCTGCCAACCCGCATTAGGCTAAGCGTGGTGGACTATGGCCCAACCCCTCTCATTCAGTAGAGAAGGCCCGTGCCCAACAGTGGGGTGTATACAACAACAGGCTAGTATTATTATTATACATTTACAGTCTCGTTTGTAAAAGGTAAAATGCTTCAAAACGGATTATTCCGTGGTCAAAACCCCGCATTAATCACAGCATTTTGCATTAATAATTCACGACCAACTTCATCAAATCTGGCTTACTGTGAAGATTAAGTAAATACCTCTTTAATTACTTCCATTTAGATATTTAAACCTGAAAATAGCAAAATAGTAAACGGAGGTTTGAATGACACAATTTACAAAAAGAAGTTACATTACACATAATGTAACTTTCTTTTACTCCTTCCACCTGTCCTTATCTCTCTTGCAGTCGGTCGGCGCAACATGCGTTTAACACATGTTACAGAAAGATTTGGATTGTAGTTTTTACGACCGGCCGCCTGCCTGATATCGACTTCTCTGGGGAGCTAGGTGTTTTTAAAAGTACCGGTAAGCTTAAGCCAGTAAACGAGCAAGTGGTTCACCTGATGGTAAGTGATCTCCATTACTCATGAACGTGCTAGAAGAATATAATATAATATATACTAGAAGAATCAAGGACGTGTTGCTAATCTTAAAGGAAAATGGATTAGAAATGAGAGGGGGAATTCGGGCCCCCGGATATCTCACTCACCGTAACGCAACAGCAAGCTGCTTCACTGTTTTTTGTGAGTCAGTTGTAACAACCCGGTCGAGGCGGCTCTACCATATAACAAAATTAGAACTAAAAAATCCGCTCCTAAGGGGATGAAAGACTCCGACATTTATGCATCGAATACCTACATAAATAGTAAAATAAAGACTTTTCAACAAATATTATTAATAAAAAATTATATATGGTCTTTCTAATTTCCTCTATCTTCCTCCACGTGCCCTTACCCCCGTCGCAGTGGAGTCGGCGCAACATGCTATTTAATACATGTTACAGAATTATTTAGTTTTAGTTTTTACGACCGGCCGCCTACCTGAAGTCAACCCCTCTGGGAAGGAAACACACCGACCCGAAACAAATATTTGTGGATCACTTAAAACATTCGTATTGGTGCGGGAATCAAACCCGCGGCCTCTCAATACACAGCTTCTCGTCCAATAATTATCCTAGGCGAGGTTCATTTCTGTAGCAGATCTTATTTCTTTTCTAGCTAAAGGTATTTTATGAACCTATAGTAATGTAATAAGCAGCTATATGTTGAAACGTTAGATGTAGTAATAAAATATCTAATATTAAAACTGTACAGCCGTCTAGAGGAATGACCTTTAGACTTTCAATATCTTCATAGTTTCGTCGATACTTTAATATTAGTAAGAGAAAGTTCTGAGCAGAAATAATAAATTCGGCCCTTTTTGCAAATGCCTTCGTATTTTATCCCAAGGCAACTTAACAGTACCGACCACTTTTATAATCTTGAGGAAACCGTAGTAAGTCATTCAGATTTTTTTTATTATCTTAAATGACGAGACGAGCATGTCGCTCGCCTGATGGTTAGCCTGCCTATATACAGATACAACGTCAAACAGATCTTTGAATTTCAAAACACTGCATGGCACTGGACTGCGCTCGTTACCCCGGGACATAAGTTGGTAAGTATTATAATGCTCAGTAATCTCACTGACTTCAATGTTATTCAAACCGGAACACAACACTGCTTACACACAAATAGACAAAGCGGTGGTACCAAACAAGACGGCCTCTCGCATATGAGGGACCTACCAACTACTATTCTAAATAATCTAAGCGACTATCTTATGTACCTTCCTGGCCAGTGACCATTCATTACATATACATACATACACACTCACGCCTATGTCCCATAGGGGTAGGCAGAGACTATCGAGTACCACAAGCTACGATCCTGACACACCTCTTTCGCCTCTTCCACATTCATACATCTTCTCATACATTTTCGTCGGTTGAGGGTACTCGTGACGTGCCCTTTTCGGAGAATGTCATTTATTTGATCCGCATATGTTCTCCTCGGGCGCCCTCTTCCAACCCTACCATTCACATTCGCACGATAAATACCTTTCGTAAGTCGTCTTTCATCCATCCTCTCCATATGCCCAAACCATTTCAGCATACCCTTTTCGATCCTAGTCACCACATCATTCTTCAACTTACAGCGATCCCTTATCACACTATTCCTCATCCGGTCAGCAAGGAACGCATTTCCACCATTCATTACCTTAGTAATAAATTCTGGCATCAATTATAGAAAAGCAGCGATAGCTCAGCAGGATGTGGTACGGAATGACGAGACTAAAGTCGCAGGTTACTACCCCAAAGCATGCACCTCTGACTTTTCTAAGTTACGTGTGACAGGATAGCCTCCGTGGCGGAGAGGGCGAGTTGCTGACTGTGAAACGAGAAGCCGCAGGTTCAATTGTTCGAATGTTTGTGTGATCCACAAATATTTGTTTCGAGTCGGGTGTTGTGGGACCACAAGTCCCTCGTAGTTCCTCATACCCACGAGACAGGTTAAGCTAGTGTGGGGTTAGGACTATGTGTGTCGGGTGAAAAAATTTAAAATTATTGTTTGCTAATGAATTTCACAGAATAATGAACCGTCTTAATTAAACCAGTTTACAAATAAAAGTAAATGCAATAAAATTGGTCCATTCGTTAGACAATGCTACAAACAGATAAAGCGGTCCAACTTATAACACCCCTCTTTTTGTCGATGATTAAAAAGAAGAGAAGCGATGTGGTTTCTTGGGAAAGAATTGAATCATTAATTAACAATAAACAAACTTCATTCTCTTGTAATATTTACAGAAATTCTTACTCATGTAATGTAGTGACTTCCAAATATTTTGTTACAATAAAGTTTATGGTTGTACAAAGAGCAATGCCTGCCCTGTTATGGGAGGGAGAAAGCACTGAAATAACGTTTCCTCTTCCGAAACAAGCTGTTGCCGAGTTTGTAGGATTATGTTTTGGCAAAGTAAATGATGTGTTACGTAAGGTAGAGTTGGCGATCGATGTTAGGTATAATTTTTGAATGGAAGTTTCAGTTGAAGCGGCTTACTTGAATTTGCAGGGAATTGGGTTACCTTACAGCGTGAATTTTCCTGCGAGGGTTTTTATAGAAAGCAACCTTGTCACCTAATGGTAAGTGATTTCCAACGCTTATGAACGCCCACAACATCAGAAGAATTATGGACTCGTTTCCGACCTTATAGGAAACGGATAATTAAAGAAAAGGTTGGGGGATATGGGCCTTCAGATATCTCACTCATCGTACGAAACGCAGCTGCAAGCTATTTTACGGTGTTACGGTTTTCTGTGTGTTTTCCTATTCATGCTATAGATAAGACTGTCTATAGCGTGTCTCTTTAATTTGGTGTAAGGAGGAATTTGAATTTCCTCATTGTTCTAGTGGTAGCGTACTTATGCTGTGAAACCAGTGAGGTTGAGGTAACAACCCGGGCGAGTCGGCCCGTTCATTCTGTAGACAAGACTGTCTACACCGTGGCTCTACCATTTTAATTTGGTGTAGCGAGGAATTTGAATTTCCTCATTGTTCTAGTGGTAGCGTACTTATTCTGTGAAATCAGTGAGGTCCTGGGTTCTAATACGAGGTCGGGCAGTTCGCCCGTGGGAGAGTATCTGATCATTTTTGTACCCGACTGGATAGCAACCCGCCATATTGGCTCGTTCAGGCGAGTCGCGTTCCGGGATCAGCCAACGTATAAACAGTAATCCCATTTTGACAGCCTCCGTGGCGCAGTGGGCGAGTAGCCGGCTGCGAAGCGTGAGGTCGTGGGTTCGATTCCCACACCGAGACAAATGTTTGTCTAATCCACAAATATTTGTTTCGGGTCTGGGTGTTGTGGGACCGCAAGTCCCTCGTAGTTCCCGATACCCACGATACAGGTTAACCTAGTGTGGGGTCGGGACTATGTGTGTGACTGTTGGGTGTATTTATTTATTATTATTATTATTTATTTGCTATAAGGTTGGCAACGCACCCATGATTCTTTTTGGTATTTTGAGCTTACATGGGCGGTAGAGATCATTTACCATCAGGTGACCCACTAGCTCCTTTGCTATTAAAAAAAAAGTAAAAGGCGGGCATAATTCTGCCAACCGTCGAGGGGCGAAATTTCTTGACGGTTGACATTCTATTTGGACTGTACTGTTTTTAAACTCATGTCGAGTGTAGTCACTATGTCGAACCAGAATTAAAAAAAAACAAAATTTGTGAGTGAATGTAAGTTGATTTTCTCCTAAATAAATGTAATACCATTTCATCATCATCAACATCATCATCCACTGCTGAACATAGGCCTTAATACCATTTATTTAGGAGAAACTCAACATAACATACCTTATTCGTAGTTTTTCTGTATCGAGTCAAAAACCTGAATTATGACCGATATAAATAAAGGCTGTCATAAATCTTATAGGTGATAATAATGTGGCATGAACTTGCAACTTTGCTTGCCCATTCGGTGCTAACGTCACGTTGTGATTAATGTTTAGATGAAGTAATGACAGTTTTCAGATGTCGTCTGCGTGTACTAGCCAACTGCTGCGCAAAATGTATTAAGACACGTTTTGATGTACACGATCGAGAAAGGGAGATTACGAGTACTAGCCAACTGCTGCGCAAAATGTAGGTACACGACCGAGACAAGAAAACTGCGACGCGTGACGCAATTCAGGCGATAATGAGAAGTCCGCTTTGTATGAAATTGTATGGAAGCAGTCGCTCCTGTCTTATTCGCATACTTCAAAACGTAACTACACAAAGCGGACGTGTCGCGGTCTTCTGTCTCAGTCGCGTACCTAAAAACAAGCCTTTACTCTAGTCTAGTCGTCGACATCTTGCCCAGTCACTGAAAGCCGCTTTTCACAGGTCAGTGCTCTATTTCGCCGGGTAGCGTCTGGGACTCAATTTGATGATAGGCTATATAGTTTTCAGGTCTGATACCAACGTTTATCTATTCAGATTCGATTTTAGTGAAGTACCAGAGTGACATATGAGATCTAGCTCACAGTTAGAAATAATTAAAATCAGCTATTCTCATACTCTTATTGCCGTACTTAGAGACGTCGATTAAATTTAAGTATTTATTAGCCATTTTTTAGCCCTGTATTACATACGTCCCACTGCTGGATGTTAGGCCTTAGTCCAACACGCTGGCCTAATGCGGGTTGGTAGACTTCACAGACCTTCGAAATTCCTATGAAAATCTTTTTAGGTATACACATTTCCTCACGACGTATGATATTTGAAAATTCGAGACGAGTGGTAGAGCCACGCTGTAGACTATTTTGTCTACAGCATGAATGGGCCGGCTCATCCGGGTCGTTACCACTGTCTCACAGAAAACCGGCATAAAGTAGCAGCTTGCTGCTGCGTTTCGTACGGTGAGTGAGATATCCGGAGGCCCAAATCTCCCTCGCCTTACCAATCCCTTATTATCCCTTTCCTTTAAGGTCGGCAACGCGCCCATGATTCTTTTGCATTGTGGGCGTACATGGGCGGTGGAGATCGCTTACTATCAGGTGACCCACTTGCTCGTTTGCCGACCTATACTATAAAAAAAAAACCATTATGGCGAGCGATAATTAACAATGAATACACACGCAACTTTGTAGGCGTATGTAGTCAGTCATTTCTCAGAATTTGATTATTTTCGTGTAAGTTGGTCTGATAGTCTGAGTGTGACAGTGAAATTTTAAGTTTTGTAATCTTCCCATCATGATTTAGCTTGGTGGCAGGAACGAACAAGGCTGTGGTACCAACCCAGGCGGCCTCTCGCATACGAGGGGCCTACCACCTAGAAGTGGAAGTCTATCTTTACATCTTAAATTTATAATATTTTTGTCAACAGCACAATGTCGCTGGTACCGCCCGGTGGAGCGGACTCGCCGAGTCCCAGGCGGGCGGTCAGCCCCCTACTTGAGATGCGTCGGCCACACTGCACCCTCGCCTGCGACTATTGCGCTGCCGTACTTGAGGATAAGTTCAAACGTATGATATTTGTTTATCAATCACTAATCAGTCTCGTCTGACAGCTGAGTAGTGTCTTCTTCACATTTTATTCGCCTTATTACCTTATTGCCACCATACTGCCAAATGTATGTAATTTAGTTATTTAATTCTTTTTTTTATGAGCCTGAATGACGAACTGAAGGTCGCATTTCAGGGTTTTAGCGATTTGTGTATAACACATTGGTGTTATATTTAATACTTGCATTTACTTGATTTATACTAAAATATCCTATGTCGTAATCCATGTCATGTTCTACGTCCGTGCAAAATTTCATCTAAATCCGTTCAGCGTGATTGATTAATAAACATACAAACTTTCACATTTATAATATAAGTAGGAAGTAAGATTAGAAATAAAGAAAGTATTTATTGGCAGGCGTTTAAGCGTTTGATTAGTAAAACTAATATGAAGTGTAAGATATTTACTTCATCAATGCTATAGTTCGGTACTTTCCCGACACATCGGCTACAATGCTGTTGGGAATAATTTATTAGAACTACTATTGACTTAAGTTTTTTCCTCGAATGACGAAACGAGCAGGTCGCTCGACTGATGTTAAACGTCACGCCTGCCCATAAACAGAAGCAACGCCATATACGAGTAGAGCTTTAAATTACAAATCACTACATGGCACTGGACTGCGCTCGTCACGCCGAGACATAAGTTGTCAAGTCTCATAATACCCAGTAATTTCACTGGCTTCAATCGCCTTCAAACCGGAACACAACAGTGCTTACATACTGTTGCTTGGCGGCATAAACAGACAAAGTTTTTTTGTTTATTGACTGAGGGTAAGCGCAACGTCTGCGCATAAACAGAAGCAACACCACACAGAATTTTGTATTACAAAGCGGATCACCATGGTACTTGATTGCGCTCGTCACTTAAATATAGATATTAAGTCCTGTAATGCCTAGTTTTATTGGCTTTCATATCGTTAAGACGAAACGCAATAGTGCTTACATACTGCTGCTTGGCGGCAGAAATAGACGAAGTGGTGGTACTAACCCAGACGGTCTCTTACATACGACCTATTACATCGAGAGTTTGCGTGTACCTGAAATTATTTATATCAAATTGTGATTTTTTCTATAGTATAGACCAGCAATTGAAGAAGTGGGTCTTCTGATAGTAAGTAATCTGAATCACCCATGAACGCCCACAATACAACAATAAGCGTGGATGCGTTGCCGACTTTAAAGGAAAGGGATAATTAAGGGATTGGTAAAGGCAAGGAGATACAAGATTTACGCCTTTGGACTAATTGTTTACTTTGATTTCTCGTATTGCCGTTCAAATTATTATGCCGCACAGAAATTAGGTACATCAAATTCAGAGTTTAGGGCTTTCCTGAATAATCGAAAGGTATGGGTTGTTAGAAATTTCAATGTCCTTTAGATTCTAGAAATATCTCGTTTCACTTTGTATTTACTGCTATTATTGTTCTTCCACCTGCCTTTATCCCACTCGCAGCAGGGTCGGTGCAACATGCTTTTTAACTTTATCACATGTTACAAAAAGATTTGGCTTGTAGTTTTTATGGCTGCCTGAAGTCAACTAATTCTGGGGAGAAAATACTATTTGAAATAAATATTTGTGGATTACAGAAACATTTTGCCTCGGTGCGGGAATCGAGCCCGCAGCCTCTCGTGTCACAGTCGACTCCTCGCCCACTGCGCCACAGAGGCGTAGCACTGCTATTTTATTTATTTACTAGCTTTTGCTCGTGGCTCCGCCCGCGTGATTGTCATTTTCCGGGATCAAAAAGTACCTAAGTATCCTAAGTTACTCCTTATTACATCAGCTATCTGCTAGTGGAAGTCCCGTCAAAATCGGTCCAGCCGTTGCAGAGATTAGCCGGAACAAACAGACAGACAGACAAAAATTGAAAAAAATGTTATTTGGGTATATGTACCGTATATACATTCATTACATCGCATGTAGTAAAAAGTGGTTATTTTAATATTACAAACAGACACTTCAATTTTATTTATTTGTATAAATAGTGTCTTAGTTCTGAGGGGCTAGTACGGAATCATAATGTAAAGGTATCGAGGGCTCGATAGATAATTCCTTGAATATCATTGGTCTATATTCCATATATATTAGTTTCTTTTACGTACGATAGAGGCGCTGTACCAAAATCTCATAGAAATTGTTGTCGATGACAGCTCGAATAACTTTTCGGAAGTTTTCCGTGCTAGCCCCTATGTATTCATATTATTCGCTTGAGACAAAATCTTGGGTACGTACATATGAAATTATTCGGTAAGACAGTAACCCAATAAAATACAGCGTGTGTTACATTATGTAATGTAGCACGTGAAATTTATATCATTTCAGGGTTGTAGTGATTTATTTATAACACATTGGTATTTGATACATGCTTTTGCTTGCGGCTCAGCCCGCCTGATTGTCTTTTTCCGGGATAAAAAATACCCTATGTCGTAATCAATGTCATGTTCTACCTTCGTGCAAAATTTCATCTAAATCCGTTCAGCGTGATTGATTAATAAATATACAAACTTTCACATTTATAATATAAGTAGGATTAGAAAGAAAGAAAGCATTTATTGGCAGGCGTTTTAGCGTATCATTAGTAAAACTAATATGAAGATTATGATATGAACATCATCAATGCTATAGTTAGGTACTTTTCTGACACAACGACATCAACGCTGTTGGAAAAAAAATATTAGAACTACTATTGACTTAAGTTTTTTCCTCGAATGACGAAACGAGCAGGTCGCTCGACTGATGTTAAACGTCACGCCTGCCCATAAACAGAAGCAACGCCATATACGAGTAGAGCTTTAAATTACAAATCACTACATGGCACTGGACTGCGCTCGTCACGCCGAGCATAAGTTGTCAAGTCTCATAATACCCAGTAATTTCACTGGCTTCAATCGCCTTCAAACCGGAACACAACAGTGCTTACATACTGTTGCTTGGCGGCATAAATAGACAAAGTGGTGGTACCTGGCCAGGTGGCCTTCTTGCATTTGGACCTTGAAACTTACCACCTTGTATTTGAACAGCACTAACTTAACATCCGGTTCAGTGTTTCCGAGCTCGTAAGAAAAACTAAATAGGATTCGTATAACAGCCTCCATGGAGCAGCGGGCGAGTAGGCGGCTGCGAAGCGAGAGGCCGTGGGTTCAATTCCCGCACTGAGACAAATGTTTGTGTGATCCACAAAAAATTGTTTCGGGTCTGGGTGTTGTTGGACCGCAAGTCTCTCGTAGTTCCTGATACCCACGATACAGGTTTACCTAGTGTGTGACTGGTGTATTTATTTTTTATTTATTTATTATATAAAATCCTCAGACGTATGACGCCGTGTCTATAACTTTGTAATATCAAAGTTGTAGTACCTGATAGACCCTCGATAAATTCCACGCTTCAAGTATCTCTCGAAACGCTTACCGAACCTTATGATTTAACGCAGGGACAATTTATAAAAATCACCAGCTCGTATAGGCGTTTTCCGGCAAAAAAAGGACTGACAAATATTATTTTCAGTGGTTTGTTTTTTATCGTGGACGTGGAATGTCTTTGTTATTTTTTTTATTAGCTTGAATGACGAGCAGGTCGCTCGCCTGATGGTAAGCGCCACGCTTGCCCATAAACAGAAGCATCGCCACACAGAACTTTGAATTACAAAGGACTTCACATTCACGCAGGGAGCCACGAACAAAAGCTATTACCTGTTTAATAAAATTCTTAACATTTAAAGACAGAGACCCACAGCCTAAACCTGTAACTAGAAGCATGAAATTTTGCACAGGAATTCCATATTGTAGGTGGAATTTTGATAATTCATTCTCTAAGAGGGCAACAAAGTATGAGATGAAATATTTTATGGGACGCGCGTCATTTTTGAAGTTAGAAAAGTGAAAGTGGTATTTAGGCTTCTTAACAATTTCAAAAGTAAATACGTATCTAATGATAATAATAATAATTTAAGTGTTGATTTCTGTTAGATAGTTTCTAAAAGATTACCGGCAGGAATTCCCATCGGGCAGATAGTAGTTAATAATAACCTTATCATAATAAATCCCTGACGTTCGTTAGAAAAAAATTAATATCTGTAATTTCTAAACAATTTTTCTTCAAACATTGCTAAGAACCATCTTGATTAAACCATGTCATTATTATTATCACACGTTAAAATTCTAGACGAATGAGAAAAACGACCGATACATTAAATACATTTTAGTTATTGTATAATTAAGTGTAAGTATAAACGCTAAAGGATTCGTAACAGAATATAAATAACTGTGGAGACCGATATAATCAATTAAGCTCTATCTAGCCTATCCAAAGCGACACTTGGACCTTTTTGTACATTATATTTTATGTAGTTCAAAATTCTCTGTGGTGTTGCTATTGTTTATGAGCAGACGCGGAGCTAACCGTTAGTTGAACGACCTGTAACCATTTAATCGACTCATGATTCCGTTGTATAAAACAAAAAACTATTATATAAAAATTTATCACTTTAGAGTTGGTGCTATTGCATGATGGGCATTTATAGTATTGCGTTGCTATTGGGTCAGTGATTGATACTACCGACGCAAAATGATTTAATTTTATTTATAGCTTTTAAATTTTTTGACTGCCTCGGTGGTGCAGTTGTAATGCGTATGAGTTATGATTGAGGTTAACGCTGAGGTCTCGGGTTCGATCCCCGGGTCGGGTAAAGTGGTATTGGGTTTTTCTATTATGAAATGCTCAATATCAGCCCGGAGTCTGGAATTTGTGCCCGGTATGGCCATAGGCTCGCCCCCTATCACATAGTGGGACGAAGATACGCTTGGCGAAATGTGAGTGTACTGGTTACACCTCTGCCTACCCCTTCGGGGATTACAGGTGTGAGTGCGTATGTAAGTATGTATTTTTTTGAGTCTAATTTAATTTTTGTTAAAAGTTTTTAGTTTACTATTTTAGTGAAAGAATCGTCGAAATCGGTACGGAAATATAGAAGATTTAGTCTAACCTCAGACTTCACCCCTTAAGGGATAATGTTATTCTTCAAATTTATATGTGACCACCACCAGAGTAAGCCCTAACGAATACAAAGAATCATCGACATTGGTCCATATTTGGCAGATTTATACGTAAATATCGTACATATATACAGACCTCCGTTTCGTTCGTAAGTTATAAAAACTTATTTCTGAGGCCACATAACATGAGTTGACGGTTTAACTTTCTTTGTTTTTAACAGGCAGTGCAGAAATGCGAAACCGCGGCACATCTCCTCTATCAGCATCCCCACGCCAGTCCTTGACTGGTGAACCACCCTGGACGCTGCCAGACGACGACCGACCAGACTTCTCCGCTCTTAAAGAAAACATACACAAGATCAACAAGTAAGTACGTACACGTGAATCAGAGTTAGCTGTTAAAACTGGCCTTTAAATTGAAGTAATCAGCATTCCGTGACTATTGATGATTTGACTAGATAGTAAGTAGCATGTGTGAAATCACTGTTGCTTTTCGGTTTGAAAGACATTGAAGCCAGTGAAATAAGTGCATTATGAGATTTAACAACGTATGTCTCGGGGTGACGAACGCAGTTCAGTGTCATGCAGAATTTTGTAGTTCAAATTTCTGTGTGATGTGTCTGTTTTTAGACAGGCGTGGTGCTTACTATCAGACGAGCGATATGCTCGTTATGTCATTCAGGAAGAAACAAAATAAAATACCTAGAAAGGACTTTCGCGAGGGTGTCTGGTTAGCATGATATTTAGAGTACCGCATAACATAATTACTGTGGTATAAAAAATAGCGATAGCCTAACAAGGAGTAGTAGGGACGGCCACGATGAAAGTAACAGATTTGAAAGAATAAAGCCGAACAGACAGAAGCATGCAAAGGAAGAAATAGTTTAAAGAAGTCCGATAGAAAACAAAATATTGATACCAACACCTCTTTAACTACAGCACATAGCTCAACATATTTTTTTAATTGTTCTGCTTCTAACATAAAAACTATAGATTATAGCATGACCCTACTTACAGTTAACGTGACATGTAACTTGTACTACTAATAAATAATTTGTTCCATAAAAGACTATTCGCATCACGGTCAAAATATAAGACAAAAAATGTAAAATATTTATTCGTTCAGGGACTGCGAGACATCAACACGACTGGATATGTTGCTTACGCAAGTGGAACAGTACGCGAATAATCTTGAGGCATTGGTGGAGGAACGAACATCTGATTATCTTGAAGAGAAGAGAAAATGCGAAGAATTGTTGTACCAGTTGTTACCCAAGTAAGTTTTATATATATCTTTTGAGTGGTAGAGCCTCGCTTTAAATACTTGTCTACGGCATCAATGGGCCGGCTCGTCCAGGTCGTTACCACTGTCACAAAGAAAGCCGACGTAGAGTAGCAGCTTGCTGTTGCGCGTTTCGTACGGTGAATGAGATATCCAGAGGCCCAAATCCCCCTCCCTACCCAATCCCTTAATAATCCCTTTCGTCTAAGGTCGGCAACGTGCCAATGATTCTTTTGGTGTTGTGGGCGTATATGGACGTTGAGGATCACTTACCATCAGGTCACGTGCTCGTTTCCGACCTATGCTACAAAAAAAACAAACTTTAAAAACATACATATTAAAGTTTTAGTCTTTCGTTCCAAGTTTCATTTCAGTTTTTACATTTAAATGGGAACAACTTATAATAACTTTTGAATCAAAATAGAATCATCAAAATCACTCTGTTAAAAGTCATACGTAAATATCCAAATAAGACGCTCCTTTTTATACCTCAAACATACGTTCATAGTAGAATAAAGATCAAAATGCACGCCAAGTTAAACTTGAGCGCCATAACTCACTTATTCACTTCATACTCTACTTCCTTGACATGACGTATCACATCTGATATGATCTAAGTTATTCTATCTCGTAATCTTTTCACTTTCGTTCTTTACAAATGTACGATAGAAAAATTACACTATGCGCTTTGAAATATGTTATTCTTGGAACGCAAGATAGACGAAATTTTTTCTATGTATATCAATATTGCGCAATATTAATGTTCATGGCCCATGGTGGTAGGTCTATGTTGTCAACACAATATCTGTCTGCTGTATTGTTGAACGTGTGCGAGAGGCCGTCTGGGTTGGTGCCACCGCTTTGTCCATTTCTGCCGCAAAGCAAAAGCACGTTATAAGCACTGTTGTGTTTCGGTTCGAAGGACATTGAATCCAGTGAAATTACTGGGCATTATGAGACTTAACATCTCATGTCTCGGGGTGACAGTGCAGTCAAGAGATATGCTGTGTTTTGTATTTCAAAGTTCTGTGTGGTGTTGCTTCTGTTTATGTGCAGGCGTAGCGCTTACCATCAGGCGAGCGATCTGTTCTTTTCGTCACTCGAACTAATACAAAAAAGAAAAGTTAATGGCCTTTTTACGTCCATTTTCAATAAACGATCTTAGTTTGAATATCCGAATAGATCCCGAAAATCAACCAACCAAATCGCATAACCTTGGAACTGTATTATTCTGAATGGCTTATTTGTGAAACCTATCCGGAGAATTAAACTAAGATCGTTTATTGAAAATGGTCGTTAATCTATAAGATTTAGTCATAGAATTTCGTCGATCTAAAATAATAAAAATGTAGGATAAATCGATGCGTCATTTAAACCATTCCTTACGTGTGCTGGGAAACCAGCACTGTTTAAAAGTGTTTATAACCTCGAAATAAGATAACTAGAACGATAACTGTCATGTGAATCTGCCAAAAAATACGGCTCCACATGGGCTCCACTTACTTACACATGGAAAGGTAAAATCACACGTAACACTCATACACGCAACAAACAATTTATTTCATATAATTAATGTATAAATATTAAATTTCTAGATGGAGATACGACGTTCTGCACCGCGCAAAATATTAGACGTATCAAGTGTTAACTAGATAGACATTATTATGCAGAGACTTTTATAGACCCGCCCCCTTGAACAGAGTTTTGGTGCGGTCATTTTTTTGCTTGAGTTACGTTTCCTGTCATGTTATTTTGATGGTTTATAAATATAAGATATTTTGAATCTGGAAATATGAAGCAGAATAAAGATGATATAAAATATCAGAAAAAGGGATGAGTTATTAATGGTTGTGTCAGAGATGATAAATATAACTTATTTGTCACCGAAGGAAGCGATGCTTTAAAGTTATGAATATACTTACTTTAGAATATTTTACATATAACGTTATAGAGTAGAAAGTGATTAAACTAAAATTATTATATCTAATTTTGCATCGAAATAAGATGACAAGAAAAGTAACTCAAGCAAAATAATGACCCCCACCAAAACTCTGTGCAAGGGGGCGGGTCTATAAAAGTACATTCGCACTCACGCCTGTAATCCCCGAAGGGGTAGGCAGAGGTATAACCAGTACATCCACATTTCGCCGAGCGTATCTAGGATAGGATTTGTGAGCCTGCATAATGATAACAACTAATCTACATATTTTCGTAGTGATATTATGTAAGAGAAACCTCCGTTCCTGAAAACTAGCACGAAAATCGACAAATTTTATGATGCACCAAATAATAAACATATAATATTATGTATGCGGAAACCTTGCGACATTCGGTATTTGCGAAAAATCCTTTCTTAAAATAACAAGGATACCATTACCATGTATAGAAGTTGGATAGAAGTTTAAAACAATCTTACTGGCAAATTCTCGTGACCTTCAATAACGTAAGAAAATTTACTTTGAAATAACATCTGCTATTCCGAAATGCTTTTACAGAAGCAGACCTTTGAATTTGTCAGACGTCTTGAGATTGTTGATTCTGTTCAACGAAAGGCAACATTTCTTTATAGTAACGTGTTTGCAAACTTATCGCGATTTTTAGTTGATTTCTTTACTGTGCACAAATTTGCAGAAGAAAATAATGTTTGTTTTTAGCAAATATAGTTATAACAATAAACAACAAAATCTACTGAATAATGACGTCCGCCACTATAAGTTGAAATAATTCTGGCGCCAAAATCAAAATCGAATGAATGGGAGCCGTGCCAAGTCTCCAGAGTAGGTAGGTATGTGGTGATTTCAACCACGGAGAGTGATGTGTTGTCGAATGTCATATTTGGACTGATAACTGTAATGGCAGTTCGATGTTAGTTTCTATTTTTTCTGTGGCCATAGTATATTAGATCACCACCCCCCCATAAATACTCACAATAACAGAAGAATCACGACGCGTTGCGGAGCTTAAAGGGAAGGGATAAAAACGGGAGGTCCAAATACCCCTGTATTTGGACATCCGGATATCTCACTTACCGTACGAAACGCAACAGCAACCTAAACTGATTTTGATGAATGTTGGTACATGAGACCTTGGAGGCGGTTATAGGCTCCTTTTTATCCCGGTATAGGCTATTCACGCGGACGGAGCCGCGAGCAAGGGCTGGTAATCAATATTTGAGAAGTTACGAGTCAAATTGTATCTCACATTCTGTTTAATAGAGTTGATAAACATATTATTGCATTTACATTTGCTTATAATATAGTGCTGTGGTAAAAAGCTAATTAAATAAAAAGTAAGTGTCTCAGTAAAAATGGTTCTTATTTATTTCCGAAGAGACATTCACGCATACAGAATCAACACTTGAAGGTATATTAAATAAACTTTAGCATTATATCAAATTCCTCTACTTACGACTAAAACTAAATCGTTAATAAATATGTTCTTAATAATAACAATCATCCATTTTCTGAAGTGTGACAGTATTCGTATAAAAATAGAAATAACAAAAATCACACCAAGCGAACAAAGAAAACACAAGGGAAATGATAGCTATCACAAAGGTCGCGCCAAAAATAATCTATGATGGTAATATAAAAGCATTTGGGACAATATATGAAGGGATTAATGTAAGGGAAAAGTAAAAGGGACAGGCAATAAATATTTAAAAGAATCTATTCATGTCTTATCGTGATGCACTTAAAGGTTTATTTATATCTTTAGATAAACTATTATCTCACACTTATTCAGTCTGTTTTTTATATCACTAATATAATTTACTAGAGACCCTTATAAACTTTTTAAGCACTGATTAGTTAAAACACTGATTTCGCTCTTTTGAGTCACTTTATAAATCACGTTGACAGATAAAGACAAGACAGTTAACTAATCAATACTTAAGTAAAGTTTATAAGTAAGGCGCTTTAAATTTATCTACTGGTTATCAAATTCTATAACCAAAGGTTGAGTTCTATTGAGTCTCGGATGAGGAGCAATCACATCAAGTTTTGACAAATACTAGGTTTTTCATTCCAACACGTAGGTACATATAAAGTTCCATATTCATACTTGTCGCAGAAAGTTAGTTTGTCAAATTGGCTAGAATTAATACAATACAAATTTGCGTTGTTTGTGTGCTTCCATACTATTTCTTTCATTTACTAAAATAAAATAAGAATTATTTTCTTAGTGTAACTAATTGCCATCGACGCTCGACTCAGATAATATCTAGGTTTATAACTGCAGGAAATCCTATTTTACAACCAGTGTAAATCATATAATGTAGGCTATTGTTATACCTAATTTAATTAAAATTATCATGGAAGTAGCAATTATGTAGCTTAGGAAGTACTATGGACTTTATAATTTTCTGCACGATGTTGACGATGATCATTTAGTTCTATTACTGATTTTCGCTGTGAGAAGTAACATGGTTAAACGAGTTCTATGATTTAACTTGAGTTAAGTTAGCACTAAAATCGATTAATAATTTGCACAAAATCTGATTTTTAAAGCATAAGCCAGAAAAACGAGCAATTGAGTCACCTGACGGTAAATGATCTTCAACGGGAAAGGGATAATTAAGTGATGGGGAAGGGGAGGGGGATTTGGGGCTCCAGATATCTTATTCATATTATGAAACGCAGCAGCAAGCCGCTACGTTACGTCCGTTTTCTGTGAGACAGTGGTCTGAAAGACCCGGTCGAGCCGGCCCATTCGTGCTGTAGATTAAACTGTTGACAATGTGGGTCTACCACTCAAAAAGGACTAACTAGTAACAAAAGGATAGTTATTTTGAACCTACCAACTATTGGCATATTGAACACTACAAGTCCTTCATTAAATCTAATTTTAATTGTTATTAGTCTAATATTGTAATGACCACTGATTGTTCATCTATACTAATATTATAAAGAGGAAAGATTTGATTGTTTGTTTATTTGTATTGAATAGGCTCCGAAACTACTGAACCGATTTGAAAAATTATTTCATTGGTGAAAAGCTACACTATCCCCGGGTGACATAGGCTACTTTTTATCCCGGAAAAGGTCGTACACGCGGGCGGAGCCGCGAGCAAAGGCTAGTAAATAAATAAATTCTCAAGGAATACATGTCTAATTCTCTCTGACCTAAACATTCAAATGATAATAACTGTCGGTACGATGATTATCATAAGTAAGTGTATGTAAATGGAGTACAGCTCTAGCTGAGTTGATTATCTATACTTACTCCTTAAGGCTTTTGGCAACTCGCATCTTGTTTTTGTCCAGGTCAGTGGCTTCTCAGCTCATTATGGGTCAGCCCGTTATGGCTGAGACTTACGATCAGGTGACGATCTACTTCAGCGACATTATCGGATTCACGCAACTATCGGCAGAATCTACACCCTTGGAAGTCGTCGACCTTCTGAACGATTTGTACACGAGCTTCGATTCTATTATCGAGAACTTCGACGTTTATAAGGTAAGTGTCATTGAAAAATATTTTTTTGTTTCTTGGAATTTGTTCACAATTATTCTGAAAATGCTACTAGGTATATTAATGGCTATGTATTTTCTAATTTTAGAAATCATTTAGGATGAATTAACTGCAAGATCTATTCATTCCATAGTTCTAATCATGATAATCATCTAATCATACTTATATGCCTTAGTAAATGCCTTTGTCTTTGTGTAGGTTTGTCTAGCTACAAAGGTATCTAATGTAAAAGTGCGTCTCCACTTGTGTCATTTCATCGAAGCGTGACTGTGATAAACACGCGTGACAAACTCTCAAGTGTGGACGGCTGTTAAATGTTACGATATAATGTCACAGAACGATCCGCTTTAAGATCCCAAACATTTTGCAGTGACATATCAGTTAAGGTTTAGTAGGTAATGTTTTGTTTTAAGTTATGACACAATGCATGTTACGATATCCGTCCATATTAGCGTAAAAAGGATGTGTGACAGATAAGCCTCTACGGTAAGCTAAATATCACGGCAATGTGAATGTACCTTAACAGCGTAACATAGGTTCATTTTGAAAAACGCTTCTCTGTTTATATTGATGCTAGATAACTTTTTATTTTGTTCTTATATTTTATCTGATTAAAGAAGTTTACTTGGAGTGTAATAGTATAAGTAGTGTGTAAGTGAGCCACGAACATCGTCAACAACAACAGGCTCAAAGCCAACTTCACCTGCACGTGATACACTCCCCTGATTGACGGACGAGGCAAAAGCGAAATTTGGTTCTCGTTGCTGGTCGTTGTGGTCACATGGTGGGTCGCCCCACATAATATCAAATCAACCGTCGAATCATAATGGAAAGGCAGGCCCTGGTATCAAGCAGGGATAACGCCAGGATCTGAAAGACGTTTAATTGGACGTTGTGAAATAAACCCTTTTTGCAATTAAGTAATCAACCAAACTATAACTAATTGATTTTAAACTCTATTTGTAGTTTTAAAAGCTAAACATATGATGTTTTAGGATATTCGTATCATCACAATTATCTGAAAGTATTTACTGCTCGTACTCGTTGTTTATCAATTTGGTTATGTTTGTAAACAAAACAATATTCTGAATGGAAATGGATACATTTGAATAACATATCAGAAATTTCTGGAGTTTGTTTCTCTTTGGATGAAAAGTGGTCTTTGTTTGATTATTACTGTTAAACGGTTTTAATAGAATCACTTTGTGGTGTTTTTACATTCTCTTCTACACTATTGTGTTCCAGCTTGAAGGATATTGAAGCCAGCGAGATTACTGGGCATTATCAGCCTTCGCATCTTATTTCTCGGGAAGACGAGCGTACCCGGGATGCCAGACAGTACTTTGTAATTCAAAGTTATGAAAGTTATAGAGTTGCTTCTATTTATGGGCAGGCGTGGCGCTTATCATCAGGCGAGCGACCTGCTCATTTTGTCATTTAGGCTGATACAAAAGAGGTTTATTAAGCAATCAATGCAAATCTGACAAAAATTTTGAACAAAATTTAGAGTGACTCACTGGATTTGAACCTTTACATCCTTTTTATGAAGTCCTTTCTTATCTTTGTACATGGAAGAATATCGAAAAATAAAGTAATGCAATTTGAACAGGTGGAAACCATAGGCGACGCTTACATGGTGGTGTCGGGCTTACCGATGAGAAATGGAAACCGTCATGCAGCAGAAATCGCTAGGATGTCTTTGGCGCTACTCAACGCAGTTCGAGTGAAGACAGTGCCACATCGACCGGGGGAGCGGTTGCTTCTCAGAATTGGCATGCATACGGGTAATCCATTAAACTTTGAGTCCTATTAGTATTAGAAATAAATTATGACTGCTTCGGTGGCGCCGTTGTAATGCGTACGCGATACGACTGAGGCTGACGCTGAAGTCCCGGGTTCGATGGTCGGATAAAAGTGATATTGGCCGGTCAGAGCCGCAAAAAAAAACTATTCTGTAATAATAGAAAATTCATTATAGTGAAGAGACAAACAGCATAAAAACTCAAAACTATATTTACTCAATATTTAAAACACATTTATAATAGTAGTAGGAAGTAGAATTTCAGAAACTACAAGAAGGTGTATCTAGTCACTCAACACCTATCTACGCAATATATATTTACGGAACAAGAACTATGAATTCCTATACGGGAATCACGACATTTCATTTCGAAGTCGGCTGCTCGTCCGGAGTGGCAATAAATCAATTTTATCTATTAGCAATGCAGTTTAGAATACTAAAGACTTTGCTTGGGTACTATACGATTATTGTCACGTAGCTTTAGAACTCGTAACTGGAAGCCGGCCGGCATTACTATCATGAGTATCATGTACAACATTTTGGAATTGTACCGCTTTTAACTGAAATGCGATTAGGCAATACACGATGGTGTTTATATTGTTGAAATGATTGGGATGTAAATTGAACTATGTTTTAATTTAACGTTTTTGGGATGATATTATTTTCATAAATTCGTGGAAGAGGCGGGAACAAGACAAACATGTTTTATTGTGACTCGACAATATTATGTATGAAAGGGTAAATTCAGCGTATTTAGTTAGAATTAAAACGAGAAACAGAATATGAAACACAATCTTATTAATTATACCGCTTTATAAAATTATTTTTGCATATTCAAAAATATGACATATTATGAGACTGTGTTTCTGCGTCCAATCTGCATGTGTGAGTATATTGGTCCATAATTTTCCTATTGAGTGATAAGCTATAAACATTGATTTAGGAGATACCTAATATACCCTGTTTGGGCGTTTCTGGTGAGATCATGAATATGAGTTGGCTCATATTGACTACCATTTTCCCCTCATTTATGGTATTTAATTTACTCTTTTATTCTTTCTTTCTCATTATAAAACTAATTGTATTATATTACATTTCTTTTCCTTTTACTTAAAGTATCGTCGAGATTTAATAACAATGCAATTAAATAAATTTCAAGTAGCCATCTGAAAGCAGAAATCGTTTTCCTTCGAGAAAAAGCTATTAATTCCTAATGAGGATTTGGTTTATAATATAGCCCTTGTTCCGAATTTCACTAGGTGAAAACGGAGACCAATTTTACTATCACTTACTTTTCTGAATTATTATTCAAGATCAAAATGGCTCTTAACTCCCATTTAGCGTTTAAAATTTGCATTTAGATGTAGATTTTCATATAGGTACTGTGTTTTAGACTTTATATAGCATATTGCTTACAAGGACGTTCGCAATATGAGTAAATAGGCCTAAGTAAAGAACATAATGGTTTAGGTGTAAATCTAGTTTTGTCATTAGTTGCCTGTTTTGTATGTTCGATAAACGTTTTTTGGAATATAATAATAAAGTAATAATACTAGCCCTTTATTATGCACTGTGGCCGTCCTCTATTGGATCAGAGGGGATAGGCTTTAGTCCACCACGCTGGCCTAATGCGGATTGGTAGACTTCACAAACCTTCGAAATCCCTAAATAGAACTTTAGGTATGCAAGTTCCCTCATGATGTTTCCTTCAGCGTTAAAACAAGCGATAATCAATAATTAATACACACGTAACTTAGAAAAGTCAGAGGTACACTTTTGGGACTGGTTTCGAATCTGCGACTTTCGTCTCGACAGTCCGTACCACTCCCCATTGGTATATAGCACAAAAAATATAAATATCAGCAATCCGTATATTAAACTGTGAACGATCTGAGGGCCAATTCTCGTAATTTTAATTGTTCAAAATATCATTCCGATCTAATCTCAGCGACAAGAAAGTTGCAAATGGTATTCTGCTAAACCAATATTCAAGAACTTAGAACGCAATGATATCGAAAGTAGAATACAAGTTGACTGAACCAAAACGGCATTCTGGTAACAATAAATTTGACACTTAACTATATTCTTCTTCTTTTAATTGTGTTTGGCTCCACCGTAGATTGGTGATTTCGCCAGTGTCCATTGTGAGACACTTAACTATATAAAATGCATTTCGTCTACAGACAAACGTCAAAATATTGAGAACGAAATGTGACTGAAGGTGAAGCAGTGTTGCCAAGTGCACTGTAATTATAGCAGATCTACCGTATTTTCATGCCATCTACTGGACACGGTATTTTTATAAATACCGTATATGGAGACACAGTATTTTTTTACAGTCAAAATTTCGTATTATTATTGTATACTACTAGACAGGTTATTTAGAAGTAAAACTGCGTCACATAACGCGGGAGTTTGACAGTTCACAAACAGGGAGCGCAATAGGGGTTCTAGTTGAGAGTAAGCGAGATGATAATATTGAGTTACGGTCAATTGACTGCAACTTAGTAATACAACTAATTTACTATACTACAATTTATTATACTACAATTTCTATGTTCCGCGCAGCTTGTCTAGTAGTATACATAAAACTCTTTGATTAAACACATTAAAAAAAATAAACCGATATCATCATCATCGCAGCCATCCATTTCTGCAGCGATCGATATATACAAATAAAATGTTAAGTTAGTTTAGGATATAAAGTTTAAAATAAATTTATATTTTATTTAATAATTTAATTATTTCCTTTTTTGTATGACATTTTATTGCACTGTAAAATAGACTGTATTTTTTCCCATCAAGCACTGTATTTTTGACGCAAATGCCGTATTTTAATGTGGACAACACGGTATTTTCAAAAATCTGACTTGGCAACACTGAGGTGAAGTGACTGTGAGTTAACTGCAGACAAATTCAGTTAACTTTATTCTCTTTTACTGCAAACAACTAAAAGTAGTCAAAATTGTTCGACTTTGTGTGCTCGTTATTTCAGTAAAGTATTAGAAATGAGTTTACAGCCTATGTTACTCAGTGATAATGTAGCTTTCTAACGGCCAAGTTATATTTGAAATCGGCCCAGTAGTTTTTAAGTTTATTTGTTACATACAAAAATACAAAAAAATCTTTCCTCTCTAGAATATTAGTGTAATTATGAGAGCAATCGCACTGTCAAAATTCCCGCCAAAACTCTCGCACAATTTTTATTTAGTATAGATATGTCCTCAGCAGTGTTGCAAAATAAAAAAACCGCAATTCGGTAGAATTTCAAATTTCAATAAAATAATCGCGATTGTGGTTATTTCCGGAAAGGACTGCCGGAGTGGTGCTGTTGTGCCGTTTTCCTTTAGTTATGCCATGGAATAGATAAATTAATGAAATAAATAAAATACATGGAATTAGTCAAATCAATTAATTAAAAAATCATAACCTCCAGTTACGTAATTTTTTAATCACTGAAATTAGTCATATTGTGGGTATTTTATTGTGAGTTGGTAACATTGATTTTGTCGCTTAGGTCATTTTTAATTTCTAGAATTTATTCTATGGCAGCTGATACGTAAAATTCGGTAAAATACTTGTCATTGGCGAAATGCATAATAATGCGAAGCCATATTTTCAACAAAAGAAAGACATTGAAAGTTGATCGAATTGACAGTTTATATGCAATTTAACTGAGATGATATCGAATTTTTAAAAGAGCAGAATGCCATATTTTTAATTAATTCAAAATGTAATCTCAGTTCGGTTAAAATTCATTCGCAGTGTCAGTTAAAATAGCAGAATTGGCCCTCAGTAGAACACTTAATACCCATAAATACGTAATGGCACAGCTAACCGAATAGCGCCGTTCAAATCAGATTGAAATTTTCAAGCTTAAATATTCAAGCGTTTAGAAAGATACGGTGGTACATTCGTAACGCATTTTATACTTCGAAATGTTAAATGAATGTGTCGTAGAATATATTAAATAGCTAGCTTTTACTGACGGCTCCGTCCGCGTGAACGACCTTTTCCAGGATAAAAAAACCTATATCCTAGTCCAGGTCTTGGTCTACTTGTGTGCCAAATTTCATCTAAAACCGTTCAGACGTTAAGGCGTGATCGACTAACAAACATCCAAATTCACAAACATCCGAATTTTCACATTTATAGTAGTAGTAGGATAGTAGGATAGGATTTACAACCGATTTCAAAAAGGAGAATGTTCTCAAATCCTCTGCATTTTGTTTTTTTTGTACGTTACGCGATATCTCCACCAAATGAGGACCGATTTTGATGATTCTTTTTGTATAATTAAAGACCCCGAGGGTGGCTTCATATAAGCACATAAGTAATACTAGCTATTGCTTGCGACTCCGCCCACATGAACGGCTATTTCCGGGATAAAAAGTAACCTATGTCCTGATCCCGTCAAAACCGTTCAGCCGTTAAGGCGTGATTGACTAACAAACATCCAAATTCACAAGCTCATAAACATCCAAACTTTCATATTTATAATATATACATACGCACATGTGCCTGTAATCCCCGAAGGGGTAGGCATAGGTGTAACCAGTACACCCACATTTCGCCGAACGTATTCCCGTCCCTTATGTGATAGGGGGCGAGCCTATCGCCATACCGAGCACAAACTTCAGACTCCGGGCTGATACTGAGCATTTCGTAATGGAAAACCCAATACCACTTTACCCGACCCGGGGATCGAACCCGAGGCCTCAGCGTTGGCCTCAATCGAAACGCGTACTACGCATTACAACTGCGCCACCGAGGCACACACAGTCACATTTATAATACTCGCAGTAGTAGGATTATCACATTTTACAAAAGCATTACTATTAAATGTGAAAAAGAATTTTCATACCGACAATGCAATCACTATCGTAAAATTATGCTCATATTATTATTGCTGGCAGTAAAAAAAAAAAATTTTCATTTTAGCACTGAAATGTTCACATCATTTTGCTCACGGCGAAACCTTTTTAAAATTTCCAACCGCAATTGCATTCGGTTTACATTCATTTGAATATTTAAAGGATGAGAATTTTTTTGAACACATATATTTTGAATACCTCGTGTATAAAACATGATTTTCTTTATCATCTTGGAGCTACCGTTGAGTTCTTATATCTTAGAAGTATCTTTATTATTTATGAAGTAGCTACATTCTCCATATTATGTTGTAAGTTTTTTGTACCTAGACGAAGCTATTTTTATTTTAGACGCGTGCGAATTATATCGTTTAGATTCTAGAATACCTAATGTCTCAAGCCTATATTTTCTAGAAACGTGATTGTTTTAAAACGCTTAAATTCCTGAACATAATGTAGATTGCAAACGCATCAAAATTTGTTTTCACTAGATTCGCGATTAGGTTTATTTTTCCATGCGACCATTCCTTAACGTATTTCTTTCGTCCTAGGTCCTTGCGTGGCAGGAGTGGTGGGTCTGAAGATGCCACGTTACTGCTTGTTCGGAGACACAGTAAACACCGCTTCCAGGATGGAATCCCACGGCGAGGCGCTAAAAATACACGTCAGCCCTAAAACCAAAGAAGTGCTGGATCTGTACGACTGCTTCGAACTTGAATGTAGAGGAGAGATAACAATGAAAGTAAGTATTCGAAAAAGAATAAACAAAGTTGTAAAACTGCCTACCTATAATTATTGCGCTGACAAAAAAAAATATGAAAACTACAAAAAAAATAGTAGAACATCTGCAATTACCCTTTTAGCGACATGTTTAGTATTTTTGTATATTGATATTATACTTATTATTTATTTATTAAATCATTTATTCATAGTTACATAAGATCCATAGTGTATATCTAGTATATAGTATAAATTAATCTATGTTAGTAAAAACACAAACAAAATACCAACAACAATCATGCAACAATGTTTTATACATCGACAGTTATGTACTTATTCGAATATTTTCCTCCAGGGCAAAGGCAAAATGACAACATACTGGTTACTAGGCGAGAAAGTTCCCCAGAAACAAGATATTCAATCTTATGAAACAATTGAAATACGAAATAACATTGTTAACAATCCGAGCATTACATTTCAAGGACCTGACAGCCCCGCTTCTCATTCACTGACACAAAGCCACAGTCCAGATCAAAGCGAGACCAGAGACACAAACCATAAACCACCTGAAATTATGAGCGAAAGGGATAGAATTAAACACGAAATAGCAACGTTTGTTGCCAAAGACCTCATTAATAATATAGACAATGCTGTTAAGGAATTTAGAAAATCACAAAGTGCTACATTTCCTTCGACAGTGACCAATAATAAACTCATTTGTAATGGTAATGAAAAAGGCCTCATCACTCCTACGTATGACAAAGAATTGGTCATCAGTAAAGGAAAAGTTCGAGATGTCGTCAACAGATTTAACAGTTGTGTTATAACCACTGAAACGAAAACTACAAAAAGTAAAACCTTAAAAACTGAAGACTGAGGCATGTAATTGAAGAAAACAAACATTTTCTTGTCTGGTCTAAAGGTCTATAGATTCTATATGAATGTTTATAGTTTTAATATGGTAAAATGAATTTAACTGATATCAGTGTTACGTGCCAAGCACATAACTGTAGATACCAAAACTAAAATCTAGTCCTTATTGTTAAGATTTATTTAAATTATATATTTATGTGTTGAATTAGTGTAGTTTAATGTTGTGGGTGACTAAGAACCCTCCGAATTTTAATTAAGAATAGATATTTAAATGTATTAGGTGTTACACATACAATATTTAGATTAAGAAAATATTCGCCCATGCGAATCAGAAAGATGTAGTGAGAATAGTATGTGAATATGAGAAAAATCTATATTGTATTATACACTTAGACCCCGTAGTGTTTTTACTGACCTTTTATACTTCCGTATCTTTCTAGTCCCTTGTATACTCAAATGTAACGTAAGTGAGATTGTTAGTCTTTGACGTCAGATTAGAATTTACTGACGTTGTGTGGACTTGAGGTAATATGGATATAACATTTCTATGCCATACCCATTGTTTATTAATTTTCATATTAACTGGTACTTTTGTAATATAATGTAGATGTTACCCAAAGTTTCTCTAATTTTAGAGCATTATATTTCACCGTTCATGCTTTAGACAACTTACGGATAACATAAACGTTTTGAAGGAGTCTCGTCCTGTTATGAATGTCTAGAGACAAATTATAATATTAGTGTACAAGGTTGTTTGTGTTAATAACGTAGCGATGTTTCAATAGATCTCTATCTGGTGTAACCAACTTAAGTGTTTTATTGTGATACTGTTGTTTAAGTACAAGGCGTTTAGCAGAGCTGTGAATTTTATTTAATAATTGTTTAAAGTTCCTTTTTAGATTTATAAGCACAATGTGTTGTTTAATTGTTTTCAATTATGTCGTGAATAAAATATTAATGATTATTTGTTGTTTTTAAATGTCCCCTTTAGTTATGCTAGAATCGAAATAATGCATGTTTTAATTAGAACGAGGTCTTTTTGAACCAGAGAAGTAATCTTTATCGCGTAAATAATAATTATGATTAAAATATTATTATAATTGAGAATATAATACTCCTTATTTTGTACTTTCACCCTTTTGCAAAGCGTAACGTCCCGTCACTCCTAATATATTCCATTACGTAGAAGTGGTTCAACATAAACAGCTCTCAATGAAACAGTAAACAATGTTTTGAATTAGGCCATCGCCATTAGCAAGGCGACCAAGTAGAAAGCAATTAATTCCTTGACAAGAAACGTAATTAATCATCTTTGTCTCCTTTACTGAGATTTACTAATGTAGACCACAGTTAACGGGGTCATCTAAAATTAATAAAATTGAAGAGAACCACTCGTACCCAACCAATTACTTTACTTTACTTTTGGGATTGTTGTAATTAATGAAGAGATGGTTCAGCAAATTTCCTTCCAAATAGTGTACGTTTGTGAATTGTGATGTTTCATATAGTAAAATGATAATTGCTTGGGTCGTTGTGATGGCAGGTTCTTGATTAATTTTAAAAGTACATTGTACAAGTACAAGTATGTATTATTTTGAAAATTACTATTTCTATATTGGAGCTTGTTGATGAATTAATTTATTTTACCGATGAACCTATCATTTACACTTGGTTCCAAATTGAAATCAGGTTCCCATTGCGGGTTGTGGGGGGTCGGATGGCGGGTGGCCCTATATAATAGCAAATAACGTCAAGTCTATGGTCCGAGAAGGCGGACCTTGGCATTAAAGCCAGACAGAAATAAACAAAACAGATTCAAGTTTATTTATTTCTATTAATATATTTAATTTGAGAATTGATGGTAATACTTTAGTTAAACAAGCCGTACAGAATACTGGCATTTCAGAACAAACACGATTATAAACTAGGTTACCACCTAGGATCTACCGATCCTTCATATGCGAAGGAACGTCTGGGTAGGTACCACCGCTTTGTCTATTTTTGCCGCCAAGCAACAATGTGTAAGCACTGTTGTGTTCCGGTTTGAAGAACATTGAAGCCATTGAAATTACTGGACATGTTATAGTAATTATGTCTCGAGATGAAGAGCGCAGTACAGTGCCATGCAGTGCTTTGTGATTCAGATTTCTGCGTGGTGTTGCTTCTAATGTTTCTTTGAGTTATTCAGGTGAGCTGATGATAGAAAGTACTCCTTGTTAGTTAGGGGATAATTAATAGGATTTGGTACTACGGGGTTGATGAAATACTTGTATCGTACATACATTACTTAAATTTTATCACACCTTTCAATAGCACGTTAATAGGTAACTCAAGATCCTCAATTATAAAAAGCATTCCCAAATACCATTTATTGCTATTAAAATCGTATAAAAAATATAAACAAGCCTAAGGAAGCCATTTTCACCTTTAAATATGAAAGTATTTCTAGTTTAATTTCGACCTCAAATTTTAGAAACTTTTTTCATTATCGGATTTCCCAAACGCTTCACGCCCACTGATCACGGCTGTAGGCATCCCGTTCGTGTTTTACTTTAAATCTTAATTAAAATGTAAGTCATCTAAGAAAGTGATATTTGTGTTAATCTTCTGTTTCTGCTTTGAATATTAAAGTATAATACGAAAGATGAAAGGTGAAACATTAATATTCGAATTGGTCATCTACTTGTGCTTGTGCTTCTCAGTATAATTTGGTGGATACAATCGCAATTCGTCTTAATAATCCTATTGAGTGCTTTCAATAAAGACATCGTCGTGGAGGAATAAATGAAGGACAAACTTTAAAGAATATCTCGTACTAAGAAGGTTCACTAAACTTTAATTCTGAAATTTATTACACAAAATTCAAAACCATCTGTATCTTTAAATTTTTTATCACTACCAAATTGGATGCATACTATACGAAACATGAATTCAAATATCTGCGAGAATGCCTGGATTCTCAGAAAACTCATAACTAGTAAAATCTAGCTTTCAAATCAACAAGGTCGTTTTAAGGTCGTCGTTAGATGTTATTACATGTTTATAGAAGCTTGCATTAACCAGATTATAAAGTTGAAATTCAGTTCAATAGTATGCTTGTCGAAGATTTACTTTTATTTATTTCATTTATGTAGGGTCTGTAAAATCTACGGTATCCGTAGGTAAGTTCAATTAAAAATGATAATAATTGATGCTCGTATAACAGAATAACACATAATCACTTTACTCCTATTTAAATGATTTTTGGCACACAAGCAAGGCCAACGTTCTAGAAAGAAAGAGAGAAACCTTTGTTCATGCATAACTGTACACTACAACATCATTAAAATAATATCACAGAACAGAGTTCCTATACCTCCTATAGACTGCCTCGGTGGCGCAGTTGTAATGCGTACGCGTTACGATTAAGGCCAACGCTGAGGTCTCGGGTTCGTTCCCCGGTTCGGGTAAAGTGGTATTGGGTTTTTCTATTACGAAATGCTCAGTATCAGCCCGGAGTCTGGAATTTGTGCCCGGTATGGCGATAGGCTCGCCCCCTATCACATTGTGGGACGGAGATACGCTCGGCGAAATGTGGGTGTACTGGTTACACCTCTGCCTACTCCTTCGGGGATTACAGGCGTGAGTGCGTATGTAGAGATCCTATACGTTGGTCGCCGCTATGTACACAGTTACAGGAAAAGATCCAAACTCAGCATTATGCTACAGATTACTTCGCAGACGGCAAAGACCGCGACGAAGCAATAATCGCAGTCCAGGGCCATGCAGAGCTATATCATTCAAAGTTCGCATTGCTGTTGCTTCTGTTTATGGGGAGGCGTGACGCTTACCCTCAGGCGAGCGAAATGCTCGTTATGTCATTTAGGCTGATACAAAAGAGGTTTAAGCAATTCATGTAAATCCGACTAAGTTTCGTCATTAACGCTAATAAAAAAAACGAATTGGCTGACTTTGCTTCCCAGCCAGAATTAGGTCACATGTCACTCCAGTCTCCCAGATAATTGCAAGTCATACATTTATAGTAGATATTTAATATATCATAGAATTCGTTTATATTCATTTGAACTAATTTCCACTATTCATGCGTCTGGATCACGTCAAACAATTTGTCTTAACTTATTTATTTATTTACTTGTCTCGGTGGCGCAGTTGTAATGCGTACACTGTAAGACTGCTGTGCTGTCTCGGGTTCAATCCCCGGGTTAGGTAAAAAGATAATGGGTTTTTCTATCATGAAATGCTTAGTATCAGCCCGGAGTCTGGAACTGTGACCAGTATGACGATACTCATCACATAATGGGACGAAAATAAGCTCGGCGATATGTGGGTGTACTGGTTATACCTCTGCCTACCCCTTCTGGGATTACAGGCGTTAGTGCGTATGTATTATTTACTTGTGGGAAGGCTTACAGACTAATAATATACGTAATATGTAGTAACTTTTTAAATAACTTAATTTGCTAATTACAAGCCTCCGCTAATAAATACTTAGATACAAATACTATTATTATACCAAATATAATAATTCAATAATACTCGTATTATTATCAAGAACTGTCACAATACGAGTCAAGAGCGGTTCCCAAAGTGTTAAACAAAAAAACTCTTGAACTAGATTGCCTTTAGGCATAATTACTGTGGTGCAAATCAGGTCAATATTAACAGCTTCCGTAGCGCCTGTAACGTATTCAAAGCTTGTTCTGCCGATCCCACTGCGAGTGGAATAAGGGCAGGTGGAAGAATAAAATATCAATATTGTGATTTAAAGGCAACCCATTGAAGCTATTCCAACTTCGCAATACAAAAGCATTTTGTCATAGCAAAATAGAAACGATAAAACAAACAGAAAGCCCTGAAGCGAGTGATTTATAACGTCTGAAAAATATTGGAGTGTGAAAAATGATACGTATGTACAATAACAATTCCCTTGTCTTGTTTGGTGATTGATCGAGTGGTTCCATATTATTTTTATATTGTTTCCCGATGAAATGCTCTTAAGCGTTTATGGAAGTCAATCCGTGAAATCAGTAATATCAATTGCTTTTTGGTTTAAGGATATCGGATTTATTGGTTTTGAAGTAATGTTTACTGTTTTTATAGCATACGCCAGCAACCGAGCAAGTAGGTCACCTGATGGTAAATGATCTCCATCGGTCATGTACGCCCACAATAACAGAAGAATCATGGGCGCGATGCCGACCTTAATGGAAACGAATTGGAAAGGGAAGGGGGATTTGGATCTCCGGATATCTCACTCACTGTACGAAACGCAGCAGCGAGCTGCTACTTTACGTCGGCTTTCTGTGAGAAAGTTGTAATGACCCGATCGAGCCAGCTAAAACTTTTAGTTAGTGATAGAGCGACGCTGTAGACAAACCTATCTACAGCGTGGCTCTATCACTCACAAAAATATGTAAAATAAGGATTATATTTAGTATTTATTTCTTTTTCAAGTCGATATTACACTTTTGTTCTATGTAGTTCTGAATGATCTCAGTGTTCCATCAGTACAATAATATAGAAATCGTCGATACGTTGCCGTTATAGAAGGTTCCTTTTTTATTTGCCTGAATGACGCAAAGAGCAGATTGCTCGTCTGGTGGTAAGTCTCATGTCTATCCATAAATAAAAGCAACACCACACAGAGCTTTGAATTACAAAGCACTGCAGGGCACTGGACTGCTTAATATTTTTATTGGCTTCAATGTTCTCCGAAACACAACAGTGCATACACACCGCTTTCGGACGATAGAAATAGACTAAGCCGTGGTACCAACCCAGAGGGCTTCTCGCATACGAGAAACCTACCACATTGTAAAGTTCCTAATCGTATCGGAAATATTGCAAGCGAAAGCTGATTCCACAAGGACGCTGGATGTACGGCTAAGATAAATTCCCGTAAATCGCATTGTTGAGGAATATCAGCCTTTAGGATGGTTGGAATAGAAACACAACATGTGAGGTGTGGTGCTATAATGGAATTCGGTAACTGGTATTAATTTAAACAGTTTTTTATAGTACTAGGGGCTATGCCCATGTTTTTTCACAAAACATAAAATAAAAAATAACTTAAAGTCCGACGAATATGAGACATATCTTACTTTCTTCCCCGCATTATTCTCCATCGATTGGTATCGGTCTCCACCCCTTACCCCCAGCGGTTTCGGAGGAGATAGCGTGACAAGCTTTTGGCAGCGGCGGTGCCAGTTACTTTTTTTAGAATAGAGAGATAGGCGAACGAGCAAGTGGATCAACTTATGGTAAGTGATCTCCACCGCCCACAATACCAAAAGAACTATCGGCGCGTTGCCAACCTTATAGGAAAGGGATAATTAAGGGATTGGGAAGGGGAGGGGGATTTGGGCCTGCGGGTATCTCACTCGCCGTACGAAACGCAAGCTGCTACTTTACGTCGGTTTTCTGTGAGACATTGGGAACGACCCGGACGAGCCGGCGCATTCGTGCTGTAGACAATAAAGTCTACAGCGTGGCTCTACCACTCAAGCGTGTTCACTCACAGTTCTCCGGACACTCCCCACGATAAATAATGCAAAGAGACGCAACGTTTCTTCTCATACACTTTGTCAATAAATCCGTGAAATAGTAATTTATATTTGGTGGTTAAATAATAAATGTAACGGTCAGACTAATCTGTCCAGTTTCGCTGATAAAGTAGAATTTTATCTGAATGTGAATGTGGAAACTGAATGTAATGTATAATCCGATGTCTTCTCCGGGGATTACATAAAGGAATTTTCGAATAAAGTAATCTTTTGTAGATTATATTTTGTATCTCGAGAGATTTGTGTATTTATATAAATATATTTTCTTCATAGTTACATTATTACAGTAGCGGCATCGCACGCTATCGCTATATTTTGGGCATATGTATGATCCACAGTTTTATTAATATTATGTAAGTAAGTATGTAAGAAAAAAATACCGTTCTTCATTAATGCAATAGTGTCGTAATGCTGTATTAACTATTATTGTATCGAAACTACAGTGTTTTATCTTATATATAAAATTTATTTCGTGTCACAATGTTAGTAACCATACTCCTCCGAAACGGCTGGACCGATTTTTATGAAATTTTATATGCATATTCAGTAGGTCTGAGAATCGGCTACTATCTATTTTTCATACCCCTAAGTGATAAGAGTTGTCCACCCCTAAAATTTATTTTTTATTTTTTGGACAATATTTTAGTTAGAAAATAAAACAAAAAAGGTGTTGAAATCGGCACTGCTTTGGCTTTTTTTAGATCGAGCTAATTAGAATGTATCGTGTTTTGAATCTTTAATATCACTCAAATAGGAATGTGCATGACTTAATTTTTTTAATAATATTACTTAAAATTGATATTGACAAGATACCTACAAAATTGGGAGAACATGCGGTTAATTCGAGTGATAGAGCCACGCTGTAGACAGTTATGTCTACAGCATGAATGGACCGGCTCATCCGGGTTGTTATCACTATCTCACAGGAAACTGGTATAAAGTAGCAGCTTGCAGCTGCGTTTCGTACGGTGACTGAGATATCTGGAGGCCCAAATCCTCTCCCTTTCCCAATCCCCTAATTATCCCTTTCCTTTAAGGTCGGCAACGCGCTTATGATTCTTTTGGTAATGTGGGAGTACATGGGCGGTGGAGATCACTTACCATCAGGTGACCCACTGGCTCTTTTGCCGCCAAATGCAATAAAAATAAATACAATTGAAAAGTGTTTTATGGAGCTTTAATTAGTAAAAAATACGAATACTAGTTAGCCCTGTGTTATTCACGTCCCACTGCTGGGCACGGGCCTCCTCTAATGACTAAGAGCGGTTAAGCCTTAGTCCACCACGCTGACCTAATGCGGAAACGATATCAATCAGTAAATCCAACCTATATATACGTCAGAAGTTACATCAACAAATATTTCGGATTTCTCAACGACATTCCATAAAAGGTTTGAAAAATGAGATTATTTGAGGTTTGATAAATAGATTGTATAAATTTGAAAGCAAATTTTTGCATCCAATTAATCAAGTTTTATGGACATTTTTAAAACTATTTTTGGGGTTACACCGACGATGAATGAGCTTCGAAATGAATATTTTAAATTACATTGTTGCAGCACTATTTTTGCACCTCTGCCTACCCCTTATAGGATACAGGTGGAGCTTATGTATAATATGTTTATAAACTAATCAAAGTAGGAAGATATTTTGATGAACACTTAGAAGGTTACCACTGTTTCTCAGAAAATCGAGGGGAAGTCGCAGCTTGGTGCTGCGTTTCGTACCGTGAGTGAGAGTATCCGGAGGCCCAAATTCCCTTCGCAATCCCTTTCCTCTAAGTTCGGCAACGCATCCATGATTCCTCAGGTATTGTGGATGTTCATGGGCGGTGGAACTCTTTTACCATCAGGTGACCCACTTACTCGTTTGCTGGCCTTTGCTATAAAAAATAATTTTATGTACTTACTTAGAACAAAAAATATACTAGATATATAGGTATTTTTAATACACCACTACTGATTTCAGCTACATCACTCGGAATAAGTCAAAGGGTAAAGTTCTTTACTAAAGTTTCCTGTCTCCCTTCTAGTTATAGTTTAGTGCCAAAGTTTGTGTTCAGAAGTTAACGACCTAATGGCAATTTATTTTCTACAGAGGAAGTTGAATGACTTTTATAAAATAGAATGTTTATTACGGATCTCGATCTAACTCAATTTGGAATAAAAACTATGCCGTTTTCCAATAACCTTTAAAAAAAAATAGGTTTCAACGGCTATTTCCAGGTGATATTTTATTTTATTTCATTTTACAAGGTACAGTTACAGACTATAGACAGCATTAGATCTATGTTTATTTCAATGTAATTAAGTGTGAAGTCCACTTACAAGTATACACAGCAATTCAAATTTAAGGTTATAAACAAGATGATAGGTCCCTCGTATACGGTTGGTGGTGCGGTTGTCTATTTCTGCCGCCAAGCAGCAGCGTGTAAGCACTGTTGTGTTCTAGTTTCAAGGACATTGAATCCAGTAAAATTACTGGTCAATATGAGACTTAACATCTTAGTCTCGGGGTGACGAGCGCAGTCCAATATTAGGCAGTTCTTTGTAATTCAAAGTTCTGTGTGGTGTTCCTTCTGTTTATGGGTAGGCGTGGCGGTTACCATCAGGCGAGCAACCTGCTCGTTTCGTCGCTGAAGCTAGTAAAAAACAGCCTTTGAGTAAATGCTATTTACCAAATCATATATACAATGTTCAAATACTCACAATATACATCGTGCTACAGAAAGGTGTGGTCATATATCAGGGTCTATACATACTCCTGGTAGCGAGTGTTTATGTATCCTAAAATTTCACGCAAATTTTAATAATTCGTTTATTACGATCAATAACGTCCATATCTCTATAAATTAAGTGAAGCGCGTGAGCGTGGATAATAATGCTAGAGTTAGACAAGAGCTCAGCCGTTTATAAGTATTGTCCAAAGTTGCAACTGTAATATCGACATGTTACTCATTCGAAATAATACTTTATCAATTATGTTCAAGCAACGAAATCGGACCCCACCAGTTTCTTAGCTTATGTATGCTGTCAATAGAGCAGAGGTAATTACTTTTTTATAGCAAAGGTCGTAAAACGAGCAAGTGGGTCACGTAGTGGTAAAGCACTTCACCGACCATGAACCCACAATACCAGAAGAATCACGGACTCGTTGCAGAATTTAGGAAAAGGGATAATTAAGGGGTTGGAAAGGCAACGGGGGATTTAGGTCCCCTGATATCTCTCTCACCGTACAAAATGAAACAGTAAAATTCTACTTCATATCTATTTCCTGTGAGACAGTGGTCACAACCCGGTGGAGCCGGCCCGTTCATGCCGTAGACAAAACTGTCGACAGCGAGGCTTTGCCATTGCGGACAAAACTGTCTACAGCATGGCTGTATCACCTTTACGCTATTGTGTGTTACATTTGTTGACTGATCTAATTTCACTAGAAAGTAAGAAATTTTGATAGACATTCGGATAAGGTTGATTAATCAATGGTCTGTCATATTTCTGTCATGTGACTAATATTATTAATATTTAAAAACTAACGCCTGGTCTCTAAAAGACTGATCAATGTTAAATTAACTAATCAAATGTCCAATCTTATGAAAAGTCGAAATTGAGTTGCTAGAAGCGTGATCAATGGCTTTGATTTGACACACATGTTAGTTAACATAACTTTAAAATTAATATGTAAAATCGTATGTCAAACGGTACTAAAGATGCATCAAATACATTAATTGACTGATGGCTGATTATAAATAATTTGGTGAAATTGGTTCTAAGTTTATTTTATGAAGTCGAATTAAGTACGTTGATATATAATAATTATCTGCCCACTCCATTACGCCCTCCGGTTAATTAAAGGTATCTGATAAACGAGGGAAAATTATAGCCTATCTGAGGCAATCTGTGCATGATATTTTCTTTGCGGGTCGATAGGTTTACTCTGGCTATACTTTTTTCATTAAGTGGGCATATTTAGTGGGCGAGTGAGGTGGAACTTAGTACAGTTTATCGGGTGGGCAGGGCTCCATATAAATTATCCTATAGATTTTTTTATTAACTTTAAATGACGAGACAAGCAGGACGCTCGCTTGATGGTAAGCATCACGCCTGCCCATAAACACCAACCAGAAGTTCGAATTATGAAGTACTGCATGCCACTGAACTGCGCTCGTCACCCTGAGACATAAATTGTAAAGTCTCATAATTCCCAGTAATTTCACTGGCTTTAATTTCTTTCAAACCGAAACACAATAGCACGCAGTTGCTTGAAGGCAGAAATAGACAAAGCGCTTATATCAACCCAGACGGTCTCTCGCTATCGAGAGACTTACCAACAACTTTTTTTTTTCTTGTCGCGAGGAAAAGCGATTTATTGCTACCGCCCGCCCCGGGGGGAAGAGGAACGGTTATGTTGGGTTCACCGGCCTTACGACCCAACGTTAAGCCGCCCGGGAGAGATGGTAAACATCCAGGCGACCGCTGGGCCGAGTCCCTGGCGCTATATACACCCTATACCGGCATACCAACTAACAACCCCGCGGTGGCCATCTTCGGCGCATTAGGAACGGCCCCGGGTTCCCGAGGCGAGAAGGGTCCCGGCTTCAGCCGGTACCGTCCCTGCGCGGTGCCGCCTTGCAGCCCGTCTTCAAATATGGGGGGCTCAGAAGCCCCCGCCACCGAAGGACGCTCTCGGCGTCAACGGCAGCAACGAGGCCAACCACGCGTGCTGCCGTCCATCCCGGGGTCGCACATACAAGAATGTTAAATATAAAGGGAGCTACAACAGCCCCCCGCTGCGCGCCCGCGACCCCCGATGGCCGTTATTACTCGCCTCTTACGACAGGCAGGGGATACCGTGGCGGAATTCTCCAAATGCCCCCAAACCACAGGGCGGGAGACGCCGGTCAGTCGTCACTCCGGCGTCTCCTACGTCTCCTCTGGCGGCGGGAGGGATCGGGAACTAGCCGACACAACCTTGTGGGACACCAGCATTCACAGGCTTGGAGTCTGAGCATGAGCCGTTAACTACGACCTTGATGCTCCGCTCTGTAAGAAAACTGGTGACCCAGCTATAAAGTTTCTCGGGAAACCCGAAGGAAGACAGCTTTGAAAGAACCGCTTTGTGCCAGACCCGATCAAAGGCCTTCGCTATATCTAAGCCAACCGCTAAGGCCTCCCCCTTGCTCTCAACTGCCTCTACCCATCGTTGAGTTAGGTACACTAGAAGATCACCAGCTGATCGACCCCGACGGAAGCCGTATTGGCGGTCACTAAACAGCTGGTGATCCTTTAAATACCTCAGAAGCTGGCAGTTGATTATGGACTCCATTGTCCTGCTGAACAAGGAGATTATAGCTATGGGCCTGTAACTGGAAGGATCAGAGCGATCACCTTTTTTTGGGATCGGATGCACTAAAGCTATCTTCCAAGATTTCGGGACAATGCCTTTGAAATAGGAGTGCCGAAAAAGGCGCGTAAGCACGGGTGCCAACTCCGGAGCACATGCCCTTAAAACAATAGGAGGAATCCCGTCAGGTCCACTCGACCTATGGATATCCAGGGAGAGCAATGCTTTCCGCACTGAGCTTTGCCGAAAACGAATTTCCGGCATAGTGCTCTCACATCTCGGGATGGTCTGTGGTAAGCTCCCCCCGTCATCAAGAGTCGAATTAGACGCAAAAAGATCGGCTTTCTCTTTCGCGTTGTGCGCCAGAGAGAGATCCTCCCTGCGCAAAGATTTTGCGCAGGGAGGATGACTCTCTCTGGAAGTGATGGCTGACAGAAGTTTCCTAGGATAGCCTTGGCGAGGGACCAGAACGCACGAGTTCCCGAAGGAAGGCGAGCAAGCTTCTCGCCAATGCCTCCTATATACTTCGACTTTGCCGCAGCGATAACTCTTTTGAAAGACCTGGAGGCATAGTTATACTCCTTTTTGGAGGCGCTAGTGTTTACATCCGACGACACAAGTTTTAGCCCAAGTTTGGTAACATTTCTGTTTCAAGCGAGAAGCCAATTTACAGGAATGACCAAACCAGGGCTGAGACTTGCCGCCGACGGGTACCACATTGTTTGGATGCCTAGCATATACAGAAGCCTGGTTGGGTCACCGCCGACATGTATGAAAAAGGACCCACACAGGCCCACACCACAAGTGAAAAGTACAAATTTATTAAGGGCTCCTTATTGCCGCATTCACGAAAAAATTCAATCTTTATATGTTTATTTGTGAATTGCTGTTGCACGCGGCTCCGCCCGCGTGAATGCCTTTTTTTTTAATTTTGTCTAAAAGATAAAAAATAAAAATTAGGGTGGACCACCCTTAACATTTAGGGGGATGAAAAAAATTACATACAAATCGGTCCAGCCGTTTCGGAGGAGTATGGGAACGAACATTGTGACACGAGAATTTTATATATAAGATTTATCTCAAACGCTGCAGAGAGGGGTGCCACTATCAAGTTTCTGCCCCGGTTCGAAAAAATCTTAGATCCGGGGCTGGTTAAGTCTGTAGGATTGTGATAAAGAAAAATACACTTTTGTGAATACACTGGTTTACTACTAACTATTACAAATTATACGCATCGGAGCAGAGACCAGAGGGGAGAGAGCGTTATTATTTTCGCGGGAAACTTAACGGCGATCACAGACGTCAAAACCACAGATTATAATGTGTCTATGGTTGCGTTCCAATCGCATCACCCTCCTCTGAACGCAACAATCCCATATTTATAACACAAAAGTAATGCTTATCTCTAATAACACCTTTTGTCAATATATCAGCTACATTTGTATCACCCTTTACATAGCAAAATTTTAAATTACATTTATTGACATGATCTTTCAAAAAATGATACCTAATATCCAATGTGTTTGGATCTAGGTAAATAACTGTCATTAACACTGAGTTTTATGGCACTTTGATTGTCACTGAAGATAGTGATAGAGTCTTTATCCTGTGGCTGCTGGCCCAGTTCCTGCTGCAGCTGTTGTAGCCAGAGTGCCTCCTGTGCAGCAGCGGACATGGCCATGTACTCCGCCTCAGCCGTAGACAGAGCAACAGTTGGCTGCTTACGTGATCCCCAAGAAATCGCGCCTCCCTGTAACATAAATATGTAGCCCGTGCACGATTTGCGGTCACGGGCGTCACTCGCCCAATCTGCGTCGCAGTATCCAGTGATTTTATCTTCACCTTGTTTGGTATATGTTAGCTTGAAACCTTTTGTACCTTGCAAATATCTGAATACTCTTTTCAAAGCAGTCCAGTGCTCAGACTTCGGTTCCTTATTAAATCTGCTGAGTGCGTTCACAGCAAAGGATATGTCTGGTCTGGTTCCCTGTGCTATATAAAGTAAACTTCCGATGGCTTGCTGGTATGGACAACTCAGAGTTTCTTCTTGTGTATTATTAACAAATTTGAGTCCTACTTCAAATGGAGTCTTGGCAGCTTTGCAATTTGACATCTGAAATTTTGCTAGAGTTTCAGTGATGTACCTCTCTTGGTCCAACATAATGGTACCTTTAGTTCTGGTTACAGTAAGCCCCACACATTGGCTTACCTTACCAAGATCTGTCATATTGAAATGTTGTTTCATTTTCTCCTTTAATACATTCATCATTTCCTTATCAGAAGTAAATATTAATATATCATCAACCCATACTGTGATAAATGCCCCCTTTTTAATATCATAATAAACACACGGATCAGTTTTAGATTGCCTCATACCAATTTCCTTCAAAACATTACTTAACTTTAAATTCCATAGTCTGCTTGCCTGCTTAAGTCCATATTTTTTGATGGTTTTCTGGCAACACATGGCATCATTCATCAGACCTCAACCCCCTACACACCTCAGCACAATGGTTTGGCTGAGAGAATGAATAGGACCCTAGTCGAAAGAGCCCGATGCATGATATGTCAGTATCAATCTCCCCTTGCAAAAATGCAGATATGGCATCCATCTGTTCTATTTCAAAATCATATTTTGCCGCTAGGGCTAACAGATATCTAATGGATGTATACCTTACCACCGGTGAGTAGACTTCTTCATAGTAAACACCCTTTTTCTGGGCATAGCCTTTTACTACTAATCTCGCCTTGTATTTTATTACATTGCCAGTTTGATTAGTTTTGCTTTTGAAGATCCATCTGCATGGCAGAGCCTTTTTTCCTGGAGGTAAATTCACTAAGTTCCATGTATGGTTCTGCATTAAAGAAATGTATTCCTGATCCATTGCTTTTACCCATTCCTTTGCATGAGGTGATGATAAAGCCTCATTAACAGTTTGCGGGTCTGAATGGTTTGTGAGGAAACAAAGAAGACCGCTTCTGCTTTCATCAGCTTGCCTTTTTGATCTGAGCGTCACATTACTGGTAATATCCTGTTGTACATACCTAGGCGGTTGGTAAGACTCATCTGAGTCAGATTGATAGTCACTTGAGCTCCCATTATCAGCTCCAGTCACATTTGAATCTTCATTAGAATCTCGGAATGACTGAAGTGGGACCGCCTTGACATCTAACTGCTCCCCACACGCTTGATGTTCAGGAATCTGACTGATGACCTCTGGACTGTCATCGGTAGGCACTTGCACTGAAATATTTTTTTTTTTAGGTATTACCAAGCTACTCTTTTCATAGAAAACAACATCTCTGCTTTTAGTGATTTTGTGAGTCTTTGGATCCATCAACCGGTATCCTTTAGTGTTCTGGCAATCTCTGGCAAAATGACCATGTTTATTACACACATAACATCTTACCATTTTCACTATAGATATTGCATCCTTTTTCATTAAACACTATCTTGCAACCATTTTTAACAATAGTACTTACAGAAAGTAAATTGGCAGCTAATCCTGGAACATATAGCACATTATTAACTTGGATCTTTTTACTTTGTGAAACATCAACATCGATACTTCCAACTCCCTGCACTGACAGTGGCTCCTTATTGGCTACAGTGATAGTTTTGACTGATGGCTCTGTGACATTGTACATCCACTCTCTTCGGCCGGACATATGCATTGATGCACCGGAGTCTATATACCATCTTTACACTCACTGTGCCGGTCTTATGTAGTTCGTCGGAATGTAACTTTTCTTTACGGAACCACGCTCTGCTACCATGTAGGATTGTTATTTCGCGGGAAATTTAACGGCGATCACAGACGTCAAAACCACAGATTATAATGTGTCTATGGTTGCGTTCAAATCGCATCAAAGTCCGTCATCTTTTCGCCGTAAGTACGTACCTGTAGGCCTAGTACGAGTTACATATACGTTCACAGTTTTCGAATTCGTATAAAATTACTACCGTCGAAGTGTCAAATTGGTAATTCATACGGTAATAAAGGAAATAATCGCTCGAAAACAAATTTCATATTCGACTAATATGAAATAAAATTAACCATATTATTAATTTTAATTCATCATAGTTCCCACTAGTGGCTACTGATACTGGACGTATGGAGAGAAAACGAAAACATTCAGCAGCCTCCGTGGCGCAGTGGGCGAGTAGCCGGCTGCGAAGCGAGAGGCCGTGGGTTCGATTCCCACACCGAAACAAATGTTTGTCTGATCCACAAATATTTGTTTCTGGTCTAGGTGTTGTGGGATCGCAAGTCCCTCGTAGTTTCTGATACCCACGATACAGGTTAACCTAGTGTGGGTTCAGGCCTATGTGTGTGACGGTTGGGTGTATTTATTTATTTATTCATCGTTTATGAAAACGATTAAATCTTGAACTGAACAGGAGAAAAAAAAGTAAACGATTGCAACTTTACCCTAGTTAAAGGTTACGCGGTGACGTTGCTTTCAGTAAATGTCGCTAAATAGAAATGTCTAGAATCCATTACGTTTGCTATTAGGCAATGGCTTGTCTATGTTGATTACCGTCATTAAAGAAATTTACTGCGGCCACCACTGATAAAACTGTATTTATTGTCGTCATTTTGTGGTTGAATTGCTTATTCAGTTAGGCCAAAATCATTTTGGAACTATTTTATTCGTGCATATTAAAATAAGCAGAGATAGCTCAAGGGGAGTGGTACGGTCTGTCGAGACGAAAGTCACAGGTTAGAAACCAGCCTCAAGAGCACACACCTGTGTCTTTTCTAAGTTATGTGTGTATTCATTTTTAATTACAGCTTGCGTTAACGGCGAAAGAAACATCGTGAGGCAACCTGCATATCTGAGAAGTTCTTCATAAGAATTGCTAAGGTATGTGAAGTCTGCCAACCCGCATTAGGCCAGCGTGTGGACTAAGGCCTGACCCTTTCTCATTTAATACAATATCAAAAGAATGATGAACGCATTAAGGGAAAGAATTGAGAAGCGGAGGGGGGATTTAAAGAAAGTAAGCAAGAAAATGTTTTTATTACGATACCCTCACACATACAGCTAGAATACTAAAATATTTAAAACAAACAAACACAAAACGACAATTTATAACATTAAATACATCTATTAACAATAAAATCGTATCATTATTAATCGGTTGTGTGAGGCCGTAATTGATCCTATCTCAGGTTAAAATTGCTACAACGTGATATGCGTTGTAGCGCTGGTTTTCAAATGGTAACCCTAAATGAGGTCACGGTCAGTACAAGATATCAAATATAATATGATACAATTATTTTAATTAAAATAGAGTTTATGGTAAGATACTTGAAAAATGAATAAAATTTGTGTGAAATAATATACGAAGAAAATAAAATAAAAGAGGTGAACAATTTTATTTTGGCAGTAAGGCTATGTGCCTTCGCCGAAAACATAAAACGAAACAAGAAATAAATAATGTTATGAAAGTGACAGTGACAATGACACATGCAACTACATTGCGTAACGAGCAGTACATTACGAGAGAGTTTTGGCGGGTTTTTTTTTATTTTTTTTATTGTAATAAGTGAATTTAGGTGATTTTTGACCAAGGGTATCGATCGATCTTGTGCGTTCGATCCGCTTGAAGAAAGTCGTCTAAGAAGCATTGAACTGAAAGGAATTTGGATTTGGACCTTTGGATTCACTAACCGTACGAAATGCAACAGGAAACCGTTAATTCACATCTGCTTTTTTGTTAAACAGTGGACACTTGTCGATGCGGCCCATTCATGCTGAAGACAAACATTATATTATTATTAACATTCTAAAAATAGCTAAAGTTGTTATTGTTATTTTCTTCAAACATAGTAAACAACCACCTCGATTTACCTTTCAAAAAGGCATTTAAATCGATCCATTCGTTTAGGGGCTACGGTGCCACATATGGACACACCCACAAACAGACAACCGGGTTAAACTTAATACCAATAACACCACTCTTTATTTTAGGGGTTAAATAGGACTATAAATACACGGAAAAGTCCAAGGGTCTTGTTTATCAGACTATGTTTCTCGCCCGGCAGGATTTCATTTACTTAACCGGATACCGGGTAAATCAAATTGGATTCGTGACAAGAAACTCAGAGTCCGACTTGTGTTTATATTTGGATCCAGTTCTGCCAAAATGTATAATGTGACATAACATTACATTAATTTTGAGAAAAAGACGTAATGAATAAGTTAGAATCCATTCAAATCTGATAGAAGGTAATTATCAAATGACAGACGACGCAAACCCTGTCGTCACCGTGCAAAATGGCTTTTATTTGCACGCGTGCGAGAAACATAGTCAGATCTCCTCTCTACGTACTCATCAATGCTTATATTTAAAAACATAATTGCGGGCTCATTTTTTTACAAATTTCGATTGTGTTTTGACAAAAGGTTTCCTTTTCGTATTATTTTTTGTTAACAGTTAATACCATCGAAATAAGATGATAAAACGTAACTCAAGAAAAAATTACCCTACCAAACCAAATGGGGTGGGGCTATAAAAGTCCGTGCAGCTCATTCATTCATCAATTCATAAAAAAGCAAATTGTCGAAGGAAGCATACAGCCTACAGCCAAGTTGACATCGTTCCATTGCAGATTATTTGAAATCAGATCTTTATTTTAATTATTTGAATTTTAATAATGAACCAAATAAATTGATAGGCATCGTTTATAAAATGAATAAGAGAACAAATTTTAATGAAGAGAAGCTTCAGAAATAATTATATTAGAGTAGTATTTGATTTCATCATTAAACTTCGTATTGTCTGTCAGGCTTAATGTGATTTTCCTTCGTTCACAGTCGTAACTAATTATAAAGCATTCCACTTAGGTAAATGAGTTTTTTTTTAAATACGATGACAGAACCAACATTGTTCTAGCGTGGATATTTTTCAATAAAATATACGTTTAATTAAAATTAATATTTTGTTCAATAATTTTCGCACAAATTGCTTGTTTCCAACCAGAATAAGCTATGATTTTAAAATGTAACATTTTATATTCCAAAAACTTACTAATGATGCGTGTCATTTTAATGAAATATATTATACCTATGAATAATAATTACAGTATGTAATTGATTTTTGTATTGAACCAAAATTACAATAGTTTAATTGTAGACACGAATTATTATTAACGGAACAAAAAAACTATTTCACGTGATCTATTAAAATTCTTTACTCGGATTTTAAACCTATGGCACTGAAATCAGTTATTATGGCTTGCGACGACATAAGTGAAAGCCATATAAGGCAATATGTGAGGTTTATTTTTACTAAAATCTTTTATGTCGTCATAAGGTCGTGAACGTCTTTCACTAGTCCATATTACGGACCTTTAGCTAGAAATCATAAAAAAATATGAAATAAACTTTGGCTTTGACATGACATGGGAATGGACGGCATAACACACACTGATGACATAAATTATGGGCTTCGGTAATGTTCCGTTTTTACGAATTAGTACGAATATACAGTGTATGTCCGGCCATCAAGTTCCAATCAGTAACTCAAGAAAAATACATGAGTAGGTACATAATACATACATACACACTCACGCCTGTAATCCCCGAGGGGTATCCAGAGGTGTAACCAGTACACCCACATCTCGCCGAGGATCCGTCCCATGCTGTAATAGGGTCACCTCCTATTTATCTATCGCCAAACCGGGAACAAAACTCCGGGCTTATACTAAGCATTTTGTGATAGAAAACCCCAAAATCAACTTTGATCCGACCCGGAGATCGAACCCAAGACAACAGCATAGCAGTCGTACGTATTAAAACAGTCTGAGTGTAAAATAAAAATTTGAGATTATAAAACCGAATAAAAAAGCTTTCTGTCAACGAGTAAATACCGCTAAACTAATTACTCGTTACTTGAAATATATTAAATAGAGATTAATTAAGGAAAAGCTGTAACTAATTTTATTATATCGATTAGGTTAGCTAATAAAAGTAGCAGCGGCACTAAACCGCTCGTAAACCCATATCAATAGGTTACGAGGACTCGCCGCAAGTAGGTTACACGGCGTGACGTCACCCTTGACATTTAACCTGTGACGTCACGGGTATCTTTGTTTACAGAATGCAGGGATACTGTCCTATTGATGTATAATTGTGTTAAAGGTATTTGCAGACTAAGACTAGGTATGTTGGTAATAAAGTTATCTCTAAGTTGAAGTTGATTGAATGGCAGAACGTAGTATTCAATCATCACCCACTAAAAGGTTATTTATCTTCGCGTGAATGAAGAGACGAGTAGATCGCTCGCCGGAGGGTAACGCCTGCTACAGCATCAACACCACTCTGAATTTTGAATTATAAAGTAGTACTGCATTGTACTCATCATAGAAATCTTATTCCTGTGTTCTGTGGTACTTATCAGCTCATGATAGCTCACCCCTTTGTCCCCGAATGGGTAGGTGAGGCAGTAATCAGCCCAATAATAAACTATGAAAAAAAGAAACAATTTTCGAATCATTCACGAAATTATTTACTCATATTACGAGGCTGCACTTGACAGCAAATACTTTATTGACTTTACTTCTAATTTCTTGCTTACTCTTGCTTGAAGACTGTCAAAAGAAAACCACTTGAGTAATACAAAGTTACATATAGGACGTAAAAACTGTAGTGACGTGATTGATGTTGCAAGTTGTATATCGTTTTTACGCTAAAATGCTATTACTTTAATAAATACTCTGTAATGTAAATGTATATTTTATCTCTAGTAATAACAAAACCGGTCAAGTGCGTACCAGACGCATATTGAAGGGTTCCGTAGTGTAACGGAAAGTATCCCATATCTCAAAAACTATACAACCTACCTTATTGATACTTATTTTCGATGGAATAACCTTTTAAATCATAATATTTTGTCTTTTTTAGAATTACCTACCCTGTACTTTAAAAGACAGGATGGGACGTACTAATACGTACATACGCACTCAAACCCGTAATCCCCGAAGGGGTAGGCAGAAGTGTAACCAGTACACCCACATTACGCCGAGCGTATCTCCGTCCCATGATGTGATAGGGTGAGAGAGGCAGCATGAGTCTATCGCCATACCAGACACAATTCCAGACTCCGGGCTGATACTGAGCATTGCGTCATAGAAAAACCCAATATCACTACCCCCGACCCGGGGATCGAACCCGAGACCTCAGCGTCACAGCCTCAGTCGTAACGCGTACGCATAACAAATGCGCTACCGAGGCAGTTGTCACAAACTAATGACTTATATAAAAATTCATTTAGCAACCTCTATATCATTTTAAGGACCTACTCAATGATACCCACACATGCCTACGTACCTAGTAAAAATATAACATTCCTCAGTTACATGTATGCAGATCCACCCCATTTTTTTTTCTTAACTTCACTAACTACGCCTATAGCGTTTCATAGAATAAATCTATGATCTATATTTCATCGATATAGTGCTAATACTCGTCGTATAGTATTTAATATTTTTTCTCCTTACAAACTAACATCCTATATTTTACCCCCTTAAAGGATGAATTCTAATGCTCTGAAAAAAATCTTAATGCTCACTTACGCCATTAAAGGAACCTTTAATGCAAATTTTCATGCTTCTAGACCCAACGGTTTCAGCTGTGCGTTGATGAATCAGTCAGTCAGGACAAGTAACTATATATGTATAGACTCCTATACTGGTCTGATGGATCAAGCAAGATGTTTGTCACGATAAGTATCTAATAATAATCAATCACAAAATCTCATCTCACGACGAACTCTTTTGTGGTGCTAAAAACACACTGATATAAAAAGAAGCTGTAATAAAAAAACATCTTGAAAATTTTCAATTCGGTTCCCCAATTACGTCGCGTCGCGTCGCGTAGAGGCTTCAGCCACGAAACTCCCGGACTTCTAATGAAAATCGCTAAGGGCTTTCAGATTTTCAGTTAAATGAATGTTCCCGAGGGTTATGTATTTCTGCGGGAAAATTGAGGTTTCGAAGAGCGAAAATTACCGACCTGTGCTCTCGAACTTTATAACATTCAACCTTTTTATATTCTCTACGGCTTTGTATACAGTTAAAGCGTTTTATTGGACTGTTTTGTTGGTTTTTAATTTAAGAAATTGAATGAGTTTGCAACAATATGCAGAGTAATATATAACAAGGTGGTAGGTTCCTCGTATGCGAGAGGCCGGGTTGGTACCACCGCTTTGTCTATTTCTGCCGCCAAGCAACAGTGTTTAAGCACTGTTGTGATCCGGTTTGAAGGTCATTGCAGCCAATGAATTACTAGGCATTATGATACTTGACAACTTATGTATCGGGGTGACGAGCGCAGTCCAGTGCCATGCAGTGCAGGCGGTGAGCGACCTGCTCGTCTTGTTATTCAAGCTAAAAATAAAATAAACAATAATCATGGAAATATAATAGTAACATTAAACTGTACTTCAACTGTATCTTTCAACCACCTCATTGTATCTATATGGAATGGTTAGTGGCCAAACTAGTTGGACAGCCTCCCTGGCGCAGTGCGCGAGTGGCCGACTGTGAATCGAATGGCCCCGGTTCGATTGTGTGGACCACAAATATTTGTTTCGGGTCTAAGTGTTTCTCCCCAGGGGTTGAAGCAAAGGCCCTATTGCGAGTGGGATAAGAGCATGTGGAAGGAAGTGGCCATCCTAGTGCCTCATGAAGCTCATCCACTCATAGCGAGCTGTACTCACTAATCAATAAATGATAAGCGAGTTAAGCAAACCTTGGCGCGGTCAGTCTATGGATAGGTGACCGCTTAGTGGTATTTCAACGGAGCGTCTACGGAGAGCACGGGCTTCGGAGGTCAAGTAAAGTGTCGATCCCGGCTGTTAAAACTGACAGCAGTGCAACCGAACCTTTTAGGAATTACAGATCTTTACATACATACGTACTCACGCCAGTAATCCCCGAAGGGGTAGGCCGATGTGTAACCAGTACCACCACATTTCGCCGAATATATTTCGGTCCCATGGCCCCTACCACATGGTAGGGGTCGAGCCTATCGCCATACCGAACAAAATTCCAGACTCCGGGCTATCACCCCGTAAATAGGAATATCAACTGAGCATTTCAAAGGAGATAAACCTAATATCACTTTTATTACTGCAGATCTTTGTCTCATTAAATATGGCCGTTTTTAAATAAATAAAAATAATAAATAAATACAACCAACAGTCACACACATAGTTCTGACCCCACACTAGGTAAACCTGTATCGTGGGTATCAGGAAGTACGAGAGACTTGCGGTCCCACAACACCTAGACCCGAGACCAATGTTTGTAGATCACATGGCACAAACATTTGTCTCGGTGTGGAAATCGAAGCCACGACCTCTCGCTTCGCAGCCGGCTACTCGGCCGCTGCGCCACGAAGCTGTCTTTATTTTTTATTGAAATAATTATTTATTGTAAATTTAAGCTAACTAGCTAGTATTTATTTTTAAAACTAACTTCGTTACAAGTTACCCCAATGTTTTTATATTCAAGGAATAACTTGTCTCAGATTTTTTCTATTTGTTACATCGTAAAAACATTTCATAATAAACTAAAGAACAACTGACAAATAAGATGAGATCACCAAGCTAATAAACAACACATTCGGCAACATGAAAAACAAAATGTAGGAATGGCCGCCAAAAAATCCCGAAACTTTACCCATCGATTCCAAATGAAGTACTTTGTTTATACCCTACTTAAGTTTAGAAATCAATGAGGCCATGGGTTTGAATTCCAGGTCGGGCAAATACAATTTTTGCTTGAGCATTCGTTATGAAAAATCACACAGAAGCTTTTTTTTTCCAACGCTCACACACATAGTCCTGACCCCACACTAGGTTAACCTGTATCGTGGGTATCAGGAACTACGAAGGACTTGCGGTCCCACAACACCCAGACCCGAAACAGTGAGGGAAACAGTCTCGGTGAGGGAATCGAACCCACGGCCTCTCGCTTCGAAGCCGGCTACTCGCCCGCTGCGCCACGGAGGCTATCACACACAAGCTGCTTGGAATAATCTCAGCGAACCGCGGTTGAACTAGTTACGCCTCTGCTTATCCCTTCAGACATACGTATCGTCTTCTTCTTAGTCATATCACTCTTGACAGAGTGGTTGTGGTCATCATGTAGAATGGTATGGGCTGATGTGGCTCGCCTCACGATGTCTCACCACTGATTCTGTTACACTCATGCAAGAGACCGCCAATGACGGATTTAATTTGGTGGGTCCATCGTATGGGCGATCTTCCTCGGGCCCTGGTGCCCTCTACTCTGCCTTGTACCGCCAGCCGTTCTATAGAGTCGCCATCTCGTCTAGATACGTGCCCGAAAAATTGGAGGATACGAGTTTGAACCAAAACATAGACGCTGCTTGACGTTGAGTTCTTGGAGTATTGAGACATTTGTACGTATCGTATAGTATGTGCTGTCACAGTGTTGGGCAAAAGCCTCCCCAAGAAACTTCCACGAATCACGATCTTCTTTATTCTTTATTGTGCACAACAAATAACAAGACAGTTGTTACATAAAAAACATGTACAAAGGTGGACTTATCTCTACAAGAGATTTCGTGATTTTCATGAAGAGATCTTGTGATATTGTAAGCAATTCGACAGCTCCGTGGCGCAGCGGCCGAGTAGCCGGCTGCCAAACGAGACGCGGTGGGTTCGATTCCCACACCGAGACAAATGTTTGTCTGATCCTTAAATATTGGTCTCGGGTCTGGGTGTTGTGGGACCGCAAGTCCCTCGTAGTTCCTGATACCCACGACACAGGTTTACCTAGTGTGGGGTCAGGCTATGTGTGTAACTGATGGATGTATTTATTTATTTCTATTCAATTTGTCAAGGTCATCTCGCCTTCTCTTCTTCGGTCTGCCGCGACGCCTCCGAGCCATGTCAGGGTCCCACATAATAGTCGCCCACAGCTCGTTAGGCATGCGAAGGACATGACCAGCCCAGTTCCATTTGAGCTTAGCGACTCTTAGGTATAGAGTTGTTAATATATATATATATATATAGAATTATGAGGCCACAGGGAATAAAAGTCATGTTATTTGACGTTCCTAGAACCGATAAGAAAGTAATGAACTCCTGTTTCTAAATGATCGTTATGTGAACTTTACCTACTACGTAACCATGACGACGCGATATGGCTTTTGTTTATTTTCTCATAATCACGCGCTACTAATGTAATTGAATATCTTGGCGATGATAACAGGAAGATTGATAATAATATCAAAACTGAATTGTGATGTTTTATTACTGCCATGATTACCAATTCCGTTTTTGTTTTTTTATACTTACATTTTAGAGGTATATTTTATTCATATCACGATAATGAATGGTGAAATTATTGGAATGAAATATGATACTTACTCTTTATTACGATTAACGATTATGTACGTAATCGTAAGCTAAAAAACAATTTTATTTTCAGTAACTAACTTACTAGACATTAAACAGTAATAGTAACGACAAAAAATTGGTTAATTTCATTTTTAGCCTTTGTAGTTATTGAGTCTGTTTTATTTTTTTAAGCTTCAGCAGTTTAGTCTGGGCGTTGATGTATGTCAGGACATATTATTTTATATGTATCGATTAACTTGATATTACTATGTTTATTTTACGAATATTGGACTATAAGAATTATCATATTTATTTTTTAACCTTTAACTATTTTATTGTTTGTAAACCGTATTCCGATTGACTACCTCTGCAAAAGGTAAGACTTGGAGCCAGAGCAAGATAGCATGTTGCGACGTCCACGTACGTCAAACGTGCCGCACGCCCGGCCTCGTCAATCCACACAGAAATTCAGATGTAAATAACATTTTCTAAATAATTCATTTTTTAAGTTATCTGTGTAAGTATAATATCTTGTTTCTGTTTATTATTATTTTAATTTAACTATTTTTATTAAGCTGTCTATATGACTATCTTCACGACCCAAAAAAAGCCAACAGGGATTTTGTTACATACTGTACACCCTTTTTATTATTATTTATCGCCTACTGTCCAGTATTATAAGATTCTTATGAAAAACAGAGCCTTTCACAACATGATAAGGGGTAATCTTGCCTTTAAAAAGCAATACATTTTCCTGAGTAAGAATATTACAATGTGCGGATCGTACCTTGTTTTGACACGCCTGTTTTCAAAAGATAAAGACTTTTTTTTATTTTGCTCGGTTGGGTTACCCTATATTATACACAATCCAGTGGGGCACAGGTCTCCTCTACTTAATGAGAGGGGTTAGGTTTAAGTCCACCACGTGGTCTAATGTGGGTTGGCAGACTTCAAATACCATCGAAATTCTTATGGAGAACTTCTCATGTATGCAGGTTTCCTCACGTTGTTTCTAATTAGTGGTTAGTTTTTACGGTAGGCAGCGGCTTGGTAGTACCCTGGCGTTGGTGAAGTCCATAGGCGCTGGTGACTGCCTTCCATCAGGTGAGCCATACGCTCGTTTGTCTCACTGGACAATAAATAGAAGTTGTAGTGTATTTGCTGCTCTTCCACTATTTGTGAAGTTTTTTATCTGTCACGTCTGATACGCTTCAGTTCCAGTGTAGGGGAAGTTGACCCTCAATGTTTAACCAAATACTATCTTCTTCCACCTGTATTTATACCACTCGCAGTGGGGTCGGCGGAACATGTTTTTTAACACATGTTACAGAAAGATTTGACTTGTAAATTTTATTTATTTATTATCTACCACCTCCATCGCATTTCTTCTTAAAGAATACATAAATTGACAAACATTTTAAAAACGCAGTACAAATATTTTTTTTTGGAATAGAAATAGAAATAGAAATCATTTTTCATCCCAACACTTAATTTACTTACACAAAAAACTAAAAATAAAAAAGTTTCCTTCAGCATAGTAACTAAAATATTCCCTCGCAAAATTCCATTCGTCTTAGTTTGCATAAACCTTTTAGGTCTGACTGTACTCACAACATATTTAGTGCGCGTAGTGCAAGTTTTTGCGAGTGTTTCTATACTCGTAGCTGTCACGTCATCCGTATACGAGAAATATGTATGAAGTTAAAATCTTTCCAATAATATTCACTAGGGGCGTTACGAGTATACGGATCTGCACTCATCTTAACTAATATTATAAATGCGAAAGTGAGTTTGTTTGTAACGCTTTCACGCCTAAATCGCTGAATCGATTTTAATGAATTTTGGTACAGAGATAGATGGGACCCTGTAGGATATAGGCTACTTTTATCCTCGAGCCGCGAGCAAAAGCTAGTATTTTCATAAATAGGATGACGTCAGGCCAAGGCTATTGAAGAATTTGCAAAATCTTACTTTAAGGGCACAGTAGCACTTTCTATTACGGAACGAGAGAAAAATTCAAAATTTCATTGCATAATTTTCTCTATAGTGCTCAAATTGAATCTTGCTCTTGTCTGCTGCAGCACTTTATTCGACATTCTTTTCTAACATCTTTCAGTGTGATAATGTTATAGACTGTGCATATTATGGAGTAATATAATATTTCGCTATACTTTGGAGTATAGGCTTGAAATTTATTTTATTTTTAAAATTCAGTTTTGAGGTGATTATAGAGAGTTCGGTCCATTTATGTTCATTTTGCTACACAGGTGTGAGCTTGTGAGTATGTAGTTTTGATTTATGTGACAGTCACGCGTCGACCGTCGTCTGTACCTATTGACAGTTATTGTGTGAGTGGTAGAGCAATGCTGTAAATAGTTTTGTCTACAGCTTGGCATGTTGCCTCGCAGAAAATCGACGTAAAGTAGCGGTTGTTGCTGTGTTTTGTACGGTGAGTGAGATATCTGGAGGCCCAAATCCCCCTCCCTTTCTCAATCCCTCAATTATCCCTTTCTTTTAAGGTCGGCAATGCGTCCATAATTCTTCTGGTATTGTTGGCTTACATTGGCGTTGGAGATCACTTACCATCAGGTGACCCGCTTGCTTGCTTGCCAGCCTGGGCTTCATTTAAAAAATCATATCATTCGACCTGCTCGTCTCGTCATTCAAACTAATAAAACACGTAATAAAACAAAACCTGGAGTGACTCCAAGCCCCACTTTCCTTAAAATTTGAATAGCTCCCGACATCTCATTCATCATCATCTACATTGCATAATTCCCCCTTATGTAAACGTTAGTTGGATGCCTTCAACTGAGTTGTTACTTGTTTATCTACCATCCGCGAGCCTTCAACAATGCCTTGTTCACGTTTCTGACACGACTCTGCCATATATTCCGATGTTTTGATCACTAACACGTTGTAATAAGGTTTATATTGGCATCTGCTGTGTTATAGGGCAGGCTAGTAAACTGTTTGAATGCATTTCCACGGCGAGCTCAAGCATTTGTGACGTATAAATTGGATGGAGGAATTTATGTATTCGTATATTGTACTTATATACAACGTGTTACAAAAAGGTGTGGTCATATTTTAGGGTCATTACATAAACCTTGCAACAAGTACTTATGTACCGGATCTTTTCAAAACCAAGACGTCCAAAAATCTCACGTTAGTTTTAATCACTCGTTTATTAACATCGATAAGATTGATGACATCACTATTATTTATTATGCACGACACTCACTTTTTAATAAACTTCAATAAGATGTTCGTAATTCTACGGGCATACGTACGTAACTTGTAATTTAAACACAAATTAACACCTGAAAGAGATTGTGTGTTGAAGACAAATAGATACCATCCTCTAGAAGCATTTTAAAGACTTCATTCTCGGGTCTTCCATCTATGAATTTGGCTTAATACAGTCGACGATCCTCTTAAAAACGGTTATCAGTTACACCAACACAAAGTACCAATACATAATACTGGTTTTTATTCAAATACAACATATTTTTTGAACTCGTAATCATACTTCATAAAATCAGAACTTGCCTAACTGACTGCGTCAAATAAATATTGACATTTGAAAAATGTTTAATGTTTTTTTAATTATAAAATAATTAGATGAAAGGAGGTCTATAGTATCATTGTTTATCATTTAGTGTTGTCCAAAGTTGAAATTCGATATCGATATGTTACTCATTCGATAAAAAAGAAAATTCCATAATTATTGCACTAGCAATGCAATCGGATTTGGTACTATGGGAGATAAAATACTTATACCCTACACTATACATTGCTTAAATTTGCCCGCCCCTTTCTATAACACGTTGTATATAATAATCACTAGTATTTGCTCGCGAATACACCTCTGTGAACGTCGTTTTCGTGGTAAAAAGTATGTCCTAATCCAGATGATGGTCTACTCGTGTGCCAAATTTGGTCCAAAACCGTTCAGCTCTAAAGGCGCCATTGACTAACAAATATCCAACTTCACTAACATCCTAACTTTCATAGCAATAGCAAGTGTAATGTTAATTTTATTTCTAATATTAAATTAAGTGTTATATACCTTAGTCTATGAAGGTAAATAACATGCATTTATGTTAGGAGCCTGAAAAAAGTTTCCACTTACAAAACTTTTCTAGTTTGTAACTCGATCCGGTTAACCTTTTGTGATGTTATAACGATATTGATAACTACCCGATTTAATGGACGTGGGGAGAACTAGTTTTTTAAATTTCTGTCAGATTCCATCAACTTTGTACATAATACATAAATATATTATTTCTATTACTTTGTAATAATAATGATATTTGTTAAGTTAAATGGTGTGTAAAATTTTTAATAACAATTATTTCTTTGTTTCTTATTATTATTATAAAGTAAATATAAAGCTGTTCAACTTAGCAACTAATACCTAAGTGTTTTCTTCTACCACTTGTCCTTATACCACTCATAGTGGGATCGTCGTAACATGCTTTTTAACACACAGAAACATAAAGATTTCACTTGTAGGTTCTACGACCGGCCGCCTGTCTGTCATCAACCCCTCTGACACACCCAGATCCGAAACAAATATTAGTGGGCCACACAAACATTTATCTCAGAGCGGTAATCGAATCCACAGCCTCTACACAGCCGGCTACTCGAACACTGCGCCACGGGCCGAAGTGTACAACAATTCATTTATACCCTTGTTAATTTATATTACCTGCATAGAAACTAAGAAAAATGTAACATTTAATTGCATATATTTTATGAGAAATATAACTATACTGTGTGACGCGACATCGTTAATTAAAACACGCAGAGCTGAAATAAAACAGGAACGCTTGGTTGCGGTGTGCTTTTCCATCATTTAAAATGAGAGGGTGAAATGAAATAACTTCGTTTAAAATTGTAAAATGTAACCTTTTACGAGTTATGTATAGTTTAAACACGTTAAACTTTTAAATAGGTGCAAAAAGTAAACACAGGTGTGGTTCTTTAAAAAAAAGGTAAATATAGTGTATTTTTTTATTAGGTTGAATGACGCGACGAGCACGACGCTCGCCTGATGGTAAGCGCCACGCCTGCTCATAAACAGAAGCAACGCCACACAGAACTTTAAATAACAAAGCATTGCATAACACTGGACTGCGCTCGTCACCCCGAGACATAAGGTGTTAAGTCTCATAATGCCCAGTAATTTCACTGGCTTCAATGTCCTTCACACCGGAACACAACAGCGCTTACATACTGTTGCTTGGCGGCAGAAATAGACAAAGCGGTGGTACCAACCCAGCCGGCCTCTCGTAAACAAGGGACCTACCACCTTGTATTTATTACCAATGGCCTAGTATTCAGTATTTTAAAAACACCAAGATAAGAATTTAACAGAGAACTGTATTTTCACAAGACCGCGTCATGCAATTTGAAAATAACTATCTTACGACGCGTTGTCGTAAATGACAGTTTTCTGTGAATTTATACACACGTATCTATAGGAAAAACAAAGAATTCTAAAAGGCTCTATAATTACACACAATTTGCCTAAGGCGAGACACAATCTGCTACGTTGTAATGTTTTTCGAGGTATAATTAATTGGTTATTTTGCTGACATTATCCTTATCAGGACAAGATCCCTAACGTTGTATTCTACTATATTAAAGCCAGAGGCTATTTATCAACATGGTGAGTAAGACTAACAAAAAATATAGCGTTCTATTTTGTTATTCTATATGAAATTGAACGTTTTAATTGCGTAGAGTTCATCTCTTTTAAATCTGTTACAACAATTGTCTTTGCCAGAGCTTGCTGATTAATCGATGATGACTATCGCGATATCATATTTCTTTTTTTATTTCTGCCGTTTAAGCTCGTGAAGTTACTGGGCATTTATACAGCTTCCGTGGCGCAGCGGGCGTGTAGCCGGCTACGAGCCAATAGGCCCTGGGATCGATTCCCACACCGAGACAAATGTTTGTGTAATCCAGGCCCAGGTCTCCCGCGCCTTCCCAAACCCTTAAATTATGCCTTTCTTTTAAGGTCGGCAACGCGCCAATTAATCTTGTGGTATTGTGGGCGTACATGGGCGGTGGAGATCTGAATCGGTCTATGATAAAAAAAAAACTTTGTTCGTCTAGATGCACATAATATTTAATCCTATTACTATAAATGTTAAAGTTTGGATGTTGTGAATGTGTGAATTTAGATGTTTGTTAGTCAATCACGCCATAACAACGTGAAGTGTTTTGGATGAATTTTGGCAAATAGGTAGACCATGACATGGATTAGAACATAGGCTACGTTTTATTCCGGAAAAGCCGTTCACGCGGGCGAAGCCGCGAGCAAAAGCTAGTATTCTATATAGTTTCGCTTAAAAACATAGGGTACGATGCGAGACTTCCGTGTTCAATATGGAACACATGCGCCGAATCTATTGATTTCAATAGCAAAGTCTGGTGCAATTATGGGCCTACGTTATTAGTTTATGGCCATGTGACGAGTTCATTAGAGCTACAAAATAAATATAGTATGTATTAAACGGAAGACAAATGAGCAAGGCAAGTTGAATCTAAATTGGCGGTTAACGTAAGCTCTATACAAATTTTCGGATGTGTTCCTAAAGCCCCATTCAGTTGAAGTGAATCTATCGTGTGACACATGAAGTGATGGCTTTTTTTTAATACCCTGAATGATAAAACGTGTAGTATGTATATTTAAGAAAATCCATATATTATTCATTTAATAATCTATAAGTATGCACGACGATATATTTTGTTGGACATCTATATTTTGTCGTGAATATTTTAGTATTTTTTGGTTGTATAGATTTTAGCAAGTGACCCCTGATGGTAAATGATCTCCACTGGCCATAAACACCCACAATACCAGACGAACCATGGGTGCGTTGCCGATCTTAAATAGCAAGTTAAGGGATTGGGAAGGGGACGGATTTGGGCCTCCGGAGACCTCGGTCACCGTTCTAAACGAAACAGCCAGTACTGTTGTGTAATGGAATGTGTAATGTATTGTCTATAAAGTACATACATACATACATACATAGGCAGAGGTGTAACCACTACACCCACATTTCACCGAACGTATCTCCGTCCCACGATGTGATAGGGGGCGAGCCTATCGCCATACCGGGCACAAATTCCAGACTCCGGGCTGATACTGAGCATTTTGTAATAGAAAAACCCAACACCACATTACCCGACCCGGGGATCGAACCCGAGACCTCAGCGTTGGCCTTAATCGTAACGCATACGCATTACAACTGCGCCACCGAGGCAGTCAAATCATATCATGTCTAATAAGTATTATGTGATTTTAATTTTTTTATCTTCTAATTTTCTTATTTTATTTGCTCTTAAGAGAAAATTACTGCGAATTGCGCTTGCTCTAGGTCAACAGAAACATCGTATTATTTATCTGCCACTGTTTATCCTGTTTTCTAAACTATAAGCGAAAAAGTACAAGCATCAAATTGCAAGTTAAAGCGAAACTTTAGAACTGGGCTAACTAATGGTTAGACGGCTTGACAGGATGTTCTATTGAAGTTGTAGTTAGTTTATCGTACAATATAAACTTATTATAAGACTTATGGAGTTGAGAGGAACAACTGTACTATATTGCGAACAATATTTATTACTATTGACGATGATAATAAAGGGACAGATCTTAAAAAGCTAATAAAATAATATAACCGAACTGAGCTGATAAATAAGAAGTGTGCAATAAAGAAAGAAAAGCAATCAAAAGTATTCACGATTTGTAGGTATTTTACCTTACAATCGTAATAATATATTAAAAATTAGCAGTTAATATCGTTGTTTTTTTATTTTTTATATTAGTGATATAACAGAAAGAAGTTTACATAAAGAGAAATAACATGATAATAGTTTCGACAGTTTATCCCACGCCCCGCTGTGCTGTCGCTATTTATACTTACAGGATGTACCTACTTATCATATTTTGCGCCTAACAATATGATATATTTATTATCACGGCCTAACAAACATGACAATATACTCGCAGAAGATTCTAGTTATGCAATAAGTAATATAAGTAGCGTTGGAAAAATTTCCTTTCAGAACAGAAGAAATTGAGGAAATGGTATAAATAATAATAAATATACCCAACAATCACACACATAGTCGTGACCTCACATAAGATACGGGTCTTGTGTTGTGAGTATCAGAAACTACAAGAAACTTTCGGTCTCACAACATCCAGACCCAAAACAAATATTTGTGGATTACACAAAAAATTGTCTCGGTGCGGGAATCGAACCCACGACCTTACATTCCACTACCGGCTACTCATCCACGAAGGATCTCCGTGATGGAAAATGTCTCAATGATAAATGTTTCCTACGTGTTCAGGCTTGGGAATGACCATTAGTGACGTAACAAATTGAAGTTACTTCTGCACAAAATCAGGTAATTGAGTGAACGCTAGACATCGGTAATGGAGTGCAATTAACCGCATTACGCTTTACCACGTAGATGGCCAATTTTCTAGTGGTAAAGCTACGCTGTAGACAGTTATGTTTATAGCATAAATGGGCTGACTTATCTGGGTTGTTACCACTGTTTCACAAGAAACCGACGTGAAGTAATAGCTTTCAATTGCGTTTCGTACGATGAGTGAGATATCCGGAGTAATTACCATTTTTTTTTAAGGTCGGCAACGCAGCGATGATTCTTATGGTAATATGGACATTCATGGGTTGTCGAGATCACTTACAATCATCCACTTAGTCGTTTGCCGGTTTATGCTATAACGACAAGAAAATATATTTAACACATTTTGGATAGGTACTATACAATACTACAATTTAACTTGGAGGTAAGTTCAGATATGGTGAATATGACTTAAATTATAAATAAACCCAACAAGCACACACATAGTCCTGACCCCAAACTAGGTTAACCTGCATCGTGGGTATCAAGAACTACGACGGACTTGCGGTCCCACAACACCCAGACCAGAGATCAATATTCGTGTATCATATGGCACATACATTTGTCTCGGTGTGGGAATCGAACCCACGGCCTCTGGCTTCGCAGCCGGCTACTCGCCCACTGCGCCACGGAGCTGTTAATGACCCCTATTCTTTATTAACATGGTAAAGAATTACTAAATAGAAATTGATATCACTGATAGTCCGTAATGTAACCTTTCTTTCGCCACCTGCTCATAAACAGAAGAAATACCACACAGAACTTTGAATTACAAAGTACCTACTGCATGGCTTTGGACTGCGTTCGTCACCCCAAGACATACATGTTAAATCTCTTAATGCCCAGTAATGTGACTAGCTTCAATGTCCTTCAAACCGGAATACAACAGTGCTTACACACTGCTGCTTGACGGCAGAAATAGACAAAACGGTGGTACCAACCCAGACGGCCTACCACCTTGTAGAGTTAATCATGACGTTACGTCATATCCAATTTACGTCATTGCCTCGTTCGTTAATCAGCAAAGTGTAGGTACCACTTGCAGGTGAGGTTGGCTTTGGGCCTAAGATGTTGATGGTCCACTTATACTACATTCTCCATCATGTAACCGATATCAATAATAGTTGCGAGGAAATTATCCTTCTACGTATTTTCGCAGAAATCATTATGAACTTGTTATGAAAGTTGTAGTCGGCTATGATGATTCATCACATCGTTCGTGAAACAACTTTAACCAATAAATATATTGAGTTCCTTGCTACATGATTGATGAAATCACATAATACTTCAGCCTCCCATGCATCGAGATCAAACGCCATTAATTCCATACAACACTAAGCCTCCGATTTACTAGTTTTGAGTAAATGCTTACTTACCAAATTTTTTTTTTTTTTTTTACTAGCCCTTTATTATATACGTCCCACTGCTGGGCACGGGCCTCCTCTACTGAATGAGAGGGGTTAGGCCTTAATCTACCACACTGGCCTAATGTGGGTTGGCAGACTTCACATACCTTCGAAATTCTTATGAAGAACTTCTCAGGTATGCAGGTTTCCTCACGATGTTTTTCCTTCACCGTTAAAGCAAGTGATAATTAACAATTAATATACACATAACTTAAAAGTCAGAGGTGTATGCACTTGGGGCTGGTTTCGAACCTGCGACTTTCGTCTCGACAGTCCATACCACTCCCCGCTGAGCTATCACTGCTATCAAATTAACACAATCAAATACAAATACGCAATCATGCCTGTAATCCCCGAAGGGGTAGGCAGAAGTGTAACCAGTACATCCACATTTCGCCGAGAGTATCTCCGTCCCACGATGTGATAGGGTTTTTTTTTTATTTGTCTTAGAATATCGATAAGTATAATTATTGTTTTAGGTATACTATACAATTTATTATACAACATTTGCAATATAGTGATTTCTTATGTTTAATCGAAACACATTATAATAAAACTAATTTATAAGGATTTTATCGCGGTTTAAGTTAGATAATAATTAATTTATAATTTTAAAATGAAGGTAGGCAACGTGACATTAACTTTTCGAGATGACCTACACCTCAGTCTATTCCGTGACCACCAAGGCTGAAAGCTTTCGAAACGTCGTGTCGGGACTAAAATAAAATTCAACTGCGATAAAATCCGTATACCTAAATTAGTTTTATTTCAAATAAAAATTGGAATATTTAAAATAACTGTATAATCACCGGTAATTTAAATGTTTTTGGAATTTATAAAAGGCCACTTGTGTAGGTCAGTTTAGATTTTCTGTAATCTTGGAAAAATCAAGAAATAGGTAGTAAGTAAAGTATGCCAATTTCGTAAAAGGAACAATACAAGTTTTGTAAAGTGAAGTGTCGTTTCGCTGTAGCAACCACCCTGACCATCCATCTTCTACAATACACTGAGTGAGTGTTTTATTTTTATTACCTGCAGCATTAGTTTAGTCATTAAAATATTCCAATGTGGCCGTATTTGCTAATAATAAACTCAATGTGAAATCTGGATAATTCATGCGATTATTTTATGCATCAATGACCCGGAAAATAATGATTGAACTTCTTGTTCATCCATAATAATTATTATGCTATTTATTTTCTCATCCTGACCTACTAATATTATTCATCGTCAACAAATTTCGCCTACAATTACAGCCCACGCAACTAATAGCGCGTTCACACGATTTGATTTTAGTTGATCAAATGCTAAATCGCATGCGGTATGAACAGCCTGGACACACTTTCATAAAATTGAAGCAACAAAAATCGATATCATAATGTTTCACCTTTCAAGTTTGTGTTCGGCTGACGTTTTTTGAAGTAACGGCGAGAAAGTACTAAATCACAGGTGCTCATGTTTTTTTTTCTAGGATTTTGTAACGCAAAATAAAACACTTGCCTTATCTACTTAGATGTATGTCTAAGCTATACGTGTATACTTCAGAAATTTTGAAATTGCTACCATTCTTCCGTAGATAGGTAAGCGTCACCTGCTTATCACTACTATCGGCATAACTTAAGAAGAAGAAAAATTCCTACATATTGCTGTTCAGATGTCATCGTTCTATTACAGGTTCATAGCACAAATACAAAATAGTAAGTCTAGAAAGTAAAAAGAAAAGTAATTTATACAAACTTCGCTATCGGATGCTTTACTTTGGAAGTATATTTATATCTATAGTTGCTGATTTGTTAACTTTGTGTATCGTAAATCATGCTCTTGAGACGTTTATTTAGACGAGAAAGTTTCGGTAGAGACTCATTTTTGGTCTACCTACAAGTTGCGTAGCCTAGCATAGCATAGTAGCGTAGCATATTTTGTCTAGACGTATGTGGTATCTCTATGTCTTTCCTTCTCTTAGTTTTCTAGTTGGGCCACACTAAACAGTTTTGTCTACAGTTTGATTTAGTCTGCTCGACTGGGTTGCTACCACTATTTCCCGGAAAACCGACGTATTCATAGTACGCACTCTTCAAAGTCGCAATAATCTTTCTTTAGATTAGACTAGCTTTTCCTTGCAGCTGATAAGGCGTGATACATTAACAAACATCCAAATTCGCAAACTCACAAACATCCAAACTCCTAATAGGCACTACTAGGTAATTATTTTTTATTTTATTTACATACATACATACATAACCAGTACATACATATATACGCACTCACGCCTGTAATCCCCGAAGGGGTAGGCAGAAGTGCGAGGCAGTCTGCGTTGTATTACTTACTTTGTTTTCTGTTGCCTGCATCTAACAATTCTGCGACCTTTAAAGGTTGAACTTTATACATAAGCCATATTTTACAATATACCTATTTTAGTCTTTGAGACATTTACCATTTATAGTTAGTGTGAGGATCACTTGTTATATAGGATTATTTTCAGCAGCAATATTTGCTTTTTTTTATCCGTGCAGCCCAAATGTCGATCTTCAAGAGGTATTGCGTCCGTCGACAGTCGGCAGAATGATGCCAGCCTTAGGCTAAGGCTAGCATGGCACACTAGCTGACCCAGTAACGTGACATCTTTTTTTGTAGCAAACGAGCAAGTGGCTCACCTAATGGTAAGTGATCTCCACCGCCCATGTACGCCTACAATACCAAAAGAATCATGGGCGCGTTGCAGATCTTAAAGGAAAGGGATAATTAAGGGATTGGGAAGGGGAGGGGGATTTGGCGTCTCGCCAGAACGAGCTACTATGGCTTGTTTATATGGCCGGTCGTTTGATATAATACCAAATACCGTTAAATCTATAGTGCGAGAAAGCGGATCCTGGCATTAATCCGGGATAACGCCAGACAGAAAGAAAGACTTTAACAAGTATTTTAATCACTACAATTTAGATACATACATACCTACATACGCACTCACGCCTGCAATCCTTGAAGGGGTAGGCAGAGATGTAACTAGTACACCAACATTTCGCCGAGTGTATCTCCATCCCATAATGTGATAAGGGGCGAGCCTATCACCATACCGGGCACAAATTCCAGACTCCGGGTTGATACTGAGCATTTCGTAATAGAAAAACCCAATACCACTTTACCCGACCCGGGGACCGAACCCGAGACCTCAGTGACCTCAATCGTAACGCGTACGCATTACAACTGCGCCACCGAGACAGTCTAAATGTTAATACAATGTGCAATTTAGATGTTAGTTTAATATTATATTCAGAAAACTGCTGAAAAGAAATGAATTTGTTTATTAAACGATATTTGGCTACTATTCCCTTGGAGGCAATTTAATTAATAGGCATAAGACAGATTTTAAATTAAAAATTGATTAGTTCAATAAAATCTCATTGATGGTGAAGCCATAAATAATTCTTCGTCCATAGACAAACTTAAATTGACTTAATCTCTGCAGACGACACCCAATTAACATACGTATTGGAGTTTAGGCGGGAATTCTGACAGTACGGTCGACCGCATATTAAATTTTTTCCTAAAGTAGGTAGTTCAAAGTGGGGTTTATTGTATAAAAGCAGTTTGAGTTTGTGCAATAAACATCAATGGTGATGAATAGTGTATGGAAACATTAGAATGTGTGAATTTGGAAGTTTATGTCCGGGCGGGTGGATCGACTTTCTTCCTTCGATCCGGTTGAAAAAAATCGTCTATATACCATCGCATTGGAAGGAATTTCGAAGGTACATGAGAACTACCAACCTGTATTAGGCCAAAATATTGGTCTAGCCACTTTTGTTAGTAGAGAAGACACGTGTCGAACTGTAGTACAGATGGTGGTACAGGTTAATAATGATCCGCTTTAGACGTAATAATATTAGATAGCATATTTCAAAGGGATTTTATTCTTAGATTTAAACCAAAGAGGTGTGCAATGATTGTAGCAAAAGGTAATTTGGTGTCTCTGCCTTATGTAGGCATCAAAAAGATCTTGTATACTTACATTGAAAACAGACTGCTTTGAAAACCTGCCAAAACTAAAACTCCCGAGTGGAATGTGAATATATCACCCTCATCAGAAGGGGGTTCGGAGAAAAGTTACGATATTTATGTAAACTTCTTACAAGACACGCTTCCGTTTATTCATGAGTTTGATAACAAAACAGAGAAATTAAAACTTTTTGTGTGTTTTTAGGGTTGCATTGCCAAATGGCAAACACGGTACCATTATAATTTCGTCATGTCCGTCTATACTGTGAAATAATGAAAAGGTTTACTTAAAGATTACCTGCCTAACCCTACTAATCTCTTACTATTACTATTATACATGTCCCACTGCTGGGAACGGATCTCCTCTACTGAATGAGAGGGGTTAGGTTAGGTTAGGTTAGTCCACCACGCTAGCCTACTGCGGATTGATATATCTTCGAAATTCTTAAAGAAAACTTCTCAGGTATGCAGGTTTCCTCACGATGTTTCCTTCACCGTTATAGGTAGCAAGGGATAATTAACAATGAATATACATATAACTTAGAACTTGGGGCTGATTTCAAACCTGCGACTTTCGTCGCGACAGCCCGTACCACTCCCCTCTGAGCTATCACTGCTTTTACTACTGTCTTACTTCCTACTAATATATATGAGAAAGTTTGAATATTTGGGAGTTTGTGTTTCGGTGTTTGTTAATCAATCACACCATAACAGCTGAGAGGATTTGAAAAAAAAATGGTATTCAGAAGGCCAATTCTCGTAATTTTAAATGTTCAAAATATCATTTCGATCTAGTCTCAGCTTCAAGAAAATTGCTAATGGCATTCTCACCAAATGCACCTAGCATTAGCAGTAGCAGTAGCATTATACCGTTTTGGCTTCAGTCATCTTTTATTCTACATTAAATCTCATTACGATCTATGTTCACATTTGAAGTTGATTATTGGTTTAAGAAAATCCATTTCCATTTCCTTTTGTCCAGTAAAAAGATATTCAAGGGAGTTGAGCCGCGAGCAAATGCTATTAACATTTAATTTAATAAGTAAACAATGTACTCTGATTGTAGTATAGGTTCCACGATTTAATATTGAATAAGCAAGGTAGTTTTCAATTAAATGAGAAAACTTCAACATTGCTCTGGTAAAAACTTTAACGAACGCTCAAGAAGCATCGGTCAGTGCTTAAAATAAATGTACGGTTATTTGTCTGAGAAGAATATACCCTTGTAATTTGCTTTTTGTTAATTCTTCCTCACTATGTTTGGAAAAGAAAATGAAACTCTTAACCAACTATCTCAAGTTACTATATTTTTTTTGTTTTTTGTCTATTTAATCGGGATCCTACTGACGTTCATACAATTTACGGTGGTAAGTTTTTTTATGTCATAGGCCGCCAATGCAGGAAGTGGGTCGCCTAATAGTAAGTGATCTCCACCGCCCATGTACGCCCACAATACCTAAGGGAAAGGTATAATTAAGGGATTCGGAAGGGGAGGGGGATTTGGGCCTCCGGATATCTCACTTACCGTATGAAACTTACAGTATTTATGGTTTGCGCTACACTTAACATCAGGTGTAGCGTAGTCACTTTGCCGAGCCATGATAAAAAAAAGAAACGCAGCAGCAAGCTCCTACTTTACGTCGGTTTTTTGTGAGACAGTGGTAACGACCCCGGCAAGCCAGCCCATTCATGCTGTTGACAAAAGTGGCTACAGCGTGGCTCTATCACTCAAAAATTCATTCCTCATTTGCGAGAGACCTTCTGGGTAGGTATCACCATTTTGTCTATTTTTGTCTTATTCAAGATCGTATACATAATTACATTCGCTGTAGTTTTGGTGGCAAATAAACTTCAGAAAAGTTGCTTTGAAGAAACCACAGGAGTAAAGGAGTACGTAGGTCGCAAATACCTGTGCCAGATTGTAGCAGGAGTACGATCGCGCAAACAACTCAAAAACCGTGATGCAGTCGGCGAGTAGCGGGATTGTGGTGTGATCCACAAATATTTGTTTCGGGTCTGGGTGTTGTGGGACCGGCAAGTCCCTCGTAGTTCCTAATACCCACGATTCAGGTTAACCTAGTGTGGGGTAAGACTATGTGTGTGACTGTTGGGTGTATTTACATATTATCGCCTATGACGTAAGAGAAACTCCTCCGTATAGAAATTATTGATAACTCTTGATAAAACGAACTTATTGGTAAATGCTATTATATTGTTTTAGAAAGAATTATGTTTATATTCAATTTGCCTAGTTACCAGTTAGTATTATTTACCACGACCTAACAATAACAATATTTTTTTACATGTACGATGGGAGAGTAGTGATACTTTCGTAGTCCGTCCCGTCTAACAAATTTGCATCCAAAGAAATCTCTACTCTTAACCTTAAAGCTAGCTGACGCCTGTAAAAATATAAAGTCCAAGGTCCAGAGCAGTCTGTTTTAATAAATTAAACTTTTTCATTACAATCCAAAAATATCACGCTCCTTGGCACTTGTTCAACTTAAGCTGTGTCCATTTATCAAAATTTGATTTGATTTATCTGATTGGATTGAAATATTTTAATTTTATCTAAGCATTTTCATTTCGCTGAATAGAAACATGATTGTCATCATTTTATTATTCATAATGTTTAATATCAAAAACAATGTTATTCTAAAGTTTCTATCCAGAACGTTTTACCAAAAAACAGTCTCAAAAATAGCTAAAATTAAAAATTGATTAGATATTTCTCGAGTCAGCTTTATTTTTGTTAAAAAAACCAGTACTTTGTATTTGTTAGAGTTTTCAAAATCGGTGCATAAATGACGAAGTTTGAATTTTTCATCCCTGATTTGACCCGATTTAACTTGGAACTACTTTCGAATGAAAAAAGGATTATCGCAAGTCGGCTTACATTTAGCGGCTTAATACATGGTTATACATTAAAATAACGCACGGTGGTATATCTACAAGGTACATGCCATGGTATATATACACAGTATACATATAGCTCATGGGAAGCGTGCGGTGACGATGACACGAGTTTCACGCTTTTTGTTCACCCAAAATGTACTCATATATACACAGTATACATATAGCTCATGGAAAGCGTTCGGTGACGATGACGCGAGTTTCATGATATTTGTTCATGCAAAAAGTGCTCAAGGCGCCTAAAGAAGTTTCCACTTAAAAAAAACGCGTCGAATTGTTTTTTTTTTCTGTCGGTTGAAAAGTACCTAACATTAGTCAACTTAGGAATTCTTATTAAGATATACGAAGTGTTAAATTCAACAGAAAAACCTTAATCAAATGTTATATTCGCATGTCTTACTGTATACGTAATATAATATTTTTAGCTGCTACCAAATCATAACACATGAGTTCGGAAATGCGATCCTGCTATAGTAAACTAATAGTCGTAATACTTGGGTTGATCGGCGAATGTGGTAAAGCTTTTAACTTCGGCTTCTCGCTCCCTCTTATACTGTTATATTCCTTAACTAACTTTCGTTCGCGGCTCTACCACATGACAATATTTTTGTAAAATATAATTCTTACAGTCTACTTTTATGCCCGGAATGCGTTGCAATCCTCTTCTTCTTTCTAAGTGAATATGTATTTTGTTTATTCTTTTCACACAACACACCTTCTCGAGCGTGCGCACAACAACCTACCGAAGTTTCATCCCGATCGGATGAATGGTATAGACACGCATAAAAAACAAACATGAGTTTTAGAGTTCCGTAGCTGAATGGCAATAGCGGAACCCTTATAATTTCGTCATGTCCGTCTGTTCCTCTGAGACCTCAGGGTTGGCCTCAATCGTAACGCGTACGCATTACAACTGCACCACCGAGGCAGTCATTGCCATCATTTATTTGTAATTGTGATAAGTATTGTAGCTATGTTTGGTGTGCAATTAGTGAAAGCTGACAAATACGACCCACACCATTCTAACACATTGTAACACCCACCTGACTGAAGATCTATCCCTTTCCAAGAGGAACACCTACAACCCGTTCATCTTCAACCTCATGAAATATCACAAAATGAACTGACCTATAGTCTATACCACAGAATCTATTATTATAGATGGTCTATAATAATAGAATAATAAATTGCCGGAAGTTATTACGCGACAGTGGTTTTATTGCCATAATATAAAAGTGTTCAAGATTGGCGCATGGAATGATCACATTGTATGTCATAAGATAACCGTAAAGTTCCTGCATTCCTCACTTAAGAGGAAAAAAATCAGGTCAATTATTTTTGTCAAAGTGTTTATGTTTTTTTTCCATTAGCCTGAATGATGAAACGAACACATCGCTCGTCTGATGGTAAGCGCTACGCCTGTCTATTAACAAACCAACACCGCACAACATTTTGAATTTCATAACACTGCATGGCACTGGCCTACGCTCGGACTAAGTCTCGTTATACCCAGTAATTTCATTACGAAACGCAGCAGCAAGCTGCTACTTTACGTCGGTTTTCTGTGTGTACATAAATAATAGTTTAGAATGATTATCCAATATCATAATAGGATTTTCATACAAAATATTATATAGGTAAACATACAACATCCAGACATTAGCATTTTAAACCGACTTAAAAAAGGAGGCGGTTGTCAAACCAGTGGTTTTATTACTTATTATTTTTCTTATGGACCGATTTTGTTGAACAAGATTTTATTTAATAGAATTGATCTACGATGTGGTCCCACATTGATAGATTAATATTCTCAAAGGATAACATCATCGAATATATCATCATAGTGTTTTTTGAACGTCCAGTAGAATTATATATAAAGATAGGTGTTAAGAAATGCTTAAAAAATCGATTCTTTATAGAGTATTTTTTGTGTTGATCGACAGTGGCAACGACCTAAAAATAGCTTTGGAAATTATTAATTTATTTTTGACTTCTGTGTAATTTTTAAGTTTAATTTAAACTTATATAAACTATATAAATGTATTAAAATCAATAAATGTAGGGTGAATAATAACTTCACAGTTCAATTTACATTTTCCAACTCGACAATCTCCGGACTATTAATTGCGACGTCGACCTTTCAAAATACATTAATAGCTTATCAGAAAATAAATCAGATTATTTGAATGCAGATTAGTCTGGAAATGACTGTTTTACGAGGAAAGCCGAAGGAATAAAATATAAAATGAGATCGCTCCGTAAAAAACCGATCTAAAGTTTTTAAGGAATTCGGTCATAATACGCCATCTGTTTTTAGTTAATTGACTTTTACAGGTGTTTTAGGATTTTTCGACGAGTTTTAATGACTGGGAAGATAATTTAATAAAGCAGTTTTTGTTTTTGATGCTCCTTTCAATATTTTTTTATGTATTCTGGTAAAGCTTAATTTTATGTCTTCATTATTGGCTCTTTAATTACAATCAGCGAGTAGTTAATTAATTCCAATTACAAGCCAGTAATACTGTCAGTAAACTTTAAATGTGCGCTTTATAACCATCTTTCTTCATTCACCGCAACAACATTATTTAGAAACAATGGTTCACAAAGTATTTTGATTTTGGTTTTTGAGCCTTTAAATAGAGTGAATCATTCATTACTTCTTCTCAACGCCACAGTCCACTACTGACCCACTGGACCAAGGAGACTGTCAACAAAGTACTAGTGTCTATATAGCATTAATCATTAAGCCACGAAGCTAAAAGTGCTACATCATTAAGAAAGCTTTGTATGAACATATTGTAACAGTCCAATATTAAATGCCAACTGTACATTGTAATGGGAGATAAGATAATGTCTGCCCTTCGAGGATGCCAAAGAGGTAACGATAAGAGGGTGATGTAGATAAGATTACATGGAAAGGCGATCGTCCCGGACAATGCGAGGTCGGAAAGAATTACAGACAAAATGATCATTTTACAGTGTTTGTGTTATAAAGGGCGAGAGTTAGGACAGGTATTTTGACAACGTGATCACTATATTCTGAAGTTAATTTAAACTTTTGTTCGTTGTATAAAAATGTATGACTTTTGCAGCAATTATTTTGGGGTATTGTGTACATCGAAATAAGATGACTAGAACGATAACTCTCATATGAATCTGCCAAAAATACGGCTCCACTTACTTACACATGCAGTAGTAATCACACGTAACACTCATACACGCAATATAAATTAATGAACTTTATTTCATAAAAGTTAATGTCTAAATATTACATTTGTGGATCGGAGATACGACATTCTGCACCGCGCAAGAAATTAAATGTATCAAGTGTCAACTAGAGATCATGAACCAATTTTACCAATGGATGAATGAACGAGCTGCACAGACTTTATAGCCCCGCTCCCTTGCACATAGTTTTGGTGGGGTAATTTTTTTGCTTGAGTTACGTTTCTTGTCATCTTATTTCGATGCTTGTGTATAAAATCTTTGAAATAAGTAACGAGTGGTCTACGTTTTCAGTTAAGAAAATAGTCTTAAAATAGTTAAAAGGCTTGGAACGAATTGACAACGAAAAAACGCCCAGAAACACATTTGTTTCATCGACTACATATACATACTTTTTCTGTTTAGGGTCTTTAAATTAGCTTTTTTAAATGTCAGAATCCAGCGTCTTCTTAGTATTATGTGCCATCACAAATCATGTTTATATTCACGTCACAAACAATACCAATATGTTTAATGGCGGTATCTTAGTTCTCCACTAGTTATTCACCACTAATTTGTATTCATGTCATCCCTGATGTGACATAGCGAAGTTTCTACGAGTTGGGAACTTGTGAGAAGGCTTGTTATAATCACAACAACACCCTCGTTGCGTGTTTATGTATTGTAATTGTGTGTTTTATCTTTCAGAGGTATATTTGCGAGTTAATAAATATAATAATAATAAATACACCCAACAGCCACACACATAGTCCTGACCCCACACTAGGTCAACCTGTATCGTGGGTATCAGGAACTACGAGGAACTTGCGGTCCCACAACACCCAGACCCGAAACGTTATAGCCTTCCCACTGCCTGCCTCGGTGACGCAGTTGTAATGCGTACGACGCTGAGGTCTCGGGTTCGATCCCGGGGTCGGGTAAAAGCGATATTGGGTTTTTCTATTATGAAATGCTCAGTATCCGCCGGAGTCTGGAATTGTGCCCGGTATGGCGATAGGCTCGCCCCCTATCACATCGTGGGACGGAGATACGCTCGGCGAAATGTGGGTGTACTGGTTACACCTCTGCCTACCCATTCGGGGATTACAGGCGTGAGTGCGTATAACCAATTTGCGCTGTCAATTACCTGCATTTAAATTGATGCAGTGGTAATAGTTAAGTAATGATGATTGTCTATTTAAGTAATAAGAGTTTTATGGGACAAGTTATATAATTCTAACTACGGAGAATGCTCAAGATCGGGTGAAGTGGAGGCGTCTTAGTAGGAAGGTGGACCGTGGCACTAGCCGGAATATCGCCAGATCGAAAGAAATAGTTTAATAGGAAGACCGTTTTTAGGCAATACGTTTTAGGCTTTGTAGTTCAAAGTTATGTGTGGTGTTGTGTGGTCAATCAAGATTAATTTGAGATTTGTCAGTTCACCTAAATACTTTTGCTGGATCCGCTACTGGTGTTGATTCTGTTTATAGGCAGGCGTGGCGCTTACCATCAGACGACCTGCTCGTTTCGTCATTCGCATTTATAAAACCAGAACACAGCGGTGCTTTATCCTCGAAGGAGTAGGCAAAGATGCAACTAATACAAAATTGTCGCTATAAACAATATCATTACTTCTTCGAAAGCCGGCTTAAATCAAAGTCGATTATGCCGATTTTTATTGCATAGGCCGACAAACGTGCAAGTTGGTCACCTAATGGTAAGTAATCTCCGCCGCCCATGTACGCCCACAATACCAGACGAAAGTATTGTGTGCGTACATGGACACGTACCGACCTTAAAGGAAAGGGATAATTAAGCTATTAGGAAGGTGAGGGGATTTCAGATATCTCACTCACCGTACGAAAAGCAGCAGCAAGCCACCGTCTGTTTTCTGTGACAGTGTTCAAACCGGTCCATTCGTGTTGTAGACAAAACTATCTACAGCGTGGTTTTACCACTCAAATATGATTTAACCGAAAAAAATTAAATTAAGTCAAAAATTATAGATACAGTTTTGCATAGATGATAAGAAATATTCTGTCGGATCGACTTGGTGATTGACAAGACCCAATACGATTTGATATTACATTGCCAAAAATAATGACACCAAATTTGATTCATGTGAAGCCAAATAAGTTACTCGTGGAGTGTGAAATTGGAACTGTGTTAGATACACAAACTGCCTTACATAAAGAAAGTACATATTGGGTATAGTTTGTGGAATTTGAATAAGTGGAAAATTATCAAAATGCAAAGATATATTTATTTATATTGAAAAGTAAATCAATAAGGGTTTACTTAAACAGAAAATAAGCATGGCTTGGAAAAACTTTGGTTGCAGTTCATGTTTTATTCACCCATTTATTATTATATTTTTTATTTATATGTAAATATGTTTTTATTTACATATATATAAAAGCGAAAAATTACCATTTGAGCATTTGACTCTACTGTCTTAATTGTTATCCCATAGAATAAAACCCCATTTAGAGGAGAGATTTTCTCGTAGTTTCGCGAGTATATCTAAGAAAATTCGTAATGTTCGAGGACGCGGAGTCTTATTTTCGAATTGAATGACGCAGCCTGAATGACAGTATTCTGTTTAATTCTAACTCTAAATAAAGCTTTTCACAGCGCATAGTACTAACAAGCGTAGCGTCACAGCCGCCCTTGACGCAAGTATCGGAAGTTTAACTTTAGAGTCGATATACTGCGAGCTCCTGTTTGTCCTACAGAAAATATTTGTATCTAAAATACTAAAATTATTTCAAATGTTATTTGATTTTGCCAGCTCCGTGGCGCAGCAGGCGAGTAGTCGGCTGCGAAGCGAGAGGCCGTGGGTTCGATTCCCACACCGAGACAAATGTTTGTGTGAACCACAAATATTGTTCTCGGGTCTGGGTGTTGTGGGACCGCAAGTCCCTCATAGTTCCTGATACCCACGACACAGGTTTACCTAGTGTGGGGTCAGGTTGGGTGTATTATTATTATTATTATTTTTTTATAGATTGTTTTAAAACTTTTACTTTAACAACTACAGACTACAAAATGTCTAATATCCAGATTAATACAAGAGCTATGTTTATCCATGGCCTCTGTACTAATTTCATTAAAAGGACTTTATTCATTTGGACATTTTAAGACTTCACATTTATTTCACGAGAAACCTTTAATCTGAAATGCTTAGAGGCAATTGATCTTAAAAGTCTTATGGGGGATATAAAAGTATGTCTATAATAAGATAACGAAAATAAAATTGGAGTCTGCAAAATCGGCATCGCAGCGACAAAATCCATTAGGATTAAGTAAAAGAGAGATTCATCGTGTGAACAACCGCATTGAAGACAAATGATACGGAAAAATATAGAAGAACTAAAGAATAAAATAGCTACATAAAATCCATTACTTATCAAGCAGAAGAATTTGGTGAACGAATTCCATGGAGGTTTTAAATTATCTGCAAGTGATTACAAAGCAAATAGTTTTTACTTGTGTCTTTAAGAGAAAAAAAATTGTAAAAGTATTCCTTTATATCAGCAGTAATTGTTTTCCCTCACATCCCGAACGTAATTGCACATTTCATATGAGCGTAATAAAACTAGCGCTTGCAGTGTGCGGTTTCATTTTACGTTCTTGGATAATGTAATTTAAGTATACGTATGTTCTAACTACAACTTTATACAGATAACTTAAGATGGGATCAAATGAAACGAACTTAATAAAATAAAGCTATCTTATTTTATGACATTATTGCTAAAACTATGTACAAAGTCGTCGATAATGTTCAAGGCGCGTCGTCTCCTCTTAAAGGAAGGTACTGATGGTGTCTGCTGATGGGGCGATGTTTCAGTTGGTCTGTCACAGGTTGATAGGTATCTTGCTCAGATACAGATCTTGATTGTGCCACCTCGTGGGATGCGCTAACTGGAATGGGCGTGACCGCGTATCCAGCTGCTACTAAAGCAGCAAATTCCTCAGGGGTGTACGCTTTGTTATTTTTGGGAGGCGGTAAGAGTGATCGCTGCTCCTCAAGACTTTGACCGTGTTGTTCAATGTTCACTTGCTCTACATTTGCCGGCTGCTGGTGTCTAAGTTGCTGTTCTTGTTGTTGGAAAGCCTGTTCTATTTTTAAGTTTCGTTCCTTCAACGATAGCTGTTGTGGCCTTGCCTGTTTCCTCGGTGTTAAGTTTTTACTAACGTAAATTGACGAATGCGGCTTTGCAGGCTCTGCAATATTCTGATATTCAGGCGTAGTTCTGGCTAGAGCAGGCAGTTCGTATCTTGAACGTTGATCGTTGGTCCTGTATACAGGTCGGAGCAAATATTGATCTCCCAGAATTTGAGCAGGCTGTTGCTGTTGCTGTTGCAAACCTTCCTGAAGAACAGGGTCATAGATTTTAACAGACCGCAACTTTTCAGGATCCGGGTACCTCTTCAGATATGTTACAGGTCTTTCTACACTGGGGGATTGAAGACGTTGTTCTTGCCGAGCCAACTGAGGACGTGGGGCCTCGATTATTCTGTATTGTTTTGGGGCGGCTTCAGGTTGGTATTGGGGCAATAGTCTGTAGTTCAGTTGTGCCATTGGCTGCTGTAGTTGTTGTAATTTTGGAGCAGCAACCACTTTCAATCCTTGAGATTCAGGACTTTCGAATAAAGGTTGTTGAATTGATTGTTGCTGAATTGACTGTTGTTGACCTGCCTGTTGGTAAGGCACATAGCGGAGTACCTGAGGAACTCTCTGCTGTTGAGGTTGCGGGGCGGGCCGGAACTGTTGAGGCTGTTGCTGATTAATATTTGTAGTTTCGATCAAGTACTGTTGTGGAGCAGCAGGGATTTGAGGAGGAGCGATTTGAACTTTAGAGCGTAGTTTTGAAGATTTCTTGCTCGGCTTGGTTACATAGCGATCAATCTGGAAGCACATGATAGGAATTAATAGTACTTTTGTATGAGTGAATTGTTTTAATAATCTCAGCCCGAATTGAAAGTACTTAACTATAGATAGACTTAGCTATATTTGAAAATGTAACAACGAACGAATCTTATGGGTAAATAAATTGAGGATCCATATTTATATTTTCATATTCACCTGCTGGTATTGAGGTGCCACGCTCTGCACAGTCGAAGCTTGCTGCGTTTGGGAAGACTGGATATAGGACTGTTTACGAGGCTCTTCAGGCCTAACCGGTGCTTGGCCAAGTAAAGCAAGAAGTTCTCGATCAAATGTTTCTGCAGACGCCGCGCCAGTATCGCTGACTGAGAGAGCAGCTCCTACTGAAGCTTCACCACCGTTGGAGGAGTAATTTGGACGAGCAATTACTGCGTGGGATGGTTGAAGAGAAACCTGAGATTAAACAAAACATGTTTTGGATTACACTTCTTTTTTTAATTGCTTGTATCATGAGACAATTGTCGTTCATTTGATGGTAAACGCTCCACATTTGCTCATAAAGCTAAAATCACTAAGAACTTTAAATACAAGTAGTGCACTGTAGCTTGCCATCTTGAGACATAATGGCTTTTCAGTGGCTTCAAAATCCTCCAAACCGGAGCATATTAGTGATTAGACGCTGCTGCTTGGCGGCAGAAATAGATAAAGCGGTGGTCTCTACCCAGACAATCTTTTACATTGAGGGACTTACCTACCTACCTACTATGTATGACGCAACAGCAACAATATATACCATGTATGGCGTAGGTATTGCCTTCGTGTAATACTGTAATACTATGTCTATACTTAGTCATGATTTTATTTTATTAGCTTAAATAACGAAACGAGCAGGTCGCACGCCTGATGATAACTGCTACAGTAAACAACACCATACATAACTTTGAAATACAATTAGATTGTGCGCATCGCCTCGAGACAAGATGTTCAGTCTGATAATACCTAGTCATTTCACTGGCTTCAATGTCCTTCAAACCCAAGTGGCTACACAAGCGGCTGCAACAAAGCGTTGGTAACCCAGAAAGCCTCTCGCACACGAAGAGCCTACCACCTAGTAAATACGCGATTTCAAATTTAATTAACATTATGCTTTTAAAAGAAAAGAAACCACTTTTACCTGACGTCCAACCTGGCCTTGAGGTTCCAGATAGTAGAATTGTTGAAGACCTTGCTTATGTTCTGCTTGAGGATTGCTATACAGTTGCTGTAACAACTGGCTGCTGCCAAGAGGTGCTTTTCGCTCTTGTTGGAGCTCTAACAACTCTTGAGAATTTAGAGAGAACACTTGCCCTCGACGATATTCTTCGCCGTCAGATCGACTGCAAATAAAACACAGTTTGAACACAAAATACATTATAGTACTTAATACTTATTAAGGGGTGCTCAAAATCGTGTTGATTTGAGTAATATTTCCAAAGAAGTCTTTCAACCCTACCATTATTATAAATGTGTGGATGTTTATCAATTTGTATGTTAGTTAGTAAATCACGCCTTAACAGGTGAACGATTTTGGATGCAATTTGGCACACAGGTATACCATGACCTGTATTAGGACATAGGCTACTTTTTATCCCGGAAAAGGTCAATCACGAGGGCGGAGGCTGGAGCAAAAGTTAGTATTTCATATAATCTAACTGTTAAATCCCCTGACAACAATCAGAAAGATGTCTGTTTTTATCGATGTCTGTTTATAATAATTTCATATTATTAATACAGCTGTTAATACAAAACTACCCATGAAATTATAATAACACGGCATAATTTTGTTTGCAATAACTTGTAACGTCATAGCTTCCCTCCAATACAGCTGAGCCAACTGTTGGAATGAGAGACAGGGACGGAATGTGACCGCATGTCATTAGTGTGTAAGGGAAAGATGCCTGAATTGAATTAGATTGCCTCAGCCTCAGCCGCCCGAGTCCCGGAAAAATATACTTACGATTTAACATACCTAAATCTATGAGTTTGTTAAATGTCGAGGCCCGAGCGCGTGCGCTTAATTTTTGACCAACGATAAAAAGAGGGGTGTTAAAATTAGACGCCTTTGTATGTGCGTGTAACTGTCTGAGGTATCGTAGCGTAAATGAATGTATCGATTTAAATGCGTTTTTTGTTTGAAAGCTGGTTAGAGATGGTTCTTAGATAGGTTCGAAAAATGGTTAGGCGTTTAAAAGTTAGTGTTTATCTAATTGATTTCGGGAGTTTTAATTACAAATGTCGTTACGGTTTGATAGCAACACTGTGAGTGAAAATAATAATTTTCTATCTGATTTAATTTTTATTTTTGTCTACCCACAATAAAATACATTATTTGTTATAATGTAAATTACAAAATTCAGTACTTAACTCATAGCATCTTTTTAGTAAGTATTTGACTATTCTGCAAAGGTACCTAAGCTAAGAATCATGATAAATGGCTACGATTGAATGAAGTCCACCAAGGGTTATTGTAAAGGCGAAACATAATTTTACGAAATAGGTATAAACACATGCTTAATTTTAGTGTAATAATTTTAATGAAAAATACTAGTACCTACTTATAACTATCTAAACTAATATTTGGCCACGAATACAAAAAAAAACAATTCGATCAAGATAATCTTAATTAATCATCACAAAGTACAAAGTAGGTAAAAAGTAAAAATCAAGCATAAATCAAAAGGTCTGAATGATAATAATTCTATCATCAGTATTCATAGTCAACTAAAGGTAAATTACGGCTAACAAAATCCAGCCTTCTAGTGTGTGCGCACTGCGAACGATTAAGTCTATCCTTGTATCTTTTGCCAGACCGAAAATGAGCATTTTCGTTGGACATACTGCTGCTCAGCGGAAGATCAAACTTTTCTTCATATTTTATGCCAGGTTGGGAAAAAAGATTTTCGTTGAATATACTGCTGCATGGAGATGAAAGATAGATTTGCGCTAATTTAATAAGATTTGGGTATTGTTTGCTATTGGTAAGCCACCATGCGTAAGGGTCATTGTTATTATCAATTCGAACGGTTTTCGTATAAAAATCCAATTCGTCGGAAATGCCACGTTCTGAATGTTCGTTATCAGTTTTGTAATTCGCAAGTTTATTAAAATATCTCTGAAATATAGATTGTGTTTCTATTTGGATTTCAGGATCATCAGTTTTGATCTTCTTGCTTCGAGGTTCGGGTTCTGTTTCAGAAGATGAATCGTTGCAACCCATCATTGTAGCGTCTAGGACAAGTTTTTTTCGGGCTTTCTCTGCCCCAATTATTCCTATAAAGCTTGTTTTAAATCTCGGATCTAAAAATGTAGCAATTAAATAATTGTAATTTTCTTCGATATCAACATATTCCTCCTGTATTTTAGATATCAATGAAGTTCTCATGCTTTGTAACATAGGAGTTTTTTGTGCAACCTCTTCATCTGAAAGGTATTTTACAAGCGTAGCTACATTTGGTATGACTTCTGAGATAGGGCAAGATTTCGAAGTGGTAGATCTAGTGATCTCTTCAAATGGTGTTAACAATATCATAATTTGTTCTATCAAATCATATTGCAATGATGTTAAATTGTTAATCATGTGATTCACAGTAACGTATAATGATATAGCTAATTTTTGCTCTAACAATCTCTCCAACAAATAAAATGTTGAAATCCAACGAGTTTCGACGTCTTGAACTAAATTGTGCTGAGGCAATTTCAAATCTTCTTGAATTTTGTGAAGATCTTTTAACGCTGTAACAGAATTATTGAAATATTCAACAATTTGTCTGGCAGCAGTTATCATGTCCATAAATATGGGTTGAGATGCTAAACAATCTTTTATAACTAGCTGCAATAAATAAATAAAGCAACTTGTAGTTTGAATGTCTGGAACTTTATCACTATTGGTTTGAGCGTCACTATTATGTATAAGAAGATGTAATTTATTTTGAGATATATTCCATTGAGTCGCAACTTCTTGACATTCTTTTAATATATAATCTGTAAAGTGTGACTTCACAAGCGAATTAATTGCCAAAACACCGTGTTCAAATTTGAATTCTGAGGACACCCAATGAGCTGTCAGAGTCAAGGATCCGGAGTTTTCGTCCAAACATTTCCAGTCAGCCGTCATAGAAATTGCACTAGTATTCGCAATTTTTCTACTAATTTTACTTTGGATTCGGTTGTAAATATCCGGAATGATACTTTCAGCTAAGCACGTTTGGCTCGGAATTTTGTAAAGCGGCATGACTTTACTAAGAAACCGTTTAAAACCTGGTGACTCCACATAACTTAATGGTTCGTTATCTAGTGCAAGCATCTCTGCAATGTTGTAATCATAACGTTGCGATTCTGTGCGATTCATCTCACTTTCTGATCGCCATTCTGTAGGTTTTATAGTCAATGGGTTTTGCGGCAGAACTGAACTAGACGCACTGGTACCTGCAGTCGAAGGTCGAGGATTTGATGAAGCACCTGATAATTCGGCGAATTGTTTCTTATGTTTATGTTTCACATGATTTATCAAAGATGACGTACTGGCGTTCTTTCCTGATCCTCCGCGGGAGATAGGAGTGTGACTCTCACACAATAAACAAATGGCGAACTTTGGATTGTAAGTGCAAACGTCAAAATGCTTCCAAATATTGGATCTTTTTACATTTGACATTATTGAGCGTTAAACTACGATAAACGTGTTCAATACAGTTGAACAAACGCGTGCTCTCTACGATAACTCGCATAATACTGGCGAGTGGCGCGGGCTGCGGGGCGTCTTCGTGCTGCTCGTGCATGACATTTCAAAAACTGCGCATACCGGATACTTGGTATCCGGTATTCGGTTCGCGCAATAGCAGCCGTTTGTCCTCGCCCACGACCATAAATATGTGTCCATTGTTTGTGTCGAGCATATTATGATATTGTGTTTTACATCAAAGTATTTTATTAAATTGCAGTAAAAATAAACTGTTAATTTGTGACGAGAGTTTTAAAATAAGACCAATTATTATTTGTTATACTATGGCTGTAATATGTACCTATGTTTTAGAATAAGGAACATGCTGCTTTATAATGTAAAAACTACAGTACGATTATAACTAATATTATAAATACGAAAGTAACTCTGTCTGTCTGTTACGTTTACACGGTTAAACGGATTTTAATGAAATTTGAAAATTGGTTATTTTTATGGTTTTTATCATTTTTAAATATTAGTAATAATTAAAATAACATTTAAAATAATTGTTAAACACGTCCCATTTCAAAACAATAGTTTTGCTCAGGGGTATACCTAATTAACCGCATACTAAATGCTTACTAGTTCTTCTTCTTCCACCTGCCTTTATCCCACTTGTAGTGGGGTCAGCGCAACATGCTTTTTAACACATGTTAGTACAGAATGTTTTGGCTTGTACTTTTTACGCCCTGCCTGACATCAACCCCTCTAGGGAGGCCAAATGCTTATTAGTTATTTACTTTTTTAAAAAACTATTATAATATTCAGTACCTCACAGGAGCTTTGTCATCTTCTTGTTGGGGTTCTTCCACGGGCGCGATTTGTTGCTGTAATAGAAAGTAAAATATTGTTATTTTACTACTACAAAGTGAAATATATCTATGTTTTTAGGCAATTGAAAAATTTTACTTCGAAATAGTGAGTGGGGTCAGTCGCTCATATTTTTTTATTTGATTTTATGGCGTAGGGCAGCAAACGAACAAGTGGGTCACCTGATGGTAATTGCTCTCCACCTCCCATGTACGCCCACAATACCAAAAGAATCATGGGTACGTTGCCGACATTAAAGGAAAGGGATAATTTAGGAATTGGTAAGGAGGGGGGGATTTGGGCCTCTGGATATCTCACACACCGTACGAAATGCAGCAGCGAGCGTCGGTTTTCTGTGAGACAGTGGTAACGACCCGGACGAGCCGGCCCATTCATGCTGTAGACAAATGTGTCTACAGCGTGGCTCTACCTCTCAGAAATCAAATAATCGTATGGCGCACTATCCCCGAGTCGGAAGTCACCAACAATTTTTTGAGTATGTTTATTCGGACAAGTATGTCAATTATAATCTTATTTGCGAGATATAACATCGTCAAGAGAACTACTTAACCGCTACTCGCATTGCTAAGATGTAGAGAAGCTAAAACATGCGAGCGACCTGCTCGTATCGTCACTCAAGCTAATAAAATAAAAATAAAAACAATCGTAAGTAGGGTCATTAGACTCATTTGAAGTAATGAGGACTTTACGATTGTTGAAAATAAAATAATATCTTATAACACTTAGCACCATATTAGATAGTTGGAAAGGTAGCTGCTTCGTTTTTACAGAAAAACTTTGGTTTGAAGAAACATTATGTAAAGTTGAGGCTGTTCCATCAGGCATAAGACTGCCTGCAATCTGCCTTTTCTACATTATGAAGCGCTGATTCAGCGCCTGCGGCTCACAGAAAACAGATGCGACGTAAAGTAGCAGTTTGCTGTTATGATTCATACGGTTAGTGAGATTGCTCAAAACAAAGTGGTAGGTCCCATTACCACCACCGCTTTGTCTATTTATGCCGCCAAGCAGCAGTTTGTAAATACTATTGTGTTCCGGTCTGAAGAACAGAAGTCAGTGAAATTACTGAGCATTATGAGACTTAACATTTTTACGTTTCGGGGTGACGACCGCACTTCAGTGCCATGCAGTACTTCATAATTCGAAGTTATGATTAGTGCTGTTTGTGTGACGCTTACCAACAAGCGAAAATAAATAAAATTGAATCGTGTGAACCCACTTTTTAATCGGACTGTGGCCTGAGGCCACGTACGCAAGGATTAGAAACATACACACCATATTATTATGCAACGGGATACGATAAGTAACCTACCCAGAAAGCCTCTCGCATACGAAGCACCTATCACCTAGTAAAATTTCAGTTGATCAACCTCTAAATTGCATGCGATTTGAACTATGAACAGATTTTCAGTTTAATTGATCAACAAAAACCATACATCTTTTTTGGTTCAAGTCTCTTGTTGAAAGCGATTGGCATGTACCTAAGTACCTGTCAAAAGACGATCATACTAAAACGACAGTAGCTGTGACATCGCAATTATGTATTACACTTATGCGGTGGTGAAAGTAAAAAAAAACAACAATAGCACAATTATCGGCCATTTTCGACATGGGCGGGACATGCGACATAGATTCTTGTGCAATAGCGGTCTATGTTTCCGGGTAAATTGGTACCATTATAGTACCTACCAGAACTAAGCACTGCTTTTTAGGGTTCCGTAGGCAAATAGCAAAATCGGAACCCTTATAATTTTGCCCTGTCCCATCTGTCCGTCCGTATGTCACAGCTATTTTACTCGGAGACTATATGCATTTTATGGATGAAATTGGGACATAAGGTGTATTTTATGAATGATACACAATGGTGTTGGGAACTTGAAAAAAAATGGGATGGCTCTTCATACATGAAACTGTTTTTTTTTCTATAGTTTAGTCTATGAGGTTGCTAAATAACTTTTTTGATATATGTTATAAGTTTGTGAGATATGCGAGTCCAAAAACGAGTTTTTTTTATTTGTTTTAATGACGAGACGAGCAAGCCGCTCGCTTTATGGTAAGCATTAGGCCCGCCCATAAACAGAAGCAACACCAATCAGACTTCAACATTATGAAGTACTGCAAGGCACTGGACTGCGCTTGTTACCTCAAGACCTAAGATTTTGTCTCATAATACCTAGTAATTTCACTGGCTTCAATGTCTTTTAAACCATAAAAACAATACGAAACAATCTACCGTAGTATGTACACAGTTTTACAAAACATTAAAATAACATTGTACAGAACAGCTAACTCAACTTTTAACATAACTTCCGAAACAATGAAGACAACAAGCTTGCGGCTAACGTGTATATAATTACAACAATATTTCAACTGTGTACAACGAAATGTAATAAAAGTTGTTAGATGATGCTTGAAATATTGTACGGAACCACAACACGGATAATAATGACCGTTGTGAAAATAAATAAAATAATGAATAACGATATATAAGTAAGTGCAGATTGTGAAATTCGTGTGAATTAAGTAGTAACAGAGAAACTAGTTTAGTAAGTTATAGTCGATTTAGGATCGTCGTGCAAGTGGGCCTTAGGGCCTGTCTCACAATATTTGAGTTGGATTTTATCACTAAATAAAGTAAATAACATAACGTTTAACAAAACTTAGAAGCCGAATTCAATTTTTAGTGGTAGTTACAGCAATAGCATGTAAATCCCAATACAATAACACAATCGCGACGAGTGTACGGTTATCCGTTGAGGAGTTATATTTTTTTTCTGCGTTCTTCGTCATCAGATCTTATCCAAATTTATATGGGACCACATCGCAGCTAAACTCTATCGAGTGTTTTTTTTTTCTACAAATCGGTCTACAATTGGCGGAGAAATCGATGTAGATACATTAAAATCGCAAATAAATAATAATAAAAAAAACGCGCCGAATTGAGAACTTCGTCCTTTTTTGAAGTCGGTTAAAGGCAGCTTATTTTTAAAGTACCTAGTAGAAATATTTCTGTCGATATTCAGTATGTGACTTTTGTATTCGAACGTGTCATGTTTTATTTGGTAAGTAACATTTACTCAGATGTGATGATACATATACTTACTTACCCCCGTAATCATAAATGTTACTATGAGACCTCATACTGAGCGCGAACGCATAGTGACGATTGCTGTATAATATGTCATTGGTTAGTTTTTGGCGCTAGATATAAACAGACCAATCATGTACACAGAAATCTACACTGAACAAAGAGCTGACTTAAGGATCGTTTGTGATTACGGACTTAAATTACACAAAACGAACTACGCCGCTTTTTATACGATACAATAAAAATTGGATAATGACGTTAATGGGAGCTATTTTTATAGCATAGGCCGGCAAACAAGCGAGTCACTTGATGGTAAGTGATCTTCACCGCCCTTGTACGCCTCCCAATACCAAAAGAATTATGGGCGCGTTGCCGACCTGAAATGAAAGGGATCATTAAGGGATTGGGAAGTGGTGGGGGTTTTGGGCCTCCGGATAGCTCACTGACGGTACGAAACGCAGCAGCAAGCTTCTACTTTACGACGGTTTTCTGTGAGACAGTGGTTACGACCCGGACGAGCCGGCTCATTCTTGCTGTAAACAAAACTGTCTACAGCGTGGCTCAACCACTCAAAAAACAAATAAACAATATCCATTTCACTTATTTTAGCTATCCCTCACGGTTTCACCATTGTTAGGTGCTGCATATAAACCTTCCGGAATCAATTCTATAAATGATAGCGACAAGGGCATCTAAATCCGTTGCATAGTTTATGAGAAATAAGCGGGCAAACAGACAGACAGACAGACGCAGATAGCTATTGAAGTAACGTTGACTTGGAGATTTGAATCATAAAAGTATTCAGATTTCTCCTGCATCGTTATAAACTACATTTAAAATGGTTTACGACTAATTTAATAGTAATTTGCATATTTATAAGCACATAAGTAAACCTCCTCTATAGTCTATGGTTCCGTAATTATGGAAGATATTAAGTGATTGGACATTTTAACGATCCGACTGACCTTTCTTATGTAGTTAACTTGCAAATAAACTCGGCTAACTTGTTTCATATTTGTTTAAAATACTATTGTGTTTAACTTCATTACGAGATTGGTTAAAGTATTTAAGTAGTAAGATTTGTGTAGGATTCAATTTTTTCATAGTTTCTAAGCTGCCATTGTGATTTTTGTAACTTGGCAACAACCTTAAACCCCCTTTCAGTGCACGCAGAGAATTTATCGCATAAGGCATGAACATTCAAAAAACCTTTATTTTACTATTTCTTTATTTAGTGAATGATCATCATAAACGCTGCATAAATGTCGAAGTTTTAGTTTTTCATCCCCGATTTCATCCCTTTAGAGCAGAGGTTCCCAAACTGTTTTTCTCATAGACCACTTTCAAAATTTAGCTGGTTCTGGTGGACAATATAACATATGTATATGTGTGACATTTCTACCATTATCCCAAAACTCGACAAAAATTTGAAGATTAGATCTAACTATGGACCACCGTCGAGTCTCCCGTGGACCACTTTGGGAACGAATGCTTTGGGCCATCCTTAAGGGGATGAAAACATTTAAATTATGGATAGAAAACATTACCCAAGTAAACATTATCGAAAACAGAAAGAATCACCCTAATCGATCCACATTTTAGCGGATCCCTACGGGGACATACATAAACAATGAGGACGTCTTTGGTTTTTTGTGTTAGTTAAACAACGCATTGATTTGAATTCCTGTTTGTCGGTTATTTTTATCCGACAAAAAAGCCGAGGAGACACAATTCGAAGCGTATCTTTTTATTTTACCGCAAATCTATAGTCGATAAATTAAGCTCGACTTCATATTAAATCAGGTACTTAATTAATTAAAACTTGCAACCACTTGAATTTATAATAAGACTATTATTTTATTGCCCTAGATAGACAGACGAGCGGGCGGCCCATCTGATGGTAAGTAGTTACCACCGCCCTAGGACCTCAGCAATGCCAGAGCACAGCCAGGCCGCTGCCTACCGTAAAATACTATATTAATAGACTACGTTTTCACGTAAAATACACCAAATATTCTCTTTACCAATTTACTCTTATAATAATTCTAATAGTAGGTAATTTACGTAGTGCCCATTGATAAATTGATTAAGTTAGGCGTTGCCGTTGTGATAGTCAACTAAAAGTAAGTATCATCAAGTAGCCAAGTGGTTATTACACTTAAGTAGGTCTAATTCCTTCTAATAAAGAGCCATTAAAGTAGTTGAAAGCCATGAAAAGGGTATATTTTGTCGATCTCCTCCGTTACGTTGCAATATCGTTCCTTCCTTTCTTCCTTCCTTCCTTCCACCTGCCCTTATCCCACTCGCAGTGGGGTCGGCACAACATGTTTTAAAACACATGTTACAGATTTTGGGTTGTAGTTTTTACAATCGACCGTTTGCCCGTCCATGGTCCCCCCTGGCCGTCAATCCCTCTGGAAAACACTGAGACCCGAAACTAATATTTGTGAATCACACTAACATTTTGTCTCGGTGCAGAAATCGAATCCGCGGCCTCTTGTTTCACAGCCGGGTACTCACCCGCTGCGCCACGGAAGCTGACAGTATTGTTCAAGATTTTCTTTTTTACTTCATTAATGATAAAATAACTGCGAAAATGAATCGTATCGTCATGCCAATAATTTACAAGGGGTTTAAACTGTTAGAAATCTAATAAGATCGCCGACTATCGTATTAACCGACTTCAAAAAAGTGAAGGTTTTCGAATCGGCGAGTATATCTTTTTTGTGTTTTATGTATGTAGATAATGCTTTTTTTATGAATGTACATGATGAGAGCAGTGAAGTACCATGCAGTTATTTGTAATTCAAAGTTCTTAATTGTGTTGTTATTGCTTACCATTAGGCGAGCGACATGTTCGTCTCGTCATTGAGTTGTATAAAAAAAGACAACAAATCAAAGACTATAACGATCACCTGTCATTCTAATGACATAATAACACATTCAAGCTTCAGTTTCAACAACTGTCGCAGTTGCGAAATAGCAGGGCATTCCTAACCGAATGACGTGTTATTAACGCTTGCACTTGCAATACCTGCTACTTTAAGCTGTTATTTACGTTATTATCACATTTCGTCATGGTTCTATTAAAAACGTATTTAGGAAATAATGGCAGTGATACAATGAAATAAAAATCTCTTACTTATGACATGATGATTTTTAGACACGCAAGTTTTAGTTTGTTCTATTGTGTAGTAAATCTGTAGGTTTAAGAATAGAATAGAAGTAAGTCCCTCGCCGCGCCGTCGCACCATATATGTTTTTGCAGATCCCAAGTCCCAATGGCCCCATCACAGTCGCCATTGAAGCAGCACTTTCCTTGCCCAATCCAAATCGCAATAATAATACCTCTTCGAACACGTGACCCCGACATCGGACTCACAGGCGAGTTCGAAGAGCTCCACAATTGGCCCTCGGGTATACTCCCCAGCGATTGTTCAAGCCGAGATCTGATCCTTCTAAAAGGCGCCTCGGTGGCGCAGTTGTAATGCGTATGCGTTACGATTGAGGCTAACGCTGAGGTCTCGGGTTCGATCCCCGGGTCGGGTAAAGTGGTATTGGGTTTTTCTATTACGAAATGCTCAGTATCAGCCCGGAGTCTGGAATTTGTGCCCGGTATGGCAATAGGCTCGCCCCCTATCACATTGTGGGACGGAGATACGCTCGGCGAAATGTGGGTGTACTGGTTACACCTCTGCCTACCCCTTCGGGGATCACAGGCGTGAGTGCGTATGTGCGTATGTATGCTTTTTTCTATTACGAAATGCTTATTATCAGTCCGAAGTCTGGAATTTGTGCCTGGTATGGCGATAGATTCATCTCCTGTCACATCATGGGAGGGGATACGTTCGGCGATCATTTTAACCGACTTTATAATTTTTAGCTACACCATACGGTATCAACATATTGTGCATACATCCAAAGGTTAACCACCGAATATTTCGCCACTGCCAGTGTTAGGATTAATAATGATCAAGTTGAATACTAGTTTCACAACGTTTAGTAATTATGCCCTAGCGTGGAAACAGGTCCCCAGCTTTATGTTTTCCTTCACCTTAAATAAGTTACATTCAACTTTCAAAGGATTTCGTTTAAGCACCTCCCTAAATGTAACCTTGTGCTTAATACTGTAAATTTTATATAAATATTAAACGGGAATAGACTCGGATAGATTCCAATCCCGCAAATCGTTTACATTACTTGCAATCTGGATCCCGTACCATAACTCATCGACGAATTGCGCAAAATTCAGAAAATCTGCTGGCCTTTTGCAACACAATTGTTGTTATTTGTTTTATAAGATTATTTTGGACGAGGCAATGGTGACTTACTGAAAAGGGATATAATGGTCCTATTTTCTATCGCATTGTCTGAAAGCCAGCAGAAACCTATAAAATGTTATAACATTTTAATAAAATGGAAGTAATAAGACAAGTGTAGGTAATTCGCATTTTACATATATACAAAAAATCTTCCAAAATAAAGACTACTTATATCCATAAAAACTGGTATTGTTTTATAGCTACAACATTTTAAAATATTGAATGAAAATGATCGCGTGTTTAAATCGCTATAATTTCGAATTTGAATAGTCACGCGATACAATTGAAAGAAAAATCTTGCAGCATTCAAGTATTTAGTTTTTCTACCATAACATAAATCATGCCTTTATTTATTTTTTATTGCATAGGCCGATAAATTAGCAAATGGGTCACCTGATGGTAAGTGACCACCACAATACCAAGAGTCATAGGCGCGTTGCCGACCTTAAAGGAAAGGGATAATTAAGGGATTGGGATGGGGAGGGGATTTGGGCCTCCGGATATCCCACTCACGGTACGAAAGGCAACAGCAAGCTGCTACTTTACGTCGGTTTTCTGTGAGGCAGTGGTAACGACCGGGGCGAGCCGGTCCATTCATGCTGTAGACAAACTTGTCTACAGTGTGGTTCTACCACTCGTATCCGGGTCGGCAGAGGTGCAACTGGTGCACCCATATTTCGCCGAGCTTATTTCCGTCCCATGTGATAGGGGGCGAGCCTGTCGTCATATCGTGCACGAATTCCAATCCCGGGCAATGATTTTTCGAAATAACTCAAAACACAAATGGTGATTGCTTGACCTGGAAATTGAACCCATGGCCGTGAGGTCAACCGTGAGGTTCTTAGCCCTACTACACTGTCTAGTTAATATGAGTTTTACTATTGCAATTTGCAAATAACATTGCAATACTGTCGATATTTTATACGACCGCGACGCGTCGATACTTATAATTATACCATCGTTATTTTTAACAGCAAGTTACATTCACTTAGTTAAAATTGGTCAACTACTGCTGCGACCAATTTGTATATTTAAATATAGTTCTTATGTTTGTCGGTAGCGGTATCCGACTATCGGTGATTTTCTGCGACATTGCACAATTCATCGTATTCATTTTATCATTGTAAGATATGATAAGATTACACGTAATTTGTGCAAACATAAATAATGTATTTCAATTAAACTGCCTCGGTGGCGTAGTTGTAATGCGTTACGACTGAGGCTGACCCTGAGGTTTCGGGTTCGAACCCCGCATCGGGTAAGTGATATTGGGTTTGCTCAGTATGCTCCGTATCAGCCCGGAGTCTGGAATTGTGACCGGTATGGCGATAGGCTCGTCTTTATCATATCATGGGACGGAGATAAGCTCGGCGACATGTGGGTGTAGTCGTTACACCTCTGCTTACCTCTTCAGGGATGACAGGCGTGAGTGTGTATGTAACTAAAAACAAATAGATGTAGAAATCACGCAGTTGGATCTTATACTAATAGTATACTCATAAACACTATTTTATAAGCTCATGAGGCCAAATAATACACTCTAGCTACTTTGTCTACCGTTAAGCATAATAGACCTTACTTCCTTCTCTACACCTGCCCTTATCCCACTCGCAGTGGGATCGGCGCAACATGCTTTTAACACATGTTACAGAATTATTTGGCTTGTAGTTTTTACGACCGGCCGACGTCAATCCCTCTGGGGAGAAAACACCCAGACCTGAAACAAATATTTATGGGCCACACAAATATTTTATCTCGGTGCGGGAATCGAACCCGCGGCCTCTCGCTTCACAGCTACTCGCCCACTGCGCCACGGAGGCTATTAACTATAATAGACCTAATTCCATTTCACGTTCCTATGCTCACGAAGTTGAAATAGTTCTAAAGATTGACCGGTTCGTGACGAAATGTGGGGCAGAGTGAAAGGGTGACATTGTCCGTCCCCTACTTGATTTAGCTAATAGGGAACAAAGGTTTAGAAACTTGGTGATAAATTATACCTGCAATGTTTAATGCGGGTTTGGCGTGACAATTTTTTTGTTGCGGGAACAAGACGCTTACACCCGGTTCCTGAAAGGCTGATCAAAACAACACTCAACTAACAGAACTTTGATTTTGACACCGTTGTCAAATAAATTAGAGTTGCTGAAACATTAATTGGTGAAAAATTTAATAATATTTGATGTCTCTTTAGTACCGTTTGACATACGATTTTTCATCTTAATTTGAAAGCTATGTTAACTAACATGTGTGATAAATCAATGGTGTTGATCACGCTTCTAGCAACTCAATTTTGACTTGACATGGGAATTGACAGTTGATTAGTTAATTTAACATTAATTAGCCTTACAGAAATCGGGGTTAGTGTCGTGAATTGAAAGCATGGTATGTTTCACGAAGTACAAAATAAACTGTTTTATATTGTGATTTGCAATTTCTAATAAGGTTAAACCTAAAAGAGTGTCCACAGTTCCGTGACATTTCGCCGGACTAATGGCCGTTCCCAATATTAATCTTCAATTTCACGATAGATAGCTATCGTCAAACATCCGTATTGTTCTATCTACTGCTTGGAATCGTCCCTATTTTTTAGATATGCACGTCGGATACTATGATAGCAATAGATAGGCAGTCTATCTGGGCCCTCTTGTGCGTTATGTTCATACAAGCTGAGAAAGAGGAACTATTGTTTAATTTACGTTAGAAATTATGAAGATATGATTTAGATTAGAAATATAAGTTTTAATTTAACATTTATCTATAATTCTTATTTTTTACCACTGTAAATGAAATAATAATAACGAGAAATATTTATTAGACAGCCTCCGTGGCGCAGCGGGCGAGTAGCCGGTTGCGAAGCGCGAGGCCGTGGGTTCGATTCCCGCACTTAGACAAATGTTTGTCTGATTCACAAATATTTGTCTTGGGTCTGGGTGTTGTGGGACCGCAAGTCCCTCGTAGTTCTTGATACCCACGATACAGGTTTACCTAGTGTGGGGTCAGGACTATGTGTGTGACTGTTGGGTGTATTTATATTTATATTATATTATGTAGCAAAACACAATGTAATAACGAAACGTTTTACTGTCAATACATTACGGCTCTGAATACAAGTCCTTTGAACAAAAATCCCAAGCGAATTTGGGGGATTTTACTGAAGTGGGGAATTATTTTGTTCGCATTAACAAATATTTATATGTCTCTTGCACTTAATTTAATTATCAAAACGGTGCATTATTTTTATTTATGGGAATTTTAGATTTTTTTATATTTTCTTTTAGATTTTTACATAATTTATTTAGTTTTTTGTATTGCAGTGCAAGTGCCATGTAAGCCTTGTATACTCATGGCTATTTCTTCTAAATGCGTTATTTATTTCGTTTTTTTACAGCCAAGATATCTGTTTATCGATCAAAATCTACCGATAATGAAAAAACTAAATAACTTTATCGACAGATAGCACATAAAAAATATTGGGACTCTTGTCATTTTCATAGTGTTGTATATCTGTAGTCAGCTATCAGTCCTCTCATCAGTAGACAGCAATGAAGAATAGGATTACCTATCATTAGTAAGTTTATTGGGACGGTAAAACGGAAAATAGATATAATTTTCTATCGCCGGTATAGCAAAACTAGAGACAGACAGAATATAGGGAACGGCCATAAGAGGCGTGGCTTACACTTTTTTTTATTTATTTATTAGCTTGAATGACGAGACAAACAGGTCGCTCCCCTGATGGTAAGCGCCGCGCCTGCCCATAAACCAAAACAAACGCCACACAACTTTAAATTATAAAGCACTGCATGTTACTAGACTGCGCTCGTCACCCCGAGACATAAGTTGTTAAGTCTCATAATTCCTAGTAATTTCACTGGCTTCATTGTCCTTCAAACCGGAATACAAGTGCTTACCCACTGCTGCTTGTCGGCAAAAATAGACAAAGCTGTGGTACCCCCCAGACGGCCTAATATAAAGCACACAGGAATACTAATATAAAGTACAGACGTGTTGACGATATTGAGGCGTAAGATTAAATTACTGAAGTCTTAAAAGTGGTCATGCAGGAATAAGAATCTTTGCACTGGCAGCGACAAATACAGAAATTCTGGATCCAACCTTTTGTATAACATAGGCTAGCTAACGGATAAGTGGGTCACTTTGTAAGTGATCACCGCCCATGAATGCTCCAAGACTAAAATAATCATGGACCCGTTGCCGGCCTTAAAAGGAAGGGATAATTAAGGGATTGGGAAGGGATTTGGGTCTCCAGATATCTTACTGACTATGCGAAAAGCAGCAAGTCGCTACTTTACGTCTGTTTTCTGTGACACAGTGGTCTGTCTACAGCATGGCTCTACCACTCAAATATAAGGTAAAAATAGAATAAACATACCTGCTTCCGAGCTGATCTATAAACGTAATGTGTTGGAACCAATTCATCCTCTGTTTGCCTTTTGTCTTTGTCTGCGTCATCTACGCTGTTCGCGTGAACGCACACCGCTATAGCTGTAACAAAAACAAAATATTTTTAGTAATAAATTCATAGAGGCAGTGATAGCTCACCGGGGAGTGGTATGGACTGTCGAGACGAAAGTCGCAGGTTCGAAACCAGCCCCAAGTGCATACAAAGTTATGTTTGTATTAATTGTTAATTATCACTTGCTTTAACGGTGAAGGAAACATCGTGAGGAAACCTGCATACCTGAGAAGTTCTTTATAAGAATTTCGAAGGTATGTGAAGTCTGCCAACCCGCATTAGGCCAACGTGGTGGACTAAGGCCTAAGCCCTCTCATTCAGTAGAGGAGGCCCGTGCCCAGCAGTGGGACGTATATAATACAGGGCTAGTATTATTATTATATTATAATAAATTCATATTTCACCATTCTATGAAGTGTCAATTTTGGTTTTTAATTTACCCTTATTAATAAAGTCATAGGTGCATGCTCATGGGGTTGGTTTCGAACCCGCGCCATTCGGCTCGATAGTCCGTACCACTCCCCACAGATCTATCGCTGTCATTAGTACATAATGATAGGGAAACCTAACTCGTTTTATCGCTAAGGCATTTTAAAATTGGAAATACAGGAATCCACTGCAATTCCTGTTCTAGCTTTTAATCATCACATAAAACGTCGCGTCTGCTTTTCTCCAAAAACAAGATTTAATTTTTTATCCAAAATTAAATATACAACTTTGAAATACGACGTCCCTTTCTTTCTTTCTGGCGCTATCCCGGTTTAATGCAATGCTTTCCTATCATGGTTTAACGGTGGATTTGGTATTATGTAGGACGACCCGCCATCTGACCCCCACATCCCTTGGGAAGCAAGTTTCGCCATTGCCTCGTCTGTTACTCAGCATAGTAATTAGGCTTTAGGCTAAGATGTTGATGACCCACTTATCTTCCGGTTGAATAACAAGAATCATCAAATGCCGAAGAAAATTATAATGGCTAAAAAAATATAATTTACTTAAGCGTCATTCGAGACGGTGAGGGCCTCAGTTCGACGCTTAAATTTTTTTTTTTTTTGTTTTTGTTTCAACAGTCACACACATAGTCCTGACCCCACACTAGGTATACCTGTGTCGTGGGTATCAGGAACTACGAGGGACTTGCGGTCCCACAACACCCAGACCCGAGACCAATAGTTGTGGTTCACACAAACATTTGTCTCGGTGTGGGAATCGAACCCACGGCCTCTCGCTTCGCAGCCGACTACTCGCCCGCTGCGCCACGGAGCTGTCATAAATAAATGTATATACGCGGTTAAAAATCCAAATCAAATCCATTCTACCTTAGATCATAAAAATATTTATTTCATACAGTAGAATGAGCTGACTAGTTAGCGACTAGCGGAACAAATGGCAATGTACGCAAAAATGTACAGGTACGCAATAGAAATACGAAATGTCATCGCTTGAATTGTCGACTTAAATATTAACATCGATTCACATAATCGCATTTACTTCGGTAAATATTATAAATATCATTAAATATCTAAAACACGGTACAAACGAAATTAGATTTACTCTTGCATTATTGTGCCGTTAAACGACCCGTGATAACGTGAGCCAAGCCACGGGCGAGGAGCAGCCTAGCTGTACAGCAGCCCTATTCTCTATGTCCATGTGGGTTCGTAACATGCCCCATGACTTCGTAAAACTGCTATTGAGTGGTGTTCTCTAAGCATCTCTAAGCCAATATCAACTTTTATAAACGTGACGAGGTGTGTTACATGCTTGTTGTGAATGTTTGTTTGTTTTGAATTAGCTTAAAATGCCATTCGGGAGTGATTACGCGAAGTTGGCGTAACGCGGTCCCGTTGCGAGTTTATTCGATCATGAGGAGTAAGACACCTTAGTTAGTTAACCCAACGCGGGCACGTTTGTAGAAGAAATATTAATAACGTTTTACAAATATTTTAAATGTTTCATTTATGAATTACCAACTGCCTGCTTCCCTTCTTGGTTCTTAAATAATTAGATCCAGCACAAACAATGAATTTCTATTATAATAACTCAGGCCTCTTGCACGCATTCTTCATAACTGAAGTGCTTGAAAAAACTTCATTAATTTGTATACGCTGTTTCAAATTTGTCAGGGTACCAGTGAGGGTTACTTCGTCATACAAACGGGACGGGGATCGGCCGCAGGATCTCTTTATTTCCACCTTCCGAGGCTTTTCAAGGTTGTTCGGTCGTCGACGGACAATGTGACCGAAATACCTAAGCATCGTTTGGTAGCCGATTGTCGGGAGTCTAACATTTATATGGAGTTGGTCTAAGAGAGATTTGATAGTTCTTTAGGAGTCTATGCATAGCAGGTCAATGGTAGCATCAGTCTTCAACACCACATTTCCAAAGCGTCTATTGCTCGTGTTATCCCGACTCGTATCCATAGAATATGGAGAAAACCGGAGTAGTCTGACTTTGATGTCATTAGAAATCTTCTTATCTACCTATATCAGCACTGCAACTTTGCAACACTAACAATAAATCATTATGTTAACAAATGTGTTAACAATCTTTAATCTTCTTATTCCAAAGGTCAGCAAACCATGCACCATGTTACAAAAAGATTTGGCTTGTAATTTTTGCCTCCTGCCTCACGTCAACTCCTCTGGGGAGTTAACAATCTTTAATATACAATTGAAATATGAAGTACCTCCACACATTATACAAAAGAATTCGTAACATGTCAAATAATTCCGAAACGCGAACACCTGTCGCCATTGATGGCAATTTCAAAGGAAAGTTATATGATTCACCGTTCAATGATTCGCCGAAATGGGTCGTAAAATCACTTTCTATAGATGCCAAAGGCCGAATTATTTCGTCTTCACGTCGCGGCAAAGATTACTAAGCGTCTAAGGAAAAAGGTAATTGTCTTGAACCTCTTTTTTATCAAACTATCATTGGCTATTATAATTATTGCTAAGACAGTATTGTTGATTTATGCTGAAAAAAATGCTTTTTATTGTAATTAATTTGCACTTATATAACTAGTTTTTGTTGGCAGCTCCGCCCGCGTTAATGTCTTTTTCGTGGACAATATTTTTTCTCGGCACAAAACGTACATGCTCTATGTCCTTCCCTAGGATATAACCTTTCTCTTTACAAGTTTCATTAATATCCGTTAAGTCATTTAGCTTTAAAAGCGTAACAGACAGAGTTATTTTCGCATATATAATGTTAATGTGGTTTAGCCAAGAGCACAAAACATACAAAAGGTTGTCAAATTCCGTACAATGTTGAAATATAATTGTACAATTTTGAGGGCCTGTCTGTCTGTCAGAGACATTTAAATTCTAAAGTAAGACAAGGGCTTGATGTGTACAAAACATTTTAGTTTGAAATGCCCAACAGTGGATGTATTACATACAACATTATTTTATTTTATTAACCACTGTGACAATAAAACCGCCTAAAGTAATGGACCTATTTGAGTTTGGTTTTATATCTGTTTGTTGGTTTTCGTGTCTCAATGTTTCGTGGTTTTTTGGTATGCATAAAAAAACTGCTCAGCATTTTTTTTTATTAGCCTGAATGACGAAACGAGGTCGCTCGCCTGATTATAAAGTAACAGATGTTTTTCTAATGAATGTCGATTCTTAGTATTTAACAAAAAAAGAATTCTGAAATCCATTACAAAGTAATACGATCCATTTTCTACATTATGCCTTGTAACATGTTCTATAGTCATCAATCTCGCGTGCACGTCGATCCAGAGATTCATCCCTCGAATATTTCACATATCAATTAATACATAACAAGTTTTATAATAAGTACTTTGATTTAATTTGATTTTTTTGTTAGACTAATGGACAGCTCCTTCAATAGAAAAGTAATTGATGAATATTATATTGTTATATATAAATTAAGTATCTGTATCATTGATTTTAAATCGGCTGAATGACGATGCGAGCAGGTCGTTCGCCTGATGTTAAGGGTCACGCCTGTCCATAAACATTAGCAACACCACCCAGAACTTTTAATTACAAAGTACCTACTGCATACCAGCACAGTAGTGTTCGTCACCCTGAGGCTTCGATGTCCTTCAAACTGAAACGCGTACCTTCAATACGTTTACACAGTTTGAGGGCAGAAATAGACAAAGCGGTAGTATCTACCCAGACAACCTCTCGCATATGAAGGACCTACCACACCTACCACCTACTAGACACACATTTTATAATCAACCAAAAACCATTATAATTTATCTGAAACCTCTTTCGTTTAACCGAAGCATTTAAACGGAATGCTACCGCTGATTTAACTACGTACATCCTACTGCAACTCTGATTTCCTTGTTTTTGTATCGATTCACTTAAAGTAAACGTGTAAAAACCTGTTTTTCTTCCGAATACCTCTATAAACTTTAACGCGTTTTTACGGAAGAAAAATAATATCGCTGACTATAATATCATGAAAGTTGTTGGGGATATTATGCTTAGGTAGTATGTTTTTAGGCTCGCCCCCTATCACATCATGGGACGGAGATACGCTCGGTGTATTAGTTACACCTCTGCCTACCCCCTCGGGGATTGCAGGCGTGATTGCGATTGCGTATGTAGTATGTTTTGGTCATAACAAATGGCTTGACCAAGTGGTAGCGTTGATTCTGATCAAGAGCTATAAACTTCTTTTCTCATCTACCTGCCCTTATCCCACTCGCAGAGAGCTCGGCAACATGCTTTGTAACACATGTTACATAATGATTAAGCTTTTAGTTTCTACGACCGGCCGCCTGCCTGAGGGGAAAAAACACATCCGGACCCGAAACAAATATTTGTAGATCACACAAATATTTTTATCGGTGCGGGAATCGAACCTGTGGCGGAAGTCTACGAGAATTAATTACAACCTACTTAACCAATTAATCGACCAATCTAATCAACAAAATCCAGATAATTTCAATCCAGGAAAAACATTAAACCCGAAGCTGCGGGCAAAAACGTCCCTTCCCCAATTTCGCCTTCATTATCTACTTCAGTAGGCACGGCTCATGTGCGAATTCCGGTTACCTTTTATCTATTAATCTCATCTGGATTAATTTTCCTGGTTCTATAAAGTAACCGTGTACCTACCTAATGCTGAGTATGGTGCATTTAAAATATGATTTACTAGGTGGTAGGTCCTTCCCATGTGAGACCTTCTATTGTATTTCGGTTTGAATGGTATTGCAGCTAGTGAAATGACTGGGCATTATGAGACTTGATGTCTAATGTCTCTGGGTAACGAGCGCTGTCTAATGGCATGCAGTGCTTTGTAATTCAAAAAATAGAGACAAAGAAACATAATTTCTATTAAAACTACGTACCTACTTACAATTACAATAATACGTACCTACAATATTATTTTGCTTCCAAAATCAAACGTCTTTGACATTTAAAAATGTATTTATTTGATCGGAAACTAAATGAAAAAGAAAAGTTTCTTTATTTCTTAAAATATGATATCGTTAAAATTAAAAAGTTTATAAATGAGTCAAGTACGAGTCTACTAACGAGTATGAAGATGTCTTATATTATTTTAATTATTAAAGTTTTTTTATGTGTCGAATATTTTATAATGAATACGCTGATTCAATTAATGAGATTATAAAAAGTATTATAAATTAACGTAACAAGTATACTTTACATTTTGTTTTATGAAATAAAATGCCTTTTTTATTATGCTAAATGACGAAACGAGCAGGTCGCTCGCCTGATGGTAAGCGCCACCCACGCCTACCCATAAACAGAAGCAACACCACACAGAACTTTGATACAAAGTACTTACTGCGTGGATTTGAACTGCGCTCGTTACCCCGAAATATTAAGTCTCATAACTCCCAGTAATTTTCCTGGATTCAATGTCCTTAAAATCGAAACACAACAGTGCTGATACAATGTTGGTTGGCGGCAAAAATAGATAAAGCGGTGGTACTAACCCGTCTGGGTTAGTACCACTCGTATATTATTATGGGGGACCTAACATGTCGTCTTATTTCGATGCCTAACACCTTGTTCAATCTCTCACAGAAGTTCGTTATCACATAACAGCAGTAAGATTTTTACATCATCAATTTACGGTATTTTCACAGTATTTGATATATAAGTGACTTATTTTTAGGGGTTGTTATTATTTCTTATGACTTATTGGATTATTTATTTATTTAATTTAACATACATATCTGAGTATGTGCTTAGTTATAACTTTAAGTCCAACTTAGCAATACATATATAGAAAATGATTGTATTTTCCTATTTATCGTTCTTTCCAAGAATATTTATGTTAAAGTGAAATAATATTACAAAGGTACCTACATAAAAGCTACATATTTGCAATAAGCAAAAAATATACATTTTATATACACGCATTTACCCACGTCTATAAGTAAATCATCGTGTTATACTATTATATATAACTAATATTATCATTGTGATGGATATTCTTTGTAAGACTTGGTCTACGATTCCGAACTCCTTGTTTCGTATAGTTTTATAGTATAGGCCCAGTATAGGGTACATGCCATCGAAATAAGATGACAAGAAACGTAACTCAAGCAAAAAGGACCCCACCAAAACTCTGTGCAAGGGGGCGGGGCCATTAAATTCTGTGCAGCTCGTTCATCCATCAATTCATAAAAAATTATTCATGATCTCTAGTTGACACTGAATACGCCTAATTTATGGCGCGGTGCAGAACGTCGTCGTATCGTCGATTTAGAAATGTAATATTAAGACATTAAATTTTATGAAATAAAGTTGATTTTGAACGTTCATAAATTTTTGTTTTGTGTATCAGTGTGATTTACCTTTGCATGTGTAACTAAGTGGAGCCGTATTTTCGGAAGATCCATATGAGAGAAGAACGATATTCTGGTTGTCTTATTTCGATGGTACAGGCGTTTATAAAAGGTGACACGTATCTGGTGTCCCCACATTCCTTTCGTAAGAATACTCAGCTATATTCATACACGAGTTGTAAAGGATTCGAGTCACCGCTCAAATGTTGCCGAGACCAGCGTCCTCTCAGCGAAGGCCAAAGACTCTTACTTGTACGATCAGCACAACAACCTAATAATAATGTTTGCAGTTGCGAAAGCTAATATTAAGAATACATTAAATCATATTCAACATTAATAAATTAATTATAATTAGCTATTTAAGTAAATCTAGTCTTAATAACATTTAGTTAGTTGAATAAGTAATATAAGTGGTAAACGCCACGCCTGCTCATAAACAGACACAAAATCACTCTTAACTATGAATTACAATGCTCTGCATGGCATTGGACTACGCTCGTCATCCCGAAACATAAGATGCTAAGCTTTAGGCTTTAATGTCCTTCAAACCGAAACACAATAATGCTGACACTCCACTGTTTCACGGTAGAAATAGAGCACGCGGTGGTACCAACTCCAACGGCCGCTCGCATACGAGGACCTACCACTTAGGAAGTGATTTCAATTTATTATAATTTCTAAATACACCGCATCATACACTAAAATGTACTAAAAACACCTCAGCAGGCCATTTTAACCCTTGTTCGACTTAGGTCTCATTATCATAGGTTCACTGAGGCCGCTGTAATAAAAGATACTATTGTAGATTTCGGCCATGCGTAGACAAATTAGGTCACACCGATTGAAGTTACGACGACCACTAAATTAGAAATTAAACTTAGTGAAGGGATAGTCACAGTGAGCATTATTGTTCGACATTTTATCACCTAATCATTGCCTGTCGTAAAATGTCTACTAAAACTCTATTAATATTTGAATTTTATGTCTTAGTTGCCACATTTCAACTTTGTCTTGATAGTTGTTTTAAGTTGAAATTACATTAAAGTTAATCAAGTTTATGAGCAATAGTTAATGTATTTATTTGCTCTTGTATTACTGAATCTACTAATAAAGGATTCTAATGATAAGTTTAAAGACCAATATCTATGTCTGAGAAGAATGCGGCCATATGTCGAAAATTACTTATACGTATAACTTATGTCTCCGGTATGTCTCTGGAGATCAGATTAAATTTTATTGGACATAATAAAACTGATTTTATAATTTATTTAGAATTGAGGAAACGATCGAATATAGTTCAATATGTAATAATTTTAAAATTTCATCCACCTTAATAAGATGTGCCCAGAAAAATAGTAATTATTTAAAAAAATGTGGTAGTGCCACGTTGTAGATAATTTTGTCTACAGTACGAATAGGCCGGCTCGACCGAGGCGTTACTACTGTCTCACATAAAACCGACGTAAAGTAGCAGCTTGCGCCTATGATTCTTCTGATCTTACGGTATTCTGGTATGGTACATGGGCGGTGGAGATCACTTACTATTAAGAAACCCACTTGTTCGTATGCCAGCCTATGCTATAAAACATATTTTGAAAATATATTTGGATATTTATTGTCTTTTATTATCACTTAAATGTCAGAATATGATGAAATGAAAAAATGTAAAACAGATCACAAAAATATCCAGTTCTCAATTTAATGTCAACATTATAGCGATTTATACAATTTGCAACCGTTTTAAATCACTTGCCATCCTAATTTGATTTTATTTACATTTATTTGCACAAAATGAAATAACTAACTTGTTTTGCTGTCTGTAGGCCTATTGACACAACCTAGTTCCCACAGATCGGTGCTTAACGTAATGTCAAACGGTGAGTGCATAACAAAAGTATGTAAATGTTTGCACCGCGTATAGTAAAACGAATACCAACCATAACGAATAACTATAAGGTTCATAGAGAATCAATTGATTTTTAAATTCTAAATTCAATTGGTTTAAAAAATGGTTAAGCTAATCTTTATGGCCATAATGATGATAGCCATAATGATAGTTTACGAGACATTATGGTGTAGAGGACGACACAAAATATGGATGGATTTTGTATTTAACGACGTGTTTAAAAGATAGCTGTCGTGGAAACAAAATAAAGAGTAGAAAGGCATGGAAGTTATAGTATATAATATTACGTACTCACTCACGCCTGTAATCCCCGAAGGGGTAGGCAGAGGTTCAATCAGTACATCCACATTTCACCGAGCTTATTTCCTTCCCATGATGTGATACGGGGCGAGCCTATCGCCATACCGAGCACAATTCCAGACTCTGGGCTGATACTGAAATAGAAAACCCCAATATCACTTTTACCCGACCCAGGGATTGAACCCGAGACCTCAGCACAGTAGTTGTACCGCGCACTCATTACAACTGAGCCACCGAGGCAGTCCTATGACAATATAATGTTATAATAATATATTAACTACTGAATTATGTTGATTTTGAGATCGGCTATTCAATGCATGAAAACAGAATGTACGATAATGCTTCAACTACTTTATTTAATCATTTGACAATTTATGAACATTCATTAGGTTACTAGGTAGGTATTTCAGCACAAATTAAAAAAGAATCGCTCATTATTTTGCAGATATTAATCCGTACAAATAATGTTCGAATATAGCAGCGCTCTTTCTAGAACATTATTTATCTATTAGACTGTAAAGATATATGGGTTGTACAGTGAACACGATAATAATTTATAACAACGCCTACATTTCAGAACGCGACTATTTCTCCCGGGCTCAGACAGGAATGCAAGTGAAAGGGTTTCGATTGCCTTCAACAGATTAAAATATATAAAACTAGGTTATGCTTCCGATATTATTAATATTGTACCTAGCCCAGCAATAATTTATTCAAGAGACCAGCAAATTACGGGTTATTTCAAAACAACCAACTATGTCCCTAATCCAAGACTCAAAGTATTAAAATAGGTTATTGTAATTACTTAACAAATATAGACTAGTAACAAAAAACAATTTAATTCATCCTGTTTTCCGTAAATAATGGACAAAATTTTACTCTGAATAGAAAGTAATTCTAGCAACAGTAACAGGGATCGTAGGTTCGATTTCCGCACCGAGGCAAATGATTTGTGATGCATAAATATTTGTTTCGAGTCTGGGTGTTGTAGGACCGCAAGTCTCTCGTAGGTCCTGATTCCCACGATACAGGTTAACCTAGTGTAAAGACTATGTGTGTGACTGTTGGGTGAATTTCTTTATATTACAAATTTATTATATCTCTGTAAGGAAGTTCTTAATCCGATCCAAATATTCCAACATTGTGATTACCAGAAACGTCAAAATATGCAGAAAAAGTGAATCTGACATACGAGTAAGAAATACAAAATAATTCTATAGCATGTTAATACATAGCTGTGAATACTAATTAAACAAATACAAGAATCTGTATTTGTTTAAGTCTTTGCTGTTTGTTTCTTAATAATGCGGCTATTTTTGAGTTTGATTGAGGAACATTTTTGTTAAAAAAAGCTATTTAATGCATATACTATTGAGTTTTATACTTTTGAAGGTAGTCATTTAAAAAGAAAGAACCGGGTGAAGTGAAAGGATTAAGTAGAAGGTTTGATCTAGCATCAAGCCGCGAAAAAAAGTAATTTGATTGTTCAAATAGCCAGCATCTTCAGATAAACTTGAAATTTATGGTAAACATACTAGAAAGAAAGTTACCTGTTAAAATAAGTACATGGTTTATAAAATGTATTTCTGTCTTAATATTATATTATATTATGTTTCGAAAGAATTCGTCGAGTAGCAAGATTTTAAGAATGAAGAACCGTCTGACAAAAATAATTACATGAAATCAGATGGCAGAATGTAATGTATGCCTTTGTCTTTGACGTTACAAAAGATCTAAGTCTTCAAAATGAGAGCATTTAATGTTTCTAAAACAATGTTTTCAAGTCTAGACTAGTCTACGCAATACTTATTTGCATTTCCGTTGCAAACGACTTATAAAACGATAGGAAAACTACAAACATTTGCGCAACCTCATCTCGCAGTAGGTCGCAAGCCGTGGTGCATTTTATATTCAGTGATATTAATTAATATAGCAATGTTTTCAAATATACTCGTAGTAGCATCTTTATACAGCTTTGTAGTGGGCAAGGTTTATGGAGTAGTCCAACATTTGCGGAAAAACCTCATAAAATATGCATCTGCTGACATAGCCTTCGTTTTTTTTACTATCTTGAATGACTAGACGAACAGTCGCTCGCCTGATGGAAAGCGCCACGCCCTGCTCATAAACAGAAGCAACGGCACACAGAACTTTAAATGACAAAGCACTGCATGACACTGGACTGCGCTCGTCACCCCGAGACATAAGGTTTTAAGTCTCATAATGCCCAGTAATTACACTGGCTTCAATTACTGGGCATTAAGAGATATTTTATACGCATTATATTTTTTATATTTAAATTAAGGAGAGCGTTTTAAATGATTCATTCATTATGACTTAATTTCTACAACAGATACAGTGAATCAAAAGGAATTTGAAGCTAAATAGGGTCTAGACGGTATGGTTAAACATGATAGACGTTGGTCAATTTAAAAACCAAAATGCCTAAATAAATTATTTATGTTTCCAAAAACAGACCTTTCATTATTCAAATGAGAAACTTAGACATTTACTTTCCGTGTATTTTTCAAACGGATACATTCCGATGTTGTTTATAGAAATATGTGATAAAAAATGTTAAGCGCATCGTGGACACAGCTCGTCGGCTGAAAGTCGAAAGTGGTCGCGTGCGCCGTCACAGTTAAACGCAATCGAGTACCAGTAAAAGTAAACTTCCTAATAGAATCGTATCTGATACGATACATATACAAACTAGTAAACTTTACACTTCTGTACACTGAAAATTAATATAAACTTTTTAGCAAAAACAAAACAGAATCAGGAGCGTATTACAGAACGATACTCAAGTGAGGTCTTTGCTTAGTGTCGATTTCTGTACACTTGATTGGTATATTTTTGGTGCCAAACAAAAACGGACCAATCACGTACGAACTCACTTGAGTAGGTATCGTTCTATAATACGGGCCTCAAAAAATCTTTCTGCCTGGCGTTATCCCGGCTTAGTATCAGGATCTGCCACGCTTCCACTCTTGAGCAGTCTCCATTGTAAGGACGACTCAAATAAACTAAAAAGCTAAAAATAATTTTAGTCTTTCATTCTCAATTTCATCCTCTTAGGGGTGAAATATTCAAATTTAAATGCGACCAAATTTGAATGAAAAGGAATCATCAAAATCGGATCACTGTGACATTTTATGCGTGGCAAAAAAATAAATAGGCGTCGATTTGAGAATCTTATCGATGTTTTTTCATTGGTAAAAAAGAATTATGGGGATATATTAAAATAACTAAATTATTAGTAGGTTGAGGCATAACGCAGAGTTTATTTTGTCAATGACTGTTTGAGCGAACAAGGTTCTGACTAGTGCATAAGTTCTCAGAATATCTAACTTAGAACTAAGTATTTTAGTTTCATTCAGTTGATGTTATCCGCCAATGTTGTCACTAAAGATTATTCTGCATAAGTATTCTTGAAAATAAAATACGCAGTGACGTACTACTTTTCCCGCCATTTTATAAAAAGGAAGCGAGTATTTTAATTAATTCCTAACCTCCACATTTTTTATTTACTATTAAGATCATGTAACATGAATAAAGCCGCGGACACGACTAGTAGACGATAATTACCAACATCACGCGCATGTGAGACGAAATTTGGAACACTGTGTCAGTAATTTGGAAGGTCAATGTTTGTTTTCACTAGCCACGCTTGGCGGGTTCGTATTTGTATCAGGCACTTAAGTATTGAAATATTTATATTTGTAAAACTATTTGCATAATTTTTCTAAGATGTAAATGATAATGGCCGTTTATATCATGATCTACTTTGAAGTATAATTTGTTGGTTTTCTAAGTTATCTACTTACATCCTAACTAATATTATAAATGCGAAAGTGAGTTTGTTTGTTTTATTTATTGCATAGGCATGCAAACGTGCAAGTAGGTCACTTGATGGTAAGTGATCTCCACCGCCCATGTACGCCCACAATACCAAAAGAATTATGGGCGATTTGCTGACCTTAAAGGAAAGGGATAAATAATTAAGGGATTGGGAAGGGATTTCGGCCTCCGGACATCTCACTCACCGTATGAAAAGCATCAGCAAGCTGCTACTTTACGTCGGTTTTCTGTGAGACAGTGGTAACGACCCGGACAGGGCCGGCCTATTCATGCTGTAGACAAAAATATCTACAGCGTGGCTTGGCCACTCATAGATGCTTGCACGCCTAAATCAATGAACCGATTTTGATGAATTTTGTGGTACAGGGATAGATGGGACCCTGGACACGGTTATAGGCCCCTTTTTATCCCGGAAAGGTTATTCACGCTGGTGGAGCCGCAAACAAAAGCTAGTTATCAATATATTTAAAAAACCGGCCAAGTTCGCGTCATCCCTTTCCTATAACGTTTCTTCTGGTATTGTAGGCGTCCATGGGCTGTGCAGATCACTTACCATCAGGTGACCCATTAGCTCGTTTGTTATACCGACCTATATTAAAAACGCTAGTTTGACGTATTAGAGGGAGACATGAAAGCCACAAGGGTAGGTAGATAGGTCCCTCATATGCGAGAGGCCGGCTGGGTTGGTACCACCACTTTGTCTATTTCTGCCGCCAAAAAACAGTGTGTAAGCACTGTTGTGTTCCGATTTGAAGGACATTGAAGCCAGTGAAATTACTGGGCATTATGAGACTTAACACCTTATGTCTCGGGGTGATGAGCGCAGTCCAGTGTCATGCAGTGCTTTGTTATTTAAAGTTCTGTGTGGCGTTGCTTCTGTTTATGAACGACCTGCTGGTCTCGTCATTCAAGCTAATAAATAAAATAATAAAAAGCGAATCGTCCACTACAGAGGATGCTCATGATCGGGCGAAGTGGAGAAAGACTTTGGCACTAAGCTGTAACGCTAGACAGAAAGAATAGAAATGTGATGCTGTTCAGATCTTTTATCCTTCATTAATTTCGTCATGAGAGTAATTAGTTACTGCCGAGGATATCGCGTGGCTTGTCACCCCGGCACATAAATCACTGTCTACATTGAGATATCTACATCCCCACGGATTCGATGTCATTCACCTCTGACCTACACATGTAAAGCAATGGTGGTGTTAAATAATATATTCTGAGAATTTAAGAATATATGAAACTGATTGATACTTAGATTTTTATAATGTTAAAGATTTTTTATATAGATTATTTTCTAATTGAAAGTATAAAATATACAGACATAAGCACTCACGCCTGTCATCCTCGAAGCGGTAGGCTTATTTCCGTCCCATGATAGGGGGTGAGCCTATCGTTATACCGGCCATAATTCCAGACTCCGAGCTGCTACTGAGCATTTCGTAATAGCATAACCCAATATCACTTTTACCCGACCTGGGGATCGAACCCGAGACCTCAGAACAGCAGTCGTACCGCGTACGCATTACAACTGCGCCACCAAGGCAGTGTATACTATATATACAGTGTGTATGTACTTATAAAAAAAAACATTAATTACTTATAACAATATATACCTATATGTATATAACAGACAAATTGAGAGTTAATAAAACAGAAAGTAAAAAATTATTAAATTTCTTAACCACAAAAAGAAAACCTAAGTAAGACATAATAACATACCATTTTCCATTCAAAGGTACTTTGTGAATGAATTATAGTGAAATAACAAAAATAATACGCGCCAATAAGTTATCACGTAATGCGGTTTATAAAGCTGTGTAATGGTACTGGGCGTTTTAGTCGCAAACCCTTTTCAAAAACAGAGGGGCTAGCACGGAAACTTGCGAAAAGTTATTCGAGCTGTCATCGACAACAATTTCTATGAGATTTTAGTACAGCGCCTCTATCGTACGTAAAAGAAACTAATTTATATGGAATATAGACCAATGATATTTAAGGAATTATCTATCGAGCCCTCGATACCTTTACATTACGATTTCGATAGTTTTCCGTGCTAGCCCCTCAGTTCGTCTATGAAAAACAAACTGATTTCTAATATCTACTAACACTGTTGTGTTTTGATTTGAAGGACATTGAAGCCAGTGAAAATACTCGGCATTATGATACGAACTTAGGTATGTCTCGGGGTGACGAACGCAGTCCAGTGCTATGAAGTGCTTTGTAATTCCAAGTTCTGAGTGGTGTCGCTTCTGTTTATGGACAGGCGTGGCGCTTACCATCAGGCGAGCGAGCTGCTCGTTTCGACTTCAAGCTAATTAAAAAAAAAAGGCCCAACTAACAATGTGTGCTTCAAATAGGTATTTTAAGTACACCTCCACCTTTACTGTAGCTTCGTGGTTACCACATGATCCGAGCTTTACAGCTTACGCAAAACCGCAATAGATGGCGTTAAAATAATAATAAGGAACAAATGAATGAACATAAAGTTGAATGAGTTATACACGTAATGAGGCAGTACTGGCTACCTTGAGTATTACAACATCTTTTCTCAAAGGAAATACATATGCCGTCATACGACTAATAAAGCGTAACTTTCCTTTTTTCCGCAGATCAAAATGATTACGGATGTATTATTTTACATAAGTAATACATCCTGTGGGCGGTACTTGGGTTTTAATTATAGTATTTTAAACCGACATTAAAAAAGAGGTACTTAATTTGTTTAGTATAAGTCACCGGATGAAACAGCCGCTCTCGGTAAAACCTCTACAAATTATGGTCTAAATATTCTTCCATCACAAACATCCAAACTTTCACATTTTTAATAGTTATTTTATATATTTGAAGTATTTCTGCGGATATGGATTGAAGTGGTTATTTTGCTAGATCATCTTAGGTCCAAAGCCAATGTTACCTGCACGTGGTATATATTCTGCTGATTAACGGACGAGGCAATGGCGGAACATGGTTCCCGTTGAGGGTCAGACGGTGGGTCCCCCCGTAATGCCAAATCCACCAGCAAATGCTGTTAGATATATTGCCTTATGACACCATACAAGAATAAATCCTAATTTTTTTATAACATACTAAGGAGAAATATGGAGCAGGAAAGCAAATACTAACGAATAAAAACGTTATATTTTCTAAACTACACTACAATAGCCTATGACTGAAAAACATTATGATATCATGCAATGATTTTGTTTCCCACAAACGTACACGAAGTCACGTCAATCAGCGTGGACAGTTTGTGTGGTATAATCCATTTATAATCGATTTAATGAGTTAATTAATCTGGTACAAACTTGACTTATGAATATAAACCAATTGACTAATGAGTTTGTGATTACATCCAGTGGTTTACATAGTGATTTCTTATGTTTACGCGAATATTACACATTGAAAAACAACCAAATATAAAATTAAACCGCGATAAAATCCGTATAAACTAGTTTTATTTCAATACATCCACTGGGTTTATCATATGCAAAACGACATATCTCGCGTGCGAGAGAGATAACTATGGACGACAAAATTAAAAAAGAAAATAAAACTGACTGACTACCTCGATGGCGCAGTTGTAATGCGTATGCGTTACGATTGAGGCCAACGCTGAGGTCTCGAGTTCGATCCCCGGGTCGGGTAAAGTGGTATTGGATTTTTATATTACGAAATGCTCAGTATCAGCCCGGAGTCTGGAATTTGTGCTCGGTATGGCGATAGGCTCGCCCCCTATCACATAAGGGACGGAGATACGCTCGGCGAAATGTGGGTGTACTGGTTACACCTCTGCCTACCCCTTCGGGGATTACAGGCGTGAGTGCGTATGTATGTAAAAACAAAAAAGGAAAACTGTCAACATTCGATAAAATTACGTCGTTATGTTAGGGTTCGTAGACAAACACCACATAGAGGTTGAAAGTATATTGTCTCTACTTTATATCTACTTATGAAATAAAGAGTCGAGTATTCTATGTAACCATGTAAGCGTATACACCTATAAAGATAACTAGATATAATTGGTTTTTCACAACAAAACGAGTCTACAAAGTCATCTCGTGTCGCATATGCTAAACCCCCAGGAGAATTCAAAAAATGAGTTAGAGTGGTAGAGTCACGCTGTAGATTGTTTTGTATGCTGCGTTTCGTTCGGTGAGTGAGATATCCGGAGGGCCAAATCCCTTTCCTCTTGTCAATCCCCTAATTATAACATTTCTTTGTGGTCGGCAACGCGCCCATGATCCTTTTGGTATTGTAGGTGTAAATGGGTGGTGGAGATCACTTACCATCAAGTGACCCACTTGCTCGTTTGCCGCTCTATGATATTAAAAAAAATGCTTTTATCGCACAAAATTCTTAGCAATCATATAAATGCAGATTAAATTATATTAATAACAATAACAAAATAAGTGACCTGATCAATCCAAACAACTCCGAGGAACTATTCGAAACCGACGTTCGAGTCGAGACCATAATCCGAGAAGGCAGTCCCGATTTTCCCAAGGCTTTCACTGTTTGATACCTCTGACCTTTGGCCCCAAGACAAGTTTATTCACTATATAGATATAGCAGCATTCGATTCTAACGAAGCCACGACTTTGCATTCAAAGAACGAAAGCTTTGATCAATAAACACGGCAGACTCAATTAATACGTCTTGGAGACTTTTCGTTTAAAATAATTACTAACAATATATTTCATAAAATTTAATTAAACACTTAAATATCAGTGCTATAAAATTAAGTTAATTTTGTGGGCTTCAAAATTAACGCTTAATAAGGACTCGTGACACCCATATTCATAAACCTAATTGAGCTTTCAAAAGTGGTAGAGCCACGCTATAGAATATTGTGGATACATTTACAACTGAACTACTTTTAAATCACGCCACATTCCATACTGAATAATTAATCAAAGGAATTATCGGTATATAAATCATCATTTGTCTATAAATCTGGTATTCACAGTGCTCATGTCATGCTTCAACGAACAAGTATTATCCGACAAATAGCTTTATTGTAATCAGCTTCATATTTGTCATTCATCTGAGTTAATTTTGAATAGCAACTGATAGCTTGAATATAATTGTAATGGGCAATTAAGTGGAATGAAAAATTGAACGGCGATTGAAAGATAGAATAGATTTGGCAATCAAAAGTATTTCGTAGGTCCGAAAAAACAATGTTTCACGAAATCTAATCATTTTCATGTATTATAAGTAAAAAACTTTGCGTTTTCTGTTATAATTATAATAACAGATGGATGAAACAACCCTTAAGCCAATATTACAAACTTGGTTCAAACAATTGAATTATGTAAATATAATAGAGATTCAATAACAATGTTGGATCACGTTGAAAGAACTCAACTACTCAATATTTTAATTTTTGCCGGTAGAATCAATATGTAAACACAAATATCATTAGGTGGTATGCCTCTCTTATGCGAGAGACCATCTGGGTTGGTATCACCACTTTGTCTACCACCACGCAGCAGTAAGCACTGCTTTGTTGCGTTTTGAAGAAGATTGAAGCCCGTGAAGTTACTAACCATTATGAGAAAACTAGTTATATCTCGGGGTGAAGAATACACTCCAGTGCCATGCAGTGCCATATGAATCAAAGTTCTGTGTGGTGTTGATACTTATGTTTACGGTCAGGCGTGATGCAGACGAGCGACCTGCTCGTTTCTTCAGTCAAGCTAATAAAAAAAACATGTTTTCATTTCGGAACTTATTTTCGCAAATCGCACTTCAGCTTAAGTATCAATTTGCTTGAACCATTAAATATCATCATTAGTCCTTTCACTATATGAATGTTCAATATATAATTCTTGTAGAGTACAAAAAAGTGATGCTTGTATAAAAGATAATGTTGGTAAGAAGGAAGTAATTACTGAGATCAACGTAGGAAGGAATGGAAACCGCCAACAACCGCCTCAATGGCGAAAACCACACACTCAGTGAAATGTAATGAGTTATATTCATAATTTCTAATTTCCGTTAGTAGCGTTTATTGAGCACTAGATATATATAACATCCTACATTTCTTGCGGGCAATTGCTGATGTAAGTAAATGATCTAATAATATCATTTTCTTCAAGTGTTTTTTAATCGGCGTCAAACCAGGAGGATGGTCTCAATTCCTTGTATTTTTTAGGTCTGCCTCGGTGGCGCAGTTGTAATGCGTACGTATTACGACTAAGGCTGACACTGAGTTCTCAGGTTCGATCCCCTCGTCGGGTAAAAGTGATATTAGGTTTTTCTATTATGGATTGCTCAGTATGAACCCGGAGTCTAGAATTGTGCACGATGTGGCGATAGGCTCATCCCCAATCACATCATGGGATGGACATAATCTCGGCGAAATGTGGGTGTACTAGTTACATTTGTGCCTATCCCTTCGGGTATAGGCGTAAGTGCGTATGTATGTATTTTTATGTAAATTAGAGTGTAGGTAAGTGGACCACCAACATCCTAGGTCAAAAGCCAGCCTCATCTCTATGTTGTACACTCTGCTAATTAAAGAAAGAGGCAGTGGCGAAACTTGGTCACCGTTGCGGGTTGTGGGAGCGTCAGATCGCAGGTCGCGCCACGTAACACCAAATCTACCGTAATATCATGATAGGAAGGCGGACCTTGGTATCAAGCTGGGATACCGCCATATAGAAAGAAATGGTTTTTGAGGGCACGACAAGGCTGTCATCTGTGACAACAGTTGTTAAGCCAAGTCCGAGGCATTCGGACGGCGCCGTATGAAAATTTGACATTAGGTTTGGTCTCTAACAATTCCATAAGAATAGAATAGAAATTAAGTTACGCAATATCTCCGTCAAATGTGGATCTATTTTTATAATTTTATTGTGTTCTTCTAAGTTTACTTTAACAGTGTCCCGTTATGTTTGGTTAAAATTTAATGACGGAGTACGATGGAAATGGGAAAGTGGTCGACGGAAAACAGCAAACACCAACAATTCCAAATATAAAGTTAATTTTAGAAGATTTTGATTTATAGTTATTTAAAGTCATATAAAAAATATGATGAACCTTAATTGCTGTTTGTAGAAAACACTATGCATAAAATTGTGTAAATTTAACACCATATATTTCCGGCCTAAGATTAATTAAAAAGATTAGATAAAAAACCGTCAAATTAATACGTAAAATGCCTTTATACAATATGAATATTAATGTAATAGTGATGAAATTTGTTGACTTGATTAATGTGTGTCAATTAAGTATTATTTAAATTAGACAGCATATTTTTCAACTGACTTCAAAAAGGAAGTTATATAGGATATCTTTTACGGAATGTTACGTGATATCCCCGTCAAATGTTGATTGATTTTGATTCGACAGCCTCCATGGCGCAGTGGACGAGTAGCCGGTTGCGAAGCGTGACAATGTGTTACAAAAATCAAAAATTAAATAAATAAATACACCCAGCAGTCACACTCATAGTTCTGACCCCACACTAGGTTAACCAGTATCATGGTTATCAGGAACTACGAGGAAATTATGGTCCCACAACACGCAGACCCGAAACAAATATTCATGAACCACACAAAAATTTGTCTCTGTGCGGGAATCGAACCCGCGGCCTCTCGATTCACAGCAGGCTTCACGCCCGCTGCGCCACGTTTGGCTTACTAATAAATGATACTTAAGCCATACATTCAATCTGGTTGCATAGTTTGTAGCAATGTACTTATGGCATATTATTTTGTACTTTATCGTAAACTAGAAAGGTTAGAGGTTTCTACAAATAGGAAAAATATTCAGATACATACATACGTACTCAGGCCTGTAATACCAGTACAGTACCAGAGGGGTAAAACAGAGATAAAACCAGTACACCCACTTTCCGCCGAGCTTATTTTCGTCCCATGATGTGATAGGAGGCGAGCCTATCGCCATACCGGGCACACTCGTAATACCAGATAGTGATTTCGCAATAGAAAAATACAATATAATTTTTACCGGACCCGGGGATGGAACCTGAGACCTCAGCACAGCAGTTGTATCGCGTAGACATTACAACTGCGACACCGAGGTAGTCACTGAGCTATAAAACTTTATATAATTTTCATATATGGAGAAAAAGTTTAATTACTATTCAACTTTGGCACTATTTTGTCCGCTTTTTTCCGGGAAAAATAGTTATATTAGTTTAGTTTGAACAACAATAATACTATGATAAATGTGTGATTGCGTGGGCGAAAATTATAGTATAGTATAGCAAAAAAAAAACACGTCGAATTGAGAACGTATGAAATAAAACTAGTTTATACGGATGTCCCGACGCGACGACGTTTCGAAAGCTTTTCAACCTTCGTGGTCACGGGAGAGACTGAGGTGTAGATCATCTCGAAAAGGTAATGTTACATTGCCTACCTTCATTTTAAGATTATACCGTAGAGGGAGAATACCTAGAGTAATTCATAGCTTTTGTCACAAGAAAAAGAGCTACTTATGGTGATATCGTATAAAAGAATCAAACAGAATGATTATATTTTTTGGTTCATGACGAATGTTTAGTATTTGAAGTATATCAAATAAGTTTCATAAACAAAGTTTCACAGTTGACGTATATTTGTTTATCGTCTTCCTGGTAAAATTAGATAAAATTTATGTAAAAGTACAAATGCATGCTATATTTTGCTGTTGATAAGAACTTCGTATAATTATTTATATCATTTTCTATGAAACTATGGTGCGGTGTAGCATTATCGACAGCCTCCGTGGTGCAGCGGGCGAGTAGCCGGGTCGAAGCGAGAGGCCGTGGGTTCGATTCCCGCACTGAGACAAATGTTTGTGTGATCCACAAAAAATTGTTTCGGGTCTGGGTGTTGTGGCACCGCTAGTCCCTCGTAGTTCCTGATACCCACGATACAGGTTTACCTAGTGTGGGGTCAGGACTGTGTGTGACTGTTTAAAAAAAAAAATAGGGTGAAAAAGTGATAGTGGAAAGAAAATGCCGACTTATCTTTTCATTCTTAAGTATACCACGCTTTATAATAAGGCTTTTAAAAAGATATATTGTGTTTAAAGTATTCTTATCGTAAAATTCTTCGTAGTAAAGCATTAATCAAAGTAAATATCATATAATAAAATTTATAACCAAACAAAATTACTCCGTTTGGTGTTGCCGAAATTTCAATAAATTATTACATATTATGGGAAATATAAATTTTGCAGTATGCATTAATAATAAAATTAAATAGAAGAAATGTATTAATTATGTATAATAAAATGGCTCGTTTCAGTTTTCCTGAAGATAATGTTTTACTGTAGAATTGGACAAGACATTGATATTGGACACCAAAACCATCATCAATAATTTTTAGCAACATTTAGAGAAAAATGTATTATTCAAAAAGAAGAAACTGACTGTACTGCTTTGTAATGTTGTACCTATTCTGGTAAATATTTAGTTTAAGCACGTATAGCAATAATCAATAGAAAAAGTACCTAAATTAATTATATTTCAATATTATTTTATTTATTAGGATCACAAACCGATATATAATAAAGGCTTTTTAATATAACAATGGTAATTCTTGTCACAATAATAAATTACCACAGAATTCAAATATTCAGAAAATACAGTTAAATTAAATACGCACTCACGCCTGTTTTCCCCAAACGGGTAGGCAGAAGTGTACTTAACTAGTATACCCACTAGTATTTCGCCTAGTTTATATTCGTCCCATGATGTGATAGGAGGCAAAATTTATCGCCATACCAGGCACAATTCCAGACTCCGGGCTGATACTAAGCATAGCATGATAGAAAATCCTAACCCGGGGACTTTGCCCGACCTGGGGATTGAGCCCGAGACCTCAGCACAGCAGTCGTACCGCGTACGCATTACAACTGCGCCACCGAGGTAGTCGAAAATTAAAGTAAAAAATTCTAATTTACATTACAAATCAATAATATAAACTTTTGATATTAATAAGTTATAATCCATGTTTGGATATGTTTTGAGTTTGACATTTTTAAAACTATTATGTACTACTATTATTATTATGTAACTATTATTATGTATTGACCTGCTTCAAACTGTTATGATGTATATTTTATAGACAAATAAATTACTAAGGAAGATTTCTCACAAACTACATACAGACCACCGTATGCGAGAGGCCGTCTGGGTGGGTACCACCAGTTTGTCTATTTCTGCCGCGAAGAAGCAGTGTGTTAATACTGTTGTGTTATTGTTGAAGGACATTGACGCCAGTGAATTTACTTGGCATTATGACACAACACCTTATGTATCTGGGGGACGAGCGTAGTTCAGTGCCATGTAGTACTTCATAATTCGAGGTTCTGATTGGTGTTGCTTCTGTTTATGGGCAGGTGTGACGCTTATCACCAGGTGAGTGACTTGCGCGTCTCATCTAAAGATAATAAACATAATATTTAAATAATAAAAGGTAATTGAAAATAACCATGTTGTATTATTTACTCACAAAAGCAAGAACCTATTATTTCTCAAGAAATTGTACTGCATGACGTCACGTAACAAAACAAATTGTGGGGTAATTTGTTTTTGACGCGGTAACCCTCGAAATTGTATCCTTGTCTCTTTCTGCGACACCTTAGGTAGGAGTCTATTAGATTCTCAGTCAACGGATGATACATTTATTTTTTAATTATTTAAAAAAGTTAGTTGACACTAGTCCGATCTACGCAGAAAGAGCTCACCGTGTTTGAGGTCTGGCAGTTGGTCTTTTGGGTTCCGATTTAATTAGATGTATAATTGAATCCCAGGCTTGTGCAAGCTTTCTCGCGAATCATCCTAGATAGGATTCGGTGTTCTTTGGCAAGAATTTGTGGTTTGTCAAATCTAAGGTAATGTTTGGAGCCTTCCTCTGAATGTTCAGCAACTGCAGACTTCGTAGAGCGTCGGTGCTTAACATCAGCTATGTGTTCTTTTTTGAGAACCTTTTTTAAGTCAGTTAATAATAATACTCTTTTCACGTAACTTCTAACAAACAATGTTTTATAACAATAGTCTGGCATAAATAGCATTAAATTATTAAAAAAAACCATTATAAAAGCAATGGTGTAGTTAGAAACGGTAACCAATGTTTAACCTAAATTACGACTGTGCACAAAAACAAAGCAAATACGTATTTCCATTTCACATTACTTTCGATTGCGTAAACCTACAACATTTTTTTTATAAAATCTTTCGTCACGCCCCGTTGAAAAAATTAAAAAGCGACGTTGCCACCTAATAATAGATTTTACTTATACATACATACACACTCACACCTGTAATCCCCGAAGGGATAGGCAGAGGTATACCCAGTGTGTCCCATGATGTGATAGGGGGCGAGCCTATCGCCATACCGGGCACAATTCCAGACTCCGGGTTGATGCTGAGCATTTCGTAATAGAAAAACCTACCACTTTTACCCGACCCCGCTTCACCGCTTTTTCTATTTCTGCCTAGCAACTGTTGTGTTCCTGTTTGAAGGACATTGAAGCCAGTGAAATTACTGGACATTATGAGACTTAACAACTTATTTTTCGGGGTGACGAGCGCAATCCAGTGCTATGCAGTGCTGTATAGCGTTGCTTCTATTTATAAGCAGGCGAGTAATCTGCTCGTCTCGTCATTCAAACGAATAAAAACATTCGCACAAACTAAATAAAAATAACTTTTAAACCACTAGTTTTAATGTAGCATCATAAGTACTTTCTCCTATTACAACGATTATGAAATTTATGCATTCATACAAATAAAATTAAATAACATAAACAGCGCTATGAAATGAAAAAATAATAAAATTGTCTTTGGGCGTTTATAGCAACTTACCGTAGAATTATTTACATTTATAATTTTATATAGAAACAAAACAAAGATGTTATGAAAGAGAATATACAAAGTTAGTGATACATAATTGGTTTTACCCCCCTACAAAAAGAGGGGTGTGAGTATCTAGCATTGTAGCACCTAAACGAATGGACCTATTCAAATGAGATATTAAAATCGGTTTAATCGAGAAGCTTTGTCTGAATAAAATCTATTCAGTCGTTTAAAATCAACAGATGTTTTTCTAATTGAAGTCCAGAGTTTTAACAGATTATTATAAAATAAAATGCCATACATACATACAAATGCACTCACTCTTGTAATCCCCAAAGGGGTAGGCAGACGTGTAACCAATACACCCACATTTCGCCGAGCGATCCTATCGCCATACCGGGTACAATTCCAGAATCCAGGCTGATACTGAGTACATATTTCGTAATAGAAAAAACCCAATTTTACCCGACTCGGGGACCGAACCCGAGACCTTAACGTCAGCCTCAGTCGTAACGCAGTCGTTTATTTTTTTTATTAACCTATATCATCCCACCGCTGGGCAAAGGTCGTCTCCCCCCTCTCTTTCCATATATCGAGACCATCTGGACGCATTTGAACCACAATGGCTTGTAGGCAGTGAACCACGATATCAAATAATTATGCAAAATTAAACATAGCCTCTAAGAATAACGTCCATGGCAAATATACAGATAGATGGACAGACAAACCGATCTGATTCGACTAGTATATAGTTTTTATTTGAGTACGGAACATTATTAAGAATATAAATATTGTGGGCAACTTAAGATACTCGTTAGACATAAATTACTTGTGATGATACGTCTACTTAATACTTAATTTCACCAGAAATAAACAAGATTAAGTTATAAAAAGTAAGTCAAATGTATGAAAGAGAACATTGCATCGTCTGGACCAAGCAAATGAGATGTTTTATGGCCGGGGAAAGTGTCACCGCGGCCATTTGGAATTATATCATCGGAATTTATGTATTTACATAACAATTATCGCCTATGACATCGAATGTGGGATGTTTAGTATGTAGTTACAAGCTGTTAACTGTAAGGTATGAATACATACATAAAAACAAATATACGCGTCAAACATGCTCAGATTTTTTTGGTTATTTAAAAAATATTAATAGGGCTTTTGCGGAGAAGTAGGACAGCAAATAAGCAAGTAATCAAAACAGTTTTAGCAAAACTTAAAAACAGACTCCATAAAATAATTTTGATAAGTTAAAAATAACAACTTCTACAGGTCTGTTTGGAGTCGGTGCCGAAGCAGCTGCCCCGAAAGTCAAATGAAATTGCACCGACTCCGAATATATAGAAATTGTATTTTTTGTCACGCCTGTAATCTCCGAAGGGGTAGGCAGAGGTGTAACCAGTACACCCACATTTCGCCGAGCGTATCTCCGTCCCACGATGTGATAGGGGGCGAGCCTATCGCCATACCGGGCACTAATTCCAGACTTCGGGCTGATACTGAGCATTTCGTAATAGAAAAACCCAATACCACTTTACCCGACCCGGGGATCGAACCCGCGACCTCAGCGTCAGCTTTATTTTTTAAGTTTTGTTAAAACCTTTTTAAAATCAAACATGAATTGCTCAGTTTGCAATTTATACCCGGCATGAGAATAGCCACCCTCTATCACATTATGAGACTGAAATAAGATTGGTGGATCTAGTTACACTTCTACTTATCCTTTCAGGGGTACAGGCGTTAATCTAAGTATGTATGTATGATCATAGCTATCAGCAAGCTACGTAGACAATAGTGATCGGATAGGATTCTTAATTAAGTGACAAACGGCCACCCATAAGTAAAGCTGACTAGGTTAATAAGTAGAAGCGTACAGACGATTCGGCTATTAATGACAATTGGGGTAATTGCTTCGCGACGACGCGGCGCGGCGACTTTGATTAGAAAGATGTGAGAAGAGTCAAAATAACTACAATTCGGATGGGCAATCAGTTCCTAAAGAAGTTAAAAACCAACAATGATGTCTGGAATTGATTGCTAATTTCAATATATTAACAAAACGCTTGTCTATTAGTACATAATACGATATAAACCGATGCGACTTAGGAACCTTCAAGAAAAAAATCTATTCTTTCCTCAAAGGCCGGTAACTCAAATTTCTCTGGTATTGACGGTGTCCATGGTCGGCGATGATCACTTACCATCAGGTTAAAAAATAAATAAATGCTATAAATTATAAGTCATGGTGATACGAGAGCAGTACCTACGAAGTTATATTGTTATTGGGATACGGAGTACCTACAGAGGTTGTGGATTCTATCCCAACCCTTTGTACACACACCCCTGACTTTTCGAAGTCACGTATGTGAGGAAAACATCGTGCGAAAACCGGCATACCTAAGAGTTTTTTTTGAGATTTTCCATAATAACTTCAAAGATATGTAAAGTCTACCAACCCGCATTTAGCCAACGTGGTGGACTAAGAACTAAACCCACCCTTTCATAGAGGAGACCAGTAAATATAATACGGTGCATAATTCTAAACTATCTTTGCTTCTTGTATTCCATCAATTTGGTGCGCCATTTAAATTCCTTTCTGCATGAAAATTTATGCCAATATTGGTGGAAGACTAGATAGTAATATTTATGTTGGCAACACGAAGTCTTCGTAGTATTATAAAGTATGATTCAATGTCATTCCCGCCGTATCTATCGTCTGCGAAACGAATAGATTTTGTTGGTATAACATTCACACATTATTTTATGAGCCCATTAGTTTTGAAAACATAAAATATAATAGTTAGTGTTGAATCGTGGTACATCTATTTTTATGTGAACTGTGTCTGTTGACATTGAAGAAATGTTTCGTAATAATTTTCATAAAGTGAAAGTCAGAAAAATTCTTTATCATAATTTCACGGCTGTAGAAATAGAGAAATGCAGCTAATAGGTATCTTAACCGATCCTATTCTCATATGATACGGGGCCAGTTTAGGCTTATATCAGGCACAATTCTAATTCAGAGCAAGTCACGTCCATTTTTCGAGTCACGCCCATTTACTAGATGGTATGTTCCTCGTATGCGAGAGGCCGTCTGAATTGGTACCACCACGTCGTCTACTTCTGCTGCTAAACTGCAGTATGTAAGCATCGCTGTGTTTCGGTTTGAAAGACATTGAAGCCAGCGAAATTACAGGGCATTCTGAAACAGACAGCCTTCGTGGCGCAGAGGGTGACTAGCCGGCTGAAAAACGAGAGGCGGGGGGTTTGATCCTGCATCGAGGCAAATTTTTATATGATCCCCATATATTTGTTGTATTATATTATTTATACTGGGTGTAAGCGGAACGCTTCCGAAGCCGAAAGGGTAATAAAACACTACCTTAACATAAACGGAATACATTATTCCTTTGCTGTTTACTTGTCATATTGGAAATTAGATAATCTGTAAACCATTGATGTAAGACGTACTAACTAAGCTCGGGGTCAAAGTGCACATGCATCTCCAATACTCAATGTAGTTTATGCAAAGCGCACGTGCTGGTCGCGCACTGTTTGCGCGTGGCTGTTGTCCCTAAGCGTCAGTTAATCAACTGACGCTCAGGGACAACATAACGTTGATCTCAGGGACAGCTTTACATTACGTTAAGAAAAAATCGTTTTTAAATATTATTAAAAAAAAAATGGCAATGTATTTATCTGTCCAAAGTTCAAACAAGATAGTGCGTATATTTATGTGTATGGATAGAAAAAATAAATGGTTTGAAAATAAAATTGTAGGTTTTTTCTCGATATTTTAGCAGTATCGTGTCTGTAATCACTAGCACTACCTGTCTACGTTTTCGGAAAAGTTTCCCTTACACCCAATATACTAGGGCCAACACATTTTTCCGGTGAATGGACATTGTATGTCGCACAATTACGGACACGCATAACATCGTGTGAAAATACCATAGTTGGATTGTTCTCGACAATCCCGACTATATTTTCTACAATTTACCACAAAGCGGTTGTGGTGAAAGCTTTATTTTCCGGTAGGTAGAGATCTTCGCTCGTAATTATAGACCCGGGAATTTTAGACTTTGGAACTTGTCAGTTCTCTGTATAATTATGTATTTAAGGAGTTCACCTCATTAGCCTAGTGGTAGCGTATTTAAACTAAGATATCGTTAGGTCATATAATATCTTAGTTTTTCCTAGGATTTTTCCTAGGTTGGGCTATAATAATTTATGCTTGAGTCTTCGATTCGAAAAATTACACTGGAATTACCCGGAATTGAAATTTGTGGCCGATATAGCGGTAAGCTCGCCCCTATAACAGTATGGGAGGGAAAAGCTCGCCGAAACGTGGGTAGGAGTGTGTATAAAGTTTTATGTAATAAGGAAGTTACAGCCATAATAATGTGGAAATATCTTTACCCTTAGTTTTCATTAAATAAGAGATACCGTTTTATGTCTATTATTACTAGTATTTTGAAGCCTATTATAACATTAGGGCGCCTAGGTTAGCACCATCGCTTTGCCTATTTCTGCCACCGAGCGGCAATGTGTAAACAGTGATACAACAACAACCCAGTGATATTACTGAACAATATGAGACTTAACATTGTATGTCTCGTGTAATGAATTAGTTCTCTGTGTGGCTTCTGTTTATGGGCAGGTAGAGCTTACCGTTAGTCGAGTGACCTGCTCATCTCGTAATGTAGTTGTCAACATAAACTGATATATCCGGCCGAAATTCCCATCAATTATATGAAAAAGGTTAGAAGTTGGACAGACATTTATTACCATCTCATGAAGGATCGAAAAGCCTTTAGTAACACGGGTGCGGCGTGTGCCTAATTGATTAGTCTCCATAGAACGCGTCGAACAAATGAATATCCCTTGATTAATTCCGCGATAAATTACATCGACCCGCTTCCAATATTGTTTGTTTCTAAAGGTAATTTATAGGGGTTCCGTAACGGAACTCCGTTTAGGTAAATTATACCATGTATCTCAATGACGTCATAGTCTTAAGACAAGATATTTATTAATAGACTGCCTCGGTGACGCAGATGTAATGCGTGCGGGTTACGACTGCTATGCTGAAGTCTCGGGTTCAATCCCTAGGTCGGGGAAAGAGATATTGGGTTTTTCTAACACGAAATGCTTAGTATCTCCCGGAGTCTGGAATTGTGTCCGGTATGGCGATGGGCTCGATCCCTATCACATCATGAAATGAAAATAAGGGCGAAACGTGGGCGCAGCACTTGGCTGTACCTCTACCTATCCCTTTGAGGATAAAGGCGAAGCTTAAAAAATATATTCAAATCACACTCAAATCCGATCCCACGTTTTTAAAGTGAAATGAGAAAGAATTTAGAAACTATTGTAAGATTATAGAAAATGGAATAAATCACTAATTTAAAGCATGAAATATAATAATATAAAAAATACAACACTAATGAAAATGCAACACTAGCTCGAAGAAGCGAGATCGGGGAAAAAGATAAATTAAATTGCGTAAGAACCAGCAATCTAAATTCCACATACCAATTTGTATGGACAAAATGGATTCCAGTAAAAACTGAGTACAACGGATTGCAAAATTGACCTACAACAAACCAACAAATGGACGAAGCGCATTAGGTTCAAGACCATAAAGTCCAAATTGACTGATTATGACTTATGCATAATTGTTTACATTTTTCATTTATATATGATGTATTATGTAAAGTGGAATGGTGTTTTTTTTTAAGAAATCTTGGAATTTATATTAGTGAAACTGTGTGCCTATTACTTCCACAATCAGTCATATTTTAATCAAGGAATGTCACTATCAAAACAAATCCTTTAGTTGTATAGTAGAGGCCGGTGAACTAGCAAGTGGTTCATCTGATGGTAAGTGATCTCCACCGGCCCATGAACATCCACAATACTTGAAGAATCATGGATGCGATGTAGACTTTAAAGGAAAGGGATAATAAAGGTATTGGAAAGGGTAAAAAAAATACACACACCCAACAGTCACACACATAGTCCTGACCCCACACTAGGTAAACCTGTATCGCGGGTATCAGGAACTACGAGGGACTTGCGGTCCCACAACACCCAGACCCGAGACCAATATTTGTGGTTCACACAAACATTTGTCCCGGTGTGGGAATCGAACCCACGGCCTCTCGTTTCGCAGCCGTCTACTCGTAAGTATTTAAGGTAAGGGGATTTACGCCTCCAGATATCTCACTCACCGTACGTACCGTAACAGCAAGCTGTTACTTCACGTCGGTATACTGTGAGACAGTGGTAGCAACCCGGTCGAGCCCGTCCACTAATGTCTACAGCGTGGCCCTACCACTTAAAGTCAATGCAAAAGAACATGTCTTCTAACGATAATACCCATACGCTGCGTTAATGTTACACGATTCACACCATTAACTTTAATCGATACCAACACTCCGGATATTAATCGATAAACAATGGAATTGAAATGTCGATCGTGATGACGTAGGCCTTGACTTGTCCCCGAAAGCTTAAAAAACTTAAATCAACGGTTCTCACGACCTTCATATATCGCTAATAAATGTGGGATAGTAAGTGAATACGTTCCGAGTAACAGCGACCTTTGGATCTGTTCACATTATTGTTTAAAATGTAAGGAATGTCGTTTAATATTATTTCGTTATGAGAACTGCTGAATTAGGTCGTAAAAGGCGTGAAGATTGTATATTACGCAAACTGAACAAAATTTTAATAAGTTTGTTCACTCACTCGTTTGCCGCCCTATTTTTTTTATTAGATTTTGATGACACACGCAGGTCGCTCGCCTGATTATAAGCGTCATGCCTGCCCATAAACAGAATCATCACCAACCAGAACTTCAAATTATGAAGTACTGGATGACACTGAACTGTGGTCGTCACCCTGAGACTTAAGGTATTAAGTCTCGTATTGCCCAATAATTTTACTGGCTTCAACGTCCTTCAAACCGGAACACAACAATGTTTACACACTGCTGTTTGGCGGCAAAGTGTTGGTACCTACCCAGACGTCTTCTCGCATACGAGACACCTTCCACCTACTAAATATAAAAACATTACTTCATAACACACATATAAAAATCAGTGATAAATTATTTGGGACGATGATAGTTGGTTTAAAAAGTTATAAAATATAATTAAATTTGTTGATTTTTTTATAGCAGAGGTCTACAAACTCTTAATAGGGTCACTTGGTGGTAATTGATCCCCACCGTCTATAAACACTTAATACCAAAAAATAATGAGTGCTATAGTAGATAAATTTCCCTTTAAACGGGACATCGAAATGATAGACTCAAAAGAGATGCAAATTTGTGTCTATCACAAAAGGACAATGACTAAGCTACTGTAATGTAAGCAGTAGGAGGAGTGGAAGTTGTTTAATTATTCACTATCGTGCAGAAAAAAACACAATTACATTCTGTTGTAACACAGAAAACACTTTATGAAGATTTAAAAGTAAAATCCTAGATTACAATAAACAAAACACAAAAACAACAAATCTCAAAAGTTGTTTAAAATAATAGATGGAACTATTGGTCTTTACCAATCAAAAGTAAACCCAAAACCGGCGAAAGCAAATGATTTAAGGCTTAAATATGCTATGAATACAAAAAATATCCCATAACATCATAAGTTCCGTATCATCATTGGTTCGGTATGTTTTTATGGTATGGTATGGTATGGTATCGTGGGCAACTTCTTGGTAAATTATGATACTAATTATAATATTGAATCCCACCAACAGAATAAATGTGAAAAAGGAGCCAAGTTCGGTATGATTGGCGTTTTGTAACGCAGGCGCGGCACTGTTAAGCGTCGCGTCGTTGCTAATAAAAAAGTTGTGATCTAAACAGGTACCATGTTCTAGAGCTGTTCTTTGAATCGTAAGAATGTACAACATTCATCAATAGGTGTTAAAAGCAAATTGTTATGTATTGTTATTGAATTATAACTATGCCTAAAAGAATAATTTTAAAGAACCGACTTCAAGAAATAAGTCCGTCACCGACACCGACTCCAAAGAGACCTATAGAAATTGTTATTTTTGATTTACAGTGTTATTTTTTGAAGTTTCTTTCTAAGTTTTGTTAAAACTTATATTATTTTTAAAATTTTAGTGTTAGGTTAGACTATGGCTTGTAAATTCCAATGCAATAACTCAATCGCGATGACTATGTTGTTATCCGTTGAGGATTTTCATTTTTACTCCATACCCGTCATCAGATCTTAACCAAATTTATCTGGGACCACATTGCAGCTAAATTCTATTGAATGATTTTTTTTCCAACAAAATCAGTCCATATTTGGCGGTGAAATAGTTATTAGAATAAATAGATATCTCACGGAATTGAGAACCTACTCCTTTTTTAAGTATGTTAAAAACGATTTAACATAATTTCCAGTGAACATACACAGCATCTATGTGTAATTATTTCGCATTTCTACCATATCAAAGCGTTCAAAATGATATTCTGTTCAAATCATGCCGTTTACATTGGCAACGTTTGCACGACACGTTTACAAACAGACGACGTGTATACGCCGGCATAACGAGACATGATTTGAGGATTTGGACGTAGCTGTGGAAATAACTAGTTCGTTTCATGTGTCAATATTGATATAATGTGAAATGGGGCTGTTCTGTGTCGGAATATTAAGGAATTTATTTAGATTTTTCCCCGAAGGGGTTAGGCAGAGGTGCAAGCAGCTCACTCACATGGCGCCGAACGTATCTCCGTCCCATGATATGACAAGGGGCGAGCCTATCGTCATACCGAGCACTATTTTAAACTCCGGGCTGATACTGAGCATTTCGAAATAGAAAAATCCAATATCTAGACACACGGTCGTGTGTCAGCCAAGTATAGGCGATACACCGGGTGTGTGTATATTTCACTTTTACCCGACTCGGGGATCGAACCCGAGACCTCACCACAACAGTCGTACCTCGTACGCATTACATTATATGTATTTTTTATAGAATAGGCCGGCAAACGAGCAAGTAAGTCTACTCAGTGGTTGATCGGTTATTGTTAAAGGCTAAAACGGATTAATGATGTTTAAAGAAATTGTCCCTATGCGCCTTTTTTTAAATTTGACTGACTGTGATGGACAGTCAATTTAGGTAATTTTTGACCAAGTTTATTGATCGACCTTGATCGCTCGATCCGCTTTGAGAAAATCGTCTATGATTTCTATGAAGCAGCGTAGGTAGAGACCTACAAAGGAGCAAGTTATAGCAGAGATATAAAAAAATTGTTTCGGTTTGAAGGAAAAGAAGCCAGTTAAATTAATGGGCATTATGAGGCTTTACATATTACGTTTTATCATTAAATTTTGTGTGGTATGGGTACTGGGCAGGCGTGGCGCTTACCATCAGAGGGGAGCGACCTACTCGTTTCCACACTAACATTACTAGTCAGGCTAAAGCCTAATGCCTCTCATTAGTAGAGAAGGCACGTGCCCAGCAGTGGGAATTGGGAACGTATATAATACTGGACTGATATAAAGTTCCAACATACAAAGCTAGGTAAGTCACAAAATTTAATAAATCCGCACTTCTGTCAATATAGCACACTCTCGTGTCTCATATCCTGTCATTTAATGGGTACACTGATAGGATATTACGTCATAACCGAGTATTTGCCTCTCGAGTCTAGACTAGCGGGAGTGTTGGCTAGATATAAACTTAGGTCAGCCTTTCTCAAACTTTTGAACGGTGGACCCCTAGCGCCACCTTACCATGATCCGCAAACCCGTTATAGAGACAGAATCTTCAAAAATTAACATTATTTTTTACGGAAATGACGACTTTTGGATGAGTCTTATTACATATTTTTTGTTTATCTACTTAAATATTCTTTCCTACAGCTATTTGAGTCTTACTGGCATAGCAACAAACAACACGCATGAAAATAGCTTTTCGCTGATATACGTGTGGTCGTGATTGGTTGGTGGATAATTTTTTATCATTTGTTGAAGTACATTCTTTGGATTTGTTTTTATGTATTGGTATAATGGACCAAATAATGGTCTAAATATTAATAATGCTATAATGTACTAAAGTCTAATCACAACTTATTTTAACTACTTAACTATTTTTAATAATTTACGACTAGCGAGCGATCTATTTCAGCCCGCCAGTCTCCACGGCGCAGCAGGCGAGTAGCCGGCTATGAAACGAGAGGGTTCAATTTCCGCACCGAGACATATTATGTTTGTGTGATCCACAAATATTGGTTTCGGGACTGGGGGTTGTGGGACCGTAAGTCCTTCATAGTTTCTAATACCCACGATACAGGTTAACCTAGTGTGGGGTCAGGACTATGTATGTGACTTTTGCGTCAGTTTATTTATTTATTTACGACAGTACAGTGCGTCGGTCTAGGCGGCTTTGTTTTCACTGCACGTTCCCATCAAATGCTCAATAATATTATGATTAATAATTTTAAATTTGCCTGCGGACCCTCTAGGATAGATAGGCGGACCTCATGTTGGGAAACTCTGCCACAGGCTATACAGGAACGCTCTTGGATTAGGTATTACGAGTTTCATTAAGATTGTTTCATCTTAAATTTTGTCGCTTTTATTACTCGATGTTTTTACTTTACCCAATGGTTAAGTCAGATTCATTAGCGGACTAAGAGAGGTGGGCAGTTCGCCTCGGTCATAATCTGTTGTCATTATCCAGGATATTTTTTGGTACCTATCTTCTTACCAAATTTCATCAAAATCCGTTCAGCCTTGAAAACGTAACTGACAGACAGACAGACTTACATACGCATTTATAATATTAGTATGGACATAATAAGAAATAGGATGGCATTCATGCCAAATTTAAACTTATGACTTAATGCATATTTTTTAGGTATTCTAGACACTAACTAATTACTAGAATAAAATACAGCTTTTCAAACAATCGTAAATAAATTTGAACCTTGCAACGCGTAAGAATCATATCTCGGAACAATTAAAGTACAGTCACAACAAAGGACGGGTATGAGAATTGTTTCCAGATGGATATCGAATAATTGTATAAACGCCCATACCTCGCATTGTTACTGAAATATCGTCTACAAGAGGAATACGCAATACGCAACTGGGACGTGACAAACGGATTGCTTTTTAACCGACACAAAAAGAGAGATTCTCAATTCGTTTCTATATTTTTTATGTACTCGTATGTTCACGCACAAAGTAAAGGAAAGTTTTCATTTAGTGAAGGACATTTTCAATTATTCAATTCTAGCTTTTGCTCGCGGCTCTGCCCTCGTAAACAGCCTCTTCCTAGATAAAAAGTAGCCTATAACCGTATCCATCCCATCTATCTCTGTACTAAAATTGATCAAACTAGCTTTGTTATTTAGGCGTGTAAGCGTAACAAAGAAATAAACAAACTCACTTTCGAATTTATAATATTAGTTAGGATACTGCTCCCCTTGCATTCCCACAGACTTGCCGAGCTTCATTATTCGGTGTCAATTATACGTGCCTGTCGATCCTGGCTTACAGGAGTTACAGTGGTGGATCGCTGCCCTAACATGATTAGTAGGGCAGCGGAGTCTCTGCCATAATGATTAGAACAGCTTCAGAAGCTAATAATATGACCTCTGGAAATCAGATTCAGATGACGTAAGCACTCTTATGGCCCCACCAGTGAAACAAACAACCAGTACAACTAACTTTTTAAGTGGTAGAGCCACACTGTAGAAGTCTTTAGCATGAATTGGCTGGTTCGATACCACTGTCTCAAAGAAAACCGACGTGAAGTATCAGCTTACTGTTGCGTTTCGTATGGTGAGGAAGATATCTGTAGGCACAATTCCCGCTCTCCTTTCTTACCCCTAATCATCCCTTCCTTTTCAGTTCGGCAACGCGTTCATGATTCTTCTGATATTATGTGTTTATGGGCGGTGGGGAATATTTATAATCAGGGGCGGTACCGGGTAATTCGCCGAACTTTAGATTTGTGCAAATCGATGTTCGATTAGAGAACCAATGATTCTGTCGTACCGCCGAACGACCGTCTAATAGCCAAAACGATGAACAACGATTTATGACGTCACATGAACTTTAATAAACCCGATTTAATTGAATTAATTAATGCCGCCCGCGGGCGTTTAATCTGAATAGACTTGAACGCTGGAAGAGTCGATGAAGTTCGGCGAATTAGCCGGTACCGCCCCAGGTGACCCACTTGCTCGTTTGCCTGCCTATACTATAAATAAAGAGCAAACGCATAGATATTTATCAAATCAGGTATCTCATAAGCAATCAAGTTCCGTGATTTGTAGTTATTAATTATTGTTTAATGACTAATTCAGCCTCAGCTGACTATTACCAAAAAAAACACAATGAATAGATATTGTTCAAGTGTCTGGTAATAAATTGCTGAGATTCAAAATTAATTTGACAAGAACAAAAGAACAAAACTGTTGATAAGATCTTTGGTAGAATACGCATACTCGTAAAATATGTATGGCGTTTGTCGTATTACATTCCAGAATGTTCTATTGCAGTTTAGGGGTTAACGATTTCTTCAGATTATAAATAAATAAATACACCCGACAAACACACATAGTCCCGACCCCACAGTAAGATACGATTCTGGTGTCGTGGGTATCAGAAATTGGTAGAGTCTTTCGGTCTCACAACACCCAGACCCGAATAAATATTTGTGGATTACACAAGCATTTATCTCGGTGCGGGGATAGAACCGCGGCCGCCCATTTCACAGCTGGCTACTCGCCCGCTGCGCCACGGAAGCTGTATATTTATTTATGATATCTAATTAAATATATTGAAATATTTACGCTACGCGTTTACTAACGAAGCCTTGTTGCCTATAATATCAGATGGACAAATAAACAAACCCAATAAATCAAGACGTTGGAAACTGGAGTATTATTTTATTAGCAAATTATTTGCTTACTTGTTTTGGCCAGAGATTGCGAAATTGAATGTTTTTATATCGAATAAGCGAAAATCAAACAGAAGTAAGAAAGAAATATTTGTTTGCGATCGGACAGCGAACAGAATAATTAATTTGCTGAGAATAAATTGTTTTGTGTGTATTGTAAGTACCTATTTACATTAAAAGGCTTACCTATTTAATTTATACTTCTCCATGTATAAATAAATACGCACTCACGCCTGTAAACCCTGAAGGGGTAGACAGAGTTGTAGCCTGTACACCCACATTTCGCTTATCTCCGTCCTATGATATGATAGGGGGCAAGCCTATCGCCATACCTGGCACAATTCCAGACTCCAGGTTGATACTGAGCAATTCGTAATAGTAAAACCCAATATCACTTTTACCCAACCCGGGAACCGAACTCGAGACCTCAGCGTCAGCCTTAATCGTAACGCGCACGCATTACAATTACGCCACCGAGGCAGTTATAAGTAACTACCAATCATTTATACATTACAGTAAGTAAATAAGGTGCAATAACACTTATAATAGACATTATTGTCAAAGTAAATAATAGGTATTATATGTGTCCACAAAAAATATTAAGCATTGACTACAGTATGGAACCCACGCTCATCGCCTATCAAACCATTGTTACGCGGATTCTATGAAAATTGTCCTTACTTACAAAGAAACTCGTAATGTATGCGTCTATTTATTTTTACGGTCATTTTATTATTACGAGTGTCTCACAGAAAAACGACGTAAAGTAAATATAATGTCAGCGGATTGCTGCTGCGTTTCGTACGGTAAGTGAGATATCCGGAGGCACAAATCCTCCCATTCGCAACCACTAATTATCCCTTTCCTTTATGGTCGGCTACGCACCCATGATTTTCTAATATTCTGGGCGTACATGGACGTTGGGGATCACTTAAGCTTAAAAAGGGGTACGAAGTTTTCTCTTCACGTATTAATTTAAAGAAGGTTCTGGGATAATTGTCTTGATATAAAATGTATATACATTGTTTAATCCTATGATAGTCTTTTTCCAAAAAAGCATATATCATTCATGTATCTATTAAGCAGATACTAAACATTCGAATTTGGGTTCCCACGTGAAACTGCACGAATTTATACATTAGCACCAAAAATGAGAACAAGGCTACAGTAGAGATTCCAATCATAAAGCCATACTGGTGTAATTAGCAATATAAAGTTACCTAAATTCTTATGGCATATGTAAGAATTTTAAAAGACGATTGTATAAACTTTTACCTATTTTACCTATTTCTAAAATTATAAACATCGTTGTCAATAGTCACAAAGATAATCACGTCACTCTAAGATGTGTGTTAAAATAATCGAGTTCAAAGAAATTACTAATTAAGAATTAAAATTAACCGACGACTCTGAGTGCAGCAGTTAATGTCTTGTCTGTCAGAAATTTATAAACTACGATCTTATATAATATAAAATCTCGTATATATTATATAAAAAAAAACTTAATGATATAATGAAATTACTATGCAATTTTATATACCTTATTATTATTTTCTATTTTATATCAAATGGTTATTGACCAATCTAGTGTCAAAGTTTTCAAGATGCCCGAAGGCCTCCGACTTAGCATAACAATTGCTGTCAGTTGATAACAGCTGGGACCGACTTTTTACGAGCCTTCTGAAGCACGGAGACGCGCAGTTGATTTACCACTAAGCAAACACCCATCCATAGAAAGACAGTGCCAAGTGTTGCTTAACTCGCTACCTAATCTTTAACTGATTAGAAATAGAAAATGGCTATGAGCGCCAAAATTATTATAAACAAGTGCAATATCCAAATAAACAGAATTAATAAACCCATTTTTTTTTGAGTTTTTGCAATATTATAGTCAAATATAGGTACGCGTTGAATTGAGAAATTACCCCGTTTTTTCGTCGATTAAAATATACACTTTATTTGAAAAATTTGACGTAATATCATAAAAATCGGTCACTATTTCATCAAATGGATTAATAATGACAAAGAAGTATCAATAAATCAAATTAAAAACTCAACTTGTAATTTTCTTAGAATTTTAATTGCATCCAACAACTCCGTTGACAAAGAAAGTGTAAACAACTAATGAGAGGAATTACAATAATCCTAAACGAAGTGGGATGTGACCAAACCGTGCGTGTGAAATGGATTTATTGCTGAAATTAGATATCAGCAGAGAACGGTAGCAATGAAAATAGTGGACTATGCATTAAAATCACACTTGTCTTTTCGCGTGAACTGTATTAATATTTTTTACTTGAATGAAGATGTTTATTTATTTTTTCATTTTCTTTGGCATGCAACCTGTTGAAAATTGAGATTTAAATAATAAATGCTGACTGCGATAAGAATGCTAAAATTAGATGCTTCGATTCCTTAATATTCTAGTAGGTAATATTTATATAATTAAACGTGATCATTGATCTAGTGATAGTGTAGTTATAGCCTGAGGTTAAATACTGGGTTCAAATGCCAGGTCGGGCAATTATAATTTTTTAGTTTTTCGATTTGAAATTCGTAATTAGACTGACACGACTGCCTCGGTAGCGTAGTTGTAATGCGTACGCGGTACGACTACTGTGCTGAGGTCTCGAGTTCGATCCCCGGGTCGGGTAAAGTGATATTGGGTTTTTCTATCATGAAACGCATTTCATAAGCATATTATCACCCGGAGTCTAGAATTGCGCTCGGTATGGTGATAGGGTCGCCCCCTATCACATCATGGGACGGATATAGGCTCGATGAAATATCGGTGTACCTCTGCCTACCTCTCTAGGAATACACGTGAGATTTTAATGTTAAAATGCATTTATTGATAGCTGTGAAAATAGCACACAAACATAATTTCTAATTTGAATTCATAAACAAATCGTAAAAATTACGAGCATTTCAAATCACATAAAGTGCTTCAAACGAATCTTTAAAAGAAGCAATCAAGGCGGCCTTAAATTTTAGCTCAATGTCCTTCAATGGCTCTTAATTACATTGAACTTGAATCCAGCCTCCATTAAAAATTGTATAAATTAGGTAAAACGAAGTAAATATGTCTAGCTTATTATTTAAGTGTCGCGCTTTTCATATTTTAGTATAAAAAATATGTTATATCTACAAATAATATATAATTTACAGTGGTAAATATATATAGTAATATATGTCTATATATTATTTCTCAAACATGTTTTTTGTCGGTACGCTATAACTTCCATAATTTTTCATCAAATTTAATGATTCCAACACCATTTTAAAGCCTATGTAAGCTGTTGACTTAAAATAGACAAATGTTCTACAATTATATGGTCCGTATCAATCACCTTTTAAAAATAGGACTTTTTATTTCCCTAATTTATTTTGGTATGATAAACCGAACCAAAAACAAGCCCACTGAGTTTGACTAGCTAGATCTTCTCAGGACTGGGTCGCGCCGCGTAAAATCCAGTGGTAAAGTAAGCCCACTGAGTTTGTTTCGCCGGGTCTTCTCAGGTTGGGTCGTTTTGGATCCGGTGGTAGTTTTAAACCACGTGCCGTTTCGGTAATGCCTATGGTCCATATCGACCTTTAAAACAGAGAAAAATAATAATAATACTTAACCATTCTGGACTAATATAAAAATATTGTAAACTTTATAGTTGCCCAGTGTATTTTAACGATGCTATGTATGTTATGTATATATTAGCTGATATGATTTCTGTACTTACATAAGTTTCTTTATTTTGTACTGACTTGTCATAAGCGCTATTTTAATTGCCTACATGATGAATAAAACTATTTCATTTCATTTCATTTAATTATAGGTTTTACCAAAAAAGATAAAAAATTAACAGTGCCATCTGTTGACCTATAAACTGACCATTATCGGTGCGAAGTATTCGCACGGGTCACCTAGTATTCATATATTATGCATTTCAATAAAAAAAACCTTTGATTGAGAAAGTAAGGGGAATTAGGGCCTCCGTATATCTCACTCACTGTACGAAACGGAGCAGCATGCCGGTTTTCTGTGAGACAGTGGTATCAACCCGGTCGAGACAGCCCCATTCGTGCTGTAGGCAAAACTGTCTACAGCGTAGCTCTTCCATATATAATTAGTTAATTCGGTTCGTTATATACGCATTTGATTGGAGTAAACTATTTTATTTAAGTTTGTGACTATGGAATAGACATAAGTATTGCTTGAGATCGCCTCAAGAAAATGTAGAGAAAAAGCACAAAGAAGCGGACACATTTGATATGACTATAGTTTTAGATGTTGTACTTCTAGGGATGCAATCCTGAAATAATATTAGAAACACTCACTGAAAGTGTTCTCCTAATACGCTTGAACCCTGAACCTTTCAATTTACAGCCCAAATGAGCTGCGACGAAACACTCACTGAAAGTGTTGTTCGACCACGCTCGAACCCTGGACCTCCCGATTTACAACTCATATGAGCAGCGACTAGACCAGCAGACTAACCATGAGTTTGTCACGGTAAAATCGCTAGCGACGACGTAAGATATTTATATGAAAAACTCAGTGGCGCCTCTAGCGGAACTAAATTTTGGCATACAAATATTTTACGTAGTGGTTAGCGATTTTACTGAGACAAACTCATGGTTGGCCTGCAGGAGACTATAAACAGTGAACAGTATCGCATAAACCCACTGACCTTATTTATAAACAGTTGAGATTTCACCGAACAATGTATCTTAGACCTTTATTGCGAAAAAACATTGTAATAATGTATTGGCATTTTATATATGACTTTTATCATCGTAAGTGCTCGTTAGAGGGCTTAGTTTTGTATAAATGATGGCAATCTCTACATACGATCTTCACGAAGTTATGACCCTTATTTACATAGATATAAGAGCCATGCTTTAAAACAGAATCGCCAAGAAACGATCAGGCTTTCACAATGCGACGATTCTAAATGGATAATTACAAACGCAATATCGCAAGAAACAATTACGTTTTTGTGTAACATCGTTATAATACTTTAGGTCTTGCGTTTCCTGATACATATCGGTTACTTATCGATGCTGATCGAAACTAATCCTTATATGTAAGATATAGAATATATTTTATTATGTTTCTTATATCACAGTGTCATCATATTATCGTGTAGTAAAGTCGGGATCCCTAAGGAGATTGTTGTATTAAGGACGGATAAATTAAAAGCAAAAATCGATTAACTGGAGCAGACTTGTATCCGCTTTTTAAATATTATGTACGTATTAAACTTCGAATTGGCATATTACTCATAGAATTGATATATATCAGTATATGTATATAGTATATACCAGTTACCCTTTTTTGGGAGTGTAAGAGGGCTACCAACGTTCTAATAAAAAAAATCTTAATTTAAATATTTTTGTTACCGAGTTTATTTTAATAAAATCAGAAAACATTAAAACATGTTTAAGTAGCACAATGACATATTCAGAAAAAAACACTAATTAATTTCTCATGCTATTTATCACAATCTAATTTCTAAATATTATTTTTTTATATTTGATTTAAATAAAATAATCAAAAATGGTATAGTGTGATAATATATAGATTTTTTACTTGTTCAAAGGAAAATACACAAACAATATCTGTCACTAACAACAACAAAAGAAGTCCTTTTGATAAAATATAATAAGCATTTTCACGCAGTTTCATACGAATGCACAATACACGCTGCACTTTAAATTTTCCATCAGCGTCCTATTCACAGCGGTTTTCTTACGCAAACAATAGAATGTGTATGTAATCGAGGGATCCTACGCCCGTTAAATTTTCCTCGCTCAAGGTCTACAGAACAATGATTACTAAGACATTTCTCCACAATACAAATAAACTTGTCTTTGGTATCGAGTGCCACGAGTAATTTGTTTATACCGCAAGCGTCTAAAGCGTGCGGCTAGAGGAATCTATAAAAAATGTTGCGGTTTACGATCATCAACACTTGCAAATTACGATATTAACAATTATTTATTTATAAAAAAAACTTACCAAAAATTACAAAAATCTTCATTTTCTCCACTGGCAAACACTGGCACGGAAATATCAAAGGGGTTCGATTATTGGAATTTGAAGTTTAGAAGGCGGCGTACGTCGCGTTTCACCGCCAAGCCGCGTGTGTTGCGCGCACGCTTCGCTGACGGCTTGTGGTGGATGGTCACATTCACTTTCTAGGTGGTGGGGTAGTTGGGAGCACAGGGAAGCAGAGGGTTTGTTGACACTACTGCAGCAACAGCGCTACGCATAACCGTTAATAATCGGTCGAATTAATTATTAATTTATACCGGTTTTGATCGACACGTATCCGTATCGTTTAGGAAGATGCCTAGATTTTGTTGCAAAACAATGTTGCACTGTCAACAGAATTGTGTGTAATTTTAGCATTAACTAGTTTAGAACAAAAAATATTTCTTTACACATATGTCATAGCTGATTCTGATTTTTCTAAACTTTTCTTAATTGTCTTTGGAAGGCAGACGAGCTGACGCCCCACCTGATAGTATGTAGTTACCGTCACCTATAGACATTAGCAACACTGGTGGGCAGCCCAGTCGCTGCCTACCATGAAGATTACTTTTTAAGCCTCGTTCGAAGAAGGCGATGTCATAACGCTGAGGAAACACCACGGAGAGAAGTTCATTCCAGAGTCTGAAAGTGCGTGGTAGAAGCTACCTATGGAAACACACGTTACTGGAGTGAAGTGGCTCCAGGTAGAATGGGTTAACTTTACTCCGGTGAAGAGGGCGGAGGTAAAAAAGAGATTATGGGATAATTTCCAACAGTTACTCAGAGCACTCCCCATGGAACATACTGTAGAGCACGCAGAGAGAATTAATGTCCCTCCGCATCCCCAGGGGTTCTAGACCATCCGTGAGATTAGGACTATCCACTATTCGAACAGCCCGTCTTGAAAACCTACAATTCACCTCGCAATTTCTTTTTTGGAAGAACAAAGCATCTATTACACTGATGCATTAAAAAAAACTAACTTGGCTCACAAGTCACGAATTAACTACAATGTAACTAGCATCTGCTGTTATTCTATCAGAGATCTGGTTACCATGACACAATTTACTCATGTTATGTAAAAATTATGCAGGAGTAGTTTTATTAGTCTACTAGCTTTTGCTCGCGGCGCCGTTGAACCGTTGAACGGCTTTTGGGCATAAAAAAATTCAAATTTGTCTTTAATTCAAAACCGTTCAAATTCACAAACTCACAAACATCCAAACTTTCACATTTATAATAGTAGTAGGAAGTAGGATTAAAATGCAGGTCCAATAATTGTGATTATTTTCTCCAGTTTTATAGCAAATTAATATGAATATGGTACATTCAAAGGTATCGTTCGAAAACATTATTGTCCACCAACCACCATGAAACATTTTACATTATTTTTCCATTAAATTGCATTGTAATCAGATTATACTCGAGAGCTGCTCTATTTTATTTTTCCGATTGAACTTAATCTTTACTATTCTTTAAGGAATCTGCGGACTATTAGAAGTCGATTCTGATGAACATTTATATATTATCTTATTTTCACTAAAATGGCGCTTTTATTTTCACCTTTCCACTGACGATATATTTTGTGTATGAAACAATAGGATTATGGTTTATTTTAGTAAATAACAAGAGCGGTTATTGTGAAAGCGAAAGGAATCCTGTTCGTTAAGAAATCTAGTGAACTTAGTTAAAAGATAAACAAGTACTGATGAATGAATTTGATACTGTTCGAGTTATGGCGTTATACACGGTCAGAAAAAGCCAAGTAGCCGGCTTCGAAGTGGTCGAGTAGCCGACTGTGAAGCGAGAGGCCGCTGGTTCGATTAAATGTTTCTTTTCCGCACCGAGATAAAATGTTTGTGTGATCCACAAATATTTCTTTCGGGTGTGGGTATTTTGTCCCCAGCGGTGTTGACGTCAGGCAGGCGGTCGGTCGTAAAACTACAAGCCAAATCTTTTTGTACCATGTATTAATAAGCATGTTGCGCCGACCCCACTTTGAGTGGCATAAGGGCAGATGGAAAAAGTATGCGTCTGTCTGTCTTTTTGTGGTCTGATGCATCATCTGATGCGTTTAGGAGAAATGAGAGGTCATTTCTCCTAAACTATGCATCAGATTTATATGCCGTTTGCGTATCATTTAGAGCATTTATTCCGGAAGAGTTATATGTATATCGGGTGAAAAAACGTAAGATGAACTGAACAGCAATCAAAATTCAAATTTAGATTAAATATGTTTATTGAGTCTATAATGTTACATATTATTTACATTACTTACTTTTGTATTCTACAAGTTCGGAATGCTGTTTCGCAGGATATCAAGCTATCAGAAGGCCAATTCTCATATTTAACTGACACTGCCAATGAATTTTAACCAAACTGAGATTAGATGTTGATTTGATTAAAAAATGGTATTCTGCTCCTCTTTAAGTTCAGTCTGGTTTCAATATAATGTCATCTCGATTTCATCGCAATCTCAATTTAGTCACAATTTTAACGTTTAAATAAGGACATGTATCATTTAAATATGTTAGCAGAATACCGTTTTCATACGCACTCACGCCTGTAATCCCTGAAGGGGTAGGCAGAGGTGTAACTAGTACACCCACATTTCGCCGAGCGTATCTCCGTCCCACGATGTGATAGAGGGCGAGCCTATCGCCATATCGGGCACAAATTCCAGACTCCGGGCTGATACTGCGAATTTCGTAATAGAAAAACCCAATACCACTTTACCCGACCTGGGGATCGAACCCGAGACCTCAGAGTTAACCTCAATTGTAACACGTACGCATTACAACTGCGCGACCGAGGCAGTCACCCGCCCCAGGACATAGGATGTAAAGTTTCATAATACCTAGTAATTTCACTGGCTCCAATGTCCTTCAAAGCGAAAGCCAGTACTTACGTTACACACTACTGTGTTGCGGCAGAAATTGACAAAGCGTTTGTATCAACCCAGACAGCGTCTCGCCGCTACTACCTACCGCTAGTGGTAGGTATCTATACCAGTTACCAGGAATCTTTGGTAAATAAACAACGATCCGCTCCACTCAGCAAGTAATCCGCAAACTGCGCACGAGGTGTCTGGAAAGTTGTCAAACTTCGATAGAACAATGTTTTCTAAACGTATTGTGTTTAAGCTCCTAATAAAGGACGCTACGTTTACTTTAAAGCCCCATTTACACGTAAAGAGTTTATCTCATAACAAAGCCGTGAATATAACATATAGTAGCTGTCTATACTTGCTCGGTGCCACAGTTGTAATGCGTATGCGTTACGATTGAGGCTGGCACCGAGGTCTCAGGTTCGATGACCTGGTCGGGTGTACCTCTGCCTACCCCTTCGGGGATTACAGGCGTAAGTGGCTATGTATTAGCTGTCTATACGCTTATGATTGAAGTGTGTATAATAAAATAAAATTAATAAATAACGGAAAATTACCAGTTATATTTAAGCCCCACTTACACGGAGATAGTTTATCAAATATAGGTGAGTTGATGGGAAATTGTCTTTTACGGAGCCACGTCAAATAATTTGATAGAAATTATCGTATGATGCAGCCTCCCTGTATGCGAAAGTCTGGATTGGTACCACCGCTTTAACGATTTCTAGTGCCAAGCAGTATGTAAGCACTGTGTATTTTGGTTTAAAGAACATTGAAACCAGTAAAATTACTGAGTATTAGTTCCACGGGTGACGAGCGTAGTTCAGTGCCATGCAGTACTTTGTAATACAGTGTTCTGTGTGGTGTTGCTTCCATTAATGGGCAGGCATGGCGCTTGCTTGTCTAGTCATTCAAGCAAATAAAAAAGTGTTTGATTCAGATCTTTCAGATCAGGGCTGGGATCGAACCAGCGACTTCAATCGCCGTAGTCTGTTCCTCTCCCCGATAGGCTATCGTCGCTTTCTCTTCTCATACCTATCATCCCATACTGCATAAAATTAAATATATATTAAATGCACAAATTCTTTTAATGTAGGTTTCGTTTTATTCCAATAAACTAGAAATGACGCAGCAAAACTAGATCCTAGACCTTAATTCTTTATATGACAAATGGCATCCTAATGTCCTAAATGAAATGATCCTTTTTAGTGACCAACATTTGTAGATATTTAACTCTTCTTAGATAGATAGATAACACTTTATTGTACACCATGCAGAATATTACAGTAAAGAAATCAAATTAAAAATGTAACAATAGGCGGTCTTATCGCTAATAGCCATCTTAGCAGACAACCTTTTTCCTTCTTCTTCTACCTGGTTACTGGTGTAATCACCGGTCTATTGCCAACATCCAAGTTTCTATTCAGATGTTAACTTCTCCCGGTCTTGAACATCCTCCATATTGAGACACAGTCACACATATAGTCCTGACCCCGCACTAGGTTATCAGTGTAGGTAGGTTACTGTATCATGGGTATCAGGAACTACACATACCCGAAACAATTAATGTTTGTGAATGAAGTAATCATTTGCCACGCTGCGGGAATCGAATCCATGGCCTCTTGTTTCACAGTTACTCGCCCACTGCCCCACGTAGACTGTCATCAGCTCTCATCTCTGCTAGTAAGTTACGTCAGTGAAACCAGTGCTTTCTGGGCCGTCCGTGATCGTACCTTTGATATGGTCTGACACAGGTATTTGAAACCGATGCGACGTCATTTTGTGATTCGTCAAAATGACCGAACCACTTTAAGTGACACTCTCGAGAAATGACTTCTACTAAAAAGTAGAAATATTGTTTCAAAATATATTAACATTTATTATAAAAAAACGCCTTTAATTTAACAAGTCGCAAACACCTTCAATATACCTACGGTGCAAAATACTGGCCAAACAAAAGAGTATGGAACGCCAGTTCCCATTGGATTACGGGGATGTCACATAAAATCCCCAGATTATAAAGATGGGGAAAAACACGGAGGTTGCGTGTAGAAACTAACGTTTACGAATATTTATTAATACATACATACATAAGCTCTCGTCTGTATCTACGCCGGCGTAGGCAGAGGCGGTACAACTGTATATTTACGTTGGCCGAGCTTATTTCCGTTCCAATGATATATAGTAAATCTATCGTCATTTAGGACACAAATTCCAAACTAGAGTAACTCGGTTGTGATTTTTTTTTCTTCCAATTACGCTACGACTAGATCAATGAGGCTATAAACAAATGAAAAGAAAAATAGTTATTTTTGGCAGTCTTATGAAGAACTTCTCAAGTATGCATATTTCATCACGATGCTTCCTTCGCCGTCAAAGCACAGGGATAATTTAACGATTAATACACACGTAACTTATAAAAGTCAGGGGCACATGCTCTTGGTTTCGTATACCTGCTTCTTCTTTCGTGTTGAAAGTCCGTACAACTTCCCGCTATATATCACTGCTTATAGAAGAAGTAATATCCAAATAAATTTTGATGATTTGCAGTTCTGTACACACTATAATGAAGAGTAATGTAATCAACACAAAAAAATATCTATTTGCAATTGCGATTTACAAATGCGTTCTCATATTATCAAGCGTATCGTAAAAGTCATAAATACTCATCACTCATACGAAATCGATGTGCTAAATCATGTTGTTGCTCAAATAAAGTGGCAGTTCATTAAATGAATCGAATCAAACCAATTAGATACGCGTACTATCAAAATAACACCCAACACCTTGTTGTGAAACTAATCTGCTCCATTAATTGATACAAGATACCGTGTCATACTTTTTCCATTAGATTAGATTTAGTTACCTCAATGACAGTGCCAACCTCCGTGGCGCAGTGGACGACTTACCGGCTATGACGCGAGAAGTCGCAGGTTTGATTCCCGTATCGAAATAAAAAAAATGTGTGATCTACAAATATTTGTTTCTGGTGTGGGTGTTTTCTCCTCAGAGGGGTTGACGTCAGGTAGGCGGCCGGTCGTAAAAACTACATCTTTTTTTATCTTGTGTTAAAAAGCATGATGCGTCGACCTCACTGCATATGGGATAAGTGGCAGATCAAAGAAGAAGATAAAGTGGCAGTATAGTTAGTTAGGCTAAGATTCTGTGAGATCTTGGGTTAAAATCCTAGGATGTTTGAATATTAGACTTGAAAAATCACACATGATTTGCCCGATATTGGAATTTATGCCCATTTTTTAGCCTTCGAATGCAGACAAGCTCATGACCCGCCTAATGGCAAGTGGTGGTTACCGTGGTGTAAACTAATTTAATCCTCATTGAAGAAAGAGATGTCATAAGGCTGAGGAAACATCGCGGAGAGAAGTTCATTCCACAGTCAGTATGGGAGGCTCGTCTTCTTTCACATCATGGAACGGAAGTTAAAAACTCCCATTTTAAAAAGCGCTAACCTAAAAGATTCTTATTTACTTACAACACCTTTGATCAATTACAATCGCCAAGTTATTTATTGTTAGTCGTGTTATACAGTAATCGGTGCCGGAAAAGAATTACCGATACACGTAAGGTGTAATTAATTATTTATTATAATGTCTTTCTTTCTGTCTGGTTTTAAATATTTTTTTTAGCCTGCGCGGCGTTACAAACAAGCCTTTCGCTCGCCTGATGATAAGTGCAACACCTGCCCATAAACAGAAGAAACACCACACAGAACCTGAAACTACAAAGCACAAGACACTAAACTCTGTTGATCTCCCCGAAATATAGAATGTTATGCCCAAAAATGTCATTTCTGTCCTTCAAACCGAAATACAACAGTGTTCACATACTCGTCACCAGAAATAGACAAAGCGGTGGTACAAACTCAGACGATCTCTCCTAAAAACTGTTATGATCTAACAGCTACACTTTTAAGAAATATCCTACAACGAACTTTGTTCGGTAATATTCACACTTTGTGTTTAAAGTTAGGAAACAAAGAGACACTAATAAAATAATCATTTCACACGTCAAGCGTGACCTGCGTCTTTCCCAATAACCCCAGACTAATCTCTAGTGAGTTATAAGCTGTCACGTCATCAGTATTTACAAAAAATATATGCAGTACAGCGCCCCTAGCAAACTGAAATGGAAACTTATTAGCTCTCGTATAAATGACTTCACAGCTGTCGAAAACAAACTCACACTTTTTTATAGTATAGGCCGGCAAACGAGCAAGTGGGTCACCCAATGGTAAGTGATCTCCACCGCCCATGTATGCCCACAATACCGAAAGAATTATGGGCCGTTGCCGACCTTAACGGAAAGGGATAATTAAGGGATTGGGAAGGGGAGGGGATTTGGGCCTCCAGATATCTCACTCACCATACGAACCGCAGCAGCAAGCTGCTACTTTGCGTTGGTTTTCTGTGAGACAGTGGTAACGACCCGGACGAGCCAGCTAATTCATGCTGTAGACAAAAGTGTCTACAGCGTGGCTCTACCACTCAAAAACGAGTTTTATGGCTACTTTGTGCTAGTGCGAAATTTTCCTCTCATTCGATCTTGAGAACGTTGATTACGATTTGTATGGAATGTAAGTGGGCCACCAACATCTCAGGCTTAAAGCCAACCTCACCTGCACGTGGTACGATTAACGGACGAGGCAATGGCGAAACATGGTTCCCATTGCGAGTTGTGGATGTCAGACGGCGGGTCAACCCACATAATACCAAATCCACCGCCAATGATGATAGAGTCACATCTAGTGTCAATTCAAGTCAAGTGTATTTATTCTATACTTGTGTAGTGGTAGGTCCCTCGTATGAGAGAGGCCGCCTGGGTTTGTTACCACCGCTTTATCTATTTCTGCCGCCAACCAACTGTGTGTAAGCAGTTTTGTGTTCGGGTTTGAAGGACATTGAAGCCAGTGGATTACCGGCCATTATGAGACTAAACATCTTATGTCTCGGGGTGACGAGCACAGTGAATTGCCATGTAGTGCTTTGTAATTCAAAGTTCTGTATAGTCTTGCTTCTGTTTATGGACAGGCGTGGCGCTTACAATCAGGCGAGCGACCAGCTCGTGTCGTCACTCAAGCTATGAAAAATATAAAGTCAATGTTCTCGGGATCGAATGTGAAGAAAATGTCGCGTTAGGGGTTAGGCACACTTCTCTTGTAAACATGATAACTAAGTTACACAGTAGTTTCTAAGATATCTACAGACAATACATTTTAAAAAGATAAACTTTATTACCGCTGCCATTCTAAAGTTCAAAACACATTAATTTGGTCCGTGTCTGAGCAATTTCATCATACATAATGATCTCACCGGATTCAGAGATCTAAACAATGCCTTTGTTTGCCTTGGTCCGAATAAAATGATCTAGTATAATCATTTGTGTTGGTTGATTTGTGCTGTCATTATCGTCAAAAACCGACTGCAAAAACCAGTATCGCATTACATTTGCTGCTTTCCGTTGAACAGTTTCTCATATTCCCTCGGAGTCGGTTATCAGATCTTAACTAAATTTATATGGGACCACGCTCGGAGGAAACTCTATAGAACACAAATCTATCTAAATCGATTCACATTTAACGGAGATATCGCGTAACAGACATAAAAAAAGGAGAATGAATTTCTCGATGAAATATTTGAAGTCGGTTAAAAATAGATTATAACATGATATACAAAATAAATTATTTTAGTGAATCCATCCATCCATCCAAAAATATAAATATATGTAGTCAATAAATGGATAAGCATTATATTGATGATATAAGTTATGTTGTACTTACTAAAATTTTAATGCTTCATGGAAAAGATGTAAAGTGCAGAAACTGGGAACGCTAAACTTTCGTTGAACAAACTTTTCTGCTTTTGGTAATCGTTCTCGCAATAAACTTTCAATAAAACCTCACTAGAGGATTCATATTTCATAAAGAGCTTAAGGATATTTCGTGTAATTGAAAAGTCCATCAATTATTTATGTAGTAAGTTGAAACGTAATTATGGAATCATTATATTACACACGTCGGCAATTCGTTTATAATAGTGTAATAGTTTACATCCACTTTACACCGATTTTAAATGTCCTGGATAATTACCGTGTTAATATTTTTTTATATATATGTACAGAAGTGTAATAAGGCCAGCAACAACTTAGGTCCAAAGACTACCTCACCTGCACGTGGCACACTCTGCTGGTTCGGACGAGGTAATGGCAAAACTTGGTTCCTGTTCCGGATTGTGGAAGTCAGACAGCGTGTCGCCCCATATAATACTCAATAACGTCAAATCTGTAGTCTGAGAAGGCGCACCCTGGCACTAAGCCAGGATAACGCCAGGCAGAAAGAAACATGTACAGAAGTTATTTTGGAAAGTATAATGAAGGCACATACCATACCGTTGATTTAAAGGTTTCACACGATTGAACTGCTTTTTTAATTCTATTTTTACTAACATGAATGTTCATTCGCGGGATAAAATGTAGCCTATATCCTATTCCAGATCATGGTTTACCAGTATTCAAATTTCATCCAAATCCGTTCAGCCGTTAACGGTTAATTCGCGAGATTGATTAACAAACTCAAAACAAATAATATCCAAGGATTATAATATTAAGTAGAATGGGCATACGTGATTCCAGCATATGAGGGAGATTCATAGTTTTATAGCTTCATCTCTAAGAAAGTGATAAAATGCTGTAAAAGAGAGTGGTGTAAAAATAAGATTAATAATTAAAAATAGGCTTTTGTGGGCGGATAATTATGTAATCTTAACATATCTAATCATTCTTAGAAAATAAACGATCATCAGTGGTCAGTGGCTTACATCTTACATGTCCGAACGATGCTAAATAAATACCTAGAAACAATAGTACAGCTATTGGGAAGGTCTAAAAACTTGTTTCAATGTAATGGAAAAAGTTCACACGCTACAATGTCGAGTGTGAACGCGAAATATTACATATATTATGAAACGGCGTAATACAAAATTGGATCGGGTCGTCTCAGTGAAATATGAAGTAATACGAAAGTAAAACGAATTATATAGCATGATTTATTTTATATAGGTATACTGTTAATAGGTTAAAATTTTAGATAAGTTAATAGGGGTATGATCCTGCAGAATGGTCAAAGAGTGCTGGCTTGACGTGCTAGAAAGAGACATCAGAGATTGACCCACTAGTCACTATGGAGGACTCTCAGTACTGGGTAAAGTGGAAGCGTCTAAATAGGAAGGTGGACCCTGGTAATAAACTATCCGGAGATATGAGTGGTAGAGCCACGCTGTTACACTTTTGTCTACAGCATGTATAAGCCGGCTCGTCCGGGTCTTTACCACTGTCTCACAAAAAACCGGCATAAAGTAGCAGCTTGCTGCTGCGTTTCGTACGGTGAGTGAGACATCCGGAGGCCCAAACCTCCCCTTCCCAATTCCTTAATTATCCCTTTCCTTTAAGGTCAGCAACGCGTCCATGATTCTTTTGGTATTTTGGGCGTACGTGGGTGGTGGAGATCACTTACCATCAGGTGACCCACTTGCTCGTTTGCTGGCCTATCCTATACAATATGTAAAAAAAACCCTGTCCGATCCGTGAAGGCGTTATTAGGTATCGAGATAAGGTTCTATTGACGTAATCCTTTTTGCATTAATAGTAAAAAAAAACCCCAAATAAAATTAAATAAAATCTAATTAACCGAGAAAGTTTACATGGCAATACATACAGGCGGCGGCGCGGTGCGGCGCGCGACAACTGTTCGGTAGTGAGGTCATGAGGTCATGACCCCAGTTGATCGTTGGATTACAGAGGTTATAAATAATTCCTATGCAATTATGTATCATCGAGTTTAGATCGTGTGTAGGTTCATTCGATAATCAAAAATGCGATGGCTGTGACGAAGTTGCTGTTCGATGTTTGTGCCACCAACAGTAATACAGGTCACCACCATCGCACAAGGATAGCATGAACGCTTCTTACCTCATTTGTGTCCGATTTAATTTAAAAACTACTACAATCCGCAAACGCATTTTGGTTTCAGTTTCACATTCTTAACGAATTGCTTACGTGAAGTCTAGAAACTGCTGGCCTCGTAGTTGGTCCACATCTACCAATCCACCGTTCTCCATACTACTCGTACTAACTACGTACGGATCGGATGAAATAATGTTGATCATCTACTTTTAACACTTTCCACAGTTGCACGTGATTAGTACCCAGCTGTCGCGTCACAGAACGAGTACTTCGGATGGGGTCCTTACTAAATATTTTGCTCTTTGTTGATCACAGACATACTCAGACAGACCGGGGTACAAAGACACAATATCATATTAAAATACTCTTGATTAGAGTATAACATTTCACTAAACACAAACAACAACGGAACAACCACTCGGAAGCAATTTTTGCGCTAACCTGACTTATTAAAATATTCAAGGTCGGGATAGTCGTCTTACACGTGCCGACGCAACTGTTCTTTTGATCGGCGGTTCTTTTGATCGCCCGCGATGCGCGCGGTGTTCTCTGTCGGTGTTTTGTCAAAGGATGCCGATAACACGTGACGGCGAAGACAGTGTTGTCACATTTAAAAAAATTACTAGGTTTTAGGGAAACTCGAGTAATTTGGGTACTAATAACGTGCATTTTGAAATACAATAACATTTCTATTTTCATGAATAATATTTTATTTTTATTTTTCTCGGTAATGTCATTGGGATACCTATATGCCGCTTTCGGATCGGACAGGGTTTTTTTTTACATATTGTATAAAAAAACTGGGATAACGCCAGACAGAAAGAAATAAATTTAATAACAACTAAATAAAATTATATTTTAAGTTATATTATAAATGATGATGAACTTAGGTGTATTGTAGTCACTTTGCCGAACTAGGATTAAAAAAAAAGTTAGAAATAAGAATGAAAAAGTTGATGATGCAGATATTTAATATTAATAACTAACTTTTGCTCTATATACGAAATGGAGAGTATCAGCCTGGAGTCTGGAATTTGTGCCCGGAATGGCGATCGCCTCGCCCCCCATCACATCATCTCGGCGAAATGTGGGTGTACTGCTTATACCTCTGCCTACCCCTTCGGAGATTACAGGTGCGTATGTATGTACCGTGAACAATTCGTGTCATTTAGGCTAGTAAAAAAAACTATTTGTAACTTACTTATCTTATCACATCTTTTTTTGTGCCTGGCGCCACCCCGGCCCAATTACAGGGTCCGCCCTTCCATTACGATTTGACAGGGAATTTGGTATTATGTGGAGTGACTCGCATTTTGACCCACACAACCTGAAACAAAAGCAAGTTTCGCCATTGTCTCGTCCGTCAATCAGCAAAGTGTACCACATGCAGTGGAGGTTGGCCTTGGGTCCAAGACGTTGGTGGTCCACTTACACACATCATTGCAAAGAAACCTCTCTCCATATCTGGCGCAGCGGGCGAGTAGTCGGCTGCGAAACGAGAGGCTGTGGGTTTGATTTCCATACCGAGACAAATGTTTGTGTGATCCACAATATTTGTTTCACGTCTGGGAATTGTGGGACCGCAAGGCCCTCGGAACTGTGTGTGACTGTTGGGTGTATTTATTATTTATCTACACTCATACACTAGGTTAACTTGTACCATGGGTATCATGAACTACGAATGACTTAGGGCCCACAACACCCAGACCTGGAACAAATATTTGAGGATTACTCAAACATTTATTTCGACGCGTATTCGAACCCGCGGTCTCTCGCACCACAGCTGGCTACTGACCCACTGCGCCGCGGAGTTTGTCCTATTTATACAAACAATCATATCGTTTATCCACGCGAAATGTTTTACACGAAGCTGTTTTACATATCAATGAAAAATCAAATAATTTGCACGCGATATCCACACGCACGTGTGCCGTGTTTTTATATGGCTATAATTTTAAATACATACGTACTCACGCCTGAAATCCCCGAAGGGGTAGGCAGAGGTGGGCCAGTACGCCGACATTTCGCCGAACTAGTATTCGTCCCATGATATAGCAGGGGGCTAGTCCATCGCCATGCGTGCCGGGCACAATTCCAGACTCCGAGGCAATACTAATCTCTTTAATGATAGAAAAACCCAATATGAACCCACCCATATATCATCGAACCCGAGACCTCAGCACAGCAGTCGCAACGCGCCGACATCACAACTGCGTCACCCAGGCAGTCAGGACTCAGGTGGCACGATATAATTTTACTCAATTTTTATAGCTGAAACGGGCAACAGGAGATGTTGGAAACTGATCTCCACCGCCCATGAATACCCACAATACCAGAACTATCATGAATGCCTTGCAAACGTATTGGGAAGTATTAGGAACGTATTGACTTATTTCCATCCCATGATGTGAAAGCCTATCGCCATACTAAACACAAATTGAGGCGCTCATAGCTAGTTGCACTCACTAATCTGTAAACGATAATCGCGTTAAGCAACCCTTGGTTGCGGTCAGTCTATGGATGGGTGGCCGCTTAGTGGTATTTCAACAGAGCGTCTCCGTGCTTCGGAGGGCACGTAAAATGTCGGTCCCGGCTGTTATCAACTGATAACAGTCGTTAAGCCAAGTCGGAGGCCTTCGGGTGGCCTGAAAAACTCTGACACTAGGTTGGCCACTAACCATTCGATAAGAAGAAGAAGAACACAAATTCCAATCGCGGGCAGCTCATGTGTTTTTTCTTACCTTTTGAAAATTTAGATTGCCCAACCTGGGATTTGATCTCGTGTCCTCATGGTTTCTTAGCTAAAGTAGGCTGCCACTAGGCCAATAAGGCGATTTTCAACCGATGAAACCAGAAGAGGTTCTCGATTCGACGCGTATATATTTTTTTGTATGTATAACCACGCATATCTCCGCCAAATGTGAACCGATTTGGATGATTATTTTTTCATTCCAAAGATTATACCTCAAAGTTGGTCCCATTTTAATTTTTAGAAGAAATTCTACCCCTAAGAGGGTAGAATCGGGGAAAAAAGATTCAAACTTCGTCATTTATGTACTGATTTTGATAATTCTTTCACTAAAAATAGTGAAATAATAACTTTTTAACTAAAAATAATACCGACTAAAGAAAACGAAAAAATTTAAAATAAAAATAAGCAATTTTGAGTCGTCTTTGTTTTCTTTCGTCGGTTTTATTTTTTGATTCTATCAAAACGCCATCTATACTTTCCACGTTCTAAATTGAATAACGTATGTTGATAATACCGCCACCTAGTGGACTACTTCGAAACCCAATGTGAAAGTGATATTCGAAGTTGGTATCTACGTAATAGAAATTATTGAAATATAATTTCACTTATTTCACCTTGTAGATTGTAGATGGCGCTGTAACAAGTTATTTTTGTTTAATGCTTAGTACTTAATAGTACATTTCGACAGTGGCAAGTCTATAAACAGCAGTTGATCAGCCGTCAGCGGATTACCGAAACTGCTTGGTTTCGAAACCAGCCCCAAGAGAACGTACCTCTGACTTTTATATGTTACGTGTGTATTCATTGTGAATTATCGCTAGCCATAACGATGAAGGAAACATCGTGAGGAAATCAGCATACCTGAAAACTCTCCATGATAATTTTAAAAGTGTGTGAAGTCTATCAACCCGCATTAGGCCAGCGTGGTGGACTACGGCCTAAGCCCTCTCATAGAGGAGGCCTGTGCCCAGAAGTGGGATTGTATATTCCAGGATTTATATTTATTTTTTACTAGCTATCCTTCGCTGTTTCACCGCAGACATGTTACTACCCTGCTCCCATGAGTCATAGCGTGATATATATTTAAAACTTCTGGAAGGAATGGTCTAAATTATAGTGAAAACCGTATCAAATCTGTTGCGTTATAGTTTAGGAAGAGTAGATAAACAGACAGACACGGAAAGCTACTTTGTTTTATACTATGTATAGATATAGTGTTTACAATACGATTGTAAATTGTCCCAAGTAACATCATTCGGCACCGCTACTGTAATCTTTGAAAACAAAACCACCATCTCGGCAAATTGCCACATTGATCTAATGTTTTCTTTTTAGAAATGTAATATTTAAAAGTAAAAAAAACCTTTTAAAATAAAGATTACTCTACCTACATTATGCCTAAAATTATATTTTGTTTATTTACCAAAATAACTCGCTATAACCGGATGTAGCGCCATGTTACGTATGACCGGAAACAACCCGATCTTCCGGTACATTTGTAAATTTTATACTCAAACGGGATTTGTTTGGCTTTTCGATATCCCCTTTGGGAATTTGTGTATGTAATTGGGTTTTCTTTGTTTTGATCCTTCTTGTGATGTTACACCACAAAAAACACCTTGCTAATATTTTGTCCTTATTTTGTGCCGTAGGTGAAATTAATTTTGAATGGCGGAAAAATTGGTGAATGAACGGAAAAGAAAATAAAAGCGGTAGAAGTGGCATAGAGAAGGTATATGGGAAGGGGAGGGGGATTTGGACCTCCGCATATCTCACTCACTATACGAAACGCAGCAGCAAGCCACTACTTGCGTCGATTTACTCGGTCGAACCGGCCTGATCGGCAAAACAGTTACAGCGTGGCTGTACCACTCAAAAAAACTCCCCTAGCAAACCTCTATGTTGCACCTAGATAAAGCAACAAAGGAACGTTTTATAAGTTGTAGAGCCACGCTGTAGACACTTTTGTCTACAGTATGAATGGGCCGGGCCAGTACGACCTAGTTTATAACACTGTCTCAAAAAAAATCGGCGTGAAGTGGCAGCTTGCTCTTGCTCTTCCATTTCATACGGTAAGTGAGATTTCCGGAGGCCCAAGCCCCCTTTCCCTTGCCAATCCCTTAATCATCCATTTCCTTTAAGATCAGCAACGCGTCCATGGTTCTTCAGGTATTGTGGATGAAGGGTGGAGATCAATTATCATCAGATGGCCTACTTGCTAGCCAAATCCTGCTAAGAAATCCTAATCCTGTCAAAAACTGCCTCGGTAGAGCCACGCTGTAACAAGTTTTGTCTACAGTATAGACTCTACACCATGTATGGGTCGATTTGAACATTAAACTATTGCAGAAGCTTGTCTGTTACGTATCATATGGCCTGGAGCAAAAATATTGCAGAAGTTTCTAAAATATTCGAGCTTAAGTGGTAAATCTCATTTACGTAGAGTCCCCCTGGCTAGACAATACTGCCTCACTGGTTTATTCCATCATATGTGTGTGGAAATACTGTGATACTCCAGTTTGAAATACATTAAAGGCAGTGACATTACTCCAGGGCATTATGAGAACATATGTCTCGAAATAATAAGCGCAGTGCAAAGGTGTGTTCTGAGGAGGCTCAGTGTTCTGAGAAGTGTTGCTTACTGTTTTGCGTGGCGCTTACCGTCAGGCGAGCGACCTGCTTATCTTGTGATTTAGGACTATAACCTTTTTTTAAAGTATAGGCCAGCTAATGAGCAAGTGGGCCCTGTTGATCCTTTTAGCTGTGTTATGAGGATCGATATTCAAACATAAGGAAATATCTCTAATGATAAAAATCTAACATAAAAATGGGACAGATAGTAGGCCAGCAGCTCAATGAAAGTGGTATTTTAAATGAAATACTACTAAAAACTATAATTTTATGTATTTTACGCGCGTAATAGTAAAGCGGCGACTTGCTGTAATAGGAAAAAGGTGCCGTACCGAGTAACTACCACTTTTGATAAACCACCGGGCGATCCCCAATTGTTATTTTTATGGTAGAATTTTCTTAATTAATAAATAAATACACCCAACAGTCACACACATAGTTCTGACCCCACACTAGGTAAACCTGTATCGTGGGTATCAGGAACTACGAGGGACTTGCGGTCCCACAACACCCAGACCCAAGAAAAATATTTGTGAATCAGACAAACATTTGTCTAGGTGCGGGAATCGAACCCACGGCCTCACGCTTCGCAACCGGCTACTCGCCCGCTGCGCCACGGAGGCTATCAATTGATATATTTCTTTACATTTGAATAACGATTGTGATAACGTGGTTAAAAGGAACAACAGGGTTTTTGTTACATATTGTATATCTCTACTTCGACTCACTTGGATCTAATAAATCACCTCGATACGTCACGTATCACGTGAAAATTCACGATACCCTCGATCTCTGTTAGCAAATGGCAGTACGTTTTTAAAATAAAAGGAGACTGGATAGTTTTGGCAGCAAACCAGCAAGTCACTTTGATACCATTAATATAGCCAAAACCAACGATTCAGGTTGATGGTAAGTGGTCAAACCAGAAGAATCGTGTTTTACTTCCGATAGCCTCGTCAAGCTGGTAGGTCTCTCGTTGCGAGAGGCCTACCAGACAGTATTGGTACCACCACTTTGTCTATTTCTGCCGCCAAGTAACTGTGTGTAAGCACTATTGTTTTCCGGTTTGAAGGGCATTGAAGCCAGCCAGAGAAGTGCTTTTCTTTATTAACTTTAATAACGAAACGAACATGTTGTTCGCCTGATGGTAAGCGCCACGCCTGCCCATAAACATAAGTAACACCACACAGAACTTGGAATTACAAAGGACTGCATGGCATTGGACTGCGTTCATCACTCCGAGACATAAGCTGTTAAGTCTGATAATGCACAGTGATTTCACTGGCCTCAGTGTCCTTTAAATCGAAACCGAGTGCTGACACACTCTGCCAGGCGGCAGAAATAGACAAAGCGGTGCCAACCCATAAGGCCTACCACATATTAAACGTCACGGAAAGCATTGCGAATTTTATGAATCTTATTTTAAGGTCACAGTAAAAATATGACAAATCCCCACATGCTTTTATTATTAATACTATAATAAAATTACATAAAATTAACAAAATATAGATAACAATTTATTAAAAGAAATAAAAAATACAAAAGATTGTTTTATAATAAAAAAATATTAATAAACCATATTTCTTATTAACAATATTTTCTTTACAATTTTTAAACTTACGCACTGTATCCAATCCGAATCCAAGAAATCTCGGTCCGAATTAGCCCTAGAAATAATGATATAAGGATTGCGCATTAGATTACGTTTTACTAGGTTGTAGGTGACTTGTATGCGAGAGGCCGTTTAGGTCGGTACCACCGCTTTGTTTATTTCTACCGCCAAGCAGCAGCGTCTTATCATTGTTGAGTTTATTTTGAAGGCCATTGAAGCCAGTGAAATTACTGGACGTTATGAGACATAGCAACTTATATCTCGGAGTGATATAACGCAGTCCAGGGCCATGCAATGCTTTATAATTCAAAGGTCTGTGTGGTATTGCTTCTATTTACGGGCAGGCTTGGCACTTACCATCAGGCGAGTGACCAGCATAGTTCGTAATAAAATTAAAAAGATACGAATCCGTATTCTGAAGTCGTTAATATTACCAGTTCGCATAATAATCTCTGTTTCGGAACGGACACAGTGCATAGACGCTATTATACTCATAGTATCGGATAACAAGTATAAAATAAGTGAATATCATAAAATAGTTGTATTAACACCTGTAATTAAATGTAATCTTATTGTCGCCAATTTTTTTTATGACCCACATTTGCTTAAAATATTTACTTTGATGTTAAAAATATTATTAAACATATTTATCTGGTATGTTAGTACGTGGCAACTAGTTGGAAGAATTCACGATTTTTATATATATTTATAAACTAAGAAAAATAGGATATACATCATATATTTATTTTGGTAAGTACCTACTAAAGTAATTTACACTTAGCTTATTTTGGTAACAAAGCATGACAATTACTTACTTATATTTAGATATAATTTTGGACAATTTGTTATATAAAATCACAATAAAGGTAACGTTTTTTGCGCGCTATTACAAATAATTACATTTAGATATACTACGATATGTAATTTGGATAATTAACAAGTGCAATGAATTATTAGAAATATCTTAATAACTAAAAAGATACACAGAGCAATTTTAACACCCAAAACTTAACTAAAACTTAGCAGTTTTTGCTATAAAAACTTAATAATTTATAATCACTTTCATTGATGTGGTATTTTATTTATCAACTAATATAAAAAGGTCATAATATTACTACGAATAGAAAATATTTTGTATATCATAAGCAAACTTATTTGTCTATTAGGTATACACATAAAATTATATATAATATATAACTGGAGTATAAAAAACTACGTTTAATTATTGAATGAATTGATTTTAAGGGCCTTCATTAACAAATCATTTATCAGTTGATTAATTAATATTATCACTAATATTTACTAAGTTCTACATAAAACCTTATGATACTCGCGACACTCCCAATCTAAAAAAAATAGGTAACTTTTTATATTAAAGAGCCTCTTGTAGTCTACTGAAAATAAGCCAAAAAAAACAATATAATATAAATTAGCAAATCTTCCAACAACGACGTCTGGAATACTCGAATATTTTCTAATTGTATAAATTGATGAAAAGTTCATCTCAAATTTTATCAAAATATTTCGTATTACTTTCAGTTTATATTTTGTTCATAGCATTTGTGAAGTTATAACTTTTTTGTATTAATTATTGTCTTTTATGTAAAGAAAAGTAACCCTTAAAACGCAATAATGTTTAAATTAAGTTATATTACCTATTAGGGGCACTAAAATATATCCTAATTCTCCGAATATAATTCATTTCTTCATCTTGATTTCACATTCAAATTGATTATTTTTACACTTGATATATTATTATTTAAAAATTATTTCACAAAAAGTAGCCTCATTGGTCTAGTGGCAGTATGTGTTAGACATGAGCCACGAAAGCCTAGGTTCTATTCTCAGATCGGGCATTATTTTCTAAAGGTTTTTATAATTGTTTATAATAACCAACTTCAAAGCGTGGATTCAAAGCGTAAGGCAATGACGAAAGTTGGTTCCCGTTGCGGGTTGTGGGGGTAAGACGGTGGATCGCCCCACATAATACCAGATTCACCAGCAAATCGTGATGAGAAGGTGGATCCTGGCATTAGGCTTGGATAACGATAGGCAGAAAGAAATATATAGTATGTAAAGACATCGATTTCACCGCCAGGTATGGACGAAGTTATATTCGAACTTTTTAAATTTCTAATCCGGTGACTGCCTCAATAGGATACCTTTTAGACCTTCGATAGAAACCTAAAAATAAAATTGATGAATTCATCCCCGAATGAATTTACTTTACGTCATTCTGTCTGGATGCGAACCCTGTAACCTATTTTAAGGCCAGACCCGGTCTTCATACATAATTTAAGGTGAAATCGCCATCCTTGTACCAGAAATGTACTTTACGTACTTTTCAATTATCTTTATTGTATAATAATAATAATTGTACCTATATTAATTGAAGTCCTTACCATATACATTTTAAGTAAATGTTTGTTTACATTTTTGATACAACACTGGCCATTACATAGTGACATCTTTTTCCATGTTCTTAAAAATCAAATCAAATTTCATTTCAATGAGAGTATGAAGTCGGTTAAAAATAGCATCCTTTCGGCACCCCCTTCAAAAACCTGGTGGTCTTTTTTTTATTGTATAGGCCGACAAACGAGCAAGTCGGTCACCTGATGGTAAGTGAACACCACCACCCATGTACGCCCACAATACCAAAAGAATCATGGGCACGTTGCCGACCTTAAAGGAAAGGGATAATTAAGGGATTGGAAGGGGAGGGGATTTAGGCCTCCGGATATCCCACTCACCGTACGAAAGCTGCTGCTTTACGTCGGTTTTCTGTGTGTGGTATTTGTGGTTTTCTATAATAACAATAGAAGTTAGTTCCGACTTCAAAAACGAGGATGTTTTTAATTCGTCTTTATATGTATGTATATTATGCGATATCTCCGCCAAATGTGGACCGATTTTAATGTTTCTATGCTTACCGCAAAAATGGTCCCATACACTTAAATTTGATTAATACGTGAATATAGTATGAGGGAAAATGGTAAACTTCACAACGATTAATAGCAAACGCACCAACATTTGAGTTTGTAGTAGTTTTAGTAAATCCATTTTCTAGATCATTCTACATAGATTTCCATCACCTACCACGAAACTTACAATTTAACTAACATTACCCTTCTTATAAATTACATTTTGGAACATTGTCTTACTTATGCTAATACAAGTTGCTGGTCCTCACAGCTCCTGCGTTTGCCTAGCTGATGGCATAATTGTGGAGAACCAACTATATCTCCAAGAAACACGCTGAGAAGGTAGTACTCCTTGGCCTGGTCTGGAGATCGCTTGTATTGACTGAAAATAAATAATACAAATAAAAAATGGTAAACAGCCACCGTGGGCTAGTGGGCGAGTAGCCGGCTGCGAAGCGAGAGGCCGCGGATTCGATTCCCGCACCGAGATAAAATGTTTGTGTGATCCACAAATGTTTATTCTGTTAACTTGATTCATCGGGTGTATCCATTGGATAAGGTAGAACGGACAATTCAATGTGTTTTTTCTACATTATTGCTATCAACTGAAGGTTGTGGATAACCTAACATGGCATTGAATAACTTGATTGGTCACAAATAAGATATACGATACATTGTTCACGTAATATTCATATCAAATTTGCTAACATTTTCACTTCAATATACAATGGACAAGTCAAAATCAACTTTATTCTTAGCGGCACACGATAAAATATAATTATGATATTTTATTTTATTTATAACGCAACTATATGCATAATATTAAAATATTTTAGACTTTATACTTTTATATTAAGGTGTATTTTCAAATACAACCACGTTAAAGAACACTAGAACAGTGAAAGTGTTTTGCGGTATTGCATAACTGACTCACCTCGGACCAGGGAGTCAGACACAGTCACCCATACTCTGATGAAACTGTCATTTACATTTCAAATAATGCAACCATATTATGCATTGAGTTGCTTCACTGTGTAACACAAGAAGCTTCATAACAGTTTGACAGGCTTTGTGGCGCAGTGGTTGAGTAGCCGGCTGCGAAGCGAGAGGTTGTGGGTTCCATTTCCGCACCGAGACAAATGGGTGATCCAGAAATATTTGTTTCGGGTTTGGGTGTTGTGGGACCGTAAGTCCTTCTTGCACATGATACAGGTTAATCTAGTGTGGGGCCAGGGCTATGTGTTTTATTTTTGGATGTATTTATTTATTTATAAACTCGGCACAACTTTAGGCCGGCATAATTCTGCCGACCGTCGAGGGACGTAATATCTCTCGACGATCGAAATTATTTTGGACTGTATACCATCAGCGCGCTTAACATAAGACCTTGAGAAAATTGTGTCGTTTCTTTGTCTCGTGCTATGTTTATCTATCAAAGCTAACATGCCTATTCAAACCACGAGAAAAATTTGTCGTTTTCTCCCTATAACTATCACTCTCCCCTATGGGGTGTACGTTACGTTACAAACGAGGAACTATAGTCTCACGCGCGCGAGATATTTGGTTGTGTTCATTCTAAGCGGGCTGGTGTACTTTGCCGTACCTAGTTTAAAAATAAGGTCTAAATTAAACCAAATGAATTAATTTTACGGTAATGACCCAATAATGGTTATTAATATCCATTAATAACTGTAATTAATTAGGTCGTTATACAATTACACGGTATTGAAACTATTTATGGAGTAGCCACGAAAATGACATATAAACCTCGTTATAATTATCCATTAAAACATAACACAAACTGCTATTTTCCGTACCATAAAATAATTACTCCCCCGTTCATATTAAAATAGAGTGTTAGAATAATTCGTAAATTAGAGAGTACAATTTTAGTTTAAATATCTTTATGTACATACCACAATTAAAAGTGTAAAACATATTTACTTCATGATGCAAACACATAAAAAGCATGTTAAAATGGAACCTAAGAAAAATGAAATTGGGTACCTAGTTTGAATGTTTAAGTTCACGCATGTATCTCCGAAGGAGTAGGCAAAAGAGCAACTACTGCACACACGGTTCGCGGAACTATTTTTATTAAATATAATAATAATTTATTGGACTAAAAAAGATACAGTTGCTTTATATCCACCAAACTGCACAGCGGTTTGTCGGTGGGAATAACGCTTGTTTCTTTTTTTAATTCGAAATAGGCTTGCGTTTGGTCACCATCTCGCCGCTGTTTCTATACAAGTTCTCTCTTAAGCAAAATACACGACTATTGTATAGGTTCCTTTGCTTACAAAATAAGATTAAGTTGCTACATTACTCTATGGTAAATTCAGTTAGTAGAACATATCTTAATTTTTACGGATATAAGTTTATATCTACCATATCTGGTAACCCGCATTAGGCCAGCGTGGTGGACTAAGGCCTAACCCCTCTCATTCGGTAGGGGAGGCCCGTGCCCAGCATTGGGACGTATATAATACAGGGCTGGTATTATTATTATTATATTATCTCTGTTTACTCCTTCAGGGATACAGGCATATGTTAATCACATTTTAATTCAAACTCTACGTATGGTCAACGGGCGAGTCGGTTGCGTTACTGTGATTGCATCGTACCACTTGTCCGTTGTCGGACGGCTAGTAACCTCAATACCGGACAATTGGACGTGGCATTGAAGCGCTAAATGTTATGAAATATTCATAGAAAGTAGGATGGACGAGGTCAAGGTTGCGGTCTGTTTGGACGTGCTTTTGTTGTTTGATATCATGTTATTATATTTAACTATATAGGAAGTGCTGGAAGTCTAGTCTTGGATTATGTATGACGCTCGCTTCTAAAGTTTTTGTATGACAAGATACTTATTCTTCAAACGATGTCAGTTTCCATTTGCTCTCCAAACAGTTACTAGTAAAAACTATGATGATCTAAAATTGGTATCTACTATGAAAACTTTATATCACACTATCTGTTGCCAGCGGCTCCGCCCGCGTGAATGTCCCTTTTCTATGCGCGAATGTTCTAAATCCTTTCTTAGCAGGTCCTTACATTACACAAACTATCATCTCACCAAATTAATTAAAATTTATGATCCTAGCTTTAGTAGTGTTTGAGATATCCTGATTAATCAGTGGGCGTGTGTATTTCGCTTATATTTAGATTACTAAATAATAGTACGAAATTAATTTGCTTTTTTACATTACGAGTAACTATGTTGACACGTCAATAGTAACTGATAACATTCCTCTTTCTGTGGGTAAAAAGGACAATCGACAACAGGAGGCCAATTCTCGTAATTTTAAATGTTCAAAATATCATTCCGATCTAGTCTCAGCGTCAAGAAAGTTGCAAATGGCATTCTCTTAAACCAATAATCAACGTCAAATGGACCTAGCATTAGCAGTAGCATTATACCGTTTTGGCTTCTGTCAACTTTTATTCTACATTCAATCTCATTACGATCTATGTTCACATTTGACGTTGATTATTGGTTTAAGAGAATGCCATTTGCAACTTTCTTGACGCTGAGACTAGATCGGAATGATATTTTGAACATTTAAAATTACGTGAATCGGCCTCTAGGTATCTAACTATGGCAACAAAATATTTCTTTCTAAGAACGTTGATGCCTATCTTAAATACAAAATCAATTGCTGTTTCGTCGTTGAATTACTCCTAAACGGCTGGACCAATTTTGATGATTTTTATTTTGTGTATTTGAGTGGGTGCTTAGATGGTTTATATTCACAATTAGACCCGGTAGGTGGCGCTGCTGTAGGTGCGGGAGAAACCGCGTGGGACAGCTATTAATAAGTATACATATTGCACTAAAGACAAGATGCACAGTCTATGTCAGAGTTTCATTGATGCATTATAAAGGCGTATTGATAATTTATTACTATAAAATACTTTTTACTGGAGGCCAAAATCCCCCTCCCCTTCCCAATCCCTTAATCATCCCTTTCCTTTAAGGTCGGCAACGTGCCCATGGTCCTTTTAGTATTGTAGGCGTACATGGGCGGTGGAGACTACTTACCATCAGGTGACCCACTTCCTCTTTTGACAACATATGATATTAAAAAAACTTAGATTTATAATAAGGAAATCAGAATATTAACATATAAACGCTTAAACTAATCTACTTTTCGTGAATTCATAACGTGAACTTTAATAGTTACGTAAAACTAATTTAAGAAAGGAATAGGAAGTGATAATAATATGTAATATTCTGAAAGTAAGCAAGGTTTTATAGAACTAAGGAAGTTGTGACATGAACAACAATGTAATTTTGATAAAACTGAAATTATTTTTTATTAGTTTGAATGCGTGACGAGCAGGTCGTCTGCCAGAAGATTAGCGCCACGCCTGCCTATAAACAGAATCAATACCACAAAGACCTTTGAATTATAAAGCACTGCATGGCACTGTAGAATACTACATGGAACTAGACTGCGTTCATCACTCCGAGCCATAAGAAGTTACACCTCATAATGCCCAGTAATGGCTTCAATGTCTTTTAAACCGAAACACAACAGTGCTTACACTCTGCTGCTTGGCGGTAGAAACACGGTCAGTGGTTCAAACAGAAACAACTGTTGGTTTTCCAACAGTGGTAACGACACGGTCGAACCCATGAATGGTGTAGACAAACTATCTATAACTCAAGTTCTACCACTCATTTATTTTACCTGAAGACATCAGGCCAGTCCAGCTGTGGGCGGGGCTGGGCTCGTGCTCTCGTCGCATAGTGTGCGCACACGCGTTCAAAGATGCAAGCCTCGGTGCCGAATTCTGCTACCAGGTACTTCTCCACTTCAAGCACATCGAAGGGCTCTGCAGATTCGCTTAAGTACGTGAGCTCCCGGCGGCTTCGCGACCGATATGTGGCTGAAAATTCAAATAAACTGGTGTTATTTTTCTCGTTACTGTACTGCATTGCACTGAACTGCGCTCGTCACCCTGAGATATATGATGTTGAATCTCATAATGCCCAGTAATTTCACTGGCTTCAATGTCCTTCAAACAGAAACTCAACAGTGTTTACACACTGCTACTTATCTGCAGTGTTTACACTTAATATATTACAAGAGTATTACATAAAGCCTTATATTTATATAGATATATAGTATATTTATTACTAATGCAGCAGACAGATAAACCGATTAATAGTCGGGTAAATCGGTTTTGCACATTACAACATAGATAACTAACCACGATCTAGTCTAATAAATATACAATATTCCGTATATTTTGTGAATGGTAGAGCCACAATGCATTATATACAGTTTTGTCTAAAGCACGGATGGGCCGGCTCGACTGAGGCGGTACCACTGTTTCACAAGAAAAACGATGTAAAGTGTCATCTTGCTGTTGCGTTTTGCACAGTGAAAGAAATTTCCGAGGGGCAAATCCACCTTCCGTTCCCAAATCCTATTTATTTTATTTAAGGTCAGAAATGCATACATGATTCTTTTGGGTAATGTGTTCATGGGCGGTGGTAATTGCTTACCATCAGGTAACCCACATGCGAATTTGCCGGCCTCTCCTATAAAAATTATATCAAGGGACGTTACGTCTCTTTACGTTTGCCAGAGTTATGCCGTCAAGAATTAACTGGATACACAGCGTCTGACCCAGAGTACCCCGGAATGTGACTCATTTGTACAAGTCACTATGGTGGATTTTTCTTTTTTACGGTACTACTGCGTGATACTCGGACTATGCTCCACAGTCCACACAGATTCTTGATACTTATGCTAATCATTATTACGAGACTATTACATAAATCCTATTTTACACATAAATATTTGCTTTAGTATATTATCTATTAATGAGACAGACAGATGAACGCCCCAGTTTAATGCTCAGCCCCATCGGTTACACACTTAACATAATTAAGTAATCATTAACCTGTCTAATTTATACAATGTTATGTGAACCCGTTGTATAGTTCTTATACAAGAACTGTATATAACAGGTGGTAAATAAATAATAGCTTAAAATGATAATTAAGTTACAATTTCTGGTTTTAACATGATTAATTTGCAACAGCTTTCGAATGTTTTGAATTGCTAAGTTAACTTTCACTGTCAATGAACGTTTTATTTTAACAAACGTGTATTATAATATAAAGCCGTTGTATGAAACAGTGACATTAAAATCATATTGTATATAGTAAGTAGTATCTAATCTATCTCTATCTAATTAATCAAGTTCAGCTCGGTGGTGGTCAGAAGTGCCATGGACTGAAACCGATGGAGGCAGATCGTTTGATCCAAGTGAGTGTGGACCATCTAATGATGATCACGATCCTCATGAGGGACGATCAAGAGAGAGAGAGAGAGATGTAAGCTATGTCTAAACTATACTGAGATGCTATAGAAATACATAGTATATATGATGGTAAAATAAAAAATATTTAGATGATATGATAATTTGCCACTGCACTGGCAAAGATGAATCAATAGCATGGGTGGTTACGTTGATTAATAGAAATAAAAAAGATGGAAAAAATACTTTAACTTTTTTCGTACAGAACGGCAATTTTACAGATAAAGACCTATTATGTTAGCTGTTTTTGACATACTCGTAAGAAAGTGTGATTAATGTTCCGTTAATCACACTGTTTCATTGTATTGTATTTTCTTTCTTTTTGAAGGCGTACAAAAATATATTTAGGTTAATAAGTGACCAGGCTTACTTTTTTTGTATAGCATAAACTGGGATACGACCACGTGGGTCAACTGATCGTAAATGATCTCCACCGCTCATGTACACCCACAATATCAAAAGAATCACAGACCCGTTACCGACCTTAAAATATTGTAATGATTTGATAATTAAGGGGATTTGAGCCTCCGGATATCTCACTCACCGTACGAAACGCAGCGTCATGCCGCTGCTTTACGTTGATTTACAGGGTAACTACGAGTATGTTCAAAAGTCGGCCCTAGTGAGCTAATGATGCTAATTATGGCGTGATCATTATCTCAGTTTATGCAGTTATCAAAAGAGTAGGCAAGTTAAGACAGAGTTCGAATACAAAAAAAAATGAATTGTAAAGAAATTTAATTTTTCCTTTTTATCCCCAGAGGGGTTGATGTTAGGCAGGCGGCCGGTCCTAAATCTACAAGCCAAATCTTTCTATAACATTTGTAAAAATCATGTTGCGCCGACCCCACTGAGAGTGGGGTAAGGGCAGGCAGAAGAAGAAAAAGAAAGAGATTCAATGTTTTATTAATTTCTAACCTCCTTCAAAATGTCTTTATTTATCTTTATTTTTAGCAACGGAGAGCAGTAATTTTAAATCTGACCCACCACAATAATCTTATAAATAACCTGGTATTGGATCTCAATTTAAATGGATACGAGTACAGAATATCGCATAACACAAGTGAGAATGTAACAGAAAACTCTGGTTTACTAGGCTATGTCTGAAAACGGAGAAGTGAGTTTAGATGCGGTAGAGCGACGGTAATTACTATAGCCAATTTTGTCACCAGCATGAATTGTCCTACTCGACCGGGTTGTTACCACTGTATCACAAAAAACCGACGTGAAGTAGCGGCTTTCTGGTCCGTTTCGATCGGTGAGTTTGATACACGGAGCCCAAAGTCCCCCTCCCCATACCAATCGCTTAATTATACCTTTCTTTAAGGTCGGCAACGCGTCCACGATTCTTCTGGTATTGTAAGCGTTCATGGGCGGTGGAAATCAGTTACAGTTAGGTAAACCGTCTGCTCGTTTGCCGGCCTATGTTATAAACAAAGAAGAATTGTATGATGCGGCTTTGTAAATTACGGTTTTCTGTTATATTCTCGCCTATCGTACTAGACACTCTTTACATCTAAATGAAGTTTTAGACTATAATATAGGTATTACGATTTAAGGTTGAATGTCAGCACTAACCCGCGAATATGGTTTCTAGAGTAATTTAAATGTAAAAAACAGGGTTTTTTTCTCAGATTAGTCATTTTGGACATTAAATAACTCTAGAAGCAATATTTGTAGTTTTTATTGTTATTATTCCGTATATAGGTACATTGTCATTATTTGCGCAAAATATTTTTTATCCATATTTAATCCTTTGATTAAATACACAATTTTCAAAAAAATACATTGGATTTCGCGAGGTAGTGCTGATTTTCGACCTATCTTCCAATCGACTATAAAACAGAATATTGTTTTGAAAACAGTTACATATATATATTATCTATATCAAAATAAGCCCGCGATCTGCAATACACTTTGAGTGCACGCATATATATCACGTAGTGCAGTTGTGCCAGAATGGTGACATAAATCTGCCACACTCCGCGGTGCGTTCAAAAACTATTGCGATAAATATGTTTTAAATAGGCCAAGGTTTACGTTGTCAAAGACCGAATGGAGAATACATTGTACGCAACACATCAGCTATGTGATTACACTATGTAGAATAAAGAAAGTACAAACTGGTCAAAATTTTTATTCATGCCTGGTTGAAGTTTATAAAGATAGTTCACATTTCTTAAGCAATAAAAATTTATGACAGGCTCTGCCACGCAAGCTGTGGTGTCCATAAGCTTGCGAGCCAGCCGCCGCAATAGTGTGTACGGAAGTGCTCTACGAAGTACCATCGGGTATCGAGGACAAGTCCTAGGTACTTCAGTATCGACTAGATGCTAATGCGAGCGCTTCCTACTATTATATGTCTAGTGCGAGGCGCCACATCCCCAGGCCGTGAAAGCACAATACCTCGATTTGCTGAGCGCCACCTCGAGCCCCAGAAGCCGAACTCAAGCAACGACGTGAGATTCCCCAGCCGTTGATGACGGGAGCAAACACACCGCGCAATACCCAATCGTATCCAATGTTCCATAGCAGAGGACCCAGGACTATTCCGTGTAAAACACTGCATACATACTAAGTCTCTTGTGGGGTAATAGAAATTAATAGAGCATTACGACTGTTCAGTCTAATACGCACTTCGAAAACACATGTCATGCCCTCAAGCATGACCATTGCCCCCGTTTTTACTTTCAAACTACAGGTTTGCAAACTGCATTTTGAAATTATATAGAGTTATTAACAAACTTAATTCAAATCTAGACTATTTATAATTATAAATAGGTGTGTTTAGTGCTGAACAGATATTCTTCAAATATAGATAAGAAACATCTCGATTAAATTACCTTTCAAACAAAAAAATCGCATTCAAATAATATCTAATATCAACTAGGTGTTAGGTCCCTCGTATGCGGCAGGCCGTCTGGGTTGGAACCACCGCTTTGTATTTCTGCTGCTAAGCAAAAGCGTATAAGTACTGATGTTTTTTAGGTAAAATTACTGAACATAATGAAACTTAACATCATATGTCTCGGAGTGACGAGCGCAGTCCATTGCCATGCAGTGCTTTCTAATATTGAAGTTCTGTGTGGTGTTGCTTCTGTTTATGGGCAGTTGTGGCGCTTACCATCAGGTTAGCGACTTGGTCGTCTCGTCATTCAAGCTAATAAAAAACAACAATTAATTTAAGGGATTTCGTAATGTACAAAAGTAAAATCAACACTAAACCGGTTGTATATACTAAATTAACTTTAGCTTGATAAATTAAAAAGTACCTACCTGGGCTAAGTGAATACGAGAGTTTCTTAAAAAAGTTTGTCAACTTCACGGATCCCACTATAAACGGAAAACCTATTAGCTGTACTGGTAACTCAAATGGTGTTTCTTGACAATTTACCAAATAAAAAGACGCCACGAAAACTGCAAATGCAACTTTACTATTCATTGTGACTTGTATTTATAATCACGAACCACGAAAATAATAAAACGCAATTTTAAAACACAATAGTTCGCGTGTAAAAGTAAACAATCGTTGTGCAATTCACATGATGTAACAAAACGTTCTCGGACTAGTTCTTTTTTTGAATTTCCCGCGCGTTTTCGTTTCAAGTTTCGTACGCGTGTGCTCAACTATCTTGTCGAACGGCTAAGATAGCACTGCAAAAACGTGTACGTGACAAGAAACGTAACGCCTTCCCCGTCCGGTGCTGCAACTTCATCGGACTTTACTGGGTCAATCGAATCTGTTATGTCATAGGCATTTAAAAAAGTCACCTTGGCTTCATCTCACACTTTTTTTATTATAGTCATGACTAATTGTGCCAATAAAACTAATATTATTGACTATTTACGGTAATTGGTTGTCTCGTAGTGAATAACCGTCATAGCTGGGATGAGGTGACATGAGACACAGACTTGTTGAACACTTTAAAACATGGAATTTACGTTTTGTACAAAAGCCTTGTAAGAAAGGTTTAAATTCATGCGTAAACGTGGGAGTTACCAAGTTTATTTATAAAGCAAAGACCAGCAAACGAGCAAGCGAATCACAATACCCATATTACCTGAAGAATTATGTGTTACCGACCAATAGAGATTAGGAAGGAGAATATGGGCCTCCGATAATCATATTCACCATACGAAACGCAACAGAAAGCTTCCACTTCACGTTATGTTTCTGTGAGACTGTAGTACTACCCCGGTCGAGCTTGCTCATTCATGCTGTAGACAAAAGTGCCTACAACGTGGTAGTACCACTTATATTTATATTCATAATTATTTACTTATTTCTTGCTTAATAATGCAAACGTTTAAATGCGCAAGGTAAGGTACAGTGCTATTATAGTATCTATAATAGCACTGTATTATACACGTCCCACTGCTGGCCACGGGCCTCCTCTACTGAATGAGAGGAGTTAGGCCTTAGTCCACCACGGTGGCCAAATGCAAGATGGCAGACTTTACATACTCTCAAAATTCTTATGGAGAACTTCTCAAGTATCCAGGTTTCTTCACGATGTTTCCTTCACCGTTAAAGCAAACGATATTTAACAATTAACACACACGTAACTAAGAAAAGTCAGAGGTGTATACTCTTGGGGTTCGTTACGAACCTTCACAGGTTCCTCTTACTTCCATCTCGACAGTCCGTAACACTCCCCGCTGGGCTGAGCTTTTTGTGCTGCAGTACCCACTACGATTTAAGTTGTGCGCTTCGACAGTCTTCGTCTTTTAAAAAAATACAATGAGGTGATTCATGATGATGATCTAATTTGGACCTATTACATACATACATACGCACTCACGCCTGTACTCCCCGAAGGCAGAGGCAGAGGTGTAACTCCCACATTTCGCCGGCGCTTATTTCCGTCCCATCAGCCACAATCTAGACTCCGGGCTGATACAAAGCATTTCATGATAGAAAATCCCAATAGCACTTTACCCGACTCGGAGATCGTACCCGAGACCTCAGCACAGCAGTCGTACCGCGTACCCATTACAACTGCGCCACCGAGGCAGTCACAACATTATATTATTATTATCTTAATATTTTCAAAATTGTGGAGTTTGGTAACTATCACATCACGCTCGACGAAAAATGGGTGTACTGGTTACACCTCTGCCTACACCTTCGGGGATTACAGACGTGAGTGCGTATGTATGTATACATGTTCGTACTAATTTGTAGAAAACGAAGATTGTCGAAGCGCATAGTTTTAATATCTGTACTCTACATGAGAATATGAAAAATCTAACATATTTTTTTCTTAAATTCCGTTCACAATTAAATCTAACACATTTATTTCAAAAAAAAATATTGGCTACATATATTTAAAAACCTTTTTGTTTACTAACATTAGAAATATAAGTTTGTGTACTAAAACACATGAGTGTCTGTAACTTGATTGAATAAATAAATTATTATTATTATTTCTAAAATACTGTTCACAACTATGTTAATCATAAAATGTTAGCAAATTAAATAACATGTAATTAAAAATACAGCCTTGTATTCAACACGCATATTAAAATCTAGGTTTGAAATTGCAATTTGATTGCTTGACCTTATATTTTATGAAATCAAATGTTAATAGGTAAAATGATTTTTTACTCATGAAATATTAGTTTAACTTATTAACTATTAATTTAGGTCCCTCGTATGCGAGAGGCCATCTAAGTTGGTACCTGTGCGTTGTTTATTTCTGCCGCCAAACAGCAGTGAGTAATCACTGTTGTGTTTCGATTTGAAGGGCATTGAAGTCAGTGAAATTACTGGGTGTTATGTGACTCAACATAATATGTCTCGGGATGACAAGAAGAGTACAGTGCCATGTAGTGTTTATAATACATAGTTCATGTGGTGTTGCTTCTGTTTATAGGTAGGTGTTGCGCTTATTATTAGCCGAGCGACTTGATCATTTCATAATTTAGGCTAATATTAAAAATAACATAAGTATCTGCATATTTATGTGCTAGGTTTTTATGTATATTAAGTACATGATTTACATGCTTATCATACATAAAGTTAATAAAAAAGTTTTTCTGTGATTACCTGGGCTTAACGCGTAAGACAATTTCTTCACAAAGTTTGTCAGTCTGACAGCCATGATGATGAACGGAAATCCAATTAATTGAACAGGCAGTTCAAACGAAGTCTGTTGACTCGATCCTTCCATCATGCATTGGAATAACAAAAACGATAGCAGCGTCCAAACATAGCACACTTTTGTTAACTCCATTTAGTTTTAACCGCCAGTAACTTTTTCAAATTTCGAACGATTTTCAATTTTCGAATATGGTACAATTTTTTTTGGCCTAACGTGAATTTTGTAATTTAGTTTCAAATCGTTTTTAAATATTTTGAAACTGATTTTATACTTTAGAATATTTTTCGACTATCCAAGGCAAACGGCAGTCATAAGGAATTAATTAGCACACACGAATTCGCCGATTGTAAGGCACTACGACTTTTGCTGGCTATCCACGTATAACTGGCCATGTACAAGCAACGGTCAGTGGTTGTAGGCTACATTTCGTAACTAATTATAAAAGAATCATTAGGACACACGCCAAAGTTACTGAGGACGCATCGATTGTGACAGCAACGCGTTAACGCATACAAATCCGACGCAGAGGCAGATAAAACTGTCTCTTTCCAAACACTAAATAGATCACAAAGCTGAAAATGATGAAGGAGATAACCACAAATCTACATTCCGTAGAATAAAAAATCTCATAAAACCCCATTTGCAGAAACTAACACTGTTTACAAGGTCGTTGTATCGAAAGTGAGTGCCGACGCATCACGGAATGCTACGTAACAAACGTCACTAAGTACGGTGTGCTTAAGCAAAACTAACTGCAGGTCCTTAGACCCCTCCAGACGGACTAATCACTCGTGCCATTAAGCAATGCGTGACGTATGCTGGTGGAATGAAGTCTTAACTGAACCATGAGTAAATTAAGTTGAAGTTGTTTATAACTATACTCGTTGTGGTAGGTTCTAAAGAATAAATAAATAATCTAGAATAAGTGAAGTAACGATTTGCGAAATGTGGTAGCGCTATTGGTTGGCAGTAGTGCTTGGCTTAGTTAAACATATTATTAAAGGAATAAAAAGATATTAAACGAGGTTTTTTCTTGTCGAGTAAAATTATAAATGTAAAGATGTATGAATGAATATAGTTTTCTGTAGCTGTGTTTTACCCTACTATTAAGCCTAGGTAACCTATTGACAGCCAACTAGTCATAAAAAATTGTATGCTAGCTTAAGCAACTATAATCAAATTTTTTGCTATTTTTTTTTAATACACAAACATAAATAAACGATTTTTGTTTACAAAATAAATTTCTTAATAAATAAGAAGCCGTTCAAACACAAACATGTCTTATACTTTTCACTAACAAAACACATCAAATCTGAGAAAACATGCGTGAGGATATCATAACAAAACATATTTGAAAAATACAGTCTCATAACTTTCCCAGACTCCCCAATAGGCATAGCAATCTTGCGAGAGATATGAAAACCGGCGAAGTGCTACTCGTGTGAGTACCGAGGGTTCCTATCACCCCCTTAATTTTTTACTTGTTTTTACATACATACTACACGCACTCACGCCTGTAATCCCCGAAGGGGTAGGCAGTGGTGTAACCAGTATACTTACATTTCACCGAGCGTATATCCGTCCCTTGATGTAATAGGGATCATTGATCAAGTGGGTCACCTGATGGTAAATGATCTCCACCGCCCATTTACGACCAAAAGGATAATGGGCGCCTTGCCGACTTTAAGGGGAAGGGATAATTAAGGGATTAGGAAGGGGAACAGGATTTGGACCTCTGGATATCTCACTCACCGTACGAAACGCAGCAGCAAGCTGCTACTTTACGCTGGTTTTCTGTAAAACAGTGGTAACGACCCGACCCATTCGCGCTGTAGAGAAAACAGTAAATTCAAATGAAAATGTAATGGGCTTTGGGTACGGAATGCTAAAAAGTATATCGCTTCCCGTGTTTTTGTACTTGATATGAAGGGGATGTTTCTGACAAATTCTAGAGCGACAAAAGGGTGTTCCACTAAGCACGCCATTACTGCCGTGTCGCCGAGAGCCTTGTTATTTCGGGCTTACGGTGTTTCACTCGCTAAAAATGAAAACGAAAGTTTACCCCTCACCTACTTAGTGTTTAAAGGGATTCCGGTGTGTTGAAATTCTGCTAGTTACCTAAAATGTGCCTAAATACAATAAGGTACGGTATAAAATTCTAAAAAGAATGTTTTCATTCTAAATATATTCTCATTCTGTTATTAGTGACTAAACACAAACCAAATTAAAACTTAATTTCGTAACTTATATTATATATCTTATTTAGCACATGCAGTTTTAGTTCAAAGCTAATCTTCAGTATGTCATATGTTAAAATTAGTAATGAGTCGTGACGTTTTGGTTCATTATCACCTATTTGTAATGAGTAAACTATATTTTAGTTAACAGTACTGTACCTAATGAACCACTATGAAAATGCCTCTCAGAATCAGAAGGTCCAAAATCTGAATTATAATTATTCTTATTAACCCACTTCTAAATGTAAGAGATTTTCAAATCGTTTGTATATTATGTTTTTAACCGACAAAAAAAACGGAGGAAGATTACTGCGATGGGACGACATTTAAATTTTTAAAAATATTTTTAAGTGTAATCGGGGATGGAAGACTACACGTTTCTTTATACACTGATTTATGCATAATTTTAAAGATTCTTTCACAAATAAATTGTTTACCACAAATCAATCATTGACTATTAATATACAGTACCACACACTCAACATACTTTAGTATTGTTTTTACCGTTTTAGTTTTTTTCAAGTCGCTTTTTTTTTGTTAAGAAAACTCTGTTTTTTCAACTCTTTAGTTTACCAGCAGGCTTTTGTAAAATCCTGTACCCACTATTAACCTCAGTAAATTGAATTTTGACATTAATTATACAATGAAGTACATAAACTGATAGGAAATAAACCCGATCAGCTTACGAAAATACTATTTTAACGTAACTATCACTTCCTTGCAATGCGACGACCTCGAGATATAAATTCCTTTTCAAACCGTTGCATAGCCGATACTGGCCCACACCTTTCCCTAACCGCGTGATATCCTAGTGGGCATTTATATACATTCATACATACGCACTCACGCTTGTAATCTCTGAAGGGATAGGCAGAGGTGTAACCAGTACACCCACATTTAGCCGAGCGTATCTCCGTCCCATGATGTGATAGGGGGCGAGTCTATCGCCATACGGGGCACAATTCCAGACTCCGGTCTGAGTATTTTCGGAATAGAAAAACCCAATATCAATTTTACACAACCCGGGGATCGAACTCGAGACCTTACGTACGTAGGTACGCATTACTACTGTGCCACCGAGGCTCCGGAGCATTTAAATATCAGTTTAGAAATACTAAAATAATTCATTTCAAATGTATAATTTTATTAGTTATTAGTTACTTATTAGTTAAACAACAACAACCATACAATGTGTTAAAGAAAGGTGTGGTCAAATTTAAGCAACGTAAAGTACGTATTTATTTACGCTGTATGTATTTTATCATAATCAGTATCCGATTACGCATATTCATATCCGTAATGGCTGAACCAATTTGGATTTGGTTTTAGTTTTTTAATTATTATTACTTTGACTGAAGAGACGAGTCGGTCGCTCGCCTGATGGTAAGCGCAACGCCGGCCCATAAACACGCCACTAAGAAATTTGAATTACAAAGCACTGCATGGGCTTGGACTGCGCTCGTCACCCGAATTCCTAGTAGTTATTCAAAAAATCATATATTGACAAAGTAAAAGGTATATCAATTTTAAAGTGAGTCTCGCGTGCCTAGCTTTTCTCTTGATAACCGATGCTAAAGCCACATTTACACTATGAGAATTTATCGCATGAGAAAAGGGGAAATATAACAGAGATCTGTCATCTATGACGACTTCAAAACGAAATTTGTAGATGCAGCCTCGTATGTAACAGATTCATGTAATATTCTAACCTATGTCGTACTATAAATTCTCTGCGTAAATCTTAACGCAGGCGGATGTAAAGGCAAAAGCTAGTGACAAGTAATAATTTATACAAACAATGAAACAGTAGTCTCCGCTGTCTGTATGTCTGCTAATTTGTTCGCCCATCACGTAAAAACTGCTAAGCTTTTGTGTTAAGCAAACGTCCAGTAAACATATAGGCTTGAATATATAAGCCTAGGTATATTTTATCCAAGAAATTATCGGGGGCGAAGCTACTAAAAGGTAAATGTTAAATTGTTGATGTGTCTGAAATCGTGTAACTTTTGAACGAATTGACCGATTGAGGGATATTCACTTATTTTTGTCGAGACAGTGGTTCATGGCTATATAAAATCACGCTGCAAACGACAAGAGCGGGGTAGTAACATGTTTGTGGGTGAAACCGCGAGGGCCAGCTAGTATATGTATATTTGTAACATTATAAACACAAAAAAACACTCACCATCAGATGGCATAACAGCCGAAAACAATGCCAACATTACAAAACAATGCATTTTAACTCCACTGTGAAACATTGTGAAAAAACACTTATTTTTCTATTAAAATATTGTTTCTCACGGCTTAGAGTTTGTTAATCAGACGGCGACTTGGACTCGAATGCCAACATTCACGCTACTATTCACGAAATTGCTTAAAAGCCATAAAATTCTGTTGTGAAAATTTCGCCAAAGCGTCATTCTCTCAACTGAGCGAAGATACGCTAATTAGAACTATGCAAATTAACTCGAAAGTTTAGAGCGGATTGTCTTACAGATATCTACAAAAAAACTATACTCTTATATTGCAAGATATTCATATGCCCCAGACGACTTTCTTGGTCCAAAAAAATATGATGGGGAATCACCATCAGGCGGGCTGCTTTCTCGACATCTACCTGGGCTATAAAAAAGGCAGCCATTGCACCATTCGTCGATTAAAATTAAAGTAATTGTAACAATCGATGGTTCAATTTGTTTTCAATACTATAAAAATACCAAGATCTGTAGATGTCGTTAACTCGTCTTTGCTTGTCATTTAAACGACAGATTGTGCAATTTACACTAAGATAACAAAATGTTTTATTATAATTAAGTAAAATAAATAAATTCAATTCAATTAACATTATTAAAATAAGCACATAACTAATGTAGAGCTATCGCTTCATTCACAACGCGCAGCTTTTATCAAATAGGACATTCTTAAAATACTCGTAACATATTACGACCCGCCTTCTTAAAATTTCTAAAACGACATGTGTTCACTTTTATTATAAATATTTAACACTAGTCTTTGCTCGCGGCTCCGCCCGCGCAAGCGGCCTTTTCCGGGATAAAAAGTAGCCTATATTGCTCAGTGATAATGTAATGTAGCTTTCTTACGGCAAAAGAACTTTAGAAATCGTTCCAATAGTTTTTAAGTTTATTCGTTACATACAAAATACAAATCTTTCCTCTTTATAATATAAGTGTAGATATTATTTCCATCTGCCTGGCATTATCCCGGCTTAATACTAGGTTATGCTTTCCCATCATGATTTTCGGTGGATTTTGTATTATGCGGCGCGGCCCGTCATCTGACCCCCACAAACCGCAACGGCAACAAATTTTTGCCATTGCCCCGTCCGTTAATCAGCAGAATGTATTCGTACCACATGCAGGTGAGGTTGACTTTGAGCCTAAGATGTTGGTGGCCAGTGTTTTACATATCCAAATATAAGTTGTTTCATAATTCATTTTAAGCAATGTATTTTACATATAACTTCCGCGATAAGATCAATGACCTATTGAAAAAAAAACTATCGTGATTTATTTATACGTAAAAAATTACATTTTCGGACTTCGTGACTGACTGCCTTCTTCATTAATGCCCAGACCAACCTGCTGGATCTAATAGCGGATTCACACGGTTCAATTTTGATTGATCAACTGACTTGAATCGGAGTGGTAATATCTGATTGGTACAGTCACGCTGTAGACAATTCTGTCCACAGCATGAATGGGGTCCACCACTTGTCCGGGTCGTTACCACTGTATCACAGAAAACCGGCTTAAAGTAGCAGCTTGCTGCTTCGTTTCGTACGGTGAGTGAGATATCCGGAGGCCCAAATTACCCTCCCCTCCCCAATCCCTTACTCCCTTACTTAATCCTTATCCCTTTCCTTTAAGGTTGGCAACGCACCCATGATTATTTTAGTATTGTGGGCGTACATGGGCGGTGGAGATCACTTACCATCAGGTAACCCACTTGCTCGTTTGCCGGCCTATACTATAAAGAAAAAAAAAAGCCGTATGGATTTTGTTGATCAATTTGATTGAAAGTCTGTTCAGACGGTTTAAATTGCATGAGATTTAGCAAATAATGAACTAAAATCGAACTGTATAGAATGCTTTTACATTAGTTTATACTTATAATAGACTACATAATACATTATAGGACGGAAATACGCTCAGTCAACCAATGGTGTATTAGTTGTACCTCTGGTTATCACTTAGTGGATACAGGTAGGAGCATATTATATTATGTTATACAATACATTAATACACAGTCTCCGTGACACAGTGGGCGAGTAGCCGGCTGTGAAGCGACAGGTCGCGGGTTCGATTCCCGCACCGAGATAAATTAATGTTTGTGTGATCTACAAATATTTGTCTCGGGTCTGGGTGTTTTCTCACCAGAGGGGTTTACGTCAGGCAGGCGGACGGTCGTAAAAAGTACAAGCCAAGTTTATCTGCAACATGTGTTAAAAGTACGTTACGCCAACCCCACTGCGAGTGGGATAAGGGCAGGTGGAAGAAGATTATGATTCATGTCTAAAATAACAATGATCCTGATAATTATATTGAATTTAAAATCACAATAATTAAACTGCGTCTCCTTAACGCATAGTAAATTAATACAACCATTAATCTACGTCAGCTTACTGGCAACGAGCATTGCGATATCATTGAAAATTTATTATTCATTGGGTTTGATTTATGAAAATGTATTCATTAATATGTGAATACGATGCGTAGTTTGGGACGTCCCCTAGACTGGAGCGACGACCTGAAAAGGTATTTTTTTAATCCTGTTTTTTAAACGACTGCCTCGGTGGCGCAGTTGTTATGTGTACGTGTTACGACTGCTGTGCTGAGGTTGGGTTAGATCTTGGGTTCGATCCTCGGGTCGGGAAAAGTGATATTGGGTTTTTTCTATCACGAAATGCTTAGTATTAGCCCGGAGTCTGAAATTAAGCACGGTATCGCGATAGTCTCGCCCCCTATTACATCCTCCTATTACGCTCATTACGTGGGTGTACTGGTTTTTAATCCACGGCAAAGTGGTTTATCTACAGCCTGAATGAGCCGGTTCGACCGGGTTGTTACCACTGTCTCACGTAAGTGAAATAGCAGCTAGCTGTTGCGTTTCGTATAGTGACTGAGATATACGGAGGCTCAAATCGTCTTTCCTGACTCAATCCCTTAATCTTCTTCCCTTTCTCAATCTCTTAATCTTCCCTTTACTTTAAGGTCGGTGAAGCGTCCATGATTCTTCAGATATTGTGGATATTCATGGACGATGGAGACCACTTAATATCAGGTGACTCACTTGCTCGTTTGTCGTCCTCTGCCATAAAAAATGCAGGTAACTAGAATTTGTGTTCTATATTTATTTTTACGATGCATAGTAATATGGAAGCAGCGGTCCGAAGCTATAATATATTGTTTACGAAATGTCAATTAATACAATATTAATAGCCTTCCACTAAAAGAGAAAGGAATCCTAATGACTTGTTTAAGTACAAAATATGCATAACATAAATTAAACTTCAAAATATGCATAACATAAATTTACAAACAAAATAACATATTTTGAGAATAGTTTTATTAAATTTCGTCAAATGAACCGAATTACTATAACAATGTGTTATTCTTCGGTGTGTAAAAAATATATCATGCGTCATGTACAATCTAATTCAAAATTGTAACGATAGATTAAATTGAATAAATATTATATTTTACAACCTAAGATTGGTCAACCAGAGAATCGTTTCTAAATTATTTTAATCTGTGTCAATCGTTCAGTCCAAATGATATATCCCTAGACTATAAAACTTGGCACCACTCGAAATTCATTACGGATTACCATTCGGAACACTTTTGCTCCTAAATTGAGTTTGTATCCAATTCGCAAGTCAATCGGCTTGCCATCCTAACAAAAACATGAACAAATAAATAAAGACTTTTTACGTTTTTTGTACAGAACGAGCCAATAAAACTGAAATATAATCGCAATTCAAATGAACTCGGAGATAGCACTGCGAACTTTGTGGAACAACATGAAAACTTTATTCACGGTGTAAAGTTCATTGCTGCTGCAATACAGTTCCCTGAACAGCTATGCTATAAAAAACTTTACTTTTGTGCCGGTTTATAAAAGGAAGAATAAATGAATGATAATTGATACCACAAAACAAGCTTACAAGTACTTTATGTAGATAATGACTTGAGTAAAATTGTTCATATGTTGAACTGTAATCAAATGAGAACAATAACCACGGCGTAGTTGTTAAAAGCAAAACAGCTAATAGGTAACGTTTAGACGCATATTGGAGATACTATGGTAAAATATCCAATTCTTTAGCGCAAAAGTTACCCATCCGGCCATATTGCAAACTGTTGCACACTAACTACTTCAATAATAAATGATAACTACTTTAAGATATAAATTACAATGTTCTTTTATTTGATGGCATTAGATCATCAAATTGAACGTAATTATTTACTTCACAATTTAAAATAGAAGAATTACGAAAAAAACATCTTTAATGTCAACCAACAATAGCAATCATCTGACATTCACATGTAAGTAATTGACTAAAAATAAAAAAATCTACGGAAGAATCAATCGAAAATTACTTTTCAAATGAACGTAGAGAGTCTTCAACGCTTTAAAACGCGATTGGACCGAATAGTAACAGATTACGTAACATTCACATGTAATTGGTATCTAAAGAATATAAATTTAAAAGTCAACAAAGGAATAAATCGTAAAATTACATTTTCAAATCATATTATCTTGAAAAAGTTCAACATTTTACAACGCGATTGTACCGAATAGTAGCGAATTACGTATAATCATGTAATAACATTCACACGTAATTAGTTGAATAAAAATTGGGTCACGCGTCACGGTCCACAATTTTTCCGTACAGTTAAACACACTTTATGTAATGGATTTAGTGTGGACGCATCCGTCGTGTGCAGTCTTGCGAGGTTTCTTGTTTACTGTAAACAAAGTTAACTCGTTTTGGGATAGTCTCGTACTAAACAGTGTGTGTTTTTATTTCTTTTGTTAAATGGTTCTAGTATTTTTTGTGTGGTACTGTACTTTACAACCTGTCATTGAATGATGAAACGAACCGGTTGTTCGCTTACTAAAGCGAATATTATCATCTATATTCTTTAAAATAACAATAATAATACTAGTTTCCACATAATATTATTGACTTGTGGGATGTGGACTCTACAATCATTGTCCCGATAGTCGTTTCTGCTAATGAGTTGATACCAAAGAGCCTCGAACAACACTGGAGAGGCTCTCAATCACTCGTGGGTCAAGAGTCAGGTTCAGAAAGGGGTGTTATTGGTCCCGGCACGCATTGTGAGGAGGTTCCTTACTCTGGGGGTTTTATATTTTTAAATGTTTTATTTATAAATACAAAAAACCTCTTAAAATAAAGAGTATTATACATACTAGCCCTGTATTATACACACCCCACTGCTGGGCACGGGCCTCATTTACTGAAAGAGAGGGTTTACGCCTTAGTCCACTTCGCGGGTCTAATGCGGGTTGACAGACTTCACATACCTTCAAAATTCTTATGGAAAACTTTTCGGTATGCAGGTTTCTTCGTGATGTATACTTCGCCGTTAAAATTAACAATATATACACACGAAAATTAGTAAAGTCAAAGGTGCATGCACTCAGGGTTTGTTTCGAACCTGCGTCTTCCGTCTCGACAGTCTGTACCACTCCCCGTTGAACTATCGCTGCTATTCGCTGCTATTCTCCATTGCCTCGTCCGTTAATCAGCAGAGTGTACCACGTGCAGGTGAGGATGGCTTTGTGTCTAAAATGTTAGTGGCCCACTTACACTCCAAATGTTAAACGTAACTCATAAAAGAATTATGGTATTTTAATTTTTGAACATTGCGAAATAGTTTACAGTAATTTTTTTTATTCCAGCACAGTATTTCGTTCATAGCCTCGCAGATAATATTCACATAATTACTAATAACTATAATTGCATGCGACTGCACGAAATATCAACAATGCAGACAACGCTCCCTTGGTAAGTTTTGCAATTTTTTTAATATACCCCTCGCAAACATTCCACTTTAAATAAAACCACTTTATGTCTTAAATTTACATCTAAGTTACCTTAATAATAACTGAGTGAGACAAATAAACAATGCTTATTAAAATATACCTTTATAAATAACATACGAGTAGTTAAGATATATTTGAAGACGGGCCGCAAGGCGGCACCGCGCAGGGACGGTACCGGCTGAAGCCGGGGCCCTTCTCGCCTCGGGAACCCGGGGCCGTTCCTAATGCGCCGAAGATGGCCACCACGGGGTTTTTAGTTGGTATGCCGGTATAGGGTGTATATAGTGTCAGGGACTCGGTCCAGCGGTCGCCTGGATGTTTACCATCTCTCCCGGGCGGCTTAACGTTGGGTCGTAAGGCCGGTGAACCCAACATAACCGTTCCGCTTCCCCCCGGGGCGGGCGGTAGCAATAAGTCGCTTTTCCCTGCGACAAAAAAAAAAAAAAGATCTCCTCATGTAGCTATGACTATTTATTAGAATTTCAAAATAAAAATGAATGTAAAAAGCAGAAATATATCATTTTAGTATTCATCTATAAAGAGGTGTAGCAGAAAGATGAAATCAGTATTAAATTATTACAGGAATAATAATTTAAATCTTAATAGTAAAATCAATAAACAGCCTCCGTGGTGCAGTGGGCCAGTAGCTGTGAAGCGAGAGGCCGCGAGATCGATGCTCACACCGAGATAAAATGTCAGTGTGATCCCCAAATATTTGTTTTGGGTATGGATGCAGACTGCCGGTCGTAAAAACTACAAACCAAATCTTTTCTGTAATATGAGTTAAAAAGCACATTGCGCCGACCCTACTACGAGTGGGATACGCAGGTTGAAGGAAGGAAAATCAATAAACAAAATTGAACTACAAATTTAAATAAATACTTCAGCATGGCGACTTTATTATCGTTTTCCGACCTGAAAATTTGAAATAAGTATCTATAAATTATGTATACATTAAATATGCCTAGTAACTTACCTTTAAAGATACTTCGATAATATACAGCAAGTCAACCAAAGGTGTAAGCAGGATTTTATAATTCAAAGTTCTAGACGGGCTGATGCCTGCTATAAGGCGAACTGCACGACTTGTCATTCTGGCAAATAAAAAATATATAGGGCAAATCAAACGATCGTCGGGGTGCGATGATCTAGGGAGCACCAAGATTCGAATCAGGTAAAAAATACGGAGATATAAAACAAGAGACCAGTCCACTCTGGGTATTGTCAACCTTAATCTTCATCTTTCACCTGCCCCTTTCCCACTCGCAGTGGGGTCAGCGCAACATGCTTTATAACACATGTTTCAGAAAGATTTGGCTTGGAGTTTTTACGACCGGCCGCCTACCTGGCATCTACCGCTCTGGGGAGAGTACTGTTAGTCGCAATGTAAAGTCTTAATATTCGATTGATACTGTAAGCTATACGTAAGCTGTCGATTAATTGGTTGTTTCGAACTGTCAGTAATAGAGCGTTCGTCACAAGCAATGATTCCCGTTTAAAAAGGTTCTGTCATTTATTTCAGTACTAACAATACGTCATAATCTGCAAATTTCGTAAACCATTCGACTTGCGAATGCTTTGACTGTTACTAACAGTTTGAACAACGCACCCTTAGTGATACTTAAGTAAAGCCTTTAGGCGCACTTGCACGACGATTCAAATCGAGTTTAGTCCACTAAACCAGTTTAAGAAACTTTAAATATTATGATAATTTGACATAAGTAAATAAGTTAAGTGGTAGGTAAATCTCGATCTAAATCGAGCTAACTAAAGCCAACTTGTATGACGATACTAATATCGTTATGCAAGTTGGCTTTAGTGTACCATAAGTTATGTAGTCTAAATTTTCTATCAGCAAAAGGAAGTCAAATATGCTGCCGACCGGATACGGTGAAGAAGAGGGTCCCTAATCTTAACGCATACATACAGTTAATTTAACGGAGATTAATATTAACAAGCGATACACGAAGCAGAGTCCTCTCTACTGCCTGAATGTGACAATACAGCGAGGATAAAGTCCGGCCCCTCGCCACGGCCGGTCTTCCCAGCAACATCGGACTCCCCGACAATACTGAAACCAGCCGTTCTTATATACTAACATCTTAGAAAACTTCACCAACGCGATGCAGATCCTCTAACGTGATTGGCTGGAGTTGGTTTCGTGCCGTTCCAGTCATTGCTCTCGAAAGTAAAAAACTTGTACGCTTATAGTAAATCGGACGTCGTCGTGTAGCGGTACTTAGCAGGAAACAACGAGTAATAACTTTGATACAAATTATGACGATGAAATGATGGATGAAATGGATGGATGGAACTAAACGCAGCAATTGTTTAAAACCTTGGTTCTTGCTCGATCGATACATGTAAGCTTCTTATATTTATTGAAATCTCGTGTGGTCAAGTCAGAATTGACTTTACATCACTTCAAAACTACTCTCTACAAATTTTACCCATTCAGGATAGAATACTATAAAAGTACCTGGAAGCGGCAGGGGAATTAAATGGGAAGACTCAGACGACCTGGATTCGTCCTGGCGTCATTATTTCAAAGATCATTCAACTTACAGACCAATGCTAGCAACATTTTATAATTTTTAATAGGTAGTAAGTTGCGCCTTTACTGTTTTAGTAGGACTCTCGTATGAGACAGTTCGTCTGGGCAGTAGTATTTAAACATACAACAACACAATAGGTGTTCTGGTTTGAAGGACATTGTAGCCAGTGTAATTACTGGGCATTATGAGACTTAACATTTTGTGTCTCAGGATGATGAGCGCAAGCAGTGCCACGGAGTGCTTTGTAATTCAATGTTCTGGGTCGTGTTGCAACTGTTCATGGGTAATCCTGTAACTTACCATCAGGCAAGCGTCTTTCTCATTGTTTCTTTCGGCTGTATAAATTATAACATTTCAATTTAATTTTCATTTTATTTTTGCTAAATATCCAGTGCTCTTCTTATATTGCTTCACCAAAGCTGATAAGGACACGCTTTTGACAATTCTGACAATAAACTGAATAGGCATGCTTGTACACAAAACGGACATAAAGTTGCACCTTTACTGTTTAGATATGGCCAGTTAGATTCCTAATGTCAATTCTCGCATGATCCGTTGCGCCCTCTCTCATTAAAAAAAAACAAACATCTAATTTCTAACCACCAACCCCACATCCTATACCTTTACTCAAAGACGTTCATCGCATGTAGAATTGCTCTAGCATTATGATGGTTTATGGACGAAGATAACCATTTAGCATCTCGACCCATATTCTCATTTGCCGGTCTAATTCATTATTAACCCATTTCCAAAAAAAACACATTTTAATACCATTGAAATTCATGTGTCCTAAATAAATGCATAACGCTCTGTACATATCCATTTACAAGTTACGCAAGAGTTGGCAAATACCGAGCGCTCGAGCCTAACATTCCGTTCCAGAAGGTCTGAATGTTGCCATTACCGTTAGAGTTATTATTTACGTCACGGGACGACGTCCCCATGCTGTTACATACTAGATACCACTGTAATTACATAATGAAAACTTACATTATTTTGTTAATGCGCTAAAACAAAGAATTCTGTCAGGTCATTTTATACATATAGACAACTAACTTACACTTATTGTGATACGTTATAAATAGGTACTTAGGTAAAATATTAAAGAAACATACTAATTGATACATTGCAGATATCAAAATCCTAATTATTATTCGTAGATTGCAGGACTATGAATAGAATACAAAGATAATTTTACATATTACATTCATCATATTATTTTCTAGAAACTGGTAGTTACGGGCCTCGACTACAACTACGATGGCTTAGTCTATCCGGCTGGCCTAATGCGGGTTGGTAGACTTCACATTACCAATCTTATGGAGAATTTTCAGGTTTGTAGGTATTTTCCCGATGTTTCATTCATCGTTTAAGCTAGTGACATACACATAACTTAGAAGTCAGAGGTGCATGCTATTGATGCTGATTTCGAACCGGCGACTTTAGTTTCGGCAGTTCGTATCCTTGAGCTATCGCTGCCATGGACACGATAAATAAATAATAATTATTTATATTCTCATTTCAAGATCCAGGCGTTTATCGGAGTATCTCGATCAGAGAATGTTATAAAATTTTACGAGCCATTTATTTCAGTTCGTGCCTAAAATAATAAATTTTAATAACATCAGTTTGTTATTCAAATTATTAATTGCCCCACCAAAACTCTGTGCAAGAGGACGGGGCTATAAAAGTCTGTGCATAATATTCTCTAATTGACACTTGATATGTCAAATTTTTTGCGCGACGCATAACGTCGTATCTTAATCTAGAAATTTCATATTTAGACATTAACGAAATAAAGTTGATTTTGAACGTTCATTATTTTTTTTTGCCTTAATGAGTGTTAGGTGTTTTACCTTTGCATGTGTAAGTAAATGGAACTGTATTTTTTGGCAGATTATGAGAGTTATCGTTCTAGTTATCTTATTTCGATGTCTATGTACAAAACTGTTTAAAGATACATACATACATACATAGACTCACGCCTGTTTCCCATAGGGGTAGGCAGAGACAACGAATTTCCACTTGCTACGATCCTTGCATACCTCTTTGGCCTCATTCACTCTCATTAAATTTATAATTGTTTAAAGATTTATGATAGAACTACCAACTACCAAGTTTATAAAGATGATACTATAAAGCTACGACATTACAAGTATACACATGGATCAGGGGGAGTTCCTGCAGCAATCCAAAGATTACACAAACTCAAGATCCTTCGGGATCGTCCTTGCGCTGAAGAAGGCCAACGCGGGGTTTTGGTCGGTATAACAGCATAGGGATTTTTTGGTTGGGGACACGGCCCAGGCCTCTCAGACAACTGGGTTCATTCATTCATCAGAATCTGGCATTTGCATGCTTTGTAATTCAAAGTTCTGTGTGGCGTTGCTTCTGTTTATGGGCAAGTGTGGCGCTTACCAGCAGGCGAGGGCCCTGCTTTTCTCCGTCATACAAGCTAATAAAGAAAATATATAAGGTCATAGTGGCTCGTATTTACTAACTAAAATTTTTCATAACAGGAATTTATAATAAACTTTAATCCTTGGTGTTAAATCTTAAACTACGGAAGGAAAATTGCGTGGCGACTTTTATTATTTATATTTTATAGTCCGTAAAATAGGGTAGTTTCCTATATTGAATTTTATACATTATTTTATATGCAACAGAAAATGATACGCAAAAGAAACGATTTTATTAAAACACAATCAAAATTGGTTCAGAAATGTGCCCGCAGTTATGATTTAAATGTTGGTATGAGGAAAAGTGGGTGCGTAGTAGGGATATCTCACTATCTCGCTTGCACGCGTGCACTATAATGAACATTTTACACAGTGACGTCAAAGGTTGCATCGTCTGTCATTTGACAATTACCCCTTCTACAGGATTTGAATGGCTTCTATCTTATTTATTTTTGGTCCGATTTATAAAATTCTTTCTGCAATAGATTTTGAGTAACATAACTTATTGATTTAAATAATAAAAAAAATCTAGTCAACTACCCTATTGTGCCTATTACTGAAGTTACTAAGTTAGTATCCCTCAAGCAGAGTTATTAGTACACTTTATCGTAATATTTCTAACCCACGACAAAAAGAGGGGTGTTAAAAGTTCCATCCCGTCTTTAACCGTCTGTGGGTGTATGTATGATAATAATCTGTGGCATGGTAGCTCCAAAACCAATGGACCGATTTGAATATGTTTTTCAAAGCTCGTTTAATCGAGATGGTGCTTATGTCTGTTTAAAGACCTGATCAGCCGATAAGAATTTTTCTGATATGAAAGGATTTCCTAAAATATTTATTTTAGGAAACGGCTATTGTCATAACCCTAGTAGAATCTCCATAATATTTTGATTTACCCACAGTATACCTTATTCCTGTGTACAGAACACCTTATTCCTGAGTACAGAATACTACCGGTCTTATTACATGAATGCAACTTGAAATGGATAAGATTCAATTCAGTAAGTTCAATGGCACTATCACGTCTAACCTTGTGTTTTTATAACTTTTGTTTTCCTAGTAGAGCTCCAACAGATAATTATCTTGAACGTAGTATGACTCGATTGTCTATATTTTTTTATTATACTTTATAGTGGTATAAATGTGTGCGAGCGATAGCTCAGTGAAGAATGAGTACGGGCTGCCGAGACGAAGGTCGCAGTTCGAAATCAGTTCCAAGAGCATAGAGCTCTGGCTTTTCTAAGTTACGTGTGTATTCGTTGTTAATTATAGCTAGCTTTATGTGAGGACCCAGCATGGTGGGTTAAGGCTTATGAGAAGAAGAAGTCCGGGTATATATAATACAGTGCTGGTATTATTTATACTTTTAATAGTGATTGACAGCCTCCGTGGCGCAGTGTGCGAAGCGAGAGGCCGTGGGTTCGATTCCCGCACCAAGACAAATGTTTGTGTGATCTACAATAATTTGTTTCGGGTCTGGGTGTTGTGGGACCGCAAGTCCCTCGTAGCTCCTGATACTCACTATATAAGTTAACCTAGTGTGGGATCAGGTCTATGTGTGTGACTGTTGGATGTATTTATATTTATATTTATTAGTTGTCTAATAGAAAGGATGTCGAACAAATTGGAAAGAACGTTCAAATCATCAACCAATCAATCAATAGATGAATCTTTAGCTCCTCTACAGCATGGCTCTACAAGCATGTTGAAAATGTAACAAGGATCATATTTGTTCGAGTTCAAAAAAGGAGGTTCTCACTAAGTTGCGACACTTTTTATTAGCATAGGACACACCGTGAGTAAATTTGAAAAAATGGAAAAAAATATCATCTGTTTCTTTAAGAGATTTCTAGATTATTTGAAGACTTATAAAAATTCTGTCAATGCTTAAAGTTCCGTAATAAGTTGAAAACATAAAATGATGAAAATATATGTGAAAATTTTTCACATATATTTTTATACGGCAATCATTTGAGGATAGTGTCTAGGAAATTCTTGCAACCTAACGTCATTTTTACGATTTAGCCCATGTACAGTTTTAATATTCTGAGTGCCTGCACCATATAATTCTTAAAAGCTTTGACGTTTCTTGAAACAATTTTCCTCCCATTCGGAACATTACGTTCACATGTAGACTAAAACAAAGAGGTTTAAAACTAGACTGAAATAACAATTGCCCGTCTCCGCTGCATAATTCAAATGTCGCCCTGATTTCCCAAAATAGCACGATAAAGCATAGCTATTTATTTCACTCAGCCAACGCCCCAACCTCGGTGATAATGTTAAACATGGCGGTGGATTTTTTCACATAAAGGCTAAGATCGATGACGCCGCAAAATAGCACGTATATATCGCGAAGGAGTGGACAGAGATATAACAGGTGCTATACAGGTTCGCTGAGCTTAATTCCGTGTAATGGCGAGATATCTCCAAACTTTCAATTTCAAACAAATTCCAACCCCGGTGACTGCCTCGGTGGCACAGTTGTAATGCCTACGCGTGACGATTGAGGCTAACGCTGAGGTCTCGGGTTCGATCCCCGGGTGGAATAAAGTAGTATTGGGCTTTTCTATTACGAAATGCTCCGTATCAGCCCGGAGTCTGGAATTTGTGCCCAGTATGGCGATAGGCTCGCTCCCTATCACATCGTGGGACGGAGATACGCTCGGCAAAATGTGAGTGTACTGGTCACACCTATGCCTACCTCTTCGGGGATTACAGGTGTGAGTGCGTATGTCCAATCCCGGTCATATTTCGAATCGAAAACTGTAGACAGCATTAGTCTTTTTATTTCTGTCTAGCATTAAGCCGGGATAACGCCAGGCAGAAGGAAAAAAACGAATACTGATTAACATTGCACCGATAATATTACAATACCAATATAACCCAATTACCAAAGAAAAATAAAGAAAGTTGAAGAAAAACATGGAAAAAGTAACAATAAGGAAAGGCTCCGAAAATACTGAAATATTAATTTAAAAAGGACGAGCTAACCAAATATTTTTTTATAATTAAGGTTTCATTGTCCGAACCTTTTTGACATGGGAACTGCCGTGGCAGCTAATAGAATGGTGCATGGTACATGCATACTTATTTAAGGGTGAGAGTGAACTAATTTGCAGTACTTTTCCATAATTAAAATAAGTCTAATTTTTCTTCTTCCACTTGCCCTTATACCACTCGCAGTACGGTTGGGGCTACATTGGTTTAATACAGGTTACAGAATGGTTTTTGAGCGGTAGAGCCACGCTGTAGACAGTTTTGTCTACAGCATGATTGGGCCGGCTCGTCGGGGTCGTTACCACACCACGTTATCTCACAGAAAACCGGCGTAAAGTAGCAGCTTGCTGCTGTTTTGTTCGGTGAATGAGATATCCGGAGGCCCAAAATCCCCCTCCCCTTCCCAATCCCTTTATTATCCCGTTCCTTTAAGGTCGGCAACGCGGCCATGATCCTTTTGGTATTGTGGGCGTAAATGGGCGGTGGAGATCACTTATCATCAGGTGACCCACTTGCTCGTTTGCCGGCCTAAGATATAAAAAAAAATTTACGACCGACTGCCTGCCTGACGTCAACCCCTCTGGAGAGAAAACACCCAGACCAGAAACAAATATTTGTGAATATTTGCAAGCATTTTGTTTCAGTGCGGAAATCGAACCCGTGGCCTCTCGCTTCACAGTCGGTTACTCGCCCATTACGCCACGGACACCGTGAATTTATATGCTTGGCTCTACCACTTGCATTCTACCCGTTGCCATTTCAGGCAATACCATATATCATTTTATAGAGCACCAAGAAAATCCTTTACCTAAACCGCCGGTAGTGGAAACGTGTGCGTACAAGCGTGAGAAACAGATTGGTGAAGGTCGGACCAATGCATTCGACCGATTGCCACGATCATGGGTTCGTTTAAAATACCAATGCTTTTGGGAATTGGGAAAGGTATTTGTTAGACTTGTTACCCATTAAGATTTACTCATCCTATTATGCCTATTAAATAAAAAGTTTATTCAATTATATATAACCACTGCCTACTGACTGCCTCGGTGGCGCGTGACGCATAAGGCGTATGCGTTACGACTGAGGCTGACACCGAGGTCTCGGGTTCAATCCCGGGTCGGGTAAAACTGATATTGGGTTTTTCTATTACGAAATGCTCAGTATCAGCTCGAAGTCTGGGATTGTGCCCGATATGGCGATAGGCTCGCCCCCTATCACATCATGGGACGGAAATACGCTCGGCGAAATGTGGATGTACTGGTTACACCTCTGCCTACCCATTTGGGGATTACAGGCGTGAGTGCGTATGCGTATACATATTACCATTTACTGTTATGTATATATGTATGCCTAGGTGATATATCGAGGTGGGTAGGCCCGTAATATGCGCTGTCATGAGGCATAACACCTTAAGTCTCGAGGTGATGAGTGCAGTCCAATGCCATGCAGTGCTTTGTATTCCAGGTTATGTGTGACTTTGCTTCTGTTTATAAATAAGCATGACGTTTACCATCAGGCGAGCAACCTGCTTGTTTCTTCATTCAGGCTAATAAAAAAATGTATTTATGCCTGCACAATGCAATAGGTAAAATATTGTTTTGTGAGTAGCAGAGCCATTAGTCGAAATTTTGTCTACAGAATTAATGGGCGACTCGGTCACATAAAGCGGCAGAGTGCGTTTCTTACTGTAATATTTCCGGAGGCCCTATAAAGCGTGACAACGCTACTCATAATTCTTCTGGTGTTTTGGAGATCACTTAACTTTATGTGATCCACTTGTTACTACCAACACGGCCATAAAAAAACCTGAAGGCCAATTCTCGTAATTTTAAACGTTCAAAATATCATTCCGATCTAGTCTCAGCGTCAAGAAAGTTGCAAATGGCATTCTCTTAAACCAATAATCAACGTCAAATGTGAACATAAATCGTAATGAGATTGAATATAGAATAAAAGTTGACTAAAGCCAAAACGGTATAATGCTACTGCTAATTATAGGTGCATTTGACGTTGATTATTTATTGGTTTAAGAGAATGCCATTTGCAACTTTCTTGACGCTGAGATTAGATCGGAATGATATTTTGAACGTTTAAAATTTCGAGAATTGGCCTTCTGATTTCTGGAGGCTTCTTAAAAGTTTTTTTTTTTACGCTGAAACAGATAAAATCTTAATGCCTCATTACTCTTAAAGATATTTTAATAGCGATAAAGATGGGCCTAGTTGTAAAAATTCAATGTTTGACAACAACTGTAAGAAAGGGAATATATAATATTTTACGTATCTTACAATACGAACTCACGTCTGTAATACCCGAACTAGTACACTCACATATCGCTGAGCTTATTTCTGTCCTATGATGTTATAGAGGGTAAGCCTATCGCCATACTGAACACAAATTTAGACTCCGGGCTGAAGGATTTGGTGATAGAAAAACCCAATATCACTTTTACCCGACCCCCCGGGGTTCGAACTCCAGACCTCAGTACAGCAGGCGTACTGCGTAGGCATTACAACCGCGCCACCGAAGTGATTTTTTACGATAATTAACTAGTCAATTTTGATGATTCTTTTACTTATGTAATCTACATATTTTGAGGAAGGTTTTAATATATACCTACAGGTATATAGTACGCGAAACTTGCTTCCGGTCAGACAGTGGGTCACCCCACATAATACGTCGCACCGAACACATTTACGAATAATAAGAAGGCGGACCATGAAGGCGGTGGCATAAAGGTGGAATAACGGCAGGCAAAAAGAACACATAATTAGATAGAGAGATAAAAGCAAATCATTGCAAAACATCACCTTTTTTCCGCCATGTCGAAATTTTATATATACAAATCTTCCAGAAGAAATTCTTTAAATTATAGTGAAAACCACATCAAAATCTGCTGTGATTAAAGAGCTAAGCGGACAAACCGCAGACAGACAGGCGCAAATAACGATTATATTATTTATTACTCGTATATTAAGATATGGTAAATTCTTATTTATTGAGTTATATGCGTCTTATAACATAGGGCCCATGAAACCAATTTAATGTATATTTTACACTGCATCACCTCAGAGGGGTTGACGTCAGGCAGCCGGTCGTAAAAACTACAAGCCAAATCTTTCTGTAACATGTGTTAAAAGCATATTGCACCGACCCTACTGCGATTGGTATAAGGGCAACTGGAATATGACTCTGTAACTCTTGCATTTCTTAACAGATCTAAATATATTGAAATAAAACGTGTAATAGTTTATACGGATTTTATCGCGGTTTGATTTTTATTGAAGTCCCGACGTTTCAAAAGCTTTTATTTCAATATACTAGTTTAAACTAGTTTTATTTCAAATTATATTCGCGTAAACCTAAGAAATCAAGATCTAAATAGATTTTTTACACTGTTCTTGTTAACGTATTTTTATATTGCCACTTCAATTCAATTAGCCCAAGAAATTGCCGACGAATTGCAAAACATGATTACAAAAATAAATTTATCCGTAGAGACTTTTTCCAACGGAGTTGAAATAATACAAAGCTTGATTGTGAGACAAGATAACTCACGAGGGAATGGAATATTATCTACTTTAAAAATTAACCGGATATGATTAATTTAATTATTAATTAATTTAATTTGAGTTATAAAACTTAAATTAAATTAACCCTACCGTTACAGATCACTGACGTCAATTGAAAACATATTTAGCAACTTTGAAACGGCTCAACAGTTTTTTTATTCTAATTAAACTATGTACAATGTGGATCAAATAAAACAAACCGCATTCAAATCTGCAAACGTTTACGATGCCATAGACAACTATCTACACACACGCATACAGATAAATAGGTCAAACTTTATAAGTGGTAGAGCCACGCTGTAGATACTTTTGTCTACAGCATGTATGGGCCAACTCGTCGGGGTCATTACCACTGTCTCACAGAAAACCGGTGTATAGTAGCAGCTTGCTGCTGCGTTTCGTACGGTGAGTGAGATATCCGGATGCCCAAACCCCCTCCCCTTCCCAATTCATTAATAATCCCTTTCCTTTAAGGTCGTCACGCATCCATGATTCTTCTGGTGTTGTGGGTGTTCATAAGCTGTGGAGATCACTTACCATCAGGTGACCCACTTGCTCGTTTGTCGGCCGTTGCTATAAAAAAGAGATCCTCAATGTACAATTCACAGTGTAAAAATATATAAGTAAACGAATCGAGAAATATGCTTAATGGTTTTATAATGGATTGTTAATGGTTCGCCGTGGGATCTACCGCTTTAAGTAAATTACATATAAATTAAATCGGCGATAGCCGGGCGAAGAGTAGAAGGCTAAATTACCGAGACAGAGGTAGCGGGTTCGAGCTCTGTTCCTTGGTATTGTAAGTGTCCATGCAGTTCATAGGCGGTGGAGATCACTTACCACTTTTTTATTACCTTGAGTGTTGAGATCAGCAGTTCGCTCGCCTGATGGTAAGCACCACGCCTGCTCATAAACGCTACACAGAACTTTGAACTACAAAGCACTGAATGACATTGTACTGCGTGACGAGTCACCCCGAGACATAAGGTGGTTCACTGGCATCAATGTCCTTCAACCCGGAACACAACAGTGCTTACTTACTATTGATTGGCGGAAGAAATAGACAAAGCGGTGATACCAACCCGGACGGCCTCTCGCATACGAGGGACCTACCACCTTGTAGTACTACTTGCTGGCTTCTGCTATAATAAATGTTAGATATAGAGTACCCAATACATCAGGAAAGTAAGCCAAAATTCCACTACCCTAGCACACAAATGCATTGCTAGAAAGGCGTATTTTACCATATTAAACACTTTTAATACGTAAATTTCACCATCCATTGGTTGGAAGACGCGTGAATTAATCATGAGATGGGTATGAGACAATTTTACCTGCGCCGGTTGAAATGAAGCGCGATAAAGCTTTGAACAAGTACCTACCATCTCTCGTGAAGACTTTATTTATTAGGGAAAATGTACAAACTAAGGCATATTAGTAAGGCATTTGAATCTGCTTTAATAGCAACCACCCATCAAGCATATGTACAAGTCACAGATGACATTTCTTTCCATAGCAGAGGCTGGCAAACGAGCAAGTGTGTCAACTGTGGCTAATGGCCGTTCCCTATATTCTATCAATCGACAGATTTGCTTACTTTCAATGGTGTTTTGACAGATCTTCAATACAAAATGTGTCATAATTTTACTGCCGGTAAGCAAATCTGTCGATAGACAGCATATTGGGAACGGCCATAAGTGATCTACACCTACCATTAACACAGTATTAGAAGAATAATGGATGCATTGACGACCTTTAAGGGAAGGGATAATTAAGGTATTGGGAAGGGGAGGGGGATTTGGATATCTCACCGTACGAAACGCGTTTATGAGTGGTAGAGCCATGCTGAAGACATTTTTGTCTAGAGCATGAATGGGCCGGCTCGTCCTGGTCGTTACCACTGTCCCACAGAAAACCGACGTAAAGTAGCTACTTTTCATGCGGTGAGTGAGATATCCAGAGGCCCAAATCGCCCTCCCCTTCTCAATCCGTTAATCATACCTTTCCTTTAAGGTCGGCAACGCGTCCATTATTTTAGTATTGTGGGCATGGGTGGTGGAGTTAACTTACCATCTACCTAATCTTATCATGACCCACTTGCTCTTTTGCCGGCCTATACCAGAAAAAAACGCAATAGCTGATACTTCAGTTTTCTGTGAGACAGTAGTAACGATCCCGTCAAGCCAATCCATTCATGCTATAGACAAAATTGTGACAATATACTATACTTAATAAGTGGTAGAGCCACGATGTAAATAGTTTTGTCTACAGCATGAATAGCTTGAGTAAGTGAATGAATCACATTTCAAGAGTTGTTTTTGAGACCGGATACTGTATGTATAATTTACTTTATCCGCAGTTAAATATAAGCATTTTAAAGCATATATTCAAAGGTCGCGTCAATGGGCCAGTTATTGCATCATTTTAACAATTTCCTTTAAAAACATGAAGTGGCCAGATTGGATAACCTGAAATAGGCGTGATGACTGTTTCTAACAATCGTGATGAGGTACTTAAAGCTCTAGAACATTCCTAAGTTCCCCAATGAATCAATTGCCTAGGCGAGTCGCTGGAGTTAGTGACGCTCTCCTCTCGACTCGACACAAGTTTCATCTTGACAGCAAGTTACGCTAGTTTCGCGATCTTCGAATAATCTCCCATAGATCGCTTAGACGCGGCCTCACTGACGCCCGTCACGCGAACATCAAAAGTGTGCCTTTAAGCGTAGGTCGTCTTTGTACCCCATTCCATTCGATATATATACGTTCAATATACTCGTATAACCACGGATTACTAGTAAATGTCTTAACGATAAAGCCCAATTTACTTGGGAGTTAGTTTCTCATACGACAAAGACCAGAATATATTATGAAATCGTCATTTACGTGGCCGCGCCTAGGCAATTAAAATATGAGCTTTGAAAAGGTCTGGACGGACAGAAGGATAACCAAGTATACAATGATGCGACCGATAAACTGTCTAGTCTTTCCAATTTTCCCGTATGATGTTGAAATCTGTTCCTTAAGATTACTAGACCGCCGCAAAATTGACGCGTTGGCAATGTGGTCATTTTAGGTGCTTCCTGCAGAGCCCGTGGACCGCCTTCTGCACAAACGTGTCCATCCTAGTCGAGCTCAAAATCAAAACCAGACCTTCGTCGACTGTTCAACTGTGAATTTAAATGTTCTTTGGACACATCTCTAGGAATAAAGATTCAGTGGAAAGACCAGTACTCCAAGGTCAGCTAGCAGGAAAAAGAGCTAGAGGCAGGTCTCCGTGGACTGATATAATTAAAACGGCAACACAGTCTTCATAACAAAATGCACGCGCAACGCGACCGGCAATAATGTAGAAGCATTGCTAGATGTAGTTGTAGTACTCAGATGTATGAGATGTAGGATTTCGTGGTTGTAGAACTATAATGAATTTGTTTGAAAATACTTAGGTATTAGCTTTAAAGTAGCCATAATAAGACAAATCGTCACCAAAGTATAATAGAGTTATGTGAAAATAAACATAACTTCTCAAACTTCGACAATCATGAATAAAAACATTGCTTTATTATTCCTTATAAAATAAACATGAATATTTTCTGAGAGAACGTCGATTCCGATTTCCTTACAAAGCCTCAGCTAAACCAAACACCGGTAATCTATTCATTTTATATCACCGAGCTCTCAGCAAAAAGGAGGTAGTAGAATATTAAGCGCACGATTCAATTACAGTTTCAGACGGAAAAAATAAATTGAATATCGTGTGACGTCAGCGGCGCATATTCATTGGCGCTAAAAGCCCACAGATATTATCTGTGGTAGTTAATTACAATTTTAATTGAATTCACTCGCAAAATTATTTTTTCAGCGACTTTTCATTTTACGCTTTGGCGTCAGTGCGTTGTGCATAGTTTGTGTTCAAATTATTTCACGTGTTCACTTAATTGTAGGCAGTTTAAACAAAACAGAAAGTATTTATTTGCATACAACTTGTTTCAAATAATGTGAATGAATTTTACAGTAAAACTTCTCTCGCTATTTTTATATCTGATGAAAAAAAAATAGGGGAGGTTCATTCAATTCATATTTTTTTATGTATATATAAACTAGATCTTGCTCACGGCTCCGCCCGCTTGAACGCCCTTTTCCGGGATAAAAAGTAGTCTATGTCCTAGGTTATGGTCTATCTTTGTGACAAATTTCATCCAAAATCTTTCAGACGTACTAAAATCATCCAAATTAACAAGTCACAAAACTCAAATAACTTTCACATTTATAATAGTAGTAGGATAAGCATTAATTACGAGACGAGCAGATCCCTCGCTTGATAGTGTTAGATTATTTAAAAATAATGCATTATATTTATTGAAAAGTATGGGAGCGATGCCAATATGATTGATTTTAAATTTAGAATGCAACGAACTGGTAACTTGAAATAGATTATGTAACCTTTTTAGACATGCCATGGATCATAGAGTAAATATATAATCTATGTCCTATGGCATGGACCGCAAGTTCCCGCCTTTTCAGATATGTCAAATTAAATTAAGAACGATATACTTATCATACGAACTATTGTACGACTCCGCAATATAATTTGTACCTATAATAAAATAGTATTGTTATTGTATAACGGCGAGTAAATCATTATTTCAATACCCTTCTAAAAGTACTATTGCTTATATCAGAAGTGGCAATTACCTACAACACTAAATGATGGGTCGAAGAAGTTCCAAACGCTCACGCCGACAAAAAGATACTCAAGGGGGCATCGTGATAAAACTGCAGTTTTCGGATAGTGATTCAAGCACATACTAACACAATATACGTAGCAAAAACAAAACAATTAGGGTAAACGCAGTTGACTTGGTTGAAGGAATTATTGTACTCATGAATGGGCGGTATAGCTGCGACCGGACGAGTTCGTACTGGTAGCAGAAGAAAAAGTACGTATGAATGCTGAAGATACTCAGCGACCGGACGAGACATGGACTGAGACTTGGCAGTTACGGCAACGTGTGGCGGCCAACCCGGCGAGCACCAGGAACGTTCTGCTGGTGTTGTACGGTCGTCCACGTTGGAACTCCAGTGGCTACAAGATGAATCTTCGATACCTATGCACTCGGTGTCGTGGCATTTGGTGAGTTTCTCTAGCTGTTTTATTGATTTGGTGGCTCCACTCAGACCTAAGCGGGTGAATGATCAAGGTCACTATGAATTCAATTGCTGGTTTGGTCAATAGTACTTAGTCAATGTATATTATTATTTTTTTAGTAATCAATATTAAGTATTTAGTTATTACTTATTTACTTAATGAGCGACCTTTGTCCAACAGTGGGACAAAAACGGTTAGTATAAGATAAGATGAAGTGTTCTTTTATATAAGTACTGAACAATTCGACTTCAGGCTTTTAAGGGTTTGACAAGGATACATTTATTTTATCTCTATTTATCTCAGCCTGCACCTCCAGATGTGATTCTACATAACTTTGTACTTGTAAAATGTATAAAATTCACTTTTTACACATAATTAAAGTAAACTACAGGCATGGAATTTTTTAACTAAAAAAAAAAACATAATTTTAGTAAATATACAGTATCTATACAATGATATTTATTTTGTTTATATTTTACTTGTTTTAAAGGAACATTCAGTATATTGTAGTAATTAGTACAAACCAAACATTCTCAAATTTAACTCAATTGTGCAATATCTACAATGCTGGATTAATTTTGCACTCATTTTTTAAGTAATGGTAGGAAGGTTTATTGATTTAGGGACATATTTTGGGAAATATAGTCATCTCACTATTTTGACTAGGTGCCGGGGTATTTCTTGTAATTGTGTGACAATGATAATGCTAACTTATAAGTTTAAATACTAATAGTAAGTGCAAACAAGTACACTATCATAATATTAAAAGGTGTTTCAAAATAGAAATATATTTTTTTTATGATGAATACGATAGATAGCGCCCACCATACACATGGTGAAAAACCTGCCATAGTGGATCGATTAAGTGAGTTAGTTACACGAGAGATACAATGTCTCTTGACGGTAGTTATATTTGTGTTGCATTATATTAAACTTCATATCTAAGTTGATTAGTGAATGATATTAAATCCCATTACCAAAGTTACCTACACAATTCGGTATACTTAGTAATTTTAAATTATTTCTAAACAAAAGTACATACAGAGTAGTAAATAATATTATTTCCTGATGATCACCGTGCTATGGTACAGCAAGCAAGTAGCCGATTGTGAAACGAGAGGCTGCGGATTCGATCCCCGCACCGAGACAAATGGTTGGGTGATCCACAGATATTTGTTTCAGTTCTGGGAGTTCTGAGACAAAAAGTCTTTCGTAGTAAATACTTACCCATGAGTCACGCTCACGACATAAGACTCGTATTTTAATGTGACGTCACGGCTGACTGCGTGATTGTTGAGTGTAATTATTTAATGATTAATCTGTAGATAAACAGATTAGCTTATTTTTGATTTAAATGTTAAGATCCTTGTATCGGTATAAGTTAACTTTTATGATAATGTTACAGAGACGGTATAAAAGAAAAGTAGTAGGTACCCAAGAATTACCTCTATCCATATCCACTATCCATTAGAATATGAAACGATATTATTGTGAAAGATTGTGAACATAGAGTAATAACACAACTGTGAATTCGTATTAAGAAGATTGATATGAGTAGGTATAAGTAATATCGAGCATTTTAAGTAGATAGATTCAAGAGTAGGGCAAATCTTCTTCTTCTTCTTAGTCGGTCTCTTCATTGCAGAAGGTCGTGTCTAGCTTGAAGTAGTGATCACCCCATGCACTATACTCTTCCATGTGGTCCTGGCTTCGGCGGTCTTAATTGCTTTAGATATCGGCAGGCCAGTGATCGTCTTTATTATGTTTGACCAGCGGATAGGTGAAAGACCACGAGGTCTTTTTCCGTTGACCTGGCCGACTACCATCAGCTTTTCCAGATTGTCAGGGTTCCTACGAGCAACATGTCCGAAATAGGAATAGTAGGGCAAATAGAATCGTGTTAAACATAAACATAAGCCCATTTTGTCCAACTAGGCACTAGGTGACCTAACTAGAAACTAGGTACTGTTTATCCTAAGAAAGCAAGTTCGATTACAAAAAAAAAAAAAAACATCATTTAACTTGCTCGTTTTAAATAAGTTAGTACTAGACGAAGTAGGCAAATATTAAAACGAGATTATGCATGTAGGTTAAAATATATACATTTGTTCTCATTTGTCAAAACTTATCTATAATTGTATAATATTAATTAATATCTATTGCTTGTTAATCGTTGTTTTGATACAATTCAATGAGTAAATTTATGAGACCAGCAGATCACTGGCGTGATGATGCGCACCGAACCTGCTTAAGACTTAACCTAGTTTATATAATAGCAATACTACTTAGACAATTAAACCTGTACTTCTCCCTTTTTATTGGATATTAGTCTCATGATGCACAGTGGTTTCATTGGCTTCAAGTTTCAATGTCCTTTAAACCAGAACGGACACAATTAACCGGGAATAGAGTAAATAAATAAATAAAGTGGTGATAAGTTGATATCTAATATTTTATGCACAATACTTACTTTTGAATAATGGTGTGATCAAGTACATTTTATTCATAATTGGTGATTTCACCTACTAACAGAATCAAATATTAACGGGAAAAAAAATTAGGACCTTGCGATCTGATCATAAATATGATTAATTGAGATTTATTTTTTTTATTTTTATTAAATACATTTAATGAGGGTGAAGAGACCAAAGAGGTATGCAAGGATCGTAGCAAGTGGAAATCCGTTGTCTCTGCCTACCCCTATGGGAAACAGGCGTGAGTCTATGTATGTATGTAAAATAAAAACGATTCGAACCTAATGAAGTCAGTTAAAAATAGTGCATGATCCCCAGTGTGAATACATTGTACTACTATTCAATTATTCTATAATTAATTTGATTTATGTTTGACGTCTACAGTTTTATAGATCATTCAGAATTATTAATGGAAATAGAAATGAAATACTGTTCTACATAACTACTATAATTTCGGCATTATAATATTTTGTGTGAATAAGTAGGCACCTATCAAAGTGTCTGAATGATGAGAACCAAATTGATTAACATACGCACCCGAAGGGGTACGCGGGGGTGTCACCGGTACACATACATTGATTATCAAAGCTTATTAAAAAGTATGTTGTAATAAAGCCAGCCATAAATAAACGCCCTGTTTTTGGGCGCAGCGCGGGCTCCATCTGTTAATAAGGATAATCCGTGTTCTGCTTTACTTAATTTCAATTATGTAATTTCTTTGATTTTTGTTTCACACCTTGTTTGCGATGGTCGAACTATGTGATACTGTGCAGTGTTTTTACTGTTGTAGATGGATTGAACCTTGAGCATGCAAAGCACAAACACTGCGCTAGACACCAGGCGTAGAGCGCGTAATCGCGCTACTAAAGTGCATCACCGTGGTCCGCGACGTGCTAGCCGCGCCGTGCCGTGCCGCGGTGCCGGCTAGCGGCTGGGTGCTGTTGATGTCCGTCCGAGGTGTGTGCAGCGTGACGCGCACTAGTTGGTGCGAGGCGTTATACGTGTTACCACCGTGCGCTACACCCGTGGGGAACCAGCTAATGCTAATTACGATAAAAGCTATAAGTTACTGACTAAACTATAAGTACCAACTAAGAAAATGTTACAATAATTATTTAAAATAAAACGAAAAATAATATGTACTGTTGCTAATTCAAAAATAAATAAAAAAGTAAGTAAAGGAGTATTGACGTGCCTTAGAAAAAAAATTACATTCATAAAAACAAAACTTTGTGGTTGTGTAATCGAATTAAGCATAAAATGCAAGTAAATATGTTATTGTGTAGTATAAACCTAATAAGTTATTAGATAGGTATTAAAGATTTTTATGCAAATATGTACACCATGAACTTAAAATACGCACTGAGTGATAATGATGACAGAATACTTATTTGTTTTCAAGTTAATTTGAAACTTGTAATAGTATATTTTCTATGTTATTTTCCTGTTACCACACTGTTACTAGACATGGAAATTTAAAGAGAGTTTTTATTTTTTATTTTGATGTTATGTTTAACCATCGTCTTTGTTCTATTGAACTATAAACCTTGATCTACATACTGTTAGATTATTTAAAAATAATGCTTTATATTTATTGAAAAGTATGGGAGCGATGCCAATATGATTGATTTTAAATTTAGAATGCAACGAACTGGTAACTTGAAATAGATTATGTAACCTTTTTAGACATGCCATGGATCATAGAGTAAATATATAATCTATGTCCTATGGCATGGACCGCAAGTTCCCGCCTTTTCAGATATGTCAAATTAAATTAAGAACGATATACTTATCATACGAACTATTGTACGACTCCGCAATATAATTTGTACCTATAATAAAATAGTATTGTTATTGTATAACGGCGAGTAAATCATTATTTCAATACCCTTCTAAAAGTACTATTGCTTATATCAGAAGTGGCAATTACCTACAACACTAAATGATGGGTCGAAGAAGTTCCAAACGCTCACGCCGACAAAAAGATACTCAAGGGGGCATCGTGATAAAACTGCAGTTTTCGGATAGTGATTCAAGCACATACTAACACAATATACGTAGCAAAAACGAAACAATTAGGGTAAACGCAGTTGACTTGGTTGAAGGAATTATTGTACTCATGAATGGGCGGTATAGCTGCGACCGGACGAGTTCGTACTGGTAGCAGAAGAAAAAGTACGTATGAATGCTGAAGATAATCAGCGACCGGACGAGACATGGACTGAGACTTGGCAGTTACGGCAACGTGTGGCGGCCAACCCGGCGAGCACCAGGAACGTTCTGCTGGTGTTGTACGGTCGTCCACGTTGGAACTCCAGTGGCTACAAGATGAATCTTCGATACCTATGCACTCGGTGTCGTGGCATTTGGTGAGTTTCTCTAGCTGTTTTATTGATTTGGTGGCTCCACTCCGACCTAAGCGGGTGAATGATCAAGGTCACTATGAATTCAATTGCTGGTTTGGTCAATAGTACTTAGTCAATGTATATTATTGTTTTTTTTAGTAATCAATATTAAGTATTTAGTTATTACTTACTTACTTAATGAGCGACCTTTGTCCAACAGTGGGACAAAAACGCTTAGTATAAGATAGGATGGCTTAGTGTTCTTTTATATAAGTACTGAACAATTCGACTTCAGGCTTTTAAGGGTTTGACAAGGATACATTTATTTTATCTCTATTTATCTCAGCCTGCACCTCCAGATGTGATTCTACATAAATTTGTACTTGTAAAATGTATAAAATTCACTTTTTACACATAATTAAAGTAAACTACAGACATGGAATTTTTTTTACTAAAAAAAAAAACAATTTTAGTAAATATACAGTATCTATACAATGATATTTATTTTGTTTATATTTTACTTGTTTTAAAAGAACATTCAGTATATTGTAGTAATTAGTACAAACCAAACATTCTCAAATTTAACTCAATTGTGCAATATCTACAATGCTGGTATTAATTTTGCACTCATTTTTTAAGTAATGGTAGGAAGGTTTATTGATTTAGGGACATATTTTGGGAAATATAGTCATCTCACTATTTTGACTAGGTGCCGGGGTATTTCTTGTAATTGTGTGACAATGATAATGCACCTACTTATAAGTTTAAATACTAATAGTAAGTGCAAACAAGTATACTATCATAATATTAAAAGGTGTTTCAAAACAGAAATATAATTTTTTATGATGAATACGATAGATAGCGCCCACCATACACATGGTGAAAAACCTGCCATAGTGGATCGATTAAGTGAGTTAGTTACACGAGAGATACAATGTCTCTTGACGGCAGTTATATTTGTGTTGCATTATTTTAAACGTCATATCTAAGTTGATTAGTGAATGATATTAAATCCCATTACCAAAGTTACCTACACAATTCGGTATACTTAAGTAATTTTAAATTATTTCTAAACAAAAGTACATACAGAGTAGTAAATAATATTATTTCCTGATGATCACCGTGCTATGGTACAGCAAGCAAGTAGCCGATTGTGAAACGAGAGGCTGCGGATTCGATCCCCGCACCGAGACAAATGGTTGGGTGATCCACAGATATTTGTTTCAGTTCTGGGAGTTCTGAGACAAAAAGTCTTTCGTAGTAAATACTTACCCATGAGTCACGCTCACGACATAAGACTCGTATTTTAATGTGACGTCACGACTGACTGCGTGATTGTTGAGTGTAATTATTTAATGATTAATCTGTAGATAAACAGATTAGCTTATTTTTGATTTAAATGTTAAGATCCTTGTATCGGTATAAGTTAACTTTTATGATAATGTTACAGAGATGGTATAAAAGAAAAGTAGTAGGTACCCAAGAATTACCTCTATCTATATCCACTATCCATTAGAATATGAAACGATATTATTGTGAAAGATTGTGAACATAGAGTAATAACACAATTGTGAATTCGTATTAAGAAGATTGATATGAGTAGGTATAAGTAATATCGAGCATTTTAAGTAGATAGGTTCAAGAGTAGGGCAAATCTTCTTCTTCTTCTTAGTCGGTCTCTTCATTGCAGAAGGTCTTGTCTAGCTTGAAGTAGTGATCACCCCATGCACTATACTCTTCCATGTGGTCCTGGCTTCGGCGGTCTTAATTGCTTTAGATATCGGCAGGCCAGTGATCGTCTTTATTATGTTTGACCAGCGGATAGGTGAAAGACCACGAGGTCTTTTTCCGTTGACCTGGCCGACTACCATCAGCTTTTCTAGATTGTCAGGGTTCCTATGAGCAACATGTCCGAAATAGGAATAGTAGGGCAAATAGAATCGTGATAAACATAAGCCCATTTTGTCCAACTAGGCACTAGGTGACCTAACTAGAAACTAGGTACTGTTTATCCTAAGAAAGCAAGTTCGATTACAAAAAAAAAAAACATCATTTAACTTGCTCGTTTTAAATAAGTTAGTACTAGACGAAGTAGGCAAATATTAAAACGAGATTATGCATGTAGGTTAAAATATATACATTTGTTCTCATTTGTCAAAACTTATCTATAATTGTATAATATTAATTAATATCTATTGCTTGTTAATCGTTGTTTTGATACAACTCAATGAGTAAATTTATGAGACCAGCAGATCACTGGTGTGATGATACGCACCGAACCTGCTTAAGACTTAACCTAGTTTATATAATAGCAATACTACTTAGACAATTAAACCTGTACTTCTCCTTTTTTATTGGATATTAGTCTCATGATGCACAGTGGTTTCATTGGCTTCAAGATTCAATGTCCTTTAAACCGGAACAGACATAATTAACCGGGAATAGAGTAAATAAATAAATAAATAAAGTGGTGATAAGTTGATATCTAATATTTTATGCACAATACCTACTTTTGAATAATGGTGTGATCAAGTACATTTTATTCATAATTGGTGATTTCACCTACTAACAGAATCAAATACTAACGGGAAAAAAAATTAGGACCTTGCGATCTGATCATAAATATGATTAATTGAGATTTAAATTTTTTATTTTTATTAAATACATTTAATGAGGGTGAAGAGACCAAAGAGGTATGCAAGGATCGTAGCAAGTGGAAATCCGTTGTCTCTGCCTGCCCCTGTGGGAAGCAGGCGTGAGTCTATGTATGTATGTATGTATGTAAAATAAAAACGATTCGAACCTAATGAAGTCAGTTAAAAATAGTGCATGATCCCCAGTGTGAATACATTGTACTACTATTTAATTATTCTATAATTAATTTGATTTATGTTTGACGTCTACAGTTTTATAGATCATTCAGAATTATTAATGGAAATAGAAATGAGATAATGTTCTACATAACTACTATAATTTCGGCATTATAATATTTTGTGTGAATAAGTAGGCACCTATCAAAGTGTCTGAATGATGAGAACCAAATTGATTAATTAACATACGCACCCGAAGGGGTACGCGGGGGTGTCACCGGTACACATACATTGATTATCAAGCTTATTAAAAAGTATGTTGTAATAAAGCCAGCCATAAATAAACGCCCTGTTTTTGGGCGCAGCGCGGGCTCCATCTGTTAATAAGGATAATCCGTGTTCTGCTTTACTTAATTTTAATTATGTAATTTCTTTGATTTTTGTTTCACACCTTGTTTGCGATGGTCGAACTATGTGATACTGTGCAGTGTTTTTACTGTTGTAGATGGAATGAACCTTGAGCATGCAAAGCACAAACACTGCGCTAGACACCAGGCGTAGAGCGCGTAATCGCGCTACTAAAGTGCATCACCGTGGTCCGCGACGTGCTAGCCGCGCCGTGCCGTGCCGCGGTGCCGGCTAGCGGCTGGGTGCTGTTGATGTCCGTCCGAGGTGTGTGCAGCGTGACGCGCACTAGTTGGTGCGAGGCGTTATACGTGTTACCACCGTGCGCTACACCCGTGGGGAACCAGCTAATGCTAATTACGATAAAAGCTATAAGTTACTGACTAAACTATAAGTACCAACTAAGAAAATGTTACAATAATTATTTAAAATAAAACGAAAAATAATATGTACTGTTGCTAATTCAAAAATAAATAAAAAAGTAAGTAAAGGAGTATTGACGTGCCTTAGAAAAAAATTACATTCATAAAAACAAAACTTTGTGGTTGTGTAATCGAATTAAGCATAAAATGCAAGTAAATATGTTATTGTGTAGTATAAACTTAATAAGTTATTAGATAGGTATTAAAGATTTTTATGCAAATATGTACACCATGAACTTAAAATACGCACTGAGTGATAATGATGACAGAATACTTATTTGTTTTCAAGTTAATTTGAAACTTGTAATAGTATATTTTCTATGTTATTTTCCTGTTACCACACTGTTACTAGACATGGGAATTTAAAGAGAGTTTTTATTTTTTTTATTTTGATGTTATGTTTAACCATCGTCTTTGTTCTATTGAACTATAAACCTTGATCTACATACATACATTTGATTTGATGATAAAATATTGTAAGTAACAGTAAATTATTGTATTCTCATGTTTATTTTACTTGTGATGAGTTTAATGAAAACGAGGAAATGTGTTGTACGACTGATGTATTGCGAAAGATGACTTTACTGTGCTATTAAAACCGCTAGTTTTGGTAGCGGAGTGAGGTTGACGCGCCAGTCTGGTTGCTACATCTAGTTGTATCTGTTGTTGACGTTCTCGTACAGATTTGAGGTGATGTGTGCTTCTTACTGTTCTGCGGGATGTCAGGGGCAGATCTATTCGGCTGGGGTAGCGACTGGTGGGCGTGGGAAGCGAGCGAGAAGAGACCATGGCGTCGTCTAAGTACTAAGATCCGTTATCTGGGAGGCCGACACAGTCGGACAGATTTGAGGTGAGCGTACTTCTTACTGTCCGGCATGGAGTCGGATACCGATCGGATTAGGGTGACGATTGACGGCCATGGAGAAGAGACCATGACGTCATCTAAGTACTAAGATCCGTTATCTGGGAGGCCGACACAGTCGGACAGGTTTGAGGTGAGCGTACTTCTTACTGTCCGGCATGGAGTCGGATACCGATCGGATTAGGGTGACGATGGACGGTCATGATGGGCATGGAGAAGAGACCATGACGTCGTCTAAGTACTAAGATCCGTTATCTGGGAGGCCGACACAGTCGGACAGGTTTGAGGTGAGCGTACTTCTTACTGTCCGGCATGGAGTCGGATACCGATAGGATTAGGGTGACGATTGACGGTCATGGCGGGCATGGAGAAGAGACCACGACGCCTTTCCATGGACTACGGCCGATCTGGAAGGTCGACACGGTCGGACAGGTTTGAGGTGAGCGTACTTCTTACTGTTCGGTGAGAGGTCGAATGCAGATGGGGTTAAGGTGACGATTGACGGTCGTGGCTGGCATGGAGAAGAGACCACGACGCCTTTCCATGGACTACGGCCGATCTGGAAGGTCGACACGGTCGGACAGGTTTGAGGTGAGCGTACTTCTTACTGTTCGGTGAGAGGTCGAATGCAGATGGGGTTAAGGTGACGATTGACGGTCGTGGCTGGCATGGAGAAGAGATCACGACGCCTTTCCATGGACTACGTCCGATCTGGAAGGTTGACACGGTCGTACAGGTTTGAGGTGAGCGTGCTTCTTACTGTTCGGTGAGAGGTCAGATGCAGATCGGGCTAAGGTGACGATTGACGGTCGTGGCTGGCATGCTTAAGGAGTATTTTCTTCTTCAATATGTTCCATTTTTGTTATGTAATTACTCTGTATTTTCATAAATTCTGTAGTTTGTGGACAAACTAGATATTGTCAGTATGGCCGAATGTTAGATTATTTAAAAATAATGCTTTATATTTATTGAAAAGTATGGGAGCGATGCCAATATGATTGATTTTAAATTTAGAATGCAACGAACTGGTAACTTGAAATAGATTATGTAACCTTTTTAGACATGCCATGGATCATAGAGTAAATATATAATCTATGTCCTATGGCATGGACCGCAAGTTCCCGCCTTTTCAGATATGTCAAATTAAATTAAGAACGATATACTTATCATACGAACTATTGTACGACTCCGCAATATAATTTGTACCTATAATAAAATAGTATTGTTATTGTATAACGGCGAGTAAATCATTATTTCAATACCCTTCTAAAAGTACTATTGCTTATAATACATACATTTGATTTGATGATAAAATATTGTAAGTAACAGTAAATTATTGTATTCTCATGTTTATTTTACTTGTGATGAGTTTAATGAAAACGAGGAATGTGTTGTACGACTGATGTATTGCGAAAGATGACTTTACTGTGCTATTAAAACCGCTAGTTTTGGTAGCGGAGTGAGGTTGACGCGCCAGTCTGGTTGCTACATCTAGTTGTATCTGTTGTTGACGTTCTCGTACAGATTTGAGGTGATGTGTGCTTCTTACTGTTCTGCGGGATGTCAGGGGCAGATCTATTCGGCTGGGGTAGCGACTGGTGGGCGTGGGAAGCGAGCGAGAAGAGACCATGGCGTCGTCTAAGTACTAAGATCCGTTATCTGGGAGGCCGACACAGTCGGACAGATTTGAGGTGGGCGTACTTCTTACTGTCCGGCATGGAGTCGGATACCGATCGGATTAGGGTGACGATTGACGGCCATGGAGAAGAGACCATGACGTCATCTAAGTACTAAGATCCGTTATCTGGGAGGCCGACACAGTCGGACAGGTTTGAGGTGAGCGTACTTCTTACTGTCCGGCATGGAGTCGGATACCGATCGGATTAGGGTGACGATGGACGGTCATGATGGGCATGGAGAAGAGACCATGACGTCGTCTAAGTACTAAGATCCGTTATCTGGGAGGCCGACACAGTCGGACAGGTTTGAGGTGAGCGTACTTCTTACTGTCCGGCATGGAGTCGGATACCGATAGGATTAGGGTGACGATTGACGGTCATGGCGGGCATGGAGAAGAGACCACGACGCCTTTCCATGGACTACGGCCGATCTGGAAGGTCGACACGGTCGGACAGGTTTGAGGTGAGCGTACTTCTTACTGTTCGGTGAGAGGTCGAATGCAGATGGGGTTAAGGTGACGATTGACGGTCGTGGCTGGCATGGAGAAGAGACCACGACGCCTTTCCATGGACTACGGCCGATCTGGAAGGTCGACACGGTCGGACAGGTTTGAGGTGAGCGTACTTCTTACTGTTCGGTGAGAGGTCGAATGCAGATCGGGCTAAGGTGACGATTGACGGTCGTGGCTGGCATGCTTAAGGAGTATTTTCTTCTTCAATATGTTCCATTTTTGTTATGTAATTACTCTGTATTTTCATAAATTCTGTAGTTTGTGGACAAACTAGATATTGTCAGTATGGCCGAATGTTAGATTATTTAAAAATAATGCATTATATTTATTGAAAAGTATGGGAGCGATGCCAATATGATTGATTTTAAATTTAGAATGCAACGAACTGGTAACTTGAAATAGATTATGTAACCTTTTTAGACATGCCATGGATCATAGAGTAAATATATAATCTATGTCCTATGGCATGGACCGCAAGTTCCCGCCTTTTCAGATATGTCAAATTAAATTAAGAACGATATACTTATCATACGAACTATTGTACGACTCCGCAATATAATTTGTACCTATAATAAAATAGTATTGTTATTGTATAACGGCGAGTAAATCATTATTTCAATACCCTTCTAAAAGTACTATTGCTTATAATAGTAAGCACAACATCATCATCATCATCAGCCACAAGACGTCCACTGCTGAACATAGGCCTCCCCTAATGCCTTCCAGGCCGACCTGTTGGAATAAATCAGAAATGAAGAGATCCGTAGACGAACGAAGGTAACCGACATAGCCCAGCGGATTAACAGGTTGAAGTGGCAGTGGGCAGGCCACATAGCTCGCAGAACTGATAGCCGATGGGGCAGAAAAGTTCTCGAATGGAGGCCACGTACGGGCAAGCGCAACAGAGGACGTCCACCTACAAGATGGACCGACGATCTGACAAGCGTTGCAGGAAGCCGATGGATGCAGGCCGCTTCCAAGCACAACGCCTGTCCATAAACAGAAGCAATACCACACAGAACTATGAATAGCATAACACTCCATGACACTGGACTGCGCTCATCATCCGGAGACAAGAAGTTATGCCGCATAATGCACTATTATTTCACTGGCATGGAGAAGAGATCACGACGCCTTTCCATGGACTACGTCCGATCTGGAAGGTTGACACGGTCGTACAGGTTTGAGGTGAGCGTGCTTCTTACTGTTCGGTGAGAGGTCAGATGCAGATCGGGCTAAGGTGACGATTGACGGTCGTGGCTGGCATGCTTAAGGAGTATTTTCTTCTTCAATATGTTCCATTTTTGTTATGTAATTACTCTGTATTTTCATAAATTCTGTAGTTTGTGGACAAACTAGATATTGTCAGTATGGCCGAATGTTAGATTATTTAAAAATAATGCATTATATTTATTGAAAAGTATGGGAGCGATGCCAATATGATTGATTTTAAATTTAGAATGCAACGAACTGGTAACTTGAAATAGATTATGTAACCTTTTTAGACATGGCATGGATCATAGAGTAAATATATAATCTATGTCCTATGGCATGGACCGCAAGTTCCCGCCTTTTCAGATATGTCAAATTAAATTAAGAACGATATACTTATCATACGAACTATTGTACGACTCCGCAATATAATTTGTACCTATAATAAAATAGTATTGTTATTGTATAACGGCGAGTAAATCATTATTTCAATACCCTTCTAAAAGTACTATTGCTTATAATAGTAAGCACAACATCATCATCATCATCAGCCACAAGACGTCCACTGCTGAACATAGGCCTCCCCTAATGCCTTCCAGGCCGACCTGTTGGAATAAATCAGAAATGAAGAGATCCGTAGACGAACGAAGGTAACCGACATAGCCCAGCGGATTAACAGGTTGAAGTGGCAGTGGGCAGGCCACATAGCTCGCAGAACTGATAGCCGATGGGGCAGAAAAGTTCTCGAATGGAGGCCACGTACGGGCAAGCGCAACAGAGGACGTCCACCTACAAGATGGACCGACGATCTGACAAGCGTTGCAGGAAGCCGATGGATGCAGGCCGCTTCCAAGCACAACGCCTGTCCATAAACAGAAGCAATACCACACAGAACTATGAATAGCATAACACTCCATGACACTGGACTGCGCTCATCATCCGGAGACAAGAAGTTATGCCGCATAATGCACTATTATTTCACTAGCTTCAATGTCCTTCAAACCAGAACTACATAACTTCGACCGGGCGGTAGACAGTTATTTTATCGGCTTGAAGTCACTGGCTGAACCCGGAACGCGACTCGAAGGAACGAGTCACTATGGTGGGTGTTTCAGCATATTATATACGGTGATCGTATTAGGTGCGGGTACAAGTATGTTTTAGGTACCGTCCCATCAGCTTGTTTAAAGTAAATTGAACGATTTTGTTAATTACTTAGTTAAGCATTTTTTTTACTTACTATAAAAATGACTGCCTCGGTGGCGCAGTTGTAATGCATACGCGTTAAAATTAAGCTAAAGCTGAGGTCTCGGGTTCGATCCCCGGGTCGGGTAAAGTGGTATTGGGTTTTTCTATTACGAATTGCTCAGTATCAGCCCGGAGTCTGGAATTTGTGCTCGGTATGGCGATAGGCTCGCACCCTATCACATTATGGGACGGAGATACTCTCGGCGAAATGTGGGTGTACTGGTTACACCTCTGCCTACCCCTTTGGGGATTACAGGCGTGAGTGCGTATGTATGTATGTAATAAAAATAATGCGCTGCCACCACACTTAAAAAATAATTAAATACCTAGCTTATTCCGATTCAGTTGAGCAGTTGTTCCTTCAACACCAAGATAAAAGTCGTCCTTAAAATTGATTCCGAGAATTGGCATTAATAACATAAGTTATAATTTATTTTTAATTTTCCACAAAAGACCATCCCTTATCGTATATTTCTTCAGAACTAATTTATCCCTACAATAGTACCTATACGGGACGAAGTCCTATCTAACTTACACCCATATTCTTCTGAAGTGAAGATTTATAGATCCATTAATAAATTAAAAACATTACTTATACAGAAATACCACAGAATGATTCGCAGCAAAAAGAAAAAATCAATTTGCCAATACAGGTAAACAGATCCGGCGAGCTTGCAATCAAATAAATTGCTTATCGAGTTACAGCCCCATGGGACTATGGTTCTACCGCACATTGTAGCTATAGTTTTAGACCCTAGACACACTAGTAGATTTTATAATAGGTACTCATTCGAACCAATACCTGAGAGTTTCGTGTCATAATCTATATACATATACTTATAAAAAGATAAGTCCCGGCTGACTCGTTCACTCACTCATTCACTCACTGACTCATCAACGCCCAGGCCAAACCCTAGGATCTAAAAAGGTGAAATTTTGCACAGAGATTCCCTTTATATTGTATACAAGGAATAAGGAAGAATATTTCGAAATTCAAGGGGTTTCACCCATAAAGGGGTTAAATGGCAACAAATAAGCAAATAAATATTTCGAGATTTTTCGAAAACCAACCCATTAGGTGGTGAAATGCTTTATACGGGCGGGGGTTTTTCCAGATAGACATTCACGTGGGCAGAACCGCGAGTAAAAGCTAGTATGTGGACCACCGATTCAATTATGTTAAAATCAGACGTTATTTATTTCCTAAATTCTAAAGTTGTTTCTGCATCACAATTTTCTGGTTACAACTATAAAAGGACCATCCACATTTTACCACCCTAAGGACTAGTAGAGAATACCTCTGGCAATAAATCCGCCTTTATCCATATATGATGTTTTAAATAAATAGTTAACCAATCTGTAATAAAAATCACTTGTCTATACGCGAAAGCATGTTAGACCAATCGTAAAGTTTGTTTTGTTATGATGAGCTAAGGCTAAGGATGATTTTAGCGGCAATTTATAATTCCCGCGGGGAAAATCCCTTTTACAGATACCTTTTCAACCTCGGTGGTTAAGAGATGATTATGCCGGACTCAACAGTCTTCCGACCCAGTTATCCTTACCCGAATGACCACTGGATAGGGTCCCTAACCATAATACCTACGCCACTATACCAGCTAAAACCCCGCTGTGGCTTCCTTCGACGCAATTAAGACGGGCCTGGGTAACCTGGATTGGTGGTGGTGTAGTCTGGATTGCCACCGGAACTGCCTCTGCACTATGCCGCTTTACGACGCGTCTCCTAGTGACACGTTGATTTCACGCTGCCGTCGTTCTCGGGGTCGCTCCGCAAAAAGTAGTCTTCGTTTCAAAAATTGATGCCAACATAGAGGTATAAAAACATCAATATTATAAATTAATTCGTTGGTGTACGTGGACCTTTACTTTTCCATGCACGCACAAGTTTTTTAATCCAATCTCCCCAAAAAAAGTCCTTATTTTGACAGACAGTTCATCGAGCAAGTTGGAAAAAAACTGTATAAGGAAAAGTTCCCTTGACTGATAGTCGAGTAAAATTGCGACGACGCGAAATTACTGAAGCGAAATATTATATGGACTAGCAATTTAATTCCTGGTTGACTGAACTTCACGAGAAAAGTGGTTAAATTGTCTTCATCATATGATTGAATACCTTCAAATCTGAAGCATCAATTCATACTCACGAAAGGAAAAGTGCAAATCGAAAACGGTGTCTCCATAAAAATAGCAGGTTCACACGGCTCCATTTTAGTTGGTCAACTGACTTGAATCAACAAGTGTATGCTTTTAGTTGATCAGTTCGATTGAAAGCCTGTTCAAACGCTTCAAATGGCATGCGATTTAGCAGTTAACTATAATCAACTAAATGCGAATCGTGTGAATCAGCTATTACATACATAAATATACCACTATATATCGAGCACAAATACAATATTAGAAAAATCATATTTTTCAAATCGAAAACTCACGCAAATATTTATTGGAGAGATGGCACGCGACAAAAAATATGGCACGAAAAAGTTAGGAGTTAAAATTCTATGCACCTAAATTTTTATTGGTTATTGTTTTAGCGCATGCCATGAATGTTTAATTAAGCCAAATGTTATTAAAAATAACTGGTTCGATATTCTAACACTAGATATTATTTATTATAGTGACAGCCTCTGTGGTATAGTGGGCATGGTAGCCGGTTATGAAACGAAAGGCAGTTAGTTCGACTCCCGCACGTACCGTACCGGGACCGTAATCCCTTGAAGTATACCTATGACACAGGTTAACCTAGTGTGGAGTCGGGACTCTATGTGTGACTGTTGGGTGTGTTTATTATTATTTCAAGTGTTAGAATATACTTTTTTATATGCCGAATGATGAGAAAACCAGATCCCGCTGATGGTAAGCGTCACACCTCCCCATAGACAGTTCCAAACACTTTAATGTATACTACTAGACAGGCTGTTTAGAAGTAAAATTGCGTGTAGATTTTGATAGCTCACAAAGAGTGCGATAGGGGTTCTAGTTGGGAGTAAGCGAGATGGTAATATTGAGTTACGGTCAATTGACCTATGTACCGCACAGCTTGTCTAGTAGTATACAAGTCCTTGGTTCCAAAATAGTGCATGGTACTGCACTGTGCTCGTAACCCAGGACATAGGATATTAAGTCTTGGAAGACCTACTCATAGTACTTTCACTGGCTTCAATATCCTTCATACCGAAAGACAACTATCATACCATTGCAGCGACCAACTAGGTAGGTGTATCCACTTACGTCACTCTTGTTTACTTTTAATTAACTAACTATTTCTTATTAACTTGAATGATGAAACCAGCAGATCGCTCGCCAGATGGTAAGCGCAACGCCTGTCCGTAAACAGAAGCAACACTACACAGACATTCGAATTACAAAGCACTACATGACACTAGATTGCATTAGTCACCCCGAGACATAAGCTGTTCAGTTTCATAATGCTGATTAATTTCACTGTCTTCAATGTCCTTGAAATCGAAACACAGTAGTGCTGTTGATTGGCGGCAGAAATAGACAAAGCGGTGGTACCAACGCAGACGGCCTATCGCATATGAGGGACCAACCACCTAGTATTATCAATACTATTCTAAGTCTAATTATAGGGATTGGCGTTAATCGAGATTTAAAAGCTCTCAGTTGACGAGTCAACACTTAAATTAATCGATAGTAAATTCGTGACTATGTAAAGTTGAATGAGCTGTAAATCTAAAATGTTTTAATCGATTTTGAAGTCGATATCGCGATTGCAATTTATTAATGAAAGTATTCGCCGTCTCGCTGATCGTGTTTATTTTCGTAATTGAAACTTGGTTCCCGTTGCGGGTAGGGGGTCAGAGGGCGGGTCGCCCCATATAATACCAAATACCGTCAAATCTATCGTACGAGACAGCTGACCGGGGAAAAAAGTAGATAGCAACACGAAGTATTTTATTTTTATCAAAAATAAAGTAACAGTTTTGAATCTACCTAACAAATAAATTATAAATACCTGAAATATATTAAGCAGATATAAAAGTTAAAACTCGTTTACTAACTCTCAAAACAAATGCCGTTAAATACACCAAAATACAAGCCTGCTTGCTTTTATCCTAAATTTCACACCACAATAAAGCTGAATGTGTGTCCAAACACCCAAATTGAATTGTTTTGTCCAAGGCATCACTAATAAACGTAAAGCAGCTTATGCTTCAAAGCCTGAAAGCGCTCTATAATTTTCAGTCAGTGAACTCTCCCCGCGATGAGCGAACGTCTTTCGTTCGTGGAAAAAAATCCTCGCAACTAGTCCGAACTTGAAATATGACGTATATATTTTATAGTATAAAATGTGGGAACTTAATTGAATTGTGAGTTTTCGATGAATGTGTGGAGTGCGGTTATTTTGCCTCTCGGAGGAGCCGGGCCAATTTAAAGTTAGCAGGTAAGTTACAATATTCAGTTCATTTAAGTTGGTCCGTGCCGAACAAAACAGTTTTATGACACGTCCAAGTTCTCACCGCGTTATTTTAACTTCGTGACGTCTGTCGACTTTAATTAATGAGTTTTGTTTTGTGTTTGTATTATAGTTGTACGGTAAAGAACTGGAAAGCATTGTTTTTGATCTAACAAATATTATACATATTTTACAGTGCAACAATTATAATGTAGCGAGATGTGTGCGCTGTTAGAGAGATTATTCTACACATTTTCAATAAGTTCTCAAACTTACTTTACAAGGATTAGTACACTTTGGTTTGTCTATTTCTGCCGCCAAGTAGCAATGTGTAAGCACTGTTGTTTCAAGGACATTGAATCCAGTTAAATTACTGGACATTGAGAGACTTAGCAACTTATGTCTCCCGGTGACGAACGCAATCCAATTATCATACAGTGCTTTGTGATCCAAAGTTCTATGCGGTGTTGTGTCTGTTTATAGGCAGGCGTAGCTCGCCTAATGGTAAGGCGAGCGACCTGCTCGTTTCGTCATTCCGACTTATAGAAAAAAAAAAACTTTTGCATCATTCATTTCACATTACCTAACAAAACCAATTTACGAACTTGCAAACTTTTGAGTCTATGAAAATTTTAAGAAACGGTTCATACATTTTCAATCAGCCTCGAAACTACGAAATAACTATGTACAGTACTATAATTTAAATAACGACGTGCTTCGGCAATCTTCGTTTTTTACGAATGAATTCGAATATGCGATAAATAGAGCAGCGAAAGCTCAGCGGGGAGAGGATACGGCCTGCCAAGATGAAAATCGCAGGTTCGTAACCAGCCCCATTCAAGAGAAAGCGTACCTAACATAATCGAATATTGTAACAAATCTAAGTCCGCCTTTATACTCCATGTATATGAAGTGTAAAAACTATTAATAAATAAATAAATCTAGGCTCAACTCCCCTCACCAATCCTTTAACTATCCCTTTCTTTAATGTCGACAATGCACTTATGATTCTTTTGTTATTGTGAACCTTCATGGGCGGTGCAGATTACTTACCATCAGGTGACCCATTGGCTCGTTTGCCGGCCTATACTATAAATATAGACTTATTTTTCCTAGATATACGAAAATTTCCGAAACCCATAGTTTATATTTTGTCGGTGGCGCAGTTGTAATGTGTACGCGTTACGACTGAGGCTGACGCTGAGGGCTCGGGTTCGATCCCCAGGTCGGGTAAAAGTGATATTGGGTTTTTGTATTACGAAATGCTCAGTATCAGCCCGGAGTCGGGAATTTACGCCCGCTGTGGATCACCACACCTATCAAGGTACGCCACCTATCACATCATGGGACGGAGATACGCTCGGTGAAATGTGGGTGTACTGGTTACATCTCTGCCTACCCCTTCGAGGATTAGAGCAGTGAGGGCGTATCTACGTATAATCTAAATCGTAGACCTGTATCTATAATCCTTAATAATATAATCTAATGGGTAGAAAGGCATAGTGTAAAGACATTGTAAACTATAGTATAGTTGTATTTGACAGCAATCAATCGATTTGACGCATGACAGCCGCACAATCCGATATAGGTGCCGTTCATTAAATGCTGACGTGACGCAATTTACTAAATTGAATTCGGGCCATTCTATTTTTGGACTATCATCGCAGATATCTTTGGTTTGATAAAACATGAAAGCATTTTGCTGTTATTCGGCTTTATCTTTACAGTAGCGGACTAAGGCGTCGGAGGCCCGGAGTGGCAAATCTAATTTGGGTTCCGGTGATATTTTCTTCGCTCGGCAATGACATGCATTAAATAAACGTGGTGTCGTTTACGGGTAATTTATGTAGGCTTAGGCTTAAAATTGTATGGGATTTAATTTGATATTTATAATTCTGTACTGAAAGCCTCCGTGGTACAGTAGACGAGTAGCCGGCTGTGAAGCGAAAGGCGGCGTTCGATTCCCGCACCGAGACAGATGTTTGTGTGATCCACAAATATCTTATTTCGAGTTTGGGTGTTTTCTCCCCAGAGAGGTTAACAGGTCAGGCAGGCGGCCGGTCGTAAAAATTACAAACCAAATCTTTCTGTAACATGTATTAACAAGCATGTTGCGCCAACCCCACTACAAGTGGGTTAAGTGCAGGTAGAAGAAGATTTATGATTCTGTACTACGGGACCTTGAATTGCTTCTCATTTACTGAACATATCTTAGCTTTGTTTTGGATTGGGACCTATCCCCCAGATTTGGAGGCCTCCCAGGCCCGGGATCAGAAATAGACAAATCGATGTTACCAACTCAGACGGCCTCTCGCATACGAGGGGCCTACAACCTAGGTAGTAAGTAAGTAAAGTAAAATAAATAACAATAATAATAATTAAAAGTCTCTCATTCAGTAGAGGAGGCCCGTGCCCAGCAGTGGGACGTATATAATAAAGGGCTAGTAAAAAATAATAATTTAAAAGCCTGATATTGTGGTAATAGATGGATTGCCGCGATGGGCAATGCTTGTAGATGTCACTATTCCGCATGTTGAGAACCTCGTTAAAGCCGAAAAATTTCCGTCCACGGGTTGATACCGAAGAATCTCGACCAACATCCTCAGAGGCTCTCAATTGATGGTTGGGTCAGAAGTCAGATGCAGAAGGCTGTATTATTGTACACGGCACGCATTGTGAGGAGGTTTCTGACACTGGGGCCCTAACCACCGGTGGCTTAGGCCCTTAGGCCTCTCCATTAGAGGGTGATACTTTTAATATTTTAAATCTTTTATTTGTTGTAAGTAATTTGATATTAAAAAAAAAACCTTTTAAAATAAAGAGTACTGTACATAATAATAATTCTTTATTGCAGACCCAAGATCATTCACATATTGAAACATCGTTAAAACATATAAATAATATATCATAGAAAAAAATATATAAAATAGAATATTAAGTAAAGTATTAATTTATCTTCTGTAACTCAACGCTTACCCACGTATACCGCCAGATAAAATAATTTATAAGGCTGCCAATGTTAAATCTCCAGTACTATACAAGTTGAATATCCTATACTAATATTAACGAAACACAGACAGACGGCTGCACGTATAGTTTCTAGTGGGAATTGTGGGAATCATTGTTAACTTTAAGCAGCTTTATTCAGGCGAGTATTTGAGAACTGGATTTAATATGATAGCAACGCATATATATGCTTCTGCTATTGTCAGTGCAGGTGAAAGTTGAATGAAAGCCGACTATAAAAGATTTTTTTATGTAACAAAAAATAAAACCGACTCAAAAATATTAAAAAACTAAAAACAACTTTTTTTTGAGTCTAACTATTATAGTCATGAAACTACTTTCCACTCAACTTATATTGCCCTGGACGACGGAACAAGCAGATCGCTCGCCTCGCATCACCACAAGAATTTGAAGTAAAAAGCACTCTGTGACATCGAACTGTGCTCGTCACCCCAACACATAAGATTATATTAAGTCTCTCATAATGCCCAGTAATTTCACTGGCTTCAATTCCCTTCAAACCGAAACACAACAGTGCATACACACTGCTGATTGGCGGTAAAAATAGACAAAGCGGTGATATCAATCCAGACGGCCTCTCACATACGAGGGACCTATACCACCTAATAAATTTACATCTCTTAGTTATATTAAAGTAATAAAAACAATTACTATAAAACTTAGGATAATCCATTAAAATGCGATAATTTTGTAATTGACTACAAAGTGGCGACGACTTTAGAATTAACCCCGAGCTATAGGGGGTTGTCTCATTTACACGGTGAGAGTTTATCCCATAATGAAGGCGAGAATCGTATGACGCAACCTCGTAAACCAGAAATTTCTTATATTTTCTCGCCTGTGTCATACGAGAATTTCTCGTGTAAATGGGGCTTTAAAGGTATATCGGATTACAGACAATCCTATCAGCTTAGTGGCGTTGTTTGCACTCAGTGGAAAAGCCATCATAGTAAGCCACTTTGTAGCCTAGAGGTAATGAAGCTCTTCGAATATGTTCATCTATTTCGGAAATACAAACGTGTGATTATGATTCCTCAATCCATACATAAGTTTACACCTTTATCCTGGAGCTAAGGGGTAGGCAGTGGTGCAATTAGTGCTAAATTTCGCCCAGATTTTTGAGTGTATACAGTTTTGTGTACAGCATGAATGGGCCGGCTCGTCCGTTACCACTGTCTCACAGAAAACCGGCGTAAAGTAACAGCTCGCACGGTGAGTGAGATATCCGGAAGCCCAAATCCCCTCCCCTTCTCAATCCCTGAATTATACCTTTCCTTGAAACTAAGCCATTTGAAGCTTTTTTATTTCTAGTCGATTTAATTTTTTTGTAATTAATGATCTTCATAATATTGTTCTTATGCTCTTATTAGAGGGGACATTTTGCACAATATAACGTATATTGTACTACAAAATGTCCCCTCCAACTTTATTTCCTTACAGAACGAAGTATTTCCACGAAAGGTTGAATTTCTAAGCCAAAAACATGTACATGTACAAAAATCATTCAAAAAGTTTTCAAACTTAATTACTTAGCCGGCGGTGTTTTACCGTGACAATATGTGACTCGTGATCCAACTATAGAGTCATAAGTATCGACCGGTGTCGTGCCACTCGGTCGCTACCCACCGATTTTATCGCTATAACTGTTTTTTAGTTTAACCATACTCTGTAATTATTTTAAGTATTATGGTTCTATGAACTGCTATCGACCGATAGCGTATTCATATGCTTTATTGTTTTTCATAAATTGATATCCTACTCCTACTACTATTATAAATGTGAAAGATTGGATTTTTGTGAGTTTGTGAATTTGATTGTTGGTTAGCCAGTCACGCCTTAACATCTGAACGGTTTTGGATGAAATTTGGCACACAGGTAGACCATGACCTGGATTAGGACATAGCATTTTTATCCCGGAAAAGGTTATTAACGCGGTCGGAGCCGCGAGCTAAAGGTGCAAATGACTGTCTATCTTTTAGTTTATGTGTTTTTTTCCAATAGCCAGCAATCGCGCAAGTGGGTCACTTGATGATAAGTGATCTCCCCCGCCCATAAACATCTACACTACCTGAAGAATCATGGACGCATTATGGACCCCAAAGGAAAGGGATGATTTAGGATTGGAATGAGATTTGGGCCACTGGATATCTCACTCACCGCACGAAACGCAACAACAAGCTGCTACTTCACCTCGGTTTTTTGTGAGACATTGGTAACAACCCGGTTGAGCTGGCCCATTCATGCTGTAAATAAAACTATCTACAAACGTAGCCACGTGGTAGAGCCCTACCAGTTATAAAATTATATGGTTGAATTAAAATCCGTAGGGGTTAAAGTGTTAAAGATTTGAGATTTCCAGATGCACAAAAACCTCCTCCCCAATCCTCCTTCCTTCCTATTACTCAATCTTTGCCTTAAAGATCGACAACACATCCATGGTACTCTGCTATTGTAGATGTTCAAAAGTGACGCGATATCACTTACCATAAAGTGACTCACTTGACCGTTTGCCAGTCTAGTCTCTACTATAAAACTCTTGTCAAGTACGAGTAGGTCTAGCGCACACAGTGACAGTCTAGCGACAGTCCGTACCACCACCCTTACATATTTATTTTTTTGTCTTTTATTATTTCTAGAACCAACCCGCCAGCATTAGCCAACCCAACTCGCATTAGACCAGCGTGGTGGACTAAGGCCTAACCCCTCTCATTTAGTAGAGGAGGCCCGTGCCCAGCTGTGGGGCATGTATTATACAGGGCTACAATACAATTATTTCTAGTGAAATCTGCTATAATAAAACATATTCTGTGAATATTTCAGTTAATATTTATTACGCTTAAAAATATAGAGTCCTTTATACGTAAGACATACAGCAGATGGTGTACGATCTGTAACAGGGTTCAGTTGGTATACACTAAGAAATGATTTTTAAGGGGGCAAAAGGGGGGCAAAAAAACTTTGTATGAAACATGAGATCGGAGCAGTGAAACGGCGCGGGGCAATTAGTAGCCCATAAAATAGAGTATTGTGTCATCATAGTCGAGTAATGAGTACATTAATTAATAAATAGTGAGTACATTATATTACGAACAAAGTCCCCAAGCCATATAAAGTCGACCGCGACCGGACAATGACGGCATTGCGCAGCGCAGCCAAGCAGACTCCGCAATTATTAATTCCGAGCTTAGCACGATTTTAAGATAATACGTATTTATATATTAATCTGTTGGCAGTGTTCCATCTCTTAGAAGATCATAACAACAATATGTGAAGGGTTTCACGGATGCTGATTACAATATTATTTTTAGGATTATCTATCTAATTAATGGATGAGAAGACTCTACAAAAGCTGAAAGGTTGGATAATGATTTGGATAGTCGAGTCATGCTGAGATCCAAATTTTTTCTTTAGATACGAGTATTTATAAATGTATGGTGTTGGACCGAGATCTCACCAAAATTCTAATTATCGTAAGGTTTATGATAACAATTCATGTAAGAATACCATTACTACTTCTCCAACCTATACCAAATAAAATAACGTTCAACAAAACTTTGAAACCGACTACAAAATAAAAACACTGAAAATTCAAAAATAATAAATTCTATAGGTCTCTTTTGAGTCGGGGCCTGTGTCGCTACCGGTCAAATAAAATTGTATCGACTCCACAGAGAAAAGAATAGATAGAATTTGTTATTTTTGGCTTTTAAGTGTTTTTATTTTGAATTCGTTAAAAAACGCGCCGAATTGAGAACCTCCTCCCTTTTTGAAGTCGGTTAAAAATAATAATTCATCGACCCTCGAATTCTCCTCAAACAGAAATGATCCACATTGTTGATTTTTACAGCCTCGATTATATTGAGTAAAACTCATAACACTAAAGTATTGATTTCACTAGAACGGTTAACATGGTTTGTCTTCATTTAACCCTTGTCAATACGGAATGTAGACGACTCTATAAAAGCATCAATATCTGTATTAAAGGTATTAAGTCGTTTATAGGATAGACAAAAGCTAAATTGTTAGTTTTTGTTACTATTATTATCTCAAATTGTCATATTATCATTCATGTGGTTTAAGATCATTTATTTTCTCACAAAGAATTACAATAATTCACTTATATGAGAAACAAGATACAATTTTGCTACATTACAATAAGCCGGGCACTACGCACAGTTATATCAAACTATTACAGTACACTAAAAAAAACAGTATACTAAAAATACGATACACTAAAAATATTCAAAAGAACATTAACAACAAAAAACTTATATATATTTTTTTTTATTATTTAACCAATCGAAAGACGGTACTTAAAAATACGATTTTGCGTTAGTGTAAACTGGAAGCGGCATCCGCTACGTCTTCAAGTATTGGTTCATGACATATATCTTAAGAAGTTTTTTGAATATGAATGTTGATTTAGCTTGTTTTATTTCTTTTGGTAATTTATTGTATTGTTGAGCACCTTTGTACATAATATTATTTTTTCCATAATTTGTTCTTGGAACATGTAGTTTAATATCATCTGAGTTTCGTAATATATTTTTTTGTTGCATGTGTTGTTTTTTAATGAATTTAATTTGCGTGTGTGTATCATTAGTAAGTATTTTACGAATTAGTAAGCAGTTTTGATAAATATATGTTTGTGAAATATTCATTAATTTAGAATCTTGGTAAACTTTTTCTGTTGGCATGAAGAAGTCATAATTAAATAGTCTTTTTATTAATTTATTTTGTGTTATTTGTAGGAAAGTATCTAGGTTTGACTTAGCAGCAGTTCCCCACACTTCTATAAGGTAGTCAATGTGAGGTTTGACTAGCGAATTATAGACTGCGTATCGTGCTTGCTGTGGAAGACAATGCACTATACCCCGCAATGCCCCCGTAAGCGATAATAATTTGGCTTTTACTTGCTCAAGATGAGGCTTCCACGTCAATTTGCTATCAATAGTTAGGCCGAGATACTTCTCCTGGTATACTCTATTGAGAGCTATTCCATTTATTGTCAGTGGCGTATATGGTGGTACTTTTTTATTTTTAGCTGCGAAAATGATATAATTTGTTTTTGCAATATTTATTGTCATAATATTTGTTTGGAACCATGTATTTAATAGGTTGAGATCGTGTTGTGCTTCAGCAATAGCAGTATCAATTGATTTGTCAAAGTAAAAAAGACTGGTATCGTCAGCATATAATGTTAGATCACCTTTTAACCCAATATTACAAATATTATTTATGTAAATAAGAAAAAGTAGGGGACCCAAAATCGACCCCTGTGGCACACCATATGTTATATTCTTTGGATTACTTTGTGTTTGACCCATCCTTACCACCTAACGTCTATTATATAGGTACGAGGCAAACATTTTGTGAGCAGTTCCAGTTATACCGATATTGTTCAATTTATTTAATAACAATGAATGACTAACTGTATCAAATGCTTTCTTTAAGTCGATAAAAATGCCAAGTGCTATCTTCTTGCTATCAATATTAATCTGTATTTTTGTTATGAGATCAACTGTTGCCGTTAGTGTGCTAGATTTCGGCCTAAAACCATACTGTTGTTGACATATAAATTTTAGAGAATCTAAATAGTTTTCTAATCGGTTGTAAAGTATGATCAAGTATATGTTGTGGTACAGACTGTAGACTGAATTTATATAGAGGTTTCTTATTATTTTATTAGCTTGAATGACGAGACGAGCAGGTCGCTCGCCTGATGATAAGCGCCTGCTCATAAACAGAAGCAACGCCACACAGAACTTTAAATAACAAAGCACTGCTTGACACTGGACTGCGCTCGTCACCCCGAGACATAAGTTGTTAAGTCTCATAATGCCCAGTGAGGTATGTTGTTATTTATGTTTTTTATTTCCTGGCTCATTAAACTTTTTTTAAATTTAAGGTACGCAAACGAGCATATGGGTTACCTGATGGGAAGTGATCTCCACCGCCCACATACCCACAACACCAGAATAATTAATGGCGTCTGCCGACCTCTAAGGAAAGGAATAAATTAAGCGATTGAGAAGGGGAATTGGCATTCAGGATATCTAACTCACAGTACGAAACGCCTTCTGCGTCAAGCTACTACTTTACGTCGGTTTTCTGTGAGACAGTGGTAATGATCCAGTTGAGCCTATTCATGCTGTAGGCAAAACTATCTAAAGCGTGGCTCTACCACTCATAAAACGACTAGGCTCCACCTAGTTACTGGTGCGATCACCACCCGACCTTTGCCAAACTAAAAAACATTTGTATAGGTATTTCTTACTAGCTTTTGTTCGCGACTCCCCTTTATAGCTATATGTTGTGTAGTATGTTGCCTAGGGTTCCGCTTAACATGATAGTGTCACTACATCGAAATGTGTTCAGTATTTTTATGTGATGTGCGTTCAAATGAACAGACAAGAAATAGCAGTGACTTACTGTCTTATTCTAATAAATATAGGAATTCTAACTATGTTTAGAATACTCCCTAACATCACTAAGATATCAAATCAGAAATTTAAAAGCAATTAATATTCTTTTACCGATGCTTTTACCTGACGTAATAGCTTCGTTTCCTTTGCGTTATTTTCTAATGACGTATCCATCGACAAAGCTAATTGACTAACATTCTGTCCCATTTATCACGAGCGTGTGAGCCACGATTAGTTGTTGGCTCACACTAGTTAGCGCTGATCGATCACTGTCGTGTCCCACTCTGACCCACCTGCATAATCACAAACATTTCGGACATTTGAGTAATCACCGCCACGAATTATTCAGCAATTTGAATCCATGAACAGCTATTGTTATGAAGCTAAGCTGAGTTTATACATCCTACTACTATTATAAATGTGAAAGTTTGGATGTTTGTGAATTTGGATGTATGTTAGTCAATCACGTCTGAGTGGTAGAGCCACGCTGTAGACAGTTTTGTTTACAGCATGAATGGGCCGGCTCCATTGATAAAGTAAATCATTCAAACGGCATCGTTACCATTGATAAAGTAAAGTAGCAGCTTGCTGCTGCGTTTCGTACGGTGAGTGAGATATTCGGAGGGCCAAATCTCCAAATTCCCTTCCCAATCCCTTAATTATCCCTTTCCTTAAAATTCAACAACGCGCCTATGATTCTTCTGGTATTGTAGGCGTACTTGGGCGGTGGAGATCACTTACCACCAGGTGACCCACATGCTTGTTTGCGTACCTAAGCTTTAAAAAAAGCCTTAACGGCTGTTCAGCCGTTCAGGCTGAACTTCAATGAAACCCGTTCGGGTTTCGATGAAATTTGGCATACAGATAGATTATGACCAGTTAGATTACTTTTTATCCGAAAAAGGCGGTTCACGTAGTTGAAGCCGCGAGCAAAAGCTAGTAAAAAATAATTTGAAATACTCAATATATCAACTGCTGACTAATACTTTGTGTGTTCTTTCGACAAATGTCTAAAGAACAAATGTTTTTTTGGTGAGTACCGGAAGCATTTGTACTGACTGGATAGTGACCACCGTACACATGGTGAATTATCCGCCATAGACGCTCGTTCCCGTAAATACCGGTATAATACTATATATTTTTTAATAGCTTGTAAGATGACACGATCAGGTCGCTCGCCTGATGGTAAGCGTCATGCCTGCCCATAAACAGAAGCAACACCACACAGAACTTTGAATTACAAGGCACTGTATGGCATTGGACTGCGCTCGTCACCCTGATACGTAAGTAAGTAATTGTTAAGTCTCATAATGCCCAGTAATTTCACTGGCTTCAATGTCTTTCAAACCGGAACACAACAGAACACACTGCTGCTTGGTGGCAGAAAAGATTCTGCCAACCGTTTAAGGAAGTCTGTCGAAGGTCGTCATTGTATTTGGACTACACTGTACTTACCACTAGGTGCAGCGTAATCTTTGCCATTCCAGGATAAAAATAAGTTGTGGCGACGACGAATTTTGTGATTAAAACAAATATGGCATCTCTTATTCCACCTGCCATTATGTGAAGTGACTGCCATTATGTCGCAGTGGAGTCGGCGCAACATGATTTTTAACACATGTTACAGAAAGATGTGGTTTGTAGTTTTTACAACCGACCACCCGCGTGACGTCAACGCCTCTGACGCCTCTTTCAAAATCTATATTGCGTCTAATCTATGTTTGAAGACCAGTGTAGAAACAACCAAGTTATGAACCCAGTTTTAGATTAGAATGTACCTCTCAAAATCTTTATTAATAATGCATCTTCGTGAATAGAAAGTTCGGTATCCATATAGTCTGAAGCCACCAACATCAATTTTTGAACATACGCTAGGTATATTTTGAATAATACTAATAAACAACATTCAAGCGCAATGGATATTCGTTGCCCAAGGAGATACAACGTACACCTATTCCATGAAATCAATTTGTCTTGTATATTCTACTTATATTATAAGCATAACTCGTTGGAAGTTGCCTATTTCAACGGATGGATATGCGTTTTTAAATCAGCCAGTGATCAATTTTATAGTTGAAAACTTTAGTCTTTTTGTAAATCAGATAATATTCGACAGTGGTCTATTTTAAAGTTGCAAACCGGAGTCTTTTTGTGAGTTGAATAATATCGAATAGTGGCCAATTTTATAATTGAAAACTGGAGATTTTACGTGACAGGGAACATTTTATTATTCTCGATTGTTTGTAAGACCTCTTTGTAGATTGTAATTCTTACAGTAAACTAGCCTAGTCATACAAAGCCGTCAAAAATAATAAGATTTTGTTCAATCTCCATGGCGCTAGAGGCAACTGCGGGGCTGGGAAACGTGAGACCGCGGATTCAAGCTGCGAATCGTACATTAATTATTAATTATTATTAATGTACAAGATTTGTTTCGGGACTACATGATGAGAATTAAAGTCTATCGTAGTTCCTGATACCCACGACGCGACGCAAGATAATTGTATCTTACTGTGAAATCAGGATTGACTAGCTTTTATCAAGGAATGATTGAAGTATTAAAAAAATTATTAATGATAGAATTTATATATATTTATTTCAAACATGATTAATGAAACTACATTAGTTACTTTTCTGTTTACATGCCTTAATGAACCCAGAAACAAATGGTTTGTAGAACAAACACGCGATCCACTATTTAGAGGTGCCCAAAAGCACTTTATTTATATATCGATAGACTAAGAACCATTAGCACTTTTTAAAGTATAACATAATTTACAATTACCTTTTAAAATGACACTATGGGTGATAAAATGGGTTTTAACTGCAATATTAGAGATTGAAACCAGTAAAATATCTAGGGCATTAGCCCTAAATAAATATTAATTTATACTAGTTAATTTGCAATACGACTAAAACGATATGCTTAATTCTCTTAGACCAAGAGTTATGGCAAGTAGTCTTCTTCTATTTGGCATATTCACAGTAGTGTTCATCAATGCGACAATAAAGCACCTCTCTTTTTGCCGGATGTAATTTATTAGCAACAGCTCAGCGGGAAGTGGTACGGACTGTCGAGACGTCGCAGATTCGATACCAGTTCCAAGAGCATGCACATCTAATTTTCCAAGTTTTTTGTGTACTGATTGCTTTAACGGCGAAGGAAACATCGGGAGGAAACCTGCAATCCTGAAAAATTCTTTATAAGAATTTCGAAGATATGAGAAGTCTGCCAACCCGCATTAGGCCAGCGTGGTGGACTAAGGTCTAACCCTTCTCATGCAGTAGAGGTGGCCCGTGCCTAGCAGTAGACATGTATAATACAGGGCTAGTATTATTATTATTTATCATTATATTTTCACCGCGATATTATTTTTCCTGTTTTACGAATAATTATTTGGATAAATTGGATTTAGTTTGTAAGGACTAATATAAATTGTATATAGACAGATACAGAACATTGTACAACTTTGATCACAACTAGGACCAAATAGAAAAATATGAAATTTCGTTTGACTTTGGTTTTAGAACCCTTTTGCCTTCCCAATAAAGGGAAAAATTGTGGAAAAAAATACTTTGGTTTTATTTTAGTTACAACAAAGTTGACACTATTTTATTTAACTGGTGTGTAATCAGGGCTTTATATGCGACTGTTCTATTTTTAAAACTTTGTATCGACATTATTATTTTACATCTGTAACAAAGGTTGAGGTAAGCTCACGCACTACAGGCTTCAAACATATTTCATTACGTTGCTATTGGTTACGCACGAATGTTTCGTACTCACCTTGGTTCAAATACTGGATCAAATACCGATTATTATTTTAAAAAAGACAAGGACTTTGAGAAAAGTTGTTTTGGCCAACATTTTTATTGCTAGTTCTAATATGGAAGTCCACTTTGAATATTATTTTAATATGTTACGAGGTATTTACTAGGTCCTTTGTATGCGAGAGACGGTTTGGGTTGATATTTGGCGCTTTGTTTATTTCTGTCGCCAAGCAGTTGCATGTAAGCACTGTTGTGTTCCGGTTTGAAGGGCATTGTAGCTGGTGAAAATACTGAGCATTATGAAACTTAACATCTTATGTCCGAAGTGACGATCGCGGTTCAGTGCCATGCAGTGCTTTGTAAATCAAAGTTCTGTGTGATGTTGCTTCTGTTTTTAGGCAGGCATGGCGCTTACCATCCAGGCGAGTGACCTGATCGTCTCGTCCTTCAAACTTATAAAATAAACATATTTATTTCTTTAAATATTTTTAAAATATTGAAGATGGAATCGAGATAAATTTAAAATACTGTGACACTTCATTAATAATTCATTCAATTTCATTTTATTCATCACTAACTTAGATAATGCATTTGTCAGAAATCCGTTTCTCTATTTTATTTTCTTCATTTTATGCATCAGACGAAAATAATATACTATTGACTCACGTGAACTTTTCTTTTTATTTGTTAAAAAAAAAACTTTATTGATATACATAGTGTAGTCGATAGCGGTGCAGTCGAATTATTAGTCAGGAAATTATAAGGAACGTGATCTTTGCAGTTATATATTTTGGCAACGACATGCAACAAACCAGACAAGAATAAGAACAACATACATACATATAAGCACTCACGCCTGTAATCCCCGAAGGGGTAGGCAGAGCTGTTACCAGTACACCCACATTTCGCCGACTATATTTCCGTGCCATGATATATGGCGAGCCTATCGCCATGCCGAGCACAATTCCTGACTCCGGCCTGATACTAAGCATTTCATAATAGAAAAGCCCAATATCACTTTTACCCGCACCGGAGATCGAACCTGAGACCTCAGTACAGTGCAGTCAGAGACGGCGCTAGACCTAACGTAGACATCGGCGACATCAGCTTTGCGAGGCTTCTTTCATTCCGCAGTGAGAAAGAAAACCTTAAAATAACTCGATAAACTGTCTTGCGAGGCCCCCTATGGCGCGTCGACGACGTCTAAAGCCGCCAATGATAGCAGTCGTAACGCGTATGCATTATAACTGCGCCACAGAGGCAGTCATAAAAACCACAGTTTAAATAAAAAAAAATAAAAAAATATTATAAAAACATTCTAGAATTACCAGCTTCAATTTTTACAAATAGTTACTACCCCTAATACATAGGAATTTGACAGAATAATAATAGCGTACATGGACGTTGGAGATCAGGTGACACACTGGCATAGGTCTGCATATGTCGGTAACGAGCAAGTGGTTCACCTGATGGTAAGTGATCTCCATCGCCCATATACGCCCACAAATCCAAAGAATCATGGGCGCGTTGCCGACCTTACAGGAAGGGGATAAAAAGGGATTGTGGGAAAGGGAGGGGGATTTGGGCCTCCGAATATCTCACTCACCGTACGAAACGCAGCAGCAAGCTGTTACTTTACGTCGGTTTTTTGTGAGACAGGGGTGACGACCCGGATGAGCCGGCCCATTCATGCTGTAGACAAAGGTCTATGCTAAAATAACTCTAAAAATCAATATAACTGACGACACATTAAATATTAATACTAGGTTTGATATACTTAATTAGACGTTTATGTTTTACGGGTAACTCATAAGGTGAGGAACATTATGAGCCCCATAAAATGGGAGATAAGGTGTAACGACGTAGGAAGTGCCGATATGATCTGATCCTTTATGAAGGTACGCCATATTTTATGATGCCTATAATTCGGACCGCGCTCGAATATTAAGTGTCTATCCTTTGGGATGAAATTCCCTTTGGCTTTACTTATTTGAATAAGGAACTTGTATGAATAATATAATCTACTATGGACAAAATCTTTTTACGGTTTTAAATTTTTATTTCTCTTAAGTATACAAATTTTTCGACTTTTTTTATAACATAGATCGGCAAACGAGCAAGTGGTTCACCTGATGTTAAGTGATCTCCATCGCTTCATAAAATATGGGTACTTCATATCAGTACTTTGTGGTTTATTGTGCATTATGTTAATTAAGATAAATAAAATCTAAAAAAAACAAATGAACAGAACTGATATACATATAAATTGAGAAATCACAATTTTTATTCTACACTACTACACTATTCCTTCATACATGAAACTGAGGGATATTTTTTCCATTGCACATAGGTATGGTATTATTGGATAATTCATTTAAAATTATATAGAGGTTACAAAATTACTTTTTTATATAGGTAAGTCATTAATTTGTGAGATATGCGTGCCAAAATGTCTTCCCCTCCTAACTTTTAAACTATGGTGTAGAATTAAAAGGTACTTCTAACGAAAATTGCTTTCAATAGGATAGATTGTATAGCTTTTGGGAAATAGGATATTTTCTGACCACAGAACCCTTCACTCAGCGTGGTTCAACACACGAGTGTGTCGCACACACACTCTCGGTCGATTTTTTTTATTATAAGCAGTAAACGTACAGTCTAGATGTGAAATACCTAACAAATATTAAACCTTATTAGTGACAGTTCACTAAGTTGTACAAGGCGAGGCACTAATGCCGGGTGTCTTAGCGAGCCGCGAGTTAAATAAATAAATCCGTCTTTAAGTCAGATGCGCCGTATTAGGCTTCTACATTAGAGCTCGCATTTAGGTCAAGCAAACTTGTACAAGCAATAAAGTCAAACCGTGACATTTAGTCAGAATGCTATTAATCAATCCCATATAAAATAAATAAAATAAGCCATTTTTGCTGTTTTCTTTTAACAATTTATCCTTAACTTAAATCTTAATTAATATTCTTTTCTGCTTGTTTAAGTATTGGCAAGCGGTTTTTCATTAAACAGCTTGTCTTTTAATAAATCTCGTAAGTTGTATTAAATACATACACCCAACACACACATAGTCCTGATTCCCCAATAAAATAAGAGTCTTGTGTCGTAAGTATCAGAAACTTTCGGTCTCACAACACTCAGACTCGAAACAAATATTTCTGGATCACACTTATACGAAATATTTCTCTCGGTATGGGAATCGAACCCACGGCCTCTCCTTTCCCAGCCGGCTACTCGCCCACTGCGCCATGGAGGCTGTCAAAGTATTTCCACCAGCCAGTGCATAAGAACTTAATAACAGTAGATATAGTGCATGTGACTTGCGAACATTCCTCCGTCGTTGTCCCAAACATGTTTTGGCAGATCTCAACGACTCCATCATAGTCGCTATCGAAGCAGCACTTTCCCTGCCCAATCCGAATCGCAATAATAATACGCGACCCCGACATAGGACATGCCTACGAGTCCGAAGAACTCCCACAACTGGCCGTCGGCACAATGATGTGCAGAGACGGCCCTAAACTAAACTCCCCAGCGATTGCTCAAGCTGAGGTCTGAGCCTTCTAAAAGGCGCCTCTGTGCTTAATCGCTACTAAGTACATTATACATATTTCTGGCTAGAGCGCCATAAGCGCCGGCTTTATTGTCAGGTGAAGCTGTAAAAGCAATATAAGCTAACAGCCCAAATCCATTCAAAAAAAAAACTTGCGAACAGGCTACTTCTTTATCCCCTGGCAAAGTCAGGTTTTTTTATCATTGCACGGCAAAGTGACAACACTGAACCTGATTTCAAGTACTTTGCAGTCCAAATATAATGTTGATATGTGGGGCGCCCCCAGTCTAACCCCCATAACCTGCAACGGTAACCAATTGTCACCATTGCCTTGTCCGTTAATGGGCAGAATGTACCACGTGCAGGTGAGGTTGGCTTTAGGCCTAAGGTGTTTTAGTGGCCCACTTACATTTTACGTACCTTATGGCTACAAAATAAAAACTAAATTACTTTTTACTACTTTAGCAATTGTGAAAATGAAATGATATAAATTCAGAATTCTAAGGAGATTTGCTACAAAGTTTCGAGTACACTATATTTCTGAAAGCAGGACAGAGTCTCAACATTGATATGTTATGACTTTAATACATTGGCGTATACCTAAATTAGCCGTATATAAAACTATCTGTTCCTCCTCCTTTTAACGCCCTTAAAATGCAAATTTCCAAAAATCCATATTTAACGGTTGCCTATATTACACAAACTATCATCGGACCAAATTTCATGATCCTAGCTTTTGTAGTTTTTGGGATGTCATGATTAATCAGCGAGTGAGTGAATGGTGAAAAGCCATTGTATACCGGTCACATAATAAATAGCAGGCGGGCAACGGCGAAACTTGGTCCCCGGTGCGAGTTGTAGGGGTCATATCATAGAATCATCATCAGGTCGTGCCATAGAATACCAAATACCGTTAAATCTATGGTATGAGATGGTGGCACCTGGCATCAGTCTGGAGTATGCCGGTAACAAAAAAAAGGTATAAGTTACAACTTTAAGAATTATTTTTGGATAAGTTTTATACTTACGACGCTTTATTAGTAGCGCCATGCTACAACAGAACTTTGTCTATATCTCTATCTATATAGACTCTGATCGACTAGCGTAGTGCCACTGTCTTACATAAAACTGACATGAAGTGGCAGTTGCTGTTTCATTTCGTACGGTGAGTACAATTTCCGGAGGTATAAATCTCCTTTCTCTTTCCAATACCCATGGCCGACAATGCATCCATGATTCTTCTGGGGTATTCATAGGCCGTGGAGATTACTTACCATCAAGTGACGCACTTCTCGTTAACCTCTCCTATAGAAAGAACGGACTAATAAAGAAGAACTACCCTAGTAGTTGGCTGACCAACATTGCGACAAATATTTGAATGATCTTCAAATATTGGTAAAGCGGCGACCTAAGAATACAAGCCCTCTTATCTTGAATAAACCAGGATCCCAAGTAGCGACTGCGTGATTTCGAAGGACTATCCGCTTAGTGATAGTGTTGTGAAAAGCCTGTCTTAGTGAATTGTTTATACAATATTCCCAATTCTAACAAAGTGTGTAGAAGACTTGAAAAAATTGAATTGAATTGAGTAAGGATAAAGTGTAAATTTCCAATTTTCGATCAATCCAATCAAGAAATATCTTTTGTGAAGCTTACTCAATAAGTTCTCGTCAAAATTCTATCACCTTTTTTTTCAATTATCCAGAATCCGTATTTCATTATATTTGTAAAAGAAACAATATTGTTGACAGCCTCCGTGGCGCAGCGGGCGAGTAGCCGGTTGCGAAGCGTGAGGCCGTGGGTTCGATTCCCGTACCTAGACAAATGTTTGTCTGATTCACAAATAGTTGTCTTGGGTCTGGGTGTTGTGGGACCGCAAGTCCCTCGTAGTTCTTGATACCCACGATACAGGTTAACCTAGTGTGGGGTCAGGACTATGTGTGTGACGGTTGGGTGTATTTATTATTATTATTATTATTGTAAACGGCAACGAGGCTGTATAGACTTTAATTCCTTTAAGTCTTAGAATGGTAAATTAAAAAAGTGTAACCAAGAATTTCCAATAAAGAAGAAAATCCCTTTGAGCCCCCAAGTTAAAGAATGTAAGGTACACGATAGGTGCATGTAAATATTTGAGGCCGGAACGTAAAACCCAATACGATCCGGAGCGTACGTGCGGTGACGAACTTTTACATCTTTATTTATGTTTTTTTATCCCAACCGTAACACTGCTATGAATGGGAAAATCTGATACGGATACACGTGATATTATGGTTGAAAAACGTGGGATGTGTAGGCTTTAGTAAAAATAAAATAGGAACAACATGATACGAGATACCGCTCTTTGATTCGTTCTGATAGTAAAAGGATTTAAAATTCTGGTATTACTTTTAAAAGTGTTTTCTGATATTATTTATTAATACGCTTTTATTTTTCGTTAGATAGTATGTATACAATGTTTATTTATTCAACACATAAACCTTTTCGTATGTAAAATGTCGCCTCATCTTCTAAAATGTAGACTAGCTTTAGTTTTTGCCTATTTTTGCTGGCAATCAGCCGTGTGTGTACTATTTAATATTCCGGTTTACAGGACATTGAATCCAGTAAAATGAATACCCAGCCAATGAGACATAAGATGTACATATGACTTCTTATGTGTGACGCTGATTGTTACGCAATCTCATCTGTGACGAGCTCAGTACAGTGCCATGTAATACTTTGTAATTATTCAAACTTCTGATTAGTGTTATCTCTGTTTATGATCAAGCGAGTGATCATCGTCTCCTCACTCAGACAAATTTAAAATATCATACTATACAATACCAATTTACACTCATTATCAACATTATAAAAGTAAAAGATACATACACGCACTCACGCCTGTACTCCCCGGAGGGGTAGGCAAAGGTGTAATTAGTACACCCACATATCGCAGAAAAGATAGTGCGATCTTATTGTGTATTATGAACATTTGTTTCAAATAAATTGTTTATTTATGTTTGTGGCTAATAAGACCCTAATGTCGCTTTATAAACGTCATAAATCAGTATCAATATCATTGTTGTTTGACCGAATACTTAGATTTCCAAATAATATCGCAAGAGAGAATATTTTTAATCCAATGAAATTGATCGCTCTTTGTTTATATTGTCGGCTTTGTGTGTTCGCCAACAAATTGTTCAATGTAGTTTAAATTAATAATTTGTAGCGACTGCTAGTTACTAGTATCAAAGTGCCGACAATATTAAATCATTCTGTATTGTACAGTGGGTGATTGGTTTAGAATATTTATCGATTTTTATGTGAGTGGAACTTTTACACGAACCAACCTATACGACGATCTTACTAATATCATAAATATGACAATCATGCCTCATGACGAGGTCCGACTACAATTTGAAACATAATAGATTCATAAATGAACCTCGCCTTAACTGATTTGGATGAAATTTGGAATACATGTAGATCATGATCTGTATTAGGGCATAGGCTTTATCGCGCAAACACCTTCACGCGGGTGGAGCTGCGACCAAAATCATATATTTCACATGTCCTGCAATTCATAATGGATTTCTTCTTTCTACTTGATGATATCCCGGCTTTATGCCAGAGTCCACCTTCCAATAATGATTAGACGGTGTACTTGGTGTTATGAGAGGCGACCCGTCGTCTGTCCTCCACAAACCGCAACACGCCATTTCCTCGTTCGGTAATCAGCAGAGTCTTCCACGTAGGTGGCCCACTTTTGCTACTAAATAATAATCATTGATAAAAGTTGATATAGTCCAGAACTTCACTGCACTAAAGTATTTCACGCTTAGGGGCAATATATCTGCTTTTATAGCAGATATGGTGCGAGCTGTAACACGTGTTACAAATGAAAATGAAGTATCGCTGCTGCATTTATCAAATTAAACTCACGCTTTAGAAATATGACTTCATAATTTCATGCCAGTTTGAGAGATGACGTTGAGTTTGATTCGTCATTTACGATTTGGCATTTTTAATGGCGGTTTCATATGTTTTGACATTATTGTAGATTAATTGCTAAATCACGTGCGATTTTAACCGTCTGATCAGACATTAAATTGAATTGATCAACAAAACCATACAGTTTTTGTTAATTCAAGTCAGTTGATCAACAGAAATAGAATCTTCTAAACCCATTAATAACGGCACACACACGCCCTGAGAAACGTTCAATGAGAATTATGTATATAATTTAAATCGCAACGAGAAATTGGAAAGTGTGTATTGAAAAACTGCCCTGTTTCGTACGATTTTTCAAACAATTTAATCAAAGGGAGCTTTAAATCGGTAGGATTTGAAGTAATCCATCCAATCATTGAGGTTTCTCGGAGCATGTATTAGAGAAAGGTAATACGATTTCAATCCATGTAAATAACGTCATTGAATATTTTTTTGGCTAAATCCCTCCATGTGGAAAACCCAACAAATAGTTTTAAGTTTAGTATAGTAAGAATAAAATCCACAAACTAAATTATAAATCTAAAAAGAAGCTAATAGTGAAAATGCAAGAGAAACAGACGAGCAAGTAGCCCGCCTGATGGTAAGCGGTTATCACAGCCCGTGAACTTCAGCAATGCCCGGGCACAGCCACGCAGCTGCTTACCGTAAACTATTTACTCGAATAATATCCTAGCTTCATAAACTCAAACCTGTTAATAATTTTAGTACAATCTAATAACGAGGAGTTCAACGAAAAGGTGTCTTCAGATAACACTGGACACCAATTTTCTAAAACAAATAGAACAACCTTAAATATCAGTATCGAAAATAAAACATGCTGCCACTGTCCAAGTTGTCAAACTAAGTCGGTGGCCACTCAAATTAGAGGGTGACCTGGAAACTAAAATAAAGTTAGATATCAGAAGAGGGGCCGCTGTGCGACCTTTTAAAATAACGTTAGGTGCCGCATTTGATACTACTATGTAAGGGTGCTTGAAAACTCTACGGATGCTTTACGTAATGAACTGGGGAATTATTGAGTTATACAGTTTCATTTGGTTTAATGGACGCATTTCTTATTAGTGGTCGCTTGAGAATTATATGGATAAAATTTGCCAATCTAGGAATGCAAACAGCGCCAGCTAAAATATAAACGTACCAGTATTGATTGACTTATTTAGTCAGATAAGAATGAAGTAACTATAATTATTGTGTTTCGAATTATTAAAATTATAAACGTATATTACATTGATCCCCAGAAAGTTTGACTTTGACTGCCTCGGTGGCGCAGTTGTAATGCGTACGCGTTACGATTGAGGCCAACGCTGAGGTCTCGGGTTCGATCCCCGGGTCGGGTAAAGTGGTATTGGGTTTTTCTATTACGAAATGCTCAGTATCAGCCCGGAGTCTGGAATTTGTGCTCGTTATGGCGATAGGCTCGCCCTCTATCACATAAGGGACGGAAATACGCTCGGCGAAATGTGGGTGTACTGGTTACACCTCTGCCTACCCCTTCGGGGATTACAGGCGCAAGTGCGTATGTAAAGTTTAACATTAGGCAGGCGACTGCTCGTAAAACAACAAGCCAATTCCTTCTGTAACATGTGTTAAAGAGTATGTTGTGTGTACCCCACTACGAGTGGAATAAGGGCAGGTGGAAGATGAAGATATACGTATATTGTATATCATCTATATTCTTTCAACATAAAACAAAACTTCAAAAATAACACAAAGGACAAAGATAACAATAATGTCTACAAGTCTTTTTGGAGTCGGTGCCGATGTCGCCACCGCGCCGCGCCGATTAACTGAAGTTGCAATTATTGTAACTTTTGTCCTTACTGTGTTATTTTTTAAGACGGTTCTGAATAGACTCATAATATTTTGCAAGTTTAGTATTAGGTATAGCTATGCCACGCATTTTTTTTTCCATAACAATCGGGACGAGTGTCCTGTTATCCTTTGCGGGGACTCCGTCATCAAATCTAAACTAAATTTATATGGGACCACTAACGAGTGAATTTTTTCCACAACATCGATTCACAATTGACGAAGAAATCGACGTGCATACATAAAAATAAAAACAAAAAAAAACTTCAAACTAAGAGTATTTTCTTAAGTTGGTCATAAATTCGGATTAAAATGTTAAATCAAGCTTTAATTAGTACGTTGTTAACACGTACAACGTTAATCCGTAAACCTTTCTTAACAAGGGTACTTCAGCCTGATCCACTGTAAACTAATTATACTTGGGGCCAGTCAAAAGTTTTGAAACTCTCAAATAACTTCTGGAGTGCAATGACGTCGGCAGGGATGATACGAAAAGTTTAATATACCCTAGTAGCATTCATTTGGAAATGGTAACCACTGTTTCTTTGATGCTGAAATAATGTGTCTTATATCATTTGTATTTTCTAAATGTAATACTATGTATTCTATCTAATGTAATACTAACAAATTGAGTCTGTAGTTACTTGAATAAAGATAATTATTATTATTATTAAATATGACCACTTTTGAAGTAGTATTTTTAGAAGTGGTAGAGCCAGGCTGTAGACAGTTTGTCTGCAGCATGAATTGGCCGGCTCGACTGGGGTAGTGCAACTGTCTCACAAAAAACCGACGTAAACTAGTGGCTTGCTGCTACGTTTCGTAAGGTGAGTGAGATATCCGGAGGCCAAAATCCCCCTTTCCAATTCCTTAATTATCCCTTTGTTAACACTGGCAATGCGTTCATGATTCTTTTGGTATTGTGGGTGTTCATGAGTGGATCATGGTCATAGTCTACCTGTGTACCAAATTTCATCCAAATTCATGTGATAATAGAACCACATAGAACTTCGAATTACAAAGCACTACATGGCATTGCATTATTTGCACTGCACTCGTCACCTCGAGACATAAGATGTTAAGACTCATAATGCCCAGTTTTTTCACTGGCTTCAATGTCCTTCAAACCGGAATACAATGATGCTTACACACAGTTGCTTGGCGGCAGAAATAAACAAAGCGGTGGTACCAACCCAGACGGCCTCTCGCATACGAGGGACCTACCACATTGTAAAGTCACCTTTTTGTAGCTATAACTACGCATTCTTCCACTAAATATGGACCGATTTGAATTATTCTTTTTCATTCAAAAGAACATAGCTCACAGTTGGTCCCATTTAAATTTCATAAAGAAATCCGGTCGAGTCGGCATTCATACTGCAGACAAAACTGTGGCTTTACCGGTCAAAAATATCCATCTTACATCTCCTATGGATTGGTATTGAAAGTAATTCCATTAGGCCACGAGCCAGTGCACTCAGACGAGAAATAGATACTATATACCCTCTTTGTACCCTTTCATAAACAAATTTAATTGGATGCCGTGCTGTGTAATATTATATTTTTTATGAATTAAACATTATTATCATTGGATACATGACCACATACAACCAGTATGTGGTCATGTGTTATTATTATGTATTCTGTGGTTGCATAATTACAATTTACTTGTATCTCTATTTTAAACCCGGAAAAAGAAGGGTGTTTATTATAATTAATATAAGTTTGACCCCTTTGCCTGTATGTGTATGTAGTGCTATCGTAGCACCCATACTTGAATGCGGTTTTTTAAAGCCGGTTTAATCGAAATAGTTCCTAGTTATCTTTCTTTCTTTTCTGTCTGACGTGATCCCGGCTTAATGCCAGGGTTCGAATTCTCATCATAATATGATGGTGATTATGGTATTAGGTGGACCGTGGGAGCAACCCGCCGTCTGACCCCCACAACCTGCAACAGGAACCAAATTTATTTATTGCTTCATCCGTTAATCAGCAGAGTGTACCACGTTCAGGTGAGGTAGGCTTTGAGCCTTAGATCTTTGTGACCCACTTACAATCCAGATGGTTCCTAGCTATGTTTAAGAAAATATGTTCAAGACATTAACAATTTATAAATATTCTTAATTCACATTGGGTGTTATGTATGTTTTATTTTGTTGAACGCTTTTATGAAAATTCTAAGTTGATACCTTTCGCCAAGAACAAGAGGTATTATAATTCAAAAGAAAGTCTGTTCATTATTCACTTTTTACCAAAGAATAAGTCAGCACAAAGCATACGACTCTATTCTAAGTAAGTGTAAATCATACATGTGATTTAACAGCTCTCCGAATACCTAATATGTGTGCAGTTGACAGGACATCAATTTTATCTATCTAGCGCGTCGCGTTGCATAGTTAATTTATCGATTTGAGCTGACTCACATCTTCTGAACCAAAGGGTTCAGAAGAAATAAAAATAAAATAATATAAAATCGTTTGCTCCTTTGCAAAGGCAAACGATTTTATTTCTCGATCTAATGCATCTGCAAAATATGCTCCATTTCATGCAATCAGTGTATTGCATATTTGCAAGTCAATTGTATGAATTTTATGCACACTTTCTTTCATATTCGAATGTTTTTATTCTCCAAGGATTACAGAGATTTCTTATTTTTATTATTTTGGGTACATCGGCGTCTAATCTATATATTTTATTATTTATATTCATAGTTTTTCTGAAATATTATACAACGATGGTCTAGACTCTAGAGAATACTCGCGGGTTCGATCCAGCACACTTTTCTGACTGGATTTATTCGCGAATAAATATGCATACCTGAGAATTTCGTCCTCCATGACGATTTCAAAAGTATATGAAGTATATAACCTGCGATAGGCCAGCGTGGTGGCCAAAGGTCTAACCCCTCTCATTGGTGGAGGATACTTGTGCCCAGTAATGGGACGTTTATAATATAGATACACATATTTTAATTTATATTATTACCAAACAAAAGCTTATCCATATAACCAAATAAAATCAAATAGCGCTTCGATTCATAAACCATCATAAACGTAGTATATAAAAACACCTACGAGTATTTCACAAATGACTGTTTGATATCCACAAATTATAGTACTTTACTATAGACTGTGAACATATTTCATCCAATATTGATGGTAAAAGGCATCGAGAATACGCCAAGAATTTATTTCATCTTACGTCATTTGAAATAAAAAAGATAACAATGGCACAAAGGGAATTTTATTTCCTTGAACCGAAAGAGGGCAAATGAAGCTTATAATGTACAATCTTGGTGTAAAAAATATTAAAAGCAGAACAAACGGATTTACGTTCTTATTTATGCAATTTTTTGTGTCCTCGTGATTTTATTAAAGTTTCTTTAAAAGGTACATACATTTACGGCAATGTGACTAGCTACACACACCCTGGCTGACTCCGAGACCACAGTGTGGTGGTCTCCATTTAGTCTAGTTACCCCTCGGATAATCTAACCACCAGCTTTAATGTTGTATTTAAAAAAAAAAACGTCAAAAAGGACATAATCATATAATTTGTCCATTGGACGTGTCACACATCCGCTGTGGACCATAAATGCTTGAATTTGATTTACTGTTTAAACTTTTCGGTTTTAAAACGGATTAAACAAATATACATATTTAAGTAATGCAATAAATATGTTATTAATATTTCTTGGAATAAGGAAGATGAAAAAGAAGTTTTATTACAATATGCGGAACATGAAAAATGCAATATACATACTCAGAATTGTTGACAACACAAGCGAGTTGGTATTATGTATAATAAAAAATAACTACGTGCTACAAACGCTATCATCACATATATGTTTTAATAAAACATTCCTTTACGAGATCGATTCCTTCTCTCATGTGCGAGAAAATAGTAAGGCTGTGGATTTAAATCACGTACCCCAATTTTTCAGATGATTTAATGAAATCACAAAAGTATACGGAACTAGGTTTACCAGATGAAAAATTTTAAAGTCCTGACAAAAGCTTTCTATATATAAATGTCCTGGTTTTTGCCACAAGTGCGTGCGCGATTCTGTCACATGTATTGTCATGGCACACCACTCGCTTCACAACCGGCTACTCTCCCACTACTACCGGCTGGCTATGAAGCGAGAGGTCACGGGTTCGATTCCCGCACCAAGACAAATGTTTGTGTGTTCTACAAATATATGTTTCGGGTATGGGTGTTTTCTCCCCAGAGGGGTTGACGTTAGGCAGATCGTAAAACTACAAGCCAAATCTTTCAGTAACAATGGGATAAGAGCAATTGGAAGGAAGGAAGGATTTCTCTTAGTAACCCAATGTAAAGCCAATTATAAAAAAACATCGAAGCTCGGAATCAGCTGCGCGGGTCGGCGCGCGGCGCGATATACCTACTGGACGGTGGTAATGCGTGCGGATCATTGACCCCGACTTGGGCATTAGTACGCTTCCGTTTCCAATAAGACAACAGCAAAAGAATAGCGTTTACTGTTTCTGTTAATGTAGTGTTATTTTACCGTATCGGCTTCGGAAGCGGTCCTCTTACACCCGGTATATTGTCAGAGTTTTCTGTTTGAAAGTTGTTATTTAGTAAGTAGCACTTACTTAGAGGTAGTAAAACAAGTGATTAATCTAGTGACATATTCCTCATTAATTAGTTATGTAAAAAATGCATCAGCCTCATTCATAGCATTATTATCGCAGAGTAAAAAGTTTATTAACTTAATCGCTAGATCCATAGCTACCCCAAACATTATATCAACAATCTGATAGTCATTAACGAGCGCCAATTAAGCGTTAACTTTAAAGGATATTTAAGCGAATTCTGAGGAAATAAAATTTATCATCAGAATATTTAGAAGACAATGAAGTTTATATAGATTTTATTATAAGTTGTTCTTAATTAAGTTACTGTTATTAACGCTGTAATGCTAGCGTTAATAACAGTAACTATAGCTCTTGACCGCTGTTCTCAAGGGAGCCACTCTTAAAACTGAATGATAGCACAAAATTTACTGAAATATGAATAATTTACAAATAAACATCATAAGCCAAAGAGGTGAGCAGGGATCATAGCAAGTGGGAATCCGTTGTCTATGCGTACGCCTATAGGAAACAGGCGTGAGTCTATGTATGTTTGTATATAAACATCGTAATACAACATAAAACATAAACTCTCACCCCTGTATACCCAAAAAGGAAGGCAGAAGTACAATTAGTACACCCATGCCTCGATGAGCTTATATCCGTCCCATGATGTGATAGATAGCGTGTCTGTCACCATATCAGGCTCAACCTTTAATCCCCAGCAACTCATGTATGATTTTTTTATCGACAACTCAAACACCAACAGTAACCCGACCTGTGATGTAAACTCAAGCCCTTACCGGTTTCTCAGCCTAAATTATTTTATAGCAGAGGTCAGCTAACGATGAAATGGGTCACCTGATGGTAAATGATCTCTACTGGCCATGAACGCAAAAACCAGCGAATCATGGTCATGTTGCCGAACGTTTTTTGATTTTTTTTATTATTGCATAGTCCGTCAAACGAGCAAGTGGGTCACCTGATGGTAAGTGATCACCACCGCCCATGTACGCTCACAATACCAAAAGTATTATGGGCGCGTTGCCGACCTTAAACGAAAGGGATAATTAAGGGATTGGGAAGGAGAGGCGGATTTGAGCCTCCGGACATCTCACTCACCGTACGAAACGCAGCAGCAAGTTGCTACTTCACGTTGGTTTTCTGTAAGACAATAAGTTCAATCTATTTAGAAGTCGTAGTGTTCCGTACCAACGTAAATCTATAGATAATTGAAAATTTCATCGACAAACCGCTCACCAATTAATTGTGGTTTCGCTCTCGTGCTCCGCTCAGATACTATTTATCGAACTCAATAGCGTTATTAAACGCACAAACAGAACAATTAATAGGAATTTCAATTATTTCGGCAACTAATCTAGGCTTGAGTTGCTGTTTCTGAAACCACGGGCATGGCTTCCACAGTAAACTTAAAGTTATGTATTGAACACTGAGGCAGTCAATGAGATTAATAATAACCGGTAATATCGAAGAGAACTGTAAATACATATATCTCCATGTCATATAACGCAATATTAAAACCATGCTGTAGACAGTTTTGGTTGTCCTCCTATCTCAGAAAACAGATGTGATTTAGCTGTCTGCTGTTGCGTCTCTAACAGGGAGTATCTAACAGGTTTAAATTTATATGGGACGACATCGCAGCTAAACTCTATTAAATCTAACAAAGTCAATAAAATTGGCGAAGAAATCGAAGTAAAAACATGAAAAAGGCTTTAAAAAAAGGAGGATGTATTTCCTTTTTTTAAAGTCGTTTAAAAATAGTCGCATGACGTACCCTCGTAAACGAGAGTATATTATATTTTAGCCTATTTTATACTAGAAACTTTCTACATCAGCGCGTAACAGCGCGTGTCACGTGGGGGTCCCACGGTGAGGCGCGGCGCATCGCCTCTGGTCGAGAAAACGGCAACGTTTTGAAATAACGTTAAAATAATAATTTCATTTATTTCAACAAACCAAGGATCATAACTGCAAATAATTTTACACAAAAAATATTTAAGACAATATTAATTAATAACTTTTTTTTTTAAATCATAATGTTAATTATTAACGATATTTTTAACGCTATAATTATGTTATGTGATTAAGTAATGCTACCATATCGTACCGATGATACACCAGGTATCTTTACGAAAAAACCATTACTTAATGATACTTTTAAGGTAAATTGGTAACGTTTTCAAGCCCTGAATTACACTGCATTGTAGTAGAGCCGTGCTGTAGACAGTTTGCAGCATGAATGGCCGGCGCTACAGCATTGTTATCACTGCCTCACAGAAAACGGACGATAAGTAACAGCTTTCTTTTGCGTTTCATATGATGACTGGGATATCCGAAGGCCCAAATCACCGCTTGCTTGCTTCAGCCGTAGTTATGGGTTGACTCAGTGGTCAGTCACACGTTTAATTCTCGTTTTAATATTAAGAGTGTGCCACCACCATCTTAGGCTAAAACAAAGCTCATCTGACCTGTCTTCATATTAACGGACAAGATAATACTGAAACGTGGGGTCGCCCCACATAATACCAAATCCACCGTCAAATCATGCTGGGAAGGTGGACCCTGGCATAAAGCCGGGATAGCGCGAGACAGAAAGAAAAAGTATGTACTAATACAATACGAACGTCTAAAACTATTTAATCGAAACCTAAGTAACCGATTTCAAAAAAGGAGGAGGTTCTCAATTCGGCGCGTTTTTTTTTATGTATGTACATCGATTTCTCCGCCAATTGTGGATCGTTTTTGTGGATTGATAGAGTTTAGCTGCAATGTGGTCCCATATAAATTTGGTTACGATCTGATGACGGGGTACGGAGTAAAAAAATTAAACTCCTCAACGGACAACAGTACACTCGTCGCGATTGTGTTATTGTATTGGAATTTACATGCTATTGCTGTAACTACCACTAAAAATTGAAGTCGGTTTCTAAGTTTTGTTAAAACGTAATTAATTTATTATTTGACAAATACCTACTATAATTCTTGAATTCTTAATTGCAGTTAACGCGGAAGGTGCCGCAACGCTGATCAATTGTTCCAACTTCACAAGTTAACAAAAGAGAAGCTTTTCTTTGATTTTAATCGGAAAACTTTATACCTTTGTTTCGGCCGGGCCCATAACTTATGATATTAGGGGCTTTGGTAATTTAAACTTTAAACGATACTTAGCTCAAATATTGAGACCTGGCTTTGACTTTGCTAATGTGGGTTCGAATCCAAGTTACGGCGCCCATTTTTTAGTTGCTCTGATTTTATATAACAACCATTTAAAATAAATTGTCATGAGTCAATAACTAAATACTAATTAAATACCTATAGTCATCTATTGCCAACTTTGAGATGTCAAGTTACTTTCATAAACTCTACTGGGGTTTTATAATGCGCGTGAACGCAAAAGGGCGATTTCTGTATACGTGTTTTATCCTTTTTTTGACGCTAAACTAAAAAGGACCAACCATGTATATCCACGCACAACAAAGAGCTTGACCCCCGTATTGATAAACCATGCTATTAGACCTCATAGTCGATTTCCCTAAACGTCATTGGTTAGTTTTTGGCGCTAAATCAAAACAGACCAATCATGTACACAGAATTGGACACTTGGCAAAAAGCTTACATAAGTTTTGTTTATGAATACGGACCTGGAGGCCAATTCTCGTAATTTTAAATGTTCAAAATATCATTCCGATCTAGTCTCAGCGTCAAGAAAGTTGCAAATGGCATTCTCTTAAACCAATAATCAACGTCAAATGCACCTGGCTTAGCAGTAGTATTATACCGTTTTGGCTTCAGTCAACTTTTATTCTACATTCAATCTCATTACGACCTATGTTCACATTTGACGTTGATTATTGGTTTAAGAGAAAATCATTTGCAACTTTCTTGACGCTGAGACTAGATCGGAATGATATTTTGAACGTTTAAAATTACGAGAATTGGCCTTCAGGAATAAGGATGTTAGGGTATTATTTAAAAATATAAATGTGTATTACATTACAACTATAACATTTTAAACTTTGCGATATTAACGAAGTTATTCAAAAAATATCCCCATTTTTATCAAGTCAGTAGATTTGACATGCTACTATAAATATTATTACATAATCCCCCTGTGTGTTTACTTTATTTCAAACTATTAAGCGAGCCATCACACTGTAAACTTTTTCTATTCTGCCATTTACGTCAATATTCGAAAAGTTAGATAAGTTGACATACAGTACTACGTTCTACGATTAAACTTTTTTTTTTTTCCTTATGGCTACGATTAAACTTATGCGCATCGTAAATCTTATCCCATTTCGAAAATAGAATCATACTAATATTATAAATGTGAATGTAAGTTTGTTTGTTACGCTTTCACGCTAAAACTACATAACCGATCACAATGAAACTTTGTACACATATTCTTAGAGGTATAAGAAGTAACATGGGATACTTTTTATAAAAAAACTATTTGTTTGTTACGCTTTCACGCCTAAATCACTGAACCGATTTTGATGAATTTAATGTAGAGATAGATGGGACCCTAGAGACGGTTATAGGCTAAGTTTTATTTCGGATAAGTCTATTCACGCGTGCGGAGCCGCGAGCAAAAGCTAGTATGTGATAATCCAATGTTATTTTAATCTAAAAAATATATCGTATTTTTCTCTTGAGTGACTGACCGAAACCGGATCGCCATTCTTTGCATATTCATTGCATATTCATTGCATATTCATTGCATATTGAAGAGTATATATATACCTAATTAAAATCATAGTACTATATTTAGATTGTATGGTACGGTATATCTCATTCTGACGTCACGGGTTAAAGGATTCGAACAAATATTTTATAGCAAAGCACTTCTACCATAATTTATGACTCGTGTAAAGTAGTACAAAAAATACACGAAACGTAAAATATACTCTTATTCGACGCATAAAAGCGCATTACTCACTAAGATTTTACTGTCAAGCACGATGTAACCCTAACGCGGCGGGTAACACAAGCATTTTTCCCTTCAACTACCATCTCAAATTCCAAGAGGATCACATCCGCGCGACTCGGAACGACGTAATTTCCTGCGCGGGGCCAAAACGACCTGCCTCAACGAGATACCCCTTTGATAAAGGCCCGTATCATGTACTTAAGAGGGTTAAAGTAACTTTATTGGGCAGTTTGGAAGCAATTATCCTTTAATGAGTAAAACAACTAGGTCATGACTGTGTTGATAGTAAGGGCATGTCATTCATATATTAACACGTAATTTCATTATGAAAGGGTTAGTTGTGTCTTGGGGTTCAGTTTTATTTATTTATTTACACTTCATACAAGTCATGTAAAGGCGGACTTAATGCCGGAGGCATTCTCTGCCACTCAACCTAAGTACAGTTTTGTGTACTATAGCTTGTTCATGTAAATAGTTTAACTGTGGGGTGGTAACTTAAGAATAGTACCACCCTTCAACTCACAAAGGTTCATTTGTTAACGATCGTTTTCTTTTTTTATTAGCTTCAGTGACGAAACGATCAGGTCGCTTGCCTGGTGGTAAATGCCACGCCTGCTCATAAACAGAATCAACACCACACAGAACTTGGAATTACAAAGCACTACATGGCATTGGACTGCGCTCGTCACCCCGAGACATAATGTGTTAATTATACTGTTTTGGCTTCAGTCAACTTTTATTCTACATTCAATCTCATTACGATCTATGTTCACATTTGACGGTGATAATTGGTTTAAGAGAATGCCATTTACAACTTTCTTGACGCTGAGACTAGATCGGAATGATATTTTGAACATTTAAAATTACGAGAATTGGCCTTCTGACCCCACAGTAAGATACGTGTCGTGAGTATCAGGCACTACATGAGACTTTCGGTCTCACAACACTCAAACCCGAAACAAATATTTGTGGATATTTGTCTCGGTGCGGGGATCGATTCCACGGACTCACATTTCACAGTCAGTTACTCGCCCACTGCGCCACAGAGGCTGTACTGTATATATTTCGAAAACCATGTTCAGGTATGGTACTTTATTTTACGAAACACAGTTAGTTACACATACAAACTCTTTGATTATATAAGAACATCACTAATTTATGTTGTTAATTACACACATTACTAAACAACAAATAACATCTCTATTTATTATTTAGACGCCAAACCCACCTGTCAAGACACCAAACTCCACTAATATCTCAGACATTTCTCTCTATCTTCCCAAAAAGGGATGAAGCAACAATGGCAAAACATATTGCCGAACCTGTGTAACTGATTTGTATTCTTGAGGCGGACCGCTTGCGTTTTTTTTCCTACAACCAAATCAATAATACCGATGACCTATAAACATTTTCCTCGAAGGTTTTCAAACAGGTTTCTTCGGCCCATTTATTATTATTGCTCCCCCCATTAGTCAGGGAGCCCGCGCGCGGTTGAGGGTTCCCACGCGTACAATTACCATGCGGGTCGAATGTACCCGAGTTTTTTACAGTTTTCTTCATGTATTGGAGGTAATGATTAGCTTTGTAGGGTTAATAGCCATTTCAGTTAACGATATGAGGGTGAATGTATGTAGAGTTTATTGATTTATTTATTTACTTTCTGGCCAGTATCATGTTAATTAGAACAGTATATTTGTGTTCCCAAATAAGATGTGGAAAGTTAGTCAATTTAAAACTGACCCAGAATTTTAACCCTTAAATTTTAAGCCAGGACTCAATATATTCATTGTTAAATGGTCAAATTAAATACAATAAATACATTCCGTGGGACGACACGTTTCTTGAGAACACAGTATTCATTTAATTTTAAAATGCGTTATAATTTTATATTTTCATTGTTTTATCTGTATTTACCAATAAATAGGATTCTTATCTAGACATATCGGTTATCCGTCCGTTAGAGCTCTCATGCATAAACGACAGTTCTGCGACGTATAAATTTGTAGACTGAAATCTTTTTTATCCTGGCACAGTAAAGTGGGTACACTGAGTCTGATGGTAAGTACAGTGCAGTCCAAATGTCTATCGTCGAGAAACATTGTGTGTCTATACGGTCGCTAAATTATGCCAATTAACTTACTAGATATTCACTGGCAAACGCCGGAACGCGTCTCGGCTGAATGAACCACTATGGCGGGTTTTTCGCCATATTATGTACGGTGGTTGCTACCCAGTCAGGTGCAAGGATATATCAAGTACCAGGTGTACTTAGTTCGTAAGAAAACCCACACAGAAATATTTAAATGTACCTAATACGTCATATTTTATAAAGATTCATAATTCCTAAAGGAAACGTTCATTCCTTTGAAGTGTTATTAAATATTAAAACCACCTTACACGGCGAAAGGTCTTTAGAGCAACGTCAAATGGAACTAGTCACATAAGTTTTTCTTCTTTTTTATTTATGGCTTCGCAATAATATGCATTTCGCCAATGCCAAGTATATTATATTTTCAGGTTTTCACAAGAACGACGAACCACACTTGGTCACTTTCAAGGTCTTGTCCCACAGAACACATGAAGATACACATAAAGATATAGATACACATAACACATAAAGATTTTTTTCAACCGGAAAGGAACGAAGGAACAAAGTTGATCAAAAACCTCTAAATTAACTTATTTTAATCTTTCAAAACATTACAATAAGTAAATACCAAATAACATAACATAGTGTTTACCATTGATGTTTATTGCACAGGCTCTCCACCACTTTTATACAACTAACTCTAATATAAACTAGTTTAGGAAAAGTTAATAACGTGCAGTCGTCCGCACCATCAGAATTCCCACCAAAACTCCCGGCACATAAGAATATAAGTCGCTCTATTCTACAAAAAAGTAACTGGCGCCGCCGCCGCTGCCAAAAGCTTGTCACGCTATCTCCTCCGAAACCGCTGGGGGTATGGGTTCGAGACCGATACCAATCGATGCAGAATAATGTGGGGAAGAAAGTAACATATGTCTTATATTCGTCGGACTTCAAGTTTTTTATTTTATTTTATGTTTTGTGGAAAAACATGGGCAAAGCCCCTAGTATTATATAAAAAAAAATCGAACATATGCTCTAAATGTTTGGTATTTTATACTCTGTGGTATATATACTGTTTTTATAATTAAGAAATAATGAGATACCAGTTAGAATACTCGAAGTATAGACTAAATTATGTTTTGATAACTAAGATTCTTAAATTAAACAAATAGAGATTTTCAATTAATTTTGAGCACGTCTTCTTCAATCAACACTTTCCTTAATTAAAAGTTTAAACTGTATCACGACAGGAAAGTAAACTGTAAAAGAAAAATCAAGTGACCAAAGATAATATAACTATACAAGTGACGAAAACGACGCCACAACTTGTCTTTCTTTGTACGACAGTCATCTAATGAGATGAATATACACAAAAGAAATGTGTGTATTATGATAATAATCAGCAAGCCTCATTAACGGAAACGACGTCACACTTAGAGCCAACATGAAAAGAATAGGATATAAACGTCAATGATTTGAAGAGACACGATATAGTCCCAGAATTATTGAGGTTTTTCAAAATAATTGTTTAATGGTATAGCCACGATGTAGACTGTTTTGTCTGTTATGATATTGAGCTTATCGGACTGCCGGAACTACCAAATGAAAATCTCCAACATATTGCAATGCTTACTGCAAAGAAAATTGGAATCGATCTATCTGAATCTGACATAGACAGCATCTCACGAGTTGGACATAGAGGCAAATCCAGCGAAAATAGGGTAGATGAAAACAAAACATCGCGTCCAGTAATATTAAGGATGGTACGACACCTCAAACGAGAGGAATTTATTAAAGCCGCCAAAGTGAGACGCAACATTAACAGTTCCGACATTGTGCCAGGACTTGCTTCTACCCTATACATTAACGAAAGACTGACTAAAAATAATCGTCATTTATTTCGTGAGACGAGGCATCGTGCGAAGCAATACAACTTTAAATTTTGCTGGATTCGTAATGGAAACATTTATGTCCGCAAAGGTCCAAACAATCCCGCCATCCGTATTCCTTCTCAGGAAGATTTGGATAAGCAACTTGGAGCTGCGACCAAGACTACTCCTATGCCGATTCAACTGCCTGGTGAAGCACAGTGAAACAAGATATTTTATTCCTCACTCAACTATATTATGTTTTTTCTTCAGTTTATTACCTCTTTGTTTACATATTTTTAACTTTTAGTTTTCGTTCAATAATTGGTGCCGCACCTGTACACATGACACTTTTACACTAACACATATACAATTTTTACTTACTCAATACATGCACATACAATTTTTACTTAATCCATACATGCACACGTTACTCATAACAAATTTGGTTTATAAAACTAGTGGCTACATGATCTACCATCTCTCTACGGATTCTAAAATACTTAGTACAGTGGTTTTCGTTTTTTACGTAAATTGTTCTTGCAAACCTGTAATGATTCTAGCTCAGGATATGCTCTGTTTAATTAACAAACATTCGATTAGTAATTTTCCAACATGACTCCTTCAAGTCTAGACATTTTAAATGATATTAACCCCACGCTGAGCATTCAGTGTCATATGATTGATCTCTTAGAAAACTGCAAAACAATCTTAAGCGAAAGCTACAATTTCAAAATTATTAGTTATAATATTCGAAGCATTCGACATAATTTCAATGCTTTCCTAGTTGCTCTACAGAGACTGGAAATAGTTTTTGATGCCATTGTATTAACGGAATGTTGGCTCTCAGACAATGCAGAATTTTTTAACATCCCAGGCTATATCCGCTTTACTACAACGAAAACTATCAACCAAAATGGAGGTGTAGTTGCATATGTAAGATCTCATTGGTGCGCAAGTATGAGTGAACCCTTACTCGAGGAAGCAGAATTTTTGGCAATTAAACTACATGACATACACTTGCTATGCATATATAGGTCGCCTTCTTTCAAAAACACAAACAAGTTTTTATCCTCATTACATAAGGTTATTACCTCCATAAATTGTAGTGAATCGATAATTCTGGTGGGCGACATTAATATTAATTTACTAGCCACCCATGATTCTCAAACCTCCAACTATCTTTGTCTAATGGCGGAACTCAACTTACGACAAGTAATCGATAATCCCACCAGACTAGACTCCTGCTTAGACCATATTTTTATACGGTCAAAAACTGATGAAAGCCTTGGTGTTGTTTGTAAGGCCGACATCACTGACCACAACATGATTATTCTTGGAATAGCATCAGCAAGTACTAGACACCATAAACGTACCCGTATTATCCACACATTAGACAGATCAGCAATTCTAGAGGACCTAAAGCTTACGGATTGGTCAATGATATACTCTAGCTCAGATGTAAACTTTGCTGCAGAAACACTCACTACAATACTGAAGGATATCATTAACAAACACACTACAGCTAAACGTATCAGTCGTACTAGGTACACCCTAAAGCCCTGGATCACCCCCGGTCTAATCAAGTGCATGAAGCATCGTGATAAACTGCATTTAGATCTTCGTAACCACCCTAAAGATTCTGATATGACTGAGTGGAATGTTGTACCGGTGGCGAGCGACGGTAAAAAACAGTCCTATTACTTTGTGTTTCTCTTGTTTTAATCTCCAATAGTTATCACCAATATATATATTATTACCTAATTTAAATTCATTCCATAATATAGTTAAATTTTTCATTGTGAGTCTTTTCTTGGCTAATAAGTTGTGCATAACTTGCAAGTAATTATGCTTAGGTACTTTTTTTTTATTATATAATGAGTAACTGCTCGTCACGCGACTATTTACGAACTCGGGCGCCGGCCGTATGACGCAAGCGGACCCCGGAGTCCGGACCGCTGCCCGCTGCCCGCTGCCCATGGCCCATTGTTCGCGGCAGAAGCGTGCTTAGTTGTTTTTGTGTGTATATCTATATAAATCATGCGTTTAGATTTGTAAGTATTATTTTCTGTATAGCTACGTACCTTGTTTGATTCTGGAATATTTTAGCGATAGTGGGCTGATTTAGCTTCCGTACGTCACTTGTAGGTGGCTACTGAAAATCAGCGCTGTGTTATGGTTTTGTGCCACAACACAGCATCATGTTGAGTTAGCAACCTAGTTGTCACGGTGCAGGCGTGCAGCATTTTATATTTTATTTTACTTACTTTTAATTATGTTATTTATGTTTTGTTTTGTTGCATGCGTATCACTGGAGACAATAAATCATTTTTCTTTCTTCTTTCTTCTTCTTTGATAGAAAACACATTTATAACAGATATAAAAACTTCTGCAATGACCTACTACACAGAATAAAAAAATCGTATGAAAGTCAAGAACTACAGCAGAATAAAAATTATTCAAAAAGATTATGGAAAACGATCAAAAATATTTGCTCCCTCGACACTACAAAACAAGAACAATCAGAACTTTTAAAAATCAAATCTGATATTCCTTCATCTTTAAACTTCTGCAATGAATACTTCGTCAATGTTGGAAAAAATCTTGCACAAAATATTTTGACAAAACTGCGTAAAACAGAATCTGTTATAGCGCGGTCTCATAAATTAAGCCAAAGTCCACAATCATTCTTCTTACACCCTACAAACAAGTACTATAACAATAAAATTATTAACCAACTTAAATCTGACAGTGCACCTGGAATAGATGGGATTCTTGTCTCACTTGTTAAAAACGTTATGGAACAAATTACAGGGCCACTGACTCATATCTTAAATCTCAGTCTATCTACTGGAGTTTTTCCATGTGTATGGAAGGTGGCTAGCGTGGTCCCTATACATAAATGTGGTCCTAAGTCGTGCCCAGAAAACTACCGTCCAATTTCATTATTGCCAACTTTTGCAAAAATACTTGAAAAAATAGTGAATAGACAACTAATAAATTTTATAGAAAATAAGCTGTTTATACATCAATACGGTTTCAGACGTGGGCGCTCTACTGAGGATGCGGTGTCACATCTGACTAATCTTATCTCCTCACACACACACACACACATACACACACACACACACACACACACACACGTATGTAATTTTTTAGTAAATAATTATTATTATTATTATTGGTGTTTTGAGGGTGTCGTGAGAAAACAACATTGGGTACACTAAAATAATAATGGTGCGATATAATTGAGGAAGGATGGTAAAATGGTATAAAAGAGGTTGTCACCATAACTGAAGGCCTTTTGCCCGCAGTCAGTCAGCCAGTCTCCAGTTCAGTAAGACCAGTACTCAGTCGTCAGTCTAGGAGTTTATTACGCGGTAGCTCTGCTGGTTTACTATACGGTCCCAGTTGTTTTAGTTATAATTAATTAGAGAGCGGCCTATAGATAATCCTGTCATGGGGTTGTGGTCTGTAAAGCAGTAACATTGTAAAAGTAACCAATAAACCATGAGTTGAATTGATTACTGTCGTTTGGTAATAATAAAATAATACTCGTCTCACGTAACTTCTACTACATACATCGTACGTACACTCAAAAATCAGGTCATGAATATCCTTTATACACCATCAAGAGTTTAATTAATGGAATCCAGTTTTGGAGTCCAATTATCCGAGCACAGGTTGGAGGTCGCATCAAAAATGCGTACAATATAATTGGTGTAAATGAATTATGGGCCGTGGTTAATTTGATTAGTGACTGAGAGTGTGAATTTGTGACTTGAACCACATTTATTTGGATATAGGTACTACCGACACTGTTATTTTACTATCCTACTGCTATTATAAATGTGGAAGTTTGGATGTTTGTGAGTACAATAAATTCACAAACTCAATCACACCTTAACCGGCTGAACGACTTTCCATGGAATTTAGCACACAGGTAGATTATGACAAGGATTAGATCATAGGCTACTTTTATCCCGGAAAAGAGAGTTCACATAGGCGAGGCCGCGAGAAAAAGCTAGCGGACAGTAATTATAAATTATATTGAGATAAATAAATAAATAATAAATCCGTTGTCTCTGCCTACCCCTATGGGAAAACAGGCGTCAGTCTATGTATGTATGTATATAATTATTTAAATAATCCTTTAATCTATATTGATAGGATTGTCCTCAGAGGGGTTGACGTCAGACAGTCAGCTGAACCAAATATTTCTATTTGTGTTAAAAAACATGTTGTGTACGAGTGGGATACGGGTAAGTGGAAGATATTGACAGACCGATTCGGACTGTAAGTCGGCCACCAACATTTTAGACACAAAGCAAACCTCAACTTCACTAGTACACTCTACTGATTATCGGACGAGACAATAGTGAAACATGGTTCCCGTTGCGGATTGTGGGGGTTAGACAGCGGGTCGCCCCATATACCGTCAAATCTATAGTATTAGAAGGCAGATCCTTTCACGCTAGGCAGAGAGAAAGAATGATGCATCAGCCGTCATCCGATCATTCATTTATTCATCATCATCATTTCCGATAATAAATAAAAATGTCTAAATACATATCACGCATATGTGTATATACAAGAGATGCGGAATCAAGACGTGAAATAATGAGTTGAATTATCTATTGTTGTCATTCAAATACTTAACAAGATTTTTAGCTCGACTACTGAATAATTACTCGCAATTTATTTCCTTTGTTAATTATGTTAGCTACTTACTTTTTATTGCCTTTTTACTTTGTTAAAATCTTCTTTATTGGAACTAAGATTGGAACTGTTACGATCTCAAATAACAACTACTTCATTAATTATGGGTTGAAACATTATACTAAAACATATTTTGATAAAAAAATTATTAAAAAACAATTCCTCGTACGGGATAAAGTTGCTTCAATAAAAATATTTATCTTTATACAAGGTAATTCCATTACACAGACGGTGGCATCTTTGCGGCGACGAAATTAAATTATCATATTTTCAATGCGCTGCTTAGGTACGAGTACGTGCCGAATACTTGCGAATGTACCAACGTTTGCTTGCGGATGTTGACAGGCGTTAAAGCTCATAGACACGACATCCAGCAGACTTCTAAACTAAATAGGAAAATTTTTACGTCATCAAAATAACTTTTAGTGAAGAATATTCTATCCTGATCTAAAATATGACGAAATATATCGGATGTCTTTAGTCTAAAGCACTTTAGTGGTATCGCTACCAGAAAATAACTTAGGCTATGAATGTTTGATATTTGAGTGTAGTCTTGGGTAGTTCGCGAACGACCTAGGTGGGAAGAGCGCTCCTTTAGGTGAACTATGCGAACTAGTTCATTGATGATCTTAATTCATTTTTATATTCTTTTAGCGTCCGCTTTACTAGATAGTGGCGCTATGTAACCAACCGAGTTATTTACTTTTACTGTGTGCACCTTCATATTTCGATATCGATACTAAACAACTTCACATCCACATCTAATGTTTTGAACTAATGAATAAATAAATATTTGACAATATTCAATGTCTACTCGCGTAATCCGGATTTCTTATAAAAGTTTGAAATTCATCATAATGTAGCCTATGGTTAAAATTTTATGTTTCCTTTATTTAGTATTTACTAAATTATTTCAAAAAAAGAACTAATGGACTAATTGAGCGAACTAGTTCGCCATTGGATTATGAACTAAATTGAGCGCTCTCAGTGGTGACCGACTAGGCCCAAGACTATTTGAGTGGTAGAGTCACGCGGTAGACAGATAGTAGAGTGTTTTAGACAGTTTTGTCTAAAACATGATGGGTCGGCTAGACCGAGTTGTTGACATTGCTTCTCAGCAAACTGATGTAGATTAACGGCTTGCTACTACGTTTCGTATGGGCGGTGGATATCACTTACTATCAGGTGACCCACTTGATCGTTTGCCGGACTATGCAATAAAAAAGACGTTTAAATTCATACCACATTTAAGTATGAAGTCATAAGAGATCATCGTGAACCCATGTCAACACATTGTTAAATATCATCACCTGAAACACGACTCTCCAACCTTCAACCGTACAGTTAAATCGATAATCCCAAAACGCAAACCGGTACCATGTTGTACCAATCCGATTAAATCTAGACTTATAATGCTCGCATTGCTTTCTCGTAATGTCCCATCTCCTTAATTTTTTTTTAATACACCCACCAGTCACCCACACCGTCTTGACCCCATACTAAGTTAACCTGTATCGTGGGTATCAGGAACTACGAGGGACTTGCGGACCCACAACACCCAGATCCGAAACAAATATTTGTGGGTTACACAAACATTTGTCTCGGTGCGGGAATTGAACCCACAGCTGGCTTCGCAGCCGGCTACTCGCCCACTGCGCCCAGGAGCCTGCTTAAGTAGGCAAAACAAAAGCACATGTATTATAAGCATTCGCACAGATATTTCGCAGGCATTTTTATTTATGTGTGCGTAGATTTCGAGGGTAAACGTGTGCCAAGCGCGTCTAATGGGCTGAGCCGTGAGGCTTCAGCTGAAAATAAACAATGGCCGTTAATCTTTAATGAGTCGCTTACGACATACATCAGTATGAGCAGGTGGCTACACTTGTGTTATGAACATCTCCCTAAAGAAGGCTTTCGCGAAATGAAATTTTAGGCAAAATACGCAATACAAAATCACCCGTTTAGTGCCTTGGTTGCGCAGTTGTAATGCGTATGACTGAGGCTGACGCTGAAGTCTCGGGTTCGATCCCCGGGTCGGGTAAAAGTGATATTGGGTTTTTCTATTACATAATACTCAGTATCAGCCAGGAGTCTGGAATTGTGCCCGGTATAGCAATAGGCCTCCTCCTATCACATCATGGGACGGTGATACGCTCGGCGAAATTTGGGTGTACTGGTTACAGGCGTAAGTGCGTATGCATGTAAAATCACCCGTCTTCACAAATCCTAAAAGGCATTAAAATTATCACAAGTGCGCGCGAATGTGAAGGGATGCTAAATCCAATTTACAGGCAATACTTGATTTTTTTTTATGAAAGAGGCGGCATCGGAGCAAGCGGGTCACCTGATGGTGAGTGATCACCGCCGCCCATGGACACCGTCAATATCAGGGGATTTGTCGATGCGTTACTGGCCTAAAACATTGATCACTCTGTCACACTGTCGTGTTTTATAATTTTTTTTGATCGTATGTACATTTCACTGGGTGATAGGTCCTTTCGTATGCGAAGGGCCATCTGGGTTGGTACCACCGCTTTGTCTGTAGTATTTTGTCTACGAATCTTAACATGACAACGTGATTTTATCGAATGTTGCCATTTTTACCCAAGATATTTGTCGTCGGTCGATATATCGTGTTGCATATCCTAAGCCTGCTGAGTGCGCGCATATTACTTTAAAAGAGGGCCAAAGTTTTTCAACAAAATGTCGGGTGTCATTTTCGTGGTTTCTCGGGGTTTATTACGAAAATGACATCCATTTTCAAATTCAAGATGGCGGACATGTTTTTTTTTCACATATTAATACAAGATTTATTTACTTCTCTAGTACAGCAAGTTAATTCGCCATATCCGGATAAAGAAAGTTCCGTTTATTCCATAAAGATAATTAAAGAATCTTCCTTACCGAGCCTAAGGCGATAGTAGTCGGTGTTCCGTAGGAAATTAACGCTTTTTGTAAAAACGCTTATCATTAAGAAAAGATTAGTGAGCTTAACGACTACAGGATATTGCGTAATGACGTCACGGGAAGAAAAATTATCTTACATATTATGAAACTAAGTCTCCCCAGAGGGGTTGACGTCAGGCAGGCGGCCGATCGTAAAAACTACGAACTACATCTTTCTGGAACACGTGTTATTAATCATGTTGCGCCGACATCACTGCGAGTGGGATAAGGGCAGGTGAGAGACGAAAATTATGTCAATGTAGAATAACACAGTGTAGTTTTACCACTTTAAAACACATACAGTATGACGATATAAATTATGCGTTTCGGCGATGTTTATTTTTTTACGAATTACTACGAATCTGCAATCAATTATCGGTCATCCGAAATCGGAGATTCCCTCAAGAGAAAGATGTGCATAATCTTTTTTTATATTATTATAAATGACGAGGCGAAAGGTCGCTCGTCTTATGGTAAGTACTACTACTAGTGATCCCTGCCCATAAACAGAAGCAACGCCAATCAGAACTGTAGACACATACTAGTATAACCGAATGTAATACCAAGATATTGCATGTAATCACTACGAAACGCCGATGCACAGAGCTGGTACGTATTAATCCATTTACAGGTCCGTGTTCATATATGTACCGGCATAGATACATCATAAAGGATATTTGTTTATGTACCGGCTACTTGTTTACCTAGCGGTAGAGTGCCTTACCAACGTTTACGTTGACGGACCGGTACATCACTTGTTTACCTGTGATATAAATATATAAACATTACTAATTATGTAGAGATATTAGCTTTGATACCGTAACAGGACTGAAAGTTTATATTATGATGTTCCTCGTTTAGAATACTCTCCAAATCAAAAGGGTGCAATTCTTTTTTAAACGACGAAAAAAAATTGAGAAGGATCTCAATTCGACGCGTATATTTGTTTTTTTGTATAACCACGCATAACTTCGACAATGTGAACCCATTTGGATGATTCTTTTTTCATTTGAAAGAGTATAGCTCAAATTTGATCTCATTTGATTTACAGGACGAACATGCACTCCTAAATTGGGGAGGAAAAACCAAAACATTGTCATCCATGTACGTAATTTGATGATTATTTCACTATAAATAGTTAATGAAAAACATTTTAACACAAATAAAATCAACTCAAAAATCGAAAAAGGAAAAAATAAAAATAACCAATTTTGGGTTGGTGCTTTCAATCTGTGATTGACTATTAAATTGTAATAGTTTCTTAATTTTCTTTTAAGTATTTTTTATCCAATGTAACAACTACTGGTGAGTCTGCTAGTTAAAATAAATTTAGGCATAATGTATTCCGCAGATTCTTTTCTGAAGATCTATACAGAAATCAGAATCTTAAGAAAAAGTCCGACTACGATATGAAACAATAGAATAAGGTGTCTTATTATCTATGCTGATTCATGGAGCCTACTATGTTAACGCAATCACCTTATGTTGAACTCGTGAAATTGGCATTGAATGGTATACTTTTTACCAATTTCAAATGATAGAAATGTGATGAGGTTATGAACATTCGGCTCAAAGAATTCGGTGCTGATTTCACGAAGTTAGCGTAACGCGGTCGCGTTACGAGATTATACGGTCATGGGAAATAAGGCCCCTGATTTCACGAAGGCAATTCTCGTAATTTATAATGTTCAAAATATCATTCCGATTGAGTCTCAGTGTCAAGAAAATTGTAAATGGTAGTCTCCTAAACCAATAATCAACCTCAAATGTGAACATAGATCGTAATGAGATCGAAAGTAGAATTAAAATTAACTGAAGCCAAAACGGTATTATGCTAACATTTTTAAATAACACATGTCCCTAAATAAATGTCAAAATTGTAACTGAATTGAGATTGCAATGAGATCGAGATGAGACTATATTGACACCGGACTGAACTTAAAGTGGAGCATAATACATTTTTTTAGTAAAATCAAAATCTAATCTCAGTTCGGTTAAAATTCATTCGCAGTGTCAGTTAATAAGAAGGCCGACTCTGGCCCTAAGTAGGGATAACACCGAGCAGAAAGTACTAAGTAGATTTTCATATAATACTTAAGCGACCATCTCTCAATATCGGAAGCCTGATATGATCCTCTTGATATATGATCGGTAATAGAGAATAGATACGTCTGGCGTTATGAACCGCAAACCATCTGGCGCGCGCTAATTATTGTCTAACATGACGTTTACAAAACTTAATTAAACTTTAGGCGACTCTTGCAACCTATAGTTATAAACTAATGGCCATTCCCTATATTCTATCTATCGTCAAATTTGCTTACTGGCAGTAATATTTTGACACATTTTCTATGGAAGATCTGTCAAAACCCTATTGATAGTAAGCAAATCTATCTTTAAATAGAATATAGGGAACGGCCATAAGAATGTGTAAACATAGATAGGTTACATTCCAATATTCAGTACTACAGATATGGTAGGCGGAGACAACAGATTTCCATTTAACGCTATTATGGTAGTCTAATATAGAGCAATTACAACTTACAACATCAGGATTATATACCTACTTATTATAATAAACATATATACATTCATACGCACCCAAAGGATGTAATCCTCTATAGGTATATAATGTAGGTGTAACCAGTACACCTACATTTCGCCGAGCTTATTTCCATCCCATGATGGTAAGGGGCAAGTCTATCGTCCTACATATTATAGCAGAGGCCGGCAAACGAGCAAGTGGATCACCTGATGGTAAGTGATCTCCACCGCCCATGTACACCCACAATACTAGAAGCTTAATGGGCGCCTTGCCGGCCTTAAAGGAAAGGGATAATTAAGGGATTGGGAAGGGAGGGGGATTCTGGCCTCCTGATATCTGTCATCATACGAATCGCAGTAGCAAACTGATACTTTACGTCGATTTTCTGAAACAGTGGTAGCGACCCATTCATGCTATAATACTGTCTACAACACTGTCTACATTATGGCTCTACCACTCATACCACTTACTGAATATAGACTTCCGTCAATTTAAGCCAATCAAGTTTATCGTTTCACTTTGCTGCTAAGGTTTCTCGCCTCTCGGTGCCCCTTATCAGACTACCTGTCAGTCAAGGAAGTCCCATTCCCTATTCCGATAAGCTCTACAAAGCCTACATTAAAATCTGTCAAATAATTAAATAAAAGTTTTGTCACCAACAGTTACGAGTTACGATGAAACGATAAAATTGTTGACGTTACATTTTTCAATTTAGGTGTTTTTATAGCAATGGGATAATTATAGTGATTAAGAAGGGGAGGGGATATCTCACTCACCGTAGAATCGCAACAGCAAGCTGCTACTTCACATAGATTTTCTGTAATTGCTTGATTGAGCTGCTCTAATTCCAATTAAATATTGTAAAACTTTTATGCTCTAATAATTGTAAACTACTTGTTTTGAAAATAGCAACGCTGGAGTTCTTCTCTAGCGTAACAGCATTCCGAACTAGCGGTAGAATTTTGACGGAATCTAAATAATGTATAACAGTTTATGGATTCAATAAATATTTTGAATTAAAATTTATTCGACTGTGCTAACAACCCGGTCGAACCGGAAGCGTCAACAAGTTATGTAAGAAGAAAACGTATTAAAATCTGGTTTATCAGTCATCGAAACAAAAGTGCACATAGCCAGTTGAACTCACTAATCGGTAAACGATTAGCCATTTAAGTAAAACTTGGCGCGGTCAGTCTATGGATGGGTGACCGCTTTTTTAACTGTGCGTCTCCGTGCATCGGAGGGCACGTTAAAAATCGGTCCCGGATGTTATCAACTTCAGGTAGCTTTTTTAGTGTCAGACTAGATTGGCTACTAGCCATTCGATATAGAATAGAATAGTCTTTTTTTTAGCATAGGCCGGACAAATGAGTAAGTGGGTCACCTGATGGTAAGTGATCTCCACCGGCCATGTATGCCCACAATACGAAAAGAATAATGGGCGCGTTGCTGACATTAAAGGAAAGTGATAATTAAGGTATTGCGAAGGGATTTAGGATGTGGGTCTCCGGATATCTCATTCCCGTAGAAAACGCAGCAGCAAGCTGCTACTTTACGTCGGTTTTATGTGAGACAGTGGTAACGACCAGGACGAGCCTGCCCATTCATGCTGTAAAAAGTGTCTACAGCGTGGCTATACTACTCAAAAACATTATCGAAACATTTAAAAGCTTTAAAGTCTTAAAAGTATAAACAATACAGATATCATATCAAATGTTCAAACTTATCCAGATTGTTGTAGAGTTAAGGCGAATTGGAGCGATGTTGGTAACATTCATTACTTTAAGTTCAGAACTCGGCCATTGCTAACTTAATATCGGTTGGATCTTTTATCGAATGCCTCTACCGATAATTAGAAGTTATATTTACGGGTATTAGTAACTATTTCTATACTTAGATTAGATTAGCGTAATGAGGACGCTACCATATTAAATTTAGTTTGAAGATTAGATGACGGAGTATGAAGGAAACAGCGAACGTCACGCGATTTCATTTTGTTTTTTTTAGCACATATTCTATTTAAATAGTACTTATTATGTAAAAATTCGATTCAACAAAATTTAACTGCAATTATTTGCAAATATATTATGCAATATTCTTCTTCTATCGGGCCTTATCCCACTCGCAGTGGGATCAGCGCAACATGTTACAGAAAGATTTAGCTTGTAGTTTTTACGACCGGCCGGTTAAACAATATTGCGTTAAAATATTCTTGAATTTTTATAGCGTATATCAGGAAACGAGCAAGTGAGTCACCTGATGGTAAGTGATATCCACCGCTCATGAACGGCCACAACACCAGAAGAATCGCGGTTGCGTGGCCAAAGAAAAGGAATTATTAAGGGATTGGGGAGGGAAGGGGGATTTGAGCCTCCGGGTAGCGCACTCACCATACGAGACGCCGCAGCAAGCAGCTACTATACGGCGGTTTTCTGTGACTCAGTGGTAACAACCAGGTTGTTCATTCATGCTGTGGCCGAAACTGTCTACAGCTCTACCACTCAAAAATATATGTAGAAGGTACTCACAAGTATACATTATTATTATATCCAATGTTACTTTACAAATACATAGAAATACAAGCAACATGTTCCAACGTTGTGGCATCCCCGCATGTTAATTGGCACTTATTCTATCGAGCTAAACAGGTTTCTATTAGCTCCACAGTGGCTTATATAACCAATCAAATATAACCAATCAATACTTTTTACTGTAGGTATAAAGACATTCCAACTCCTCCCTAACTTTCTATTTTATTTACTAGGGGCTTTCGCCATGTTTTTCCACAAAACATAAAATAAAAAAAAACTTAAAGTCCGACGAATCTGAGACATACCTTACTTTTTTCCCCACATTATTCTGGAACGATTGGTCGATATCAATCGATGCAGAATAATGTGGGTCTCGACCCCATACCCCCAGCGGTTTCGGAGGAGATAGCGTGACAAGCTTTTGGCAACGGTGGCAGTGTAGGTTTTTTTTTTAGAATAGAGAGAAGAGAGATTTCCTTGCGGGATAAAGACACATTTCCATTCCCAGAGACTCGCCGAGCTTCATTGCTCGGTGTCGAAATATGCGTGCCATTGTCGATCCTGGCTTACAGGAATTACAGTGGCGGGTGTGTGGGGGGGATAGTCTCGTGTATATGACAGCCTCCGTGGTGCAGCGGGCGAGTAGCCGGCTGCGAAGCGAGAGGCTGTGGGTTCGATTCCCACACCTAGACAGATGTTTGTCTAATCCACCAATATTTGTTTCTGGTCTGGGTGTTGTGGGACCGCAAGTTCCTTGAAGTTCCTGATACCCACCATACAGGTTTACCTAGTGTGGGGTCAGGACTATGTGTGTAACTGTTGGGTGTATTTATTTATTTATTATATAGTGATACTGATAGCAGTAATAGTTCAGCGGGGAGTGGTACGGACTGCCGAGACGAAAGTCGCAGGTTCGAAATCAACCCCAAGAGCATGCAACTTTTCTAAGTTACATGTATATTAATTTTTGATTATCGCTTGCTTTAACGCTGAAGGAAACATCGTGAGAAAACCTGCATACCTGAGAAGTTCTCCATAAGAATTTCGAAGGTATGTGAAGTCTGCCAACCCGCATTAGGTCAGCGTAGTAGACTAAGGCCTAACCCCTCTCATTCAGTAGAGGAGATCCCTGCCCATCAGTGGGGCATGTATAATACGGGGCTACTAAAAAAAACTTTTTACTGTAGATATTTCTATTTCTTTCAGCCTAGATAACCCGGCTTAAGCCAAGGTCCGCCTTCCTATCATGATTTGACGGTGGATTTATAGTAATTTAAACAGCATTGTATGTTGCTTACTGTAAACCCCTGGTTCACCACCTCTGAGTAAGTGCCTATTACCAAATAAAATATGATACGTTCAAATACAAACGGCATGCTCTGACATGTTCTTTCGACTTGGCGTTATTCCGGTTTAATGCCAAGGTCCGCCTTACCATCATGGTGTGACGGTAATTGGTATTATATGGCACCAACCCACAATAGCAACCAATTTTCGAAATCGACTCGTCCGTAAATCAGCAGAGTGTACCACGTTCAGGTAAGAATGGCTTTGGACCTAAGATGCTGGTGGTTCACTTACACTGCACTGTAACAAAGGAATCAATTATATTGCACTATAAATATTAAGTAGTCCTGAACACACAGTAAATACAATTGATAGCCTCCGTGGCGCAGCGGGCGAGTAGCCGGTTGCGAAGCGTGAGGCCGTGGGTTCGATTCCCGCACCTAGACAAATGTTTGTCTGATTCACAAATATTTGTCTTGGGTTTGGGTGTTGTGGGACCGCAAGTTCCTCGTAGTTCCTGATACCCACGATACAGGTTTACCTAGTGTGGGGTCAGGACTATGTGTGTGACTGTTGGGTGTATTTATTATTTAATTATTTATTTATTGTGTCGTAGGTATCAGGAACTACGAGAGACTTTTGCTCTCACAACACCCAGACCCGAAACAAATATGTACGAATGCATTTGTCTCAGTGCGGGAATCGAACCTGCGACCCATAGTTTTACACTCAGCTACTTGCCCACTGCTCCACAGAAGCTATTAACTATGGTGTGGTCTGTTTATCCATTGAAGTAGATTAACAATTATACCTACTAGCTTTAAATAATGACGAAAAAATGTCGATAATTTGAATCGGATAGACTCACAGATAGATCACATAGATACTGACAATGGAAATAGATATTTGAGTGAATCTCTCAAAGAAAATAAACATCGGATTTAATCATATTGAAAGCGAGTCACAAATCCGTGTCACGTAGACGAGAAATCGAAGTAAATGCCAGTGGTTACAAGAAAAACAAACTACAAGGACAATATTTAAGAAGTAAGTTAAAGAAAGAAACGTGATGTAGACGTAAGTAAAGAATACATACACAGAAAACCACATTTATTAACCACAGCTTACTTACTAGGTGGTAGGTCTCTCGTATGCGAAAGGCCGTCTGGGTAGGTACCACTGCTTTGTCTATATCTGCCGCCAAGCAGCAGTATGTAAACATTGTTGTGTTCGGGTTTGAAGGACATTGAATCCAGTGAAATTACTGGTCGTTATGTGACTTAACACCTTATGTCTCCTGAGACCTCACCCTCACCCTGGTGACGAGCGCAGTTCAGTGTCATGCAGTAATTCATAATAATACGTTTTGGTTGGTGTTGATGTGTTTATGGGCAGGCGTAACGCTTACCATCAGGCGGCGTGCTCGTCTCGTCATTTGTAGCTAATAAAAAAACAGGATATCTTTTAGTCTCGGATTTGAATTAAAAGAATATTCGCATATTTCTATAGGATACTAGAATCTTTGGAGTATAGGTTTTGATTTGTATGTCCTCATAGCCCTATTTATGGAGAGAGTTTTGCACCTCACAAAGGAGAGATTATTACAAAAAACTGTTATTTATCAAACAGACTGAAAAAAAGACTTATGTTGCGGCCGAGTGCCGATATTCTGTTCTAGTCTCGCCTATATCGTACAAGAATTTGTGACCATCAAACCCGACACAAATATTTGTGTCGGGTCTGGGTGTTGTGGAACCGCAAGTCCTTCATAGTTCGTGATTCCCACGATACAGGTTAGTGTGGGGTCAGAACTTTGGTGTGACTGTTGGGTGTATTTATTATTATTTTATGCTTTAATATTTTCAATAAAAATACTCTACTTACAAAATCTACTATAAGTAATCTGGTTGGGCGTGTAAATAGAAAAATAGTAAATCGGAACTTCCAAGGCCGGGAGTATGGTGGAGCCGCCTAGTGTTCCTCTAGGATGAATTATCGGCGTCGGCATGGTCTGGGTGGAATTGTTTATCCAACCTGCTTGACGCGAGCTAGGCGTATCACTTCCTTGGCCGCCAGACTCATTTGCGTGCTCCGTTCATTTGATACGGGCAGGCAAACGTCACATCATTTTTTAAATTCTCATCTTTTGTCACTTCTTGTCATTACTCTAAAAAATTACTTTCATCTTATATTTTTTCGTCCGGTTTTCTTCAAACTATGGTTGGGCGTGTAAATAGCCCAACCACGAAACGAGCCAAGGGGCTCGGTCGAGCAAAACCTATACGTTCCCTCTAGGCGAGCACAACGAAGGTATTGGTCTGCGTGAAAAAAGTGTACCACCAACCTGCAGTCCAGAGCCAGGCACACCACTCCGTGATCATCAGGCAGCTCGAAGACGGCGCTCCGCTGATCTTCAACGGGCCGTGCGCCGGGTGAAGCGTAACGAAGTCGATGGTGGCGACGAAACAAAACTATGACGACTGGTGTCGGTGCATAATGTGTCCGTGTAGCGAGAGAAAAGTATATGGAAGAATAGTGTATTAAACAGAAAATGGTAACTCGCAAGTGCGAAGAAAACCGGAACGAAAAGTAAAATAGATGAAAGTTAATTTTAAGATTAATGACAAGAAGAGATTTCAAAAAAGATGTGACGTTTGCCTGCCCGTATCAAATCAACGGAACACGCAAACGAGGCCGGCGGCCACGGAGGTGATACGCCTAGCTCGCGCCTAGCAGGTTGGATAAACAATTCCACCCAGACCATGCCCACGCCGATAAGTCAACCTAGAGGAACACTAGGCGGCTCCACCATAATCTTATATTTTTCTCCTCGTGAAATTTGCCTCCTCAAGCATTTTGGCATCGCCGCATATCTCGGGCACCTCTAAATGCAGTCTATGTTACTCTGTGGTCTACCACACCAGTGCGATTCAAAATTAACACAATATATTATACCTACAGTTATTTACATACTACAGGTATATACAGGTTATGACACAAGTTGTATAAAGTATAAGAGAATTTCAACTGTTATTTTTCTGAAAGGCGTTTTTATATTTGTAAGTATACAAGTGCATATATTTTATGCCATAAAAACTAAATTTATCGTATCATTGAAATTCTACAATAATAATATATTCGAACAAACGAAGACTGATTTTAAACTGTTACTCGTTCATAAACTGTAAGACCCGTTTGCACGACGATCCTTAATCGGATTTAACCACTAAACATGTTTACATAATATGAAAATTTTCATACGAATTAAAGTTTTATAAATAGGTTAATCGCTAGATTAAACACCATTTAGGATCGTTGTGAAAGTCGGTATTAATCATCCAAAAACTGAAATTAAAATTGAAAACAAAATAATATAACACATTTTCGCAATTTTATACTTATAAACAATAAACCGTAACTCGAAACCAATCTTCCTCTTCCATATCTATACAAACTGCAGTATCAAATCTGTCAGTAACAAGCAACTTGAGCAGCAAATATCAGATACGTCAAATTGTGTGAAGTCTACGCGAACAAGCTGAAAACCAGCTTTCAACTTACGAAGCTACAAATAACTGTATTTCGAACTGCAATAAGGTTTCGCGAACAGGATTTTTCCTTATACGAGTACGATATGTGTCAGCGGTTCTTTTAAAAGTTCTTCTTATTTATTTTTATTTTTAGTCATCAGCCCCATATTAAATCTAATACTTTTGAGTGGTACTTTTGTAAGTGGTAGAGCCACGCTGTAGACAGTTTTGTCTACAACATGAATGGGCCGACTTATCCGGGTCGTTAATACTGTCTCACAGAAAACCGGCATAAAGTAGCAGCTTGCTGCTGCGTTTCGTTCGGTGAGTGCGATATCCGGAGACCCAAATCCCCTCCTTACCAATCCCTTAATTATCCCTTTATTTTAAGGTCGGCAACGTGCCCATGACTCTTTTTGTATCGTGGTCGTACATGGGCGGTACATCACTTACCATCAGGTGACCCACTTGATCGTTTGCCAGTAATTAATATCAGTATGGGTCATTGGGATGCCCTTCAAATACGAAATCACTTCATGACACCAAAAGCATAATTGAATCTGAATACAAAAGTATCTCTAGTATCCATAGTATCCCTCTATAACGTCTTGCCCACTCCTTTAGCAGCAATGGCTTCTACTTTAGTAACATAATCTTCAAACATTGCTTAAAACAACTACATACTTGATGAAATTACTATTCAAACAATAAACCTGCATTCAGTTCAGTCCATTCACTACACACACACACACACACACACACCCACAGATAGACAAACGGATTCAAACTTATAACACCCCTCTTTTCTCGGGGGTTAAAATGCTCAATACGCATTACGTAAATGTATTGAGAAACTATTCAATCTCTACAATTGGCTTTTAATCATATGTGGTGTACCTAAATTATATGTGGTATACCTAAATTATTTACAGCTTTACATCCTTCACTATTTGTTTAGCTAATTATATACAAACATAGCTAACAGGCGTCCATAAAATAAACGTTTACAAAACGCAGTAGCAGTAAGCACACATTAAGTAAATAAACTATCCATTAAGCTCATACCATGAGTGAGTTTGTAATTAACGCAAGAATTCCTTGCACGTAGCACCGAATAATAGCACGTTAAGGTGGTACAGATGTAGGTCAGACGGTCGAGCTGTCAGCTCATTCAGCATTAATGCTTATTGTGCAGCTCTGTCGTGTTTACGTACCTGAACGTTAGTGTAATGCCTCCGCACACAACGACTGTTTTGTTTATATTTACTTTAATACTGTTTAAAGTGTACAGGTCATTTGAATCTGCCTTGCTTCCATTTTAATGACGTTCTTACTATCTAGATCTGCTTACAGCTTTATCGTGTCATACTTATTAACTCTACTCGTTGATCTATTAATGCTTGAAAGGCTTAAGTGACCTCTATTCGAGTACCAATTAAGTCATATTTAATAGTCATAGTCAATTTAGTCATATGATTAAATCTCCTTTATTAAAATATAAAATAGTAGTCTGGTGGTAACAGCATAATTTAGAAATCTCCAAGTTTTGTGATGCAAGTGGGCTTAAGTTAATACAAAATTTACATGAAAGTAGGCAAGTAGCACTACCGCATAATAGTATTCTCTGTGCACAATGCTTTAGTGGAACCCTGCGAGCCGAACCCGGTCATGAATTTCAACCTACCCGTCATTCCTTTGCATAGCGTCCCCGTTGACTGAATAAATATTTACGTAAAACTTCATTCTTTGTTATTTACTATCTATTTCCGAAGTTGAGCCTTCCGTGTTTTTCGTAGAAACATTCGATGTTTACTTCTTCGATAGGCTCATAGCACTTTTTATGGTAAGTACTGAAAGAATTGCTTTTCTTTAGTTTGTTTTTATAATCGGTCGTCTGTTACTACTAGAAAAAGGGGGTCGGTGTTCATGTTGGATAAATACCCTTCTTCAAGGACGTATCATCGTTCGACTCGCCCCAATATGGCTTTGGGCATAAATATTTCAAACCACTCAGCTTAACTACAACAGATTCCATCCACAAAATAAGTGGAAAGTTGCACCGTTCATAAAGTATTCATTGTAATACAAGTTTTATGAAATCATCCTGTGCACGTGCCATAACCGTAGGCAAACGGCAAACTCCCTTAATCCCCGTGCACTGGCCATGCTGACAACACTCTACTATCAATAATTCACGGCACAATCTTACCGTCGGCACACGAATATTATTTTAATAAAAAAATCTGTCCCTGCCATGAAGGCTGGCTGAATATAAACGACGAATCAGCGTACCTTCGTATATTGAAAGTTATGGACAAACAAATGAATCTGGGACCTTGGAAAAGGTTTATAACACAAGATAATTATGTAAACGAGCAAATAGGTCACGCGATGGTATGTGATCACCACCAACACAATGCCACAGGAACCACCGATCTTCTAAGATAGGAACATGGAAAGGGACTGGGCTATTTCTTTGGTTTCTAGGAGTCTCACTGACTGAGTCTCATTTTAGTGGTAGAGCCACGCTGTAAAGAGTTTTATCTACAGCATAAAGTGGCTGGCATAACCAGTTTGTTACCACAGAGAACCAACGTGATATAGCTTGCTGTTTCATTTCGTACGGTGAGTGAGATATCCTGAGGCCCAAATCCCTCTCCCGTTCCAAATCCCTTTAATTCTCTTTCTTTGACCTTAAGGTCAGCGTCCATTAATCTTTAAGTATTAAGGATGTTCATAGGCGATGGAGATCACTTACCATCAGGTGAACCATTTACTCATTTGCCGGTCTCTGCTAAAAAAAAAACAATTCTAACGCATAATTGCGACTCCAGTCGGTTTTTAATGAGTCACTGGCACTAAACCAGTCGAACCGGCCCAGTGTACATGGAACTGGCTACATCACTTCTCTACCACTTTTTAAATTATGATGTCATAGATTTTGCAAAAAAATATCAAATTGTATGAAATCATCAACCGTCACGTCACATCAATATTAAGGCTTGCAATACAATGGAATGTTTTGCTTTGTTACCATTTCCACATTTATTATGTTTATGCTTTACGTGATCTACATCATCCATACTATAACTACCTTTCGGTAAGTTACGTTTTTGGGACACCTCGTCTGCAGATTACATATTGCAATATAAGGCTCCATAAACTAGGTATATTACAAAGATACCTTTGAGGAAGAGCCAAAGAAAAATTGTATTTATTATGTTTGTAAGTAATTTATATTGGCAACTATTTTGGACAAGTTAACATCAAAGTAGAATAAAATGTCACGAAACCGTTGAAAGCAAAAAACGCAGTAATCTATCATGAAATATAACACAACTAACGTCAATTACCTATAGTTGGTTCTCGTTACGGGTTATCGTCGGTATACTGCTTGTAAATTTTGGAGACCCTTCCTATAATACCAGATATGATAAGGAATGTTCCTTTATAGGGTTCTGCAACCATAGGCTAACTGAACTTAATAGGGTACAGCCTATGGTAGTGAACCCTTGTAGGCTTAGTTATACTAAGCCATTTTGTAGTCTTAGTAATAACTAAGCCTACGTGGACCGTCTATCTATCTGTCTTTGGAACCGCAACAGGTACCTAACTTATTACCAAAAAAATAATAAAAATAACAAATTTAGGGGTGAGTATGGAACACTCGGTTCGCGAGTCCGACTGACATTTCATCGGCTTTTTGTACACCTAACCGTGTTTAATATTTAGGAGTCTGAGTAAGCTTTATTTAACGGATCATAAAAGAGCTCCAGAATGCATATACATTTATACTTTATGACAACATTAAAATATATCACCGACCTGTTTAATTATTAAACTGGGGGAAAGGTGGGTTTATACGAACTTAAGCATTATACCGTTGAACTTAGACATTACATCTGGTTTTATTTAGATTTTATTATTAACTAGATTTTTCTCGCAGCTGCACTCGCGTCAATATTTATTTCCAGGAAAAAAGTAACTTATTTCTTTACTCCAGGTCATGCTCTAGTTGTGTGTGTACATGATTATTAAACATCCAAATTCACAAACTCACAAACATCTCAACTTTCACATTCATAATATAAGTAGGTGTTTTCTCCTTATCCCACTCGTAGTGGGGTCGGCGCAACATGCTTTTAACACATGTTCCAGAAAGATTTTGCCGTGTAGTTTTTACGACCGGCCACCTGCAAAACTTGTGGGGAGACTCTGTTTTCTGCTTCTGGGCAGGTACAGTGTAGTGCCATGCAGTACCTACATTGTAATTCATTCTGGAAGATGTGCTACTGTTTATGGTAGGTGTTTACCATCAGACGAGTGAGCTGCTCGTCGTCATTCAGCCTAATAATAAAACATACATACATACATACATAGACTCACGCCTGTAATCCCTGAAGGGGTAGGCAGAGGTGTAACCAGTACCCCCACATTTCGCCGAGCGTATCGTCGTCCCTTATGTGATAGGGGGCGAGCCTATCGCCATGCCGGGCACAAATTCCAGACTCCGGGCTAATACTAAGTATTTTCGTAATAGAAAAACCCAATACCACTTTAACCGACCCGGGGATCGGACCCGAGACCTCAGCGTTGGCCCCAATCGTAACGCGTACGCTTTACAACTGCGCCACCGAGGCAGAGTAATAATAAAAATAGTATGTTTATCCAAATATATTCTTTCAGTGAAACAGCAACGATGACAACTTGGCAGACGATATGGAGGTGAAAAAGCATGAAAAGCCCGGCAGCCTATCGCCAGTGAAGCCGGCGCTGAAACGAGATAGTGGAGAAGAGGGCAGGACCTCCAGGTCGAGCAGCAGGGCAGATAAGGAGTTGAAACTACCGCCGGAGAAGTCGCCTAGTGAAGATGGAGTGAGGAAGGAGAGAAGATTGTCTAAGGCTAGTGAAGGATCAAGGGAAAACCTTGAAAGGTAAAGAAATAGTTTATTCAATTACCATAATAATACCAACCCAATCAATGCTCGTTGACGTCACCACTTCGCATGACGAGAACCTCGTAAAAGCCGAAAAAGATAAAACTACCAAATATCTGATTATATCTCTAGATCTGGCACACGATGTTACTGACATGTGAGATGTGAAATCAACAATCATTGCCCGATAGTGGTTACTGTTAATCTGTTGATATCAAAGAGCCTTGACCAACACCTCCAGAGCCTCGCAATTGGTATTTGGGTCAGGAGCCAGATTCAGAAGGCACAGTACTCATTATAGAGGTTACTCACTCTGGGGCTCTAACCACCGGCGGCTTAAATCCTCGGCCTCACCATTGGAGAGTGATCTGTTTTTAAAATAAAGAGTACATACTAGCCCTTTAATATATAGGTCCTACTGCTGGGCACGCGCTTCCTCTATTAATGAGAGGGATTAGGTCCACCACGCTGGCTTAATGCGGGTTGATAAAGTTTATATACCTTCGAAATTCTCATGGAGAATTCTCAGGTTATCAGGTTTCCTCACAATATTTAGGTACCATCGCGTTAAAGCGAGCGATAATTAATAATGAATATACACAAGTTCTAAAAGTCAGAAGGGTGCGCGCTGGCGCTGGTTTTGAACCGGCGACTTTCGTCTCGATAGTCCGAAGCACTTTCCGCTTTTTAGGATACATAGGTACATACGCAGGAGTAGTCAGCTATAAAACATAGGCCACGGGTTTAATCCCTGAACGGGAAAACAAAAAACAAGGTTTTTTAATTTTACTAGCCGGAATGACAAAACGAGCAGCTCTCCTGATGATAAGCGCCACGCCTGCTCATAAACAGGTGCAATTATCTTTGAATTACAGAGCACTGCTTGACACTGCTTTTCACCCCGAGACATAAAATGTTAATTCTCATAATGTCCACATATTTTACTGGTTTCAATGTCCATCAAACTGTAACACAATAGTGCTCACATACTTCTGTTTGTATCTTAGTATGGACTATGTATATGACTTCGAGTGTATTTAATATCACTATGGTGTAAAGAAATAAATTAACCCCATTATGCGCCTAAAACTGTACTATAGAAAACCATAATATCAAATATATAAACATGCAATAACAACAATATGAAATATTCAAAAACGTCTGAAGTAAACATGCAAACTTGAATTTGCATATAATCCGGTCCTCAGGCATAAAGCAACTGCAATAAAACAAAGCAATCTCAACCACGACATTACACTAAAATTAATATCCAAGGTACGGATTTCAGGTCATCCATACTTAGAATGTACACGACATTGCACAAAACATGGCACATAGCAACATGTAAAACTAATTAAAATGTACAGAATAATCTATCAAAATTTAAATTCTATTCGTCCAACGAACAACTTATTATTTACTGCTTACATAACAAAGTCTATTTATAAATAAAGACGAAATGATTTTTTGTACCGGAATCACTTGAGAACGGGTGGACCGATTAAGCATTTCTTTTTTATTTATTCGCTATAATTTGAAAAAAGTTTGTTGGAAATAAAAATTGGAAAAGCTGCCCTAAAAAATTCTAATAGTAAAAAACTAAATTGCTTTTTCTATGGAATTATTGTATGATAGTCGGAAATTCGAACAAACTGTAAAAATCATAATTTTTATATGCGCTCTCAATAATAAATGGCTATAAGGAATGTATGAAATGATGTATGAATGTGGAAGAGGCGAAAGAGATGTGTCAGGATCGTAACTTGTGTCACTCAATAGTGTCTGCCTACCCCCATGGGGCATAGGTGTAAATATGTATGTTAATATTAAAAGGGGGAGGTTAAACTTTTTTTTTTTTCTCTTTATTTAAGGAGCTTTATCGCTGAGCGATAATGCCGCTCCGTAAAAAAATACAAGTAATACTTAGAACTAATTAATCTAATTTGTTGCAGTATGTTGTCACTATATATATTATTATTATTATTTTTTTTTTTTTTTTTTATTATGAACTCATATCGCAATCTACCTATGCATGCCTATATCGTACAACTTGTATATAAGTTTGGCTTCATCTGACAGTGGATGAGCCAAAATACAATTTACATTTCCTGTTCTTTTGAGGTTTGAACAATTATTTTTCCTAAATGCATCGTTCCGGGCACATTCCATCAATATGTGGTAGATGTCTTCCTGTGAGTCACAGTCAGGGCAATTTAGAGGTTAAACTTTGTACGCAACTTTTTTTTATGGAACCGAACAAGACTGTTAAATCGAGTACAAAAATTGTTCAAAAAAAAAGGAAATACGTGTTTCACCTTTTTTTAAATTCCATTTGCAAAAAGTGGGGGTTGGGAATTGAAATTTGTAGTTTTGTGTCTTACAATGTAACTTTTGAATAACTTGACTGATGAAGGTCTTATTCACATCATATATAGTTCATAGCTATATATCATCACGTTACTATTCACGGGAGTGGAGCAGTAATATGCATGTGAGTTGAACCGCGGAGGGCAGCTATCATAATATAAAATTATCCCGATTCAATTAAGATAATTTAAGAAATTAATAGGCTGTACAAATTAGAGCTTCATCTTAAACCCATTCGCTTTCTAATGACTTCATAACTTTAAAGATGAAGCTAAAATGGCCGTAATCGATACTAATTTCATCATCGATTACAAGTTAAGCTGTGATTCTCTGGTAATTATCGTTTTATTACAATTTATAACTTTGGTGTTCTATTTTTATCATGCTATTTATGAATCAATAGGTGTTCGGAATCCCGCGTTACCTTCCATCCTTTAGTATACATATTATGAAAACTATCAATGCTAAACGTGAACGGTATAATAAAAAAACCAACATTAGTTATTTAGAGTAACGACTGCGCTACATTTTAATATTTTGTTACGAAGTACTATATTTTCAATTACCATAATGTGAATGGTAGATCCACGCTGTAGACAGTTTTGTCCACGAATGGGCCGGCTCGTCTGGGTCGTTACTACTGTCTTATAGAAAACCGGCGTAAAGTAGCAGCTTGCTGCAGCATTTCGTACGGTGAGTGAGATATCCCGAGGCCCAAATCCCCTTCCCCTTTCCAATTCCTTACTTATTTCTCTTAAAGTCACCAACGCGTCCATGATTATTTTGGTATTGTGGGCGTACATAGGTGGTGGAGATCACTTACCATCAGGTGACCCACTTGATAATTTGCTGGCCTATGGTAAAAGAAAATACAGTGACGATTACGCTACATTTTTAGATTTTTTGTTACGGAGACCTATATTTTCAATTAACTTCATTAGTTTTCGCGGAATAATAACACGTATAAAATTATTTGCTACAATTTTAATAATTAATAGAAGTTAGTTATTGATTTGATTATAAAGGGAAGCCGGATGTAATCGTGTTGTATGGAGCGTTGGCTACTGTAACTGTACTGTATACTAGGCCTTTGCGAGCAACACGCGACACTTTACAATTTATTAGAAACATTCCGACGCTACTAACTACACTTTCACAACAATGCGCGCTAGATATATGTACACAAAATACACCGCGATTTACTATTGCTTGTCGCCACATGGTTATTTAGGAGTATTGTAGATTAGGTAGAAACGTGAATATAATCGTTTACGAAGTAAACAGCGTTCTAGCAAAACATTTTGCCTTTCCCAAACATAGGAATGTTAAAGATCCATTGTTACTAATATTATATTTGTTACCGCCCACTTTTACTTTGCACTATACCTTACTAATATATACATAATAAATAAAGTCTGTCTGTTTATCCGCTAACTTCTCCTAAAGCACGCTACGGATTTAATACTGTTTTCACTAGAAAATCTAGACTCTCATAATTTTCTTTACTTAGTTTCATTTACCATCTTTGAATGTTCTTGAAACGCATAATCATATTTTTTTACCACAGACAAGACTCAAAATCAACATCGCTATCGAGTCCGAAAGTGTCACGGAAATACTTCACAAACTGGCGGCAAGCATGTGACAAGACCAAAGACAAAACCAAAGAGCTGTTGAAGCGGTGGCGGACATTACCCGAAGCTGAAGGTAGTGAGGGGCTGATGGAAGCCGCGGGGCAAAGTCACGACGAAAAACATAAAGGATGGAGTGTTCACGTTTGGAGTAAGTATCATTTACTAGTTAGTAGGGCATGCGAGGGCCCGTCTGCGTTGGTGTCACCGTTTTGTCTATTTCTGCCGCAAAGTGTGCAAGCATTGTTGTGTGTCGGTTTGAAAGGACACTGAAGTCAGTGAAGTAACTAGGTATTATGATCAAAATTATATCTCGGGGTGATGAACGCAGTCGAGTACCATGTAGTGCGTGGCGTTTACCATCAGGCGAGTGACCTGCTCGTTTCGTAATTCAAGCTAATAAAAAAAAATATTGGACAGTTAGTTATTTTTTCAAGCTTATTTTTTTTAAGTTTTTAGTCTTAATAGCAGAACCTCGCTCACAGTTCTGTCTACAGCATGAATAGGCCTGCTTGACCGGGGCGGTACCACTGTCTCAAAAAATACCGGCGGTGGCAATTTGTTGTTACGTGTCGTACAGTAATCGAAATTTCCGGAGGCCCACATCCTCCTCCCCTTCCCAATCCCCATTTATTTCGTTTGACGTCGGAAACGCACCTATAATTCTTCTAGTTTTGTGGGCGTTTATGGGTGGTGGAGATCACTTAAAATTAGGTGACACACTTTCTCGTTTGTATCGGCATCTGCTATGAAAAGATATCCGATCCGTCTAATCATTTTTTTTGTAATTTGATTTATCTATGATTTCGAAACATGCAATCATTAATTAGTCACGGTGATTGAGTCTTGTGCGGTAATCCACTATGATAAAGCGAATTTCTTGTCACTTCCAGAACTGGCAATTTATACTAATAATATGGTAAATACGACATTCATTCGTCGTACTTGCGCACCATAGATTCCGTACCAACATCCTTAGGTTTTTGTCATCTCCTGATGCCGCCTGCCCATAAACAGAAGCAACACCACACAGAACTTTGAATTACAAAGTACTGCATGGCATTGGGCTGCGCTCGTCATCCTGAGGCATAAGATGTTAAGTCTCATAATGCCAAGTAATTTCACTGGATTCAATGCCCTTCAACCGAAACACAACAGTGCTTGTAATAACTAAATATAATATAGACTGTCATGAGACATTGCGTCCGTCGACGATCGGCATATCGGATATGCCCGCCTGTAATTACTGTATATAGACTGGCCCAACCTGGCCGGGAGCGTTGAAACGAGCCACTATAGCGGCTATACTATTTTCACCATGTGTATGACCATCGCTATCCAGTCCAGTACAAAAATGTATCGGGTATCCACCAGTAACAGACACTGAATATATTAAATACACATCTTAAAATCAGCTATAATATTTTCAACGTTATCTATCAACATCGGGTTCAAAACATGATATCCTCAAATTAGTTGCCGTCAATACCAAAAACCGCGCGATATTTCATCACATTGTCGTGGAGAAATGCGAATATAATTTCATAGAAATATAATGAAACGAAGCAGGAAAAATTGTTGTATTATTTTTTCTTACTGGTGATGTGAGGTCCATAGATTGTACTCGTAGTAAAAATGTGTTTCTTTGTGACGTTAATAATGACTTAATCAATTTAGCTCGGGGCCTGAAAGATGTTATTAGATCTCGTCACACCTAAGTTTTAGCTATACTACTATCAGCCATAATCAATTTACGCTAGGCATCAGCATGACATTGGCCCTGACATAGCTGATATCCATGGGCGATAGTTACCATTTACCATTAAGTAGGTCTGCCTTCAAAAACCAACAAAACAAAGCGCAATAATATGCCCACTGCTGGCTTTGTTTATCCGATACTATAGGTAGTTTAGTACTCCCTAACATATATACTCGTATAAGTACTGCTTATTGTCAACTCATTTCAATATTCATTAAATTATTCAATGCTGAGAAGCTTTATTGAAATATCAAACATTTTGGAATCAAAATATGCGACGCTGAATAGATAAAATCATGGAAAATTTCAACCCCTTTGTTTTCGGAATGAATTTGCATGTATAAACCCGATTAACATATTTTAACAGCGTGTTGAATTCATTGGACGACATTGTGGTGGTACAAATAATGTATAATTTTCTTAGAACGTGCATAAAAATGACAATTTGTTGATTGCATTAACAGACACAACAGTTTTCTGTATTTGTATTATACCACTAGTATTTTTGCGGGCCAATAGGGCCAATACGTACGTACGTACGTTACGAATGAGGCTGACACTGAGGTCTCGGGTTCGATCCCCGGGTCGGGTAAAAGTGATATTGGGTTTTTCTATTACGAAATGCTCAGTATCAGCCCGGAGTCTGGAATTGTGCCCGATATGGCGATAGGTTCGCCCCCTATCACATCATGGGACGCAGATACGCTCGGCGTAATATGGGTGTACTGGTTACACCTCCACCTACCCCTTCGGGGATTACAAGCATGAGAGCGTATGTAATAAATAAAAACAAGAAAAATAATTCAATAAAAGAGCATTTTCATAATATTCTCAATTGAAAGCCCGCTGTTCCGTGTGATAAGCTTTGCAGCCTTTACCTTCCTGGAATACGCTAATGGCTAAACTCCACCTCGGAATAACTCTATTGAAACATTTTATTAAAAGATAATTTTTATTGGATTCTTTCGCATTTCTACCGTAATAAATACCTATGATAAGTATTTTTTTTAAATAACTGTCCTATTCTTCTTCTTGATATAAATACGTTTGAATTTTTAAAAGGTTTATCTAATGCAATCTTTATCCACGACATGTAGATTTCTCGTGTTATTATTTTATAATAGTAGTAGTAGTATAGTATAGCATATACATTAGTCAGTAGTTAAACGAATGAAGCAGTGTAAGTGGCCACCAACATCTTAGGCGCAAATCCAACAATGCACATGTCACACTCTGCTGATTAACGGATGAGGCAATGGCGAAACTTGGTTCCCGTTGCGGGTTGTGGGGATCAGACGGCGCAGCGGGTCACTCCACATAATACCCATTTCAGTCAAATTATGATAGGAAGACGGACCCTGGCATTAAACTGGAATAACGCCAGGCAGAATGAAGAAAGAGGTATATCTAAATTAATAAAATAAAACTTAAATAATATTGAGATAAACTATAGTGGACTGCCTCGGTGGCGCAGTTGTAATGCGTACGCGTTACGATTGAGTCTAACGCTGAGGTCTCGGGTTCGATCCCCGGGTCGGGTAAAGTGGTATTGGGTTTTTCTGTTAAGAAATGCTCAGTATGAGCCCGTAGTCTGGAATTTGTGCCCGGTATGGCGATGGGCTCGCCCCCTATCACATCGTGGGATGGAGATACGCTCGGCGAAATGTGGGTGTACACCTCTGCCTACCCCTTCGGGGATTACAGGCGTAAGTGCGTATTAAATATTAACTAAGATATATATTATATAATTTAATTTGTGACATACTGATCAAGTAGGTAAATACTTAAAACATTACTAAAATCTAACAATAACACAAAATCCATACCATGCAATATCGCACAGAAGTTTTTTAGTAGGTTTAGGTTTAGGTCTTAGTTTAGAAGTGTACACAAACACTTCTAAACTATTTACAAAACCTAAAAATAGCTTCACAAATGACACAGTAATGGCTGAGTCGCGTCTTGCCAGACTTAATTTGTATGTGACTGCTAATTCTTACTCGCTATAGTTACAATCTGTGGCAGTTGGCACCCCAGCACGGTCAGCTTTCATTATTCAAGAGGGTAATCAGGACAAACAGGCCGCGTCACGTCACGACAAATCGATTTCCACCTATTTCTGTCGCTTACTAAACAACCGAGCCTTTTATTTGTGTTTGCAATGTGCCACACTTATAGTATCGTTTTATATTGCTGAACGAAAAATGTGATCCTTAAACTGAGAGCCTATTTATCAGTCCATCACTGAGACTGTAAGATTATTGGCAGATTTTTCGAAAATTCAGTCAGAATTACACTAATCAATTTTTCCTAATAATAATAAACACTATGAAATGCTTTATGAAAGGTTATATCAGTCAAATACGTTGTGGTGATCGGCGTTCATCGTGTTGGGCTCCAATCCACACACACATTTGAACACCATTTATATACACACACAGATAACACTCAGTTATTGGTATATTGATATCTAGTCGGTCGGCACAGAACTGGGCTCTCCGTAGTGTATTTTTAAGGTGTTATTTGACGTAAATGTCATCTTATTATTATCTGCCTCCACTATAATATCGGTAGTATATTTGTATGTATCCAAAAGCTATACACCACAGTCGAACTGAAAAATAAATCTCAGTTATTCCCAGAAACAGACTTCAAAGTGAAATAACAAAGAGCATTTATAACGACGCTGCTGTTATTATTAAATACATTCTCACCGCCATCTTTCGAGTGAAATGCATTATTAAAATATCTCCAACGCATAGGTCTAGCACAACAAAGTACTTAATATGTTTCTTGAAAATTCTCGCAATAAGTTTTTACATTGCAATCTGTACTACGCCGAACATCTTTGAATTTTAATAACATTTCGAAGTTTTCATTACAGTTAATTCTAAAATATTACGTTACATAGTTCAACCAGTGGGAGTTGTTAGTTGTGGAACAATGAACAGGTTCAAACTTATCTACTTATGTACTCGTATCGTATACCTAATTATTAGAACTTTGAGGATGCTACTTTCTTTTGTGTTTTCGGTTTTGTTTGGAAAATACGCTCAATATGTCCTTGTTTAAGGACGGTATACGTTATAATAACATACACGCCATATAAAACCAGCTTAATTCTTATTGTTTTGGTTTATATAATATCTATAAATTTTATTGTATTAATTTCATCGTACGAATAAAACAGGCCGGAAATAAATATCGTCCACATTTTACTTTGATTTGTGTTCGATCCTCGTCTCTGCGATTCATAGGCGTAAACTTCACCTACCGCGAACCGGGATACGCATAAAACTGGTTCTCTTATATTGATTATTTATTTCCTTTACTGTCGAAATACACGAGTACCGAGCGAAACGCTCTTGCTCTTTACGCGTATCGAATTTTAAAAAGTAATTCAGAAAACAGAAGCTAGTAAGCGGCCTTTCCGAGTAGGCATAAAACGTCAAACCGAATCTTCGGACCGAATACGTAATAAGTATTAGGGGTTGGTTTTTCGGAAATACTACTCCAGCAGCTTTTTAAAATCTGAACAGAAATGATTTCATTAACAATCTTTTCCAATTCATCTAGATTTTAATAACTTTTTTAAAAGCCTATGTCATCATGTCACCGTATCTTGTGACATTGACAAACGTAATTTAATATCTCGTCGGCTCTGAATAATGATGTGTTTTAATATCATAACGTTATTAAAATGAGCAAAGAGACAAAAATAAAACACAAAGATAAAGCCGTAGTAGACGAACAAAATGAAACTGAAGCAAAAACTGAAACAAGAGACGTGAAGTTTGATGATACAACGGAACCAAATAAAATCCGCACAAGAGCAAGCAATAACAAAGGCGAAGGCTTCTATAAATTCAAAAACATGATGTTCCGTAACGTGAAACTACACACCGATACCAAAAAGCGAAAGGTGAAAAAGCAAATCGTGAAGCGTGCGAAGAGCAGAAGACCCCAAAAGTAATCGCCATCCATCAAGCCAAAGGTTTTAAGACTGAAAAATGGATCTACGGAGCTCCCTTTTCAGTGAATTCTAACGAGATACGCTTGTAAATTTATTACTTATGTTACAGGGTCTGAATAAATGCCTTCTATTCAAAAGCCACGTTTTTCAGGTTGCCGTTTCACTAGCCGTACAAAAATAACATGCTTTATTTGTGCAAAATTCGAAATAAGTTGGAGTTTTGAGCAGGTTTTCAGGTATATTACACAATCGAAATTCACTCTTTGACAACTGAAACAAACGCGAGATTGTTTTATTCTTTTTCCTTCCATTTGGAATGGATAAAGGAATATCGAAGCCGCACTAACGTTTGATTTGCTTGTATTTCATTCATAAAATATTAATCGGCATCTTGCTTTCTCAAGAACATAGTTTAGGCAAGTATAAATAGTACTCTGCTTGCTTGAGTTTCAATACTTAATTTTAGTCTTTGCCGGCTTCTAAATCAGAATCTACATTTCATTCCGACGTAGTTACTGAAACGTAACTCGATGAATGTAAAAGGAATATTGGAACATAAAATATCGACTCCATCAAGTAAATAACTACCCGCTACTACCGATACCGGAGCACCATTCGGAAAACATTATTGAAAAGTTCGCTTTCAATATAAAAAATACGGAAATACAAGAACATTTCACGAGATTGAGTTTAAGAGAATTAAGGAGATCGGACGCGTAATATTTTATTCTACGTACTTGCATCTGTTTCTTAGCCCATTAGTCGTGACTTATAGATTATACATGTAGTTCATGAGCTAAGACTCTTAATAAATTACTAAGCGGTATATGCCATCGCAACGTCACTATTTCATCTTATAAAGCTAAATCTAGTCTTTAGGACTTTATAGTAGCACTTATGAATCAATATTCTTGGTTCGGAAAACTAAAAAATAAATATTCAAAAAACTATAAATATGACAATACTCTTAGATGTGAGCTTCGAACATAATGTTTTGCGTTTATCAATATTTGCTTCGATAGGTATGTACCCATACGTCATATGTTTTCGTTGGCGCAAACAATTAGAAGCTTGCTGTTTGATAACCACAATATCGCGAACAGGTAAGCATATAAATGTCTCCGCGAAGGCGTTATCTCACAATACGCCACCGTAACAGCGCCAAAATGTACGATAAAACAGCCACACGTGATATCTGTAAGTGAATTTATTAATCTTGCATAAAAATTTGTTTAAAAGACTGCGTGGTAGAGAGCGACGACTTCGCCTGAAAAAATGCGATAGAAAAATTGCGCTAGTCGTGAATTGTTTAGTGAAATTATGTATTTGTTCCAAGGATTTTTTTTAATAATAGTGTTATAATGTTAATAATGCACGTGCATAATGAGGTAAATGCTTAGATATGGATAATTCGGTGATTGCTAATATATTGCTAGTTTTGATATTAGGTTGAACCGTATCGTTTTATATTGTCATACACTTAAATGTAAATACAGGGATATATCAAATGTTAATGCGGTCGTTACCGCCGCCTATTTACATTCTGACGTAGTACATACAGAAAGAAAGATATTTACTGTGAACTTTCCAAACTAGCAGTCAAATAAATTAATTTGTGGTAAAATCTAACTCAAATATGGAACAGGCGCTTAGATTTATATTTAAGTTGCAATCAACGCCTAAAAATTGAGTTAAAAGTTTTATTTACAATTCACAAACAAAAAACAACTCTGCCAAAACTCCAAAACCTATTAACATTTTCACAAATCCTTTCGGCTTAAATGACCAGTTTATTTTATATTTTTTCGCAAAGTTTGATCCGTAAAACACACGACACATCCCCGTTGGTAAACAATCAGGGGTACATTTGTTCCTCTTTGAAATTTTGTCAAAACAATGAGTTCCGCAGTGCGGGGTAATAATTTCGCCGTCCTCAGATTGAGTCCAAACCCCTGCTTATTAAATAAGTAAAATCCTCCCTTTTGTGTTGATCTTGTCCTAAGAATTTATTGTGATGTGATAGAACTTCTGAATTTAAATAAGCCGCAACCGCCATTGTTCCTTTTAATATTATTCCTGGAATTTCTTCTGTATTTGCCAAAACAAATATTAGAAAATGCAAAAAACATTGATCTTGAGTCTTGATGGAATCCAGAATTCTATGGAATGTACAAGACACAATACCGGTTATAATATTATTATTATCAAGATTTCATAATTGGTGTAACATTTATGTCCATTTAATACTAAGTTTTTATAACTGTATCACAGAATTACAATAGATTGTTTATATTTTGTATCATATCATGGGACGAAAATAATCTCAGCAAACTGTGGGTGCAGCACTCGTTGTACCTCTGTCTATCTACGGGGATACAGGCGTGAGCATTAGTAATGTTAAATATGACAATAGTAACCAAAATAATAATATTACGAGATTTATTTATAAGATTTGAAATGCAAATTGCACTAGCCAGAAATAAAGAAAACTCTTAGAACTCTCCTAGCGCGGACCTCGTTGGCATTATTCGTAAATAGAGTAAAATCTCAAAATCGAACGATTTCGATACAGCTATGTGCTATTTGGAAAGTTGTTATTTAAAACGGCACTCTTAGTAAGACTTTACAAAAGTCTGAAACCTCATCGTTCAAGCTAAAACATCATAATGAGCCGTCGTCGAGCTTAGAGTTTTTATCCGACAAGAACGTTCCCCTATATTTGTTGAATGTAGACAAGGAGATATTAATTTTTATGTAGCATATTGTGAGCAACTTTGGAAGGAGTCATTCAAAGTATTTTTAAAATGCGAGGACAGCTGATATCAACAACATCCATGTTACATGAACCGTGTGATTATTATAGAATTGCGGATTTAGGAGCGTAGTAAAGGTGTAACCAACATTTATAGGATTAACTGTCAAAATTGAAAATCGACCAATGAATGTTTGACCAATGTCAACAGAGCCACTCATCTCGCCCGTATTCACAAACAACACTCAAGTGAGCTCTTCGCTAAGTGTAGATTTTTGTGTAGATGCATGATTGGTCTGTTTATATTGACGTGTACAGAAAGCGCCACTATGCATTCACGCTCACTTTGAGGCCTCTTAGTAATTTTATTTTTATATTCTTTAGCATACCAACAGAATAATTACATAGTAGTTTAAATTACATAATGGCATTATTATGTTTTTGATTACGGCGGTTTTATTTATTGCACTCTACAATGGCATGCAGTATTTAGTAATTCAGAGTTCTGGGTGGTGTAGCTACTGTTCATGGACATATATAGGTATATGGATTTATATAGGTACCCAGATGCTATCATCTGGGTATGCCATAACATAGGTTATAACATAGATAAGCCTACAATAATTAAAGAATAACTTTATTTGTTTTACAACACATTGTCTATCACTTGAAGTAATTATCCGTATTGTTAATATTCCACAATATTAGTTCGTAACAATGAAACAGACGTAGTTGTTACGTAGACATTTTGTTTCTAATGGTTAGTACTTACTACATATAAAATATAGACTGACCTTACACTTAACATACCCTGGAGACGCGCCATGCTCTTTATGGCTGTGAAATTCTAACAGAACAGTTTTAGTAGCTAGTCCTCGTGTACCAATAATGTTTCTTTCTGGCTAGCTTTATCCCAGGGTTATAATGCCACGATCCTCCTTCTAATACCATAGACCTAGACCCGCCAACTGACCTCATAAACCGCAAAGAGAACCAAGTTTCACCATTACCTCGTCTGTTAATCAGCAGATTGTACCATGTGCAGGTAAGGTTGGCTTTGGGCCTGGTGTATAATAAAAATAAAATAAAAAGTTTAACATAATACAATAAGGTATAGCCTGAGGTGCGACTAGTGCAACCATTTTTGATTGTTTAACTCATTTCCGTCACATGATGTGATATGTGACGAAACTATGCCATATCAAGCAGAGTTTCCAATCTCGATCAAAACTTGTGTAAGTTTTGGAATCGCAGTCTCAAACACAAATAGTGATAGCCCGATCGGGGATTTGAAACCATCACCCCACGGTTTCTTAGCCTAAGTATGCTGCCACTAGACCAATGAAGTGACCTGCACTGTACATAGAAACTGCGCCACTAAGTTACGATCGACGTAACTCAATATTATCATCTGGCTTATTCTTCACTGGTGCCACTGTTCTACTCCTTGTCTGTCAGCTGTCTCCCAACATATGTGGCGCAATTTTAATTCTAAACAGCCCGTCTAGTAGTCTTTGACATATAAACAACTATTTATATGCGGTAACAGACTGCCTCGGTGGCGCAGTTGTAATGCGTACGCGTTACGATTAAGCTAACGCTGAGGTCTCGGGTTCGATCCCCGGGTCGGGTAAAGTGGTATTGGGTTTTTCTATTACGAAATGCTCAGTATCAGCCCGGAGTCTGGCATTTGTGTCCGGTATGGCGATAGGCTCGCCCCCTATCACATTATGGGACGGAGATACGCTCGAAGAAATGTGGGTGTACTGGCTTCGGGGATTACAGGCGTGAGTGCGTATGTATGTATAACAGACAAACAAACCGACAAAAATCAACCATTCATGAATCTCCCTCTTCAGTTACCGGCAAACAAACGGAAATTGAGAAATTCGCACTCGCATAGATTAGTACCGTATAATATGCGTATATTCTATAGATTTAATGCTCACAAACAAGGGAACGGCAATGCTCTTTATGACGGAAATTCTAAACTACAATATAATTTCATTATTCCAACGGTTTCATGGTAAATATACGTTATATGAAAGTTTAATTTCCATGTGCACATGCTGCTTTTATATTGATTACTTTTGATGATACTGTACAAGTTTTAATCGTTAACAAAATATAATAAGTAGTATTTAAAGATATGTCACTTAATAATGGGACCATCGAAAGTGACGAAATTTTTGAGTGGTAGAGCCACGTTGGAGAGACTTTTGCGTTTACCACTGTCGCACAGAAAACCGACGTAAAGTAGCAACTTGCTGCTGCATTTCGTACAGTGAGTGAGATATCCGGAGACCGAAATCCTTCATCTCTTCCCAATCCTACAAGGTCAGCAATGTGTCCATGATTCTTCTGGTATTGTGGGCGTACATAGGCGGTGGAGGTCATTTACCATCAGGTCATTACCATCACTTGCTCGTTTGCCGGCCTTAGGATTGAACAGACCCGACCCATTCTTGCTGTAGACAAAACTGTCAACAGAGTGGCTCTACCACTTAAAAATATATAACATTAAGAATAATGTTTCTTTTAATAATAATCTTGAGTGACCAAACGAGCAAGTCGCTTGCCTGATGGTAAGCGTCACGTCTACCCATAAATAAATGGAACACCACACAGAACTTTGAATTACAAAGCGCTACATGGCACTGGACTGCGCTCGTCACCCTGAGACATAAGATGTTAAGTCTCATAATGCCCAGTAATTTCACTAGCTTCAATTTCCATCAAACCGGACCACTACAGTGCTTACACACTGCTGCTTGGCGGCAGAAAAAGGCAAAGCGGTGGTACCAAACCAGACGGCCTCTCGCATACGAGGGTCCTATTATTATTCTATTATTTTCCTAAATTTATTATTTTCCGACAGCGACATGGGTGAACCGGTGCAGCGAAGACCTGGAATGTATGGAACTGGAGGATGAACAGCCTCTAGCGCAGCTCAGCTCCGTGCAGACAGACAAGTTGACCCTCTTCTTCACTGAACTCCTCGACCACGACCGAGATGACGTTATCTGTGATCAGGACTTTGACCAATTCTTCGAGGTATGCAGGTATCCAAAAACAATTTGGAAGAGCCAGTACTTTAATAATGTTATGTTAGTTAATATAGTGTTAAAAAAATATTAAGAAATGCATACTCGAAACAATTTATTTAACTAATAGCAAAGCATAAAAATTAATCCAATAAAGACATAATAAGAAACAGAAAGCCATAATCTAAAATTAAAGGCTCCAAAATTGCATTTCATATTCTCAACACTAATATTATTCTGAGAAATTTATGCTATCTGGTGTAGTTTAAAGTTAGGGTAATAAAACAAAAGGATTCATTTGTTTGACTCGATGAAACATAAAACTTTTTACTGTCTGGAAATTCCTTATTTATTCACATTACGTTGATGAAATGTATATTTCGTTGAACTTACACACTCCATGAATAGGAGACTGATAAACATTTGGAAAGATTGAGCCAATTTTATTGTTTCTATTTTCTTTACGTTGAAGTAGTCAATGGAGTAATGCCTTACAAAGCTCCATGAGTATTCGTCTTTATACGTTTAATTACAGTCAGTAGTTTTGCGTGACTTAAGATATATTTCTAACGGCGTGACTTAAGAGAGCTTTATGACTATCGCGTCAACAGTGACATCCTCATCCATTATTGCAAGCGCCAGTTACACAAACATTAGTCACTCTACCGTCGAATAGTATCCTATAGTTTTACGTAGAGTCTATTTGCCCTACCTGTTCCAAAAATGTAAACAAATATCTACCCACTTTTCCCATCATTCCTCTGTTAGGATCTGTCAATTACACTTAATAAAATAGAAATAATTGAAAAGAGGGTAGATATTTTTTTATATTTCTACAATAGATATAGAGGTTACACCTTAGTGCACAGTACAAACGCGCAGACGCGGCGACATTAACGCTGCGTCACTGACTCGCGCGTCTGTCACTTGAAGCGATGATCTGCAGCTTATCTCTATTATAACATCTTGTCTACGAGAGTTCATAATTTATTCATAATTTCATCGTTCCATAATTTCAATTTATAGTATTAGGTAAAGTACATTATACAATATGTAACAAAAACCCTGTTGGGCGTTTTAACTGCGATATCAGAATCGATATTCAAACGTAATGAAAAAACACGCATACGAAAATTGGACAGTAAAAATAATCATATTTATTGGTTAAACTTGAATTTATTTATTGATTGTATACGGCTATTTCGATTGATTACCTCTGCAAGAGCGATGACTTGGAGCCAGAGATGTTGCGTCGTCCACGTACATCAAACGTGCCGCGCGCCGGGGAGCTTCGTGTATCCACACAAATTCAGAAGCAAATAACATTTTTTAAATATTTTTATTTTTTAAGTTATCTGTGTAAGGATAATATCTCGCTTCTGTTTATTATTATTTTAATTTAACAATTTTTATTAAGCTGTCTATATGACTATCTTCACGGCCCAAAACGGCCCAACAGGGTTTTTGTTACATACTGTATATACGAGTATCATAGTAGTAGGTAAAGTACAACTGTCTGCCTGTTTAAGTTTGCTAAGTTCCAGCCTAGAACCAACACGAGTAGGAGCGCCTCGCAAATAGTCGAACTAATGCGACGAAGGTAAATTGAGCGGCTAACTCCAACATTACGTCATGTCCGCGTAACCTACACAAACCATGAACGAGAATAATTAAATTCATTTCGCGTCGTAATTTACAGAAACTCGCCCATTTTGCCGACTGGTCTGTCAACTCGTCCGAATTTCATATACTGCTTGAAGTAAAAAGGGAATTTATTGACCATTTCATCAACCCGCTGCCGTCCAAGTAAGTATCGTCATTCTCATCATCAAAATTATCGGAACGTGTGACTGAAATGCGATTTTATAGTGCAACAACGACTTTATATAATTTCTTCGACGACGATTTGGTGTTGCATAATATTATACCTTAGTTCGTACTTTTATAGTAACTTTCTTGATTATAGTTCCACTAGAATTATCTTCTTCCTATTCTAGTGAGGTCAGTCTTAATGACCTGATTTAGTTAGACGCTATTGTTCCTTCAGCTTGCTAACTGGCTAATGGCTTACCTTTAGTATCACTACAACCCACGAAACCATTTTTTTATTAGCTTCAGTAAAGAAACGAGCAGGTCGCACGCCTGATGGTACGCGCCACGAGGCATAAGATGTTAAGTCTCATAAAGTAATTTCACTGGCTTCAATTGCCTTTAAACCGCAACACAATAGTGCTTACACGTTGTTGCTTGGCGGCAGAAATAGACATTGCGGTGGTACCAACCAAGACGGCCTCTCACGTATGAGATAATAGACATTATTAGTCAATTTTTATATTCACATTGCAAGAGAAAGGGGGTGTGACGACACAGTCCTTACATCGTTGATAAAACTCGTTAATCCTGCTAATGCATTTATGACATAAACAATTATGTTTAATACGGCTTTAAACCATTTAATTATATTTACCGCTTCTGAAGTGATGTGAAAATAACTGAATTCTACGAGCTAGTTTCTATTTAACCCCTGACTAAAATAGCGGTGTTATAAATTTGACCCATTTCTGTTTGTGCATCAGTCTGAGATATTGCAGCTCCTGACCGAAAATACCGATTAGGATGCGTATGTATTTAAAAAAGTTAATTTTATCGAGAGTTTTTTTTATATTACATTGAATGACGAGACGAGCAGGTCGCTCGCCTGATGGTAAGCGCCACGCCTGCTCATAAACAGAAGCAACGCCACACAGAACTTTAAATAAAGCACTGCATGACACTGGACTGCGCTCGTCACCCCGAGACATAAGGTGTTAAGTCTCATAATGCCCAGTAATTACACTGGCTTCAATGTCCTTCACACCGAAACACAACAGTGCTTACACACTGTTGCTTGGCGGCAGAAATAAAAGTGTTCATAACTGGCTCAAGTGAGAGCTTATGCTGTAACCAAGCCGTTTGCAGCTTCCAATTCTTCTATATTAACTGCATGTTCATCACTGTATAAGACCAATTAGTAAATCTAATTTTTTACTAATGGCTTGTGCTAAAGAAAACATAGCTCAAACAGCTATGATAAAAGTTTTTTAAAATGTCCAATACACGAGGTCATTAAATTCGCCTTGCTAATATACTAACGCATCTATTAAATAAAGTCCCTCGTGGATACATAAAAAGTAATATTTCATGAATCCATTAATTACTGTATGACTTTTTCTTTCTGCTCCACTGTGCTCTGCTTCACTCTGCCCACCTTCTCGTAACATAGGTTTGACGATATTTCATATTTTATGGGTTGACCCGCCATCTGAACTCCACAGCCCGCAACGGGAACCAAATTTCGCTATTGCCTCGTCCTTTAATCAGTAGAGTGTACCTAGTGCAGGTGAGGTTGGTGTTGTGCCTAAGATGTTGGTGGCCCACTTAAACTCCAAACTCCACTAAATTACTGTATGTAATATAAATTTATTTAGAATCAATTTAAACATTCTGTCATTAAAAGGTTACATTAATATTACAGTCGATTATAATTACGAATAACTAGTTCTTTACTTTACAAGTGTCAGTCAAAAATAACTAGACACACATCAGTGTATCCGCCAAGTTCTAGTTATCTTAACCCTATCTACAAATGATAACGTAGGTACTCCAGTAGATCGCAGTTAACATTATCGATCGAACCTTTAACCCTTTTTATCCACCCAGATATTATTCACTGTCACAAACATTATGTAAATATATCGATATACATTTATCTTCATACTGTAAAGAACGTTCGCATGTCTTTTTGTACAGATGGGCTGATTTACCATACTACAAAAGGGTGTGCGGTCCCGAAGCTAGCGGTATAAATATTCCTGGGCGGACAACGCTGGAGGGCTGGCTTGCTCGATGGGCTCTCCACTTAAGTGAGATGAAGCGGTTCACCGACTTGCCACTTTATCTACAATATTTATGCAAGATATTATTTCACGTGGTGGATCGAGCGGGTAAGTTTTCAAATACGTAAAACTTTATGGAAAATATTGAAGATATTTTACCGTATCTATTTCATACCTTGACGACACTTTAGAAATACATTAGCCTGTGCATGGCCTCTACGTATGAATGCGATTATCGACTAGTATATATTTTTTCTTTAATTTTTTATAGCCTAATTGTATGACTACTTACTGAAAACACACTTTTACATACATATATACATACGCACTCACGCCTGTAATCCCTGAAAAACAACCAATATCTCACTTTTACCCAATGAGGGGATCGAACCCGAGACCTCAGCACTGCAGTCATATTTCGTATGCATTACAACTGCGCAGTCACACACACACTTTTATCACAATAAATAGCATAATCATATAATATAGTAATATAGCTTCTTATTATTGAAATCCCCTAGCTACAAACAAACTTTACCTCTTTGTAAGTATAGGGTCCTCATGATACAGGCTTGGCATAACTGCCTTTGTATTTTTTAGTTCCTAACGTTAGAGAAGAATAACAGCAATAAAAAAATATATATAGACTAATAATATGTAGACTATAATGGAAATAAATATTATAAGTTGTAATGCGTACGCGTTTTTTTTTTAATAGTATAGGCCGGCAAACGAGCAAGTGGGTCACCTGATGGTAAGTGATCTCCACCATGTACGCCCACAATACAAAAGAATTATGGGCGCGTTGCCGACCTTAAAAGAAAGGGATAATAAGGGATTGGGAAGGGGAGGGGGATTTTGGCCTCCGGATATCTCACTCACCGTACGAAACGCAGCAGCAAGCTGCCACTTTACGCCAGTTTTCTGTGAGACAGTGGTAACGACCCGGACGAGCCGGCCCATACGATTAAGCTAATGCTGAGTTTTCGGGTTCGATCCCCGGGTCGGGTAAAGTGGTATTCGGTTTTTCTATTACGAAATGCCCAGTATCAGCCCGGAGTCTGGAATTTGTATGGCGATAGGGTTGCTCCCTATCACATAAGGGACGGAGATACGCTCGGCGAAATGTGGGTGTACTGGTTACACCTCTGCCTACCCCTTCGGGCATTACAGGCGTGAGTGCGTATGTATGTATTATAAGTGTAGATTTTATTCAAACATTACAAGAATCAAAGTATCGTGTCTGTTAATGGAAGACACCATCTCCTCAAATCTGTTGAGTCATTTAACATAAACACCACACATCTTAACTTTCGCATTTAGAGGCAAGATATGTTGTGGCCACAAAATTAGCATTGTTTACTTGTCGGCTTTAAAAGCGCCTTGAGAAATCGAGAGTCATTATTTCAATCCTTCATATTTAAGGGTGGAGTGCTTAATTTTCACCTCCAACTAAGGACGTAATTATTAATGCTTCATGGAATACACAAATGAAATTAAGGTTATAAAATTATAACGGCATTAACCCATTTCTATGAGCCACTAAGTTTAACGTCTACAAAATCTGTATCAACCTTAATTCACATATCTAGTCGATTAATAAAATTAATCTTTAACCTTACGGATTAATTTTTAGGGCGCCGTATCCAAGTGTGCCAACAGAACCACTTAGAGTGGTAGAGCCACGCTGTAGACAGTTTTGTCTACAAAATGAATAGGCCGGCTCCTCCGGGTTGTTACCACTGTCTCGCAGAAGAGTGGCGTTAATTAGCAGCTTGCTACTGCATTTCGATCGGTGAGTGAGATATCCCGATGCCCAAATCCGCTCCCCTTCCCGATCCCTTAATTATCCCTTTCCCATGATTCTTCTGGTATTGTGGGCAAATATGGGCGGTAGAGATCACTTACCATAAAAAAACAACCTATAACTTGAACCATTGCTTGTTACGACTTTACTGGCGATTTGAAACAATCCATGTTAAGTGGACTCACTAAACTAAACAGGGTTATTTTGTAGACTAAATATTGTAATAGGGCCTCAAGATTGGTAAAGCGATTTAATTTTACGCCAACGTTCAGCTATTAGCGAGCCAAGTTGGCAGGAAACGTGCATATGGCCCAGTGAATCACTTTAATAATGACTTGAATGCTCACACGTTTTAAAGCCAAACGGTGGAGATGATATTATAATACAATATTTTACTATGTTAAACTTTATACATTGTTTTATATGCAACAAAAAATATTATGAAAACGAAACAGTTTAGCGAAAACATAACATATAATTAAAATTAGGCAAAACATGAAGCCGCCGTTCATGGAATAATATCACTATCTCTCTCGCACACGAATACCCTGATTGCGCGACAGTTTTCGGTTCGAAAAATAAAAATTGCCCGGGATTGGTAATTGGGCCCAAATTGTGTAGTGATAGGCTCGCCCCTATAACATCATGGGAAGTCAATAAGCTGGGCGAAACGTGGGTGCAGCACTAGTTGCACATCTGCCTACCCCTCGGGGATAAAGGCGGGAGCTTATATATGTATACTTACATTAGATTAAAATCTATACTTAGATAATATTTCCAAAGATTACAAATCTTCATAATAACCTTCTTCTTTCCATAATAGACTTTTTAACAAAACGTTTATATTTTTAACGTATTTCGGTTGTTGGCGAACTTAAACTTTTGGCATTTTATGGCGCATATTTCCCAAAGAGGGTTAACGGCAGCCGGCTGGCCAGTGGTAAAAGCAATGAGCCAAAACTTTATAATAGGATTGTAACATGTTGTTCTGATTCGGACTTCCCACCGCACTTTAATCACACAAAATATATCTTACACTCTACGTTCATTATTTAACAACGCAAATTTTATAAATGTATAATTTATTAAATCTATTATCTAAAAAAAGTAAAAACACTGTTTACTAATGTTTTAACTCCCATTACATTTGTCCCATATATCACGGATAATGTAGTTAAAGCTCAAATTTTTTACATGTCCTACTTCAAATTGTATGTCGCGTTACTCTGTTACTTTTCCCATGACGCGGGCTGCAAGTGTGAACAAGTGAGATCGAGCGAGTGAGCTTCAAGACGCATCGCCTCATTTGAAGTGGACCTTGTACTGGCTCAGTATAAAAAAGAGGCTACATACTCATTTTAAAATCGTGTCACTAACACTCATTGCACTGGACTGCGTCCGTCAACCCGAGACATAAGTTGTTAGTTCTCATAATGCTCAGTAATTTCGCTGGCTTCAATGTCCTTTAAATCGGAACACTACAGTGCTTACACATAGTTGCTTGGCGGCAGAAATGGACAAATTGGTTTAAAAGATAGAGCACATGAAAGATAGGAAAGGTAGACCCATTACCACATTTTGGATACGGTATCCTAATTACAAATCTGTAAATATTCAAAAGCAGCGATAGCTCAGCGAGAAGTGGTACGAACTGTTGAGTCACAGATAGAAACCCAGCCGCAAGAGCATACACTTCCGACTTTTTTTAACGGTGAAGGAAACAACGTGAGGAAACCTGCAAACCTGAGTTCTCCATAAGAATTTCGAAGTTATGTGAAGTCTGCCAATCCGCACTAGGCTAGCGTGGTGGAGGTGGTGGTGGCGCTATCCGGACTAAGGCTTAACTCCTCTCATTCAGTAGAGGCGGCCCGTGCCCAGAAGTGGGACTTGTATAATACTCGTACAGGACTAGTATTATTAATATTATTATAAATGTTCAAAATATGAGAAATTTGAACAGTCCCTGGTTATTAATATACTTTATTACACTGATCCAAAGAAATATTCAAATAAATTTAAATTATTACGTAGTGAGAGAAAATATGTTAATAACTCCTGACTTTTGGTTATACTCCAAAAGGTTTTAAGATTTGGCACTTGACTATGAGGCGACGGCCAAAAATTGCGCGTTGCACATTCAGTATGATGACGACGGTTCCGCCATCGGACATTTCCTATTATATATTCACTTCGCAACTCTGTTTCGATTTTAAAGGCTTTGAAATATGGTTTCGAGGAATGACATAGTTTTATTATTATTATTATTTATTTTTCGAATAGGACGGTATGAATACCACTTATACTATTCGATAGGTAATTACAAAAAAAATAAGAAACTGAACTAACTTAATAACTTTAACTGCAAATGTAATGCAAACATGTACAATACAATACAATGTAATATTTTTATAGTCTGTTTTTAAATATTTTTATTTTACATTTTTTTTGTGGTACAGCTATGGCATGTAAATTCCAATACAATAACACAATCGCGCCAAGTATGTTTTTATGCTTTGAGGGGTTGAGATCTTAAACAAATTTATATGGGACCACATTGCAGATAAAGTACCATATATCGAACAAACAAAAATCACCGAAATAGGTCAAAAATTGGAAAGAGAAGTCGGTACATACATAAAGAAGCTAAAAAAAACTCAGAACCAATTCGGTTCTGAAAAACCTCGTCCTTTTTTTAAAGTCAGTTTTTTTATAGCAGAGCCCGTAAAACGATCAAGTGGGTCACCTGATGGTAAATGATGTCCACCGTCCATATACGTCCACAATACCAGAAGAATCATGATTGCATTACCGACCTTAAAATAAAGATATACTTAAAGGATTGAGAAGGGGAAGGGGATTTGGGCCTGCGGATATCTCACTCATAGTACGAAACGCAGCAGCAAGCCCCTACTTAACGTCGGTTTTCTGTGAGACACTATTAAGGATCCGGTCGAGCCGGTTCATTCATGCTGTAGACAAAACTGTCTGCAGCTGACTCTATCACTGTATCACCACTATACCCTCCAGTTAATAAACACATCACGCATATAATATAGCGAGGAGTACAATTATGAATTGAAGTTATCTATAATAAAATATATCTTATCTTGTTTTTAATTACAATCACTAGTTTTACAGATAAAAAAAATAATCTGGCGTAATTATATAATCAGTAAATTAACATCATATTAACGCAAACAAACTAAAAATATTAGCAGATTCGTCATTAAAATTGATAAATCGCGTAGATATTCTTATCAAGCCCCTCGTAACGTATTGACTTGACACCAACCAACATTTAATTCAATAACGTTTATCTTTCGTAATTATCTTAATTATCAATGTTTTATAATACATTCAATTAGCCATTGAATTTGTGGAACAATATTCAGTGAAAATTAAAACATTTAAGTAAAATAAAACCGATTCACTAAAGCTAAACATAAAAATAATTTTGAGTCTGTGCTAATGCCGACTAAGGTGAATCAATAGCACCGACTAATAACCATTATATTATTTTTACCTTATTAGTTTTTAATCGTTTTTATTTAAGTTTATTTAAGTGTTACTTACTAATTAAAACTGTACATAAAATTGTTATTTTTATAGGTGAAGGCGCCATTACAAAACCGGCATTAGCAGCATTTTATCGTTCCGTAATAGGACTACCAGCTCCTAGAGTCGACGAGATCATAGACACGGCTTATGATCGCATGACTAGTGTAAGTATACAAAGACATTATCACAGTTACCATATTACATATTAATCTATATCTTTTTTCGCTTCTATGATGACACGAACAGATCGTCTGTCTAATGGTTACACGTCTGCCCATAAACACTAACATGAAATAGAGATATATAGGATGAAAGATAGATTGGACTAGATCACATAACGAGCTGTTTTTTTTTTAATCAAACGCGGAGAGCACGTTTTGTCTTCTATCCCGATTACTGTCAGATGACCCACGTCAGGAATCCTATTGAAGGCTTGATGATTCTAACATCTGGTTTCTGTCATTCGCTTTCACAAAATGTCAGATACGAGATGAACAATACTTTAGATTCCAATTCAATTCTCAAATAGAATTACATAAGTTAAATGGCAGAGCTCCGCTGTCGACAATTTGTCTACAACATGAATGGGTTAGCTCGACCGGGTTTTTACCCCCTTTCCCCACCCCTTAATTCCCCCTTTAAGGTCGGCAACTTGTCCATAATTTTTCTGGTATTGTGGGTGTCCATGGGTGGTAGAGATCACTGACCATCAGGTCACCCACCTCAATTTGCTGGCCTCTGCTATAGAAAATCTTGGAAGAAACAATTATTTGCATTAGCTCTCTGCATATCTACGAGTGGTAGATCCACGCTATAGACAATTTTGTCTACAGCATGAATGGGCTGGCTCGTCCGGTTCGTTACCACTGTCTCACAGAAAACCGACGTAAAGTAGCAGCTTGCTGCTGCGTTTCGTACAGTGAGTGAGATATCCAGAGGCCCAAATCCCCTCCCCTTCCCAATCCCTTAATTATCCCTTTCCTTTAAGATCGGCAACGCGCCCATGACTCTTTTGGTATTGTAGGTGTACATGGGCGATGGTGATCACTTACCATCAGGTGACCCACTTGCCCATTTATCAACCTATGCAATAAAAAAAAAATAAAGGAAAATGCCACGCATAATTTGATTTATGTAAAAAGTACCATCTGATGCATTAGTTTGATCAAAAGCATATATTGTAATATCCATGATACAATGTAACTCCTTACAGAGATCATGATCTACTTATGTGGTATAAAAGATTTACAACACGATTCGTCATAATGCGTCGTATCATAAAATTTACACTGTTATTTGTTGTTACCTACATTTACATGTCAGTTATTTTTAAAACAATCGTGTTTACTTTTTTTACCTCTCTCTTCCTTATTATGATACCCTAAACATAAGCAAATTATAAATAAAATGTAATAAATACCTCTGTCTTATTTTACTGTTAGACTACGTAACTTTTTTTTATGATTAACATTAATTAGTTGTAATAGGCTTATGCATGTATTTATTATGATAACAACATATACAATATTTTCATCAATTAGCTGTTAGACTAATCGTCCTAGCCCAAAAATATTTTGTAAATACAAAGAAAATATTTGATACAGAACGGCTACTTAATCCTGGACTACGGAACTTACGTCCACTGCTTCACAAACTGGCTGATGGGGAAAAATCCTAACGGTCCTGGGCAGTGGGTACTCGTGCCACCGAAGGACTCTCTGCCACAACCACCATTTCCAGTCGACTACAGCGCTCTCAACACTGAACCAGCGAAATTGGAGCCGTACGCACCAGACAAGAAAACAAATAGACATTCCGTTATTGTGTGAAACAACATTAACGAAGTGTATTAATTTTGAAACAGAAGTAAAATCCTTTTTTAAATGTTGAGTTCTTAGGCACAGAGTAGACTATCGGCCAATTTCAATAAACAATCTCAATCCGAATCTACATATCGCTCCTAAAAATAAGTCAATAAGAAGGAAGGTTTGAATGTCATGTCTATAAATGACGTAATTTAATTGGTTTATTTTCAGGATCGATCTGCGTATTGAGATCGTCTATTCAAATTGTCCGTTTTGCAATGGTTGGAATCCAATGGCACTAAATGTCAATGTCGAAGCACGTAGAATCTATTTTCTAAAATGCAACGGCCTTTCTTTGGTGTCTTTTAAATCAGTCAGTCAATCTGTCAGTATCGGAGTAGGTCTCTAGGAACATCCACTTCAGCATTTTATTTCCCGGCACTGACCTTTTCTTCGCGTTTAGAACTGCAAATATTATTGGAAAAAAATTGCTGAGAGGACAAAATTGAAGACTGGCTGTCGTTTCGTTATTATGTCTTTGTTACCTTATTATTTATAGGTATTTTTTATAATGTTGTATAAAATAGACTATAAACCGACGTGTCTAAATGCATTTCATACATTTAGCTCTAGAGTTGAAACTGTAATAGCAGTAGTGGCTGTTTAATTAATAATGAAATTTAAAAGATAACAACTCAATACCTGAATAGTGTCGTGTTTGCGGTTATCCGTTGAGGATTCCTATTGGTCCTCGTATTCCATCATCGTACCTTAACCGTGACCACCCTCCAAGTAAACCCTATCGAAAGAATCATCAAAATCAGTCCACATTTGGCGGAGATATAGCGTAACATACATAAAAAATACAAACGAATTATTAACCTCATTTTTGGAGTCGACAAGAGTTTGGAATTTTGAAATTTACCTGAATAATAACATGTTACAATTGAAAATAGATATAATAATTTATAGACAAAGGAAATTTCACGTACGTTAAATATACCTACATATTAAACACAGTTAGATATTCTCTATTATTCTATACACCGTAGCTATAATTTATCCATTGCGTGATTGCCTTAATGATTTTAACCTAATTTGGTATCGATTGGAATTTGCTTGTACTTATAAATGAAACGCTTTAAACTAACTTGTAAGTATTGTGTGCAATTTGACCAAAAATCTATTATCTATACTATTTAGATTAAGTCGTTGTAAATAATAGATGTAACGCACGACACGGTAAGCAAGAACTGCCTTAAATTAAGCATGTCACATTTCACGGTATAGCCTTATTTTGTACCTTAAGTGTTAAAGTAGATAAATGTAACTAAATATAAATAACTACACTTTATTCCACTGAAATAAAATCTTTCATTTATATCTAAATTTGTTTCAATGGACCTTGTTTTAAACGTGGAATATTCCAGAAAATTAACCTGTTTTCCTTTTAAGAAACGACTATAAATATTTATTATGTAAAATGCCGAAAAACATATCGAGTTCCGAATGGAAGGGGCAGAGAGTTCTTTTAAAGTATAATATGATTGATGGTGGGTTAGAAAGATTGTGGCGAGTTTCGCGACCCGTGTTGGCAACACTGCCCAACCGGTAACAGTGGTTCGCAAAGGATCCATTTTGGAAAATTCACAATTCCTCATCAATCATTTAGGGTGTCTGACAAATTCACTGTACATTTTTATGACATTTTTGTGATCCTGTCTTTATATACGTACATATGGAACGTTTCAGTCCGTTTATGTTGTTAATAAAACTTCTACAGTATAAATTATGTATTATGAACCCGCCTACTCTTTCATTCTATTTGGTGTTATTCCAACCATGGCCTGTACTGAGGACTGTTTCTTAATTCATCTTGTGAACATGAAATAATTCGATAGGATAACTTCGCTGGCTCAGCGATCCAAAGAGTATATTCGCCTCCAAAACTACAGTCCTTCAGCTATCCCTGGTCTGCGCCACCTCACGTCTATTATTGGCTTTTCTACCGAAGATAAAGATTTTTCAAGAATCATCTTTTTCGTTTCTTCATTTTATCCAACTTCTACTTGTAATGTCCGACATTACCGAACACATGTCCATAAAACCTCATATGTTTCCACGTCTTATTTATTGTAATTTGCGACTTTGATATCGGTCAGTAATTTGTATTTGTAACTTTATCCAGCACTGGGTGGCTGTTAGCCAAGACCCGGGCCTAACAAGTGGTAAAAAGAGCGCGTATCCCGATCGGGGCGCAACCAGCCAAAATCTTAAATTTTTATTATTCAGATATTTATTATTTTTAGGACTTATTTTATAGATTGTAAATAAAAAGCCGTTCATATTGTCAGTTTTTAGAAATTATTCATATAGGTAAGTAAAACCATAATGAGCATTTTGGAATCTCGCCGTGGGCGCCAATTACCCTAGCCCACTACGCTGTGAGTACTATACTAGTGAAACTTCAAACATTTTACAATATTTAATTTAATATGATAATTACATATTTTTTTCACATGTATATTACCTAGTTACTAAAGGAAGAAGACGCTGACTTCTGTAATATGTAATCTCTACACCTAGCTCAGAAGTCGGGAAGTAACTAATTGTAAAATTTATTGGGAAAATAGTAGTAGTAGGTCAACTAATGGTATGTGAGCTCCTCCGCCCATGATTATTCACAATTCCAGAGGAATCATGAATGCGTTTCTGGCCTTAAAGGAAAGGGATTGGGAAGGGGAGGAGGATTTGGACCTTCGGATATCTCGCTCGTCGTACAAAACGCAATAGCAAGCGATAACTTTGCGCCGGTTTTCTGTAACAACCCGGCTGAGCCGACCTACTCATGCTATAAACAAAACTGTCTACAGCGTGGCTCTGCCATTTAAGTGTCTACAGCATGGCTCTACCACTTTAATAATAAGGCCACCTATTGTAACAATGATTTTATTTTGTTGTCATTTTTGTACATGGAGTACAATAAAGTAAAGTAAACTACATTAAATAATAACAGACTAAGTTATCAGGCATTAGCCACAATGTTATATATGTAAAGAAAAATAAAAAAATTAAACTATATTACAATTTACAAATCTTAATAACTAGGTTGTTCTTCGTCGATGAGAGATTGGTTTCTGCAATATCGAGAATACCTACCTACAGGATGGAATGTAAATATACCTGATGCTTGCGGCCCACGCCCGGAGGAGCATTATACAAATGAACGTTTATTTTTCCTTCTAGTTTTGTTATCGATATTCCCTTTGAAATGAAATAATGCCTTTTAATACTTTTACCAATACTAAGGAGATTCATAAAATTAAATAAGAACATAATACAATAACAATTTTTTAGTTACTATATGAATACGCATTACAACGAAAACCTGCACAACACTAAATAAATAAATGAAATAGTTTATTTCTCACAATTTAAAGTCTATTACAGTTTATGTTATACTAAACAGAGATAGATCTATAATTATAAACATATAAATAAGGATATCCCCTGAGCTAAGTGGAAACCTGTATCTATTATCTCAGGAAACAGTACTCGTCCGGGTCTCAGAACCGAAATGACCTGCAGTTTGCTGTTACATTTTGGGTTGTGACTAAGATATTCGGATGCCCAAATCTCTCCTCCCTTTTCTAATATTTTAATTATCCCATACCTCGGTCGGCAACGCGTCCAAGATCCTTCTGATATTGTGTGCAAGGACGGTAGATTTCACTTACCTTCAGATCTATGCTTCAGGTGTCCCATTTCGAATAGGTTAGTGGTGAGTGGGCCACTCGTTTGCCGACTTGTACTGTAAAAAACCTTATTATAAACTTTTTATGAAAAATTATGTCAAGTTCCAAGTAAGTCGATAATTGGACCCTTGTTATGCCTTAATAAGCCACCCAACATTCGTGTAAATGCGATTTGAAACTTGGAATGGAAAACAAAACTCAGGCGACTCAAAACTTATCTACACTGGTATAATATATTGTATATAACATAAGCTCACGCCTCCCCAAATGGGTAGGTAAAGGTGCAACTAGTGCACCCATATTTAGCCGGGCTTATCTTCTGGTTTTTGTCGCCTGATAGTTTTTTTAAAGTGATTGATACTTCATTCCACGGTAGGCTCATTACAAGAAGCCGACTCCTACTCGGATTGAACCTGCATGCATGTGCGTACCCGCGACATCCAGCAATATGGAGAGAGTAGAGTACCGCGGGGTTTTAGTCAGTAGGACGATATAGACCACCGACCACGGAATACCGAAAGATCTGTATCGGTGAGAACGACAAAACTCCCTGCTAGCACGAAGGGATCTGTTAACGGATTTCGCTGTCTTAAAACTCCATTATGTATATTACAACTCGATTAATTGTTTGCAATTTTGCGCATAACAGGGACCCATGCAGTTTACGCCTTTCAAATTATATTATCTTCAATGATTCATATAAGTGTGACAACTTTATTGAAAGAGCTATAGTATTTATTGTCGCAAAGAGATGTAAAGAGATTTCTATTCATCTGCATGACGAAGGGTTCAATAGATTTTGTCGTTGGTCACTTTACTTGCGTCAACATTCATAACACTATATTCGAAATTTAGGGGACGCTTTAGTGGAACTGGATGCCGAGATAAGTTAAGCATCAGTTGAACGCTGAATATAGATTCACCTGCTATACATGCCTTAGTAAGATTGTATACGGAAATTGGGAAGGTAAGTCACCTAAAACCTAAATATACAATAATAAATGGTAGATCTACGCTGTGGATATTTTTGGGCACATATGGGTATTCTTGCTCAGTTGACGGACATTGCTTTAAAAAGCGTCTTATAAGTTAAAATGCACCTTAAATTATAAGACGCTAAGTAATGCATTAAATTAAATAGATACCTACTTAGGTACATATTGTTAAAAAAATAAGTGTGTGTAGTTACTAAAAATAAAACAGCACCTTATTTACAACTACAAAAAAGTCGTATTATACTGTCCCACTGCTGGGCATGGGCCACGTTTGCGAACGAGAGGGATCTATCTATCATACCTCAACACGCTCGCACTAATTTAATGCGGATTGGTAGACTTCACATACACCTTCGAAATTCTAATGAAAAACTTCTCAGGTATAAAGATTGTGTTACTTTAATAATAATGAATGAACGCGTGTTGCGACTCAAAAGCTCTAGTTCCCCGATAATTTCCCCAGAATTCACTAATAGCGTCATTAAACCGCAGCCAGAGCGATATTTTTTCGGAGGCCATTTATAATGCGACACACATTTTAAATGTCCCGCAATATGTATTGATGCTATAAGGAAATAGCTTACATTTTTTATATATTAAACATCTAAATTATGTAATTTGTATAGTTGCTAATTCTTTTTTTATTTAATTTCAGCTATTCATTCACAAGAATGCTCGCAGATCATCCTTATAAAGGTTGATTCTCCTTGTTGATTGCTAGCCCATTCGTGCTTTAGACTATTTTTTTCGACTGGATCCTTACCACTATCTCACAAAAAACCGAAGTAAAGTAGCGGCTTGCTGCTGTGTTGCGTACGGTGATGGAAATATCTGGAGGCGCAAATTCCCTCCTCTTCCCAATACCTTAATTATCCCTTCCTATAACGTCGGCAATGCACCCATGATTCTTCCGGAGATCATTTACCATCAAATGACCACTTGCTCATTTGCCGGCCTATGCTATAAAAATGGATTTCTGCGAGGAATTATTTCCCATCATATTTCCGAGATAAAAAGTAGCCTCTGTCTCTACAGCCCATACACTATCTCTATGCAAAAATCATGTCGATTCATGTCTACGTGAAAGACGCGCTCTAGCTTTGATGGGCGACGGTGATCACTCACCATCAGGTGACCGGCTTCTCAGTTACCTCCTCTATCATAAATTTTAAAAAACCTGCGCCGATGACCGTGTTAATTGAACTGCTTTAGGTAGAGCATATTGTGTGGATCCAGGCTACTGGAAGAGATGTCTGACCAGTTTGGTGATGTTGGGTGTACAAAACCATATATTTTCCAGATTGCATACACTGACAGCCTCCGTGGCGCAGCTAGCGAGTAGCCAGCTGCGAAGCGAGAAGACGTGGGTTCGATTCCGCACTGAGACAAATGTTTGTGTGATCCACAAAAAAATGTTTCGGGTCTGGGTGTTGTGGGACCGCAAGTCCCTCGTAGTTCCTGATACCCACGATACAGGTTTATTTAAAAATAAATAGGTACACCCAACAGTCACACACATAGTCCTGACCCCACACTAGGTTAAACCTATAACGTGAGTATCTGAAACTACGACGGACTTACGGTTCCACAACACCCGCTTCACAGCCGAATACTCGCCCGCTGCACCACGGAGGCTGTCTAAAAATAAGTCATCTACACCTAAAGTGGTGAAAAGAGGATTAGAGAAAGATGTTTAAAACTTCTCAATTCAATAATAACAAAAAATATGGTACATCAGACTTTAATATAAAGAAATCTCATCTTCAGCCTTAAGAGCAATAACATTCTTATGAGGAAATTGCCTCTTTTGTTTTTCTTACAATATTTTCGTCACTAATAAAAATACAGTCACTGTCATTTGTGCCCATGCATATACTATTCTCGATACGAGGTAAATATTTTACTATTTTGCACGAACTATGAATTATCTTGCAGCCCATATCTATAAACGATTTCGCGTTGTTAGCATTCACTCCGGCACCTGGCATTATTTCTATTACTTCACTATAGTCTAGAAGTTCTTTAATTAGTTTCATTGCTTCATCGTCAGAAGCCGAAGGTCTTCGGCCACTTGTTAGAAGACGACTAAATCCGAGTGCTACAAGAGTCTGTATAGCCGTAATTGGATCTTTGCATAAATCAAATGCTCTATGAAAAGTGACTGGTACTGGATAGGCCTTGTCCACGACTTTCTTGCAGTTGACCTCGTCTATATCCTGTGTAGTTGTTAATGCGCCAAAAACGAATCTGTCCACACCCATTGGTTTGATAATTTCTATGTCTGATAACATTGTGTCCATTTCTTGTTCGGTGTAACAGAAATCAGATCCTGTGCGGCATCTTATCATCACATTGACCTTTGGTCTCTAAAAATAAATAGGTAATTACATATAACGAATTATAACAATAATAAAAATTGTACTTAATATGATTACACAGATACCAAATATGTAAATTATTTTTCTTACCTTGGTCAATTTGCCACCTAAACAACTACCACACAACTTGTGTATAGGTAAACCCATCGACAGATTTTTTGCCTAAAAATAGATTATTAAGTAAAAAATAAGAATAAATAAAGTAAATAAATCAAATAAATCTTAAAAAATTAACACCATTTCTAATGCTAGTTGAACCAGGCCGACAGATGGAGTTAGTCCCCCTTCAGCAAGTGAACTGCATATTTCCACCTCATCAGCAGTTCCGTGGATTGCATTTATTGCGGACTCTAAACTATCTACGCATACTTCCAACATGTTCTGAAAAAAGAATAGAAATATTTAGAATTAATTTAATTGTTACTGACAATACTCTGATAACAACTTCGTGAGCCAAACTGCAAACATCATAGACTGGTTTAAAGGACCAGTATCCAGAGCCGTGAATCAAAATAGTAAAAAAAAAGACTGCCATCTGCTGTTTGTTTTTCTCGCTATCATTCTGAATTATCGCACACTTTATGAGACATTAATTGATTGACAAAATGTAATATTATTTATTAAGAATATGTACCAGTCGTTTTGTCGTATCCTTATTGGGTCGCAAACAAAATATTACTCAACAGCCGATACACATCAATAGACATCAAATGTCAAAATATTAAATTGCACAAGGTTATATTCGTCCAAAAATGCTATAGGAATTAGCCTCCGATAAACCATAAACTGACGCATTATACTTTTAAAATATTAATTCGTAAACAACAAGACATAAAGAATACAATTAATGATTTGAATAATTTTATCACGTACACTTTTCAATACACCTTCAACATTTTCTATGTACTTTGTGATTTTATAAAATCACGCTTTGTAACACTCTTCAACACTAACAACGTTCCTGAACGAATATAGGGACAAATTTGCAGCAACTTCACGTTGGTTTGTCCTTTTGACATTACGAGGTAAAAGGGACACGCGAACGTAGGCAAAGTATCGCCAACGTTCGCACTTTTATCAGGTATTTAACAATGTTTCACATAAATTGTTCATGATTTTGAAGCCTCAACAAACCCCGAATCTTAAATTTGCCCGGCTATACGGTTTTAATTAAATAACATATGATAAAATGTTGAGGTTATAGTCGTCCTTTCCAATTGCCACATACATGAGTGTTTTAGACGATCTCAATGAATTTAAGTTAATTGAGTGAATTGTTCGTTAACAGTTATGTCTCGAAAAAGAGATAATGAAGAGACTGACAAACTCACACGTATCGCTATTGTGAACGCGGACCGGTGTAAGCCGAAGAGATGTAGGCAAGAGTGCAAGAAGAGCTGCCCAGTGGTGCGCATGGGCAAGCTGTGCATTGAAGTCACTCCTAACGACAAGATCGCTACCATCTCCGAGGAGCTCTGCATTGGATGTGGTATTTGTGTCAAGGTGAGAACAATTTTGAATCTAAACCATCATCAATAAACAACATACTGAGCTTATTAATCCATATGTACAGTAAGAAAACAGCATATTTGGTTATTGGTATAATGGTCTTATTTATAATTATTGCCACCTCAAGACAAACACAAGATGACAGCATTGTATATTAATTAATCAATTCATTTTATTGTGTACACAATTTAAGTTTACTTATGCAAGAGTTAGTGAGGAAAAATCCTTGTTTTTTTTGTTTACATTACTGTATGTTGTTTTATCTTTTGCCTTCATTTAATTTATCACTAGTTTTATTAGATTTAAATTTTAGTTGAGTTTCCTTTAATACAATAACAAGTCTTAGTATTGCTATGATTGATGTCCATATTAATCTTAGAAATGTGTGGATACTAGTTTAATGTAAACTGTACAGGCACTGACGATTGTGATTATTTAAGTCGTAATTTAAGGAATAGAGTCTTATATTTGTTCTATAATTATTGATGCATTCATAAGACTGGCAACTCATTGTATTTCAATATTAACATGATTGCAGCACCTTAATGTCCACCTTAATGATGTCAGGCAGGCAGCCGGTCATAAAAACTACAAGCCTAATCTTTCTGGAACATGTGTTAGAAAGCATGTTGTGCCAACCCCACTGCCAGTAAGATAAGGGCAGGTGGAAGAAGTAGACTTGTCTACCCTCTTAGACCTTACTAAAATTATATTTTTTCACAGAAATGTCCATTTGATGCAATTACCATCATCAATATCCCATCTAACTTGGAGAAGCACACCACCCATCGCTACTCTAAGAATTCGTTCAAGCTCCATCGTCTACCGATCCCGCGTCCTGGTGAGGTGCTTGGTCTCGTGGGACAGAACGGTATTGGCAAGTCTACCGCACTGAAGATTCTTGCCGGAAAACAAAAACCCAACTTGGGTCGTTTTGCTGTAAGTTGTACTTTAATGGGGTGGATATCCTATTTTATGTATAAATAAAACGAATTACATATATTGCTCAAATGTACTAAATGACATGATTTTCGTAGTTCATATTAACGTTTTTAAGAAAATATTTTAAATAATAACTACTATGATCTCTCTGTATAGGATCCTCCAGATTGGCAGGAGATTTTGTCCCACTTCCGCGGCTCTGAGCTGCAGAACTACTTCACTAAGATCTTAGAAGATGACTTGAAAGCCTTGATCAAGCCTCAATATGTGGATCAGATCCCTAAGGCTGTGAAAGGCACTGTCGGGCAACTGCTTGACAAAAAAGATGAGAGGAAAAACCAGATGGAAATATGTAGAATGCTTGGCAAGTATATCAATTGTACATTTTAAATACTCTTATAATAAATTTAAATTATGGCCAAGCTGAAGTTAGTCACGAGCGGCGTCGTGGCTATTGTTTTCAGGACTTGATGATGACGGTAGGCATAGATGGCTGGTCAGCCTGGCCAAGTTATTTTGTGCATAATACATATTGTACATTTATATTTGAAAGTCCTACCGTATCATCAACATCGAAGTATTATAGCAAAATACTAGATAAATAATTTATGCCCTTGTATGCAAATGGCTGTCTGAGTTGTTACTACCGTTTTGTATATTTCTGCCGCCAAGCAGCAGAGTATAAGCACTGTTGTGTTTTTGTTTAAAGGTGATTGAAGCCAGTAAAATGAATGGGCCTTATGAGACTTAACAACTTTTGTCTGGGAGTGATGAACACAGTCCAGTGCCACATAGTACTTTGTAACTCAAAGTTCTGTGTGGTGATGTATCTATTTCTGGGCAGGCATGGTGTTTACCATCAGGCGAGCAGCCTGATAGTTTCTAAAAAATACAAAAGGATATTGATGAAAGTCTTTTATAAATAGTGTCATTCCACAGATTTATCGCATATCCGTGATCGTGAAATTGCTGCCCTGTCTGGTGGGGAATTACAGCGTTTTGCTTGTGCGATGGTGTGCATCCAAAATGGAGATATATTCATGTTTGATGAGCCGTCCTCGTATCTGGACGTGAAGCAACGTTTGAACGCTGCGCGCACAATTAGGTCTCTTATTCACCCTGACAAGTAAGTTTCGCTTACAAAATTTAATTAAATAACTCACTCAACTGTCCCATAAATCATTTTGAACCAACACTAGTTTTTAAAGTTTTTTATATCAAATTCTGATGGTGAAGCCAATATGTGTGATGGTGTAACCAACCAGACCCAATTTGTAATTTGTACTGAAACTTGTTTTAATACATGAATGAAACTACTGTAATATAAAAAAACACAAATATTTAAATATTATTACAATCCTCATATTACTGTCACTGTTTTGTGTGTTGTCTTTCAAGAACTACTAAGAACTTTAGGCCCCACAACATTTGGGGCTGGTTCCACAAAGTCAATTTAAATTTTATCTTGCAAATTAGGAAGTACCAATTTAATATATTATGTTCTATTGTATATTTTGTTTGATAAGTAAAGTGCAAATGTGACAAAATAAAAAGATGGGTGTACATTTTCAATTAGTTCCAATATTTGCCACCAACTTATATAATATATCTATTTTACTTATATATACAGTGTAAAACCCACAACAAAAAATCCTAATCTAGCAAACAGGACTATGTATATGACTGTTAAATCATATATTTGTAACATACTAAGAAATGTCTGTTTGGTTATCCAGGTTCATTATAGTTGTAGAGCATGACTTGTCAGTGTTGGACTACTTATCTGACTTCATTTGTTGTCTGTATGGAGTGCCTGGTGCATATGGTGTTGTGACTATGCCTTTCTCCGTTAGGGAAGGTGCAGTATTACTTTTTATTTTGTTTTTCTTTATAATAAAAATATATTTTTTAGTTCATTATCAGGTTTCAATGAATTTACCATATCCACCTATCAAAATGACAAAAATAATCAAGTTTTCGGTTTTTAGGTATAAATATATTCCTTGATGGGTTTGTTCCCACTGAAAATATGAGATTCCGAACTGAGTCTTTGGTGTTCAAAGTTGCTGAATCTGCTACTGAGGAAGAGGTATGTATTTCATCAAACCCTGAGAATATTTGAATTTCTTGGCATTTTCACTTTCAAAAATTATTTTTAACAGATAAAAAGAATGAATCATTATGAATATCCTGAGATGTCTAAATTTATGGGTGACTTCAGCCTGAAAGTGGTGGCTGGAGAGTTCTCAGATTCTGAAATTTTAGTGTTACTTGGAGAGAATGGTACTGGTAAAACAACATTCATCAGAATGTTGGCTGGCAATCTAGAGCCTGATGAGGGTAAGCTAATCAAACATCTTTTTTAAATAAAATACTTTATTTGTACATTGAAAAATGACTTATTTAAATACAGCATTCAAACGAGATTATTTTGTAGTAACTTAGTAGTTAGTTTATTTGCACTAAGTTACAAACACAATAAACATGATGAACATTTTGATGGAAACTTATTCAAAAAACCGAACGAACCAAGCTTATACCTACACAATTTATTTTAAAAGTCTACATACTGTTTTTTATTTTCATAGTCGATTATTCGTGGTATACTACGTGTACATATCCGAACGAATTTTATTTTTACCAATGGCAACCCTTTGCACTAAATGTCAATTCAGTGAAAGTTGTCGAAGCTTGAGTTTACCTGAATTTTATTCTATTTTAAAACATATTTCTTATTATATCCGTATATTATAGTAGAATTTCGTTTTAATGCATATTTTAGTTATTTAAACCTGTAAAAATAATGCATTATAATGTGAAATAGGTTCATTATAGTAAGGTTATGCCAGCGCTAAATGAATAGTCCTATGATTTTTAACGTTTATTTAAGTGTTTGTGATGGCAAAAACAGAACTTTTCGATTTATTCTTTCATCCTGTGTTCCAAAAATGTTTAAATCACGCCGAATCAACTCTAGTCGCAGAAGGTACAGTGGCAAATATTGACTTTGTTTTTAAATCTTTCATTGGTTTAATCTCAGTTCTAGATACATCCAACATCATTTGAATTTATTTACCTTATTCCTAAGAACGGAAAACCAGGATAGTTCATAAATATCTATATTGCAATGTTCAATCAATTGTAACCTATTTTTACAACCAATCATTTCTAGATTTACTTTGTGGTATATTTTTTATTTATATATTCTATGGATCACTTTACTAGCTTCCTAATATTATGATTTATATAAAAATATATGTAATTTGTTATTTTTTTATTGTAGCATTTTGGGTGTAACATATCTTACTCCCTTACATGAAAAAATTGTCTGCATTTCACATAATTAAAATTATAGACATGTAAATGCATTTGTGTTGTATAATTTATCAATAAAATATAGCATAGTGGTTAAAACCGTTGCTGTTTAAACAATAAACTGAAAAGAAACAGCTAAACACATAAATTTGTAATATACTTTTTAACTTAACCAACAATTAAATGAGAATATGGACTGCAAAGCTAAGACTATTTCATATAATTTCTAGTATTTTTTGTCAGTATGCAATATTGAGGTGTTCCTGTTAATATACAGACAAGTTACAGGACATTCCTATTTTATCTATAACTTTTACCATCTAGAAAAGAGATTTCAAAACTACAATTACAGTAATTACATTATTACGAACTTGTGACTCCCCTGTTATATAAACAAATTCAAAAATTATCCCATGGGAATGTACTACTGAAATATAAACACTATGCTATGTACCAATCCAGGTCATTGTCTAGCTTTCTGTACTTAGTAATGGAGCATAAACCATTAACTGTTTATGAGTGATTAACCAAGTAATAAGGATAATCATCCTTCCACCTGCCCTAATTCCATTTGTAGTGGGGTTGGTGCATATGCTTTTACAACAATATGTTACAGAAAGATTTGGCTTGTAGTTTTTACAACCGGCTGCCTGCCTGACATCACCCCCGCTAGAGGAGAAACCCCCCAGTACCCAAAACAAATATTCATGAATAACTCAAACATTTTGAGTAATAAGAATAAATATAATAATTATATATGTTGCATAACCCAAATAAAACATTATCTATCGATTGCGATATATAATGAAAATTTTGTAAAATATTTTGGTGTTCGGCAGTATTATTTATTATTATATATTTGATTATTTTTAAATCTTTAAGATTTTAGAAGTTATTGTGTGCATTCATTATTATTGTTACCACACTACATTTTATAGTAAACCAGTTTTGAAAAGGGCAATACTGGTTTTTCGGTTAATTCTTTATAGCAAAATTACTTTCCGAATTAGCAGTTGAGTAGACATGATTTAATATAAATAATATACATTAGTATTATGCGCTTCGGCATTCATTGTCTACACCAGAAATGCGAAAGTGTTATGACAGCTTAACAGATTTATTACATTTGATTATGTACTTATTTTTCTCTTGAATGACTGATGAGGCTGCAGATTGAATGCATATTCATACTGATTCAAAGAAATTGTCAAGACAGATAACAATAATTATTATAGTGCTTTATAACATTTTATGGATTATATTTTGACATACTTATTTGTATTTATGATGGGGATATCTGCGAGTTACACAGACAGGTCATTCACTTTAGTGGAACCATTTCACTCTTTTTGACATACTTAATTCCTGTTTCTATTATTATTTGTGGTTAAATGTTTCTTGACAGGCTCCGGTCAGCTCCCACAACTGCACATTAGTTATAAGCCACAGAAGATATCGCCCAAGTCACAGGGGCTGGTGCGCTCGTTATTACATGACAAAATAAGAGATGCATATGTACATCCACAGGTCAGTATGTATATTTTTTTAGAAATCATGTAAAAGACTAGATATGTTTAGTAGTAATATATCTAGTATTTAGTAGAATTGTATCTTTTCCTTGACCATTTAACATATACATACGCACTCATGCCTGTAATCCCCGAAGGGGTAGGCAGAGGTGTAACCAGTACACCCACAATTCTCCGAACGTATTTCCGTCCCTTATGTGATAGGGAGCGAGCCTATCGCCATACCAGGCACAAATTCCAGACTCCAGGCTGATACTGAGCATTCTCAAAATAGAAAAACCCAATGCCACTTTACCCGAGACCACAGCATTGGCCTCAATCGTAACGCGTACGCATTACAACTGCGCCACCGAGGCAGTCCATTAACACCATACAATTTACACACCATATAACAATTTAGCCAAATAAGACGCCTTATGAGTAGGGCTGCTATATATTCCGGTACTGGAACATGTTCCGGTTTGTAGTGTTGTGTCCCAACCAGTAAATCAGTTGTCTCAGATTTAGAGTCTAAAATATAGTTGGTAGCTGGGTAAGTATAACAGGCACTTTTTGTATACGGTCGAGAACTTTACTGGATGGTAGGTCCTTCGTATGCGAGAGGTTGTCTGTGTTGTTACCAAAGTCTATTTCTGCCACCAACAGCAGTATGTAGGCATTGTTGTATTTCGGTGCCAAGAACATTGAAGTCAGTGAAATTACTAGGCATTATGAGATTGATCACCTTGCTTTACAATTCAATTAAGCTTTTATGCTGAATTGCTCCCATTCCTTTTTACTATCTCCATCATCTATTTATCCTTTTCTGACATTTAAGATAGGTATACAGAATACACTTTTTTGTTCCTGCGGAAAGTCTAATCTTTCTTTCTGAAATGGCTGGAGAATTTTAATAATAAAAGTTCATAATGACTTGTTCCAGTTCATCACCGATGTGATGAAACCTATGAAAATCGAGGAGATAATGGACCAGGAGGTGCAGAACTTGTCTGGTGGTGAGTTGCAGCGAGTAGCTCTGGTGCTGTGCCTCGGCAAGCCCGCCGACGTGTATCTTATCGACGAACCCTCCGCCTACCTCGACTCCGAGCAACGTCTCGTCGCTGCCAAAGTTATTAAACGGTTGGTTCATTATTGTATTATTACTACTATTTTTGTGAGTTTGTGAATTACGATGTTTGTTAATCAATCACGCCTTACCGAATTTAGATGAAATTTGATAAACAGATAGACAATAATCTTGGTTAGGACATTGTATTTGTATTGATGGTGGGGACGTCTGCGAATTGCACAGACGGTTGATCAGGTCACTTAAGTTAAACCATATCACCCTTAATCCCATTCAGGACATAGGTTACTTTGGATCAATGATACTTTTCACTTCTACATTTGAGTTCTCATGTCTGTGGGCAGTACTGAAACACCCAATTTGATGTTTAAAAGAGCCCCTACGGGCTACTACTAGGCTGGTCCATTTACAAAATAAATTCTTATTATGATTTCTATTGATTTTATCAATATTTATTTCTGTTGGTAATTTTAGACCTAATAAAAAATTACTATACAAACTTCCTCAACACTCTCATGTAATTTATCAGTGTACGAGTATGTGATTAGTGTTATAATGACATATTTAGTTCCACTAGCTATACAGATAAGATTAGAAATGTCGCAATAAAAACTTTCTAATGTTAAATTGTGTTAATATTATATTGTAATTTACGCATTTTGTTGACATTTTTAATGATGTTTCAATTAAATTTCAACCTGTTACTTCTAAAAAATCTGATATAATCAATTTCATGATTGTATTTTTAACAAGATTAGCATATAGGGTATTAGTGTAGATAGCGGCATCTATTCGCAATATTCTCATCTATAATGTGATATGAATCGAATCTATAACCCTTGTTGGACACAAAGATGTTTTACGAATATATAGATTCTAAGCCAGGTAAATGGCAATCCCGGCCATTGCAGTACATAGAAACATAGTAAAAATATGTAGTTAGATAGATAGATAATAAGAAAGTGTAAGACTTTCTTATTATCTATTATAATAATTTAATATATGTCTTTGTCATTTTTGTACTATCAAATTAATTCAGCAAAAAATGCAACACGAAAGAATCAAAATATACGAACAGCCGTAAAATGTCATATTGTCGATACCTACTTAAAAACTGCTAATATAATACTGATAATATTGTATCACAATTCAGTATTTATTATTAAGTTATATAGTATTTAAATAACTAAAATTAAAGTTCTTATGTAGCTATTCGCCAATATCGCGTAGTTTGTGAAGGTAAACGAAGGATTTTGGTATGTTTAGTGTAAAAAATTATGAAAAGTATTGTCTATTTCCGTCCACACAACTTTGAAACTGTAGCATAGGTACCCTATCAATTACTGTACTGTAGTCTACAGTGTGGCTGCCACTTTTTCCTACAGTGCGGCTCGTAAATCTTTTTAAAATGTGTGGTGGTCATTTGAAGGCATATTATGCATATATTATATAGGTTTAAAACATCATTACCATCTAACTAACAGCTGTACTTTGTCTCCAGATTCATCCTGCACGCCAAACGTACCGGTTTCGTAGTGGAGCACGACTTCATAATGGCGACGTATCTGGCGGACCGCGTGATAGTGTTCGAGGGCACGCCGTCCTCAAACGCGACTGCGCATGCGCCTCAGTCGCTGCTCAACGGCATGAACAAATTCCTCGAACTCCTCGGCATCACCTTCCGCAGGGATCCCAACAACTTCAGACCGAGGATAAACAAACACTCATCGGTGAAGGTAACCCATCCAGGTTTTCTTAGATTATGATCGTATTCCTATAAGTTCCACTTATAAATCGCATATCAAGGAATTAAATAGAGTAGGTAAGCAAGGTTCATTCGGCTTTTTAGGTATACGGATGATTCTACGTCTAGGTCGCTCGACTGATGGTAGCGCCACCCACGCCTGTCCGTAAACAAAAACCACACAACTTAGAACTTTAAATTATAAAGTACTTCATCTAGAACTGCACTCGTCATGCCGTCCAATCTCATAATGCCCAGTAACTTCACTGGCTTCAATGCCCTTCAAAAACAGTGCTTGCACAATAGGGTAGTTGACTAGATTTTTTTTATTATACAAATCAATAAGTTACGTTACTCAAAATCTATTGCAGAAAGAATTTTATAAATCGGACCAAACATAAATAAGTTAGAAGCCATTCAAATCCTGTAGAAGGAGTAATTGTCAAATGACAGACGACGCAAACTTTGACGTCACTGTGTAAAATGTTCATTATGGTTCACGCATGCAAGCGAGATAGTGAGATATCCCTACTACGCACCCACTTTTCCTCATACCAACATTTAAAGTCATAACTGCGGGCAGATTTCTGAATCAATTTTGATTGTGTTTTAATAAAAGGGTTTCTTTTGCGTATCATTTTCTGTTGCTTATAAAATAATGTATAAAATTAAATATAGGAAACTACCCTATTAAGTGATACCTCTCCAAACGACCTCTCGCATACTGCATACAAGAGATCTACCACCTAGTTTTATTACCATTTTCAAATAACTTAAAATACTTGTGTGTATCTTAATGTTTTTTACAATATTATTTATAATTTCCCAATAGAAATTATAGACAATGTAAACAACCTTATCTTCATGATAAAGGCCGCAAATTGATTGCCTCGAATTTCTTTATGCTTATTTATCCTTGTAGTATGGTAATAACATTTCCAATAAAGTAAATTGAAGTATAAGTACCTCTCCATTAAGCTCAAATTGGATGCTGCCTACTGCCTGGACACTTTGTTTAACCATTATTTTCATAATTGCCAAATATCATCTATCATCTAAACAATTTAATAAATCAGTTCTAAGATAAATATGTTACATGCCATTTAAATCTGGTTGTAAGAGTTGTCAATTAATGACGAGTAAAAGTCCTAGTACTGTGACGTCACCGACCACCATGGTCATTACGGTGCAGATGTGCATGGGAAATAATGGAGATGTTCTCCCTACGCCCATCTATGCACATACCAATACTAAAAAAAAAAAATTGTAGCCTTATTTACTACATTTTATTGTTTTTTGGAAAACGGTTTCTTTTTATTTTTATTTTCTTTTGTAAATAATGTACATAATGAAACATTGAAACTACCCTATTGATGTGAAACTTTTTTGTTGCAGGACATGGAACAAAAACGGGCGGGTCAATATTTCTTCTTGGAAGACTAGTGCAGCAGACTATAACAATATTGTATTTATATATATTGTATGTCACAATGATGGCCCGCCATCTGTGTATTTCCAATTAAATGTATTACTATAATAAATCATGTTTTATACAAACACCAAATACACGCTGTTATTTCCCTAAAATATTGTATTATGTGATGATTCCGGTAAGAAAGAAAGAAAGAAAGAAAAACTATTTATTTGTACAGCCGCCAACGCGCTTATGAGTGTATCGCTACATTCATACACTACAATTAACATAAAGAAATTAAAAAAAAAAATAAGAAATAATATCAAAAAGTACAATTGCGCGCCGCAGCTGTGACAGGTAGGTGAACACTCAGCATGTTGCTGTGCCGTGGCGCGTACCACAACACAGCGCTGATTTTCAGTGGTCACCTTGTGTGACGTACGGACGCGGACGCCAGCCAGCCGATATAATTAATTGACACACTACTACGTACTGATCTACTGGTAAATAGAATACAGCCATTAGACGTACGGAAATATTTTTATAACAGAGATCAGTGGGGTTGACGTCAGGCAGGCGACCGGTCGTAAAAACTATAAGTCAAATCTTTCTGTAAAATGTGTTAAAAAGCAGGTTGCCCTAACCCCACTGCGAGTAGAATAAGGACAGGTGGAAGAACAGAGACCGGCATACGAACATATGGGGGCATCAGTGGTGTGACCTTTACTGACAATATTCATCCACAGTATCAGAAGGATCCATTTGTGTTGCCGACTTAAAAGAAAGTACCCCATAACTAGGTGAGTGGGGACGATTTATGCCTCTGGGAATCTAACTAGCCGCACACAGCGAGAGGAAGCTACTACTTCAAGTTCTTGACACAGTGGTAAACCAGACGAGCTGGCGTATTTATACTGTAAACAAAACTACAGCTTGGCGTCTGTGTCCCCGAAGAGGTAGGTAATTTTTACAATGTGCAACTTGTACAAATTATACTCACGGTTTGCCGAGCCGAACATGGGGTGTAAGGGAGAAGAATCCGAAAATGAAGACAGGTGTTTACTGTTGTTTAAATATCGCAAAATAAGCAGTTTTTTCAGTCTTGTTTGGACTAATGACGTTTAATTGAAATATGCTTCAACTAGACTAATGCGGCGATAATAATATAAAATCACATTGGCGCAATAATCTAGATAATGTGTAGTTTCAACTGTGAACCTTGTGTGGTAGAGCCACGCTGTAAGTTTTGTCTACAGCACGAATGGGGCGGCTTGACCGGGTCTCACAGATAACCGGCGTAAAGTCGCTACTTTACGCTTGCTGCTGCGTTTCGTATAGTGAGTGAGATATCCGGAGGCCCAAATCCCCTCCCCTTCCCAATCCCCTTATTGCCCCTTTCCTTTAAGGTCGGCAACGCGCTCATTATTCTTCTGGTACCTATTGTGAGCGGCGGTGGAGATCACTTACCATCAGGTGACCCACATGCTCGATTGCCGACCTGTGTTATAAAAAAGTAAGATAATGTACTACTTATACCTAAACAAACAAGCATCCGTCTCGTGACGTCATTACCAGTATCCCCTACTAGCCGCATCTTTACCGCTTTTAATGTGAATATAAAACCACATTGTAAGTTTACCTGTTTACTCCAGAAGTGTAAAGGGCAATTCCCGTTCGTGTCCCACATTTTTCATTGCACGTAACCAATACTTCAAGTATTCATTAAAATGAGTGTGGGCACTCAACCTCAATATTGTGAAAATGCGATTACTCAGCATTGTACGAATGAAAACAATATTCATAAACAGATAAATCTGGGGCGTTGAAAATTAAAGTAGAGAGAAACCTGAACATATATTTTTTTTATTAGCTTGAGTGACGAAGCGAGCAGGTCGCTTGCTTGATAGTAAGCGGCCACGCCTGCCATTAAACAGAAGAACACAAAGAACTTTTAATTACAAAGCACTGTATGGCAGTGGAGTGCGATCGTCACACCGAGATGCGAGATGTTAATTCTCATAGAGCCCAGTAATTTCACTGGCTTCAATGTCCTTCGAACCAGAACACAACAGTGCTTACACACTGCTTCTTGGCGGCAGAAATAGAGAAAGCGGTGGTACCAACCCAGACGGCCTCTCGCATACGAGGGGCCTACCTTGTAAATATGTACATATAATAGAAGAGTTAGGACATAGAATTTTCCCTACAACACCAAATAAGCCTTGGAGAAGGGCTTAGGCCTACCTTCTTCCACCTGTCCCTATCCCACTCGCAGTGGGGTCGGCGCAACATTCTTTTTAACACATGTTAAAGAAAGATTTGGCTTGTAGTTTCTGCAACCGGCCGCCTGCCTGACGTCAACCCATTTGGGGAGAACCCCTTGGAGTGGGCTTATCTATAAAAGCTAATAATGATATACCTAAACGTAAGTATAAACGGCGGAACAGATTTCGATACAGGTTTTACTATTAAATAGTTCTTAGACCAAATGCTAATTGGTGCCAATACTTATGATTAATCTAACTATTAATTTTCTTAAGAAGTCAGATGAAGACTAATTGTCATACAAACCTATATTATTTTCCTTTATATATGAGTCTACCCGTGGTCTCTACTCATGTAACTCATGACGTTATTCACATTTTGGTTAACTATTAATCCCCAGAAATTTTCCTACTGAATAATTCGACAACCACTCATCTACTCTTTCTTTTTGTTTGGCGTCATCCCGGCTTAGTTTTAAGGTCCGCCTTTCTACTAGGACGCCTCTACTACGCCCGATCTTGACCTTCCTATGTAGTGAGATAATTGGCTCCAATGTCTCCCTCTAAACGTCTTCCGTGTATGATTTGGCACACCGCTTAAGTATTTGGTTTCCTCAAAACCTGACCAACAAAGCCAATTCCAATTCCAATTCCTTCCTTAGCCAATGTACTAAGTACCTATGTATTAATTATTTGTTTATGAGTTCTATTAAATTGTAGACATATACATACACACTCACGCCTGTAATCCCCGAAGGGGTAGGCAGAAGTGTAACCAGTACACCCACATTTCGCCGAGCGTATCTCCGGTCCATAATGTAATAGCGGGCGAGCCTATCGCCAATCGCCATACCGTTTATTGTAGTACTACTTATACGTATCTTATCTTCCAATTCATAACAAAGCTTTCACACAAATCACTTGTTTAGTTGTTTATCTAGATTAGAAGATGTAAGAGTACTTATTTATTATTCTGATTTGTACGTAGTAGGTGTGGTTCGTCCACACTAAATATAACGAAAGGCTACACCTTAGTGACAACATAGATACCTACCAACCTATTATATAATTGTAGTGATTTAAAACATGGACCATAAAACATAAGTAGATATCCTAACGAGGAAAAGATACGTCTTGGTAAAAAATAGAGGTGTTCCAAATGTCCACTTTACGCACTACCACGGGTTGTTCTTGAGTGTAAACTTGTAGATGTCCACTTGTCAGTACTTTTCTGCAGTGAATAATACAATCTTACGATCTTTCAACCTCGGACTTTATTTACAATAGCGCAGCGTCATAACAAGTTTACGCTGCTGTGACTCACTTCCTCGAACCGATGATCTAACAATCATGAATAAGATCAGTGACGAAAAGCGATGAGAATAATCATTACAGACCTTCATTATGTGACGTATTTTGTTATGATAATGAGTTATTTTCAACTATGATACATCTCTCGTCACAATTAATAAGACATTGATACGAGTTGATGATCTTGAAATTTAAATTGCTCATTAAAATGCAAAAAGATTTTTATCATAATTCACAGCTTTTTTCGTCTACTGCAGGGCATGGTACGCCATTTCCATGGGCGTATTTAGGTAGGGGTACGGGTAGAAAGTGTGCACCCTAGAAATTTAATTGCCCACGGGAAAAAATCTAGGTAAGCCAATAGATGTCTAACTATTCCTTTCTATGCTGGGCTGACCTTTGCCACGATGATGAAACGGAAGAGCAAAAGCTACGTGTAGGTACCTATTGAAATAGATTAATCCCTCCAAGATTCCACTAAGCCATGCACAGGAATACAGCAACCTTTTTAGTTCGCCAGCGATTAATAACAATTTTGTCATATGATTATCTACCGACTAGCAGGTAACTAAATAGGTACATCATCCGCTTTTTTTAAATACTAAGCTACCCCTGATATTCAAGCATCTAACATAAGGAAGGCTAACTTATCTACTTTCTTACAGTAAGTATATTAACTATTACTTATGTAAGTACTTATTTGTTAATATAACATAAACCTTAGACAGAAACATTAACCTGTTAATGTTCAGTTAATGCCGACAAAAACGGGTTATTTTAAAATATAAAATAAAATTGTGTTTGATTCAATAATTAAATATAGGTATAGATTAGGTTTATAAAATTTGGTTCAATTGAATTACTGTCAAGAATCTTATTGGATTCTATTGTGATTCTCTGGAGCATGAACATGAAGAAATCAAAGTTGTACATAATAAGGTTGTAAAAAGTTGTGTTCGCTGCTGAGTGGCGGCTGTGGCCGTATCGCCATCGCCCGCCGCTCACCGGCCGGTCGGGCTCGGGGACCGGCGCGGCGCGGTGCGGCGGCGGTCGGTCGGTGACATCACCGTTGGCGAATAACCTACATGGTTCAGACACTGCAAACTTTTGGTATAATCGTACTTTATAGTTCAACAATACTAAAAATAATACGCATAGTCCCAATATTACACTTTCGGTATCATGGCACAAATATTAAGGTTCCGGATCATATCGTTTCACAGCCAGCTACTCACCTATTGAACTCTACACCCTTACTGCGTGATGGAGGAAATTTTCAGCCTACAAAACACATCCGTATAACATTATACAATGGCAGTGTTACCATAAATGTTACAATATAATGTCAGCCTCTTTTCTTTCTGTCTGGCTTTATCCCCGCTTGATACCAGGGTTTGCCTTCTCATACGATATATTCGACGGCATTTGGTATTATATAGCGCGACCCGCCGCCTGATCCCCACAACCCGCAACGGGAAACAAATTTCTCCATTGCCTCGTCCGTTAATCACCACGTACAGGAGAGGTTGGCTTTAGGCTAAAGATATTGGTGGCCCCCATACACTAAGTATCTAATTTATTTTTTACCATAAAATCTTAATGTATACTACTAGACAAGCTGCGCAGTACTTACATAGAAATTAAACCAATAAGTTACGGTCAATTGACCGTAACTCAATATTACTATCTCGCTTACTCTCAATTAGAACCCCTATCGCGCTCCCTGTTTGTGAGATGTCAAACTCCCGCGTTAAATATCGCTTAAATTTGAGTGGTAGAGCCACGCTGTAGACACTTGTCTACAGCATGTATGGGCTGGCTCGTCCGGGTCATTACCACTGTCTCACAGAAAACCGACGTAAAGTAGCAGCTTGCTGCTGCGTTTCGTACGGTGAATGAGATATCCGGAGGCCCAAACCAACCCCTTAATTACCCCTTTCCTTTAAGGTCGGCAACGCACCCATGATTCTTTTGGTATTGTGGGCGTACATAGGCGGTGGAGATCACTTAGCATCAGGTGACCCACTTGCTCGTTTGCCGGCCTATACATACTTTAAAAAAAACTGAATCGAATTAAGTAGGATAATAAAGCTAGATGATAGATGCAATAGCATAATATTATATACTAATATAATAATTATGCTAGTCTTTGTGCAATAGTAGATTACGGCATGCATTGCCACGAGTAACTACCTGGGTACCTATCAATCACAAAATGTCAATATAATCAGTACCTACACATGAGGAATATCAAGAAATCAAATTTTACGATAATACCATGTTTTCATAGATAAAGACAATTATAGTATATTGATTAGTTGAACTGCACGTGTGTGAGAATGGTTTTCTCGAAACAGACCAAATGTTATCAATCCCTGGCGTGAGAGAGAGGGCGAACAAAAACGCCACGACTACGACCGTTCTCAGTGAGTTTCATTCGAGTCGTATATATTTCGGAATTCACTCCGTGCTAGTGTGGTTGGGTGTGTCGTTAATATACAAAAAGTAGGTACGTTTTTATTACAATATTGATTAAATTAGTCGTTGGAACGATTATCTGAGTCTAGTTTCTTAGTTGTAAAAATATTTAACGTGTTTGTAATGAAAATTGCCACTAGTTTACCGGCACATCAGTGTTTGTTACTCGAAAGCCGGTCGGCATTCATATCAATTTTATTTATAAGTTCAATGAGTATAGTGTTTTAAATTATTTTATTTTCTTCAGGAATATCTCAACATGAGCGGACAGCAGTACTACCCCTATAAGGTAAGATTCCACCTACATAATGTAGGTATACCTACATATTTCGTTCTATAGCTTCTCATGAGATGATGTCATCCTTTCGGCACAAGGTTACTAAAGTGAACACAAAAGGGATTGCAATCTGCCAGACACATTATACAGTACTTTTTACCTTTGAATGTACTCGTACCATGTTAAAATTGTCGACCCATATACCTATGGAAAGTTAAACCACTTTTAATTGAATAGATAGGGAGCCTCAAGGTTGAATCACGCCCTTAGTGCCCGGTATCAAACCATTAGGTCATTCGAACCGGACGTTGCAACGTTGTACGGTCGACATTATGAGCCGGCATACCTACTAAAGCATTATCGTGCAAAACCACTCATCTTGGAACCCTATATTCCATAAAATGCTTAAGTATTAAACAAAGTTTTAAAAAGCAAACATAGAAATAAGCATAAGTACTTACCTGGCAAATATTAATTGGCTGAATTATGTTGCTAAGTTCTCACATCGGATCATTATGTTATACCTAAATATGGATATAAACGTACTTTCAAGATGTACTGTATCGACTAGCCACTGTGGTTAATTTAAATCTTTGATTAATAAATTATTAGGCATAATTTTGTAACCGCATGTGAATATATTGGTTTTATACATAGGGGACACCGTATTCGAAGAGGATATGAAATATGGACAAACAAGTACTTAAACTTAACATTCATGGTTAAAAAAATTGTCACTTACGATTGTTGTTACGATCATCAAACTGGAACGATAATTTTCCTAAATACCATACTACTTATATTAATCATTGACACTTTCTTATTGTAAATATCTTGAATTGAAAATAATTATAAAACAGAGCAATGATTTATAAGGTACTTATCAATTATTTTAATATAAATTATAAGTTCAATGAAATTATATCTCTTATGAATTAGAATTCCGATTGGAGTTAGGCCTCTTACATTGCCCGCCATTTCGTTCTGTCCCCATGTAACTTCTTCATCCCCCACATTCATTAGTTTGTGATTCCCATCTCACAGGCGACTAGCTCACGCTCCTATATTCTACCATAGTAGAAACTCCAAAATCGCATTCAGTCATAATTTGTGACATTTGTGGCAAGCAAATTAATTTTTATACGCATACCAATAATGTCAACTGTAACCCCGCAGTGCACCCCCACGGTGTACCCCGCGGAGCCCTTCGACCCCGCGGCGGACGCGGAGACCCTCCGCAAGGCTATGAAAGGGTTCGGCACAGACGAGAAGGCCATTATCGACGTCCTCTGCCGTCGCGGCATCGTCCAACGTCTCGAGATCGCTGAAACATTCAAGACCAACTATGGCAAGGTATGTAACATCATATTTTAGCATTGCAAAACTATTACGCACTACTTGTGCAAGCAGTCGTACATCTTCTAGGTAAGGAGGAGGTTCTCAGATCACGTTTTATTTTAAATAATTTTTGTTCAGGACTAACTCGGTCATACTTAAATTACTTTACACATACAACGCGCCGCAGTCATCTAGACTAGTTAGTTATCTTATACGTGACACAACACTTTATTCATCTTAAAAACAAGCCAAAGTTAAGCAGAACTTATTACAGCAACCTTTTGTTTAGCTTCTGTCAGTATCATGATTAGTTTAATGAACTATTGATAACATACGAGTAAATAAAACACTATAGTAATCTATAAAGACCACAGGAACGACCGAAGTGTGAAAACAATACCGCAGATTACTCATGCGTGAACGTAGTTAAGGTACATTGTAAAATAGTTCGTTTATGATTCATCTAGTTTAGACTAGGATTTTTATTTTGCAGGCATTTTTTGCAGGAATTCCTGATCCCCGTAAATGTTAAAAATCTTTATATAATACCTACATTTTATGTACTTACTCCAAAGCGTATTACCCATTTGAAGTAATATTCCAATAAAATATTCAATTTAAAAACTAAGGAACTAAAATAAAAATTAAACCGCGATAAAATCCGTATAAACTAGTTTTATTTCAATACAATCCTATTTTTATGATTAGGATTGCACTGTAGTCAGAAACATGACGAGAGTTTATTAAAAACCGATCACATCAATGCTTCATCAATATCTAAAAAAATGACATATTTCATCGCAGTATTGAGTTGTATTAAAATTCCTCTCTTTTACTATCTTTCATAATAATCAGAGCTCTGATTATAATTAGTTATTTAAATTACTCGTTATGGTATCATAATTTGGTATGTCATGAGCTTTGGCTTCTTTTGGTTTATTTATAAATCTGTTTCCGACACAATTACCCGGTAAAAAACTCCAGTCTAAACAGGTGTTGGCGTTAAAGATGTCATATATTTAACCTCTGTGGGCTGTGTTATCAATTAACATTGTTTACTTACATAGCGAATTATATTTAACTGGCACTGATAAATGTGATGTGAATGTGAATCAGACATGTTTGTTACTTGTTATCAGGCTGAATTTATACAAGAAATTACATTTCTCAGCTGGTTGGTCGGAACCAATGATCTATTCCAGTACATAATACTGGCATTCACTTTTCCTAGAAATAATTTTCCATTCTAACGTCAGCTCGTTAGAAGAATTTCAGTAAAGACTGCATTGCACATGTGCAGTGTTTAAAGGTAGCAAAAAACCGTTACTTTGAGCATCTCATGCCGAACATAATTCGAAAATAATGAGGTTACTGGGCCCAGTGGCGGATCCAGGATTTTGGTTTTATCTTAACCCAAAAAAATGAATAAAAATTTGAGAATATACTATACCTACTTAAAATGGAATAAGTAAGGATAAGCTATGACAATTATATTGTAGGTAGCACTAAGAAAGTAGGATAACATCAAGATTGCTTTGGGGGGGGGGGGGGGGGGGTCTTGAGCCCCTTAGCCCGCTAGTGACTGGATCCAAAGGATATATAGCAGATACTACGTTAACATTATAAAATCCTTATGTAAATAGATAAACATTGTGTTTTCAATTGATTAGTTAAATAAACAAGCTGGACATTAATGTTTTCAAAAATACTTTGTTTATGTTTATAAACTATATACTACTACTACTACTATAAACTAGCAACACTTATCTCAGTCTTAAAATATGGGTATATTTATAATTATTTCGAGCATGATGACGCAACAGGTAATTACAGCATTTATGAACGTTAAAAATCTACTACGTGGTGGTAACCGAAATCTTACGTACACGGTTAGTATTTAGTACAGAATTCACCTTGGTTATTAAACTGTTGCTTCGGTGTCGGCCTTGCGCCTTCAATCAACCTTCTATTAGTCATACTTGTTTCATGTTTGTACTACTTTGATAAACTGTTTTTTTTAACTTTGAAGTTATGGAAGTAAATTTTGATAAGAAAGTACTTAGTGGCGAATAAAAAATCCTTAAAATTTGAGTGCTTCGTCGCAAGTTGCCACATAAATGATTCAATTAAATTCGTTGCAATTTAAAAAATCGCTAAGATTTCTGATGTGAGAGAGTACTTCATACATATTTGTACCCAACTGGTTAGCGATCTCTGTACACATGGTGCGAAAAACCCACCACAGTGGCTCGTTTTGGTTCAAATTCAAATCATTTATTCTGTAAATTGGATCTTAAATATCACTTTTACATGTCAATCATTTTTAATGCTACATTACATTTACGACGGCATTTCGGGGCTAGCCATGAGAAGAAATGCCGAAACAAACTCATGGGTTATGGCCTCTTTTAATGTCCAGATTCACGAACAGTACAGAACAGAACAGATGTGAACATTCATTACGTTCCGGGGTTACCAGTGTATATCCAGTTAATTTAAACTGGCATAATTCTAGTAACTATAGAGGGACGAAGCGCGATGTCTATCGACGGTCTACATTACACTAGCGGATCCTTATAAGGGACTCAAAGCCCCTCCAAAACCATTTGGGTCCACTGACAAATCTCAAACGAATCTTGATATTGTCCTACTTTCTTAGTACTTCCTACAATACAAACTTGCTCGATGTAGTTAGAATATGGAACGAACAGAACGCTGTTCGAACAAAAGTGTTGGTCTTATATTGTATTCATAGATGACCCATACGGGGACGCAGACTTGAATTCATTTAGAACCTTTTGGTCATGATTTGGCATGAGTAACGAAACATCCATTGTCTCACAAAACAGACGTAAAGTAGGCTTGCTGCTGCGTTTCGAACGGTGAGTGAGATATCCGGAGCCCCAAATCCCCGTCCCCTTCCCAATTCCTGAATTACCCCTTTCCTTTAAGGTCGGCAACGCGCTCATGATTCTTTTGGTATTAGGGCGAACATGGGCGGTCGAGATCACTTACCATCAAATGGCCCAATTGCTCGTTTACCAACCTATGCTATAAATATGGAAAACCGGTTTTAAGACCGTCAATTTTCACTGACATCACTGTGCCGCTTGCACATTTATCTAATCTTGTGGCATCATTTTACTGTGAATTTTATACTTATCATACCATAGAGTTATAACACATAAACAATGTTTATATTACTGCTTTTTAGAACCCTATCGTTTCATCAACGTGAATATTTGGTTAACGTATTTGTAATATTTCATGATAACATTAAATATTTGCTATAATTATAACTACATATCACAATTCACAACTGATTGAGGAAAACATGGCATTTAATTAAAGCTAGGGACTATATTGTTAACTATGTATTATAAATTCCATAGCATTACTTTGGCCTATTTAAATTGAAAATTAAATTGGTATTCCGTGGAATTGTTTAGAAAGTTGTACTTAACTATTACATGCTAATCTTCTCGTTTCTAATTAATTTTATAGTTTTACCTTTTGAAAATAGTATTTTTATATTCACGAATCTAAAAATTGCGGTAAAAACAATAGAAAAAAGCTGTTTCCTAATTCCATAGCAACTCGCACTCGACTTGACAGTGGGAAATTTTATATAGTAAAATACCTATCAATTAAAACAAAAATAAATTTAATAGCTGCTCGGTTAATATTTTAATTAAATACCTACTATATCTATCCAATTCTAAAAAAAGAAAGTCGTAGCCAAAGACTTTAATGTATATAAAGTCTTTGGTCGTAGCACTCAAAATACAGAGCTTTGACACGAAAATTTATTTTTGAATGGGTCAATCTAATAAATATTTTTATAAATCCTATTCGGTTAACATTTAACTTTAATTCTCCTAAACATGGTATTTATTTCGTTACGCCACACCCGGAGTTCACAAATAGTCTTTTCTGGATTTGAGGTCAGGAACTTCACCTTAAGAAACTGTTGGTGCTATAATGTGAACCGTGAAACTAAATTATGAATTCCTATCTCGTTTAAGCCACCGTTGTTTACTATATCTAATTTAATAAATTAAATCTATACACGAACACACTACTCATAGAAATTACCTCATCACCCGTGCAATGTACCCAAATACCGAGACAAATGCACTAGGTTAATTGCCAACCTAAAAAAACACCCATTATGAAACCATTTGCTTTTTCCGAGTAAGTCGTTGGCAGTAGTCAATATCGACATTTATAATCTGCACGCAATGATACGTTGACTCACGCCTGAGTTTTCGATGGGGTCGGCGGAGGTTTAACGGGTGCATTCTTCTTCCACCCACCCTTATCCCACTCACAGTGGGGCAGCGCAACATACTTATTAAGCAGCGGCCGGTCGTAAGAACTACAAGACAAATCTTTTTGTAACATGTGTTAAAAGCATGATGTGCCGACCCCACAGCGAGTGGGATAAGGGCAAGTAGAAGAATAAGACCATTAGACTAGTGGTTCTCAAACTTTTAAAGCTACGGAACACTCGACAAATAAATTTCATTTTAATGAACCCTATATTAGATGATCCTTACCTTACATGAAATAAGCAAACATATCAGAGGAATTCTATCCGTGTATGAGTTCATCTTCAATGTGGTCAGATATTTTGTGAATCCGGTCCGACATTCGCCGTAATTCAGTGATAAATTTAACTGCGCGGAACTTTAGTGACTTTTCCATGGAACCCACTTGAGGAATCGCTGCACTAGACAACGGATTATATTATTATTGCTATCTATGACTCACTTTATGGCTATTAGTTATTTTTGTTTGAAACACGTATGTACGTTCCTACATCGATCACAAAGCATGCTTGTTAATTTGCCTTCCTTAATTATGACACGTATGACTATGAGCCACAGTCACTGACCACGTCATAGTTAAAGCTAATAAAATATAAGTTAAATTGTGTTATTTAAAGTATTTTATTTAAATTTGTCGTTTTATATTAAGCACCCATTACTTGGAACTGATTACATTATATTGTATTTGTTTTATTAATTATATTCATTATCACCTCATTGGTCTAGTGCAGCGTACCTACGTAAGGCCGAGAACCTACTTCTTCGGGTATAAAGGCGTGGCTTTGTGTATGTATATAATTATATCACTAGTACCATGAAAGGGAAAATAAAACTAAAATATTTTTATGTGACGGAATGGATAGATATAGGAAGAAGAGGAAAATATCTGGTCCAAGGACATAATTATTGTAAGGGGCGCGGTTCCTGGCAACATGCCAAAAATCCACGGAAGAAGACATTGATCGGAGGGAACAGGAGGACAGGAGGGAGGGACAGACAGTTTAACACATTCTATGATAGTATATATTTGTGACATCCATGCTCATTGATAGCTGGCTCTAATATCTACTAGAGCTTACTTACTTTCTTAGGTATATTTCTTTTCGCCACAAATACCTATTTAATATTAGTATTTTATGAATATATATTTTTTATAATTAAAGTCGGCATGGAAGTTAGTGGCTCAACGCAATATGAAATTCTACATAAGTATTATTATTAATATTATATTGTTTAATAATATTTATCCAATCTTAGGACCTAATCAGCGAGCTGAAGAGCGAACTGGGTGGCAACTTGGAGAACGTCATCGTGGCGTTGATGACACCCCTTCCCCACTTCTACGCTAAGGAACTCCACGACGCAGTCGCGGGGATGGGTACTGATGAGGAAGCTATCATTGAGATCCTCTGCACACTCTCAAACTATGGTATCCGCACCATCTCTGCCTTCTATGAACAATGTAAGTTTGTTTTCCATAATTTGTATAACTTTTGGCGGGAAAAATGTAATACCCGAGAAGCAGTACAAAGTGCCTTTGAATAGTTTGATGCCTCCCATCCATCCAATTTTTTCAAGAAGGGCATCGATAAATTGCCACTACAAAGATGCATCGATAGCCTGGGTGGTTACTTTGATTTTAAATAAAAAAGATTATAAAAATACTTTAACTTTTTTCATACAGAATGACAACTTCATATGTAAGGACATAATATAATTCATTACAGATGATAAACTTCTAACTTCAATCCCTTATTTGATGCTATAAAAGTTCATTTTTAAGATTGTCAGACAGATGATTAATATATGAAAAATACACGAGAAAATTTGATACCATAACGTTGGTCATAAACAGTTATAAAACAATACTAAAGTTATACGGCAACGACCATGAAGCACTAGGTCAAAACACATTTGCATTTTTTGACGTCAACATTCGTGACTCGAATGAGGCATCTGTGTGTAATCATTAGCGCAATGCTGTTTGTTTAAAACTATCAATTTTCTCAAGTGCAGTAATTCGTCTGATATACTTTTAAAAATGGCTGAAATCAGAAATATACCAAACATACCTAATTAATACTTGTCATACACGTCAATGAAAACGTGCAATGTCTAGGTTACATAAATACTAAGTACTTAATAATACCAAAGCGAGATTTTAAAGGTCCTTCACTGAAGGACAATAAGGTTGGTCGATCTACCGGAAACTGATAGATAACCGTAGTGGTAATTTGTATTATTTGAAACCTAATCTGACAATAGGATGCCCAGGTATCATGAAGTATGTATGCTTAGAAGAAATTGAGATCGGTCTCCATAAATCCGTGTTACATAATGGCGCCTTGATAAACGAAAATTTCCTGTTGTATTCTCCATTCCACCGTGCATAAGAATCTTCTTGTAAAACCATTATCCCTACCATAACCATATCCCTAAGTTGCCACAGACGATCTTAGTGAGTAGTAAGTAGATCGCAGTAGGCGCCACGCCTGCCCATAAATAGAAGCTACACCATACAGGATTTTTGAATTACAAAGCACTGCATGACGCAATCTAAACGTTTATCACCCTGAGACATAAGTTGTTAGCTCTTATAATGGCCAGTAAACATTGCTCTGTTTGACGGCAGAAATAGAGAAGAAAACGGTGGTACCAATTACCAATCCAGACGGTCTCACTCTTACAAGGGATCTATCACCTAGTAAATTAGATGAATTTATTTTTGATAGCGACCTAGTAAAAAAAACTTTGCCTTGTTAAAAATATATTTATTTCCTATTTAGTATATAACAAGAGCTTGGAATCAGACCTGAAAGGTGACACATCTGGGCATTTCAAGAGGTTGTGTGTCTCGCTCTGTATGGCCAATCGCGACGAAAACCAGGGTGTGGACGAAGGTGCCGCTAAGGCTGACGCTGAGGCACTCGCCAGCGCGGGAGAAGGACAGTGGGGAACTGATGAGTCCGTCTTCAACTCTATCCTTATCACACGCTCCTACCAGCAGCTGAGACAGGTGAGACAGCCCTATCTATCTTTTTGTATAGATAACCTCAACTAAAAATTAAAACCTCCGGCATTGATTAAAGTATGCCAACTATTCATCAAATCCCATTCAATAAACTCAACCATCAAATATCTGTTATTAATTACCCAGGAATTGGAGAAAAAAATTAGAAATAAATAAATGATCAATAGATACTACAAATGTGAAAGTTTGCATGTTTGTAAATTTCTGAATTATTTAGTGCATGTCTCAACGGCTGAACAGTTTTGAATAAAACGTGGCACACAGGTAGATCATCACCTGGATTAGGACATAGGCTATCTTTTCTTTTCTTTCTTTAGGCTTTTTATTCCGGAAAAGGCCATTCACGCGGGTTGAGCCGCGAGAAAAGCTAGTAGATGGCAACCAATCACCGCCGTCCATGAACGCCCAACCTCGGAGAAATCTGCATATAATTATTATAGTTATTGGCACTTATTGATATTTATATGTGTGTTCATAGTTCACACCAACTGCATATTGCAAGAGTGCTTGACAGTTCAGGATGTATTACACAATAAGTGATTTTACTCTAGAACTCTATTATTTTCTGAAATAATATAGTTAGCTCTGCCATATCCGAAAGGCAAAAATGTTCTGTTTAAATTTGTTCTGGGGCTGCAATTGCTCGTTCTAATTATATAACATAACCTTACTGATAAGAAGCCCCGACGTCCACTAGAAAAAGGTCTGTAATTACTAAATTTCTTTAAACATAGCTAAAACCATCCCAATATGGATTGGTTTTGGATAAAAAAAACGCAGGAGTCGTTTAGACGCTACGATAAATTTATAGCACCCCCTCTTTTCCTGTTGGTTATCAAAAATATGAAGTAGACACTGCATTTGGTGCACATCTGATCAAATGTACCAACACTTGTTATTCCTGACTCATACACGATATATCCTCGTTAGGACGTACCTACAATTGAGAATGCAGACACCTCAATCACGTCAAATGATTCTCGCTCCGCATATAACTTTTATAACTAAGTATTTCATATTACAGATATTTGCTGAATTCGAGGCGATGACTGGCAAGGACATCGAGGATTCTATCAAGAAGGAATTCTCTGGAAGCATCGAGAAGGGCATGCTTGCTATTGGTAAGTCGTTTTACTGATAAGTTATAGATACCTTCCCTATTCATAATAGCACCTTCTTACTATTTTAATTTTGACTTTATAATATTCCATATTATGGACCAATTACACAAGGAAAATCTATTGCGACAATCTATTAAACCAATCCATTATTTACATTATGTGAATAAAAAGTCCAGATCAATTGATTGTGAATGTATGAATAGATGGCTGGCTCATTTTCCTGGCTTAATGGATTATCTTAATAAACGGCTTCGTCCATAAGGTAAAACAACATGCAGCAGATAAAACAGTAAATGGGAATTTGAAGTTTCTAATACACATTATACAAGTCCATTATCATATCAATACACAAAACTCCGACGTAAAATATGTAGAAAACATTGGCTGTAATCCAAAAAAATTGATAGAAAAAGTGCAAACATGCAATACGCTAAAACATTTTGCCATAAACACTAGGTAATTATTATATTCAAGACGATCTTGCAAAAAAATATTAGACATACCTACACACGATTATATTCTGATACATAGAGAATGTTGTTTACATTTCACTCGCGTGAATACGTGTAGAAAGTATGGAACCGTCTAGAATCTATCCACATCTAACAAACAACTATTAGTCATCGTATCACGCTACGAGGCCATTCGACAGGAAATTAACGCTAATACGACCTTCGGCTCAGTCATTCAACTTTTTGTCAACAAAATTTTTAACCAATGTAAATCAGTATCTAGAGTCAAACAATTAAAATAAATGTCCGTTGCATTATATAGATATGGGTACTCCGATACTATAGAATTATAAATAAAAGACCAACAAACTTAATCGATCTCAAAATAACATCGACCTGGCAAATGTCATTTGAAAACTAGATAGTACAAATGTACTTAGTTAAGCTTAGCATGTTATTGCGGAATGCTACAAAGTACAATATAATGATTTCCAGGACGACACGAAGGGAGACTTCAAGAAAAGTTATTTTGCATACATAATGTGTTTTTCACATTATCTAGTATTACAAAACTTTTTAAAGTTAGCACAGTTAGTTAGTAAGTTACGACGCGCGAGGTCACATTATGGCGCAGGGTGTTTCCTATTATTTTTTTGACCACACCACACGCTACATTCTTGTTAGCTATAACATCTATAGTAATATAGTACAACAAAGTATAGTGTATCCAAGACACGCTCATACCTACTGCTGCTAAAATTAACATTTTTAATAATATTTTCTAGTAAAATGCGTTAAGAGCAAGGTCGGTTTCTTCGCTGAGCGTCTGTACTATTCCATGAAGGGATTGGGCACAAACGACAAGACCCTCATCAGAATCGTCGTCAGCCGCTCCGAGATCGATCTTGGAGACATCAAACAGGCATTCCTTGAAAAATACGGCAAGCCTTTGGAGAGTTGGATCGCCGTAAGTGTTTGTCTTGCACTAATCACTCATTGGGCACTTTCATACGAAAGCGTCACTTGAATAAGCTTCATTTTGCATGATAATTCGACTCATTTGTGCGCGCCATACTGTGTGCGTGAGCTCGTAAATATATGGTTTTGATACTTGTAACAGGGACGTGTAGTCATTGTGTATATACACATAGATCACACGCACGTGCCTGGTGCCACGCGCAAAACTGACTTGAATTATCTATATACGTGTACTCTGCTTTGAATTTGAATTAGTATGTAGTTGAATCAAATAACAAGTATGTTGTAAAAATAGATTTCCTTAACCATATTTTTTTATATTATAAATCATTGCATTTTAAATATCTATTGTATTATTATCATCCATATTGAAATCATTCTGTTCGTAAAACTAACCATCCATCTGTTCGTCTTTGATTAACAAGCATGTGAATAGTTTTCTATGTTTTATATTTAATGGAAATATATAAATAAACTGACCCATACTTCTTTACGATACACTGTTGTAATTGTGGCTGTGCATTGCCCATGTGACACATTTATAAATTCTAACAATCATCAATCATTATACTATCTACATACTTATTATACAGATCTGTTTATCGGAATATTCTAGATTGAGTATAAATTCAATAATTCTATGAAATTGTCTAAATTGTGTTTAAATGTTTTGCTAACAGAGAAAAGCACTGATTTTATTATGCAAGGTTTATTTTTAATAAATTTATAATAAACGATAAGTGACTACAGTAGCTTAGAATCCGTTTTGATTGCAGGACGACACTTCCGGGGATTACAAGAAGGCTTTATTGACCCTAGTCGAATAAGTTGTGTGGTTCCCGAATGGTCAGGATCACATCCGTTGATATCCACCTATCTCGAATATTATAAGATTTTTTTTTGTCTATTTTGTTAGAATATTAAGACAGTTAGGGCTCACACCACGACCGTTCGTAAATGCAGCACAACGCTAGTCTATGGTATATTTAAGACGGTCGTCGTGTGTATGTGCTAGGTTATCGTGAGATGTAAATTTATTTTGAAAGATCTGTATATTTCGCTTGTAAGCACAGTCACGGTCATATAACATGAACTTCCTTTGCACCGTAGCTATAACAGCTTTATGTGTCGTGCGCTCGTGCATGAGGGTAATGGTACCTCATTAGTTTTGCTTAGTTTTACAAGTAGTTGTTGGTTTTTCAGGAGGACTTAGGAGGTTCACTCGGCGAACTCCTATCAACAATGTGTTACTAAAGCCTACAGTGCTATAATTAACACTCTGTATTACGAGCGCCATTCTGTTTTACGTCTACAGTATCGAGTAATGCGGACTATTTATTGCATCTATTGTAACCGAACACGTGCATTTTAAAGACATTATATTATTTAGTTTAAGCTATTTAATCATTGTGATTTCCATTCTCATTGTGAGACAGTAGCCAGTACCAAGAATGCACGTTTGAATTGAACTATGGGCCAGTTTGTTTTGTTCGCTAACATGTGAGCGTGAGCGCATTTTTCACTATTGTTTACAGGAAGACCTGAATGGTGACTTCAGGGATGTGCTAGTCACACTTTGTGCTTAATCCTGCAATATAAACTATAGAGCTGTTATTTTTTTATGAATATTTAGTTAAGCTTAGCATGTTATTGCGGAATGCTACAAAGTACAATATAATGGTTTCCAGGACGACACGAAGGGAGACTTCAAACACGCGTTACTGACTATGGTGTCGTAGAGTACGCAATACGCAATACGCATTATACTGCAGTCCGCAGTCCAATAGATATGCCTTTGAATGTATAACTGTTATGAGATGTGTAGAAATTAAAGCTTGATATTTTTGTGAAAATGAGATATTTATTGGTGCTGTACTTTTGTTTACATTATACATAATATTTACATTATAATTATTAAATCACATTATTATGTATGTTCCACGTTGTGTTTTATTCAACATCCCTTATCCCTTCGCGAGTTATCTGTGAACAAACATTCCAATAACTGACACAATATTATTATAGCATTGTTTGTGCTCTTGGTTATCCAAGAACACCATAGACCATTTGCATGTTTCAAGTAAACATTATTTATCGGATAAAATAAGACCGCAAAATTATGTCAAGATACACAGAGAAGTGTATGTCAAATTGGTACATCTTATTGATTGTCTAATGCGTTATCTGGCAGTTAGAATTAAACCAAACATTGTGGAATATAACCTCGGACCTGCTTTACAATGTCCAAATAAATTTTATACTCCAGATAACTCGCTAGGTAGTCAAAACATTTTCCTACGTTGCTGTGTATTTCTCTATCTTATATTCTATCGGATAAATAACATTTACTTAATAATAATCCAAAACCTGATAGTATGTTCAATACAATAGTTATTTCCATAATTTGGACAACTTTTTGCGGGAAAAATCAATACCCGAGGGGCACTACAAAATGCCTTTGGAAGAGTTTGTTACCTCCCATCCAGCCGATTTCTTCAAGGGCATTGAGGTGGCAAAGATGCATCGATAGCGCATGGGTAGTTATTTTGATTAATATAAATAAAAAAGATGAAAAAGAAATACAATAACTTTTTTTCGTACAGAACGGGAATTTTAGCGGTAAAGACCTATTAGTTAAAAACGATGTACAAAATTATGTTCATGAACAAGAAGTACCTAAATTAGGCCATGACATTTTGGTATCCAACATAAATGTATTAACACGACTTCGATAATCAATCGGAGTTCAACCAACTGAAGAAAAACAAGTATTTTTATAGACTTCCAGATACCGATAACCAGATATTTGGCGTCGTTCCAACATCCTACGATACGGCAATATTAGGAAAGCCTTTATTTATTTGGCACGGAACCAAAACTACGTTGAAACATTCTTGAATGAGCTAACAATATCTCAATTCTACTCTTATCAGAGACGTTACGCAATACATAGACAAATATCCTTGGCTAGATTACGAGGCAGACGCGGCGGTGGACATCACGTGGACATCGGCGACATCAGTTGATGTCCACGTTAGGTCAGGAAAGAGGCCTCTATAGTTATACGCAAAGCCTCTTTCATTTCCCAGTAAGAAAGAAAACCTTACATTAAATTTGTTTATTATAAGTTTAATGTCATGTAAGTGAACTGTATTGTTGGTATGAGTGAAAGAAAGATTCTATAAACTTGAATGAGACAAATTATACATTAATGTTCATACATTAGTGTATAATTTGAATACTCATGTATTCGAGTATTGTAAATTGTTGCTAATGAAAAATGACACAAAGAAATCCAAACGCCTCGGGGATTCCACGAGTCTCGTGCCCATAATCGCCGCTTAACTTTCCTAGTGTAGCCAGACGACTCTGGATAAATACTACTCACGCGTACGGAAATAAATACGAATATCTAGTTTTAATAACTCTCAAAACTTTGTTGCGAGGCTCCCTACGGCGCGACGATAACGCCGCCACTGCTGATACGAGGTATGGCACAAACGCGTACACTAACTCTTAATTTTTACAGCATCTATAGATATTGAGCTAAATTAGATACATTATGTATAAGTTACCTATATAGCGCGGTTCCAGACATTTTTCTTTCTACCTAGCGTTTTCCCGGCTTAATGCCAGCCTCTGCTTTTCCATCACGATTTAACGGTAGATTTAGAATTATGTTGGACGACCCGTTGTCTGATCCCCAAACCCCGCAACGGGGTCCAATTTTCGCCATTTCCTCATCCGATAATCAGCAGAATGACCACGTGTAGGTAAGGTTGGCTTTGGGCCTAATATGTTGTTGGCCCACTTACATTCCCCCGTGGTTTAGTAAGATTTGAAAATAATTCTTTACTTATTATCTCAGTCTTGGCAATTTTTTATGTTTTTCTAAGGTTTATCTCGTATTTATATTTATCAATCAAAATTCAAAACAAAAATAAATGTAGACACATTCCGTGTCAGTTGAATTACATAGCAATTATCAACTTTATTTGCAGTCCAAAAACACGTCACTCTTAGACAGCGAAAGCAAAGCTACAGCAAAAACGGCTTGGTAAGTGGTAACACAAAATTGTTTTTGAGGCCGTATCACGCTTCCAATGTAGGCACGACACAAAGCACGGTGTTTTCTTTTACTTATTCCTGCGTGTTTGAAGCGTAAATCTCTGGTAAAGCCAAGGCGTAGACAGTTTTGTCTACAGTATGAATGGGCCGACTATACCGGGTCGTTACCACTGTCCCACAGAAAACCGAGATAAAGTAGCGGCTTGCTTCTGTGTTTCGTACGGTGAGATATCCGTAGGCTAATCCCTCTACCCTTCCCTATCCTTTAATTACCCCTTTCCTTTAAAGTCTACAACGCGCCTATGATACTTCTGGTATTGTAGGCGTACATTTTTTTGTGTATTTTTTTCTTGTAACCATACTAAACAAATAAATAAATAAAGTTATAAAAATAAATGGGTGCGGGAGATTGTGACTCACTTGCTCCTTTGCCGGCCTATGCTATAAAAAATATATTTATAGTCGCTATCAAATAGAATTAAAACAGACTTCGTTTTTATTTCCGGTTAAGTTAATGGTTACATACTTTAACCATCAAATTCTTCGAAAAAAAAACCTACCTGATCGCTCAAAATGAGTACATAGAGTTTCGACTCGAAAATTTATTTTTGAGGGTAATTTAAGATTATAACTTTATCATGGGATAATAAAATTCTATTCGTTTAACATTGGCTTCATCATTATCATTTTTTCTTTATTTTTTTTATGTTAGAAAAGTTTATCCGTAACGCCACACTAGAAGTAAAAAAATATGCTATTTCTTTAATTTGAGGCGCGGCCGGCCTTAATTGAAACACGTAATAAAAGTATGGACGCATTTTTTCTTTTCTGTGGGATAATGCTGTCTCTGGGACCAAAAAATATTGTCCGGGACAACAAAAGGTTATTTTGCCCACCTATATTAACTATTATTAGCACCCACCGACACACAGTCAATGACCAGTGCACGCAACTCTACATGCTCCTCTACTACGAGTGGGAAGGCATAATAGATTCATATTATACAATAGACTAAAGTCTTAGACTCATAACAAAGGTTAGCCAACCAACTTAATAGTCCATTAAGGACAATCAATCTACCACTAGGACAGTAAACTGACATCTAAGGTCAACATACCCAATAAAACTCCGCAACAGATTTGCAGACATACGAGCCGCTCCCGTGTTCTACAAATCAATATCCCACGGGAACCGCTTCTGCGCAGTTTCATCGTGTGTTATTAGGTGTGGTCCCTCTGCAGATACCTAGCTAAATATAGTTCTAGCCAACAGCGTAGGGTAGGAAGAAATTAGGTCAAATATACGAGTATATTGTTTAACCAGGCCTCCGTGAGCGAGTTGCTGGCTATAAAGCGAGAGGCCGCGGGTTCGATTCCCGCGCCGAGACAAAATGTTTGTGTCTTCCACAATTATTTGTTTCGGGTCTGAGTGTTTTCTGAGAGTCAGGTAAGGCTTTACGCAAGCTGCCGGACGTAAAAACTTTTTTTTTATTAGCTTGAATGACGCGACGAGCAGGTCGCTCGCCTGATGGTAAGCGCCACGCCTGCTCATAAACAGAAGCACCGCTAGACAGAACTTTAAATAACAAAGCACTGCATGACACTGGACTGCGCTGTCACCCCGAGACATAAGGTGTCAAGTCTCATAATACCCAGTAATTTCACTGGCTTCAATGTCCTTCAAACCGGAACACAACATTGCTTACACACTGTTGCTTGGCGGCAGAAATAAGACACAGCGGTGGTACCAACCCAGCCGGCCTCTCGCAAACGAGGGACTTAGGTCCTTGTAAATACAATCAACTAAAATCTACAAGCCAAATCATTCTGTAACATGTGTTAAAAAGCATGTTGCGCCAAGTACGAGTGGGATAAGGGCATGTGGAAAAAGATACGATAATATTGTTTATTAGTCGTTAAATACGAGGATGAGGATGGATTTTATTAATCAGATTAACTAATAACTGAGGACAAAATCATTTTTGAAAAGACAGCTATTAAAACTCAGATTGTTATGAATTCAAAATATTTATTGAATCCATAAAATGTTATACATTATTTAGATTCCGTCAAAATTATACCGTTAGTTCGGAACGCTGTTTCGCTAGAGAAGAACGAGCAAGAAACTCCAGGAGTCTTAAGATTGGTCATATTGTCCGAAGACAACCAGATAACCTCGACAATTTTGTCATAGTGGAGAAAGTAGACGGTAAAAGAACACGCACGAGATTCCTTAACCGCCGCTGGTCCAATCCAGGCCCGGATCTAGGGTGGGGGCAAACCGGGGCACCCGACCCGGGCGGCAGTATCAGGGGGCGCCAAAATCATAATATAACATAATTAAAAACTTACGTCACAGAGAGCCTAGCATACAGAAGCCTGGTTGGCTCACCGTCGCGTCGACTTATAAGAAGAGGGCGTCACACAGGCCCTTTGTGCATCATTCTTATCTTTTATTTTAGTTTTTTTAAGTGTGTAATTTATCTCAAACGCTGGAGAGTGGGGCGCCGATATAAAGTTTCTGCCCCGGTTCGAAAAAATCGCAGATCCGGGGCTGGCTTTATTCCGCTTTGTTCTTCCAGGTTGTTTTTCTCCGTTTTATCACCCAGGTGCACAAAGTGGAATAACCCAAGTATTTTACTGTCATTCATAGCTAAATATTGGAACAAACAAACCATATACATACCATCAGGCGCAGTGAACTTATTAAAAATATCCATACCTGAAACTTGCCGACAACATTAGGCGCATCATTGCTCTTGAGTAGCAAGGCTAGTCTATACCCCACATTATCAGGGGCAGACAATAACAGTCGCTTGTTACATCGGTGTGACCACGAGTCGCCGAGAGAACCCACCATTGAACCACTGGACAGACCCACTCTTGTGCTCATTTCATTCGTTAGGACCACCTGTAGACAATGTGCAATATAGCTTATGCAAGTTACACCATCATTCCACTTGTAAGAATAACAGCCTCCGTGGCGCAAGGGGAGAGTAGCCGGCTGCGAAGCGAGAGGCCGTGGGTTCGATTCCCGCACCGAGACAAATGTTTGTGTGGTCCACAAATATTTGTTTCGGGACTGGGTGTTGTGGGACCGCAAAGTCCTCGTAGTTCCTAATACCTACGATACAGGTTTACCTAGTGTGGGGTCAGGACTATGTGTGTAACTGTTGGGTGTATTTATTTATTTATTCCATGGCACCACAATCACCATACGTTGCACAATTCCAGACTCCAATCTGACACTGAGCATTTCGAAATAGAAAAACCCAATACTTATCACTTTTACATGACCTGGAGATCGAACCCGTAACAGCAAAGCTGTCGTACCTCGTACGCATTATAACTGAAGTTGTATTTGCGTCAACTTACAATGTTTTTCGTATTTGTTAAATGTTAAAGGAATTAAATGACAAATTAAATAAAATTACAGTACAAGCTATTGAATGTATGTTATATCTGCCCAGCATAAAATGCTCGTATGAGTATATAATAAAATCTTATCAAAATATATAAAACCAACAAAAAGCATAAACTAAACATCAATTTTGTCAATCATCAGTGAGAGATTCATCAAAATCGGTGCACAAATGTCGAAGTTCTAGTCTTACATCCCCATTTTAATTAATTATTTAATAAATCTTCAAAATTAAATAGGACCACCACTGTAATAAACCCTATCAAATACGAAACGAATTATCCAATTTGGTCTACATTTGGCAGAATTATGCATGACCAGACAAATTGAGAAACTCTTTGGATTTTTTGTGTGGGTAAAAAAAATCCTTGAGGAATTTTATTACTTACAGCAATTTGTTTCTGCACAGCAATCCTTTGTAAACCTGCCATTTGCCTGAACAAGAGACCAGTCCGCTGCCTGGTAGATATACCCTCTTTAAAAGGGAATGCTATTGAATCTATTACTATTAATTTCACCTGAAAATATACACAATTTCTCTTTAAGCATTGCATTATAAAAGTATGTTAGTCTGAATGAAATATAGAAATAATAATATGACTATAGTTTGATTTTTTATCTTTTGTTTATTTATTTTGAATCATAATAGCAAATATTAAACAATTAATCTAAGGTACTTGTAATTATAAAAAATAATGAAATACTCTTACAAGATGTATTAAATGGGAATATTTTAGCAAAAATCAATACAAAAATACAAATTTATTTTCAATTATTCCTTGCAATTTTAATTTTAAATACAATTTTAAGTTGAAATTTGCACATTTTATATGAAAGATGCTTCGATCTTAGAAAGATGCAAGTTTCTTTACATATTTTAAGATTCTTTACAGCAAAAGCTTCAAATATAATTTTATATAAATATAACTAGTTAATTATTGCTTCATTTACCAATGGATGTTCTTCTACAAATGTTGGCATTTTGTACATAAATGCACAGAACTTTTCGAGACCAAATGCATTGACATAATGTAATTTATCTAATGATTCTTCTTCTTTTATATTAAACGGTGCTTCTACAAGTCTCTGGCATCTTGATAAGCTAGCGTCAAGTATTTCTGCAATAATATTAATATTACTATCAAAATTAATATTCTTAAATAGGTATGTCTAAACTCTAAAGTATTGCTTTTAATATAAGGTCTAACATACTAGTCAATATGCTATATGACTTGCGGTTCGTCAATGCCCAAAATAAATTGATGCTGACTGTGGGAATTTCACCTTGAGACTCATTTTTCATAGCTAGCTCGTTACCCACTGCACTGTATGGTGGAAGATTCACGAAACAATTGTGTGGCGATGTCTCCACATATTTTTTTAAACTGTGTAAGTATAATTTTATTCTTATATGGGATTATAGCAACTGGTAATCATATTACAATCTTTTAGGAAAGACTGCTTAGTAGACCCCACTGTCTACATTAATAAAATGAAATTAGATTATTACCTCTAAACCGAGAGATTGTGAAATTTGTGTTTGTATCTATGTACAAAGCTTCGGCTTCTAAACCACCAAGGGCTTTGGGTATTTGTACGGAAGCGCAGAGTTGTAGGCTGTAAAAACGAGTATTTTAAATAACATGGCACAAGATATAATAGTAAGTGCAAGTTGAAAACGCATTAAAAACTTACCATAACTGAGTTTTACCGGATCCAGGCAATCCTAGCACTTCTGTTATTGAACTTAACATAAATCCATCATTTCCCAATACACAATCAAGGCTTTGGCTAAAAGTTTGTATGGTAGGCAGGCTCGTTTCTCGCTAAAATAATAATACAAATATTATTGGAAATCGTTGACATTAAAATTGCACCACTATCATATCCTACAATACCTGCCATAGTTCAGCAGCATTATATATTTTGTAAGTTATCATGTTTATAGCTACAAAATATAATTAAAGCTACAATAAGTTCAAAAACACTGACCAATAATAAATTCAAAAAGTTTGGCCATAGTTTTATTTTCCCTCGTAAAACACTAGTGATGTGAACCGATTTTAAAAAAACCTGTAAACACCGGTTTTTATAAACCGATAATCTCAGGCCTTTTTTAGAAATACAGATTACTTTTCAATACATTATAAAATAATCAAATAAATAGTCCATCTTAAAAATCTGAAAAGAAAAGGTATCCGAACGTAACAATTATCCGAATTATAGATGTATTATAGAACCATACTAGATCTATGATACGAACCCATTTGTATTTCGTGTACCCGAACACCAATTCCAGACTACGTTCATGTTATCTTTGGTCGGAGAATCAGATTGATTTAGATTTTGATTTCAGAAATTGAAAGAAACTCAAGTAACTTCTTTTAGTTATTTTAAGCTCCATCGTTGTTAATACAGGTGTCACATTTATGAAATTATTTATCCACAAATATTTTATTCAGTTACTGTGAATTTAAAAGGTGGTAAACTGAATAATTGAGAGGACTTTGAGCGTAAATCATTGAAAAAGAATTATTTAATTACTATGACGTTTAATAGAAAATCTTTTCTGTTTCTTTTTGTTGTTAATTTCAATTAATTGTATCTACGAACTACATTTTCTACATTACAGGATGCCGAAAGTAAAAGGTAAAACTATTACACGTAACTTTTTTGAAAAAGAATGAATAGTGAAACTTCCAAGTGCAAGATATGTAAATTCAAAGATTGCAGTGCAAATGAAAAGGAATGTTGAATTAAAAAAAAATAAGCTATTTTGATTATATTTTTATAGTAAATTTAAAAACCTATGAAAACTTAAAACAGAAACTGTTTTATCGATTCTCCAAAGTAATCTATAAAAACCGGTTATCTAATCGGTAATCGGTTGTTCAAAGCACTATGGATTCGAATTAGTGATGCCAGATTGGGGGGATTCCCCCCAAATTTAGAAGTATTTTAAGAGCTTAGGGGGGAATTTTGCCGGTATAAAATACTTGGGGAGATGTAGGAGGGAATTGGGGAATTTAGTTCAATATAAGGACTGACATAGCCCAGATCCTACCGAAGGTCTTTGCGTTGTCTATAGCCTCGCTCTACTCTTCACAGCTTAGGCCCATAATAAGTGAGCCTAACATAACGTGATGAAAACCATATTACGATCGCTAATCAGCTGCTTTTCCTCGAGGTACTACAGGACTGCAAGGAGTTTGGCATAATAATGAGTTATTAAACTAGGTCTATCACCTTGGAGAGCAAAGACGTGATCTGAATGTTGCATAAATTGACAGCAAAAATGTAAAACAGAACAAACTAAACGAGTATGAGACTCGGGGGAATGAGTGTAAGATTTTATTTTTCACGGTCGGGTGTCATATCATAACACCCCACGCTACGCAGCTGTTGTATATTGATTGTATCGTATTTTTTTTGTTTGAAGCACGTACATTTATAGATATTGATAAAAAAAATATTTAATCCATTTTTTTTCTTGTAAAAACTGAGTTTTGGGGGGAATCTACGTAAGACTGCTGTGAATGGGAGACAGTCATCTGGCAACACTGACTCCAATTACGGTCAGAACCACGGCTGTTAATCTACGTACAACGAAACGCTCGACGTAGCGCCATATTGTTTTAATGTTGTATGACATTTAGGGTTTTAATTCTTGGCCGTGATTGGCTGACGTGTAAGCGAATGCCGGACGGATTTATTTGACAGTTGATTGACAAATGACATTGACCGGCGTTTTTGGACATTATAGAACACTATTAAACTTTCGAAGCTTTTTGTTTGTCAAAAACATTTCGAAAAGAAGTTCATTACCTGCAAATCACGTCTCATAGGCAAAGCATATCCTTCTTTGTTTACTGAAGAAGAGATTTCTAGTGGAATACTATCTCAGGATTACGCTGGTAAGTCTATTATTCTATTTTCTGTGTATAGTTTGGCCAGTAGTATATTGCTGCACTATGCCGTATACTAATATGAGTTATGGTAGGTTCCGCCTTCCCATTAAGATTTGACGGTGTATTTGGTATTCTGTGGGGCGATTTGGTGTCCCACAATCCGCAACGGGAACCACATTTCACCATTGCCTCGGCTGTTAATCAGCAGAGTACCACAAAAAGATGAGGTTGGTTTTGAATGTAAGATGTTGATGGCCCATTTACACTAACATACATGTTATTACTTTTAATAATAACAATTCACTGTTTTTGGAATAGTGATATCCTAATGCAGTTATTTTTACTTTCTTATTATAGCTTTGCCTTGCCAAAGTATTTTTTAACCCATCAAGTGATGCAAAACTCTCAATTGTAACATAATGACACTTGAGATTACAATAGATTTCTTAGATACTAAAGTATTGTAATTTTTTTATCAATTTCAGAATTTATGGATCCTAATACTGATCATAGCTACTCACGTAAAAGACACATTGACCACACATACTGTGTCAAACTGGAACCATTGACAGGTTGGTAAATATAATATTTTTAATGTCTACCTTTTGTATATACACAAATTGCAATAATAATTTAATATAAGATCACGCCTGTATCTCTGAAAGAGTATGCAGAGATGCAACTAGTACACCCACAGTTTGCTGACCTTACTTCTCTGTCTCATGATCCTATTCCTACTTCTATTTCAACCCTGGACAACTCATGTATGTTTTTTTCAAATTGAAAACTCAAACACAAATTGTAATTTTCCCGGCCTAAGAATGCTTCTACTAGACCAATAGTTGATAATTGATGAGGTGATCAAACATTGTGCTTCTAAATGTTTGTAAAACACATCCCTAATAAAAAAATAATATAATCAAGTTATTGGTGTATTTTTCAGAAATTATTGCTTCTGGCTCAAGTGACTTCCAGAATTTACCAGGAAATCCATTAACCAGTCTGGATTTAGGTAATAAAGTGTTACCTTTTTATTTCTTATTTATCTTGTGACATATTATTTGTTTATTTAATATCTTTCCGAACAAGAACTTTACAATAATTTTTACTTTTTTAGCAAACTCTGTTAACCCAGAGATAATTACGTCTGGACAATTAGATGTCAAGCGCCGGTCACATTTTACAGGTTAGTGAATCTGTATTATCTTAGATTATCTCTTGCCGATGTGGCTTTACTCAAATCCTAGGCAACTACTTAATAAACCCAAAGAAAGGGTATGTATATTACAGAACATGGGCTATCAGTGTATGTGTGTTTGAATAATAAACATCCATACATCCTCACAAAATTTATAATATTATACATAGGATTTAATATGTGGAAAAGCAGTAGATGCTATGATGTGAATTTGGTGCACTAGAGGTATGATGTGCTGGGCAATTTCTCAGTTACCTTTATTAGTTACTCAGGAATACAATCAACATTAAATTATATATAACTTTATTTAAGCAATATATACTAGACTTTCACATCATTTATGATGGAATTAACTAATCAGCTTTGAGTTGGGACTAACTACTTTATTATTTTCTAGGTTTGGATAAACCCCGAAGTGTGAAAGCTTCCAGGAAGCGGTTAATTAAGAAAGTGGCAGATTTGACACCAACATGCCCATTAATCTACAATGAATATACAAAGGCAAAACAACAAACTGACTTTTACCGTAGAGCCAAAAAAGCTCTAAAGTTCAGCAAGGAAATGCGATGCAAAAAAAGGCTTTTGAAAATTATAAAAATAAATTAAAAAATAAATTTTTAATAAATAATGTGTACTTTTATTTAATTTTCCTCTACTTAAATAAATGAGATAAAACAGTAAATTATACTGGTGTATAAGCCTAGCGTTTTGAGCTGTACGTTACTAGTTCCTTTGCCATTTGCATTTAATAAGCCATAGAGTAAGCATATTTTATGTAGTCTGTGGATTATGTATTCGACAGAAAAAAAAAGAAACGTCAAATGACACTAAAACTCACTAATAAATTTTTTGTTCTACAGTTGGCAGTGTGATACGTAGTATCTCTAAGTAGTCTGTGGTCAGAACTCAAAAGTCAAAACAAAGCGAAATTGGTTTCTTAAAAAAACATTTAGATTCTAAAAAATGAATCATAATCAAATGAATAATATGCATGTTGTCGCCATGAACTCTGTGGGCGCAGCGCCTAATGTAGGTATGCAAATGACGGTGCCTGGACCCATTATGCAGCAGCAGTCTCCACAGCAAATGCAGCCAGCTATGCCCCAACAAACCCAACAGGACAAAATGGATAACATATCTAAAGTAAAAACACTAATGGGGTCACTGCGAGAGTCTATACCCGTAAGTAACTATCGAAATACTGATGAATAGTTGCCTGAATGTACCACAGACCAAAGATCTAAATAGATACTGCATACTGTACTACGTGTTTAGTTTAGGTAACATTGGACAACCATCAGATAATTATCAAGAGACTTCATGGCTATGCACAGACAAGTTGCCAAAACTGTCCGCCTGGGAAATAGAAAGCCATATTAAGTGGTTTATTGAGGTTGTTGGTCCATTGATTGTACCAAAATAATTATCCATTTAAAATATTTTATTTTTTATAGCATAGATTGGCAAAGGAACAAGAGGGTCACCTGATGATAAGTGATCCCCAATGCTCATGAATGTCCACAAAAAAAATTACCAACACTAAAGGAAAGGCATAATTAAAGGTTTGGAAAGGTAAAAGGGATTTGGGCCTCCGGATATCTCATACACCATATGAAATGCAGCAACAAGCTGTTACTTTTTGTCGGTTTTCTGTCAGAAAGTCAACAACCTGGTCAAGTGGCCCCATTGATGTTGTAGACAATACTGTCTATAATGTGGATCTACCACTTTTGACAACTTACTTGTACCTTCCCCAGATGACACTTAAGTCAGCTGCCCAGATTTTACATCAAAATCACAACATTGATTCAAACTCACCGTAAGTATTCTTCATACAGTTCTATAGTTGAATAGAATGGTGCAATATATGTTTTTAATTGTAAAGAAAATAATAAGCAAGTTGAAAATATCAAAGCTAATTTCAAAACCTTAATTGCTATGAGTCAGATCTTACCCAAATTTATATGCAATCACTACAGAAAAACTCTTTCAAAGAAAAGAGGGATTTGAATCGGTACATATTTGTTAGAGTTATACTACGTGAACATGCATAAAAAATAATATATTACTATTGTAAATGTGACATTTTTTGATGTTTATGAGTTTTGAAATTTGTATATTTGTTATACACCGTAACGGCTGAATGGTTTTGCATGAAACTTGGCTCACAGATAGATCATGACCTGGAGTAGGACATAGGCTACTTTTTATCCTGGAAAAAGCCGTTCACGCAGGCGGAGCCGCGAGTAAAAGCTAGTAGTATATAATATACATTTAAATTTAGTAAAAAATTAATTTATACAATACACTTGTAATTTGTGTGTGTATAGTTGAAACTATATTTTATTTATTTTAAGTTGACAACAGCATAAGTAGGTACCTATAATGATAGAAGTAAAATGAGATGAAATACACACTTTTACTGAAACACGACCTGTTTCTAACGGCAACTACCGCTATCAATATTGATAATGTCACAACTGTTGACACTGAAAAACAGATGCCAACAGAAACATATTTCATTTATCAGTGTTATGTAAGCACATAGCAACTATTTTTTTTAATAGCAGACAAGCAAGTGGGTAACCTGATGGTTAGTAATCTCCACAAACATCCACAATAGCAGAAAAATTATGGCTGTGTTGCCAACCTTAAATGACTTTATATTTCACACTAGCAACTACTTGTATGTTATCTTCGTAGTTATCAAAGATTGAATGAATAGGACATGATTTGAGGTCACCCACTTTAGTTCATGTGCACTAAACAAGACCTTATGACAAAGAATTTTGATTACCTACATACAGACACACTCACGCCTATATTCCACGGGTGTATGCAGAGACTATTGAATGCCAACAACTACGATCGTGACACATTCTCAGACCCGTGTCTCTTTCGCCTCTTCCACATTCATACATCTCATACATTTTCGCCGGTTGTGACGCAAGGTGATGTGTTCATTTCGGAGATCATTTATTTAATCGAAATACGTACTTACTCCTCGGGAAGGGTCAGAAGAAGGCTTCCTTTCTTATTCCTGCGATAAACTCCTTTCATTAGTCGTCCTTCATACATTCTTTCCATATATCTAAACCATTTTAGCATACCCTTTTCTGTCTTAGGCCCAAATCCGCTTCCTCTTCCCCTTCCCAATTACTGAATTCTGTCTTGCCTTTAAAGTCGGCAACACATAGATTTTTCTCGAATTATGGGGTATTCATGGGCGGTGGAGGTCACTTACCACCAAGTGACAGACTTGTTCGTTTACAGACCTCAGTAATAAAAAACCAGCGATCCCTTATCACACTATTCCTCATATGATCATCAAGGATGACTCCACACTGAGCTTATATTACACCCCACTGTGAACAGCCGTTTGTGCCTCATGTGACACTGTCTGGCTGATCATTATCCCGTGCAAGGCACTTTGTTACCTGCCATTACTCTTTTGGCATCATGCCTCGCGCACTTCTCACGTTATCATGCTACCCTAGATACATAAATTCTTTCACTTGTTCCTCGCTCTCATTAAAGTAGCATCCTATCACCATAAATTATTATTTTATATGTACTATAGTCACAACAATGTATTTTATTTATTGCAGAAAAGGTATAGACAATCCAGTTCCTAGATTTGACAAGAATTTAGAAGAGTTCTTCTCAATCTGTGATCAAATGGAATTGCACTTGGTGAGTTAGTAAAGTTATAAGTATTTTTTTTATTGTTTTGATAGGCAGACGAGCCAGCGGCCCGCCTGATGGTAACCGCTCACCGCTGCACCGGTCGATATGAACCATGGACATAACCGAAACGAACTGAAGGGTAAATAAGGACAAGTATATTAGTATGGAATAATTCCCCAGAAGGGTTAATGTCAGACAGGCTGCCGGCCGCAAAAACTACAAGCCGAATATTTTTGTAGCATCTGATAAAAACACACGCTACACCGACCCCAATGTGAGTGGGATAAGAGGAGGTGGAAGAAGAAGCAATAAGTATAGAATAATGTAGTTATTACAGTATTTGTAGTATGAAACCACATGAAAAACATTGTAACAAATAGTTTAGCGTATATTTATGTCTGGCAGTAAGGCGATACGATACGATACGCTGAGAAGCCAAAAACGCGGCGGATCGGGCAATTATTGCTAGCGGATTGTGATACTATCTCTACTTGTTCACGCTCACTGCCTCAGTTATACTTCACACTTAACTTACTTACTTATATGTAAAAGCATGCCATACAACAAGACTATAAATGGGATGTTATAATTTACGAGTACTCTTCTTCGACCTTTTTTTTTTTACTGCCAGGATAGGCAGACCAGCAAACGGGCCACCTGATGGTAAGTAGTCACCGCCGCCCATAGACTTCTGCAATGCCAGGGCACAGCAAAGCCGCTGCCTACCGTCGAAGGATTACTCCTTTTAAACCTCGTTTAAAGAAGGACATGTCATAGCGCTCAGGGAACATCGCTGCAGGGAGTTCATTCCAGAGCTTGCACGTACGTGGTATGAATGAACGCTGGAAACGAACCGTGCTAGACGGAATCGTTTCCAGGTGGTATGGATGAACTCTGCTGCGGTGTCGGTGGTGCGATGATAAAATGGTGATGTTAGCACCATTTTAAACAATTCCTCGGAGCTCTCCCCGTGGAACAACCGGTAGAACAAGCAGAGAGACCCGAAATCTCTCCGCAGCCCCATCGGCTCCAGGTTATCCGTGATATCAGGATCCCCGACGATTCGAACGGCCCGCCTCTGTAAGGAGTCAAGTGGGTCTAGCAAGTATTTGGGCGCTCCTGCCCAGAGATGAGAACAGTACTCCACGTGGGGCCGGACTTGCGCCTTATAAAGCGCTAATCTATGGCCCGACGTAAAGTACCGCCTAGCTCTGTTCAGGATGCCCAATTTTTTACTAGCCAATTTGGCTTTGTCCTCCACTTGACTCCTAAACTGGATCTTGCGCGATATATCGACGCCGAGGATCCCAATAACTTCGGAAACCTGGAGAGTGACTCCTTGGAACCGTGGTGCCATGACAAATGTGTCCTTCTTAGCGGTGAACGCGCAAACTTGTGTCTGCCTGCCCTGACCTGCCCTTATCCCACTCGAAGTGGGGTTGGCGCAACATGCTTTTTATCACATGTTACAGAAAGATTTGGCTTGTAGTTTTTACGACCGGTCACCTGTCTGACGTCAATCCCTCTGAAGAGAAAACACCCAGAACCGAAACATATATTTGTTGATGACACAAACATTTGTCTCGGTGCCGGAATCGAACCCGCGGCCTCTCGCTTCACAGCCGGCTGTCTCTATAATGTATACTACTCAATAATAACAATAAAAGTACATAATTACTTGAGAGGATAGGTCAAATTGGGTTGGCAATTAGTTAATGTCATTCTAATTATAATTAATGCTGAAATTAAATAAAAGCCGGCCAAGTGCATGACGTACCACGCATAGTGTAAGGTTCCGTAGTGTAACTAAAAATATCCTATACTTATCTCAACTATACAACCTAGCTAGATGAAACTAATTTTCGTTGGAAATGCCTTTTAAGTTACACAACCTTGAATATTCTCCTCATAGTTTAAAAGTTAGAGCAGGGTAAGGTTTTTCACGACTTTACTATATGCAATGGAAAAAACAATCCCTCAGTCATTTATGGAGAGCTACCCCAACAAAACCTTAATTTCACCTTTGTGTAGCGGGTCATAGAATACACCTACCATCCAAATTTTATCCATATAGTGCTAATAGTCTCCGAGTAAAATGCTTGTGTCATACGGAGAGACAGACGGAAATGACGAAATTATAAGGGTTCCGTTGTCATTTGGTTACGGAACCCTTAAAATGCTTTGTGTATAGAGCTACAAATAAACACATAATAAAAAAAATGTTCTCGTTGAGTTTGTAGATTTTTTATTTCACTCAAGTCTCTTTTTTTACATAATATTGTTTAACTACCATAAATCCATAACATATTATCTACCATTAATTTGTTACGGGTGAGTGAAATATTCTGGAATTTTCTATAATACTTGTACCGTCCGGGACACTAGAAATGAATAGCGCCAACATTGTAAACATTATATTTGAGTAAGCATCGTGTATCTAAGTGCAACAATTAACTTATTGACCCGGCAACCGCAGCTAATCACTATTATTATTGGGGCTTTATCAGCGATGCCTTTACGTGACTGTTTATCAACTGTCAACATCGGCGTTAAACATATTTCTTGCACGCAACACTTTCAATCTGATTACTAGGTGTATAATTCAGATTAGTGTATCCATGTAACCTATAGTGTGTGTTGATAACTAATATTATAATGTACACTTAGTATAAATTATATGCGCTTACAAAGAAACGTAGGTACCTCCAGTTATAGTGCATTTCAAGAGGTCATTTCTTCCATGCACAAAGCACATGCAGTCTTTGGAATGAACTTCCCTCCACTGTGTTTCCTCAGCGCTATGATATGTTCTTTACACGAGGCATCACTGTAGGCAGCGGCATTCCTGTGCCCCTGGCCATGGGCGACATTACTTAACCACTTACCATCAGGTGTGCTGTCAGATCTTCTTGGAAGGTCAATAATAAAAGGAGTTTCTGTTACGCATTGGGCATATTTGTCGCGCGTATACGGTCGTGTCTGTATGCCCCTCCACCCGCACTATGATGGTACTTGCTGCTGGTCGCCATGGCGTAAAAAAAGAAGATTAAACGCGCTACAAATATGCCCAAATTGTAACAGCAGTTATGGGTATCGGTGTTAGTTGAATTGGCCTCGGAGGATTTCATCAATGAAATATATAACTACATCTTATCGGATGATACTATTTAAACAACAACTTGCAAGTTTTCGAGCAAATTTAGATTAATTGCCGTTGCAGATATTGCTCTAAATACAGAGTAAAGGCCTACCTAATACACAACAACAAGAACTTACTACTTAGTAAAGTTCGTCTAATGTTAATTGATGTTTTTATTTATTCTGAGATCTATGTTGACTTGATGAGAACTGGATTGTTATGACTATAAGTTCATCGACTTATAAAACTATCAACCTCAAAGTATACGATATAGGAGGGTTTCAAACTTGTTCAGAGCCGTCTTAGGACATCCTAAGAGGGATTACCACGGGTTTAGAGTGAAAAATGTATTAGTTCTTATTTACCTGCCTCTTTTTTTAATTTTATTATTTATTGCCTGAATGACGGAACGAGCAGGTCGCTTGTAATTCAAAGTTCTGTGTAGTGTTGCTTCTGTCTATGGGCAGGCGTGGCGCTTACCATCAGTCAAGAAACCTGGTCGTTTCGTCATTAAAGCTAATAAAAAAGGTTAGTTTAGTTTGTTACAACAGAATTGACTATTTTTTCTGTTTACCACAGAGGACTGCCGTAACATGTATTCAGCAAGCACAATCCGCAGCACATTATCTGCCACTTTCTGTTATACCATCTAGGCTGGACTCTGGGCCTACTACACAGGTAATTTTATATTACTGCTATTTAAATGTGGGTTACCGGTTACACCTCTGCCTACCCCTTTTGGGGATTACAGGCGTGAGTGCGTATGTACCTATGTATTATTTTAAGCTGTCTTTTTTATTTTAGGAAACCAGCTACCCGCAATATTTAAAGACTGTCGGCCTACAGATCTCTTACGCTAAGGACATCCACGACACACTCGTTGCGGCGGCACAGAACATTTCACCGACTGAATGATAATTAATGAATACAATTATTATGTAAGACTTACCCTTATTAATATTTAATATAGTATAATTACTCGTATTCTTTGTTTATTTGTTTTGTCCAGAAATATTGTAGTCGATCTAAAAAGTGTAGTATTCGCACATCATTTTAATATACACGTTACGGTGCATTTCAATGTAGGTAGGTATACAATATAATTGAAACTGTAATATTAATTAGTGCGCAGTTCTTGGATATAGTAATATTGTATATTTGAATATACATAAGCAAGTACTACTATGGTCTCATCAAGAGTAGGCAAAGGGGACAGTTGTCTAGATTTTGATAGGATCTGGGACATGAACACTCACTGTCAGGTTAATGTAGTGACTCTTAAACATGACCACACCTTTAAGTAACACATTGTATATTTTCGGGCCCGTAAAAAAGAAGAGGAGGGAATTAGGTGACATAAATCACACCCAGAGCTTTTTGAATAATGTCGTGAGGCATACATATATTATAAAAAAAACGACTCCAATCCGCCCTCTCCTTCGTCTTCCCTGAAAACGGTTCCTAACTAGTGACTAGCCTGGCCCATTGACTGGTAAGTGGCGACATTAATATGCACTTTAACTTTTTATTGAAGTGATACTCAAGCCTCAAATAGTAAAACAGTCTAAAAGCGTCGAAATGCTTACGAAAACACATATTTATTTTTTTATATAATATATTAGAATGTAAATTATCTGGATACATTAACGGTGAAACTAAATACTTTAACATACATTTATAAACAGATCTTTATAACTAGGAACATAATAATTAATAATACGACATACATCGAAATTATTTACACGACTATACGTAATACATAATTTATAATCTTTAACATCGAGATCATTGGAATTCCACGCCTATTTCCTTGCACATAATTGAAAAATTATATTAAATCATTAATTACAATTGTGCGAGAAAAATTAAAGTAAATCAATCATATAATATAGACGCGATGTAATAGATTCTATTCTATACCTATCACAATTAAATTCGAAATACTATCAGTCTTTAGGTATATCCGTAGACACCAGGAACATGTTGATTGAATTTTAAACCATGATGGCGTACCTGAAACAAGTAAATTTATTAAATTGAAACCAATTTTAACTAATAATTAATTGTAGAATAAATTATTTTAGGATTCTTCATGTCTGTTAAAATGTTGAATCAAAGTATTGTGTACTGAGAGGCAGGGGGCCAATCTTATTAATTGTAAATTATTACGTTAGAAATTTATTCAAAGTTAAAAATGATTAGATCTATTGAGGGGGGTGTGTTTTATACCGATAATTGTATTAAGTACCCATAAATGAATATATTTTGAACTTAAAATATGTACATCTTGCCAATATTTTGCTTTGCGTGACAAAGCGTTTTTATTTTGTAACTAGCTTTTGCTCGCGGCTCCGCCCGCATGAACAGCCCTTTCCGGGATATAAAGTAGCCTATAACCAGGATAAAAAGTAGCTTATACCCGTCACCAGGGACCCATTTATCTCTGTATCCAAAATTCATCAAAATCGGTTCCGCGATTTAGGCGTGAAAGCGTAACAAAAAACTCACTTTCGCATTTGTAATATTAGTTAGGATGTATGGAGTCAAATCTAGCGACTCGAAGTTCTTCGAAGAAGAACTTCAATCTAGTCACATAAAAATGCGAAATCGAAGTGTGATGAGCCATGTATTTACATCGGTTCGCTTCTTTCTTTAAATAAGATATTAGATATTTCTTCTTCATTTCTTTATTCGCTTAACAAGATTCTCGCCAAAATTAATGCTCATAGTGATTGTAAAATTCAATAAAATACGATAGTGTACAGCTTTTGACATTTTGGTGTTCAGCTAATTTCGACCTTTTACCGATGTTCATCGAGCGACTATGTATCTTAGATGTATAGAGGGTTTGGAAAGGATATGTTCATCGACATTTAGTGTTGACTGTACAACTAACTAAGGCTACAAATGTGTCGCGATTTTGAGTAACATTTAACGAAACGTTTCAATTGTGTACCTGTATTTGGTCGCACGGTAAACTCATTCATAACTTCGAGAATGCAAACAAAAAGTGTTTGAGATTGTTCCCGGCCGGGAGCTACAAAAACGTTAACACAAAGCGGGAACAGGTAGGTTCAGCCTACAGGTGATTGGTGAAATCCGACCGTGAATTATAGGCTCGATTTTTTAAAATTGTATTTCTTATAGTACCTACACAATACTTGTTCATTTTAGCAGTTTGTTATGGTTGTTGAAGAATTTTTCAACAAGAAATATTTATTTTGCTATTAATATTGTAAAAATTAAACCTAGGATGCTGCCAGGAATTTCATAAACTTTTTTGGATAACGCTTAGGATAAAGTTACAAATTCTCATGTAATATTGTGTTTCGCGGCTCCGCCCGCGTGCAAAAGCTACTACTACTACTACTACTAAGATAAAAAGCCTATATTCTAATCCCGGTCATAATCTAACTGTGTGCCAAATTATGTGTGCCGAAAACCGTTCAGCCGTTAAGGCGTGATTGACTAACAAACATCCAAATTCACTAACTCATAAACATCCAAATTCACAAACTCACAAACATCCAAACTTTCACATTTATATATCTAGTAGCGGTCTGACAAACGGTTGATAATGATTCAGTAATGCATAGCTATGATTGATTCCAAATGACAAACCAATCATGAATACACGAAGACCAACGAGCGAATAAATGTAAATAAGAATAAGTACCTCTTTGAGTCAACACCACCCCGATAAGGGTTTAGGTATCAATGTAGACAAAATATTTACATACAATGCTACTTATTATTTATTATCATTCATTATCTTTGAGTTATAACTAGAATTCAATGGGTAGCAAATAGCAATCCTCGGGGGGTACTAGAAAGCGTATAAATTAAATTTATCAAAGAGAACAGTCCTGACTCTGGATGTTTGCGCCTGGTTGACCCGCGATAAACTTTGACGACATAAATAATTATGCCTTACTCACAGCATGGAATATTACAGGTTGGTAATGTACGGCTACAACAAACAAAGGTTCACAAACAAACGACTAAGTACTTATGGAATGTTTTTGAGATATAGAAAGAAAGTACCTACGAAGTCGCCATTCGCCAGGCGAGGCGGTGTGTGTCGGATTAGATTGTATGAAGCGGAAATTGTATTGTTTCTTGAGAGGATTTCTGTTTTCTGTGATACCTACATTTTAATCGATAAGTAGGTACAATAAAACTACTCTATTATAAATGTGATAGTTTGGATGTTTGTGAGTTTGTGAATGTGGATGTTTGTTATATTGTTAGTCAATCAGGGTTTTGGATGAAATTTGGCACACATATAAATGGCCTGGATTAGGCCATAGGCTATTTTTTATCTTGTAAAAGGCCGTTCACGCGAACGGAGCCGCGAGCAAAAGCTAATTGATTTATAACCTAGCTGTTAAAAACCGATTCAATTGGGTAGATCTGTAAATTCTAAACGGCTGAAGGCATTTCCTTCAAACATTACCAATCGAGATGGTTCGAGCTTTCAAAGAAAAAGTCCCGTATTCAAATCGGTCCATTCGTTTAAGCGTTACGATGCCACATACAGACTGGCAAAGAAATCGAACTCAGCAGGAATTGCAATCCCGCAGTGTTTTCAATACCGCGGGATCCCTCATAGGTATTTTACATTTAATGAAATGAAGTAATCATAGCTATAATATGTAATACCAGTTTTTTTAAACCTATTTTCTAGTATATCCGGGGAGCCAGAAATGCCTCCGCCAAGTCAAGCTCTGCCGCGCCGTAACATCTTTTGTGGAACCATTTCAGGCCATTTTTGCGTCCCTATATTTTGGCACTGGTGAAATTTTCATAACTTAATAAGCTATGTGTATTTATAAGGGTCGTAGAAATTCAATTGTAAGTATGTCTTATTTACTTTCGTATTCATTTCGAAAGTTAAGCTGTGCTATTTCGACTCTCACCGACCCACTCGCTGATCATCAAAATAGAATTATTAGGTATTGAGGTAGTATACATTAAAGACTTTGGTATTGAGTTTAAAGTAGCCCAGATGATTGAAAATCACCTTATTTGTATAAGAACATCTAGTCTTGGCTCTTTATCAGTCCTCATTAATTGTCATGGTCAAACAATCTTAAATAGACTTGGCCTATTTTTACAGGATATTTTTGGTGGGATCGCGGTGTCTTTATGCAGATTCAATTAAGATAATTCCATCAAAGAGTGCATCACAGCTAAAGAAATCATGAGGGAACATCCATAATATGTCGCAAATTATGTCAAATCATAAAAGCTATTGAATGGTAGATATTTGTTAATATTATAATACAATACAGTAAATTAGAATAAATATACAATACTTATATTCAAAAGCATAAATAATCGCTATTTTATAACATTGCGCCCGCACAGTTTTGGAATCATAAGCCTGTCTATTGCATTTGCATTATCGTACTAAGTACAAAATAATGTTGTTATACAAAAAAATTACATTCTTCCTAAAACCGCCTATTTTTCTTTTTACTGTATACAGACTAAACGCGCAAATATTAAATATCATGAAATTTCTCCTATGAAAATAATTTCAACAATATCTTTTGCCGCAAATTGGGATCACGCGGGATCGCGGGATCCCACTTTGCAGAATCGCAATCCCTTGGTCGCGCGATTGTCGCGGGTTAAGCATAGGTTTATGATGAAAATGTAATAAAATCTCGTAATTAAAATACGTCCACTTATAAAGAGTATTAAAAATTAATTCCAGGAAAAATATTGTAAATAATTAATATATCAGATTAGCAAGGATACTGGTAAAGTCTCGAAACTGCGAACTCCCGCCTCTGGACGTTCAACAATGTTCCATCAAGATCTGTTATCACCGTTAGCAACAACTGATAGTCGTGGGTCGTTCACCCTCAACTGATATAAACAATGCACACCATTACATAAAAAGTAATTCGATATAGGTAACAATGGCAAATCAATCTTTCAAATGATAATATTATAATTATTATTGTGTCCGTCTGTCTGGTTTAAAATACATAATACATGTTACAGTTTTTTATTATTTTTATTCATACAGGCCATGGCAACAACCGTGGCCTGGTCAGATATGATAATATCTGCAATAACAAGTCTCAATAACTGTTTTTTTTTTCACTTTAATAAATACATTAACACGTCATTAGTTTTTAATTGAGTCCGAAGAATCCCACAACTGGCCCTCGGCACAATAATGTGCAGAGACGGCCCTAAACTATACTCCCCAGCGATTGCTTAAGCTGAGGTCTGAGCCTTCTAAAAGGCGCTTCTGTGCTTAATCGCTACTTAGTACATTATACATATTTCTGCCTAGAGCGCCATAAGCCCGGCGCTTTTTTGTCAGGTGAAGCTGGAAAAGCAATATAGGCTAACAGCACAAATCCATTCGAAAAAAAATGTATTATATGGGGCAACCTACCGTCCGCCCTTCACAACTCGCAACGGGAGACAAGTTTCGTCATTGCATCGTCCGTTAATCAGCAAAGTCTACCACGTGAAGGTGAGGATGGCTTTTGGGCCTAAGATGTTGGTGGCCCACTTTCACTCAAACTAAATTTAAATGATAATATTATGAAATAGATATATCTGTTCTACGAGTAAAGGATGTAGTGAGCCAAGAGTTTGATGCGCTTTTATCACAACGGAACTCTAGGACCGAATTCTTATCACTGGTGATTATGAAACATCCCCCATGTCCGATATAGACGTATGCAACTTACTTAAATAGATAATTGTTACAAATGTATTAAAAAGTATTCTGTAGCAAACTAATAATGGCACATTAAACTTTCTACTGAATGATAAATCTAAACTAAACACTAAGCAATATCGCCAGCCCACAAACAGAACAACTCAGAGTACTTCTGCACTGCACTCTTATCCCGAGACCGCAGACTGACTTAAGTGTCATTTCAGTTTTCATCATTAATGCTTTTTGATATATATTTTTTTACTTGCCCTGTACTAAACATGTCCCATTGCTGGGCACGGGCCTCCTCTAGTAAATGAGAGGGGTTAGGCCTTCGTCCACTACGCGGGTTGGCAGACTTCTCATACCTTCGAAATTCTTATACTTTGATATTTAGGTAAGTTTTTTTCGTGCTTTCATGGATCTTGACAAAACATTATTAGGAGAAACATTAACGTTTTAACTAACTTTTAACAGACTGTAAAAAGGAGGTTCTCAACTCATCTGTATTTATATTCACTCCGCCAAATATGAACCGCTTTCGATGATTATTTTTTTATATCTGTCAGGGTTGCCCGATAGTGATCCCGTTTAAATTGGTGAAGATCTGATGACGGTAGTACGAGGCAAATATGGGAATATCCTGAACGGAATACAGCAAAGGCACCACGATTCGGATTTTGAAGATTTTATTTGTTACTTTCCCTTCATCAATCCTTTATTTGATTTTTATGAATAAACTAGATGATTTTGCAATAACATGCTTGTTGTTTTTTTTCTCTCAATTATACGAATTATAAGAGCATTACCCCAAGACAATATGCAGTAATGTAAAGGTTCATTAAGTACATTAATTTATTGCAGTTTTATCAGTTAACGCATTATACGTCCACTGAAACGATGTTTTTCCAACCCATATCACATAATGAAGCAAACTTTGTTGCTGTATGCAAGAATAGTAACAGATCTAATGTAATTATGTATAACAATGAATAAATCTATGTAATGTATGTAATCATGTATGTTTTATAGATGGTAGGTCCCTCGTACGAGAAGCCGTCTAGGTAGGTACCTCCGCTTTGTTTTCTGCCGCCAAGCAGCAGCGTGTAAAAATAGTTGTGTACCGTGTTGAAGGACATTGAAGCTAGTGAAATTACTGTGCATTATTAGACTTAATGTGTTAAGACATATTATGTCTCAGGGTGACGAGCGCAGTTCAGTGTCACACAGTACTCCATTCATTCAAGTTCTGGTTGGTGTTGATTCTGTTTAAGGGCAGGCGTGACTTCATTCAAATATCAAAAGGTAGCAAAAAAACAAAAAGTACTTACATTATGTGTTCATCCGAAGACTTGTTGTGCTGCGTACGTGATATGAAGATACCCGTCTTCGGACCTAAATTGTTCGTACGCCTGAGCCATTGTCATACTGTTGCTCACCAATACTTTATCGTTCACCAACAGGTACAAAGCCTGGGAACGAACATTTTTTTATTATCTACTGTTATGGGCGAAGGTTATGGGACATCGTGTACCTGACTATACAAAATTTATCAAAGGCGAAGTTTTTATAACTAACTGCAGCACGTCAATTAACATTTACATTTTAACATTTTAGTTATCAATACTTAACGCACTTTCTTAGAATTCGATTTTTTATGCTCCGTTACTGGGTATAGAAATAAAAAAGACAGCCTCCGTGGCGCGTGGGCGAGTAGCCGGCTGTGAAGCGGGAGGCCGCGGGTTCGATTCCCGCACCGAGATAAAATGATTGTGTGATCCACAAATATTTGTTTGGGGTCTAGGTGTTTTCTCCCCAGAGGGATTACCGTCAGGCAGGCGGCCGGTCGTAATTAACTACAAACCATTTTTTTTTGTAACATGTGTTAAAAAAGTTGCGCCGACCCCACTGCGAGTGGGATAAGAGCCGGTGGAAAGAGAAGACTGGGTATAGAAATAATATTAGTTTAGTGACAATTAAAATTAATTAACCCTTCTAGCAGTTTATTAAGTACATATCTAAGTAAGTACCTACGTTATAATTCTTAGGATATACCTACCACCGAGGGGCCAGTTGAAAATTATCGCTAGGCCACCAACTTAGCAATATGCTGAACTGCCCCCATTTGGTCCAATATTTTAACTTGTCTTTTTGTTATCAAACTGTTGCACCAAATACATGATTTTTTCTGTTATTGTTTCTTTCTTTCTTTGAGTGTGGCAGTAAGTACACAACACAACAGTGGTTACACACTGCTGCTTGGCGGCAGAAAAGACAAAGCGATGGTACCAACCCAGGCGGCCTCTCGCATACGAGGTACCTACCTTGTATGTTACAAGTGGAATTTATGTGAGCCAACATCTTAGGCCCAATGCCCGCCTCATTTGCACGTGGTGCACTCTGCTGATTAACGGACGAGGCAATGGCGAAGAAGATATATTAAAAAAAAATACTAACCTGGGAATCGCGCAATTTCATTTTAGCTCTGATAATGTAAAGAAACTGGGACATTGTGAGCTCTTGTGGCACGAGAAACTTTGTCCTTCCTAAAGCTGGCACTTCACGCTCTCTGATAAATCTTTGCACGTATAACTGTAACAAACATTATTTATGAGTCATTTTTGAACCTAACTGCCTCGGTGGCGCAGTTGTATTGTTTACGCGTTACGACTGATGCTGACGCCGAGGTTTCGGGTACGATCCCCGGGTCGGGTAAATGTTATATTGGGTTTTTCAATTACGAAATACTTAGTATCAGCCCGGAGTCTGGAATTGTGCCCGGTATGGCGATATCGCCCCCTATCACATGGGACGGAGATACGCTCGGCAAAATCTGGGTGTGCTGGTTACACCTATATCTACCCCTTCGGGGATTTTAAAGCCTATTCAGATATAGAGAATATATCGTACGATGATAGAAGCAACAATTGTCATTTACGAGGCCGCGGGGTGAAAATAAACATCTCACGAGACAGCCTCGCAAATACATAATTTTCTGTGTTATTCTCGCATGTCACGTACTAGAAAATGACTCGATCTAAATGAAGCTTTATTCTATAACAATGTCCAAGCACTACGATTAAAGTCATACAGTTTGGCAATCTACATTCTTACGAATTGGTACGAATATACCACTGTCACTCGAAAGAAAAATAAGAATACATAATAATAATATAATGTAGCCTAAAACGGGGTGAATAGGGTTGGCGGGATGAATCGGGACGAAACTTAAATTGAATCTATTAAATAGATGGATCGACCAAAATGTTATCCCGAGCTTAAGTTTAGTTCAAAATATGTATTTTTTTTTTTCAAGTTAATTACAGTTTATCTCATTATGCATGTGATAATAAACTAAACCAGTTTTGTTCCTATTCACTCCCGCATCGCTATTAACCCCATTTTACCGTAACATGTCTGTATAATGTAATCATCATCAAACGATGGTATTTCCTAAATAGACGAAGACTACCCTAAGCACTTAACCCTAATTATAAAGATATTATAAAAACACTTACCGGAACTTTATTTGGAAATCTGTGTCTGATTGCCTCAACTTCTTGATTCGGTTTGGCTTTCATATCTGAAACAACGCACAATTTACATAAATGCTTATGTTTTACACGTATTTATTGTTAACATATCTATTTGTAATCTTTTGCAGATAAATTCACGGTGGAGAAATAAATTATTCAGACAGATTTTAATCTTATTATTTTATCTATCAATGTTGAGACGCAAATATTTAAAGGAGGTAACGTGACCAATCACGGCTCACGAATGCTTATATTTTTAATTTACATGCATTATAGAGCTAGATGATAAATGTTCACAATAATGTCGTCGTACTCGTGCGCTCGAGAAATGACGCTATTAATGGAGCATTTGCAACACGAGATAATTTTGTCGACTCGTTTTGTCGCGAATAACTAGTTTTACCTGGTTATCTCTTTATGTCTATCGAAGCTAACATTGTTGCATAGAATACTCGACTTGTTATGTTAAAATTAGAGATAAAGTAGTGAAAATAGTAGGTACTTTCAATTTGTCTATCGTATTGTCCACGACCTCTCGTAATTTTATCGAATGTTGACAGTTTTACCCGAGATATTTGTCGACGATTGTTATCTCTCGCGCGTGAGATATTATGTCGTGTTGCATATACTAAACCCCTGGACTAGGTTTATGGTTTTATGATATCCAACAAAAAAAAGGTTTTTATAAGTTTGACTCCTTTTTCCTAAAAGACGGGACTGATTTAATCTAGTTTTGTTTTTAAATTTGAAACCGGTTTAATCGAGATAGTTCTTAACTACGGTTGATGAAATCTAAATAACCATTTATAAATTACAGATTTTTTTAATTTTTAATCAGGTTATTTCTTTTGAAAAATACGTAAATTACTTAGTAAGTTAGGACCTAATTAGTTCAATTATCAGCCCATTAATTCCTAATGGCATAGCCACCGTTTTATTTATTTACACTTCTACACAGCTTTCTTAACATTTTCTGTTTCACTTCGGCATAAGGCCCGAAGCATTCTCTACCGGTGGGACTCTGGGAGGCGGAGATTCAGATATTAACGAAGTAGGTGCAAAAAATAAGATCTAGTGCAAAAAAACATAATAATCTACGTGTGCTATCGTCAGTTCCTTTTTATTTCTTATAACAAATTTAATCTAGTAAATGATTTTATAAAATGCCGTTGATGAAGACAGGAAAATGTTCTCACCATCTTTGTACCCGAACACTTCTTGCGAGGCGTAAGTGATGTATAGAAACCCATCTTCATCGCCATAGTTCTCGTACGCCTGCGCCATCGTTAAACTCATGCTTAGCATCGATCTATTGTTGATTATTAAATACAGAGCCTGCAATAAATACACTAAATAAGTGACCATTCATTTACGAATGACCCATTTAGAAAACTTCAGTATTTAAATGAAAGGAATAATAAGAATGTCAAATTTCCCGAGCGTGTGACGTGACGGCGGTCCTTCGAGCCGGATTAAATTCGCTATAGAAAACTTAGACAGACATATCGGCGCTGCATTAATGCAGTGCATGAACCAATAGACAGTAACAAGATCACTATTCTATTATCATTCAATTAACATTAATTATTATCATTGTTTATTATTTTCTTATGCAATGGAATATGCAATAACTCTAATAGATAATAATAGATATCGACTATTATTATTATTAAATTGTTCTTATTTCCAGGCTAATGGGACATTTACTTACTTGGTTCGGTTTGATTCTTATTCTATTTCTTATAATGACTAAAAACTGCGACATTGTGATATCTTCGGGGACTAAGAACTTTGATTTGTCCAACGTTGGTAAGTTTCGTTCTTTGTGATATCTCTCGACTATTAACTGTGGACAATGTAATGTAACTAATTAATAATTATGTATTTATTAGGTGTAATTGGTTAGCCTGGAACTAAAGTGGTCTATGGTACAATAATAAAATGAAGATAAAATATTTTGTGATTAAGTTATTTTGGCGCAGATAATTTACTTACACCACTGTTGCACAGTTTTTTTTTAATGTTCATAGACGGATTTTCGTCAATAATGTTACATAGACACCTTACTTCGAAGCCTAGCCGTTTAGTGTGTATAATAGGTATTAGAAATAAATTCTAACTTACCGGTATTTTTGTGGGGAACTTGCTTTTTATCGCCATCACTTCTTCTTTTCTGCAAACTATAACCAATAAAAGAAATTTAAATTTAAATACTTATAGCTTATTTTTATTAAAGGTATTTACTGTTTTCTAAGTATAGAAATATGTTCATAACAGTAAGATATTAAATTATACACCTAACAATTCATATTAATGTTGTCCATCATTAATCTACTCGTGTATTTGTATCGTAAAGATTATAGAATACATAGTCGGAATATTATTTTAGTTCGGTTTGTTGGGTTTGACCAGTACCTTCGTATTTTTTTTACATATATAGATACTGAACTGAATACAGGACTGCCTCGATGTCGCAGTTGTAATGCGTACGTGATACGACTACTGTGCTGATGTCTCAAGTTCGATCGCCGGGTCGTATAAAAGTGATATTGTTTTTTTTCTATCACAAATTGCTTAGTATTAGACCGTGCTTAGTATCAGACCGGAGTCTGGATTCGTGGCCGGTATGGCGATAGGCTCGTCCCGTATCACATCATGGGATGGAAATAAGTTCGGTAAAATGTGGGTGCACTGGTTACACCTCTGCCTACCCCTTCGGGGATTACAGTCGTGAGTGCGTATGTATATAAGTATGTATAAATACTGAAGAATAAAGCTTTCGAAAAAATACAGATGTTGGTAAAAGATATTTATGGCGCTCTCATGCTGCCATCAATGTAACTCTGGTCTCGGAGTCTAATAATACACTTTCTTCTTTTATTTATACATACGCAGCACACACAGAGCTGTACCTAAACATTCGTGACCATTATAGCTACGAACTCAATATTATTATTCTAAATACGCATTATTCGTCGTAACAGGCCCTTCATCAATAACAGGTTTTGGTTTTTGTTGATACGACCCAATGGGCACACGTGTCGGTTAACAGCCCAAGTCCCAACTTTTGTCGCAACATGACTCGCATGCGTGGGACTAGTCACGTAGTTACTATATCAATTGAAAATATTTACAATATAGTTTACCAATAACGCAAATTTAACGCTGATAACAAAGTGCATGCCGAGGAGTCCGTAAACACAAAATCTGGGGTTCATTAAACTTTATTCGCATATATTCATAGATCTGTTGCTATTTTACACATTACGCCGATTGTACATACAAAATGCACACAATTACTGTCATAACATATCTATCTATGTTTGTTATTTGGTCACGCCGAAACCGTAAAGTTAATAGAATTGATCATATTACCTATTTAAACAAGTGTGTATTACTCTGCATCTTTTGTAACAGAATATAGGTAAGTATGTAATAGGTATGGAGAATGTTCCCTGCTAGACGGAATCTATAAACACGAATGAGCAATTGGAAATAATAGCTAAATGCGTAAGCGTCGTCTTGGATAGAGTAATATTTTATCATTAATATTTTTGGAAAGAAAATGCTGTGACGCACGCCTTACACAAGAAAAGATTAATAATAATAAATAATAATGAGAATGTCGCGTCGTAAAAAGGCATATATATAGGTACGAATAAGCTGTGGTAACAAAATTTTGTAATGTGCAGTTTTTTTCTTCCTCCTGTAAATTTACCTCTTTTTTAGATATGAGGTTTTCAGTCTAAGGCGACGCGACGTTACGTGCTTAGTAAGTAAAATGCCTTGTTACTTTAATAATCACTATTTGAGCACATTCTTTAAAACATTTCAAAATAAATCTTATACAAAAGTTAAGCTTTTATGTTTTTAAACCAATAGGGTTAATGACCTCAAGAGAGTAATAATAGTTTATTCTACCCTTTCGTCAAGTAGGGTACTAGAACAACTGTTTGGAATAAGTAGGTAAGTACTTTAGAACAAAGTATCATGAAGTGCGCTAAATGTGTTGAAATATAACGTAGAGACGGCTTAAAAGTGTCGGAATTTTTTGTTAGGTACTTTTGATAAGTGGGCCATGCGTTTCCATTTGAACGAGACTGTCGCCCGCCACCGCCACTGTGCCGCTTTGATCCCAAAGGTACACAATATCTTTGTATTCCCTTCCCGTTTTACCAATTTCAATTCCAAAACAGCTCATTCCAAAGTAGAAACGAAATATGTACACAACTGCTGGTTTTATTTATTAAAAACACTATTCTATTTATTCGATACTTGTATTACTTGATCTATAAGATTATAAGATATTATATATTATTATAGATAAGATTTGTATCAATATTCGGGCTACTTATAGTAAGGACTTATAGTTACCTTACATAAAATTATCAACTTTCTGAACTTTATTGATAGGTAGATAATTTGTCCCATACGATTCCATGCTGTTTTCAGTACCTACCCATTTCCTACTTTCAGAAATAAGTAAGTACTTACTTACTCTTTAATAAGTAAGTACTTACTTATTTCTTCAGGAACGCTTTTAAAATTACAGAGAGAACAATGCATTCCTAATAATATTCCCGTAAACGTACCTACGTAGGTACATAAACCGGTTTTCTAACCTACACCACTGATTTCTATCGTAACTATGTAAACCATCCTAAAACCATTCAGTGTACACTACCGTTTTCAAGACGCATTGTGAACTACTTGAGAATCTTGACTGTTTTCTATTCAAATTGATGCACTTCAAAATTTGTGAGCATAAATCATCATAAACGACAAACTAATAACTAACAAAAGACTGTCACTTTAAAAATACGGTGATGAATGATGGGTTTTCAAACCAGTTTCTAGTAGAATACTTGAACCTATGGTAAATTTAGGAATGCCAGAGATAATATAACTAAAGAAGGTAGGTACCTAATATTAATCTCATTTTTACACTTAAAAATCTACTTAGTAAAAATTAAAATATTCAGGTAGATATGTACTTACCAAACGATTTTTTTGATTTAAAACACTGTTTAACATTGTGATTCACATCGTGTTTAATTAAGGTGGTAATAAAGTTCAACTCCATTTTGGAAAAAATATGCCGGTCACATTAAAAATAACAATCGTGTTTGCCCCCGAGAGCAACCGTACGTTACGCGCGCTTTCCGTCCGAGTGGCAACTTGGTACTAGCTCGAAGCAAACAACGTCGGGTAGTTATCACTATTCATTCGCCTAGTAGGGGTCGACACTTGTAAACAACATCCGTTAATCAATTCCCTTTTATTTTCTGGTCTTGTACAAAGCAATTAGTAATGTAATTTGTTACAAAGTTGCAAGCAGTACGCAGCATACTGTATGCTTATGTCTAGTATAGTGTGTACCTATGTAATTATATTGGGCTTTCGCGGATACGTGGCGTGATATAATTTTGAATACCTACCCAGTTATCGACACTACTGTTGATCAACTAGGAATGGTTTTCTTACTAGGTCTTTAATTTACTTTAATGACGAAACGAGGTGGCCGCTCGCTTGATAGTAAGCACCACGTCGCCGGTCCATAAACCGAAGCAACACCACACAGAACTTTGACTTACAAAGCACTACATGGCAATGAATTGCGTTCGTCACCCCGAGACATAAGTTGTTAAGTCCCATAATGCCCAGTAATTTCACTAGCGTCAATGTTCTTCAAACCCGAAACACAACAGTGTTTACACACTGCTGCTCGGTGGCAGAAATACACAAAACGGTGATACCTAAACGAGAGGGTCACCGTGGGCTGTGGGATAACGCTTTAGCTTAAAGTGCCTGGGAGAAAACACATAGCACCGTTTTGTATTCAATAAAATGTAAACATTTGTCCACATTGCAATGGCTGATCCAGTAGGCATATCCAATACGTGTGTTCTAATTCTAAACTCCGCATATATCTCAATATCATAATATTATATTATTTTATATCAGAAGGAAGTTACACAAGCAGATTGGCCTAATTATAAATACACTAACAATACTTGAAGAATTAGTGTGTTGCTAATCTTTATGGAAAGGAATCGGCATTTCGAGACGGAAGTTCCGGCAATCTCTATATAATAAGTAGAGTACGAAATGTATCATTCATCATTATCATCATTGCATACAGCAAAGCTATTTCTTCATGTCTGTTTTCTGTGTATCAATGGTCTAATACCATGCTTAATACTGTCCCACTCATGCTGTAGAATGGAGATAAAATTGTGTACAGTATGGCTTTACCATCCCAAGGGGGTTCTTCCACTTTAAGACTGAAGTTTGAGTCTGGTTTGAAAAAATTTGTAATAAGCTCAAAATGGGATGTACCTAGTTATGCAAAAAGATTTCAAGCCACAGCAAGTAAAAATTGAGATGGGTATTGATTTTATATTTCTAAATTCATTCTTCCACCTGCCCTTATTCCACTCCCAGTGGGGTCGCAACATGTTTTTAACACATGTTACAGAATAATGTTGCTTGTAGTTTTTACGACCGGCCGCCTGCCTGACTGCCTGGGCATAAAACACCCAGATCCGAAACAAATATTTGTGGATCACATATTTTGCCTCGGTGCAGGTATCCGATTCGGAACCGGCGCGGCGGCCTCTCGCTTCACAGCAGCTGATATCAACCTAAGCTGTGGCATAGACAAATAAAAAAGCAGCTGTGGTAATAAATCTAGTTTTTTTTATACGGCTCTAAAACTCTCATTACATAATAAATAAATTACCTTTGCGTTAAATATTGACCCTGCCTTACATAACTAAGTACATAGAAAAATTATTGCTGCTCGGCGTTATCCCGGCTTAGTGCCAATGACAACTACTAGGTTCCGCCTTCGTACAAGGTACCTAAGTACCAACGCTTCTACTTTACTCAGGCATGAGCAACCTCCGTATTGGGACCATTGTCCCTCATATCTTCCTCTAATACATCGAGCTAGCACTTACATAGGTACATATAGCTATGAATTAAATTATTATTTATCACAGTCGCTCAATCGGTAAGTGTAGATACTTAGATACCTATATCCAAGCATAAATAAAGGATTGTTTTGATAAGTATTTACATTTAAGCTGATGACAATGAATCATGATAAGACTCAAATAAATAGGGTGTGTCTAATTGGTAATTGGTATCGACATCAGCGGCGGACTAAGCCCGTTGGGGGCCCGGGGCGGCAAATACCTACAATGGGGCTCCACTATATCTAAATAGAAAAAGTAACTTAATGAACATAGTCAAGACAAAAGTCATGTTCAATGACAAGATCATCATCATCCATCCGGAACCTATTGTTGTTAACGGTTTACCCCTATAGGTTCTTGAAGAATATGCATATCTTGGCCAACATATAATTATTACCAAGTTAGAGTTGGCCAAGTTCTACAAATTGGTAAAAACAATAACAACAACTTTTAGAGGAAAGCAGCAAATAGATCCAGCTGGACTAGGCAGCATTCAGCACGCTCCGTCAAGTTTTCACCTCGGCCATTTCACAGTGCCTGAAGACGAGAATCTTCAATAAGTGCGTCCTACCCGTTACTGGGGTTCAACAAACAAATTAAAGCTCGCTCAGCGAACTATGATGATACTTATACTCGGAGTCACTTTAAAGGGTAACATTCGAAACGAAGTTGACAGACAAAGATCCAAAAGTGGTCGACATAGTGATCATTAGCGAATGGCAGTGGCTGTGGGCTGACCATATATTATGAAAAACCGATAGGTAACCGGTGGAGTTTACTGGTTCTTGAGTGGAGACCGTAGGGTGGGACGAAGCCACGACCTGCAGAAGGCGGCGGGTATGGATGCAAAGAGACAAAGATCAATGGTGTGCATTGGCCTATGGCTCATGATAAAAGTTGAAGAGGGGAACCGGTAGCCAGGACCTAGCTGAGTATTTATGTAGGTATACCAAGATATAGGTAATCTTGTATTTTTGCAGACATTTAGATATGTATAGGTAAGAACGAACGTATTTACGTACTGGTAAATTATAACATCATTACCTACAGGTTGTTTTGTTAGTTATGGCTTCGCATTTCCATACATATAGCCAATGACAAGTATTTATTATATTTTCAAGTATTCACAAGAACGATGGAACATGGGTGTTGTCGATTTCATAGTCTTGCCGGAGTTATGGTGTTAATTCCTTTCAGTACGATGATTCATAGATGATTTTCTCCAAGCGGATCGAACGACCAAGGTCGATCAATACACTTGATCGATAATACTAAATTCACCAATTTCAATAATTCCTTGCACTATTCATCACAGTCAATGTTTATTGCAAAAATTCACACCACTTTAAGACAACACAACTTTAAACTAGTTTAGGAATTAATTATTAAAGGAGATCGATCACAGTATCGGAATTCCCGCCAAAAAAAAACCTTTTTTTATTGCATCTTTTACACATTATGCCAGTGTCAAGTTAGAATTTTCGTCCTATTGGTCGTAACCAGTGAGGTATTAGCCCGTATTTTTAAATTGCAGGTCCCAGGCAATCCTAATATAGAGAATTTTGTATTCAAGAGATCATACATCAGATTCAATCATCGGGCGTTAACTTAAGGCCCTTTTCATTATACCTACAATGTGAGACTGTTTCTCCGGATAGATAGTACAAATGAGTTAATCTGAATAAACTTTTAAGGTCACGCGTAAAAAATATTTTCGTAGATTTCCGTTATCTATCCGGAAAATGAAAATAGGATAGTTTATTATTTAAAATGGCCAGTACCATCGTTGCTTCCCCAGGCAGGGTGGAACTAGTGAGATTAAAATTTCGTTTTGCCGAGAAAATAAGGGTCAGTTTACTCTGGTCCCTCGTAAGGGAGAGACCGTCTGGGATGGTACCACAGCTTTGTCTACTACTGCCACATTGCACACTGCCTGCATTGTGTAAACACTGTTATGTTTCGGTTTGAAGGATCTAACATCCTAGGTCTCGTGGTGACGAGCGCAGTCCAACACCGCGCCGCACCGTGCAGTCTTAGATGCAGTGCTTTGTAATTCAAGGGTCCATAGGTATTCAATACTGTAAATTTACTAAAAATATAATAAACACGAACGCGACCAAAAATTAAAGACTCAACAAAAAAAATGTCAAAGTCAAATTTCGTAGTTTCTTTCAACGAAGATAGTTTATTTTTTGTTTCAACAAAGTATGGAGCCACAATTTACTTTAATATGATATCGCAATCGTGAATAATAATTTCTTTTTAGGCGTATATTTATCGTAGGATAAGAATATTAACAGAATGTAATGATAGTAAACGGACGGGCACAATATATATTTTAAATTTTAATTAATCAATTGACAATTCCGTATTCCGTACACGTAAAATGGAACGCTGCGTATTCTGCGCCGAAAGAACTTCCAGAATTAAATGAAATTTTTAAATTTTCATTATCTAATAATTTAATACGATAAATTCCGATTCCGATTAAATCTCGGAACAATTAACGATGATATAATAGCGTTAAATACGTTTATAAGGTTTATCTAGTTTAGTTCAGTAGGTATAACTAAAAAGTGGAATCGATAACTCAGTTTTTGGAACATTGGAAGAAAATTATTAGTGAATGAAATGTGTTATAATGTCGTGTTGATATTTTAAACTAGAATCTCAGTAGAGAAGACGGCTATTGTGTTCACCCATAATGTTGTTTACTCCTATCTATATCGCGATGACTTTCATAAAGACTTGGCGCATTCGTTCGTTTAGGGCTCGGCTCCTCGAGTTCCTAAGCGGCAATACAAGTGTCGCTTTCTGTAAAGTTCCTGAAAATGCTGCTGGTAAATATTATTTTTATTTATAAGTAGTAGATCCACACTGTAGACAGTTTTGTCTACAATATGAATGAGCCGGCTTGTCCGAGTTGTAACTGGCCTATGCTGTAAAAAAATCTTCGAAACTAGTTTTCCACAAAAAACAAAATGCTTTGGAATGCTGCAGTAAATTTTAGTGGGTATAGGTAGCATGCTATGGTAAATATAGCATATGGTAGCATTTTTACAACTTTCCTTATTTTCATTCATATTATTTTATTTTATTTTATTATTTAAGGATTAAAATACATATTTATACATGATTTAATTTTTATATTATACATTTTTTGTTCATGTAAATTTGATAACTTCACAAATATAATATAGTGTGTAGTTTAGTTTTATAATAAAATAATCAGATATAAGTACATCACAACTTGAATTTAGTTATATGTATTATTAGATATTTTTATTTCCATACTTACATAACTGCAATTTAATTTTGTTGATTGTTTCATTCAGTCATATTGTTGTATTACTGCACTAACTTTTTCTATATAATCTGAATGCCCAAGATAGTGGTAGAGTTACAGTATGAATGGGCCAGCTTGACTGGGTTGTTACCACTGTCTCACAGAAAGCTGATGTAAAGTAAAAGGTTTTTATAACATTGTGTAGAGTGAGTGAAACATCTGGGGGTCTAAATTAGTTCCTCCCACCTTTGTTCCTCCAATCCTCCCTTCATTTTTGAGATCACTTACCATCAATTACTTTGGTTTATGGTGTAAGATATTGTTACAGCATGCAGTAACAAATAGTAACTATGAAGCGTCAAGATGATTGAATTATATATGCTAATTTATATATATTTTTGAACATAGTCATAAAGTGATTTCTTAGGTTTACGCGAATATTACACATTGAAATAAAACTATACCGCGATAAAGTCCGTATAAACTAGTTTTATTTAAATAGTCATAAAGTATTATGTCAGCATCTGAAACATAATATGACAGCCTCCGTGACGCAGCGGGCGAGTAGCCGGTTGCGAAGCGTGAGGCCGTGGGTTCGATTCCCGCACCTTGACAAATGTTGGTCTGATCCACAAATATTTGTCTCGGGTCTGGGTGTTGTGGGACCGCAAATCCCTCGTAGTTCTTGATACTCACAATACAGGTTTAACCTAGTGTGGGGTCAGGACTATGTGTGTGACTGTTGGGTGTATTTATTTATTTATTTATTTATAATATAGTTCAGCTTGTAACTGTAATGTTTGAATAGTAGTAGGATATATGGGGCTTATTTAGATCTTAGTATTAACCTTGATCATGTGTGACAATCTTCACACAAATTCAGTTGGTAGTAGCATTTAGGAGGAGGAGTATGAGAACTTAGAATGATAAATTGTAGACTGCAAGTTGTGGGATTGCTACTGTATAGTGTAAAACATTTATAACTATAGCATGGCCCTTAATAATTTCAATGTGAGAGTGCTTTTGTTATTGGTGTCACTGATCTATTGAATAATAAAGACACTACATTATTTATTTACATGTCTTGGTATGGTTATAATCATTATCATTTCCCAAATTTATCCCATGAACTGAGGTTGGCAAATTATTGATAAATCAACAGTTTAAATATAAATAAAATATTTTTTCCAGAAACACCCACACTCAGTTCCAAGCTATGTACAAATCCTAAAAATGCATATCTGTGCAATCTCCTTGACTACACCAACACTACTCGGATATGTAGTATGAAGCCGACTCAGTGCATTGAGATCAGTGATTGGGTGACATGTGCTGGTGGTCTACCATTAGGCTCTGGAGAACAATCCCCAGTTACTGATCTGGATGTGGATGTATTATTTGAGTGTGAAATGGAACCGCATGACTACAGCAATCAAGATATTGCAAATGTAAGGCATTTACATCAGTTTATTCAGTCATGTTACAAAAAATTGTAGACATAAATATATTAATTGAAATTTTAAATTACCTATATGAGATCTAAAATTAAAAAACAAGTCTCAAATATTATGTAGACTACAAGTTGACAAATCAAGAAAATTTTAAGTAATATTTTTTTGATTTCGTTCTCTAACTCATACTTAACATGATGGGACACATTTTCAGCTGGAGTCTATCGGTCATCCTGTAGCATGGAAGGCTGGCTCACATCTAGCCATAGTGCTGAAAACTAACATAGAGCATCTCAGTGTCATTGGGTTTCAGTTTGTTGGTGGCGAATTTGTTATTGATCATAATTTGCCCGTTGTGAGGATACAGAGTGAGTTTAACACCACTTCTACTTTACGTCTTTATATTGTCATTTTTTTTAAAGGGTGAGAATCTGTTCTTTCCTTGTGTTGTAATGTTACCTTGATAAGTAACTATTTTGTCTTCATTATTACTTTTTGTATAGCAAAGATGACAATCATGTACCAATTAAATGCACTTTTCAGCTGTACAACTGTCAGGAGAACCAAATAAGGCCACAGATCCATCAATGAGAAGTTTACGCAGTGATATCCAACATAGCCTCAAAAATCCAGGTCAATTCCAGTGGCAAGTGCATGCAGCTCTTCTCAGAAAGTTGTCAAAGGTTGTCGACATAAAATCTGATGTCAGAAATATTACAGCACAAATGAATGGTACGAGTGACGTGATAGTAGCACAGCCACAACCCTCCAAAACTGTTATGTTAGCTGATGTTAGTGTTAATACATCTAAATCTTTGACTGAAGATGATGAGAAAGATAAACTTCTTGAAGATACTTCCAGAACTGATGTAGAACTAGAACAGCATATACCAGAGACATTGGAATTGCAACTTATCCAAGGTGATGAACAGGATGATGACAAGGAATTGGTAGTTGAAAATGTAACTGTTGAGATACAGCACAATATTACACCAAAGAAGTCAAGTTTAAAACTTGACTTGAAGAAGGGGACGAGTCAATTGTCTACGTCTTTACTGAACATATCCAGTCAGATAAAATCTGTTACCACACATAAAAGGGTAGTGAGCACTACTGGGCCTAAGAAAATGCCGCTTCCATTGGAGCCATTACCGCATTTAAAGGAAGACAGGCAGAAAGCCTCTTCTTCCCAACAGAGCACACCAAAGTCTGTGAAAAGTTCCCGTCCATTAGTTAATACAAAATCGCCGAATGTATTAATTTATTCCGATAGTGTAGCCGCTAGAGATAATTTGGAAGCTTCTCTTAAGAAAGTGTTGGACTGCGATAGGTGAGTGTGAGTGTCCTAAGTTTATTAATAAGTAGACAAGCAGCAAATGGTTTATTTCGCTTGCTTGTTCTTCAGGCGAAAAACTTCCACCATTAACCATAATGTCATTACCTGCAGTCCTAAATCAACTCTAGACTACTTTTTCTACGATATATAAATTTACCAACATATTTATTAAGTATCGAAATCATAAAATACCAAATACGAGATTTTTAATACGATCCCAAAAAAGGTCCTCGATATATCGATATTATATCTTGATACATTCAAGTTGATATCGATGGTTATTATATTTATCGATACTACCAATATATATACCGATACTTTCTTGCACGTCATAAATGGCTATTATATTCTATCTTACGCCATTCGCACATATTTTCGCTTAAACATAAGCACTTTCATATCACTCAATACCTTAATGATTGTTTGGCATATTTGATCATTGTTTCAAATGATAATTGGCTTTCCATTCAATTAGAAATTGCTGAACCTCCTTCAAAATCTCAATCGTGCCGAACACGAATAGCTACAGGCTGATCTATTTAAATAACATACCACGGTATTCTTTCCAATATGATCGTTTGCAGGTATACGTTATATAGTATATCTCGCGAGGCGTTGGAGGGGGGTGCATGGCGGGGGCGGGCGGCGCTGGTGGCGGTGGCGGGCTGCGTAGGACGTAGCTCTCCACTGTTACTGGCGCACCTGCTGGACGGCGGCCGACTACTGGCTTTGTGTTCTGACTTGCTTCACACCGTGTTGCCGCACTACAAGACTGCTGAAGTGAGTAACATGTAATGATGAAGTAAATATAAAGATTTTTCATTTTTCCGAGATTAAGATTAATTATGTTCGGGTATAATGCAATCGTTTTATTACATTGTCTAGGAAAACAATATTACCTATGAAGAGACATAAATGCTTGTGTGTAAATAAATAGTTAATCAGTATAAGAGATGGGTTCAGTAATGTTGCCATGAAAATATTTATTATAGGTGCGCGAAAATGAAATAGTTCAATTTTCGTACGACAAATGGAAGGCGGTGAAGATGAAACATCACATATTCTGCTACCAGGCGTCACCTGCGAAAAAGCAGTTTTCCACGGAGAGCGACAGACAGTAAGGCAGTTTCCAAATTATAGTTATTAAATGTTTTTATGATGTGTACATAACTATAACATTGTTTTAACATTTTCAGAGCAAGTCAGGATAATAATATTAGTCGGTACGCAATAACTATTTGTAGATATAAATCCCTTATCATTTTGTTTTGTAGAAATAATTAATGCTATAATTATCATATACTTAATATCTTTTTTTCTTTACTTTTGGAACACCATTTATTCGTAATAAGATCTAATTGTGTTAAAATTTAAAGGCATGTTTGCGGATTAATTTTATCATAATATACCACAATAGATATTTATACTATATCATTATGTTATGGCTGATAATGGATTATTGAATGCTGATATACACATTTTTTTTAATTAGACATTAATTTTATAGATGATACAATATTATATGAATATGAAAAGTAAGTACTGCCTCGGTGGCGCAGTTGTAATGCGTAATCCCCGGGTCGGGTAAAGTGGTATTGGGATTTTCTATTACGAAATGCTCAGTATCAGCCCGGAGTCTGGAATTTGTGCCCGGTATGGCGATAGGCTCGCCCCCTATCACATTGTGGGACGGAGATACGCTCGGCGAAATGTGGGTGTACTAGTTACACCTCTGCCTACCCCTTCGGGGATTACAGGCGTGAGTGCGTATGTATGTATGTATGAAAAGTACTACACAAATTGTAACATAGCGAAACACTAGGAACCGCTTCAACATTTTAGAACTATGGATTTCCAGAAAGATTAGCGTCTAATTTTGCAGCATTAATTTCGTAGTATCTATCAGCGATATTTTTATTGGAAATCCTGTGTATTTTTTCGTAATATATAGCAATATATTAGCATGTTAGACGTTGCGAAAGATCCTGTTAAATCCAACTCACCATGATATTAATTTATGGTGTGTCCAGGCCGTCTAAATACACAGGCCACCCCGGCCACGAGCTCGACATCCAAGTGCTCGCGTCGGAAGAGACGTGGCGTACACCTTCGCTTCTGCAAGCTACGGATCTCACTAACAACGGCATTGCTATTTTCTCACAGGTAATATCGTAATTTTGTTAAAAAAAAACTATTAATAAAATATGTTCATATACATTTAGGTAACTCAGTCCAAATGGAAATCATAAATATTCATCTTCAGAAATAAAAGTATAATTTTGATGGATGCTTATAGACACCGCATCCAATCGAATCAGTTGTTTTTAACTTTAACGTGTTCAGACGATGCAAATAAATAATATAAAAATGCATTTGGATAAGTAGTGAATAAGGAATTTAGAATGGAAACATTAAGTATGTTACACTTCTGAATTCATTATTTTATTTATACTGAAATAAATTATCCTATATTCGTATTAAATAAATAAATTCTGTTAATAGTCTTACCACTTCTAAAATCAAAATAAATTGTTATATTTATTTACAGATACACTTAGAAGCAGACCCTAGTGATTATTTAGGAGATGAAGGCCTCAAAAGTAATGAAGCACGCTTAGGAATTATTCATAAGATATTAGGAGACATTCTCGGACTCCATGTTAAGGAACCTAGTGAATTAGTACCCTTTGAGTACACCAGAGGATTTTTCCTTGGAAATCATGTGGTAAGATATTAATATAATATTAATCATTACACTCATTCTGCATCACCATTATTAGAAATTGCTGATATGTGGCGTCTATACTTAAATACGACATAATATGTATGTGTGAGACATTATAAACACTGGTTATTGTTGAACCAATTTATATTATAGAAATATTGACGTAGGTTTAATATTCGTTTGTTAATTATGTAATTCACAAAAAGCTTTTTAGAAACACAGTGATCGGGTTTACTACCGTGAGGTAAACTAGATCATTTCATTGCTTTATAATATTTCAATGATACTTTGTATTTTAGTGATCTTACAAATATTTTTTTACCGTTTTATTGATAAATGTATCGATAAAAACGGTAAATTTATCGATATCAACTTCATAAATTAATTTATCCACTCCCAAAGTTTTAACGTTGAGTAGTCGTTCATTAATTTTCCTGTAATATTTATTCAAACTAACATTATATTTTTTGTTATAAAAACATGTATTCTGTATGTGATTTGATTCATTCCCATTGCAAAACCCAATTCATCCTGGAATGCAAAATTGTATCCCATTTTGATGTTTACATTCGATCATGTGTGCGTGTATTTGTGTGCTGCGGTGTTGGGTCACGGGCACACTTATTGAGTTCGAACAATAAAGTTTATTACGGAGTGCGTATCGATAACACGGCCGATCAACAAGTACTCGGTATCGATATTGGGGGCTACTTCGAACTCTGCACACTGAGTGACTTGCACGTGTTGTTCGCTAGGGGGCATGGCCGACGTCGGGCGCGGGCCCCGGCCACGTGACGGTGTGATGGGTGAGACACGCCACGCTTCCAAACCATACGCTTTACTCACGGTGATTTCGACTCATTTATGTCATTGTCAACTATAATCTTAACACATTCGACACCGGCAATTTTGTGTTGGTTAGGGTTCTCTTTTTTAGATAAAAGCAGTGTCTTAAATTTACTAGTTGAACGATTGTACCTATTGATGTTTAGACAAAGCCTAAATGGTCATATCTGGCCTAAATGACAATAGACACTTTTGTAAAATTTATAAAAGCAATACTGACAGTATACCACTTATCAAATAATTTGATATTGTTATAGTGAAACTTTGGGGTCTATCATGTATATAATATGTTTATCGTATATACAATATGTAACAAACACCCTGTTGGACGTGTTAACTGTGATATCAGAATCGATATTCCAACATAATGAAATAACTCGCATACGAAAATGAGACTATAAAAATAATCATATTTATTTTTTATACTTTATCTTTTTTATTGTTTGTAAACCGTATTTCGATTGAATACCTCTGCTAGAGCGATGACTCGGAGTCAGAGCGAGATAGCACGTGCTATCTACGTGCATCAAACGCGCCGCGCCGCGTGCCCGCCCGACTTCGTCAATACGTCACATCAGTCAGTTGTCATCACTTTTCAGATGAAATTTTTTAAAATACGTTCATATTTCTAAGCTGCCTGTGTAAGGATAACTCGCTGGGTTTTTTTTTATTTATATATTTGTATTAAGTTGTCTATATGTCTTATCTTCACGACCTAAAAAGTGTCAACAGGGTTTTTTTTACATACTATATATCGTATGTGTATATTAAACGTCAAATTGTTTAATAAATCCGGATATCCAGCAACAAAAATCTCACTAACTACTTAAACATGTTAAATAAAAAATTAGCCAATTGCGACAACAAATTAACTAATCGAAATTCGCAGTGGCCAATAATTCAAGGTCACGCGAATATTTTTGTTACACATGTGAAATATTTTAATTTTGTTTCTAATAAAAATATCGTCGAACGACACCAGATTATAACAGATATTTTCAATCGGTATCAAATGTGTTAATATCGAATCCGGAATAACTCGATCTTCTCTCATTCTGCTATACATTAAATATTTCTTTAACTATGCAGTGCTTTGGAACCAGTACTATATGCTATATATATCACATTTTTACATAAATGTTGTGTCTAGCGTGCTCACAAGCATGGCTTTACACACCACTCCATCACTGATTTTACTTTTACATTATGAAATATAAATGAATACTAATATCTGCTTAGTTGTACATATTACTTACAAGGTGCTAATTCAGTTAAAATATCAATCTTATTTTATATAAATATATATCATGCTAAATAAATAACAAAGCGTGGCTTTTAAATTGGCCTATTTCACTCTTTTCTACGACGGTAACACTACGATTATTTTATTTTATGCAATATAAGAACTTTTAAAATAGCCTTATATAAAAAATATTGAGAACTATTATTAAATTTAATAAATTTCATAACATTTTGATTCGATTTTCTCTCTGTGTTGCATGTATTTGTTGTCTCGAGTTTTCTATCATAGTATCAAAATAACTTTGAGCATCCTTTCTAAAGAAGCATAAACGGCGAATAATGTGCTTATTATTGTTTTTTTTTAACCATATTTACCTTTCACCTAGCAACACTTTCCGTTTATGTTATGTTTTTTCCATAATTTATGACATTTATATTTATTATTTTTCACATTACTCTATATACTATGATAGATCTCTCGCTATACCAAATAATAAAGGTATATTTACAGTAAGTTGTTTGTAATTTCAGCAAAAGTTGTCGTTAGTAGAGAGTTGGTGTCCCTTGTCGAACGGCGCCCGTATTCAGAAACTCGATGGGTTGACGATACAGTGGTGCCTGCGCGGGGAAGTACCTATAGAACCGCCATCGGAAAACTTTCTGCCTGTTTATGTTTACGAATGTCCTGAGAATTTCTCTACTGTCGAGTATTTTGATGTAAGTTTTTTACGAGGTTTAGTTGTATTTTGCATCTTTAATTCATATAAGTAAGTTTACATTTAGTCGTGCCACAATATTATTCCTCCTTTTTGTGGGCAGCTGTGGTGCGCACCATCAGGTCTTATCACTCAAGCAAATACATATACCACCTTTACAATGTGGTAGGTCCCTCGTATGCGAGAGGCCGTCTGGGTTGGTACCACTGTCTATTTCTCCCGCCAAACAGCTGAATTGAAGCACTGTTGTTTCGGTTTGAAGGACATTGAAGCCAGTGAAATTACTGGGCATTATGAGACTTAACATCTTATGTCTCGGGGTGATGAGCGCAGTCAAATGCCATGCAGTGCTTAGTAATTCAAAGGTCTGTGTGGTGTTGCTTCTGTTTATGGGTAGGCGTGGCGCTTACCATCAGGCGAGTAATCTGCTCGTTTCGTCACTCAAGCTAATTAAAAAAATGAAATTATACCTACGGAATAGATTAAAATGTATGACCTCCGTAAATATTAATAATCATTTAGAGTTTTATCATTTAGTGTTATTTAAAGTTAAATGTCGATATCGACATTATGCATTAGATAAAAAAGAAATTCTATAATTATATCGTATGATGATGCACGGATTTGGTACTATGGGAGATGTACTACAATACAAAACTCTTTATTGCAAACCATTTACAATGCAAGAGTAATTTAAAATAAAGCCAAAATCCAGTGCTAAACATATGGAAGACAATGGGCGGTCTCAGGGCCGAGCCGCCCATGTGTGCGATGTGTGCACAGGCGCAGACAATAGGGGCGCCGCCATCGAAATTATTTTTGTTATAAAGATTTTCCCCTACTAAAAAGTGGCCAACTTGAAACATGAAGATTCGTGAAAAAAAAGAGGCGCTTCATAGGTGGGGTCGGTCAGGGTCGGCGCGGCCCTGGGCGGTGTAAGGTGTAAGGTGTAAGGTGTTATTGTACTACGTTGTATATAGGTGTGGAGTGTTGTTCGGTTTGTACAGAAGCTGTCGTCAGTGTCGGTGGGTCGCGTGCTGGTGTACGCGGACGTGTTGTCGTCGACGGTGCTGGTGAGTAGTGCGGCGCTGGGCAGCGGCGTGGGCGCGGTGGCGAGGCGCCAGGCGGCGGCGCGCGGCCGGCAGGGCAACCGGTGGATCACGCCGCCGGGGCAGGCAGCCATGTCGCTGCAGGTATACTACTGTAATCATGTAATCATGTTATTGGTTCGAGGAGACGTGTTCAAACATCGAAGGCTCAGTTACGACTCTTTATTAACACTGTCCTTATAATATAACTTACACAACTACTTATACACTACACTACTACTGTTTCTCTCATAACTATTCACAGTGAGCTGATAAAAACCTGTCAAGTGCAAGTCGGACTTGCGCACAGAGGGTTCCTCACGCACATTTATAAATTTTGGCTGTTTGTTATATTTTTTATTTGTTAGAATAGCCGCCATAATAACATACATTCTGTGATAATTAGAGCTAGCTACCAATAAAATTGAAATATAAACGAAATCCTAAAAATATAGCGGTCAAAACATATATTTCTTTAATAGGCCCTTGTTATGTCGATACATCGCTTCCGGTGAGATTTCCAGGCATCAAAAGTTTCAGGATATGCCTTCTCCAGAATGTTCTTTAGAGCCGTGATAGAAGCCTCATTAACTTTGTGAATTGTTTCAAATGATTCAAATGAAATCAGACCTGTTTCATAATTGTATAAACTAATAACAATTCGCCGATGACTTGTTTTTTGAGTCATGATCCCACGGTCAATGTGATTCTCAAATTACTTACCTGATTAGAAATGCTTTAACCTACACAATCATCGATTGAAACCTTTACCTTACCTTCCAGATTTGGCAAAAAATGTCTCCACGGATATCGTTAGTACAACACGCAGCGGCTTTAGCGGCAGTACGAGCGATACGCGCGCAACCCGCCTACGAACACTTGGACATCAGGTAAAAACAATCAAAAGGGCAAGGTAAAGGGGCAAATCTCCATTTTTGTTTAAAATTACGTTAACGACGAGACGAGCAGATCGCTCGCCTGATAACAAGTATCACGCCTGCCCATAAGCAGAAGCAACACTAATATTCATTTCGAATTAGGAAGTATTGCATAGTATTGGAATATGCTCGTCACCCCGAGACACGATTTAAGGTCTCATAATGCCTAGTTTTGAACTATAAGTCCATGAAACTGGAAAACAACAGTGCTTACACGTTACAGTTACAGAAATAAACAAATCCAGACTCTCTCGAATACAAAGAATTTCTACCACCATTTATTCCTAAAACGAAGTTCAAACTTTTCCCCCTCTGTATTAGAAAAATATTCTCTATTTAGAATGTGTTCACAGAATAAAGTGGCCCAACGACATCTACTATGGACGGGAGGTGAAGATCGGCGGGACCATCACAACTGCCAACTGTATAGGTGATGACGTCATACTGAACATCGGTACGTACAACTCGATAGTATGGAATATTATAAAAAGATTATAAATATCAAAATATAATGTTCTTAGTACTCTTTCAAGTGTTTCCTAGTCCACAAATTAAAACAAGTTATCGATTCACGGAGACAAGTAATTTTATATACCATTCTACTATGAATATCTGTTTATGACCCTAATAATAATACTAACCCTGTATTATATACGTCCCACTGCTGGGTACGGGCGTCCTCTACTGAATGAGAGGGGTTAGGCCTTAGTCTACCACGCGGGTCTAGTCGAGGTTGGCAGACTTCACATACATTTAAAATCCTCATGGAGGACTTCTTAGGTATGCAAGTTTCCTTACGATGTTTCCTTCACCTTTAAAGAAAGCGATAATTAATAATGAATACACACTTAATTTAAAAAGGTAAGAGTTGCAGCTTAGGGCTGGTTTCGAACCTGCAGGTTTCGTCTCAACAGTCCGTACCACTCCCCGCTGAGCTATCGCTGCTTCGATCATAATAAAGTGTATTATTTCCAGGCACAGGCGTAAACATATCCAACAGCGTGCCCACGACATGCGTGAATGATATTATATCGGAGTACAACAAACGGCACGGTACATCACTAGCGCCGGTGTCGATAGAAAGTTTCCTCGCGCGTTATTGCTCCCAATTCGAATTGATACTCGATCGCATGGCGCTTGACGGTGGGGTGGACCACTTTCTAGAACTATATTATCAGTATTGGCTTCATACGTAAGTTTACTTTATTCAGACACGTCATTAATCTCCGACAGCGATGGATTTTTTCTGAGCACACTATTAGGTATTTTTTACTCTGGCACGTCAAAGTGTAGTCACTTGTACCTTATGATAAGTACAGTGCAGTCCAAATATAATATTGACCGTCAAGAGACGCTGTGTCTCTACACGGGCAACAAAATTATGCCGACCTGAAATTACTGGATAAATAAATACACCCAACAGTCACACACATAGTCCTGACCCCACACTAGGTAAAATCTGTATCGTGGGTATCACGAACAACGAGGGACTTGCGGTCCCACAACACCCAGACCCGAAACAAATTTTTGTGGATCACACAAACATTTGTCGCAGTGTGGGAATCGATCCCACGGCCTCTCGCTTCGTAGCCGGCTACTCGCCCGCTGCGCCACGGAGGCTGTCAATATATATCAATATATATATATATATATATATATATATACTAGTTAACTCCAGAATGCAACTAGCCTGAGCGAGTTACTATGTATTTTTATGTTATAACAAACAAAACAATATACAGTGTTCGCTATCCAGCCAGGTTAAAACCCTACCACCAACTACTTGTAGCGAGAGGTGGTACTTGCTACACCAACATTACTGTACCAGTTACTTAAACTTTTGTGCTGAATGTCTAACTTCGTTATTCAGAACGAGCATGCCCACTGTAATATAAAATGTAAAATGGACACACATATCGATTTTTTTTGCAGTGGTGAAGAAATCTCCGTACAGAACCAAGAAGGCACGTCGCCTGTACCGGGCACAATAAGTGGAGTGGACGAGGCGGGTTGGTTAGTTGTACGGATCAGTACGGGTGAGATAAAGGTCGCGCCCGATGGTAACACGTTCAATATCATGAGCGGACTCGTCGCACCTAAACTATAAACGTTTATTATTTTCATTATCAAGTGAGTAGGGCGTGTTGCAAGTATTTTGTGGGTGATTATTTCTTATTATAGAGGATATTATTTATAAGTGAAAGGTGATATAAAAAAACAAAAGCCGGGAGTTTTCAAATTAGGAAGACCCTGTGAAAATTAAAAATTATTTTTAACACCCGACAGTTAAACATAATATTGTTCTGACCCCACAGTAAGAGATGATTATCCCGTATCATGGGTATCAGAAACTACGAAAGACTTTCGGTCTCAATACCCAGACCCGAACCAAATATTTTCCAATCACATAAATATTTTGCTCGGCGCGGGAATCGAACCCGCAATTCGTTTCAGAACCGGCTACTCACGAGGCTAACAAATTACAAGATTTTTCCATATAAGTGTATATTTATTTAATTTTCATATAAGATTTATAATGTTCTTGTGCATAATTATATCCATAAAGTTCCTCAATATTCTATGTATGTTGATTTAAGTCATGCTTGCATAATACTTGAATGCTCCCTATAAGACACGGTATAGTGGTTATGTGAGGTGTTATCAATAATGTTTTTGGTGAATGTGTGGTTGTTGGTACTGATCCACCAAGTGTTTATGGATATGTATGGTGGAGGTATTCAGTGTTCTCCTATGGTGACTGGAAAATTTATAGCAGACGCATAGTTCGAAAGTAAAAGTATCGATATCGGTAACAGAGTGATTAGCGGAACACATTTATTTATGGCGATATAATATTTTTTATATCATGTGACGAAGGTGTGTGAGAATAGAGATGCAGTCAAGAAAGTAAGGAAGGCTGAGTGGATTTTTATTAAATACAAATTTGAATTTTCATCTATTAGTGCATGGGATTTCCGTCAAAGTATTTGAATATTTAAATACTGCATCTACTTTTATAAATATATATCTGTAATGTTAATTATTTTTCTTGTTAACTAAAACAATGTTTCAGGACAAAACAATATTTTACAATTTGGATTATAAATAAAGATGAAAAGACAATATATTTAGTAAAATAATGTGATAGTTTCGATCTCCCTGCATCTCTTTGCGACGTATTTTTATGGTTTACGTGTAGATTTTCTTCCAAAGTTTTATAAGCAATGTTTATGGGTGTTAAACATTATAATCGAATTTTCTAATTTAATTCATCATTTGTTGTTAAGTCCAAATATGTATTACTATGTTTTTTCAATATACCTAACAAGCGTTAAATATTAACAAAATTAAAATATATATATTAATCAAAATATACGTACATAGCGAAAATTAATCAATGTTATTACTAAATATATAAATAATAACTATACTAAGTACCAAAAAGAATGCACTGATAATGATAATATATAGAGCACCGTCCAACTCGAAGTAAGGTTTACCATGAAGAGTATGAAAATCTATACATTCTGTCTCCTATAGGTTATCTATACGAAATTACATTTTTAGGAACCAAGCCTTTTCACTTATGGGGGCAGATAATTTACTCTATTACAATTTTAAGTTACTTGCATGGCATTTAATTTGTATCTTTATGTGAGATGTTGAAGTTTATTAACACCAAGCTTGCTGTAACCAGTAATATCCATGAATAATCTTTAGAAATATGCGCCATAGTAAATTCATATTAGAGATTCTATACTTTTCACATATACTATAAGAATGTCGTATTTGGCACTTAGTATAGTGTAGTTAAACAATGTAGCTGAATCACAGGTACAACTAATAACGACGGCTGTATTGTGATGTAGTTTTAGTTTAGTGGGATATGTTATTAGTGTAACTGCAGAGTTGTTGCCTCTCAAAATATATGTATATACAACATAATATTCAATACGATATTTACTACAGTTACTGCAGAAGTATTAGTGTAATAACGGGTTCATACGGTTCGATTTTAGTTGAACAGTCTGACCAAACTTTCAATCTAATTGCTCAACATAAAGCTTTTGTTGGTTCAAGTGAGTTAATTAAAATTGAACCGTGTGAACCCGCTAAGAAAACGAAGTGTTCATAAAATAGTCTTAGCGTATTTTTTGGTGTTAATTTATATGTAACGCTTAATGTTTCGAGATAATATTGTCTACTTTTTACGTACTATATATCTTATGCTATTGAAATTAAAACTTACAAAAATAGACTTTATGTACGGCAACTGCTTTTTACTATTATTTGCGTTAATATTTTTGCAGTAAATAAATGTCAGTATCACGTAGTTACGAAAAGCTGCACCACTGCCAGTGCTCTTATATCAAATAATGTTAGATTCAAATGTATTGTTCTGTCATACACTACAAAATTAAATATCGTTTTAGGTGTACTTTCTGTTTGATGGATATTATTTGGATGATGTTTAGTCAAGATAAAATGTCCTCTATTATCTTTGTGATGTTATGTATAGTTTTTTTTAGTGCAATTGATACAAAAATGTCACAAATATCGAATTATGTACTCACCTTTGGTTTACCAAATCAGTTTTTTTTTTAAAGATTATTAATTATCCAATAAGTATAAGAATTTTCGAAGGTATGTGAAGTCTGCCAACCCTTAATAGGCCAGCGTGGTGTATTAAGGCGTAACCCCTCTTTTTCAGTAGAGGAAACCCGTGCAGCATTGGGACATGTATAAATAATTTTATTAATAATCGATTTAGCTAAGTTTTTTTATTAGCGCACGAATTGTGATGGTTTCAATAATTATTTCGTCCCGTGAAGTACACCTAAAGAAATTAACTGTAGTGTTATAATGATAACTGATAATTATTATATACAATGTGTTACAGAAAGGTGTGGTCATTATATACACCTGACAGTGAGTGTTGATGTACCGGATCCTATCGAAATCTAGGCATCCTACAATTTCACGCTAATTTTAATTACTCATTTATTACGATCGCTAAGATCGATCACATTCCTATTTCTAAGTACAGGATCGAGAATAACAATGTTGGAGTGAGACAAAAGCCCAGCTGTTCATCATTTAATGTTGTCTAAAATTACAAGTAGACATGTTACTCATGCGATAAAAAAACCCAGTTCATTGCTATTTATGTCCTAGCAATGAAATTGGATTTGCTGCTACGAGCGGTGAAATACTTGTGTCGTACCTTATACGTTGTTTAAATTTGATCACACCTTTCCACCACACGTTATATCATGTATGCGTTGTAAAGTGTGTGTTGTAGACACGAGTCCGTTCATGTTATAAATGTTATTACTACTAAATGTTTAACTCGCAAATATAGATATACGTCAATTAATTTAATAATATCGATAGAGAAATGAGAATCTCGAACGCTTTTATGTTTTATTGCCAGTCTTAAATTGTTAATGTCAATTCCGACAACACCAGTGACGAACCTATTGTGCTGAAAATAATTTCGATCAAATTATACTTTGTAAGTATTTTAGGACCAAGAAAATTGGCTCTCGATTACACTTAATCATGTGAATATACAATGCAGATGGGTAAAGTATATGATATTTTAAAATTTTATTAACAATAAAATTTTGATAATGGCAAGACAAAATAGTTTATGACTTACTATTTTTAGGTACTGCATTCCAAAGTAAACGGTTTTATATTGTTATTTATCGATTTTAATTCCTATAAGTTATTTCTCCCCATCTTATGGTATGCAGTATTTTTCTGCACTTGTGGGTAAAGGTGTAATTACTTCTACATATAATATTGTATTGTTAATATTAAGTATGTGAATTGGAGCTTTCTATTGTTTATTACAATTTCTCGTATCGGAAAAATGTGCCTAATCGAAGTGATTGCCACGCGTGCAATGTACTTTAAATGGTTGTAAAATTAAATTAAGTCGCTTAATGTAAACGGAAATTCGCAACATTCTACACTAATTTCGATGTAAATTTTATTACTATTAAAATCTTTCGAAAGACGACATTTGTTAAAGATTTTGCTGTTTAAATTCTACGCAATTAAAATTGTCGAATATGTATTTCATACGTCACTAAATTGTTGTCATTGATATTCACACTTTGTAAGTGTATTGTGGTCTAGTCATTCGCTGTTTTAACGTGACGTTATGTTGTTTAAATGTTATAGATTGATAGTCTAAAATGTTACTTGAAAATCTTGTTACACTACTCTGGTTGTACTCATATCCTCTAATTAAACTTTCTTATTGAATAACACGTTTGTTTTAATTATTTGGAATATAGCAGCGACCATTTGTGCCATAGGGTATTGTGAGCATCTCTATAGTAGTCTGTGGTATTGTGCTTTCGTTAACTATTTTCATACGAAACATTAATACTTTTTAGGCCCGTGGGTACGTACAAATACCGTCCTCTACATTTTGCACATCCGTATTGACTTTTTATTTATTCATAAAACTAACAAATTACACATTAGTTTCGAAAAGACTACCTTACAGAAACATAACTAAGCCATGTTTAGACCAGATTTAGGTATCATTATTACTTTATTTTGAAAAATATATGCATATTAACCATCGATTTAGTCTAAACTAGGCTTAGTTTTGCCATAATCGAACTTAGTAGTAATCAGCGTTGTCAAATCGGAATGTGTTAGGAGCTACACCGCGGCTGCCGGTGTCTCGAATAGTAAAGATAGCGCCTCCTAGCGGTTCCAACTTGGCGTCAACATTGTGACGTGACGTGGTCACGAACAACTCGTCGAGGTTCGGACCGCCCCAGCACACCGACGCAACTCGCGATACTGGAAGCTTGTAGCCGTATAATAACTGTCTTGAATCTGGATCTATATGTAATATCTGTAAATGAGTAAGATACGCTGAGAAAATATCGATATTTTATGGCGATATATTTTACTTTATTTCTTCGATATCAAGTATCGAAATCATACAAAAAATATAGATTTATAACGAAAAAGGTCCAAATTTCAAGGAGATTTATCGATATTTTTCGCAACTTATCAATACCTTAAAAATGTTGATATATTTTTGCAATTTCAACAGGCCTAAAATGAAGACAGTTGATTAAAAACAACGTATTTTTTTTTGTCAAGAAGCTCGTGCAGCTCGTTTGAACTAAAATAACGTGCGAAAACAATTCTCGCAACACAATTTTCTATGCAATAAGATTAAAATGTATGTGGCAGTGCGCCATTAGAATCTCCTCTATTATTTTATTTTTACTTTTCTATTTTTTAGTTCGTAAACTATATTGATATTTTCGATTCAGTATTTAAAATGAGAAACGATGAATATACTTACAGTACCACCATACATAAGCGCTACCCACAAATGTCCTCGGCTATCAACTGTCATGCCGTCAGGTATGGCGTCTTCATAACCGTAGCTCGATATATCAATTATTGTCCTTCTCGTGCCTAGGACAGACAATTATTACACTGACCTTTGTACATATGGCCGATATTAGTGAATTTGATCACTAATAGCGGGTTCACACGGTTCGATTTTGGCTGATCGATTGACTTGAATAAACAACTATATGGTTTTTGCATAGGTTTTTATCAACGGTTTTTATAGATATATTCGACTGAAAGTCTGTTAAGACGGTTCATATGGCATGCGATTGAACAGTTGATCGACTAAAATAGAATCGTGTGAACTTGCTGTAACGGCAGTAGGTACACTTATAGTTCAAGTTTATGGGACAGAATACGGATGAAGTGGCTAACTTCACGTCAGCTAAGAATGAAGAGTATTGTACCCGCTAGGAAAAAATCACAAACTACTAAAAACACTATAAGGCGATTAGAACATAATAACAAGTGACAGCCTGCGTGGCGCAGCGAGCGAGTAGCCGGCTGCGAAGCCCGAGGCCGTGGGTTCGATTCCCGCACTGAGACAAATGTTTGTGTGATCCACAAAAAAATGTTTCTGGTCTGGGTGTTGTGAGGCTGCAAGTCCCTCGTTGTTCCTGATACCCACGATACAGATATACCTAGTGTGGGGTCAGGACTATGTGTGTGTCTGTTGGGTGTATTTATTTATTTATTTAGTTACACATACTTATTTCTCCTTTCTGCAAGTCGAAGTCGAAAGCCTCTATCTTCTGCGTCGAGGAGTCCACATAGTACATGACTGTGTTATTTAACGACCACGTGACGCCATTCGATATGGACACTGGTTTCAACTGCACTCGAGGGTGGGTGACGCTCTCTTGTTCTATGCTGTAGAAGGTGGCCTTGTCGGGAAGCACGTCATCTCCCGTTTGGGGACCTTTTGTTCCTATTTATATACAACACTGTCAGTATCTGCTGTGAGGATTATGTTTATTTCTGTGTATTATTACTAACAAGAAATTACGACTGAAGCTGGGGTCTTAGGTTCGATCCCCGGGTCGGGTAACAGTGATATTGGGTTTTTCTATTACGAAATGCTCAGTATCAGCCCGGAGTCTGGAATTGTGCCCGGTATGGCGATAGGCTCGCCCCCTATCACATCATGGGACGGAGATAAGCTCGGCGAAATATGTGTGTACTAGTTACACCGCTGCCTACCCATTCATGGATTATAGGCGTGAGTGCGCATATGTATGTAAGAAATATGTATAAAACAAATTATCTAGTCGATGCGGAGTTATATTTTCTCGGTAACTATAACACGCTAGAAGACAAGGACGTAGACAGGGTGTGTTTCAGAGTGAGGCCAGATTTGCTTGCTATCAGCCAGTCACGGAATAGAAACACAACTTGTATGACCTCGCGCACCACAAGCCAGTTTTTGGAATTAAGCGTGGTTGGTTCACCACAGCATCGCGCCCCACCGTTGCTATGCTCCTTACGACGTTAAAAACTGACAAGCACTTCGATATTTCATTAAAGAAATTATTGATTTTAAAATCGTCAATTGGGTGTTAGATGCTCTGGTAAAACGGCTTACTTACCGGTCCAAAATCTGCCTAACGCGTCTGGTTTTCCTTCATTGATGACATTGTCGGGTAGTCCATGATCGAAAGTGGTTAGGAGTCGTAAGGCACTATCACCGGCCACTTCCCAGTCGAGTAGATACAAAGCCGAACGCACCGCTACTAACAAACGGCGAGTTCCTGACACCAGGGATACCACGTTCACTTTGCCATACCCTAATAAAACATGATTATAAATAATAATAAGCCAAAAAATGGACAAATATTTAGACCTGGTACACGAGGTTGCTGACATATGGGACATGGACTCGACAATCATAGTCCCGGTATAGTCGTTTCTGCTAATGGGCTGGTACCAAAGAGCCTCGACCAAAACACCTCCAGAGGATCTCAATTGGTCGTTGGGTAAGAGGTAGATTCAGAAAGCGGTGTTATTACACACAGCATGCATTATGAGGAGGTTCCTCACACCACTGGGATCCTAACCATCGGTGGCTTGGGTCCTCGTCTTTGGAGGGTGATACTTTTCATATTTAAAAATGTTTTATTTTTGAGTAATGTAATATTTAAAAATGTAAAAAAAAAACTTTAAATAAAGAGTACATCATATCAGCCCTGTATTATAAGTGTCCCTCTGCTAGGCACGGTCCTCCTCCAACGAATGAGAGGGGTCTTAGTACACCACGCTGGCCTAATGCGGGTAGTTTATATACATAAAATATACCTAGAGACCAAGAACAGAAATTATGCAAACTTGTTTTAATGAAACTTGTTATCAACAGTTTTCTGATGTAGGTAATTACCATCTCCTTGGACTTATTATATCCACTATTACTTTTAATAAGATGCTGCTTAGGTCGATCTTGCATTCATGACCTCAATTTAAACAGACATTACCTATATGTTTCGTATAGATATTTCCAGTTGTATAGTCAAGTCGATGCACATTGTTTTTGGACACGTCTACAAAGAACAAACTCTGTTGTTCTGGATCCCACACAGGACTCTCGGCGTGTAGGAAGATGGCGGGGTTCGTGGGATTTTCAGGCGACGATACCTTTTGATAAAACGTAACACCAACATATTTATTACTTATGTGAATAACCGAAGGGTTTTAAAAATAAGCTGAGGGGAAAATTAAACTACTCACCATAGAAATTCTATAATTTTGTTGAGTCTCCTCAGAATGTGTAGCCTCAGTACTCTTTCTATAGAACCATAAATAAGTTGAAACGAATACGTAACTTAAGATCATTATAAAGTTGCTTCTAATTAATGCAGCAAACTATATTCTCAGTAAAATTGGCCTTCTTTGCGGTTGAACTTTAGTCGAAAGAAAAAGGCGTTTTCACTCTCTTGTCAATATTATACCAACACACATTTTGCAATTTACAGCGTATAAATTGTACGAAATTTACCCAAAAGATAACTTCACAGAACTGTTCGTGTATAACTTACAAATTTTAAATAGTTTTTAGCTTGGACACCCAATAAATGTGTAATTTAAACATTTTTTTGACGCAAAGGATACATTTTTCCGCGAATTAGTTTGATGAAACTTTTAACAATATATTATATTTAGTTATAAAGTTTTGGTAATCTGTGATAAAGATCCTAAATGTTTTTTTTTAAGGTTTATTTTATATTTCGAAAAGTGAATGTCTTTATTTCGAGAATATGATCAAGCCTATACTAGCTTAGAGAACAAAGGCTTCTGGATTTCCATTGATAACAAATCCAAATAAACAAAGTACAATTGAAATCTTATAAGTACAACAAAGGCTCTTCGAATGAAGAATGGGCGATAAAGGTAACAAAACGACAATAAATGAAACGAGGGCTACTTTTAAACTTTTATTTCTTAACTAGACATTATGGTGAATAGTACTCTACATTTATCTTAAAATTAAATAATTAAATCTAATCAATACATTAAAACATCTCTTCTACAATCAGTCGTACACAGTACAGATCGATTAGAATCATGAGGTTACACTTATCTCGTTTCCTATACCGATGACCTTGCTTTCAAGCGTCTAATCTCTAAATACTTTCACACGACAACATTCATCTAGTTTTAAAATAAACTTATTTATTTAATGGACTCTCGGGGCGTATTTACTTCGGCTCATTGGCACCAAATCATTCGTTTAAAATAGCTTTACAGTGCCAAATATTGGTTAAACTAACACTAATCATGTGTAAGCGTTATTTCTGAAATATATTACCATACATCGACAGTCTACGTATAATCCCTTAGATGGCACTTACGTTATTTAAACTTTTTTATTTTATGGCCTTCGGATAGCGATACTCTCGGCTGGTAAAGGAAAAAATCCGCTGTAAAATTCATATAATTCTTCCCCGTCGTACTTTGTAATAGCTCTACTGTGAAATTTGCCTTTTTTACTTACGGGATTATACATACGAAGGGGCTGTCGATTTAATTTTCAAATATAGTCTTGGTCATATAGACAGTGCAGGTAGGGTTCAATATACATATAAAGATAGTCTTAAGGCAGACTTCCGATGGTCGTGTCAAGCTTCAGACGCTCGCGCCAATGACGCGGTCGTAGGTCGATGCTCTGAAGGCGTCAGTGACGCGGACGCGGTATGTCACTCACACTCCTGTCAAACTATATCTCATAAGTGTGTAAGCACGCAGACGGGAAGGCACTGGCGCTGCTTCAGTGAGGTTTGACGCGACCATCCTAAGTGTGCGATAAAGGCCGCTTTTTCAATCTCCAAGTAAACTTAATTTATCAGATAAAATATAAGACGGCAAAATACAAAAAGATCACGATGCCAATATAAACGGAGAAGCCTATGTCAAAGTAGTATTTCCTACATTTTATTTACACAGTGAAAATTCCTGCCTGGCCTGTCTCACAATATTCGACACAGCTATTTATGGTAGTACCTAGTAGACATCTTTCTACCGTAATATATGTCAGTGAACGTGTCATATTTGATTTGTTAATTAGCTCTTAACCAGAGGTGGAGAAACGGCGTAAATAGTTTATAGTTGATGCAATAGTTTCTATGCATGCGTGGGCGTGGCTGGCGGCTGCGTGTCGGCGGGAGTTGGTTCGGCGGTGGGCGTCGCCGCCACTACTGTTGCATTCTCCGCTTGTAACCTGATACATTATACATCGATATAACGTTAACCCATCATAAATATTAACAGTAATGGTTGTGATGTAGTGCAGATAAAACGTATCTATTTGTGTGACTGTTGGGTGTATTTAAAATGCTTACCTCTGGTGAGCTTGGTGTTTTGATCGGAATTCAGCCGCTTTCAACTGTTCTAGGTGGAACTGCTGCCGTTCTTGTATCAACTGTTGCCGCTGATACTCCAATCCTGCGACACGATTTTGTATCAAATGAAACGAATAATCATATTAATAATAATCGGATTTTAACCCTGGACAAAGAGAGGGGTGTTATAAATCTGTAGCATCGTAACGCCTTACTAAACGAATGGATCGATACGGATGTAGTTTTTCGATGTAATTTAATCGAGACGGTTCTTAGCTATGTTTGAAGAAAATCAGTTCAGATTTTTTAAAGTTATAAATGTTTTTGACGTCAGGGATTTTTAGCGGGAAAGTTATTATTAAAATCGGATTAGCCAGTGGGTCTAAAGGACTTACCAACATAATACTGTATTAGGAGTCGACTTTCGGATATCGTTCATGCGTTTTGGAACTAAAGTTTCGTAATTACAGTACGATCGGCACTCATATTTATGATAGTTGACACTTCCTGTGGGTCATTTAATAAACCTCACCTTCCCTCTGTTGCTGCCATGGTAGTTTCCAGTTCCTCAAAGTGCCTGAGTTTAATTCTAAGTTTTTTATCTACGTTTCGACTAGCAGCACCATCAATGACTTGACTCGATGTCCCATTGCTCAACGTCGACCAGTTAAGCGTATTCTATATCGCATACTAGATCCCTTACCTTCCCTCTCCCGCTCCATAGTGGCCTCCAGCTCCTCGAAGTGCCTGAGTTTGATCTCCAGCTTCTTCATCTGTGTCTCGACGAGCAGCGCGACTAGTGACTTGATCTTCCGTTCCTCGACTCCGGCGAGATGCTTCGCCTTCACAGCGGCCGCGGCGAGTGCGGCTGCTGCGGCTGACTGTAGCTTCGCGTCGACCGTCGCTGGCGCTTCTACAACATGCAATATATTTTTGCAACATGAAGAGATATTTTATGACAACAATAAGTGATTAACTTGGATTATTTATCGATCAATTCGCTAAATCAATGACCATCAATCACGTAATCATTGACAACTATTGCAAGTGATCGTCTTGGGATTCCTTTGAAATTAAAATAAGTATATTAGTCATAGGTAATTTTAATATGTACTCGTAACAGCAAGATCAAAAGAAGCAGATACGTAAATAGATCGTGAAAAACCCGCCATAGTAGCTCGCTGAGGCAAGTCGCGTTCCTGGATTAGCCAGTGTATATCCAGTATCCAGTAACCTCAGGCCGGCATAATTCTACCGCCCGTCGAGGGACGCAATCAATGTCTCTTGACGGTCGACATTATATTTGGACTGCACGTCATGTAAAATTATACGTCATAAGATGATAGACTTATGAACAAAGTAAGTGTCATCGCAATGTTTGTTCTACCTGGTTGTGGTGAAGGCGAGTCTTTAATGTCCTTTTCTTCAGCTGGTGTGGGTTCTGATGGTTCCTCCTTCACTTTAGCTTCACCCTCTTCCACTTCCATCGGCTCGTTCTTTACTTCACTTGCGACTTCTTTCTTTTCAGCTGTTAAGATGTTAATGTTTATATTTTTTAACGTTTTATAAGTGGTAGAGTCACGCTATAGACAGCTCTCGTTACAGTGTGAATGGGTCGGCTTGACTGAGTTGTTATAGAAAAATCGACATTAAGTAGCAGCTGGCTATTGCGTTTCGTACGGAGAATGAGATGTCTGGAGGCCTAAATTAACTTTTTCCTTCCCAATCCCTTAACTTCCGGAGGTCTAAACTTTTTTTTCCTTCCTAATCCATTAATTATCCCTATACTTTAAAGTCGGCAACGCGTTCATTCGTCTGGTGCTGTGGGTTATCAAGGGTGGTAGTGAAGATTTATCAGGTGATTCCTTTGCTTGTTTACTGACCTCTGTTATATAAAAAAATGGATTTATATTGGCTGGTATACTGGATACATATTTGTGAGCAATTGGATAACGGCCACCATAGATATTGCAGAAAACTTCCGGCAAGTCGCGTTCAGGGTTTGCCAGTGTATTTCCATATACTTCAGGGTGGTATATAGACTGCATTTCATTAACATCAAAGAGGGAGAGTGATAATACATAGACATAGACAGCAGAAGAAAACTTGTGGCTTGAATAATATCGGACATGTAACCTTCGATATATAGAAATACTCAGATAAAATCGGTTTTTCGATAGTCGATAAAATGATCTTGAGGTGCATTTAAGTCTACGGTAATTAAGCCGTCTTCTTTCCCAGGATGGGGAAGCCCGCGGCAGTGATAAACAATCTGCTACAATGTAATTACCGGCTGGCGGCAGGTCTGCAGCGTTGGCGGCGGTGGTGGTGGCGGTGGTGGTGGCGGCGGTGGCGGCGGTGGCGGCGGTGGTGGCGGTGGTGGCGGCGGTGGCGGCGGGCGCGGCGGTGCCGGCGATGCCGGTGGCGGCGAGTGCAGCGCCCGCGCCCAGCGAGCCCGCCGCCTTCACGTGCGCCTCCATCATCGCAGCGGGCACCTCGTCCTGCGGATACATTATACACTATACACTATACACAGAGAACAGAGCAGCTCCCCTGCACTGCACTGCACTCAATAACATCATTCTAGTTAACAAGTACGCGAAATGATAATATTGAATTGCGTTGAATGCACTATACCTTATGACCGTTCCGAATATTAATCTTAAACTTCAAGATACGATAGCTATCGCCAAACATCTGTATTATTCTATCTACTTCTTCAAGTCATCCCTTTTTTCCAGATAAGTACGTCAGATAATAAGATAGCAATAGATGAGTAGTCTATCTGGGCCCTCTTGTGCGTTATGTACATACAAGCTGACAAAGAGGAACTATTGCGTAAATTATATGAAAAAAATATATATTAATATTATTTAGAATACAAATGTAAGTTCTAATTTTTTTTGCATTTGTCAATAATTCTAATTTTTTATCCCTGTAAATAATATAAAAATTAAAAAAATACGTATATTGCAAAACACAATGTAATAATAATTAATTAATTAATGTAATATCGAAACACATTATGGTATCATAACAAATACAATACGACTCTGACTATAAGTCCTTTGAACACGTCTAACGAATTAAAATGTACATTTTACCAAGCTTATTTCCGTTCCATGATGTAATAGGAGGCGAGCCTATCGCCGTGCTAGGCGATCTTGTTTTCCTTTATTCATTAGCAAATTGTCAGGGTAGGCACTGTTTTTTTATCTCTATTGAATACACGCCAATGACTACACTATGCCAGCTATTGATCGATGGATCACAGCTATAATTAATATCAGCCATGTAGGATTTCAAATGAGTAAAATTTGTGACTAACGTTCGTTTATTCCAAACTGATTTATAGATTTTGTGGAAAGGGTATAAACATCGCATTGTGTCATAAACAGCTATTGCCACAGAATATTCACATATTAGTAAGTCATATCACCTTGACCAAAGGTTTCCATACAATCAAAAACATAAATAATAAAAAAAATGTAAATACACCTGCCTCGCTGGCGCAGTTGTAATGCGTAGTCGTTACGACTAAGGCTGACGCTGGGTTCGATCCCCGCGTCGGATAAAGTGGTATTGGGTTTTTCTATTACGAAATGCTCGGTATCAGCCCGGAGTCTGGAATTTGTAGATATGCTCGGCGAAATGTGGGTGTACTGGTTACACCTCTGCCTACCCCTTCGGGGATTACAGGCGTGAGTGCGTATGTATATAAATACCTTAATCGCGGAGAATTCTTCCATGGCAGCTTTAGTTGCTTTAGCGGCGATGCGTGGGTCGACCACGGAAGCCAGGAACGCTACCGTACTCATCACGGGGTTACCAGTCTTGCTGAACGGTATCGGCTGGTACGCTAGAGGACCTAGCACGCCACCTGTACCAACAAAAATATACTTCATTGTAAACGACTGCAAAAAGGACATATTTTAATTCGACGCGTATTTTAACGCTCCAATTTGACCCTTATGGATCTATGGGTGTGTGTAATATACAACGTGTTACAGAAAAGTGTTGTCAAATTTAAGCAAAGTGTAGTGTACGATATAAATACTCCCGTAATACTAAATCCGACTGCATTCCTAGGATATAAATAAAGATATTTTATTTTTTATCGAAAAAGTAACATTTCGATATCAACTTGCAAATTTGAACAACACTAAATGATAAACAGCTGAGATTTTTTCTGACTCCAGTATTGTTATTTCTCGATCACGCACTTCACTTAATGTGAAGTATAATTAGCCTGAAATTGTTGAATGTCTAGATTTTGATAAGATCCGGTACATACACAATCACTGTGGGGTGTATGGAACGATCCTTAAATATGACCGCACCTTTCTGTAACAAGTTGTATATATTCAGTTTGTGGCATCGTAGCGCCTAAATGATGCTGGATTAATCTAGATGGTATTTGTTTTGAAGGTAATTTGTTCAGTCGTTCAAAAGTTACTGATGTTTTTCTAATTGATGTCAGGGATTTTAAAAGTATGGTTTTTTTTAAATGGTCTGCGTTACTTTTGCGAAATATGGATCGACTTTGATAATTATTTTTATGGTACTTACAGCCTACTTTAAAGGTGACCCTAATAGATTAAGTTAATCTGATGATGGAGTACGACGACAAAAATTGGGGTAACTCCCCAAGGAGAAATAAAAAATGTATATGAAATGTGTATTTAAGTAATATAAGTTAGTTAGTTATAAGATGTGTACCTGATGCAGGATCATCAAGGTAGGGATCCTCGATGGGCAGACGCAGGAAGTGCAGGATGCACTCGTCCTGCGTGCGTGTGCCGACATGTGCCGCGACTCTGTTCCAGTCGTCCCTGTGCAGTTCCAGTGCCTCCAGTAGGAGCAGTGTCTCCTGTTCCGTCCACTCGCGACCGCGACCGCCAGCGCCGGCCACGCCGCCGCGGTACTGCACACATGATCCAGATACATTCAATGCCGACTGGGTACGCGACACGCGACACGCGACACGCGACGTGCGACTCGAGTCAGTCGACAGTGACACATCCGATTTCATGCCAATTGTATGAAAACTCTAGCGCATCGCGGTCTCGATCGCATATTTTTATCAATCTCACGTTAGCAGCGTCTGTTCAATTCATGGTGGCTGTTTGACGATTGAAATGAACAAAGCGATGGTACCTATCCATATAGACACGTATACAAGATACCTAGTACCTAGTAAAAGTAGTCTGCAGAATACCTGATCGAGCTTGAGTCCCGGTGCTTGTGGCAGTTCAGGCGCGGGTTCTGTCTTGAGTACAGCAGGCGCGGCTGCAGGCGGTGCTGCTGCGGCGGCTGCTGCTGCTGCTGCTGCTGCGGGGGGCACCGCGGGGGGTCCGGCGGGGGGCACGGGGGGTCCGGGCGCGGGGACACCGCTCTCTGCGCCGTTGGGCAAACCAGGCTCCACTTTAGGCACGTTCTCCGCTAACAAAATAAACATACACGATAATTACGTTGGCCTTATAAACATAAATAATCTGAATTCAAGCCCGAATGAAAGCCCGAAATTGTATACTTTTGAATACGTCTCCACACTAATTCTAATGATTATGAATAGCATTATTTGCGCATATTTCATTATATTATATTATATTATACTATCCCACTGTTGAGCACGAGCCTCCTCAAATGCTACTTATCAAATAAAATATGGCGCCATCAAATACAACAGTATAACGTGTTACAGAAAGGCGTAGTCAAATGTAAGCAACATATAGTGTACTATTTAAGTATTTCACCTTCCGTAGTACCAAATCCCATTATATTGCTAAGACATACATAAAGCATTGTCTTTCTATCCAATAAGTAAAATGTCGATATTCGACTTGCAACTTTGGACAGCACTAAACGATAAACAGCGGAGCTTTTGTCTCACTCCAGCACTGTTATTTTCGTTCACGCAATTCACTTAATTTATAGGCATGTGCTCGAACTTATCGATAGTAATAAATGAGTGATTAAAAATATCGTTAATTTTAGGATTTTGATAAGATCCGGTACATAAACACTCACTGTCAGGTGTAGTGACCCCTAAATATAACCACACCTTTCTGTAACACGTTGTTTAAGGGAAGAAAGGGTCTTCCTAGAATTTCGTCACAAACTTCGTAGTCAAATCTTACTAGGGCATTGTGGAGTAGGAGCTTACACTGCTTGCGTTTTGCGATAAATCGTTGCTACCATTGGTATAATAGAACATTCAATTATTATTATTTTAAAACCACTCGCCTGATAGTAATCGTCTCGCTTGCCGTTAAACAAAAGCAACAACTAATCATAACTTTCGATTACGAAGTCCGTACGTCAATCTGAGACAAAGGATGTTAAACTCATAATGCCCACTGGGTTGAATATCGTTCCAACCAACAGTGTTTACATACTGTTGCTTGTCGGCAAAAATATACAAAGCGGTGGTACCAAGCCGGACGGCCTGTTACATACGAAGGACCTGCCACGTAGTAAAACCTAGTTTATTGCGGCATTGAACATAAATATTATGTACAAATATATCATAACTTACCAGGTCTCGGTTGTGCAGTTCTTGCAATGAGCGGTTGCAAGCCGGATGGTGTGTCTGATAACACGTGGAAGTGAGATGTGGGCGGAGGACCCATTGCCGTAGGTCTGGATTCGGTTTCTAACTGTTAAATATCATATACATACTATTCATATCCAGTTTTTATTATCCAGGGCAAAGTGTCTATACTTGATCTGTTAAGTACAGTGCAGTTCAAATATAATGTTGACAGTCAAAACATATAGTTTCTCGACAGTCAGCAGAATTATGCCTGAAGATACTGAATATACACTGGCTGACCCCGGAACGCAACTCGTTTGAACGAGCCACTGTGGCGACTGGCGAGTATACGATGGTATCCAATACCATTGCCAAATCCTATCCAATTGGGTACAAAAGTGATAAAAGTACCACCAGCAAATTTAGGCCTGCATAATTCTGACTTTTGATGGAAGCAACATCTCTCGACAGTCGACATTATATTTGGTATTACCATTAGATACACAGTAGTTATTTCGCCACGCCACGCCACGATAAAACATAACAAAAATCACATACTTATATACAGGTTGTAACATGGACAGTGAATATATCATTCTAGAACCCTTTATTAAATTTCAGAAGAATGTTCAGGTTCACTATTTGTGCTATTTAAAAAAAAAACACGAATGTCAATAGTTAGGCGCAGTTGCAAAGTCTAGTCTAAAAGTTGATAAAATTCAAATAACTTTTGAACTAAGCATTTTTGGGCAACACAGATGGGGTTCCATCGGTAGCTGTTATACATTGTATAACGCCTGTATCCTATAAAGGTAGGCAGAAACGATGAATTTCTATTTTACACGGTCCTGATATAGCACTTTCCCTCCATCTACCTTTAATAATCTGTTCATGCATTGTCGTTGTTGTTGATTTGATGATATGCAATTTCGGTGTACGGAAATCTGATTCACCGTACGAAACGCCACAGCAAGTTACCACTTCAGTTTTCTATGGCACTACCCCAGTCGAGCGCCTCTAGTTGTCACATACCTGGTAATTAATAAGGCCCCACTGCTCCAAGAATCCGTGCACGCGCATGATAGCGCATACATCACCTGCCAGATTTCGTCTGCTCGCCGTACTAGTCAAGTACTCCGTAGGGTTGAGACGGTATGTGTCGATCATGAAGTTTCTGTAAAATGAAAAATTAAATAACTAACACCTAATAGTCACATACACAGACCTGACCCTACAGTAAATTAATTCCAACTCCTCCTTAACCTTCTATTTGATTAATTTCGTTACGGAATAAAGACACATTTGCATTCCTAGAGACTCGCCGAGCTTCATTGTTCGGTGTCCAAATATGTGTGCCACTGTCGATCCTGGCTTACAGGAGTCACAGTGGCGGGTGTGTGGGCGGGATAGTCTCGTCTCGTGACCCCACAGTAAGATAGGATTATCTCGTAACATGGCTCACAAGTAATTAAAAACTACAAGATAAACGAACCCCCGCGCCCTTTTATTTCACAGCTGGCTAAAGGCTCATAGCGCCACGTACGTCAAGTATAATTATTATCAGCTTAAACATTATTATTTATTCTCTTACATGGCGGGAAGAGTCCAATTTGCAGACTAATGTTTTAGTTTAAAATTATATTTTTGTTGAGTCAAAAAAGGAACTAAAAATTTCACACCATACACAAACAACTTCTTTTTTTTTTTTGAATGACGAGACGAGCAGGTCGCTCGCCTGATGGTAAGCGCCACGCCTGCTCATAAACAGAAGCAACGTCACACAGAACTTTAAATAACAAAGCATTGCATGACACTGGACTGTGCTCGTCACCCCGAGACATAAGGTGTTAAGCCTCATAATACCTAGTAATTTCACTGGCTGCAATGTCCTTCAAACCGGAACACAACAGTGCTTACACACTGTTGCTTGGCGTCAGAAATAGACAAAGCGGTGGTACCAACCCAGCCGGCCTCTCGCAAACGAGGGACCTACCACCTTGTTAGGTTAGGTTACTTCACTTCTTATGCTATCGTTTCTAAACATATTAATTATACAAATTACCTGTACGCCAGATATATTTCAGGCGTTTTGGACTTGTTCTTTCCGTTGAAGAACTCTGGCAGGGCGCGTTTCTCGATCATATGTATGGAGTTATAGTCAAACCAGGCTGAGTACGACGGCACCACGATGTGGTGCGTCTGGTCAGTCACATTGTCCTCCAACTCTTCTTTTGTTAGCATCTCCTGTTCGAAATTAATATTTTTTTATTTGACAAAAATATGTTGATTGCTAGTAAGAGGAGGTAAATGTTTGTCTGACCCACAAATATTTATCTCGGGTCTGGGTGTTGTGGGACCGCAAGTCCTTCGTAATTCCTGACACCCACGATACAGGTTTACATAGTGTGGGGTCAGGACTATGTGTATGACTGTTTGGTGTATTTGCCTATTTGCCTTGCCTGACAGGGTACCTGTGACATTGTTGTACCTGACTGGATATGCTTTATTTTTGCCCTAGCAATGTAATTGAATTTCGTACTACAGTGAGGTGAAAAATTTGTTACATACACCACTACACGATGCTTAAATTTGACCACACCTTTCTGTAACACATTGTATATATTTTCTATATTTAGAAGTGTTATGTAATTGACTTATTTCAGAATATCCCAAACTCGGACTATCATCGCTGGCTCTCGCTGCAGCACCACTGATATTTTCATACAGACTGAAGTAGTTACGTCACCTACGAGGATAATAGGTACTCGCGTGTTAGAGTCCCCTGTGAGTCGTAGTAAGTGTCGAAGGTAAATGTAGGGGTGATGGCGCATAGCTCCCCACATGTAGTAGCACCGCTACTACGTGGCGGCAGTGGGCGGTGATGCTTTCATAAAGGTGACAGTAATTGCGTCGAGTATGAGTATTAACAATACTAATGCTAGTACACACCTGTGTGTTGGAGTCGGAGTGCTTCCCCTGCGAGTCGTCGTGTGCGTCTAGTGGTGGTGCCGGCGTGGCGGGCGCTTCACTTGCTTCAGCAGCACCACTCGTCGTGCTCGTGCTCGTCGCGGCCGCCCCCGCCCCCGCCGCCCCCGCGCCCACACCCGCCCCCGCCCCCGCCCCGCCGGTACTAGCGCTCGCGCTTGTAGTAGCACCACTAGCGCTAGTGGCGGCACCGCTGCTGCTTGACGCGGATGGAGTCACCGCTATACAAACATTATATACTTTATATAGACAGTTCCTGTATAAACCATCCTTTATACATCCTACTTCTACCAATATTATAATTGTGAAAGTTAAAATGTCTGTGAGTTTATGGATTTCGATATTTTAATCAATCAAGTTACAATAGTGGAACGGATTTGAATGAAATTTTGCACATTGGTAGATCATGACTTGGTTCCTATAGCTTTTATACTGAAAATAGTCATTCACGCGAATTTTTGGATATTTACATTTTATGAGGGTAAAAGGGGGGATTGAACATTGTATGAAACGGAATATTTTATCCCAGAAAAAATATACATGCGGGAGGAGCCGCAGGCAAAACAGCTAGTTACATAATACAGTTGTAAAAAATATTTTACAATACATACGCTCCGCAGGTCTCTCTGGTTCAGGAGTTGGCGCAACATCGGTATTATCTCTCGATGCATTATCCTCTTCTTCATCGACATCATTGTCACGACGCTTCGTCACACGGCTGTAATTAAAACATATTACCGTATACTCAATGACATACTCACTCCCCTTCCCAATTCCTTTAAGGTCGGCAACGCACCCATGATTCTGTTGATATTGTGAGCGTACATAGGCGGTAGAGGTCACTTACCATCAGGTGACCCACTTGCACGTTTCCGACCTATGCCATAAAAAATATATATCGGGAGGCCCAAACAACCTTGCACTTCCTAATCCTTTTTCTTTAAGGCCGGCAATGCGACTATGATTCCTCGGGTATAGTGGATGTTCATAAGCGAATCACTTACCATCAGGTCACCCATTTGCTCGTATGGAAGCCCCAGCTATATATTTCTTTATATCAAAACTAAATTGAATGAACGAACCTTAAATATTTATAAATAGAACTGGTAGGCTGGATAGACTTTTAACATCAAGTATATCTTTTTAAACTATCGGCCATAGTTTCTACAAAAAGTTACGTTGTTCCTCATTCTTTCTTATAACAACATGCCATATGTATTGCTGAGGACTAATTGACCGAACTAAAATAATGTTTCAACCGGGAATTTATCGACAAATATTCGACAGTGCTTCGATTATACGTTTTACCTACTTCTACCTACTCTATTCGAAAGAGTTAAAGCGAGAAAACGTATTCTAATGTGATTATTGTGATTTTTAACCACTTTTTATATCACTTTATAAAAGTGATTTCTTATGTTTACGCAAATATTACACATTGAAATAAAACTAGTTTATATGGATTTTATAGCGGTTTAATTTTATTTTGATCCCGACGTTTAACGTTAAAAAAGTAGTTAAAAATCGAGATGATTCATGAAGATTTTTTTTGTTCAATCGTTTAAAAGTTCTAATCGGAGTTTTGAACGGTTACGGGTTAAGTTAGTTTTTACCTCTTCCTCTTGCCATGTTTCTGCGGCGGCGGTGACGGTGATCGTTTCCTCTTACTACCTTTCTTGCTTTTACTGGAAGGTTCCGCGCCGGGTATGAGGTCGTCTACAGACAACCGCAATTTGTGTGTCTGAAGCAACATACATTTTCATTAATCCATACGCACTCACGCCTATAATCTCCGAAGGGGTAGGCAGAGGTGTAACTAGTACACCCACATTTCGCCGAGCGTATCTCCATTCCATAATGTGATAGGGGGCGAGCCTATCGCCATACCGGGCACAAATTCCAGTCTCCGGGCTGATACTGAGCATTTCGTAATAGAAAAACCCAAACCACTTTACCCAACCCGGGATCGAACCCGAGACCTCAGCGTAAATCGTAACGCGTACGAATTACAACTGCGCCACCGAGGCAGTCATTTTATACCTTAATACCTTTAAAGTTAATTGGAGTGTAAGCCACCAACATCTTGAGCACAAAGACAACCTAACCGGCACATGGTACACTCTAGTAGGAGGATATAGAGGCAACAGAAACGTTGATTGTGGGGGTCGCCCCATGTAATACCAAATACCGTCAAATCTATGACACGAGAAGGCGGACGCTGGTATTAAGCCGGGATGACGCCAGGCAGAGAGAAAAAGAATTATAAAGTGAATAGTGAAAAATCTTACTGTCAATATATAAATTCAATATTATAGGTGTGAAAGTTTAATTTTTCTGTGTTTATAACTGTTGGATATTTGTTAATCAGTTCCACCTTACCGACTGAACAGATTTGCTGGAAATTTGGCACACAGGTATACCATGACATAGGCGTTTTTATCTCAGAAAGACATACACGCGTGCGGAGCCGCGAGTAAAAGCTAGTCGATAATATGATAGTTTACGTAAGAACTATAAACTGTATGGCAACCTGCGTGCCTGTTTTTATTCAATTGGTACCTGAAAGATTAGGTCTTCCCCATGCGAGTCTAGGTAGGTACTACCGTTTTGTCTACTTCTACCGCTAAGTAGCAGTGTGTTAGCATTATTGTTTTATGTTTGTGGGATATTGTAGCCAGTGAATAATGACACTAACATCACATATAGTTTGTAATAAAGTCATTTTTATCAGCCTCCATAGCGCAGCGGATTGGTAGCCGTCTGTGAAACGAGAGGCCGAGCGTTAGATTCCCACAACAAGACAAATGTTTTTGAGATCCAAAAATATTTATTATTTGCTTTGTATCAATATCCGGAATCCATCTAGAGTCAAGCACCTGTCTTTCTTGCCTTTTGTCAGCGTGTTTCCGGTTCCCTCTCCCTATTTAGCCCCACCACACTTACACTTTGACGTTGAGCGCTTGTTAGGTGATGGCCTGATTTTTATTCATTATAGCGTCGTTTTTCGCGCCGATAAGTTGTCAGTACTAGTAAATCTTTGCGAAAAAGATATATTCAGAATAATTTTAGTATTTTTAGATTTAAAATATAGGTAACCTCTCCCAGTGATTATGGAAGAAGAAAATGTTGAAGCAACGGACACTATGGGTAATTCTAACCCTCGGAAACGCGCACATACTCCATCGGCAATTTCAGATAGTGATAACGATTCTTCATCGGACAGTGATACTGGACCTGCATCTACTGAAACCGTAAGTTATGCACATTTTCAGTTTCTATCGCAACAAGTGGCTTTTTTGACGAATCTCATCGAAAAGCAGAGTGTAAAAGAAAATGAAAATTTAACTAGTGTACAGGAGGCTTCAAATGATTTAAGTTTACGGCGGCCTACCGACAGCGTGGGCGGTAATCAACTTAATATTCTGTCCGAAGTAAGTACAACAGTTAAAGACCCCATTTATCCAAAATCTGAGGTTAAATATGTAGAAAAATTAGCTCAGTTGCAACGTTTTAAGTGTAATGATTGGTATTCTATTAGATTTTCGGATGCTCAGAAAAAATATTTAGCTACCCCCGGTTTTATAGAGCTCGGTGTTAACGATGAGTTAAAGCGTTTCGAAGCCTCTATGATAAAGGAGGACTCCCGCTCATATTTATTAGAACGTACCTGTGCTGGATTAACTAATGCCCTACTTTCTCAAAAAGATGAATTGTATAAAACATTGCAAACATTGGTTGATTGGGCGAATGATTGCAAGGAATCCTTAACTCCAAATTCTTTGTTTGAGAAGGTAGAAGCACTGTTCTCTAAAGATTCGGCGTATAGCAAAGTGTCCGATGACTTGTTACAAATAGTATGCGGGAGACGGGCGGATTTTATAAATTTACGTCGAGAGGCTTTACTACATCAAATTCCAGAAGGGTTTCATAGAGACGTATTGAGTAAAATACCCCCCAGTTCAGAATATTTATTTAATGATGAAACTTTACAAACATACCTTCAAAAAATTGGGGGGGTGGATAAGCTATCCTCATCCTCGAAAGTATTGGGCCGTTCTCACCCGAAAGACTATTATCAAAATCCAAAACCGTCGACTAGCAAACACACTGAGGATAGATTTTTTCGTCGAGACACCTCTGCGAAAAACGAGAAGCAACAGTCACATCGGCAATCGAATCGCAAAAGTAAAACGGTCTATCGTGACAAACCAAAAGGTAAGAAAGGACAATTACAATTTTCATCAAATAAAAAACGCCGCGATTGACTATCGGTTATTTCAAGGCGGCTGTCTAAAACAATTTCAATGTATTTGGAGGAATTTAGGCGCTCCAAACAAAATATGCAAACTTTTGAACGGTATACGCATACCATTCCTTTTAAAACCACCTCTGATATTCCCAACGTCGACAGTTATGAAATGTTACAGAACAAAAATCTCTCTCGACATGACTGTACAGATCCAAACTATGTTGGAGTCGGGAATAATAGAGCACGCAGAACAGAGTCCCAGTTACCTGTCTACGTTCTTCTTGGTACCCAAACCGGACAAAACGTTTCGCCCAATCTTCAACCTACGACAGCTGAATCAATTTGTTTTAACCAAACCATTCCAATTATTCAGCCATTTCCGTGTACCCACCTTTCTACAAAATCAGGATTGGATGGCAAAAATAGACCTAAGCCAAGCATATTTTCATGTACCTATAGCTCAACAACATCGCAGGTTCCTAAGGCTAAATTATCATCCAGATCCGAACGAGGAACAACTGCTCCAGATGACCTGTTTACCGTTCGGCCTATCATCAGCTCCAAGAACATTCGCCTCAATAACCAACTGGGTGGCAGAATTTCTAAGGACTCACCATATAAGGTGTGTAGTCTATCTGGACGATTTTCTTCTAGCAAACCAGTCGAAACAGCAATTGCAGGACGACATAGCATTCACAACAAAAGTGTTACAATTATTGGGTTGGACAATCAACTTCGACAAGTCTGTACTGGCTCCGACACAATGTCTCGAGTTTCTCGGCATAACATGGGATACAAAACGCAACGCAAAATCCCTGTCGGAGTCGAAGTGCCTAACGCTACGCAAGGCACTTCACCTACAGCTCACGAAAAGCAAGTGGTCCCTCAAACAGTACCAATGTCTAATGGGGAGACTCAACTTCGCAACGTTCGTGACTCCAAGAGGTCGGCTACACTGTCGAACACTGCAACACTACAGTCGGCAGTTACCGGCCGAACATCCGTACCGTCAGTTGCGCATGCCACAACCAGTACACTCGGAGATGGAATGGTGGTACCAAGCCATAGGGAGGACCATGCCAATTCACAAGGGTTCAGTCACTCATCTACTGACTACAGACGCATCCGACATCGGCTGGGGAGCACAACTTGGCGACAAATGCATTGTGGGGACCTGGACGAAACAGCAGCAATCCTGGCATGCAAACCAAAAAGAAATGTTCGCAGTTTACGCAGCAATACAAGACGAACAACATCACCTCCAATCTGCTCAGATATTACTCCAAACAGACAATCGAACAGTTGTGTCTTATATAAACAAAGAAGGTGGCACAAAATCCAAAAAGCTACTTCGACAAACTCGACAACTTCTCGAAGTTCTGGACAAACGGGATATAAATCTGACAGCGCATTATTTCCCAGGAAGATTCAATGCCGAAGTAGACGCTCTGTCTCGCCAAAAGTCTTGTCCAGAATGGTCGCTAACCAATATGGCAACGAATTACATTTTTCAGATGTGGGGCACGCCCGAGGTAGACCTGTTTGCGTCCAAGACAGCTCATGTGGTACCCCGGTATATTTCGATGGACGTGGAGGATCACGAAGCTCAAGGGTGCAACGCGTTTTGTCACCAATGGCATTACAATCTGGCGTGGGTGTTCCCACCGCCAAACCTCATCCCCAGAGTACTCAGACATCTGAATCAAGCCAGCGGGAAATACATTTTGATAGCTCCCAAATGGAACAAAGTATTTTGGCAGGCAGATGTTCAACTCCGAGCACAAGAACCCCCTTATTTAATTCCAGACCTACCTCGCGTACTTATAGATACGAGGACAGGTACACACCCGCCCCAAGTGCAGGATCTACAATTGGAAGCGTGGCTGATTTCGGGTGGCAAGACATGCTTAGTAACTGGACCGATCAAGAACAAAAGCTACTTATGACAAGCTGGAGGGAATCCACGATAAAAACCTACAGGCCAGCTTGGAATAGATGGAGGAAATGGTGTGAGTCCTATTCAGTTAACCATAAATATCCTAATGCTGACCAAGTCGCTCGTTATCTAGCGCATTTACACTGCGACATTGGTTTGGCATATAGGACTATTTTAGTTCATAAATCTGTAATTTCTACATTCACACATGTAACTTCTAACATAGACTTATCCTCTAATTTCTTTGTAAAACACGTTTTGAAGGCTATTTCAATAGCGCGTGAAAAGCCTGCAAAACCGCCGATTTGGAATCCAAAACACTTGCTACAATATCTTAATACATATAGTTTCGACGAAAACAATATTTTTCAAGTATCTAGACATACTGCCATTTTGTTACTACTAGCCTCGGGCCGACGAGTTCACGATCTTACATTATTACGCATTGACAGTAAAAGTTTAATTTTCGAAAATGATAACATGGTATTGTGGCCAGCATTTGGATCGAAAACAGATAACTCCAAACACAGACAGTCAGGGTGGAGGCTCAGAGCTCATCCGGATAAAACACTCAACACAATATTCTGGATCAGACATTTATTACACATATCCATAAACCGTAGAGTAAACATAAATCACCTATTTATTACAACCTTGGGTGATGCTAAACCTGCATCCAGAACTGTAATCGGTGGTTGGATTAAGTCTATTTTAAGAGCGGCAGGTATAACTGCACCTCCAGGCTCTGTGAGATCCGCAGTATCTTCCTTGAATTTTGTAGAAGATTTCCCTATAGACCAAATTCTGGCTACAGGAAATTGGAAAACTATTCATACGTTTCAAAATTATTACCAAAGAGAACTAATACATTTTGATTCGGGTACACAAGCTAATTCAGAATCATTATCCAATTATTTTGAACCTGTGCATTGAGGATAAAGATTTTGCTATATAAGTTTAGTTTAAATTTTTGTTACTTATTATATTAAAATAATTACCTTTCTTCAAATGATACAAAATTATTTTAATCATGTTTTCATCAACATAAAAAACCCATATTCCTACACATTATAGCGTCTTTGGGTTAAGCGCACCAGGTGATAACAAACACATCACTCAAGATGGATTCCGGATATTGATACAAAGCAAATAATAGAGAGTTTTTCCTTAAATAAAACTTACCTATTATTTCTTCATCAATATCCGGAATCCAGGTAAGCTCTACCTGGTGCATCATGAGTTCTATAATGAATAAAAATCAGGCCATCACCTAACAAGCGCTCAACGTCAAAGTGTAAGTGTGGTGGGGCTAAATAGGGAGAGGGAACCGGAAACACGCTGACAAAAGGCAAGAAAGACAGGTGCTTGACTCTAGATGGATTCCGGATATTGATGAAGAAATAATAGGTAAGTTTTATTTAAGGAAAAACTCTCTATTTCGCGTCTGTGTGTTATGGGGCCGAAGTCCATCATAGTTTTCTGATACCTACGATACAGCTTAACCTAGCGTGGGGTCAGGAATATGTCTTACTATTGGTATTTATATTATTATGAAGTTCTGTGTGGTGTTGTGTCTGTTTATGGGTAAGCGTGGCGCTTACCATAACGCGAGCGATCTGCTCGTCTCATCATTCAAGCTAGTAAATAAAAGTGAGTAGGCACCTTCTTCTTCCCGTTGGAGTCGACCTCGTAGTCCTCCTCGTTCATCCACTCGTTGTACTGCGGCAGGTCGAGTGCCCACGACGCAGTGACGCGCCACGCCTCCGCGCGGTTACATTCCCAACTTACATTCTCTGGCGGCTCCACCTATCAACAAATATTTTATTAACATTATTAATTGTATTTTTTAAATTTATTTATTGGTATATAAAATTATAGGTTTTTATATAATTAGACAAATTGAACCAACACATACTCGTATGTATACGCAACTAGTTAGACGAAAACTAAGCACTTATACAATAAATAATGTATCACCTCATTGGTCCAGCGGTGTACTATGGCTGAGAACCGTCCATTCTCAGGTCTTGGGATTCTTGGGAAGGGTCTTTGGGGTTTGGGAATAGGGAAATTCTAATTGGGCTTCTGTCGTGTAAAAATTATTGAACTCACAGGCAAGTCAGTCTGCGCCCAAGTGTCATGGCTGTCAGGCAGGTAGTACCAATGTACTAGCACATGATTGCCTCTTCGGAACACGGGCCTCGCGTACTCTTCTTCCAACGGATCAACTGTCGGATAAATTATGTGCGTTGCGTCTTCCTCGTCCTCTAAAAAAATAAATTTAATATGCAGATAAAAAATAATATTTAAGCGATTTGCTTAATGGCATTATTTTTATAACGCATGCCGGCAAACGAGCAAGTGGATCACCTGATGGTAAGTAACATCGTCCATGCACACCTACAATATCAGAAGAATCATGGGCGTGTTGCCGACCTTAAAGAAAAGGGATTGATAACGGGACGGCGATTTAAGCCTCCGGATATCTAACTCACCGTAAGAAACACGGCAGCAAGCTGCTACTTTATGTCGGTTTTCTGTGAGATATTGGTAACGACCCTGTCGAACCGATCCATTCATGCTGTAGACAAAACTGTAAAAAAATTGTAAAAGAGAGATAACGAATGTTGAATGTTTATGTACAGGATCTTATCAAAATCCAGACATCCTAAAATTACACACTAATTTTAATCACTCGTTTATTACGATCAACAAGATCGATAACATCCCTATAAATTAAGTGAAGTGTGTAAGCGAGAGTAACAATGCTGGAGTGAGACAAAATGTCAGCTTTATATCACTTATCACAGATGTTGTCCGAAGTTGCAAGTCTAATATTGACGACATATTAATAATTCGATAAAAAAGAAAACTTCCTAGCAATGTAATCGGATTTGGTACTACGGGAGGAAAATAATTATATCGTACACTATACTTTGCTTAAATTTGACCACACTTTTCGACATTATATAAGACAGAATAATCACCGCAAATCTCTCCTTGATGATTTCCAATAATATCTTTGACTTTGTTGGCCGTCGCCTTATCCACTTCAGGCCTGATGTACACGCAAGGGGAGCGGATGACCTCAGCACCAAGTAGAGATGACTCTATCTCCATCATCATTTGAACGTTCAGGTCTTTACGAGACGGGTTCTGAAAATGGCAAAGCGGGGGGAGGGGAAGAAGACAAGCAACCGTTAGATATTATTCGACGCCAATAAATAAAACAGTTGCAAATGTATGATAATGTAGGACGGTGCAGATAAGTTTAAACTTTAAATCGTGCTGGTGTCGCGTAGGTACTTTGAAATAAATTTTTTCGCAACATTACAATGTGTTTTGAACTGTTATTTTCACGCAATGGACGTATATAATTCAAGGTCTACTATCGTTTAAAAGCATTAAAAAAATATACCCACTATTAAGGCAGAGTTATCATTGTTACGTAATTACTGTGGTATGTACATCACATCTCGCTATGCGTGCGTGAACTTGCAAATTTTGACTTGTGTGACTGTGATGCATCAGCCGTCATATTAAAGTCCATAGTGGCAGAAAAACAGTTATTTTCTATAACTCTATACAAATATAAAACGCACACATGTGCAAAAATTATTGCCAGTTCAGACTTATGTAATTTTATGTTTTCTATTTCTATTCATTATTTTACTATGTTTTATATAGATATTATAGATTAATAGACTTGGGCCTGAAATATTCAATCATTTCGAAAAAAGATCCATTACAAAACTGACGGTGAAAAATCTTTATCCCATTTTTCTCATCGTATTTAAAGTGTTATTTCAAAAACAGTAAGACTGCGACCGCACCAGGACTACTTTCGGTTTACTTAGTGCAGTTTGCTGTAAATGCTAACTGTCGGCACTTGTATGGTGCTATCGCTACCGGTGCTATTGGGTGAAATGGTTCCACTGACTTGAACTGATCACCCGTCTATGCAACTCGTAGACGTCCCCATCATAAATACAAATGGTGCTATCGCAGCCTAAACGGAATCTTTACCGACCAGCATTTTCTACGTTCAAAATCCATTAAAAATGTACTATCATTGCAATAATATATGTATTTGATAACATTCAATAAATGTCAAGTAGAAAATAATTTTCAGAGAAGAATTCTCAGCATGCACAAGTGACTTAAAACCCAAATTAGTGACAAAAACATACAGTATTACTATTTAAACTATACGCTTTGGCAATCGTCGTTTTAGTACGAATATGGAATGAATGCTCTGCCATTTGGTTCAGTCATTCACAACAGAATAATAAGTACATAGTTTATGTCTGTATTAGATTATCGTCATCAAGTGTACACATTTCCGAAATAGACGAAGATTACCGAATCGCATAAATTTTATGGTAGTTCTGTAACTTTAATCAGACAATTAGTTAATTTCACACACACAATGCACGACGTGTTAATGAATATCCCACAATAATGTATTTACATATAAATCGACCAACATCTTGTACTATTCTGTGAACCCAGCAACTTACATAGCTAGAACCCGTGGTATGAAAGAAAACAAAGGAATAAGCAAATTGACACATATGTTAATGATCGTAGAATCTTCATTAATAAGAAAATAATATCGTATAATAAACATATTCTTTTTATACATATTACTTAAAATGAGATATTATTATACGTGTTCATTAATCAATATGTATTTACATAACAATTCATGTTTTATACTTGCGTTTTTATCTGTTTTTCAGGAATTTATTACAATTATAAGAAAACCGTGTTTCGTGTTAAAACCGTTAAATTGTTCGTGCATTTAATTCCAGAAACAACACACGCTTTGGGACTAACGTCTATTTTATTAATTTATATATTTTTTACATTGATTTTATTAATGACTACCAAACCATGTATGAACGTGTGTTGCGACTTAAGGCGATGCATTGTTATACATTAGGTATTCACTACGCGAAAACTAATCTGCCACAAATATCAATTAGCAACGATTGAACGAGCGCAGTATTAGATATTAAATTAGGTGTCGATCAGGGTTTATCAAGATAAATATGTCTCATAATATTATTATTAAGCAAACCTATAATAACCGATTCTAATTTTATTTGAAGCAATTTGAATAATGTTAATTATATACACATTTAAAAGACAAGATAATCTATGATTTATTTATTTAGCTAAAACTTCGTTAAAACTTATAAAAAACTCGTGAGCAAGATTATGTAAGTAGTTAATTTATTATAGATGATATCTGAATAAATTAAATTATATTTCTATTTTATCATAATAATTACCAACAACTTATAAGTATGTACCAAAATAATAATTATCGCTTCAAACAATGATTCCTATTATTGTAGATATTTTGCGCCAAAGATTTTTTTATTTTTATTAACTTATGCGACGAGACGAGCAGTTCTGCCCATAAACAGAAGCAACACCACACAAAACTTTGAATTACAAAGCACTGCATGGTATTGGACTGCGCTCGTCACCCTGAGACATAAGATGTCAAGTCTCATAATGGCCAGTAAAATCTAGGCATATCACTTCTTTATTGTAGCAGCAAAGCTGATGTGATCGTGGGTCTGTAGGCCAATTCTCGTAATTTTAAATGTTCAAAATATCATTCCGATCTAGTCTCAGCGTCAAGAAAGTTGCAAATGGCAGAAAATTAAAAATTACGAGAATTGGCCTACTGATCGAAATATAAGGAGTTTTAATTTTCCCGAGAGGTATAACAATTGACCCACCTCAATGCCATTGACAAAATGTGGAAACGTTAGTTATATCTTCGCCTAGCCATCGGAGGATTGAGGCATGATAAAGTGGCAAAAATAACTTTTACTTAAACGTTAGCTTTTTCATCAGAAGTGCACGTCATTCACATCGTTGCTAACGTTACCTTATACTTATATTTTTTTTAGTAACAATGTTGGAGTGTTCTCGTAGCAAATACCAATGTGGTGGGGCAGAGGCTGCAGGGGCGACGGTGAGCGAGGCGGGCGTGCGAACCGGGTGCATACCTTACCGACCTGGAAGTCGAACTTGCGCCACCGTTGCTCCGATTTGAAGCGGAACATGGTGGCTAGTACTGTACACAGCGAACCACCTGGCTTCATGTCCATGAACACTTTCATCTGAGGAAAAAAACCATTTATTATGCATACATAAGTACATAGACTCACGCCTGTTTCCCATAGAGGTAGGCAGAGACAATGGATTTCCATTTGCTACGATATGTATACTCATAAATTTCACTAATACCATGACATTCGAAAGATCTCTTCGTTTCGATTGTCGATCTGCTCGTTTTTTAGGCCGAGAAAGATGTCTGATTTTGATCTGATGGCGTATGCGCGTATAACTCCGCCAAATGTGGACCAATTTGGATGTTATTTTATTCGAAAGTGTATAGGTCAAAGTTAGCACACATGTAGACCGCGTGACCTGGATTAGGACATAGGCTACTTTTTATCCTGGAAAAGGCAGTTCACGCGGGCGGAGCACAAGCTAGTACTTAAATAAATCTTATGTTCGAACATAATTTATTAGCTATCATTTATGGAACGTTTCAATGGACAATTGTTATCAACATATAATGGAACATTTAGCACTGCAAAAAACATTACATTATGGGTATGCTATACAGATAAATTGTGAATAGCCAGACTATTAAGTACCTACTAAGTCCCCGTCACATGATGGGACGGATTAAGAGTCCACATGACCTCAAATGGCCTAGCATTTTTTTTTTATTTGCATAGTCCGACAAACGAGCAAGTGGGTCACCTGATGGTAAGTGATCACCACCGCCCATGTACGCTCACAATACCAAAATAATTATGCGCGCTTTGCCGACCTTAAAGGAAAGGGATAATTAAGAGATTGGGAAGGGGAGGGGAATTTGGGCCTCCGGATATCTCACTCACCGTACGAAACGCAGCAGCAAGCTGCTACTTTACGCCGGTTTTCTGTGAGACAGTGGTAACGACCCGGACGAGCCAGCCCATTTATGCTGTAGGCAAAAGTGTCTACAGCGTGGCTCTACCACTCATAAATGGCATGATCATTTATTATATCAACAATACTGCAGCTTTCACTTTGCAATAAATAAATGGTAAAGTTGAGAGTTAATGCTAAGTACCTACTTTGTTTGGTTAAAACAAAGGTGGTAGGTCCCTCGAATGCGAGAGGCCGTCTGCATAGGTACCACTACTTTGTCTATTTCTGCCTTCAAGCAGCAGTGTGTAAGCACTGTTGTGTTCTGGTTTGAAGGACATTGAAGCCAGTGAAATTACTGGGCATTCTGAGACATCTTATGTCTCGGGGTGACGGGCGCAGTCCAATACCACGCAGTGTATTGTAATTCAACGTTCTGTGTTTATGGGCAGTCCTGGCGCTTACCATCAGGCGAACGACCTGCTCGTTTCGTCACTCAAGTTAATTAAAAATACTGAACCCCCTTTTTAAGGCGGTTTAAAACTGTACGTACTTGTAATAACTAATAGTCATGCGTATATCCATAATAAAGGTAACTAGGAAGTAAAGTAGTATGTGAATGTACTGGATGTTGTAGAAAGGTGGTATCAACTATAGGTCTACATAAAGAGTGAACAATATAACTCAATGGTAAAGGAAAAACAAAAATAGAACTTAATTTTTTGACAATATTTTAGTATTAGGATCTCGAAATCGTATTACGACCTCTAAATATCATCTAAAATACAGTGTCATTCAACTGTATATGTATTAAACATATTTAGTTACTGCATAGGTTGTCCGTAAATATGCAGCAGCTAGTCCTTGGATTGTAAAAAGAGTTCCTCGATATAAATTCAAATATATTCAGAAATTATGAGATTTATGTGACTTTAATTTGTACGACTTAGTTACTAGTTACTCACCCTATGAGTACAGTTTTCATTAATATCACCTTTTTGAAACACTCTGTATATGGGCATACATTTTATTATCGACAATGTCGATATGTCTTACAGCAGTTAACACTCAAGCTCTATAACTTGCAAGGTCAGTAATACGTTTAGGAACTTACTAGATCTAGTTCCCTAATTAATTCAGCAATTTAGACCTAGTTTTTCCGACTTAACATACATTGGCATAACCTCAAGGCTACATGACCGAAGGCTTAGGCGTAACAAGTACATACCCGTTTTCCCATATTATAACTTTATGAAAAAATATTTTTTTTATAAATTTCTTGTAAAACTTCGGTTCAGTTGTACATCGCTCATATTATAAACCATATAACCAACTGCAAAGCGTAGTTTTGCTTTTGAATAAAAATATCTGTTATTGTGATATTTCACCGACATTAATATCTAATGTTATTTTTTGCATAATATTCTGGTTTAGTTAATTTATGAGGCACACAATGCAAGCTGCTACATTGACAACTGTCTACTGCCATTACTTGGATGTCAGTAGGTCGACTGGCCTCGGCTGGTCACACGATTTCTATAGCTGCTATGAACAGTTACTGCTATACAATAGTAGAGTGTGAAGCTTTGGGCATACGAGCTACTGACTGTCATACAAAATCGTGCGAGTGACATGGAACCAAGTCCTTTTAATTTACACAATAAGTACAACAGCGGCTATCGACAAAATTACTTCCTAAGATGAGACATAATAAAGGACCTTGATTTGCTGCTTCCTTAGTATTGTAACTTTCCAACCGTGACTGAAATTTTCCGAATAGTAATGGATGATCAATATTTACAAACAAAAACAATAACAAAACATACCTTAATAAATTAAGTGAATAATTAATAACAATTGGGATTGTTTGTAAAAAAAAACATTACTGTGTCTAATCTGGTTTCATTTTCCAATGATAGAATTGATGAAGTTCTGAAAAGGTCACTAGTTACTACTACTTTCCAGTACTAGAGAGCCAAAATAATTCATTGATTTCAGTTAAAACGTAGGTACATATAAGGTATACCTACCTAGTTCATTTTTAATTCTCGAATTTCTAAATTTAATCCTCTAAAATTAGGGGTTTAACCCCTTTATCTTTGTGTGTATGTGTCTGGGGCATTTTACCGTCTAAGCTAATTGGTCGATTTGGATGCAGATTTTTTTGTTTGAAAACTGCTTTAAATCGAGATGGTTCTTAGGTTTGTTTAAAGAAAATTTGTTCAGTTGAAAAGTTATAGATGTTTTTTGTTGACGTCGGGTATTTTAACGGTTAGGTTGTTCTTCACAATACTATGTTCATGAACACATTTTCCTTTATTGTTCCGCCATCGCAATAGATCATACGATTTCTCCTTTTCAGCAAATTTAACAAACTATGCACACAGAGTTTTTAGACTTTTCAACCTGTACTCTGAGGACGAACATGTAGATGAGCCTTCCATCCTATTCGGCACCTGGAACGGCCGCCGTTCGTCATAATTCATAAGATAGGTCCTGAATCACACATATAATTTTAATCTCGTCAAAGTTTGCAGATTCCAAAATATTATAGATTTGAGAATATGATTACTCTCCACTGTATAACAACATCCTGGAGACCAAACATAAACTAAAGATAAACTTTGTTTCTGCGTGTTTATTAAAGTGAAAACTATATAAAAAGACCTAGACCTAATTGATAAATTTTAGAAAGAAAACATATACCTACCTAGATATTTATTATAGCCACATTATATGATATCTAAGCACGAACGACGGGTATTATCCGTGGTACAGCACAGTATGTGCGTTGAGACGATGACGAAACGCTATAATGTGTTTTTAAGGCACAATCACCAGTCAAAGTCACGACAACATTGACCGTTCGCTCGTGCCCCGGCACAGACGTGCCATAGAAAATAATACAACATAATTTATAATAAATAAACATGAATAATCAGGCTAGGGGGTGTGTGTTAACGTTATTATTCATAGTTACCAATGCGTATCGATCAACGACGCCGCTTATAAAAAATGTAAGTATTAAAGTTCCTACTATGAGTTGAAAACAACTTTTAATCGGAAGCTTGTATATGGCATTGCCATTCTCACGGTGCAGATTTCCTTTTTAAAATAAGTGTTAGTTTTATTTTTTTATTAAATATATTTTTACATATTCGAAACTCTCCATGGCGCAGTTATGTAGCCGCCTGTAAAACAAGAGGTCGCGGGTTCGATTCCCGCACCGAGACAAATGTTTGTGTGTGATCCACAAATACATGTTTCTAGTCTGCTTGTTTTCTCACCACAGGGGTTGTCGTCAAGTAGACGGCGGGTCATAAAAACTACAAGGCATATCTTTCTGTAACGTGTGTTAAAAGCATGTTGCATAATAATAAAATTACACGACAAATCTTACTAATTCGATTAGAATACTGATATTAAAACTTCTTTGTTTGGCGGAGAATTGATTATCGCTTTGACACATTTACGATATTTTCTAATAGTATTATACACTGCATCAAATAAAGAGCTATTTGTAATGTTAAGCGTTTACCAATATCTGAAAAGCATGCTAATCTACAGTTAGCAAACTTTAGTTAACAGTTTGCAACGTGTACACTGCACCTATTTTATAAAAGACAAATATATTTTGAAATTGCATTATATTTTCATATATTTTATTTGTTATATTTTCGCCTTTGTCTTATGATAAACTTTCTCTGTGTAAATAATGCCTAATGAGTTGTTGAAAGGGTCAATCATTTCATTACATACCAGCAATTATTGTAAAATATATACATACGCATTTACGCCTGTAATCCCCGAAGGGGTAGGCAGACATGTAACCAGTACACCTCCATTTCGCCGAGCTTATATTCGTCCCATGATATAATAGTATATATATAATATTGCCACATCGAGCACAATTCCACACTCCGGGTTAATACTAAGCATCTCGCAAAAAAAAACCAATATCACTTTTACCATACCTGGGGATCGAACCCGAGACCTCAGCGTAGGCTTCAATCGTCGGTAATCGTTACGCGAACGCATTTCAACAGCGCCACCGAGGCAGTCGGAGTCAAGATAATTCCAATAATATTGTTAAAAATCTCTGTTGTTTAAGTATCTATCTTTCAGATATATTGTGGCGGCACACACTTCGAGGGTCCACATTGGTCCGGCCCCGACAACGCACTTTATTGGGTAGATATACAGGCACAACAAGTTCTGCGATTGGATCCAGGAACTAATAATGTTACAAGCCGGTCTATAGGTATTTCTATAAATGTTGTTATAAATATGTTGGCAAGCGCCACGTCGCGTCTGTCTCTAAACAGAAGCAACATCACGAAAAATGATATTTTTTATTAGCTTTAGATGCCGAGCCGAGAATGTTGCTCGCCTGATGGTAAGCGTCACGCCTGTCCATAAACAGAAGCAACATAGTAGCATGACACTGGACTGCGCTCGTCGACCCGAGACATAAAATGTGAAGTCTTATAATGGCTAGCAATTTCACTGGCTTCAATGTACTTCAAACCGGAACACAACAGTGCTTACACACTGCTGCGTGACTGTTGAAATAGATACAGCGATGGTAACTACCCAGACAGCCTCTCGCATACGAGTGACCTACGGCCTAGTAAACAGTATCCTGGCTAGATTGTTCTTTAACTAGGAACTAAGCTTAGCAACAGCAAACAAAACAATAGTAATTGTTACCTACTCAAGTGGAATTTTGCATACCAGAGACCTACCATGTTTTAAATGTAAATAATAAGACTACTAGCCCCTTTATTATACACATTCCACTGCTGGCCACGGACCTCCTCTATTGAATGAGTGGAGGTAAGGACTTGGTCCTCCACGCTGGCCTAATGCTGGTTGCAGACATCACATAGCTTCGAAATTCTTATGAAGAGCTTCTAAGACATGCAGGTTATATCAAGATGTCTCATTCACATATTACACATGTAACTTAGTATAGTGCTCTTGGACCTAGTTTCGAACCTGCGACTTTCGTCTTGACAGTCCGTACCACTGTCCGCTGAGCTATCGCTGTTTGAAATATTTCTTTCTATAGGGTACGGACCCGTATCATTAGTGGTAACCGTGAAGGACAATCCTGGATTATTGCTGGTGACGGTCAGGACAGAGGTATACCTGATGTCGTGGGACACGTTTGAAGACGACAGCTCGCTCAAGCTACTGAGTGTGGTAGACCTGGGTCGTCCAGACAACAGGTGCAATGACGGCAAGGTGGACGCTAAGGGAAGACTTTGGTTTGGTGTGTATATATTTTATTGTATATTATAATTGAAATGAAATTATTCTATTACATATTTGTGTTTTGGTAGGCAATTTCCACGGGTATAAAAAGGTACAAGAATTTCGAGGGATCAGAGGTCTCTACAGCCTTGAGCCTACTAATATCATAAATATCTACGTATCGATGTTTGTTTATGATTTTGGATCAACTATGTTTTGGCACACTGGCAGCATGGCATACCTGGATTTGGACATAGACTACTTTTTATACTGGAAAAAGCAGACGAAGGGCAAAAGCTAGTAGCATCATCATCATCATCAGCCACAAGACGTCCACTGCTGACCATAGGCCTCCCCTAATGCCTTCCAGGCCGACTTGTTGGAAGCGGCCTGCATCCATCGGCTTCCTGCAACCCTTGTTAACCCCAGCATGTTATAATATTTATGGATATCTTTATCTTTAGTCTTTTTAGGCTCGTCGCGGTTAGCGTAAAATTATAGGTATTATAGTGTTATAGGTATAGTTATTATAATAGTAGTCCTGCACTCGTACTAATAATACGTTATAAATAACATTCCCCAGAAAGGGTTTAATGTCATGGGCACGCTCAGTAAGGCTGTAAGCCTTGTATGTATGCAAACTGTATAAAGTAATATTTAATTAAGATTATCACCATACATATAATTATTACGACTTATAATGAAAATGTCCAGTTTGACTGGTGTAAAATCTGTTACAGGAACAATGGGCAAAGAGGTGGACAACAATGTGGACAAAGACCAAGGATCATTGTACATGTTGACTGAAGAAAATTATTTAGATCCAGTGGAGAAAGTGCGTCCCGTAACAGTTTCCAACGGCATTGCGTGGACGGCTGATAACAAATTCATGTTCTATATAGACACACCTACTAGGAACATTGATGTTTTTAACTTCGAAATCGAGAGCGGCATTATCAGTGAGTATCTAGCTGAATAATAACTGGTGAAAGGGTATCTAATACATATTTGTACATAAATGTATTGCAACCACCATACACAGGTGAGAAATGTTTGTCAGTGGTACACCCACACTGTATACAATTCTGTAAAACTCTAGGTGAAGTAGCAGTTTTCTGTTCTGTTTCGCATGGTAAGTGATATTTCCGGAACCCTTAATCCCTCTTCCCCTTTCTCTGACATTGTGTGTGTTCATGATGAATGAAGATCACTAACAATCAGGTGATGCACATGCTTGTTTGCCAGACTATGCAATGACAAAATAGACATGTTTTTTGGGATGAATGAAATTGAATTATCAAATAATTCTGCTTTTCTAGGCAAAAATATAATTGAATATTCTCTTTTGTTTTATAGGAAATAGAAGGACCTTATTTAGTTTTCAAGCCAACAATGTAACTGGATTGCCAGATGGTATGACAATAGACAGTGATGGCAATTTGTGGGTAGCATGCTTCAATGGTGGAAAGGTAATTATTATTCTTTAAATTTTACTATAGATGCATCAAATGTTGACTTTCAGTTACGAAATTTAATCAAATGGTAAAAAATATTGATGGATATAAATGGCATACATAAACAAACTAATGGAATTTACTGTACTACATACAAATGTGAAAGTATGAATGTTTGTGAGTTTGTGAATTGGGATGTTTATTAGTCAATCATGTCTCAACATCATGTCTTAACATTCTGCTGGTTTTGGATAAAATTTGATACACTGGTAGAAAATTATGTAGACTATTTTTTATCCTGGAAAAGGCTGATTATCCCAATATCACAGAATGCTAGTAAAGTATAAAGTACTAGCTAAACCAGTATCTCAGTAATGATCTGGCCAAATAATCGTAAAAAAAATGTATGTACAGAACATAAACAAATTTTGAAGATGGCCAAAGTTTATCGCCAGTAAGAAGAACATTAATAATAAGCTTTTTAAATTTACCATTTCATTCCAGGTGATTAAAATAGACTCAAGAGCTGGTAAACTACTGGAACAACACAAACTGCCTGTGTCAAAAGTGACCTCAGTGATGTGGGGTGGTCATGACTTGTCTACACTATTTGTGACCACAAGTAAAGTGGGACTTAGTGCTGCAGAGCTGGCTCAGCAACCGGACGCCGGCTCTTTGTTTGCCATAGAAGGGACAGGATCAAAAGGACTGCCTGAAAATCAATTTGTGTTCTCTGGTGCCACTCATTATTAAAATGTTATTGATATGTATTGTTATGTTTTCATTAACTAGATAATAAAATATTTTCTAAATGATTTATGATGTTTTAAGATGTATAATGATAAAAATATGCCTATTAATACCCCTATATGTTAAGTTCTGCAAATGTTCAAATTGGATTTATCATTCTTGAGACCAATTACACAGTGCCTAAAGTCATGCATTTAGCAACTGTTTTGATTATTTATTGCCATATGATCTGATTCCCTTTTAGCCATTTTGGCTATGACATCTGCTTCAGCAACTCTTGCCATCTTAAAACAGTTTTATGAACTTAATGTATCAAGAGACATGCAGATTTGGTCTACCCAGCATGTAAGTCAGCAACATCCTTTAAAGCACCTCAGTCAACATTTTTTATTACTCCAGCAGAATAACACAAATTTCATTAACTTTAAAATAAAAATAAATATTGAGCCGAAGTCAAATTAACTCAACCGCCAGTTCAGAAGCTGTTGTGCTATATAAACACAAGAAACTACAGCATTGCTCTTTTCAATATAATTTTATAATTATTATTAAGAGTATAAAAATATTAGAATATTTAATGATAATTACTATTCCATTACTTTATATTATACTCATACACCACCTTACAAAGATATTGAATAACACAAATTATAACCTGATTACACCTAATCCATAAAAAAAACAAGAAGTGATTTCCAGAAAATAGAAGGAAGTATGCACCGAAGAACAAACATTACAATAATCACACTGTAGTAAGAAATCTATTTAAATATTATTTATAAAGTCATCTTAGTTGATGCTATGACAATGGAGGGAAAATAAGTTTGTGAATTCCACAAGATATCAGAAAGAAATTATACACAATATAGGTACAGATTACAGTTACCATAATTTTCATGAAGATAATCCTACTACCTCCTACTACTTTAATAAATGTGAAAGTTTGGATGTTTGTTAGTCAATCATACCCTAACATCTAGACCGTTTTGGGTGGCCCACAGGTAGACCATAACCTAGGTTACGACATAGGCTCCTTTTTATTACGGAAATTGCCGTTCTCGCGGGCGGAGCCGTTAGCAAAAGCTAGTAGTTCAATAAGTTCAAAATATATTTTCATCGATTTATGGTTATTTTTTTTATCCAAATTTTCAAAATGATAATAATCATCAACACTCACTGGAAGCCTCAAGAACGGTGGGTCCGACGCATTCTTTCCGAGTTTGTTCTCCTGGTACTGTATGAGTTGTATGACAAGTTGGGCCAAGCCTTCTTTCGTCGGTGGATCCGTTTGGACATGCTGCAAGTTGCAAGTTTCCAAGTAAACATTCAATCAACTTTCTTTGAGGAATATATAAATAGTCAGTTAGTAGACACTGTGTTTGGCATTCAACTAACCTTTTTACAGTTTTTCTGTAACCAAACACGAATTTGATCAAACTGTGCTAATGATTCTGATGATTGGAAGTAGTCGACGTTAGGCCCGCCGTCCTTTTTTGGGCCTATAGTTGTCATTTTGTGGCTCTAATTATCAGTTGTGGGAATATTACAATAAGGAATCTCTAAATTATAGTGAAAAACCCCAAAAAGCGAAATGTAAAAACAATTCTACACGGCGTCGTTATTCACAACTTTGACATTACATTTGTAATGTTGCCAGGTGCCACTTACCAGTTGAAAATATTTATTATGTTATGTATACTTTATTATATGTGTGGTTTAAATCGACTTTTTATTTCAAGTAAAAGTTTTTAGTATAGAATGGTAATTTTTATAAAAAATATTAAAGCAATCTCGGTATATATTTTTGTAGTTTACATACTACTGCAACAGCAAGCAAAAGAAGCTGGGGTTAAAAAATTGTACAGATCCACCAACTTATCTGTGAAATTGCAGAAAATGGAACTACAGAGTGTAGGGAACACGTTTGCCGGCCTAAGCTATAAAAAAAATCATAAGTGAGCTTGTACATCCAGGGTAAACAGAGCATAGTTGCCTCGCACAATGTGATGTGCCAGGCGGCGAGCACATCTCCACATCGAGCACAAATTCCATCTTCGGGTATTTCATGTGATATTTCCTATCATTACAATTCCAATCACAATCACACACAAAATATTGTAATGTGTGTGTGTATGTGTGTACCCGACCTGAAATTTTAACCCAGGACCTCACGATTTCTCATCTTATGTATGCTGCCACTAGACCAATGACAATGACTATGTATGACAGTGTAGGTAGATAGTATATCACGAGTGCAGCGTGGCGTGAAGTCTCGCTATAAGAGAGTACCTATTACACAAAGAGTAACTACTCGGACTATATACAATACCTATTCCTGATTTTTAATTGTCTAATTCTTTTAAACAAATCAAAACGAAGCCTTTACTTAATTCGCAGACCTCTCGCAGAGCTAATTTCCGTCCCATGATGTTAGAGGAGCCTATCTCCGCCATAACAGGTGCAAATTCAAATTCCGGGCAGCACATGAGTGAATATTCGAATCAAAAACTCAAACACGTATTTTAATTACCCGAACTAGGATTAGATCCCAGGACCTTACGGTTTCAAAGGCTAAGAAAGCTGTCATTAGACCATTTTTAAAAATATTATGTTGTGTAGCAATAGTATTATTTGTTTAAAAAGATTTTCAATTTGATTGACTGAATGATTTGTGATGGATGATAGCACCGGGTTATAGGATAAAGATTATTTTATCAGTACAGTGGGATGTAGTATAGTAAGAAACAAACAATTTTACAGAGTGTTACAACACAATCAATGGTCTGGTCGGATAAAGGATTAATAGACATTGGAATAGGTTCTTATTTGTGATTTATCGTATTTTAGTCTAAGCTTGAGATAAACAATAAGTTCTCCCATAAACTTAAAATCTATATTTTTCAGTCCACGGGAAAAAGTAAAAATTAAATTTTACTAACTATTTTAGTGATTTTTCAGAATAAGTGGTAATACTTCTCAGATGATTGCAGGTGGTTTGCAACTTTATCGTCGATAGAAATACAATATATTATTATAATGAGCGACACTCTTATATAAATACTAGCTATTGCCCGCGGCTCCGCCCGCGTGAATGCCTATTTCCAGGATTAAAGTAGTCTAGTGGGCGCATCAAGCAAGTCCCGGTGAGAAACCCGCTTGACAAAAATACTAATGTCGCTATTAAAAAATAGGGGTAGATCGTAGAGGGTTGAAAATTTAGGGTTGTATGTATTTTTTTTGAAAGCTGTATCATAAACAAAGACAATTTTTTTTGTTTATATTTATAAACAAAAAAAATTGTCTAATAAATAAAAACAAAAATTTAGGGATGGGGACCACCCTTAACATTTAAAGGGATGAAAAATAGATGTTGGCCGATTCTCAGACCTACCCGATATGCACACAAAATTTCATACAAATCGGTCCAGCCGTTTCGGAGGAGTATGGGAACGAATATTGTGACACGAGAATTTTATATATAAGATAGTTTTAATAACGAAATGGAAAATCCAAATGAAAGATTGGCTTCACGGTAAAATGTTTTATTGTGTCTACGTCTTTAATAAATATCCAAAACAAAAGTAAAGCGTGTTAAATTATTATATGTAACATGTAACAATTTCCCTTCATTGAATAAAAGGCAAAGTATGATGAGTTTGGACACCAATTCTTTAAGATTTTAGCCGCAATATGAAACAAACAATACAAACATCGATATTATAGCATATTAATTAAGAGTACATAGGTATCCTTCATAATTGTCATACCGAAATAAAACATTCATATTTTTACACAGATATGTTATTGTCATCAAATGGGGACGGTAAGTGCAAGCGATACATTTTTATACATGAATTGTGCTTATATTATAATCCAGAGCTGTAGCTATATATTACACAACAAACCTAATAAAGCCGAACAATATATAAATCTTTCCGAAACAATAATTTATAGACACAACACACATATACATCGGTGAGATTTAACCCTTCCATGCAGTTTTAAAATAAGTTATAATACTTAAAAAAGGTATTTATTATATTACTCGACAAAGTTACTAGTCAAGAGACGACCACGATACATTGCTGACCATTTCTTATCGAATTATCTATAGCAAAAGTTCCAAAATAACGTATATGTAAAAAAGATTGGATATTAGCGTTGTATGCGTGAAAAAGTTAAATCATGATAACCATTAACTAACAACATTCATATACATACAGTCTAAAATTTACTCCACTAAGGATTTCAACAAATTTACCTTCAGATTCCATATGGCTAGTTAATAACAATAATTTTACAATGCATATTTATATAAAAACAACGATTAACTTGTATGTAAAATTACAGAACATCAATAATAAGCAATTCATATTTTTTAATTATCGGGTCCGTATCATGTTACCGGTGTTGCAAGTAAAGTAAATAGAATTGACATTCAAAACTTTTAGGGAGCTGTAAGAAAAGAGGGAGAGGAAAATTAATTCACTATTTCCCGTGCTCATTCTAGGTACAACCTGTTGATTAAATACAAAATTATACACAGGCATTTTTTTTTTAAGTAGAATAAAATATTGTGTACATTATATTTGATATCATTATAACTTCGACACTGGGGTTCATCAATATTATAGCGCCACGGTAGATATTTTTTGTCTTAAAAAAAACTCAACCTGTATATGGTTATGTGTTGCCGGCCCGATAATTAGGAAGAAAATATAATAAAATCACAGCAAACATTGATTTATTAAAGTTTTTATGAATACTAGCGAAGCTATTATTACAAAATATACGCGAGAACATATGCATAGTATACAAAGCTTTGTCATTCAATAAAAATAAATAAAATCATCAAAGTGATTGAATATAAATATTTAAAATGATTGGCACTATTTTTACTATTTATAAATCTCTAGACGCCAATTTAAAATACCACTTCCACAGAAAATTTACAACAATGTCTTGAGTGATATCAAGTTTAAATTGGAACCTAAGATTTCTTTTTACACTATGGAGGACATGTAATATTCATTATTTGTATTTATTTCATTCATACGCTAATAAATTTAGTTTTCCGTAAAACACAAAAAAGATTGACAAAACGTAATTTATTATTTTGTGACAATTTTATAGTTTGCCGGCCTATGCCACAAAAAAAAGTTTTCCATTTAAATTTCCATTTATATTTTAGATTATTTGAAGAACTAGAATTGACATCAATACATTTTTATCCTACAACATTCATTACAATCCTAGCTAAACACACACCAGTCCACTTAATATGCACGACACGAGAAAATTTAATTGCTTTTTGCCGGGCAAAACCGGTTATATGTCATTGAGGCTAACATAGTGGTTATGTCAAAAGTAGACAAAAATAAATTTATACTTTTCTGTAGTATTTTATGAACAAATCCAAACATGACGGCGTAAAGTTGTGAGATATGTGTCGTCGATAGTTTTCTCAGTTGCGGGCAAGATATCTCGTGAGGTGCATACTAGGCTCGCAGGTGTAATTATTGTCATCATTATAATTGAATAACATTACACATCATAGATAATTGAAATATTGGAATAGACTTTCAGAAGCGCAATTTTATTCGTAATACAACTTCAATCAGTGTATCAATAAATGCTTTTGTGCAATTTCACACATAAGATAAAGTTTATTATTTGAGATGGTTTGTAAATGAAAAAATTATACAACAATCATGATGTTAAAAATAAACAACACATTATGGCAACAATTTTAACAAAAAATAAATTAGTAATAATATCACTTCAATATTCACTAAAAAATGAAACTAAAATCATTAAATATAAAACTTGAGCTCTTCTTGAACCCTTCAAAAGGTTACAAAAAACACTCCAGTGATAATAAAAATGCATGTCTTACATGCTAACTAAATTAATGTCAGGTGCAAGAGTTTATTGTACGCACAGGATGCCATTAAAATATAAACTGATCATTTGCCTTGTTATTACAAAAAAGTACAAGTAATTTTCGATAGGCTCGCCCCCTATCACATTGTGGGACGGAGATACGCTCGGAGAAATGTGGGTGTACTGGTTACACCTCTGCCTACCCCTTCGGGGATTACAGGCGTGAGTGCGTATGTATGTATGTACAAGTAATTTGAAATCAAAAACCAAATATTATGAATCTATAACAGTCACACCTTCAATTTCTCACTTAAAATTATTCCTGTTTATGGCAGAAGCCTGCAAACAAGCAAGTGGGTCAACTGATTTCCACCGCCCTTGAACAAGTACAATACCAGAAGAATCATTAATGCGTTGTCGAGCTGAAAGTTCTTTCCATGACAATCATAATATAATATTCAAAATAATGCAAAGTATTATATTTTATAGGAACATTTAAACCTAATTTCTACTCAAAATATTTTAATAACATCATACACGTACAGCCCATATTGCTATGGAATATGTTCAGTCCCATATAGGTAGTCCAATGAGGTGTACATTGAATTCAGTGGAATTTCCCTCATTGATTTTAATTACCTTTACATTTTATAAGACTAGACATAGACCATACATACTCGGTGAGGAAAAATTGTCTGTCATGAGGTTGACGCAAGAAACTTTTTAACTTAGCAAATAAAGAAATATCTTACAAATAAGATATCGAATTAAAATTACACAACATAATTTCGAGTATGTCTTAATTCTGTCTTTGTGTGTCTATTTGAATATTTGTCTATTTTATTTATGTCGAAATCAAGCGCGGAGCCTAGACTTGTCTGCGAGGACTCTTTGTTCGATTTATGCAGAGGGGAGTCAATTTTAATCATGTTACAAATTAATTACTTCAGTTTTACATGAGTCAGGAGTGTAATTGCTCCCGCTGACTTCCCTTAAACCCGCGCCTGTTCAAAATATACATTTGATAAACAAGAACGTTGTTCATAACACCAGCTATATAATGGTTTGTAAACTTCATGAGCACAGACCACGGGTAATATAATAGATGACGTAAGTACTATAATCTGCACCAAAACTAAGCATGCCAATTTTTACTATGTAATTTTGCCAACGCGGTGCGCATACACTACATAGTGCGCGTTGGCGTTATGCGCTAAATATCGGCACGCGAGTATAACATGTTATGACATTTATTAAATTATCGATGACCTGTGTACAGGATTCTTAAAGGAACTTAAAAATTTATATATTTATTTGCAGTTTACTTAAGACCCAGCATATACTCAGCAATGCCGACGTAATACACAGCCTGTGCGATACCGAATAGTGGTGCAATAACGATCATACGACACGCGCCACCCTTGAAGAACGCTGTCGGACCCTCGTACTTCATTGTTTTCCTGTCAAATAATTCGAACATTATGTCTTGAAGTTTCCACCAGTCACACACATAATCCTGACCCCACACTAGGTTATCCTGTATCGTGGGTATCAAAAATTACGAGGGACTTACGGACCCGCAACACTCAGACCCGAACCAAATATTTGTGCATCACACAAACATTGCGGTGCGGTAATCGAACCTATGGCCTCTCGCTTCACAGCCCACGCCACTTCATTGCGCCACGCAGCCATGGGTGGTGGTTAAAATAATCTAATAATTAGATTTTAACCAGTGGGCTTAGCATATGCAACACGAGACAATTTTTTCGACCTGTTTTGGCGTAAAAAAATACATTTATCTCGTTATCTCTATATATCTATCAAAGCTTACATGGTTGCTTATATTACTCGATTCTTTATGTCAAAAGTAAAGATAATGTAGAGAAAATATTACTTTCAACTTCTCTGTGGTATTTTGTCTACGTACCGTAACATGACAACGTAATTTTATCGAATGTTGACACTTTTAGGCTAGATATTTGTCGTCAATAATTATCTCTCTCGTGCGCGAGGTATGTCGTGTTGCATATGCTAAGCCGTTGATGATCATCTTAGCTGTATCACGTCATGGTGATATTTATAATAATGATGGTGGTTGCCAGTAATGATAATGTTATTGACAATGATGGTCATGTTGGTAATAAAGACAGTAATCATACACGCGATAATTGGTATAGATCTAAATGGACCATGTAAATAGTTCAATTTGTATGAACATACACATTTTCACACTTACATATGTCAATGCAATATGTACCTAATGTGAGCCCAAAAATATGTAGGTACGTTAAATAGATACACAAACACCTCCGTGACAACCTCCGTGGCGTAGTAGCGAGAGGCCGTGGGTTCGATTCCCGCGCAGAGATAAATATTTCTGTGATCCACAAATATTTGTTTCGGGTCTGGATGGGACTGGATCTGTAATGGGACCATAAGTTCCTCATAGTTCAAGATACCCACGATACAGGTTAACCTAGTTGTGGGTCAGGACAATGAGTGTGACTGTTGGGTGTTTGAAAATAAAATCACCTAGATCTTTGGTCAGTGGAAGTTAGCGACAATGGCGACATTGTCGGTTCATGTAAATACTCACGTAACACAGTCCATGATGGAGGTGTACTGTCGTTCCCCGGTGCCTTTGGTAAGTGTTTGCATGCGAGTCTTCACCACGTCCATCGGGTTTACACACAGCGCCGCCGTCGAACCGGCCGCACATCCTGATACGAACGACCACCTGGAAAGTTCATTATTATTATGACTAAATCATTCGGAAAGTTAATTATTATTATTAAGTCATTCTGATATTATGAAGAAAAATATTAAAAAAATGTGATTTCTTAGGTTTACGCGAATAATACACATTGAAATAAAATTAGTTTATACGGATTTTATCGCGGTTTAAGTCTCTCCCGTGACCACGAAGGCTGAAAAGCTTTCGAAACGTCGCGTCGGGACTAAAATAACAATTAAACCGCGATAAAATCCGTATAAACTAGTTTTATATCAATAAAAAAATGTATTATACAAAACAACAACCTAATACTGAAACGCAATTAAGATCGTCTTATTTTTTTTTTATTAACTTGCGTGGCAAAAAGAACAGGTCGCTCGCATGATGGTAAACGCCACGCCTGCCCATAAACAGAAACACCACACAGAGGTAGAAGTAGGTAGTTAGAGGTTCTCTGTGGTATTGTGTCTGTTTATGGTCAGGCTCGATCTGCTCGTTTCGTCACTCGAACTAATCATACTAATATCATAAATATGAATTTAAGTTTATTTGTTACGCTTTCACGTGAAAACTACTATGAAACTTTGTAAACATATTCTTGGAGGTATAAGAAGTAACATAGGATAATTTTTATGAAAAAAAAACTATTTGTTTGTTACGCTTTCACGCCTAAATCACTGAACCGATTTTGATGAATTTTGATGTAGAGATAGATGGGACCCTGGAGACGGTTATAGGCTACGTTTTATTTTCACGCGGGCGGAGACGCGGGCAACAGCTAGTACAAAATAAATTAAAAAAAAACCATAAATACATACCAGAATGGCGTGTGACCACTGGGCTCCTTGGGTCCGAGATCGTTGAGCGTCGCGAACAATGGGAAGTACACCACACTGAAGGAGACGTCACGCGCCGCTGTCGCCGTCACACCCTTGTACAGACCGAAGATGCCTCGCTCCCTTAACAGCTTCTTAGTCAGTTCTAATGCTGTGATACGCTGGATTGTGCGGCCCTCTGTGGATTGTTTTGTTTTTCAGAAGCTGGCAGACAAGCAAGTCACCTTATAGTAAGTGATCTCCACCGCTCATGAACATCCGTAATACCTGAAGAATCATAGAAGCGTTGCTGACCTTAAAGGATGATGCAGGGGAAAAGGATTTCTGGGCCTCTCTGGATAGGGCCTCTGGATATAAATTTAAAGCACGCATGGGCCCGGTATTCAGTAGAAATACAAGGCCCATAAAATTATCTCTGACTCGATCCCTATTCCTTTCCGTGAGCCATGGCAGGTGGCATGTGTGACATTGGAATTAAAACTTGAAACACAATTTGTAATTGCCCGACCTGAGAATTGAATCCAGGATCTCACGGTTCTCATACCGATACTCTCATGCGATATTTAGATAGTTTATAAATGTAATATGAACAAACCCGCTTTAGCCTGTGCAGCGACTCGTCCAGCATCCTGCATCTGAATTTTGAGAAGCTCCATGGGTGTTGTTATGACAATCTGACAAGCGCCCGCCATACCACCAGCTACCATTTGACGAAATACTGGCAGAGATCTAAAACAAAAATAACTCTATAACATATAAATAATAACCTATATTTATATCATTTCAGGTTACTTTGGTTCAAAATGGTAGAGACACACTGTAGACCGTTTTGTTTACAGCCAGACTAAACCGGGTTAGTACCACTGTTTTACAGAAAGAAGTGGCAGCATACAGTTTAAAAATCCCCCCACATTCCTTAAGGTCGACAACTACTACTTCTAGACGGATTATGGGTGGTCACGGATGGCAGAGTTAATATCCTATCCCACGATCCACTTACTTGTTTGTCTTTGTTATAAGAAAATACAAATAGAAAAACCTTTTACCTCACGATCAATATGTAATATATGAAATAGGATTAGTAAGTAATATTAATTGATATTCTGGATATGTGTAATTTCGACCAAAAATATTTCGATTACTCAATTTCTGATAGATGAATTAAAACATGGTCACCCGAAATAACGATATACAAATTGGATATAATTATTTACAGTATGGCCTTGATACATAACTAGTGAGCAGAATGAACTAAATAGAATTTGATAGGTTATGAATCAAGTTGTTAAATATCTTTGTGATGTTATTCACATAGATATTGTTATTGAAGTATTTATTTTAAAGCTAACCATAGTATTAAGGTATTAAGAGTACGCTATTCGACTACTGGAAATATTCGCCGGGCGAAGTCATAAATTCATGCTCTCATTCATGCTAGAATCGTGCAGGGTGGAACATTTTGGTGAAATGGACAATAATTCGTGTTAAAAAGATTGGGAGAAGTGTTCTTATGAAAAAACAATTGATTATACCGATTCAAAATAACATTATTCAAACCCTTGAATTAAACTATGCCTGTATGAATTTAATTTTGATAATTTTATACCCTTTATTTTATCTAACTACGCCCAAAATTGCTTGAAAAATAGTGCCGAAATATAGATTTTTCGATGCTTATAACGTTGAAATTACTTTTTATGTTATAATACTGTAAATAATTGTGAAAGAGGTAAATGGATATCATGCTTAACTTTTAACGTACGATGTTAAACCGTAGAGTAATCACCCTGCAACGTTTGTATGGAAAAAATACTAGCGCATCCGTATTCAGCGCAATCACGTCAAAATGTACGTCATACTTCATGTAAACGTGAGTTGAAATAAACATTTTTAATGCAGACACCCGATGATTGTGTTAATGCTATCGTCATCTGTCAATGCGATGTTGAAGACGCTAGTGGCACTGTAGATTAATGAAGCTGTCCTCGAATAATCTCCCATAGATCTACATAGTGCACAGTACAAACACGATGTTGCGTCAATCACAATCACGCTTGACGCGACCATCCAAAGTCTACCTTAAGATTCCATAAGCGTAATGCCAATATTTATGACGTCATACATAGTGTAAACATTAATAGAAATGGACAAAAGCCGGTAGATAAGAAATGATTTATTAAAGTCATACCCGTCAGATAGCGTGAGATAATGACGAAACATGTCGTTGGCGGCAAGCTTGATCGCCTTTTCCGGCGTGATCAGAATTATGTTGACGGCCGAACCACGATACATTCCAAAGTAGCCCTCCGCGGCGTATGTTTTCTTGAAGCAGTCCAGCCTGTGAGAATTTAAGCAAATAAACATTTAAGATTAGATATGCCTAAATTTCCCTCCTCTTCCCAAACCCATAATTATACCTTTTCTTTAAGGTTGGCAACACGCCAATGATTCTTCTGGTATTGTGAGCGTACATGAGCGGTATAGAGCACTTATCATCAGGTGATCCACTTGCTCATCTGCCGGTCTATGCTATAAAAATAGTTTTCTTTCTGCACAATCGTTTAATAAATACACCCAACAGTCACACATATAGTCTTTCTCCACACTAGGTTAATCTGTATCAGGCACTACAAGGCATTTACGGTTGCACAAACACCCAGACCCGAAACAAATATTTGTGGATTACATAAACATTTGTTTCTGGTTTGGAATCTCGTTTCACAGCTGGCTCGTCCGGCAAAAAGGAGCAGCTCAGCAGGGGGGCTCTGATACGGACTTGACTTTTCTAACTTTACGTGTGTATTCATTGTTTACTGCGGAACCCGTATCTTAACTACTAAGGGAGGAAAAAACAAGTACTTAAAAGTTACAGGAAACAAGTTGTGAAACTGACTAACATAAGATTTATCTCTACATTATTTTCTTAATAGTCAGTATGTATGATTACAATGGCTTCCATAGCGATAAAATTTGAAGAAACGGTAAATAAATAAATACACCCAACAGTCACATAGTCCTGACCCCACACTAGGTTAAACTGTATCGTGGGTATCAAGAACTGCGAGAGACTTGCGGTCCCACAACACCCAGACCCGAAACAAATATTTGTGGATTACATAAACATTTGTTTCTGGTTTGGAATCTCGTTTCACAGCTGGCTCGTCCGGCAAAAAGGAGCAGCTCAGCAGGGGGGCTCTGATACGGACTTGACTTTTCTAACTTTACGTGTGTATTCATTGTTTACTGCGGAACCCGTATCTTAACTACTAAGGGTGGAAAAAACAAGTACTTAAAAGTTACAGCAAACAAGTTGTGAAACTGACTAACATAAGATTTATCTCTACATTATTTTCTTAATAGTCAGTATGTATGCTTACAATGGCTTCCATAGCGATAAAATTTGAAGAAACGGTAAATAAATAAATACACCCAACAGTCACATAGTCCTGACCCCACACTCGGTTAAACTGTATCGTGGGTATCAAGAACTGCGAGAGACTTGCGGTCCCACAACACCCAGACCCGAAACACATATTTGTGGATCGCACAAACATTTGCCTCGGTGTGGGAATTGAACCTACGGCCTTTTGCCTTGCAGCCGATTATTCACCCACTGCGCTACGGAAGCTGTCATATAGCAATAGTGCGAATAATAAACAAGATCTATCAGGATTTATTGGCAGTGTGACAATGTTATCATCGGCACGAGCCAATATAAATGATTCATTATTAATAAATTGTAAGGGGCTCGCGTAACTTCCTTGAATATAATTTCCTTCAATGTTTGACTACTGTTGGACTAGAGTTTCTCTATAACAAGCTTTAAATTAAAAATGTATAAACATTTCATTAGGGTTAACGTTAAATAAAACAAAATGAACCTGTTAAAAGTTATCTTTGTCAAGTAGCTATAAGATGAATTTATATACATAGATGAGATGCCACCATCTCATCTATGTATATAAATAAATACCCACATCTAACAGTTATACACATAGTTCTGACGTAACGACCACGGATAATATAGACTTCGTGAGTCTAGCGGCTAGACTCTAGCCTATTCCCTTCGCTTGCCGCGATTAAACAACGTCAGCCTCCACAGTAAAAATTGGCACGCTTTTTTTCTATACAGATCGACATATTATAAGTTATATCTACTATAGATATTATCCGTGATGTGTTCTGATCCCACGTCAAGATACAAGTCTTGTGTCGTGGATATCTATTACCTATCAGGACCTATGACGGACTTTAATTAAAAATCACCTAAATCAATCTATCTATATCGAATGGTTAGTGGCCAACATAGTGTCAAAGTTTTTAAGCCATACGAAGGCCTCTGGCTTATCGACTGATGTCAGTTGCGTTAGCGGCTGTTATGTCAGGACCGACTTTGAACGTGCCCTCCAAAGTACGGAGATGCTAAGTGAAATACTATTATCCGTCTACTTTGCCACGTAGGTTGTCGCCAAGTAATAATAAGATTATTGAAGAACATTATCAACTCATATGGTGATCCCATAGGCACAGATTACTTAATAGTTCTTATTCTATAGGTATTATGCTTGAAAATCGTGAGCATGACCAAACTGTTATTTTTTAGTGAATATAACGCGCGTCCGCGAATACTATACTAATTGTTCCTATTTATAAATTGTCATCATGGCAATTACACGGGCCTTTATAAGTAATTTAGGCTAAGTACCGCGGCTGTCGGCTATCATAAATACCTTACTTGTTAACTCTTAACTGAACTTAAAATATAAAGCAATAAGTATTAAATCAAACTTTAATAAGATAATGCAAATTGTTATGTCATAAAACGGTTAGTACACTATACGAGTGCTATTGCCTTATAATTATTTATCTACACATACCTAATAAATGTTCACTAAATGGATGATAAAAATCCTTTTTAATTCGACGACTACTTTTTTTATAACTGTTAAAATATATTTCAGCAAAAGATATACTCACATGCTTTTATACTGTTTCTCGCCATTTGGGCCGACAGTTTGGTTCTGCAGCCGGGTCTTCACCAGATCAAGAGGGAACACCACAGACACGCCAACGATACCGGCAATTCCGCCGTTTATTATCTTTGGCAGTAAACTGTAAAGAAAAACGAAATCAACCTTAGGTCTAGCGTATTTAAATCTTTATGAGTTAAAGGTTTTAGGTTTTTAAATTGTTTGCAATTACTTTCCATTTGGTTTATGGCTTTGTGAAATGGAAAACGGTACAATTTTTTTGCATTTATTGTTCTTCAAACCGGAACCCAACAGTGCTTACACACTGCTGCTTGGCGGTAGAAATAGGTAAAGCGGTGGTACCAAACCCAGACGACTTCTCGCACACGAAGGACCTAACACCTTGTGATCAAAATATAAACCTATCAACCAGGACCAACCCTACTATAATAATATGGTGAACGGAGCGGCCCCTTCAGGCGCCGACCCCAGGCTAGAAGTGCCTCGTCATGTCCATTTTCTTAGTTCAGGCTTACAAGCACTGCCACCAAACTACTTACTACACTTGTACGTTTGAGTCTTTAAGAGGTCAGTTTAAGCATCAATTCGCATTATAGTTTTAAATATATTTTCTAGTAAATTAAAGATTTACCTTTAATTTTCTTTTAAACAATTGATTATGTTCAGAAAACATGCCATGCCGGGTCGAGTTGCTACAGTCAGATACGCGAGACAGTGAGAACATCGATTCAAGATAAAGCGGAAACAGCGTGACAGCGCGGCGTGTTGCCATGCAATCATAATCGTAAGGACATTGAATATCAAACTATCTTTGGCAAAATAATTAGAGATATATATACGTTTTATTGAAAGGGGGCATGAGTAGACGTTATGACGTACCAGTAGCGATCATTGAGCAAACTTGAAACGAGGCCAATCCTTGCTATAGTGATAAAGCAATAAACCCATTGTATTAGTTCACCGGCCATTCTAACGTCTAGCACAGGGATGTATTAAGTAACTTTCTGAACAGTAAAAAAAACTTTTCCGACTTAGACCCTTTCACTCCGCCTGGCTTTGAACATCATCTGTAGAGACCTTAGATAAAGAAACCTGAGAGACCTTAGACAGATTTCTCAGTCTACGGTAAAGACTAATAATTGGCTCTCATATTTTTCTCTAAAACGTAAAAACGTAAACGGAAAAAACACAAAAATACTGTATAAGCAAATAGTAAAAAATTTAGCATTCACATTTTTATTTGAGAGCCTCCTTGGCGCTTTCGGCGAGTAGCCGACTGTGAAACGTGAGGCCGCGGATTCGTTCCCCGCACCAAAATAAATATTCGTCGTTTGCAAGTCCCTCGTAGTTCCTGATACTCACGACACAAAACTCGTATCATACTGTGGGGTTTGAGCTATGTTTGTGTCTGTTGGGTGTTATTTATTTATTATTTTATTGAACGAGTGGTTATGTAATTATCCTTTGACATCTGTGAACTTAAATTTGTTTAATTTTACTAATATTTCTGTAAAACGTGTACCTACGAGTAACTCAATTCAAATAACTCAGTTTTGTACCAAATACTTTTTCATTATAGTGCGACTTGTTGTTTTAATATAATGTAAGCATAATACGCGTAAGCATAATACAACACTCTGCAATGGAATCAATATACGAGTAGCTGTTGTGCAGTTAGCAACTACAATATTGATTTTGTATACCTATACTAATAATAATACTAAATAATAAAATAAAATAACCTGAATAATTTCGTCTAGATAATAATGACGTAACTCTTTATCATGACCATGGGGTGGCTGGAAGGATTACGGGCTTAAATGATAGAAAGCGTAAATAAAAATGAATTCTAACAAATAATAACACTGACTAAGATTACATTTCGATAGTGATATAGGTACAACTGTTAAGATAATATGCGATGTGTCAACTATAATCTTGTATGTGTATATCATATTTTTACAGCTTTGGTGCAATAATAATGAAAAATGTTTAGTCAATTATAAAACCCTTGATGTTGTTAGTCGCGTCTCGGTTTCAAAGCAGTTAAGATAAGCGTTTTTTATCTATGTAATGAGTAGACCACGGGATCCTTAGTGTCCGCGTTATGGGATATGGCAGATAATCTCCAGGAATGTCGCAGAAATAAGTCAGACAGAAATGCCTAGGCCAGGTCGTACTAACGGTATGATGCTGCGAACGGCCCAAAAACGCTGGCAATTACATATTTAGAGGAAGACATGAGAGCGAAGGAATCGATAAAACTGAGACGCGTAAAATATTATTATTAGTAATCCTACAGTATCTTATAGTAGTAATTTACTACCATTAGATGAAACCTCATTTACAAAGAGAGTTTCATGTACGATATAGGCGAGTATAACAGAAAACTTGGCCTACGACGCCGTACCATATTATTCTCGCTGAGAAATTGCATGACTCAAGCTCGTAAACGAGAGTTTTCTGTAGACATGGCGAGTTTTTTCCAAAGCTGTTACCGTCATTCGATTACGAGAAATATGTATGAAGATAATATGTTTCCAATACAATCTGTTGGGGTCGTTGTACGGATCTACATACATAGTTTCGTAAATACAGATGATGTGACAATAGGGTAATTGACTATGTATAATTTTATACATTATTTTATACTCAACCAACAATAATACGAAAAAGAAACCGTTTTGCGGAAACAGAATTAAAATTGGGTAAAAAATTAGCTGCAGTTCATGTTTTCAAGCAAAACTAGGTTCGTAGCGGCGAAATCTCACTATCTCCCTCGCACGCGTGCACTGTAATGTCGTGACCTGCCTTGTGACGTAAGTTGCCTTGTCGTGCATCCTCTTTTCGTCATTTGATAACTACCCCCTCGAGCAGTTTTGAATGGCTTCAAACTTGTTTATTTTCGACTAGATTGATATAATTCTTTCGATAATAGATTTTAGGGAATGTAACTTATCAATTAAGATATTAACAGTAATGGAGCCGAATACCCTATTATCGAATACGTCACATAAAATTAAATGAGTCAACCAAAAATGTGAAAAATAACAATAATATTTTGCCCTATTTGTATGTATTATACTCCATATATAATTTATAATTATTTAAGCCAGCGATTTGTAAGAAAATGGAGCGTAATGAAAGGTAATCGACAAGACTAGGTAATTGTAAAACATTGTAGACGGCATTAAATTTAATTTATGTACGAGTAACAATAATTGAAGCTAAGAACAATGTTAATAGGTTTGAAAATTATCTGTTTAAACAAAAGGCTAACTGCTCGACTGCCTCGGTGGCGCAGTGTTAATGCGTACCATTACGACTGCTTGTTTTTCTATTACGAAATGCTCAGTATCAGCCTGGAGTCTAGAATTTGTGCCTGGTATGGCGATAGGCTCGCTTCCATCACATCGTGGGACGGAAATACGCTCGGCGAAATGTGGGTGTACTGGTTACACCTCTGCCTACCCCTTCGGGGATTACAGGCGTGAGTGCGTATGTATGATCCTAAAAACAACTAAATCTATTTTAAGAATTCTTCAATTATTGTTTTATTTATATACAAACAACATAACATACATGTTTAATCACCAAGTATATTATAACTAATGTACACAAAATTAGGTCATGTCCTTATTATGAAATTGTTCTAACAATGCCAAGCAGATAATATTGTAATAATAAACTTTAAAAAAATATGATGGTATGTAAAAAAAAGAAAGTGTAATGTTGGGAATAAATTATAGCAATATTTAAGTTTTTTTTGTGTCTTATTCGTTTCTTACATACTTATTTCTATAGGTGGCGCCCAAAGGGTGGGCAAAGGGGGCAGTTACCCCACTAGATTTACAAAACGTCATACCTCCAACATGAAATAACTTGGGTGATATGTGTCCCCCCAGAACACTTTGAATATTGTAGTTAGGTATATTACACAAATCCCTACCATTGAAATCCCTTGAAAATGGCTAGCCTATTGGCTGGCGACACTTGCTTAGTTCTAATTACATGATTGAATTAATATAATGTTGTATTCATTTTGATGATAAGTTTTGATGTCATGACCTGTTCATGGTCAGAACATTCACATTGTATTAATAAATAGTAAATACAATTATTATAAGTTATTTAATAATTATCTAATTTAAATGAAAACTACTTAATAAACTATATAAGCACTATAAAATAGTTTTGTACTTACGAAAACTTCTGTGGTGGTTGTGGGTTGACTTGTGCACTCATTGTTGTAGAATATCAGATCTAAATAAATATAATTAAATCAGTACAAATGGCTACTACTATTGAAAGGTATACATTCATATATGATTGTTAATTTTTTGGCAAACAACACATAAACAACCTACATTCATTATCAAAATAGATTTTTATGACAAAAATAGAGGACGACATTAACATTGGGAAAAATAAATCAATAAGCCATACTAGGCGAATTTGATTACTCAGTTAATAAGTATAAATATTGTAATGTTGCAATTATTTTATTTGATTCATTTCTGTACTTTAAACGTCCACAATAATCTTTTGTATTTAAATAACAAGTACTTTTGCAATATTTTACATGACTACCTAGTTTTACGTAATCAAATTAAACTTACCTTTGTGGGATAGGAATTAAGATTGCCAGAAGTTTACTGTAGTTCACGATTAAACTTTTACAAAAGCATGTTGAATTTAGGTGAGGGATGAAAAATCTACTGAAATGTGAGGCTGGAACGAACACTGACGGTAGAGAAATCTGATTTTGATTGATTGATTAGCTGTTAGCAGAAAGACGTTTGGTATGCAGTGTTGCCATAAAAATTAAAAGGCCGAGTGCAGACTAGATCCATTGTAAATAGTCGATTAAAGTAAACTATAAAAATGAAAACTATGTTATTCATTCCTCATAGAATATTTAAATTAAATTTATCATAGTTTTAATAAGTACTTTTGTTACTGAAAATGTCAGTTACTGAAATCAAAAATATTCTTTAATAAATATGAAGAAAGCAGTAGCTTATAGCCAGTGCCGGATATGGTTTTTTTAATGGCTTTTTATTTTAACGACCTCTTTGTTCTAAATTGGAATTTCCCTGCCAGTGTTCCCTGCCCTAATCGCGCATTTAGCTGACCGAGGCCTTTATTTATCTTCCTGGCCACTGCCTATGGCTTCGGGACGAATGCCTCTGCCTTGATCCTAGAAGTAATGTTAGGTGAAGGGCCCGAAATACATAATCAACGCTCGCCGCAGATTAAGTGGGAACCTATCCAATTAGATAAGCTCCGCTTGTCAAAGGGCTATTAGGTACTATTATTAAACAAAATGAAAAGTATATTCACCCAGAAAACTTTTAAATACATATACGCACTCACGCCTGTAATCCCCAAAGAGGTAGGCAGAGGTGTAACCAGTATACCCACATTTCACCGAGCGTATCTCCGTCCCACGATGTGATAGGGGGCGAGCCTATCGCCATACCGGGCACTAATTCCAGACTCCGGGCTGATACTGAGCATTTCGTAATAGCAAAACCCAATACCACTTTCCCGACCCGGGGATTGTACATTATAATATTCCGTGGTATAACTTGAACGCACGACTAGGTATTGCATGACCATCTAAGGGCTAACCATGAGCTTCAATATTAAAACCAATTAAAGCGAGGAAGTGTTCGTATTTCTCAAAACTATCTCCGTTTTGTTAAATTTCAACAGCACAATTATGTCTCATATCTGCCGTACCTATTGTGAAAGGTGGAAGCGATTGTTTCTAACTCCTAGCTTTAACTGGATCTGTCGAACAATCATTATAGGTATAGGTACATACCTACAACATACATACTTAGAATAATAAATGTGTGTTATTACTCTAAGCTTACCTACATACTCACTTAAGCAGACGATTGTTACGATAACGCTACAAATTAAATAAAATCTTTCGCTAAATGAACCTAGCAACCGATACCAACATCACGAAAAATAATAAGTAGTTAATTAACTGAAGTTCTTTTTATGGAACAAAAAAAACAACATTATAATGAGATTGTGTCTGAAAATTAACTTGCCTAAGTAGCGTACGTCATTATAGTACCTACCTACTTATGAGTACCTACTTACATAATATTATTATGTAGATACTTTTATATAGGTATATATGTAATAGGTAGTCTAAAATATTAAGGTAACTATTTTATTGAATCTTTCTGTTACGTTTCTATGATCGTAATATAGGTGTGGTCTCAAACACAACTTTCGATAACGAGGCTTGATTCTTGAAGGCACCACTTTAATTTTCTGTCAATTACTTAGGTAGTTGTTGAAGGTATCAAATTGTTCCCTTTCTATGATGTTTTTCCGTCTTGAACCATATAAAACGTCCGATATGTTCCCTCTATAGTCACAACATCTGTTGAATCGACTCGACAAACAATACTTACCTACAAAATGAGTTTCAAAACCTTGGTTTGTATCATTCTATTACAATTTCTTTGCTTTTTGGTCAATATAAAATAAGCTCACGGCTTTATCCCCGAAGGGGTAGTCAAAGGTATAACTAGTGCCGCACCTAACTTATTTCCGTCCATAATGTGACGCCTCCTATGCGGACCTATTGCCATATAGGGCACAAATTCCAGTCCCGTGCAATTTAAGTGTGATTTTCCGTATCGAAAATTCAAACACGAATTGTGATTTTCGACTAATGAATTGAATCCAGGACCTCACGGTTCTCAGCCTTAATACGTTGCCACTAGACCAATGAGGCGATTTTGATAGACAAATATATTAATTTCTATTATCTGATACAGGTTTCCGTTCTGTTCGCGCTAGCAGCAGTATCTGCTAGCTCAAAGCCAAACAAAAGAAGTTTGGTTACTTGGGAACCAGCTGGCTGGTCTAGCGCAGGAGGATGGGTGCAGGAACATGGTGAGAATACAATTAGCAAAAAATCCTAAATACATTTTGATTACCATGACGTATGATCAAAGTTTTAGTTTAAATTTAATCTAACTAGGTAGTTTTTTTCTTAAATTATTAGCCCACGACGCGACGGTTTAACTTTAAAGCACGATGCTAAAATAAGGAATGAAATGTTGATAATAAATATACAAATAATTTGTGAATCCTCTTGTAGGCTCTTCAGCCGATTCTAGTTCCGATGTAGCAGGCGCTATTGCTGCTGCAAAAGCTGCGGCTGCTTCAGTTATGGCAGCACAACATGAAGTGTCAGCAGCAAAACATGCCGCTTTGCAACAGCAGAGCGTTGCTAGTGGTAAGGAGGCGGCGGCTGCACACGCTGCTCATAAAAGGTATGAACACATCAATTGTATCGCTATTGAAGGTTTTTATTTTGCAAATTGGGCTTTCTTTGGAAAATTCTTAATTTTCTTTAATGTAGGTAATACATACATACGCACTCACGCCTGTAATCCTCGAAGGGGTAGGCAGAGGTGTAACCAGTACACCCACATTTCGCCGAGCGTATCCCCGTCCCTTATGTGATAGGGGGCGAGCCTATCGCCATATGTAGGTAATAGCTTTAGAAAATTACCCATGAGTACAATTATTGTTGGTAGAGCCACGTTTTGAGTGCTAGAACTACGCTGTAAACAGTTTTGTTTACAGCATGAATGGGCCGGCTCGTTACCACTGTCTTACAGAAAACCGACGTAGAGTAGCAACTTACTGCTGTGTTTCGTACGATGAGTGAGATATACGGAAGGCCAAATCCCCCTCCCCTTCCCAATCTCTTTCCCTTAACGTTGGCAACGCGCCCATGATTCTTCTTGTCTTGTGGGCGTACATGGGCGGTGGAGATTACTTACCATCAGGTGACCCACTTGCTCGTTTGTCGGCCTACGCCATAAAAAGAAATCTGCATGTAATTGTAGTCACGTATCATGGCTTATAATGCTATAAGCAAAAATATGATTTTATATGTTGCACTTAAAATTATTAGCGAAGAAGCAGCACGAAATGCTCGCGCGCATGCATTAGAGGCAGCTCAGTCCGCAGTACAGGCGCAGGCGCAACTTGCCGCCGCCAAGGCTCGAGTTGCAGTTGCCCAAAAAATCGCTGCATCCAGGGAAGCCGCTGCTGCTAAAGCTATACAAAAGGCAGCTAGCAGTCAAGCTGCTAGACTTCAAAGTGCTGGTAATATAAACACCTACTTATAATTCCATTCTTTGATATTTGATTATATTATTTAGCGGTAGTATTAAATTCGTCCTGATGCGAGAGGATCGATCTCGCGATCTCCTCTCTTCACTACCGGTTATGTAACTTCAGGAATATAAAAATGACAGCTATATCAAATAACGACTACTATAATATGTACTAGTGTTACTATGTTCTTTCAAGTGCCTAGTCTCTTTATCAAAGCAATCATACGATATACTAAACGTATCACACTACACAATTCAAAAGTACTTAGGTTCAGTCAAAGAAGTCTCACTACCATAGCGCCACTAACATTCCTTCGCATTTTCGCAGACATAGAAGCACTGAAATTGTCGGTGATCCAAAGTTCTGGTGCGGCAGGCGCAGCTGGGGCAGCCCAACACGCTGCCACAGCCGCCGCAGCTGCCCTCCGGCCCCAAGTACCTGACTGGAATGCCAAGCCATGGGCTTCTAACTGGAATCCATCTACTGGACCTTGGGCTTGGTCTTAGAACTATATGATTCAGAATCTTTGTAATAATTACAAAAACCACAATTGATACGAAAATAGACTTCCCTACTGACTTTGATAAGAATGTTATAATAGTTTTAGTGAATCATGATATTTTTACGCTTACAGCTTTTACATTATGTAGCTTTATTTTGCTAATGTCTAGAATAATGTATAGACTGTATACTATAGAGTAAGAAAAGTTCGTTTTGCGTAGCTGCCGTAGTGCAAGAATATTTGATCTTAGTTTTCTAGTTAGTAGATAAGTAGGTATTAAAAATATTACGACTATGACTTAATTACAATAATTTAATCGTTAATAAATGCGTTGTTTTTTATATTTATTACTTTTAATTTATCCTGTAATCGCTCCTGAAATAAGTACTTCAGTATTCCACTCTGCTACATCAAGTTGCTTCTTTAGATATTCCTTTACTATCTAATAAAATTACGTAATCCCGAATTGATTGAGCTCCGCACGCCTGCGCCCTGAACTCTCTACAGGAGATGAAGCTCCATCTACAGCTTTTTCACAGCATCTCGTCCTTGTGTTTTATCTCGTACAATTTTCGGTTTTCCAAGCGATTTTACAAAATATAAACATGGAGCCCTGAACAGTAATCAACAAAACAGGCAAGTTTGTCGTGATTTGTTAAAAGGTAGTGAAAACTAAGTTTATGGAGAGTACATTTAAAACTGTCATATTTCAACCACAATTTCGACCCGTAACGACGTATTTATCCCTATTTTTGACCCTCCAACAAAAATTAGTGGTATAAGTTTGACCCATTTAAACGAATGGACGTATTTGAAGACGGATTTTTCTATTTGAAAGCCATAACACTTTATGGGGTCAGAATCAAAATTTTTGTTATTGTCGCATTTCAGAATGAATCTCTACATTTTTCTGATCCTGGCCTGGTCTAGTCAGGGATCGGCAGACATAGACAGACGAAGATTTTCAAATCCAACCTACTACAATGTAGGTGGTGTACTCTCTAGCAATGAATCTATAGCTTTCTTCAAGTACACCATTTCGGTGAGTAAAATAACTTTATATTTTTTTTTACCATGATCAAAATTACTTATCAATCGTCATGGTCGACTGTGAAACGGAGGCCGCCGCGGTCGAATCACACATGTATTTTTCACTGTTTTTGAGTAATATTTGTTTCGAGTCTATCTAGTTACATGTGGTTCCAGGAAATAGCCCATACTAGTGTGTATCATTGATATATTTTGTTTCATAAATATTTTTACTCTGATATTTTAGAATTTGAACTTTAAAGACCAGTACGTTCCCCGAGGAGTCACCTACCATGATTATTCTATACTGATGGATCCAAATCCAATCAAAACTGCACTTAACGTTTGCAAGGACCTTATTGCTCATAGAGTAAGTACGACTCTAATTTTCATCTTCATAATCAGTAAGTGGTTATCTATACAAAATTCTGTTGATATTCAAGGTCTACGCAGTAATCGTGTCCCATCCTCTTACTGGTGACTTGTCACCAGCAGCAGTGTCCTACACAAGTGGATTCTATCACATACCCGTGATCGGAATATCGTCCAGAGACTCAGCATTTTCAGATAAAAATATTCATGTCTCATTCTTGCGAACTGTGCCGCCTTACTCCCATCAGGCGGATGTGTGGGTCGACGTGCTTAAGCATTTCAATTACATGAAAGTTATCGTCATACATAGCTCCGATACTGACGGCAGGGCTATTTTGGGGAGGTAAGTTGTGCAATTTAACGTTTTTTTGTAGATCGACCTGAGTTCTCGGGCATTATTGTAAAACAAAGATAATAAAAATGAAGATAGAGTATTATTCAACTATAGGTAGAATGAAGATGAAAGTTGTGCCGAATTCAGTATTTTGTATCACTTGAACTATGTTATTTTTTAATACCAGAGGCTGGTAACCGGGCACCTTAGTCACCATATTGTAACTGATATCCAGAGCCCAATTATAGAAGTTTCTTCTTACAGATTCCAAACAACGTCACAAAGTATTGACGAAGATGTGGATCGTAAAGTAGTGGTAGAGCAAGTTATAGAGTTTGAGCCTGGGCTAGATGCATTCGGAGATAGATTGTTGGATGTTAAGAGTGCTCAAGCTAGGGTCTTTCTTATGTACGCCAGGTAAGTATCGGATTTATTTTATTATTGATTCAACTAGATTATAAATATGTTAATAATTCGCTCGCAGTAAGACAGACGCTGAAATAATATTTCGAGATGCAACTTACTTGAATATGACTGCGGCTGGATACGTCTGGATGGTGACAGAACAAGCTCTGGACGCTGCTAATGCACCTGAAGGTTTACTTGGATTACGTTTAGTTAATGCAACCAACGAACATGCTCACATACAGGACTCTATGTAAGTAAAAATATTTTAATACAAAAGTAATGTACCTACTTGAAGCAATGATTGATATCATTAATATTTAATTTTGTAGCTACGTTTTAGCATCGGCAATTCGTGACATGAATACGTCGGAAGAAATTCACGCACCGCCTTCGGACTGTGATAACTCAGGTTCTATTTGGACAACTGGTCGACTTTTATTTGATTACATCAGAAAGCAACGTTTGGAAAATGGGGCTACGGGATATGTATCTTTTGATGACCACGGTGACAGAGTTTTCGCTGAATACGATATGGTAAATGTGAGGGCACAAGGTGAACATGTTGCAGTAGGCAAATACTTCTACTCTAGGGTAAGTAGTAGTATATTATTATTTCATGGAAGTTTGTGCCTTTAATCGTTTCAATAAACTATCAAACAGGAGTCACAAAAAATGCGACTTGAATTAAAAGAACATGAAATTATTTGGATGGGTCGCAGCACTTCTAAGCCAGAAGGATTTATGATACCGACTCACCTGAAGGTATTTGGAATCAATGCACCTAAATAATATTTGTCAAAAGTTCCTAAACTAAATTCTGAGTGTTATTTTAATCCAGGTGTTAACAATAGAAGAAAAACCATTTGTGTACACGCGTAGAGTAGAGGATATCAGCGATTGTACTGTTGATGAGATTTTTTGTCCTCATTATAATGCTTCTGAAGACACAGGTAAAAGACATTGTTACTTTGCTTTTAACCATATTTTAACTAGACCTCTTTACTAACGTATGTTCCTCCTTCCAGATGATTTATATTGCTGCAAAGGATTTTGTATGGACCTTCTGAAATACCTATCGAAATCCATCAACTTCACATTTTCACTGGCTCTATCACCAGACGGGCAATTCGGAAATTATATAATAAAGAACCTTAGTGTTCCTGGTTCGAAAAAGGAATGGACTGGACTAATCGGTAGACACGTAGGTAATTAATTGGTGCTATGTATTTTTGTTCATTAAATGTGCTCATATCTTAATCCTTCATCAACAGGAGAATTAGTTTACGAGCGCGCCGATATGATTGTTGCTCCATTAACGATAAACCCTGAACGTGCTGAATTTATTGAATTTAGCAAACCTTTCAAGTATCAAGGGATAACTATATTAGAGAAAAAGGTACGCTGGAATATTGATATAAGAATATAATATAAAAAACATACCTTTGATCACTTTTTCATTTACAGCCCTCCCGTTCTTCAACACTGGTGTCATTCTTGCAACCATTTTCTAACACGCTTTGGATTCTGGTGATGGTATCGGTACATGTTGTTGCTCTTGTGCTTTACCTGCTGGACAGGTTCTCACCATTTGGAAGGTTCAAGCTTGCTAACATCGATGGAACTGAGGAAGACGCATTAAACCTTTCCAGCGCTATTTGGTTTGCTTGGGGGGTACTTTTGAACAGTGGAATCGGTGAAGGTAATATCTTGAAATATTGTTACACGGTTTCTTTACTCTATTCTACATTTTTATATTTTTAGGTACTCCTCGAAGCTTTTCAGCCAGAGTTCTTGGTATGGTTTGGGCAGGATTTGCAATGATCATCGTTGCTTCTTACACTGCTAACTTGGCTGCTTTCCTTGTACTTGAACGACCTAAAACCAAACTAACTGGTATCAACGACGCAAGGGTAAATAGTACTTTCATGTATATAATTAAATGAATAACTTAACAAGCTGTGTACTTAACTGTAGTCGGTAACATGTTTATGTGAAGTTTTATCCCACATTTGTTTTTTTTTCAGTTACGAAACACTATGGAGAATCTCACTTGCGCAACCGTTAAAGGATCAGCTGTTGACATGTATTTTCGAAGACAGGTGGAGTTATCGAATATGTACCGCACCATGGAGGCAAATAATTATGATAATGCTGAACAAGCAATTCAAGATGTGAAAAATGGGTAAGTGTTCCCTAAATTGTTATGATGTTTGTTGACCGTTACAGGTCCTTCTAAATTAAGGTATGGTTGATAACAACGGCTCATTACTCAAGTTTTGATATCGAACGTAAGGTAACCCAGTTTTGATTTCAGAAAGCTAATGGCATTCATCTGGGACTCATCGCGACTCGAGTTCGAAGCAGCACAGGATTGTGAACTTGTAACAGCGGGGGAGTTGTTCGGCCGCTCTGGTTACGGAGTTGGCTTACAAAAAGGATCCCCGTGGGCGGACCTGGTTACATTAGCCATATTGGATTTTCATGAGAGTATGTAGCATTGGACAATAAAACGTTGAAGTTCTTACATTGGACAAATTCCAAACGGCTTTCATTTATTGGCAGGTGGTATAATGGAATCACTAGACAATCAATGGATTTTACGAAACAATATGTTACATTGTGAGGAAAACGAAAAAACGCCAAATACATTGGGATTGAAAAATATGGCTGGCGTATTCATTCTCGTTTTAGCTGGTATTATCGGAGGAATAGTACTCATTGTCATCGAGGTGGTTTACAAACGACACCAGATCAAGAAACAAAAAAGATTGGAGATTGCAAGACACGCTGCCGACAGATGGCGCGGCGCCGTTGAGGTAAACAAAGCCAAGGCTGAAGCCGTGGCTGAAGCTATAGCCGTGGACCACTACAAACAACAATTAGAGAGCAAAATGTAACGTTGTAGATGATCCATGTGGCGACTGTTAAATGATCATGTAGGTCAGGGATAGCGAACCATTTCATGGTCACAATGTAGTCACTTGCTTAAATGTAGCTGTAGGCGCTCGTAATCTTAATTTACTTATTCCCAAGCGTACCGGCGGTTCGCCATCCCCGATGTAAGTATGGAAATATTGTTAATAACCAATATTTAATCTTTTCAAATTATAATAAATGTTTCATACTCATTTAGATTCTTGATTTCAATCACAATAAGTCCCCGCTTCTCTTTAATGGACGCTCATCATTGGACACGGTAATTGTATATATGTTTTTGGAAGTAGATCTGCGTTTAGACCGTTACGGTGTTTTATGTGGTCATGTTTCAGAAACGAAAATCCCTACGTGCTTCCATTTTGCCGTCGCAGCGACGAGCGAAGTCGAACGGTGTGAAAGAAGCCGGCAGCATAAGTTTGGCCGTGGACCGTGGGGCGAGAAGACGCGACGAGCCAAGAGTACCAAGATATCTCCCTGCCTATACTCCCGATGTTTCACATCTCGTGGTCTAAATCAGTAGAATATGCAGTACTACGATTAAAATTATGCGCTCACGGAATCTTCATTTTTACCAATTTTATTGGTACGAACACGCGATGTCCGGATTTCTAGCCCTTGTGCTGACAAAAAAAGTACATAATCTAATATTATAACTGCTCTATACTGCATTATCATGACCTGCCTTGATGGAAAAAAATAAAGATTGCCGAAGAGAATAATTTAACTCTTAAATCAATGTGTGTTGTTCGTCGTAGATATGTGAATTTTAACGTGCTACAACATATAGATAAAATGATAAAGATTAGTGATAACATTTCCATGACATACGTTATCACAAGTACCTATCTACTATCGTTTGTGATTTGAAGTTTGTGGTGTACGTTACAAAGATAGTTTTTGTCTAATCAAGCCTCGACGTTGCAAGTCTTGCAACTTGCTATAATGCCTCCGGTCTTATTCTGTATGATCGCCCAAACCCGTAACGCACTTGTTTTACGTTAACTTCGTGAAATAAGGGGTATAAAATCAGCACCGAATGGCATTCTCTATAAGCCAATTTTAAATATTAAAACAAGCATGTTACGCACCTTAATGCGTTTATGTAATTTAACATTTACTTAGATAACATCACTCAACGCCAATTTCACTAAGTTAACGCGACACGTTCGCGTTACAAGTACGGTCATAGAGTATAAAGCCACTGATTTACACAAGAAGAGTTTTTGCACAAGAAATCTCGTTTACAAGGCTGCATCATGTGATTCGAGAGAGAGAATCGTAAGATACGGTCCGTATACGAGTTTTCTGTTGTATCCTGGCCGAAGTCGTACAACACGCTCACCTCGTCTAAATCAGGCTTAAACCGACTTATATTTTACACAGGGTAGATAGGCCAATATTAAATTGGAAATATGGTCAAATTACTTAAAACAGTTGTGAGTTTTAAGGCACTAAATTGTTGATGTAGTTAGGTATAAATTGATGTATTTATTCGATATGCACTATTTATCTCGAAGTTAAATATATACAAATTGATGTTGTGAAATGTATCGAAATCATCGAATAGGTACTAGCATCTAGAATTTAATTATGAATGTCCGTCGTGTTATATAACTTTGAAGTCAATGTGAAAATCATTGTACAATAGATTCTAACGTGCGAAACTTTCTTTAAATATCATGAGGAATTTTGTTACTTTTGTACATACTCATTTAAAATCGAGAATTTGTTATACATAATAAAAAGTTTCTTTACACATAATACATTTAATTTCCTTGCATAATTAATATTTGGGTAAATCTTGGCCAGTAAATGAAAAACTCCTTCCAACACATCTATATATTTACATAAGAATTTTTAACATTGCCATAACAGAAAATACACTTGTACCTTATTTTATAAGGGCTAAGGTTTTATAAGTCCCTTCTGCGTCTGCTAAAGCAAGCCAAAATACCATATTGCCAGGTAGAACACTAGGTAGGAATGTGTTGTGAGGCTGTAAGGTTGACGCTTAACACCACACTGCGGCCAGCCAAATCATTACCTCGATTTGAGTGGAAACAGCATGGGATGCTGCCGTCAAGTGACAACCTTACAGTCTTCAATGCTTCCTACATCAGCCGATAAACAGGTAAACACGATATATATATTAACATTCAGAACATTAAATATGGAAGATTTGAAACGCAATTGTTATACACGTTAACCATCTACCACTGAAACTGTCATTGTGCTATAATACTGTATCAGTTAGGTGCCGTAATTTCTATGAAATACTTATCTATTTCACCTAAAAGTGGTAACGTCTTAACTGTTCTCAAATCCTATTAACTACATACTCTAAATACATAGATATCGTGCTATACGAATGAATTGTAATTATAAAACATTTTACATGTAGCATTAACGTTACGTGGCGAAACTAATGTACAGCCGAGTCAACAATGACATACCGAGAATCAGAAATTCACATGATCACAATTGTACGTCTGCTGTTAACGGGACCATTCATCAAAACATACTAATACAGATATAATTGTACGCATTTTTACCATATTATATATTAATTAGGCAAAAGAAAACACTTATTAATATTATATTAATTCTACATATTATGAAATTTAAATATGTTGTTAGTAACGAGTGAATATAGGTCACCGTTGGTGCTTAGTCGGTGAATTTACGGTTCGGGTTACGTCCGAAGAGGGCGTTACGTATCTCGGGCAGGAGCTGTTGGGCGATCAGCTCCAGGCGGGACTCCAGGGTGTTGCTGATCTGTAACGATGGAAACAGACAATAGTACATGTTGTTCATGCTATAAAATGAAAGCATAAAAAAACTGAAACTGCGGAAAAGTAACGGCTTTTATGGTCGAGAATATAGCTATGATGTTTCAAAATGGAGGTGGACATAAATCGATGTGATGTCGCAAGTGGTATCGCAATCATGCCGTCTTATTGTTTTGTGCGTATCGATAGTACACTACTTTAATACAGAAACAGTATCAACTCGTAATATTTTAAATGTACCAGTGAGGAAGAGTGAGTGTAGTAGGAAAAGTTGTCTCCTTCATACGGCTGCAGCGTAATGACAGTGACGTCACTCCTGCGTAGCCATTTTTTTTTTCTTTTATTTGACAATCACTCATTTTTTTCATTCTTGAATAGCGTCCAGCTTAATTTTAAGCAGAACTTATGTATATTAAAATTTTAGGTCACATTCGTTTTTGAAAATAATGAAACAAAAACCCTATTATCGTACCTTTATGCGTCCCTTGGCAGTAATAAGCTCGATACCACCGCAGGTATCCTGGGGAAGGAAGTGCTCGTTGTCGATCTTGAGCACAACATCCTTCTTGATCTTTGCCTTGTAATCATGTTGGGCTCTGCCCAGCAGAGATTCAACCAGAGCTTTGTCGGCTTGTCGCACGCGGAGGGTTACTGTAGGCTCAACCAGCTAAAAACATACTTTCTTTATTTATAAAAAGTAAACTGTGTCGAGTTTTCGATCCGAAACATCACACATCCCCTCACATCTCTTCAGGCATGCAGGTGGGAATGTATGGAAAGGTAAATAATTTATACTATAGAACATTCACTTTAGTTCTATTAAATTTAATTTCAATTTAATTTAACTTCAATTCAATCACTCCAATACAAATACAAGTATATAATATATTTAAGAATTAATACACTCCATAAAAAAGTGTATAATATTTATTTTTTTATTTTTATTTTAAATGAATATATTTTTATGAATCTATTTAGTATTGACACCAGACACCATTTACGGAACAAACATAATGTTATATGCAACCATTAATTATTTCATTATTTAAATATGCATCTGTATTTTTTATACAACCTTTAGAGCTACAGGGTTTTTGTTAGAATTTAAACAGAAAATTCAATCTTAATTTTTAGGATTCCATACACAAAGGTTGCCACTCACCTGCTATTATTTACCCCACACCTGTTTCTATCCTATATTTAGAGGGCTCTATCTTTTTAATTATAATAGGTAGCCCACTGAAATTTACACAGAATATATGTTGCTATGACTGATATCCTAACATATACCTAATAAAATAACAAACATCAATATTTAAGGGTGTCGACATATTTTGTGAACGTTTGGTGTGTCAGTGCCAGTCTGAATAACCAACTCAACAGTCAGCGGTGCCTATTTTTTATCAGTTGGTTCATAAAGTCTATTCCTGTCATGATTCTATTTAAAGGAAGAAGAATGAACCTTATTGAAAAAGGTCCCTTGTAGGTTAGTTTTTAAGGCATGCTAGATTCTGACTCAATTTTACTGACCTGGAAGAGTGCCTGCACGATGAGTGTGACAAGCAGTTCCGAGTACAGTTTGGTGTCTTTGGGTACCTCAGCCAGGCGCTTGCGGGCCTCGTCCAGTACATTACGTACGTGGTCTTCACGTACTTTGAGCACCTTCAGACGGGCCTGGTTCAGCATGTTGGACGATTGGCTATGGACAATAGAAACAATCTATTTATGTTTGTAAAATACAAAACTATTAAATTATTATGTTTCATTATTCCATATTTGCACTAAAAACATGTGATAAAATATGTTGTAGAATATGTTTTGTTGATGTTTTTGTTTGTACTCCCAAAAAAATTTAACTAAATTAAAAATTTCATTGTTTTGTCTAACATGTTTTTCTAAATAACAGGGTTTTATGTGAATGTTTTGTTAACATACATATATGACAAATAAATTTTGAGTTAGACATAAAAATTGTTATCTTGACTTTAATATGAAAGATAACTTTAATATTGTCTAGTATTGGAATATTAAGTATTGTCAATTTTACTGTGATTATATTCATGTCAAAAAAAGACCACTAAATTACAAGGATTTATTGATCTTGCTAAAAAATCACTAATTCAAAGATAAATGCTATTATACTCAACAGTTTGTGCGAAATTTTCATTTATACCACCTACAAAAAAGAGGGATGCCATTTGTCTGCCTGTGGCATTGTAGTGCCTAAATAAATCGATTATTTTGAATGTAGTTTTTTTAGTTGTAATTTATTATCGTTATTATCGGCAGATCAAAATCTGTATTTTTTTAGTTTTTTTTAAAATAAATATACATACTTAAACATGTTAAAATATTTAACTACTTTCACACTTGAAATCAAAACATAATGTGTAATAATTAACCATAAATCAGTCCTGTAATTAAGCCTGTTGCAGGGCACATTCATAGTCAATGAGAAGGGTGAGGTAGTTTTAGTACACTATAGTATAGTTGATAGTGACCATACATTGAAAATATTTCAACCAAAACCCGTGACCAGTATGAACTTAAGACATAATTGTTATGAGGCACTGTCTTTCTATATGTGGGTTATTATATTTTTACAAGATTGCTGCATGCAGATTTATGTTTTTACATGACTAGTTAAAACATAATGAGTGAAAATAACAAAATAAGAACTAGAAAATGTTACTTCAAGTGTGTATAAGCATATATTAAGATAGTCATGGATTTATACAAGATATAAGAAGAAAAAATTAACACGTTAAATCATTTTCAGATGAACCTTGAAGTCACATGACTCCCAACTGTATGTATATTTGATATTACTGATAATGTACTGATTTTTTTTTAATTCTATCAGGCACATCAGACTTGGCATACTCATAGAATAGTGGATTAATTTAAATTAATTAAATAGGATAAATAAAACAAACTGAAATGAAAACTTGTTTCTAGACATGTTTTACACATGATAATATGTTTTAAATATGCCCAGGTTTACATAACCTTATTATTTCATCTCAAAGTGGTATATGAATGAATGTAGACCAAGGCTTTAGCGGCACATGATTCTCATGTGACAAAGTTTTAATAGGTATTTATGAATTGAAATTTGTGACCCATAAAGAGAATACTTTCCAAGATTTTTTTACGTCAAAGTCGTAGACATATACTTATTTCGGTATACAGTGTGAGTGCTGCTGATAAAAAAGAAACCTTACATCTTTTTTTGGAGTTCTACTTGTTTCTCTTTCTTTTCATAGTACTCCATGATCTTAAGGCGTTGCTGTTGAACCAGACGGCCCTTTTCGATGTTAAATTCTTCCTCCGCCTTAGCATCGATTTCTTCGGCCTTTTCATTGGCCTCTTGTTCGATGAAGGCCATCATATGCTTGATCTAGGGAACAAAGTAGAATCTTAGGTAAGAATCAGTCATTTCATCCGTTGTACTGATGATATATGCATTACAAACGCTTATGAGCCAGTTACTTGGCGTCCGCTAAGTGCTACATCTACGATCAATTATCTCGACAAACTCATGTCGGCAGAATGTTCGTAAAAGTTCATAAATTGGTGTTTTCAATATACATACCTGCTTTTGAACATCGGCATCGCTGAGCGCCATGGCTGTAGGTTAATATTTAGCACCACTAACACGAAAAACAACCGATAAAGAGCCAGAAAAGTAAAAACTGGCTCGAGAAGGTACGTCGACGCCTATCAGACGTGCTCCTTCATTGAACAATCATATGATCCCGGTGTTGCCAACTAAACTATTCTACATACTGAAGCATAAACAATATAACTTCAAGTTTGCTTGAGAAGACAAAAACGTAACTATAAATTAATAAAGTGTGTCTTCTTTAGTTCACTACATTTGATATGCCCGTGCATTTAAGTTTTTCATAGCTTCCACCATAAATCCCATCAATTTCACTTAATTTTATGTGCAGTAGTAATCAGCAAAGTAACCAGTAATAATGAGTGGCAGACGACAGTGCACATCGTAACATAACCGATTATTAACCGATGACAAAAATGGAGGAAGCTCTGAATTCATCGCGTTTTTTAATGTATATATTATACATATAAATGAGGTAATATAGTTTTCTTATACATATACGCACTCACGCCAGTAATCCCCGAAAGAGTAGGCAGAGGTGTAACCAGTACACCCACATTTCGCCGAGCGTATTTCCGTCCCTTATGTGATAGGGCCGAGCCTATTGCCATAGTTTTCTTATACTGTAAATAAAGAAGGATGCTTTATGTTTCTTTTGGTTTTCATTAATAAAATTATTTGCCAAATGCGACGTATAGATGGACCAACCTAACTATGAAATGGCAGAAATGGAATTACAGACAGTGTTAGTGGAATTATCCCTGATTTGGTGGGTTGACCCGCCGCGCCGCTAGTGTGTAAATTTTACTATCTAATTAACTACTCAGTGGAAAAGAATGCCTTAATCCCCTTAATCCACTAAACAAACAAATGAACTTGTCTAGGTTTTCGGATCATGGGTATACAATAGGGTAGTTGACTAGATATTTTTTATTATTTAAATCAATAAGTTACGTTACTCAAAATCTATTTCAGAAAGAATTTTATAAATCGGACCAAAAATAAATAAGTTAGAAGCCATTCAAATCCTGTAGAAGGGGTAATTGTCAAATGACAGACAACGCAACCTTTGACGTCACTGTGTAAAATGTTCATTATGGTGCACGCGTGCAAGCGAGATAGTGAGATATCCCTACTACGCACCCACTTTTCCTCATACCAACATTTAAAGTCATAACTGCGGGCACATTTCTGAACCAATTTTGATTGTGATTTAATAAAAAGGTTTTTTATGCGTATCATTTTCTGTTGCTTATAAAATAATGTATAAAATTCAATATAGGAAACTACCCTAATAGGGTAGTTTAATATACAGCCGATTTTTTTTGGAAATGAAGTTTCTGACGTTGGGGATATATTTTTGGTATCCTGAAAGTCACTTTGATAATTTCTGGAACTTGGCTGAAAATAAACGAATTACCTAATGTGAAATATGTGTCTCATAACATCTGCAATATCCCTTTTATTGAATGATTATTCGTAAAATGGCAATACTGAAGCGAACAGAGCGACGCTCTTCAATTCACAGTTAAGTCTTTACATTGGTACATCTATAGGTTTAATTTATTCTGATTTATCATGATATACAACAGAATCATAAAATTAATTGTTGATGATATAACGATACACTGCGCTGCTGTATTAGTTAAGTTTATTGACTAGCTTTTGCTCGTGATTCCGCCCGTGTTAATGTCTTTCTCGGGTTAAAAAGTAGCCTACGGCCGAATCCAGCTAATGATCTGTCTGTGTGCCAAATTTCCTATAAGTAAGACCGTTCTGCCGTTAAGATGTGATTGATTAACAAATATCCTATTCACAAAGCCAAAAACTTGTATCATCTAAACTTAAAAAAATGTTTATTAGGATTTAAGAAATAATGTTATCAGTTTATTTTGATGACTCGGTTGTACATCAATAATGTCAAGCATTTCGTACTCATGAAAGCTTACTTAGCATAGCATACATTTTAAATTCTTGTAATTAAATAAACTTTGTCACATAATGGAAATTCAATTAATTTAAAAAGATCTAGAATATCGAAATTACATATTCTTTGGTAAAAATATTGAGGGTGCCATCGAAATAAGTTATGAGGGTACATTAAAAATAATTTATTAACAAATCAGATGACCCTCTGGCCCCCTATTTAAATAAATATTTTCAAGCATTAATAATGAAAAAACGGTCATCAAGCAGACACAACAGCATTTCTCAAGATGATCAAGTTAGTAAGAATGTGTATAAAAGCTGTATCTCAAAAATTTTAGTGTTTTACGTTTGAAACTTTTGGAATGAGCAGAGACAACTTAAAATACAATCAGTTTTGTGCAATCGTATGATTTCTATTTTATTGTGGTAATATTATATTTTCAAGGAAATAAAAAGTCAAGAATATGTCTAAATAAATTTATTTAAGCCTATTTAATAGATATTGTTCTTCTACCGCTATTACTTTTATTTTGAAAATATCTCTTATATTTAATTTATTAATAATTTTTGATTATGCCGCAATAAATACGATTATTAGATCTGTGACTCAAAATAATTACAAATTTCCGTTCGCATTAAACAATATGGCCGTCAGTTGTTTAGGGTAATGTGGCGTTCGACAAAACCGAGTGAAATTACTAGATTAATTATTAGTGCTATAAAGATGTATAAAATATACAACAATTTATAGCAGTGTTTAATGCAGAGACATCCATTCGTGTTTTTTTAGTTGGTGTATAAAATTTTGAATGCATAGAAATCATTGTCAAAATTGGACAGTCAACAAACTTTTGTTTATTTTACTCGAAGGAACTCATCTATTTTGGCTGAAAATACCTGATTATGAACCATCGATATTACTCTTGAAATAGTGGAACAGGGACTGTCGCCGACACATTAGGTAAATATTGACATTTTATGAAGAAAATGAGTATTCAGAAACAGCAGGGTCGCCATTGTTTGACAGAGGACACAAATTTCATGATAATGTAGTGCCTATTGACCAATTGTAAATATTTTGTAACCATTGGATTTATGGGACGTTATCTCCTGTTGCATTATGCACATCTTTATTCTGCTTAATGGAGCACAGGCTACCTGTATTCTTTTGTTTTTTGCTGTTCAAGCACAAACTAGTATTATAGGCAAAGTAGTTATATCTTTTTGTATGATAATATTTACATAAGCTGTTGTTTTGTATCAATCGTTTACGTGTTTATTTCACAGTATTATGAGTAGATTTGTATGTGTTAAGGTGTTATTAAAAACCTTGGGGGAAGTTGTGACAGTGATTATGAATGAAGGTTGCTTAGAAACAGATGCAACAATATGTGACTAACCTAATCAACATACAATTTTACTCTAACAGACTATGTTATCCTAAAGAATAATGTTTGCTAAATAAACAATATTCATAAAGATACAACCTAATTTACTTTAAAACAGATATGTAAATCTATACAGCAAGAAAATAAATTTGTATTCGTTCACAGTGTGTTATGAAAGTTACCTTTGGACAAAGTGAACTAGATAGTATGAAGAACTCTGATTGAATTCTTATTATTTATTGATATTTTTTTTAATGGAATTTTTTTGATTTGAATTTTCTGTATAATTTCATGAAAACCTTTTTATAAATAACAATTTTCTAGGATTATTATAAACTGTTTTTTTTTCAATATATAGCAGTAAATTTTGTATTCATAATATATTTAAGGGAACACATGGAGTAAAAACTTAGTACAATATTTTGACTTTGGTAGAATAAATTATAAGTTAACTTCATTTGAAGAAAATAATTATTTTTACATTAAGTGATCCTAATGCTAAACAATGCCACTTTCCCATATCCAATATTTTCCCAGCTTGTAATAATGGTTGTAAGCTGACTAAATTAACAGTTATAAAGCCTCTCGTCTATTCTATTATTTATATCTGAAACTAGCTCTACCCATGGCAAGTGGGATTTTCCCAGTATAATATACAACCAGCTGGTAAAATTCATAGAAATAAAGCATCATTAATACATGTAATTTGTGTTGATCACTCGATTGCAGGTTATGGCAAACTTGAACTTCCAGCAAGCACCTCGAAGCCTAGCAAGTGGTGGTGTGGGCGGTGTCGGTGGCGTTGGCGGACGCGTCAGTTCGGGGCTGGTTGGCGGAGTCTCCGGACATGTGACACCAACATTCGGCGGCGCGCTGTCGCCCGGCCGCGGTTCTACGGCGATGCCGGGCGGCGCTCCGCCGTCTATGGCTTCGCGAGCCACACTCTTCGGCCAGCGAGCGTTTGCCGATCGGAGGGTACAGATGCCTACCACTTTATCGCAACCTAATTCTAATTCTATGGTAAGTTTTCTGTGATCAGGATATGAAAAGATGAGTGTTATGATTAAGTTCACTCAACTAATGAGCAGATTTGAATGCCTTATTTTATGCGAAAGCTGGTTTAGTTTTATGTCAGTCTAAATAGTGATTTGAATAATGTAATAATGAAAGGTCTAAATATCATATTTAAAAGATTTATCAATTTTTTTACTATTTCAAAAATTGATAAATCTTTTAAATATGATATTTAGACCTTTTGAAAGGTGAAGTTTTACAACTCTTTGATTTGATTGACCTAATATTCCCTGAAAATATAGGGTACATTCAAATTCACTCAATGTCTCAATTGATTAAGTAACTTATTTCAAACATTGCTTCAGTCAAGTATGAGCAACTTGTCCCGGTTCAACGCGAGCAATAACTACCACTCTGTGTTTGGCGAGGGCGGAGACACATCGACACCTCCACTGCTGGATCTCAGCGAGTTCCCGTCACTGACGGCGCGCGGTGCTGGCGATCAAGCACCTGCAGCCGCTCCACCGCCACCTGGCTCTAAACCTTACGGTGAGATCATGTTCCGTCTCTATTGCCCTATAACATTATATTATTATATGATTAGTAAATTCATAATTTTTAAGAGTCAATATAACGCATTTCGCAACATTTATGAACTTTTTTTAATCATATATTTAAATTAAGCTGATAAACGTATGTCTTTATATGAACTTTAATTTGTAGAGTAGTAGTTTTAAAGTACAATTCAAAGCTGAGTTTCGCAAAGCGGCAACATGTGACGCTCTCCTGATGCGGTAAAACAATAGCAACAACAGTCAGGCATGATGTGTGAATGCACACGATTGACGAGAGTGAGGAGGGTATAAGTGAGGTTGTGTAACGGACAGTGGGTATGGTGAAGCAGCCGACGTCGGAGCAGTCGGAGTTCACGATGTCGTCGGAGGACTTCCCCGCGCTGCCGGGCACGTCGGCGGGCGGCGCGGCGGGTGCGGGCGGCGCGGCGGGTGTGGGCGGCGCGGCGGGGCTGGCGGGCGCGGCGGCGGGCCTCGGACTCGCAGCGCCCGCCTCCACTGACCTCGTGCACGTGCCCGACAAAGCGCGCAAGGGCATACAGACCTCCCCAGAAGGTATGTCAACACCATCAATAATACACAATAAGGATCTAAATAGATACTGTATAACTATTTTTATTAAGCTGTCTATACATCTATCTTGACGAACGAAAAAGGGCCAACGGGGTTTTTGTTACATACTGTATACTTCAGTCTATATGAAAATAACAATTTAACTATATACACCTATGTTGACAGTGCAATACACATTAGTTATAGTGGATATTTGGATATTGCTGAAGATGTTGCAACGGGAATTAGTTAAATATACAGTGTCTATCTAAATCCTCAGCCTGCGTCTATCATCTATAATAAAACTATATTTAACTATATCTATCATCTACAATAATATAAACAGAATTCTCCAAAAATACAAAATTATGACACTACAAATCCGGTAAACATGCATGTAGATTATTTATACTAATTTGTCTATAATATTAGTAATTATAAAATGCATGCTCAGTTTATGTTGTGGATGTGTAGTTAGATTTGATGTTATAATTGATATAATATTATCTTACATCAAATTGTTTTTCCCCAAAGTTGTCAGTCAAGGAGCACATACGGATCTATATGGTGTGTATAGTATCATTACATTGGCGGTATATTAAAGTGCTTCATATTAAATAGAGCCACTTTAATGTATTACCATCATTTACATTACTGTTTGGTTGAGAAAGTATACTAATTGTGTGATATGTTTGTAGGTAAAGTGACAAATATCCCAGAGACAATGATTCCCAATCAGTTCGGTATAGTGGGGTTACTGACGTTTATACGAGCGGCGGAATCGGATCCCAGTCTCGTGTCGCTAGCTCTCGGACAGGACTTGACGGCACTCGGTTTAAATCTAAATTCACCGGACAATCTTTATTTGACTTTCGCTGGCCCTTGGGCGGACACGCCGTGCAGGTGAGATGGCTTTAAATTAATAATAATACTTATACTCAAACCCGGTTTTTGAAAGGCTGAACAATGTAAAATTAACTAATCATATTATGTCAATTCTCATGTCAAGTCAAAATTGACTTGCTAGAAGCATGGTCACTTATAAATAAATAATTAAATACCCTCGACAGTCACACACATAGTCCTGACCCCACTCTAGGTTAACCTGTATTGTGGGTATCAGGAACTAAGAAGGGCTTGCGGTCCTACAACACCCAGACCTGATAAAAATATTTATACAAGCCTTTGATTTAACACACATGTTAGTTAACATAGCTTTCAAATTAATATGAAAATTCGTATGTCATAAGTTATTAGAGAGCCATCAGATTTTTCACTAAATAATGTTTCAGCAACACAGTTGACAGTGGTGTCAAAATTAAAGTTCTGTTACTTGAATGTTGATTTGATCAGCCTTTCAGAAACCGCGTGTTAGAGTCAACATAACAAACTGTTATGATGATAAATGTGTATACAAGCACTATTTTCGATTGCTTTATCAAACAATTCATTACAAAAAAAATATTAATTTACTACATCCGATCTGAATTCCAGAAATTTCGGATGGAAATAGGCGATACTATTTGCATGAAGGGTTGCTGGCAAGATCCTAATTCCATTTTCCGAAGTCGAGAATACCTCCAGTTCGGATCATAATCAAATTGATCCATATAAATATCTACTTTGGAATAATTTATTATGGATGACTATTCATTTTGATAGACAGATGACAGATCTACAAATAATATTTTTAGGTTAATTTAAAAATGTTTTATATTCCAGACCACAGGATATGGACTACCACGTGCCTCCGGAATATTTAATAAATGGTTCAATAAGAGAAAAGTTGGCGCCGCTACGACTGAATCGATATAAGGAAGATCTATTATTTTACTTGTTTTACTGTTTTGTCGGTGACGTGCTGCAGATAGCGGCTGCGTCAGAACTGTAAGTATTGTTATATAATAAACAACTCAGTATGGGTTACCCGAAATATTATACTGTGGACAGTTTCCATCTGACCGCATCTAATTTTGTAGAAGCTGTCTCTGTATGTTTAACAGCTTTCAACAGTGCCATACTTTTGCAGATATAATCGCGAATGGCGATATCACATGGAGGAGAAGGTGTGGATCTCTCAAGCGCCCGGTATGCCGATGGTGGAAAAAACATCGACGTACGAGCGCGGCACCTACTACTTCTTTGATGCGCATAATTGGCGCAAGGTAATTCAAATTTTATAGATAAATCAGTTCATTTGCAAATCTTGCTATGTTTGCGTGAGCTTGTTAATATGTTTTTAATTTTGTTTGGGACTGACGCATCAGCCAACATAGTATACATTTAATTTAAAAGTGAACTCATGCCGTTCTTGTCTCTGTATGAAAACATTGCAAGATGTACAAGAAAAAATAGTCGAATTGCCTATACATATTATCCAATTAGGATATTCCTACACCATGCACAATCGATCAACGTCGATCGATGTCATTCAGTCGAACCGTATCAGCCGATAAATTACTGAGTCATTCCGCATCGTTGAACGACTTTGGTTGGGCCACGTTAGGTAAGTGTGGTAACCTCCTTAAACACATGAATGTATAGCCTGCCTAGAATTTTATTAGAATATTGCTAATGAAATATAATGTAGGACAGGACATAGGTCCAATAATACCGGTAAGCCGTAATATTTTCGAATTATCAATCGGTATTTTTTCAAAACGATATGTTTTATAATATACTAAGGTTAATCAAATGTTGAGCCTATATAATATCTATATAAATTATATTCAATTTTCGTTTTATCGAATGCTATACTGATTCTTTGTAAAAATACCAATACCTTTTTGAATTTCCATAATGACCAGCGGATGGAAAACTAGAACAGGCAGTCATAATCGTAGGATGTAAATGTATAATAGAACAAGTTGAAACATTAGTGATGAGAATAAATGTATCTTATTTCTTTTTCTTCAACCAAAAATGAATTATCTCTTTCCATTTTGTTATTGCGACAATTACACTAACATAGACAAAATTGAACATGAGGCAAACTAGTAACATGCATTTTAGTCTTGTTAAAATGAAATGAAATTACTAGAATTGTCAATATGATCGTTAGTTTCGTATGAAGGTGTAATTGGCACGCTTTTTATTTTAATGTTAGGTCTGTTTCCTATTATGTTTGTGGTCTCAACACATGTAATGAGTTATGATGTATATAATATAATGTACAATTGGAAATATGGTTGTTGCAGGTTGCGAAAGAATTCCACCTCGACTACAGCAAGCTAGAGGGACGGCCGCAGCTGCCGCCGCATGTACTCACCTAGCGACTCTCACACACCTATTGTAGTTTTGTTATATAAAAAGTACAAGTTTAAAACACCACCTTTTATTTCTCCCATACCTTAATTTACACGGAAAATTACGAGAATATTACAGAATACTTGTTACGAGGTCGCATCATATGATTCTCTGTCAAATTGTATGCAGCGCCCACAAACGAGAGTGCCTTTATTATGCGATGAACTATGTCTAAATGTGGCTCTATGTTCCGACCATAGATAATACACTTATAACTCACAAAATGTTACTTTCTGTTTGTAACTGTTTACGTATTGCATCCGATTCGAAGACAGGAAAAAAACTCGATTTCGGAAAACGAAATTAGTTTTTAGTACGCCAGGTCCTTCATACAAATAGTACTATGGCTACATCGGACATAACATATAATATGTTTACTTATACAACGTGTTACAGAAAGGTGATATCATATTTAAAACATGCTAATTTTAATCACTCGTTTAACGACGATCGATAAAATTGATCACATCCCTATAAATTGAGTGAAGTGCTTAAATTATGAATGCTGGATTGAGACAAAATCTTGGCTGTTGTATCATTTAGTGTAGTCCAAAGTGGCAAGTCCAATATCGACATATAACTTATTGCATTGGATAAAAAAGAAAACATTATATTTGTCTGATGCAATGCAATCGGATTATTAGGATTTCGCCTTACGTCGGTAAAATACTTATATCGTACATTATATGTTGCTTAAATTTGACCACACCTTTCTGTAACTGGTATATTATACATGTCGGGATTAGCTCAGACATCAGAAGGCCAATTCTCGTAATTTTAAACGTTCTAAATATCATTCAGATCTAGTCTCAGCGTCAAGAAAGTTGCAAATGGCATTCTCTTAAACCAATAATCAACGTCAAATGTGAACATAAATTGTAATGAGATTGAATGTACAATAAAAGTCGACTAAAGCCAAAACGGTATAATGCTACTGCTAATGCTAGGTGCATTTAACGTTGATTATTGATTTAAGAGAATGCCATTTGCAACTTTCTTGACGCTGAGATTAGATCGGAATGATATTTTGAACGTTTAAAATTACGAGAATTGGCCTTCAGAAGTAAAACAGTAGGATAGGTACGGTTATATAAATCGTTTTACTAATTTAAACCTTATCAATGACTCAATAAATGAGCCAACACTAAATCGGCAATAGTTGTATACTAGGTACAATATATTAACAGTAAATCAAGATTTTACAGAAGCCAAATAGTTAGCAAGAGTACCGACTAATAGCAGTGAGGGAGGCAGAGACAGCAGTCCGTGCACCAAGACGCATCCGTTAGAAATGCGTGCCGATACAACGAAGCGGCCTGTTTTTACTCTCCAAGCGTAGTGGGAGGTGGGTGCCGTGGGGGCGATGACGTCCGGTGCACGCCTTGCTGCTAGCGCATTATATCGCTGTCTCTTTCTTGCACTTAATCTCAACTACCGCTGTCATACACATTGTTACACTAAACACATAATATTTTGGTGAACCGGCTTCATGTAAATTACATGTACAAGGAAAACATGTAAATGAAAGTACGGCCGTGATATCAACATGTAAGTTTTGTGCTGGTGATAGGGTCAGTAAAAAATAATGCAAATAGTATAGCGTCGAACATACTTTATTTGTAGAATTTCATGTAGACTCAATATTTTTCTAATAATTGCTATTATAATACATCTAGAATTGATAAGAAATATGAAATCGAAGCAAACATTCACGTAATCACATGTTAAAAAGCAGTCTGGTCCATACTTGATTCTCATGTATTGCTATCAATTATTGTATTATGTGATGAAATAAAATAAAATGCTAATATAAAAAGACCAATGCACACTGAGGCTGATTGAAAGGGCTTATAATCTGTCATTTTGCATAAACAGTGAAATACTACTAGAGCGGCAAATTTCTACTGGAATAAAAGTTTGTAGGAAGATTAATTTTAGATTATGGCTCCAATAATGTTCGATGATTTCGCAAATGTCAAGTATTAAATAACCTACTATAAATAAAGCCTTTGTTACAAAGCAAATAAGGGCTGTTATTCATGTATAAAAATAAAGGCCATTTTGCGCTAAAGACTCCTGCCCTCTTTTTTTAAATTCATTCATTTCAGCTTTTATGCGCCCATTGCAGGGCATAAGAATGCCCCCTTAGAATGAAACATTCAAAAACGAAACGTTCCATCACTTCGTCAGTTTTGTATCATATAATGTCACACGTTAGTCTTTAGACCAAACAGAAATGGCACGAACGTTCGTGCCGTGTTTTTACTCCACATTCTAACCCCGCTGAAGTGTTAGACTTCAAAATGGGGAAGATCATGGGTTGCCACTTGGCCCGTCTCAATGTGCAATGGTCCAGTAACTTATCCTAAAGTATCAGCTTAACCACGACGAAAAGTACTTTTCTGGGCCAAAAACATTTAGTAATGGGATATCTATAATAGGACCTAAACTAATATAATAATTGGAGTAATGAAGAAACTTTCAGTCTACGTCATCAGTGCTGTGCGAGTTGCTGGCTTCTGTCTTTGTTTCTGAAGTTGAACCTGCATTCTCTTTCATTGTAGGCTCTTCATCGTTTTTGCCAGGTACCCACAGGCCAGCCGCAATACATCTGTTCAAGAAATAGATTGCTTCTTGCTCAGGCATCTTGGCTATGGTGGCTTGGAGCATTGGCACGTCTTGCGCGTCAAAGCATTTTTTCAATTCCTATGAAAAAATTAATAAACTATTAGATTATACATCAAAATTAATACAAACATATCTAAGACTTTCTTAGGTACCCACACTTCTTATATATGCAATTACAGTGCCATACAATTTGATACAAATTACATTGCTACAATTCCGTAATTCCGTGTCAATTATTTGTTTTATTTCGTTTATTTGACTGCCTCGGTGGCGCAGTTGTAATGCGTACGGGTTACGATTGAGGCCAACGCTGAGGTCTTGGGTTCGATCCCCGGGTCGAGTAAAGAGGTATTGGGTTTTTCTATTACGAAATGCTCAGTATCAGCCCGGAGTCTGGAATTTGTGCCCGGTATGGCCTATGATAGGCTCGCCCCTATCACATAAGGGACGGAGATACGCTCTGCGAAATGTGGGTGTACTAGTTAAACCTCTGCCTACCCCTTCGGGGATTACAGGCCAGAGTGCGTATGTATGTGTCAATTATCAAAAATATCTTATACTAGTTTTTCTGTTCCTCAATTTCGGTTCGTCAATTAATCTTGACACGGGATGGAGCGCAGCATATTAGTAATAAAACAACAATATCGTGTTTGGAACACCGAACTCTGCTCTCATACCCAAATAGAGGATGTTAGTAAAAAGGTCGCCAAACTTAAATAGGACTGGGTTGGGCCTACCTATGCCTATACCTGTCGAGTTATATGTAGGCATGGGCAACCACAGAATGTGGAAAGGCAACAGTGCAGGTCAAAGATTAAAGATTCAAAGATACGCAACAGTGGAATGTGTGGTAAAAAGTTGTGGGGCCTTTGCCCAGGAATGGGACACCTGAAACTCATAATAAAATAATATTATTGGGACATATTCTATCATCATTTCTGCCCATGGGTTGATACAGAACAGCCTAGACCAACATCTCCAGAGGTTCTCAATTGGTTGTTGGATCAACATGGACATGGCATGCATTGTGAGGAGGTTTCTTACCACCAGTGGCTTGGGTCACGTCATTTGGGCCTCGCCATTGGAGAGTGATGTAGTTTATATTTTTAAATGTAATATTATTATCTTAAAACATAAAAGAACCTTTGTACTGTACAAAATAATAAAAAAAATACTTGCATCAGGCAACTCCTCATATACTTCTACTGGGTCGAGTCCGCCGGGTCCGAGCCGCGCTTGCTTCTCTTCCTCTTCCTGTTCCCTGATCGCCTCCTGGATCTTCTCGGCTGCACGCTTCGTGATCCGGGCCTTAAACTGCTCCAACTCATCATCAAACGAGTCTTTGTAAGCTTTCTCAGCCACTTGGATTCTGAAAAATATGAATATAATTTCTTTCTATTTAACCATAAAATGTGAACAATATGAGTATTTATTTAGGTTTTGGAAGTTGCTGAGGAATAAATGTTTAGCAACATGTACTTTTTTTTTTGTAAATAGCACAGTCAATTTCTATAGCTAAGTTGTCAATAAAAAACATTCACTTTTAACTCGGAAACATGTCAGGAAATACTTCGTCATGGACATTTATCCATAGGCTCTTGAGATTAAATATGTTTTAAAGCTAATAATAGCATGGCCAGCCCTACCATAATATGGGCGGAATGAGCGACCACTACAAGCGGCCAACTTGGAGTAGGCGATTGAACTTCCTCAGATTTCAAACTTTCCCCACATCAAACCAAACTTTTAGATCATTTTTAGGGCAAGCAGCACCATATTTTTCGGTCCGTCCTAATCCAGAATCAGCCAGTACAGTGAGTCACAGACCATCTTTAAAAGTAATTTATCTCAGTAAATATTTTCAATATCAAAAACATACAGAACTTTATATTATGGGGAGAATAATACTAGATTATTTTAATGTGGTATTAGATATAGATTTATTATATATTTCCATATATTTTATATTAGTTTCTCCGCAATTTACTGCCCTCCAAAACATAAAATAAATGCTGATATGTTCACAGATTACTTTGCCCAGCTGGGAAATCGCTTTGTAGCGGGTGGGGACTTGAACGCGAAGCATATGAGTTGGGGCTCCAGACTCACCACAACAAGAGGCAGACAACTGAAAACAAGCATAGATGGAAATAGACTTATAGTATTATCCTCCTCTGAACCTACATACTGGCCCACTGACCCTAACAAAACCCCGGACCTCCTCGACTGCTTTATAATTAAAGGTTTATCAAGACACTACCTTAAGGCTGGATCTTGTTACGACAGCACCTCAGACCATACCCCAGTTATTTTAACGATGAGCACAATGTTGATAGAAAACGATCCTATAATAACACTTACCACTAAGCATACTGATTAGGGATCATTGCGGCACTACATTGATTCTAACATACAGTTAAAAGTGCCATTAAAAACACCAGATGAGATAGAAGAGGCTACAAAATATATCACAATACTAATTCAAAAGGCATGTTGGATCCACACTCCGACAGTAAAAAAAAATACCGAGCACTTTAACTATCCATTGGATATCAGGACAACACTTCTCGAAAAGCGAAAACTTCGAAGAATCTGGCATCAGAGTCGACTAGCTGTTGATCGAACTATATTTAATAGGGCTGCCAACAATCTAAAAGAAATGTTGTATGAGTGGCACAACAAAACTTTGGAAGATAGATTAGAGTCATTAACAGCAAATGCGTCACCCTAACTATTCACTGTGGAAGTTTACGAAAAACTATAATAGACCGCAAAATGCAAAGCCCCCGCTCAAAACTGCCACAGAATGGGCGCGAACATCAGAAGAGAAAGTGCAAGCATTTGCTCAGCACCTGGAGCAAGTCTTCACACCAAATTCACCCATAGATTCCCATAATGAGGACCACGTTAATAGGGTTCTAGAACAAGACTTCCAAATGTCACCACCTCCACGCCCTATTACAGTACGTGAAGTCTGGAGAATCATCACAAAGCTACAGGATAGGAAAGCTCCTGGATATGATCTTCTCACCAAAGAAATACTGAAACAACTACCAAGAAAAGCTATAGTGTTCCTAACATTTCTATTTAATAGCATACTAAGAATTCAGTACTTTCCACTGGCATGGAAAGTTTCTAGAGTAATCATGATCCATAAGGTGGGTAAACCTCCCAACGAAGTTTCGTCATATAGACCCATAAGCCTGCTGCCAATCCTGTCCAAAGTGTTTGAGAAACTCATTATGTACAGAATACAGCCGATCCTAAAGGAAGCCAATGTCATTCCCGATCACCAATTTGGCTTCAGACAAGAGCATTCTACTATCGAGCAAGTCCATAGAGTTTGCGACAAAATACGAAATAGTCTGGAAGATAAGTTATACTGCTCCTCGGCGTTTTTGGACATCCAACAGGCCTTTAACAGGGTGTGGCACAAAGGTTTACTGTACAAACTAAAAATCAACCTTCCACATCAATATTACTCATTGCTGAAATCTTATCTCACGGAAAGAATATTTCAGGTAAAAGAAGCGAATAGCGAATCAAAATTCTACGATATAACAGCCGGAGTCCCACAAGGATCAGTTCTGCGACCGGTTCTGTACACCATATACACTGCAGACCTACCACAGGTCAATGGTGTTATTACAGCAACATTTGCTGATGACACAGCAATACTGGCGAGCCATTCAGATCCAGCTGTGGCATCACATATACTACAAGAGGGTCTAGACAAAATAACTACTTGGCTACAGAAATGGCGAATAAAAGCCAGTGCTAGTAAATCAGTCCATGTCACCTTTACGCTACGAAAAGGAGATTGCCCACCCGTCCACCTTGAGAATACTACTCTACCTCACCGAGACCATGTCAAATACCTAGGTCTCCACCTCGATCGTCGTTTAACTTGGAAACAACATATCAAGTCCAAAAGGCAGGAACTTAATATTCGATATAAGAATCTACATTGGATTCTGGGCCGAAATAGTAAACTAAGAACAGATAATAAGCTCTTAATCTACAAGGCGATCCTCAAGTCAGTTTGGCTGTATGGTATCCAGTTATGGGGTAGTGCTTGCAACTCAAATATAAGTATCATACAGAGAATGCAGAATGTTATTTTGCATACTCTTAGTGGTGTACCTTGGTTCGTCACGAATTCTGAAATCCATAAAGAACTAAACATGGAAACTGTAATGGAGGAAATCCTAAAAACAAAAACTGGATATCAAGTCAGGCTGGAGAGCCATCCGAATGACTTAGTTGCTTCACTAAAAACCAGAAGCTATACCAAAAGGCTGAAAAGAAAAGACATCATATAAGTTCACGCACTGCGGGGCTTAAATAGCAAAATGGAGTAGATGGCTCACTGGAGTCACGCTCTTCCTGTCAACGTGGTCCTTCAACTCACCTGCTAAATGTAAAAATATACTGATCGCAGATTGACCATAAAAAAAAAAAAAAAATATTTTGCTGGAAAACCTAAATAAATAAATAACTGTGCACATACTTGGCAAAGAATGATCCGACACAGGCTCTTGGGTCAACATCCAATTGCTTGGACAGTTCAAGTATGTACTGCATGCATATTGTCTGATGTGCAACATGAGCCATCAAATCATGTTTCTGAAACACAACAGGATTAATTCACTAACAGCTATATCCAATAAACAATCTTAATTTGATTATCTAGATTGATCTTTGAATTCAATCAATGAAACTAAGTAATTTGTAGTTGTGACCTTCAAACTGTAGTCCTGGGTGACTCATTTGTACATACTTATAAAACAGTTTGTGTGTGTCGCAGTTGACTGTGTTAATTCATTGATGAATTAACAAGAATTTATGCCAGTAACTCCACAGGGGAGGCCAAAGTGCAACTAATACAGCCACATAGTCTGCCAACCTTATAATATTCTATAGTAGGTGGTAATCAATCATCATTTAGAGTGCAAATACTAATACTTGGCAACTCTCAAGTGATTTTTCAAACATGAAAATTCAACCAGATTGATGGGTTTAAACCAAGAACTTAACCAATTTCCCAGCAATAAGTACACAGTCATTATCATTATCGGAGTTAGGCAATGTTTCAGATTTACAATATTTATTATAAAATAATGCCATGTATTTATTGTGATAATTGATGCATAATATTATGTGGCTCAACATATAGCTGAACATGTCAAACTAGGCTGAACAAATCTCTTTTCATTATAAGACAATTCCTCACCTCTTCCATTTCCAAGTTGATACACCAAATGACAAGGTAATTAGCAGTCTCCTCACACACCAACTGGTTATGATCCTGCAGGAATTTCTTAGAATCATCATATTTTCTCAACATACCAAACTGTTTCAAAAATTTCTCATTATCTTTGATAAACTTTTTCATATTGGCTTCTTTTTCCTCTTCAGTCAAGTTCTCGCCCTTGGACCGCGGTGGTTTCGTATTGATGACTGTTTTTGTGAAGCCGGGTTCGCTGATCGTGTCGACATTCCACGGCATCTGTTTATCTTTCTTTCTAAGGTCGTCATCCTTTTTTTTAATCGCCTTTTCTTCCGCCTCTAATTCCGCCAGAACTTTTTTTAAGGACCCGAGATCAGTGCTATTGGTCTCGCTTTCAGCTAACTTTTTGCGCGTTTCCGCCAAACGCCTTAGATTTTCCCGTTTCTTTTGTTCATGTTCTTCTTTCTCACGACGGAGTTCCTCCATACGCTCCACGCGCGCTTGATGTCTCCAGCGGAACAGAGACGGCGTGTCGATATTAGGATGTGTTTCGTCTTCATCGTCTGAAATCTAGAAAACCGAACAAAGATAGATTCGTAGCTACATTGGTGATAGACGTTTAAAACGTTACAAATAAGAAAAAGTACCAACCTCAATATCTTTCCACTTGCTATAGTCCACCATTGTTTTTTAAAAAACAAAATGCAATTTAACTTAATGGATAAATATTACAAAAATTGTTTCCAGAAACTCACAGTTTTTTTTTTTATATAGTTCGCTCAAAGGACAGGCTATAGTATTTCGACCAAACTGCCTAGTCTTACGTGAAGTTACGTGTAAAAAAATAATTAAATCTCGCTTCTCGTCTTCTCTTGACACAATCAGTGAGTGAGTGTTGCCAGTTTTATTTAGAATAATTTGCATGTCCTACCACTCCTACCATCGCGTCCTATAATAATTATTATTTTACGAATATTCGGTTACGGGGCCAGACATGGACACTATACACTTTACAGTATGTAACAAAAACCCTGTCTTTCTATGTCATGTCGTGAAGATGGGCATATTGATAGCTTAATAAAATAGCTAAATAAAAAAAAACAGAAGCGAGATAATAATCTTACACAGGTAGCTTAAAAAAATGAACATTATATAAAAAAAAAAAAAACTGAAAAATGATGAACAGTTGACTCATGTGACGTACTGACGTAGCCGGGCGCGCATGCGGCGCGGCGCGTTTGATGCACGTAGACGCCGACGACGTATGTGCTTCTTTAGGATGGTAATACCATTATGGTATAATCTTAAAGTACTAAGACATATTCTATGGATATACCTACTATCGTCACAGCACACAGGTTCTTTCAGGTGTTAATTTATGTGATTTAATGAAGTATGATTACGAGTTTAAAAATATGTTGTAGGTATTTGATTAAAAACAAGTATAATGTACATATTAGTGTTTTGTGTTGGTACAACAAGTACAACTGATAACAACTTTTAAGAGGCTCGTCAGTCTGTATTAAGCCAAATTGATAGATGGAAGACCCAAGAATGATGTCTTTATAATGCTTCTAGAGGAACATCCTCTTATATCGTCCTCCTATAGGTACCTATATCATCTTCAGCACACAGGCTCTTTCAGTTGTTAATTTGTGTATAAATTACAAGTTACGTACGTATGTCCGGAGAATTATGTACACATTGTTCAAGTTTAATAAAAAAAAGTGTCGTTCAAAATAATAGTAATGTGATCAATCTTATCGCTCATAATAAACGAGTGATTATAATTAATTGAAGTTTGTATGAAACTTTTATATGGAACGGAATACGACTGTGATATAAGCGCAAAAATGTATTGTTTTAACTATTGAAATACGAGTTTCACACTTTTGGAAAATTCCACTTCTCACTCACAGTATGAAATGCAAAAGCAAGCATGTCGGTTTTCTATGAGACAGTGGTACAATCCGATTCAGCCGGCGCGGCGCGGCGAATCCATAATGCACAGATTAACTATTAGTAGCTAGCTACCATAATGTAGACAAAACTGTCTATAGCCGACTATAGCGTGAATCTACCATTTTGTCCTGGTCCGATTTTCGAAGGAATAAGTAATAATATGTAAGGTCAGGTATATATAGTACAAGAGTTTATTTATCCGTATTATTACATATATTAAATAGTGTTCCGGGAATTGAGTTGTGTTTTTGGTATAGTGATAGCCGATGTCGGAATATATTCTTAATTAAAATAAATAATAATTATCCCCAACAATTATTTTTTTTCTTTTCGCCAGTGTTATAATAGCCGTCATGATTGTAGTAGTAGTAGCATCTGCAACTGATGATTTAGCTTTGGATCCTGTTCCCCTCATTACTGTTTTATTACAAAATATAATGATTATTAATGATCTATTAAAATTAATTCTTCTTTTTTCTTCTCGCTAGTGTTGTCAAAATAGTCGTCATGACCGTAGTAGTGGTATGTCCTGTAACTGATGATGTAGCGTTGGAGACCTGTTCATCGTCATTACTGTCCCATGAAGGGGTTTCATCTGGAATACTGATTTGGAATTGTAACAGGACCACTAGATATGTAACCATAGTAGTGAGTAACTGTAAGAAAAAGCAACACCATAATATAGATATACCTACCTAATACCATGTATAGATAAGAGATGCTGGAGTCTGTCTGTCTGACTCTTAGTTAGGTGGTAGGTCCCTAGTATGCGAAAAGCCGTCTGGGTCTTGACTATTTCTATCGTCAAGCAGCAGTGTTTCAGCTCCGTTGTGTTTCGGTTTGAAGGACATTGAAGCCAGTGAAACTACTTGGCATAACGAGACTAAACACGTCTTGTCGCGGAGTACCTAACGAGTGCAGTGCAGGGCCATGCAGTAGGTACTTTGTAATTAAAATTTTAAGTAGTGGTTGCTACTGTTTATGGGCAGGCGTGTCGCATACGACCAGCCAAGAGGGCTCGTTACGAGATCTCGTCTTTTAGCGGAACAAAAAAAGATAGAGTAGGTTCACTACTCCAGTTTTTCTAATATTAGGGGGTTCTTTACAGGTTTTTAGCAACGTATTCATGTGTCCGCTGTTTTCATACTATTTGACCAACTTGCATAGTTAACTCTCTATTAAAAAAGGCACAATGTCTATGAAAGTACCGATTTAAACAGCGTCCTGTTGACGTCGAAGAATCCTCCAAGACTCATTTGCGAGGGGTTCATTTCAGTAGCGCGTAGAAACATATTCACTTCAGTTTGTGCATCAGTGTTCATCCAAGACAATTCTACCATCAGTAGTTTCTTTTGGAAAGTTGTTCTAACCTGTGAACATAATATTTAAACGTTTTAACTATAAAAATAATTTTGGGAATGTTTATTGTTAGAATTTATTTTATAATGATTTTTATTTATGACTGCCTCGGTGGCGCAGTTGTAATGCGTACGAGGTACGACTGCTGTGCTGAGGTCTCGGGTTCGATCCCCGAGTCGGGTAAACGTGATATTGCGTTTTTCTATTACAAGATGTTCAGTATCTGCCCGGAGTCTGGAATTGTGCCCGGTATGGTGATAAGCTCGCCCCTTATCACATCATGGGACGGAAATAACCTCGGCGAAATGTGGGTGTGCATACTGGCTAAACCTATGCCTACCCCTTCTCAGAATACAGGCGTGAGAGCGTTTAAAGGTTTGTTAATTATTAACTTTATCTTTTTTTCTTAATCAATGGGTTTATAATAATTTATTCGTTTTGCAAATGTACTCACATTATGAGAAGCATAGTGCGCTTCATCGCAAATGAAGAACAACAGAAATATGCTGCAGACTGCAGTCAACGCCAGTCCGATATCTTTGATACCAAACCCCTCCGATATCTGGCTCAGTAAGCCATATATGGATAATGTTATAATAAGGAATAGGTATAGATTAACAAAAGTGAATGTGTAACTGTTAGCGAGGCCAGTTTCCCGCGTCAACTTGCTTAAACGAAGCCATAGAGCTCGATACTCTGCGACTTTGCCAGCTGGTCCAATGTTCCGGAGCGCCTAAAACATAAATGGACTTTTTACACGAGGCCATCTAAGACAAGTCAGGACATTGAAATAGCCATTTATTCATATACTAGCTTTTGCTCGCGGCTCCGCCCGCGTGAATGGCCTTTTCCGGAATAAAATGTAGCCTATGTCCTAATCCAGGTCATGGTCTACCTGTGCGGCAAATATCATCATAAACCATTAAGGCGTTCGGCGTGATGGATTAACAAACATCCAAATTCACAAACATCCAAACTTTCACATTTATAATAGTCGTTTAGAAATAGGCAAAGCGGTGGTACCAACCCAGACGGCCTCTCGCATACGAGAAACTCACCACCTAGTAAAGGCTACCAACAAAATCGCGGTGGTGATGTCTACTGCTTAGGACCGCACATATGAAATGTAAAAGCAAATTAAAGTTACTCGCATAGGTAGAACTATCTAGTTGAACCGTTTAATTAAAGTGGTTTAACTCTTTTTCGTCGACCGTTAAATGTTCTTATAACTTACGTAATAAACCTTAGTGAGTTAAAGTTTTACATAGTTTATCTCTCGAGTATCGTATGTTAATGTTGGTGCTGAAAGTTTGAGATTTCTATCATATTATCGAATGCATACCTGCTGAAAATCCTCAGCGACTACGTTGGCACAAACGCTAAGCGTTTCACAAAGTAAGTACCAATATCCACCTAAAATATAAGTGAGAATTTCCAAGAAAACGTAAGGTATAATTTGCATTGCTTTGAAGTGGACCATAGTTACGTGTGTGACGATTACGGAACTCGTCGATAGAATCGGGATTATGACTGCGATTATTAGCGCCTTTTTGTAGAGTTTTATCTGTAAACATCTGCCTGATAGATCTTTGTAGGCCACCTGAAAAACGAACACATGTTACTTTTTACTCCCCACCAAAAAGGCGTGTTATAAGTTTGACCCTTTTGTTTGTCTGTGACACCATAGCGCATATACGAATGGACCGATTTGAATATGGTTTTAAACTTGTAATCGTCGTGGTTATTGGCTATGTTTTAAGAGATTCTGTTTAGCTATGTTCGCTATATGGCTGACCGGCCGTGGAACTTACCAGTTATTTAAGACAAGATAAAATATTAAACTACCAAATTACATCAGCTGCTATGATTTATTTGTGTAATAAACTTACAAATATTAAAACTTTGACATCCATACTACGGGATATAAACATAACACACAAAAAAAATATTTATATAAGGTTAAGGTGAAACTCTTGAAACAAAATGAAATACATAGACGTTTTAGTAGGTATCAGTTTAACGGATCGCCTTTTATTTGACATCAGGGGTTTGGAAAAAAATACTAAGTTTCGGATTCCGAGCAGCAGCTGTGAAGGATGAAAGACGAAAACTTGTTAAAAACATGTGGGAGAATTGGACAAAAGTTTAAGCTATTTAGTTATAAGATTCGACTGATCTACTGTTCTCGTAGTAGATTATACCGCATACATTTTAGGTAAACAGCGCGTTGTATTGCGCAGTGTGTGAATTTTGCATCAGTATACTGAAGTTAAAAAAAAATTGCCATGCGTTTATTGATATCCGTTGAGAATTTTCCAATATACGGTTATCTTCATTCAATTGAAATGGGATCATCTCGGAAATATCTTTCAAGCAAAAAAAAACTACTCATCCAAATCGGCGCAACACGACGTAGTTATGCCTGATTTTTATAGCATAGGCCGGCAAACGGGCAAGTGGGTTACCTGATGGTAAGTGATCTCCACCGCCCATGTACGCCCACAATACTAAAAGAAATGGGTGCGTTGCCGACCTTAAAGGAAAGGGATGATTAAGGGATTGGGAAGGGGAGGGGGTTTGTGCCTCCGGATATCTTACTCACCGTACGAATTGCAATAGCAAACCGTTACTTACTTTGCTTGAGACAGTGTTAACAACCCGGTCGAGCCGGCCTATTCATGCTGTATACGAAACTGTCTATAGCGTGGCTCTACAACTTTGAAGTCGTTAAATTAAAAAATTAAGTAACGAATATTTACCTCAAAATCAACCCATCCATTGAGTACGCCAGCAATTTTCTTCGTCTCGTACCATAGTAATGGTACTACTAACATGGGGAACAAATAAACAGTAAACAAGTATTCTATCACAGCTTCCTCGAACTTTCCTTCAGCCGAACGAAGAATCTGTACTTTGTGTAGAGACAAGTACAAAACATAGCTGATTAGTGCAATGTAAATTACGAGAGAATATACCAAAGACGGCGACGCAATATGGAATTGATTTACGCCCGGCGATGGTCTGGTTAAAGGAAGGGCGCCCATAAGTCGAAGAACAGTAAACACTGGCTTTATATTCTCGTACACAATGTCCTTGCTGATATGAGGGTCTAATATAAGATTATTTTTCATAGGAACAACAGCATTCGGCGACACAGGTTTTGGAGTCCGCGCTGGTGTCACATCAAGAAATATCATTTTATTCTTCGGCTTGTCATCCATTCTCGGTGGGAAGCCATTTGGTATCCCATGCGTCATGAACAAACTGTTACTTGTATAGAAAGTCATCTAGTTAGTCACGGGTTTACGAACGACTGAGCAATTTTGATAGTTAACATTGACTGAGTTCAGCAGAGGAGGAAGGTAATGACTGGGTGGAGTCAGGTCATCTTTCAAAACTTGACAAGTTGATTGCAGCTACGTAAGCGTTACGAATTTACGTTAAAATTTCAACGCGCACTTCACCTTGAATGAGACCTTAGTAATTTGTTTCTACTGGCTTGTTCATTAATATATTCATACATAGGGGAGACCGAGGAGGGTTGTGACAATTTTTACTTTAATTGGTATATCTCAATACAAAAATGACCTACGTCTATTAGCTCTTCAACTCAATACAGCTAGTCTATCCACCATGTGAACCATATATAATAAATAAATAAAAGTATTGAGGATCCATGACAAAACTGATGAAAACTGAAACAATCCCCTTGTCACAACTCTCCTCTCTACCGAGGTAAGTTGTGACAGACATCGAGGTAAGTTGTGACAACTCCGTTTTTGTTGATTTTGATGAAATATATACAATGTAGATATTTAAATGTCATAATACAAATATTAAGTACCTACCTACAATCAAATTGATTACCAAAAATAAACATAACTCAAGTTCTAGCATAATAAACACATAGTAGTCAATTATGACAAACACAACAATTGTTCAGCCTTATTTAATTATCCTGTAGCACTTATTTAGATAATTATTACTTTTAATAACTATTATATCAATTGTCCAAATAAATAGGTATAACATTTATGTGAGATCTATTAAAATAGAATGAAATTCAGGATCCTTGGCTACAAAATGTAATCCTACAAGCAATTATAACAAATATATCGTAGTTATCCTCCAGTTCAAGCTTAGTGAGACCCCATCCCTTATATTCAATGCACTAAACCCACTTCTTTTGCTTTGCTATTGGCCATAATTTTTCATATTTTTCTCGTTTTAGTCATCAATTTCATATTTTTTTTAGATTTCTTTGGTTTCTATTCTTTCTTTCATTTGGATTTCTTCTTCCGTTTGTAAATAATACGCTTAATTACATTTTGCTACTGCCTTTTACTTTGCCTACACCACAGGACACCACCGTCACCTAAATGCCAGAGATACTCGCAGAGGTCGAAAAGTATTACGGGGACTTATATGCTCAAAAAGCAAGTCCCCCCCTGAGGCCCACAACGCGAGTGATCCGCGAGCCAGACTAACTCGCCACTACACAGACGAGCTTCCCGACATCGACGTGGGTGAGATTAGAATAGCCCTCGGACAGCTTCACAACAACAACGCTCCGGGAGATGACGGAGTTACAACAGAGCTACTCAAGGCAGGGGGGTACGCCTGACTTGACAGAGCTTGTTAGGCTCTTTAACTCTGTCATCCATACTGGCATAACACCGATGGCATGGAGCAAGAGTGTGGTGGTTTTGTTCTTCAAAAAGGGAGATAACACCCAGTTGAAGAACTACCGCCCCATATCACTCTTGAGCCATGTTTATAAGCTGTTCTCTAGGGTTATCTCGAATCGTCTTGCCCAAAAGTTCGATGACTTCCAACCGCCGGAGCAGGCTGGGTTTCGGAGGGGCTTTGTTACTGTAGACCATATACACATCTAAGGAAAATTATTCAGAAGACCGAGGAGTATAATGAGCCTCAATGCCTAGCGTATGTGGACTACGAAAAAGCCTTTGACACCGTCGAAACCTGGGCTGTTCTGCAGTCCATGCAGAGATGCCTCATTGACGACAGATATGTCCAGGTGATGAGATGTTTGTATGATGTCGTGGGGTAAGACAGGGAGATGTAATCTCTCCGAAACTGTTTACTACCGCGTTGGAGGACGCTTTTACACTTGATTGGAAAGGACGGGGCACCTCAACAGCTAGTACATCACTCACCTGCGATTTGCGGATGATATTGTCGTCCTGGCAGAATCTCTGCAGGGTTGGAAGGAATGACCTGGAATTAATGGAGCCTTAACCGTTCTTCAAGACGAATAGGTCTCGGGATGAATCTCGATAAAACTAAGGTTTTGTTTAACCGTCACATTCTCCCAAGACCTGTAGTCGTGGGTGATGCCACTCTCGAAGTTGTGCAAGAATATGTTTACCTTGGCCAAACTATCCAACTGGGCAGGCACCACTTCGAGAAGGAGGCTGATAGAAGAATTCGGTTGGGCTGGGCGGCATTCGGGAAGCTACGTAACATTTTCGCGTCGATCCCTTAGTGTTTAAAAACGAGAGTTTTTAACCAGTGCGTCCTACCCGTTATGACCTACGGAGCTGAAACGTGGACACTAACCAGCGGACCGGTCCAAAAGTTCAAAGTAACTCAGCGTGCTAAGGAGCGAGCAATGCTTGGAATTTCTCTGGTGGATAGAATTCGGAATGAAGTCATCCGCTAGAGAACTAAAGTCATTGATATTGCTCGCAAAATTAGCACGCTGAAGTGGAAGTGGGCCGGTCATGTCTGCAGACGGACGGATGGTCGGTGGAGCAGACATGTGCTGGAGTGGAGACCACGGTTAGGCAAACGTAGTGTAGAGCGTCCTGCTGCACGTTGGACCGACGACTTGAAAAAGATGGCGGGTAGCGGGTGGATGCGGGCTGCTCAAGACGACGGCACGGCAACAGGCTGAGATATATACCTACTGCCTTCTTACACATTTGAAATTCTGAAACAACAAAACCAATAAGGATTTATCTTAGTCACATTTATTAAAAAATTATAACTAGGAGAGTTGTGACATGCTGTCACAATTCACCTAGGTGTAAAAAATTCGGGTTTGGGCACAATAACGACTCATTACCTTCAAACGAGAGGCGAACCAAATAATAAAATACCATGAAATGAAACTAGAAGATCCAATGAGTATTATAAAAATTAACACAAGACTTCCAGAATATTATACTTACGCATAAAAAAAAGATTTTAAAAAAGTGGTGAAAAACTTACTTTTGGAATATTTTTCGACGCGAACCTTGTTTTAAACACAACCACTTCTTGGAAGCCGCTGGTCGAACTACATCAAAATGGCGGGTAAAAAACAATAAAAACACGGGTGTTGGTAGCTCGCTAACGGTCATGCCTACCTAGAAATTGACACTGTCACAACTCTCCTCTTTCACAACCCTCCTCGGTCTCCCCTGCACACTCACGCCTGTAATCCTGAAGGGGTAGGCAAAAGTGTAATCAGTACACCCATAGTTTGCCGAGCTTCGTTCCGTCCCATGATGTGACAAGGGGCGAGCCTATCGCCATACCGGGTACCTATAGTTCCAGACTCCGGGCTGATACTAAGTATTTCGTGATATAAAAACAGAATATCACTTACCAGACCCGGGGATTGCACCCGAGACCTCAGCACAGTAGTCGCGCCGGGTACGCATTAAAACTGCGCCACTGATGCTCATAATATTATAATTTTTATATTAAATAAGATAAATAACTGTACAAGGGTAGACGAGATTTGTGTGTGAAAAGATTTGTTAGCATCTGATATAAATAAGCGCAAACTAAAATGCCCATAAACATCCAATTATTCTTGTGTCGTCGATGTTGAATAAAATTATTCAAGTACCTACCCACTTACTTGGTTTAATTTGTCAGTCTAGTTAATTCGCTTTAATTGCCTACTACAACTTACTTTGGAGATTTCCGACATGAATTAATTAGTGCACTAATAATTATTTAAGATGTGTTTCTTATTGTGCATCTACATTTGTGACATTTTGAAGCACCGAGACTCTGCGACAGATACGAGTAATGCTGCAAGCATGAGCCCAGTCACGGATGAACCACAACCTATTACGTTTACATGATATCGCACACCGCTTATTAGTAGTGCTTGTCAGCATAACAAAGACACAAATTTGGATGGTTGACAAAATATACATATTATTATATCTAAGCGATCCGTTCTGACCCCTCATTGAAAGCAACGAACGTTTTGTCGTGTCACAATGCTCGTCCACATGAACCATAGACTGTTGGCAGTCGAACTGTCACAAATGTGGATCCTCCTTCACGCACGTTCAGTAGAACGCGATTACAGTTCATAAGAGCGTTGTTTAGGTGTACGCAAATGAAGCACTACGTTAATACCCTGTAAGCTTCCTACGTTGTTTATGGGGATAATTCTTGATTTAATGCTTTATTGTTAGATTGATATTGTTTGATGGAATGGAAATGAATTTATGATGAACTGGCTTATGCTCGCCGCTTCGCTCGCGCGAGAGTATTTTTTAGAAAAAAAAGTACTTTTCTCATACAAAACCTATTTCTTCACCTATTTCGGCATGGAGTATCAAGAACACTTTCTTAGTGGTTATTATGTTATTAAAGGAATATACTTAGGATATGTTAGCTTTGTAGGTTCACCTTTTTGGTCTGTGCGTTGATGAATCAGTTAATCATGACATGTTATTTTATATGTACTTACCTATAGATAAATAATATGTAGGTACTGAAGAAGGCTATCGTCAACTCTTGTAAATTCGCCTAATTTCGGCATGAACTTGCCGACTTTTAAAATTTCCCTGTATATAAGGATACTCTGACACATTCAACTCACTACAATCTGACCAATGAGATATTTTTCCATTGATATCAACGCTCTGATAACTATTGCAAAAATAACGTTGAAAAACTGATTTTATAATGACATGACTTGACTTACCCCATAGTTAATCTGTAATTTTTGCTTCTGTGTCGTAGGAGAAAATATTTCCTTTTAAATGGGCCTTTATTTTATGATCTTAGATTATAGGTACGGATCAGTACAGTAAGTACAAGTACGAAGTACATGGAAACACACTGTAATGTAAATCGCCGATGGAAAAATCACCAAATGTTAATAAAAGCTTTATAGCAACACGTTGTGGAAATAAAATATGACATTTACAGGCACCTGCTCTCCAATACATAAACTAAGACATTAGATACTTGTCCCAACGAAATGTCGGAGAATTCCATTTTATGGATCGTAAAGCTTTACGTGGGCAATAAATAGAACTCAACAGTGTTCCTTTGTAGTGGACACCATGAATAAGCAGTAAATAGACACCGCACTTACCTCTCAAATAAATGTACACATGACAATGTTTTGGATTACGATGGGATGTGCCTTTCTGTAAATTGTACGGGAAACCATTTATTTCGTTATTAATAATGTTTTAGTATGCGACCTTCATTTGCTGTCAAGGTTGGCTGAAGGCGATATTCATGAGACGTGTTTACGCGCTTGAAATTGTTTACTTCGCGTTGGATGCCCGTGAGGTAGTGCACTCCAAATTTCAATGTGTCTATATTTAACGTTATGGTTGAAAACTTGGCGCTTGAAGGACGTGTGATGTGATGGGAGGTAAAAGCGTTAGTAGTTTGTGAGTTTTGCGTTTTTTATTTCGATTTGATGTTATTTAGTTTTCTTAAGGCTTTTTACAGTATCAGTGGTTAAATTATCAAGGGTCTTAACCAGAATAGTATAATACTTTTTAAGGGCGTATTATCTAACCACGGCGTGATCTCATACTACCCTAGTTAGTTATTGTGATGAGGATCTGAAGTGTTTTTTTGCGGATTCCACAGTTCACGGATCGAAAGCTCGTTCCCTAAACGGCGTAACCCTATTAGCCATGGTGCTATTGAATTATTTACTAACTTGCCGCGTAATGAGTTTGTAAGTGGATCGCCTTTCGTGGTATCCCCTGTGGCCTGTAGGTATCCCATCAGTGTATCCGGCCCAATTTACCTAATCCTCGATTAACCCGGCCGCGATGCAGATAAATTTGATTGTGAGCGCGTTAAGAACCCTGCGGCTAACCTTTCTTCTTGATTGCTCCCCGAGGGCAGATTTTATAACTTGTTGAAGTAGTCTACTTTGTATGTATAGTGCGGTTGTTTTATTAGGATTCTTGTTAGAATCAAGTGCTTTAGAATAATACCTTTATTGGGTATGACCTATGAAGTGTTGTTGGTGGGACCACCCTTCATAGGTCTCCTAGTGAGGTAGAAGGTCCCTCGTATGTGACAGGCCTTCTAGGTTAGTCGGTGGTATCATTGACTAACTACAGTACCATAATACAGTAATATTCTAGCATTTAAAATAAATAAATACACCCAACAGTCACACCCATAGTCTTAACCCCACACTAGGTTAACCTGTATCATAGGTATCAGGAACTACGAGGGCCTTGGTTCCACAACACCCAGACCCAAAACAAAATTTGTCTCGGAGCGGGAATCGAACCCACGGCCTCTTGATTCGCAGCCGGCTATTCGCCCACTGCGCCACGGAGGCTGTCAATTTGTAGAGTAATGGCCGTTCCCTATATTCTGTCTGTCTCTAGTTTTGCTATACCGGCGATAGAAAATTATATCTATTTTCCGTTTTACCGTCCCAATAAACTTACTAATGATAGGTAATCCTATTCTTCATTGCTGTCTACCGATGAGAGGATAGCTGACTACAGATATACAACACTATGAAAATGACAGTTCAAGCGTCCCAATATTTTTTAAGTGCTATCTGTAGATAAAGTTATTTAGTTTTTCTTTATCGGTAGATTTTGACCGATAAACAGATATCCTCGGCTGTAAAAAAACGAAATAAATAACGCATTTTGAAGAAATAGCCATGAGTATACAAGGCTTACATGGCACTTGCACTGAAATACAAAAAACTGAATAAATTAAGTAAAAATCTAAAAGTAAATATAAAAAAAATCTAAAATTCCCATAAATAAAAATAATGCACTGTTTTGATAATTAAATTAACTGCCATGAAATTAAATTAAGAGACATATAAATATTTGTTAATGCGAACAAAATAATTCCCCACTTCAGTAAAATCCCCCAAATTCGCTTGGGATTTTCGTTCAAAGGACTTGTATAGAGCCGTAATGTATTGACAGTTAAACGTTTCGTTATTACATTGTTTTTTGCAACATAATAAGTATTTCTCGTTATTAGTATTTCATTAACAGTGGTAAAAAATAAGAATTATAGATAAATGTTAAATTAAAACTTATATTTCTAATCTAAATCATATCTTCATATTTTTTTATATAAATTATACAATAGTTCTTCTTTCTCAGCTTGTATGAACATAACGCACAAGAGGGCCCAGATAAACTGCCTATCTATTGCTATCATAGTATCCGACTGGCATATCTAAAAAATAGGGACGATTCCAAGCAGTAGATAGAACAATATATATATAGATATAGATAATAGATAGAAAAGGGATATTTGACGATAGCTATCTATCGTGAAACTGAAGATTAATATTGGGAACGGCCATAAGTCGTTCGATACCAGCAGGTATGGATAGTATCAGGGTCTCGGGACTAAATTTAACTGAAGTGGACTTAGCATCAGTCGCACCCGCTATGGAGCTGAGATTCCATTCCAATAGATATTATTTTACATACACTTATTATAATCAGTTTTCTTATCGAAATTTAGATGTTTTGTTTGGATGTTAGGAAATGGCGTGATGGTGCAGAATTTCATATCCAATGGATGATAAATTGATGAGCATCCTACACATCTATGATTTTTTCTAAAAAATATTATTTTATAGCATAGCAAACGAGCAATTAGGTCACCTGACGGTATGTGACCTCCATTGCCCATGTACGCCCACAATACCAGAAGAATCAGGGGCGCGTTGCCGATGTTAAAGGAAAGGGATAATTAAAGACTAGGGGAGGGGAGGGGGATTGGGACCTCCAGGTATCTCACTAACCGCACGAAACGAATGTTTGATTGATTGAAAACTATCGAAATCGTAATGTAAAGGTATCGAGGGCTCGATAGATAATTCCTTAAATATCATTGGTCTATATTCCATATATATTAGTTTCTTTTATGTACGATAGAGGCGCTGTACTAAAATCTCATAGAAATTGTTGTCGATGACAGCTCGAATAACTTTTCGCAAGTTTCCGTGCTAGCCGCTGTGTTGTAACTGCTTTTATCTTTTTAAAATTTCAATTTAATAATATTATGTATAATGAGGTTGATTGTGGAAAGGTTTCAAACAAAACCATATTCAAATTTGTTCACTTGTTTAAGCTGCTATGATGCTACACACACATACACACATAGGGAGAGGCAGACAAACTAATAACACACCTCTTTTTTGTCGGGGGTTAAAAAGACGCAAACGCAGTACAAAATAAAATTTAAAACGTATACTTCCGTGCGGGTGAAGTTGAGATATCTGTTGAATAATATATCGAGCTAAGTGGAGGAGTAGATCCTGTTCTCAGTTTCTGTCTCGAGAAATTGCGGTGGCATGAGCAAACTGGGAAGTGTTAAAGACAAATTGTTAAAACCGCACCAGTTGGCTTGTCTTGGCGCTAATTGTGCGTTTAATCATTTAGGAAAAAAGGAAAGTGGCATAGAAATATACATGACACACTCACGCCTGTAATCCCCGTATGGGTAGGGGGCGAGCCTATCGCCATACCGGGCACAAATTTTAGACTCCGGGCTGATACTATGTATTTTGTAATGGAAAAACCCATTATCAATTTTATCCGATCGAACCCGAGACTCAGCGTCAGCACCAGTCGTTACGCTTACCTACGCATTACAACTGCGCCAGCGAGGCAGTAAAAATATACTCCAAGCAAATACTTATTTACATTTATCTGCTTTACGTTTATATAAGTAGTGTAATGTAATAGATTAATAGCACTTACTATAATATTGATATTGTAGTTCCTGTACGCTATAAACCGTCTATCAGCTTTCAGAGGTGGAAGAATGCATCCGTCAAGTTCCTTAATAATTAGGAATCACTTCATTAATCCACTAAGAAACTTTTTTCATTCAACTATGTAAATAATTTGATGAATAGGCCTTTCGCTTCATGGTAGTTGCCACATCTGTCCACAGTAGTCAGTAGTTACTCAAGTGATTCAGGACACCATCAACGTAACATATTAAATTATATAAAAACCTAGTCATAAGTTCCTTCATATCCTTATTTAGTTAAAATTTTCGAATACTGACAAGAAATGCTTGGGATATTTATGCTTCTGCAAAATTTTAAAATAACTCTGAGGTCTGTTTATCATGCTATCAAACGATTTAGTGAACATTTGAGCTTCGAAGATCGAAAAGGAGCGGTCATCCGGGTATGGTTAGGTTAAGTTATAGGCTAGCCACCGCATCTCTCGCATTATACACACACCGATGACCGGATCCGCCGACCCAGCTAAGCGATACCAAGCGGCTTAGCTTTTTTTGCCGATGCAAAATTACTTGATAGAATCACGTCGGCAGGTTCCATATGCGCTTGTTTTTTATTAAGTGCCGCCAACAGACTTGACGATGTGAAGCCATTGTCGACTAACTCGCCAACAACAACATGTTTGAGTGGATTCAGTGTGTAGAGCGTTTTAGATCTACCTTGTGGCCAAACCGATTAAAATCTCACTGTATGAAGACAGTAGGATATTGTATCTGTAAATATAAAGAATATTATACCTGCGTGAATAAATATATTTTGTAGAGTGGAGAGTTAATATTGAAAAAGTTTGTGCGGCACGTGTATGGTACGTGGGCCACGTGGGCGGACAAACGAATGTAAATTATACTTCCGACACATTGGATTAAAGCATCCCACGTTATTTCTCTTTAAAATATTACCCAAAAAATCCTGTTGTTTGTTACATAAATTTACCTTAATATATCCTTTATATAATTTTCCGTACATTTAAAATCGAGATAAATTGGCTGAAGGATTAAACATTGTCATTACCTACTAAGACCTTTGCTAGCATTCCGTTCCTAGTTCATCCATATTCGTGGAAGCAGTCACCGACTTGTTCACAAAATGAACACGTTGAAGAGGAAGTAAGCTGGTCATATTCTACAGACGGACGCGGGACTGTCAGTGGAGCAGACACGTGCTATAGTGAAGAAAGCGCTAAGGCAAATGAAGTGTAGGGCGCTCTGCTGCACGATGGACCGCGACTTGAATAACGTGGCGGATAACATATGGATGCAGGCTGTCCAAGACCGAGATAGTTGACGTTTGGTAAGGCCTATGTTCAGCAGTGGACGGTAATAGGCTGATAAATTACCCACATAATTGAACTCACCTCAATATACAGAACGTTGCTACATTATCGTGTGTATACAAAGTATGCAACAAAGTCACTTTCCGCGTCTCTATGTTTATGCGCTAACTCCTCCTAAACCACGCAACGGATTTTGATGCGGTTCTCATTGTAATTAAGACATTTTTTTCTGGAAGATTTATATGTATAACGTTCAACTGCCAGAAATCGGAAGTTTTGGTATTTGAGGCCGGGAGTAAGCTACTTGATTATGTCCCACACGTTTTGCTCAATGATATACCATTGCAGAGGGTATATAAATTTAAATATCTTGGTCACATACTGACTCCCGACCTCAAAGACGATGCTGATATTGAACGACAACGTAGGGCGCTGTCGGTAAGAGCGAATATGGTGGCTCGCAGGTTTGCACGTTGCTCACTAAATGTTAAAATCACTCTCTTTCGAGCCTACTGTACAACATTCTACACCTGTAGCCTGTGGGCTAAATACACGCAAAGATCGTACAGCGCCCTCAGAGTTCAATACAACAATGCGTTCAGGGTGCTGGTGGGGCTGCCTCGTTTCTGTAGCGCATCGGGGATGTTCGCGGATGCTCGTGTACAGTGTTTTTATACCATTATGCGCAAGAGATGTGCATCTTTGGTGAGTAGGGTGCGGGCCAGCCCCAACAGCATCCTGAAAATGATTGCAGACAGGCTGGACTGTATCTACGTGAATCGCTGCTGCTTTATTTCCCATGGAATGGAGCAGCAGTGAATTACGTGATAAATAATGTGTCTTATATCATTTGTATTTTCTAAATGTAATACTAACAAATTGAGTCTGTAGTTACTTGAATAAAGATAATAATTATTATTATTATTATAATTGGGCCCGGTAGATGGCGCTGCGATCGGGTTGAAGACACTCACGCGTGTAAAGCGGCGCCATGTCCATGTCCAGCTGGTATGGACGCTGGACGTATAAACAGCGAGGAGGCGTGGTAAAACGGTCTTTGCACTGGACAGTCTTCGCCTTAGGTGTTTGCGCTGTAATTATAAATGATTTTTTAACACGAGACCAATTTATGAAACCAATTCAATTAATTAAATGTGAATGTTTGAATGTTTGTGAGTTTAGATTTTGGGCAAATCGCGTATTTTTTTTTTTACGTACTTACTTATTCTATCCTTAGCCACGGCAGGGCACGGCATTCCTCTACTGAAGGCGAGGAGTAAGGCCTTAGTCCATCATGCTGGCCTAATGCGGGTTGGCAGACTTCACATACACTCGAAATTCATATGGAGAACTTTTCAGGTATGCAGGTTTCCTCACGGTGTTTCCTTCGTTGATAAAGCACTCGATAATCAATAATTAATACATACGTAACAGAAAAGTCCGAGGTGCATACTTTTGAGGTTTCGAACCTGCGACTTTCATTTCGACAATATTTTCTTTAAATTGACAGCCTCCGTTGCGCAGCGGGCGAGTAGCCGGTTGCGAAGCGTGAGGCCGTGGGTTCGATTCCCGCACCTTGACAAATGTTTGTCTGATCCACAAATATTTGTCTCGGGTCTGGGTGTTGTGGGACCAAGTCCCTCGTAGTTCTTGATACCCACGATACAGGTTTAACCTAGTGTGGGGTCAGGACGATGTGTGTGACTGTTGGGTGTAAAAAAAAAAAAAAACTATCGGGGTTTGAACTCAATACGTCATCAGTATTACAGCCAAAGCACATTATTTACTCCCACTAAATAAATTAATTATGTTAGCATCATGATTGGACTCGCGCTAACAAATCTTGTAACGCAGCAGAACAAACATAATATTATTATATTGTGATACTTATCCAAAACCGATTGATTTCTCCTGACATTATTCTCTCCAGGAAAATGAGGCAAAATCGGCATAAATGAGTATTAGAAATCATTTAACTCCGCTAAAAGCCAGCCAAGGTTCATTAAATATGAGACGACCCTTTTTTATCTCCTTGGAAGGAGCGAACCTCAAAAGGCCGCGTAAAATGTTATTTTTCCAATAAATCTGTCTAAACCAATCACCGTTCTTTGGCTCATTTCCTTTTTTTCGATGGGGTACAAAAGACATCATAATAAGGTATTATGTATAAAAATGTACACTGTACAGACATTTAAAACCACAGAACACAGGTATATCTTTGTTCTGTGTTTATTAAAAGAACATTTTATTACGAGAGGAAATGGCTTTCTGCTAAAGAATCTATTTTTAAATATTAGTGTACGTTCTCGTTGGTCTATTGTTATTAAGTTAGAAACCGTGAGGTTCTGGGTTGAAATTCCAGCTCGGGCAATCACAATTTGCTTGAGTTTGATCACAAAAATAGCACATGATTTGCCCGGGAACATTTATCTGGTATAACGATAGGCTCTTCCACTATTTAATCATGGGACGGAAATAAACTCGGTGGACCGTGGGTATACCAGTTGGCCCTCGGCCTACCTTTTTTACTAGCCTGAATGACGAAATGAGCAGATCGTTCGCCTGGTAGTAAGCGCCACGCCAATTTAAATTACACAGTACTGCATGATATTGAACTGCGCTCGTCACCCTGAGATATATGATGTTTAGTCTCTTAATGGTTAGTAATTTAAATGTCTTTCAAACCGAACAATAGTGCTTACACACTTTCTACCGTAACAGATAAAGCAATGGTACCATTCCAGACGGCCTGTCGCATACGAGAGACCTACCACCTAGTATAAATCATATCAAAGTAAGTATAAGCTGTGTTAAATGCAAATAATATGTAAATAAATAAAGTCCGATTAAGTTTATGGCATTAGAAACGTCGAGATTATTCATCATAATGATTAGCTCAAAATAACTCGGTTGTCTCAGAATTTCTGGGGTTTATATATTATCTTGGTATCTCTCTAAACTTCCCAATTTATTAATTAAAGTTTGGTTCACTTTGTTTTCTTAGGCGGGAGGGTTATGTACATAAATCTGGTAATGTTTAGGACTAAAATGATATAAACTGTACAACTAATAAGAGTTTGAAGACTCTCGACGTCTTATTGTCACTGTTTATAATTATATTAGCCACGATTCACGCAATAGCTGGTTCTTTCACCATATTTACGGTGATCGCTATTCAGTCAGGCACAGAGTATTTATGATCGAAGAGGCAGAGTATCAGCCCTGTATTATACTGCGCCACTGGCACGGACCTCCCCTACTGAATGAGAAGGGTTAGGCCTTAAGTCCACCACGCTGGCCTAATGCGGGTTGGCAGACTTCACATACCTTCTAAATTCTTATTTATACAGAATTTCTCAGGTATACAGGTTACTTCACGATATTTCCTTCACCGTTTAAATTAGAAAAGACAGAGGTGCATGTTCTTGGTACTGATTTCGAACCTACGACTTTCGTCACCACAGTCCGTGCCACTCCCACTATCTCTGCGTAGTCGGCCACTATAATATGTATCAAATACCTATTCTGGCACGAACAATTATTTTTATTGTGCATCTATTTTTCTTTTAGACTGAAAGACGAAACGAGCAGTTGCTCTTCTGATGGTAAACGCCATACCTCCTCATTAACAGAAGCAATACCACACAAAATTTGAAATTACAAAGCACTGCATGGATCTGGACAGCGTTCGTCGCCCCGAGGCATCAGTTTTAAGTCTCATAATGCTCAACAATTTCACTGGCTTTAATGTCCATTAAACCGAAACACAACAGTGTTTACACACTGTTTGATGGCACAAATGGACGAAGCGGTAGTACCAACCCAGACGGCCTCATTCATACGAGGGACCTACTACCTATTTATAAATATTTCATTATAAAACCACATATAGGGGTTCTTTATCGTTAAAAGCATAGTTTAGGAGTTATTGGTATAAACAAAGCCGCAGTCTCAGCAACTTCATAAACTAAGAGAATAAACCGTAGGTATTTAGATATTGTTTTTTTTTATTAGCTTGAATGATGATTTGAGCAAGTCGCTTGTCTGGTGTTAAGCGCTAAGCCTGCTCATAAACAGACACAACACCACACAGAACCTTAATTGCAAAGCACTGCATGGTACTGCGTTCGTCACCCGAGACGTAATATGTTAAGTCTCATAATGCCCATCAATTTCACTGACATCAATGACCTTCAAATCGGAACACAACGCTGCTTACACACTGCTGTTTGGAAAAAAATTACATAGCGGTTGTAAACTTACCTGCCCAGACTAACAGACATAGGCAATTAGTATGAGATAGTATTTTTTTTTTTGTATGACTAAAATATTAGACGAATGACATTACTATTCACACATAACAGTAGCCTTCGTCGCGCAGTGGGCGAGCAGACGGTTGCGAAGCGAGAGGCCGTGGGGTCGATTCCCGCACCGGGACTGACATTTGTGGCATCCACAAATATTTGTTTCAGGTCTGGGTGTTGTGGGACCGCAAATCCCTCGTAGTTCCTGCTATCCACGATACAGGTTTACCTAGTGTGGGCTCAGGACTATGTGTGTGACTATTGGGTGTATTTATTTATAATACATCATGAATTTTAAATTTCCGAATTGCTCGAACAAATCTTCAATAATTAACACAGCATAATAGCACAGTTACACTAACATAATATAACTATCCTTTGTATTAATGTGGAAAGCTTTTAATCGTATATAGTTGGCTCTGGGTCGCCACGCCGTTCGCCAAGCACTAAATACGAGAAAGAATGGAGGGATTTTAGAACGGGTGCATTGTAATAAAAACGGATAGCTCAGCGTCCTGTAGGTGGCCAGACAGACGGTTAGAACGTCGTCGTAGAAGTGTGCCGATTTAGTTTACTTTTCAATACATTCCGTCGGGACTATTGGAGAACGTTGGTTGCGAAGTAAACAAGTTGTTAAAAATCTAATTTGACTTGGTGCAGTTTTCTTTTTAGTTGAAGATAAAGACATAAAATTGTCAAGATTTCATCTTTACGGTGGTGAAATCGAGGATGAAAGGCTACAACTTCGACATTTATGCACTGATTTTACACTAAAGATTTTATACTGAATTCTTACACTAAAGTAGTATAATAAAAACTATTTACTAGAAATAAAACTGACTCTAAAAACTAGAAAGCTATAATCAAACTAACCAATTTCGAGTCGGTGTTAACAATCAATAACTTATAGCTATTTTTATTTTTGGTTTAATTTTTTAAAAACTTTTTGAGCTAGAAATCCAAGGGTTTATTACTAAACCCTTAACCCTAACTATCAGATACGATTTTTTTTCGATATACAGTTCTTCCACCTGCCGTTATGCCACTGGGGTCGGCGCAACATGCTTTTTAACACATGTTACAGCAAGATTTGGCTTGTAGTTTTTATGACCGGCCGCCGGCCTGACGTCCACCCTTCTGGGTAGATATAAAGTTCTATTGAAGAATTCTGGGGAGTGGGGTAACACTATGTATCGGTGATCCAACGCGACGGTGAATTACACACTTTCCGATTCACTAGACATTTATAAATTTGCTTCAATTTATCTTTCAATAAAATTGGTCTGATAAAGGTACCATATCAAAGGTACGACATATACCTCAATGGTAAAAAAATCTTAATTTAACAGTGTAATGACTTTGTCTATTACACCCAAAATATATTGTTACTTTCTGGAATTAGCAAAGTATAAAGGGTTAACGGTTTTATTCGAGATTTGAAATAGGTAACTCTGTGGTAAATATGTATATTAATATCAACTAAAGAAAAAAATCTATAACAGCTACTTATTACAAAACTTTCTTAAATAAGTTCAGTCACGACGGTAAAAAGGATTTTCACAGCGAGACCTGTTGGATTTCCACAACAAATACTTGCAAAGTAATAGCGAAAAATGTCTTCACAAGAATATAGAAGACAAAGGGAAAAGAGTTTATTCTTGTTCACAAAACGTCCAAAGTGTCTCCCGTGAACAAGGTACGTTCTATTGTAAGGGAAAAAACTTAGAAAATTTCATTTGGAGCTGTGGGTCTCTCAATCTCGTAAATATTCATAAGTTGAGGACTATGCTATCGTGTGCTTTGGGTGTAATTTACCAGGGCTCTGGTGATATACTTTTGAACTTATCGGTGGAATAAATAGGTATAGGTAGTTGGTCTGTTATTACGTTTGCACCGAACAGCTATTTTTATGAGGATATTTAATTTGCAAGGTATTTTCTTGTCTTTGTATAATTCATTACAATACACAAAGATATCGTGGCTCTTTCATTCTTTGTGAATCTTTGTTAAAAATGTTTATAGTAAGTAATAATAATTAAGTACAAGTAATTAATAAAATTATTATAATTAATTAACTCATTGCTTGAAATTGTATGAATTATTTTGAAATCAATAGTATTAATCTCTTTAATACTAACTGCATTTGAAGTGTCTATCGTCAACTGAGTACCGACTACCAAAGATTTACGCTCGTTTAATTTTAATAAAACAATAATTTGTTAGATTATTTAAAAATAATGCTTTATATTTATTGAAAAGTAAGTAAATGATTATTTCAATACCCTTCTAAAATTACTATTGTTTATAAATTGATTGAACTTAATAAATAATAATAATAATAAATACACCCAACAGTCACACCCATAGTCCTGACCCCACACTAGATTAACCTGTATCGTGGGTATCAGAATCTACGAGGGACTTGCAGTCCCACAACACCCAGACCCGAGGCCAATATTTGTAGATCAAACAAACATTTGTCTCGGTGTGGGAATCGAACCCACGGCCTCTCACTTCGCAGCCGGCTACTCCCTACGCCACGGAGCTGTGAAGTCTAGCCAACTAGACTGATGAATTAGATAATCCTGCAAACACTTAATTATTCTGGTAACAAGTTGTGTGTATTTACATACATATCGAGTGTTAGTTAGTATTCACCTGGGTGTTGTCCCCTCGATCTTCACGACCTCCGTCACTTTGCTCGCATACGTGAGACTATTTCAAACTCAACACGGACACCAGGAAATAGAACATAACGAAAGTAAATGTACTTTACGTGGAGGGATAGTGATATTTTCCTCTGTTTATATTTGTTCTGTGAGTATAGAATACAATACCTGATGCATAGGTTTTAGTCGAATTTATTATAAAACCTTAGGTATAGGGGAAGGTTTATACATTTCTAAAGATGTCGTGTGAAGTACCTATCTACTCTTTGCCTACATATGCACGTGTTTTTATGGTTGAATTTATATTAATTACTATTTTTTAACCAAAAGTTCAGCTATTATGGAATTAGAATAAAGGGAATTTTTAATGCGTAGGTGCAGTACCCTGACTACAAGTTTAATTAATTAAGTATTGCATAGATTTTGTTTCTTGTCTCGCTTTGTTTGTTTTTGTTTACCTATCAAGGAATTAAAGTCAGATGTTTAGTTCTTAGTTTTACATAACAAAATTACTTTTAATGCAGTTTCGTATTAAGTTTCGGCTTATGTAGCATTTGTCTACAGCGTTAAAAATATAAAAGCGACTTTAAAATATTATATTTTATTAAGGGCGGCGGCTATGGCTGCAAGCTACTTTGACATAAAGCCACTTGAAAGTTATGAAAAATTCAGTGCACAAACGAGTCTAGCGAAATATGAATCTCATACAGATATGCGAGGAGTGCGTGGAATGGAATGTACCTAGACATTTTAGAATCATATTCAGCGCATAGTTTTTTTATATCTGTTAGATCATTGGGAATGAATGAATAAGTATTGTTATTGTTTTTATCGTATTTTTATACAAGTTTTATTTTATTTTTTTAAATTAGTAAATAAACTCTGCCGTTCAAATAAAATTGCACCGACTCCAAAGATACATAGAGAATTTGTTATTTTTGACTTTTCTTTTTTTATTTTGAAGTCTGTTTCTAAGTTTTGTTAAACGTTTTTTTCAACAAAATCGGTCAATTGGCGGAGAAATCGATGAACATACATTTAAAACAAAAGCAAAAAAAAACGCCCCGAATTGAGAACCTCCTCCTTTTTTCAAGTCGGTTCAAAATAAAAACATATGTAGCAGATAGCACATAAAGTTTGCTTTAACACGTGGCCACTTGTAGTAAACACGTTGATGTTATTATTTTTATGTAATTACGTGTCGCCAGCGTCGCGTCGCGTCGGTTACTCATGAACTTGTTAGCTGTCCTGTGGGAGCGCGTTGTCCTGGCTAAATCTTGTTATTCTCCGCTCTAGTAATCCGCGAAATATATATTATATAATACGAGGCGCTCTGTGCAGGATCTCCGTGGCGCAGTGGGCGAGTAGCTGGCTGCGAAGCGTGAGGCCGTGGGTTCGATTCCCGCACCGAGACAAATGTTTGTGTGACCAACAAATATTTTTTTTATAAAGGCTGTCTCTGTACTGTGCGCTGTGGCCCTGTCGCGATGTCGGTGTGGTGATGAAATTTTTTCAGTTTATAAAAGTTAGGGGATGGCACATTTATTACATCTTTGGACATGCATATTTCACAGACTAATGACCTACCTATATAAACAAGTCGCTAAATGACTTTTGAACCTCTATATTATTTCTAAGGACATAAATAACTGTTGATTAGCTATCCATGATACGGGATACCTCGGGATACCATACACGCCTATAAGCAATGGAAAGAAAATGATCTTCGGTTATATGTATGGAGAGCCAACCCAATTTTGTTTTCTCTAGGTTTCTAAAACTTTTAAACTGGTACAAATGCGTATACATACGCCTAACATTTTTATACATAAAATGCTACGGAACCGTTGACAGGTTTTTTTAATTACCTATGTAGGTACTAATATTTTTACTCAGGTTATCGTCCAGCTCTATCAGGTTATCGTGTCTCATGTTAAACTAATAATAATTAATGATTATTAATTTCGAATAAAATAAAGCCATAATGTGGCAATAAACTAAACGGTCCCATTTTATCTTAGACTAGAATAATCGAGAATAATGGTATTAGCTCCGTCAACGTTTAAGTAATAATCAAAGTTTATGTAGTATTTTATTATCTGTGATCAACCCATTGTTTATTATTCAAATGTTATATGTCGGGTTTTTTGGCGGGAATTCTCACAGTGCGGTGGCTCTCTTGTTTTAATTATTTCCTAAACTGGTTTAAAGTTGTGTTTGTTGTATAAAAGTGGTGTGGTTTTGTGCAATAATCATTAACGCTGATGAATAGGGTATGGAAACATTGAAATAAGTGAATTTAGGTGATTTTTGATCAAGGGTATTGTCGACCTTGTGCTTTCGATTCGCTTGAAGAATATCGTCTAAGAAGCATTGAACTGAAAGGAATTAACACCAAAACTCCAACAAGACCTTGAAATCGGCCACACCCCCGTTTCATCGTTCTTGGAATATAAGAAAAGAATATAACTAATGACTTGGCAGCATGGCCTCTGATCTTAGCCGGTTCCTTATGGAACAAAAAAACAAAAAAAAAACATGTATTGTCAAAACTCAAAATAAATGGACAAAATTAGAAAAAATCACCATCTATCAATCGAATTTATTGATTTCGTAATATAAATATGTGGCGTTTTAACTAGTTTCCATTTTTCATTGCTAAATATTAGACACTGCCTCAATATGACTTCAATTTCTGAAGAGACTGTTTCCAACATCATCGCAAAGATTGCTTTTGAACGTAACCTCAAAAATTGGCGGTGTTCCCAGCAAAAGTTTGAAAGTATAGCTCAGAACTACTTTGGCGTTATTATCCCAGTTGTTTTGACTGGCGAAGAGAATGGAAAACTTGTTAGTTTGAAATTGGCTTTAAAACTGGCGCCTATGGATGAACGCTATCGTGTCAGCGGTGCAGTAACTCGTATGTTTGCGAGAGAAATTTATGTTTATTCAGTGATTTTTGAAAAGTATAAAGAAATTCAACAAACTATATCAATTACTTCACCTTACATAATACCTCAATGTTATTATATTTGTAAGGAATATTGTAAAGAAGCTATAGCCATGCAAAACATGTGTGAAGAAAAATATATACCATTTACAACCAATATGTTTTTGAATTTAGAACACATTAGTATTGCTTTAAAATCACTGGCAAAGTTGCATGCATTATCATACATCCTTAGAAGCAGAGATCTGAAACTTTTTGAACTTATATCTACAGAATGTGTACCATTGACGATAGAGACAAATAAGAGATATATGGATATCATGGTAGACAGATTATGCAAAGCCTTAAAGAAGTTTGAAGACACAGAATATGTACTTCTATTAGAAAGTTTGAGAGAGAATTGCGCCAAGTGTTTTGAAGTAACAGTGACTAAAGCGAGCAGCACTTGTATCTGCCATGGAGATATATGGAAAGAGAACATACTGTTTAAGTATGAGGTGAGAAGTAATTTTTGGGTATAAAATTTATATTATAGAAAAGTACTCAAAAGCAGTATTGTACACTTAACAAATAATGTTATTAGTAATATTTATTTTTGTAATGACAGGCTTAAGTTGTCTTGTAGAATTTTTTGTAAACTAAGTTTTCGATTCATGTGGCATCCACGGATGAAAGTATTTTCCCTTATGTTACCAGAAGAAAAAATAGCCAATATAAATCACTGGCACGTAAACTATATCTTTGTAAAAATATATTATTATGTTGATTCATTGTTCTGTTGGTATGTGAAAAAAAAAATGTTTGTGCATTTATATTATTTATAGATTTGAACAATATTTGGAAATTGCACTCCTGCTGTATAGAAATAAAAACAATAATAAATTCATAATTTCTTATATAGTAAGTATATGATGGTACAGTTGTTTGTAATAATTGTCTTATATATTTATTTATAATTGTTTTTATATAATCTGTTAAATAGCAAGAAAACATTCTATATTTAGTATCTAATGTTCTTATAGTCATACTATCAGTGTAAAACAAAGAATTATAACTAGATTAAAAAAAAAAATTTTTTTTGTTCCAGTGTGGTAATCCCATATCATCATGTTTAATAGACTATCAGACAACAAGAATATGTACACCAGCTTTTGATACTTTATACCTCATCATCAGTAGTACTGATACATACCTCCGAAATGATCACTACAAGAACTTATTGGACATTTACTACCAAACATTTGATCAAATGCTGAAAGAAGCTAGTCTGGACTCTCACAAAATTTATTCTAGGCAAATGTTTGACCAAGATTTGGAAGTAGTTTGGCCAGCATGCCTAATTACTGCCAATACAGCACTGTGGCTTTCAAGTGGTTTACAAGAAGAAGGACATGTTAGGAGTAAAAAAGTTTGGTCTACACCAGAAGAGAAAGAGAGGGCTGTAACTAGTTATAAAGAGATAATAAAGGCTATAATAGGTGATTTTTGCAGTTATGGTTATTTAGATCTGAAAGCCAATTGCTTTTGTTTATAATACATCCATATGCACTCACTCCTTAATCCCCGAAGTGGTACACAGAGGTGTAACCAGTACACCCATATTTCCCGTAGGTTATATCCGTCCCATGATGTGATGGGGGCGAGTCTATCGCCATACAGGGCACAATTCCAGACTCGGGGCTGGTACTGAATATTTCGAAATAGAAAAACCCAATATCACTTTTACACAACCTGGGGATCGAACCCTAGACCTCAACACAGCAGTTGTACCGCGCACGCATTACAACTGTGCCGAAGCAGTCTCGAGTCAGTTTTCTTTTTAAGTATGAAATTAATGAGCCATATTCAAAAAAAATTTTAGTTCCTTTTTTCTATTATTATGAGCTCCTCATAGAGCCATGGTTCTTATATTTGCTTTTGTAGTTACTCATTATTGTACTTTGAGGGTCTTGAGTTCAGCTCCCAATTTAGGCATTATTGTGTGTGTACAATATGAAAGAAAGACCTTTTTTGACTTATGTGGTCCACTTAATATCAGTTTGTTGTGGGTTCAATAGTTCACGATTCTCCACTGGCAATGGGGTGAGTCTGTGTTATGCTTAAATATGTTGTTCTAATTATATTAAATGTTATTGTTTTAAAAATATTTTTAATAAACTTCTTTTTCAAATACAGTTACTTAAAAATTGTAGATTATGTTAAAGTATAGAAAATGTGTTATTTGTACGCATTTGTAAGGTGACATTTTGTAACATTGTTATTGTTTCAATAAATTATAATTTTTTTGATTATACAAGTGATTATTATTAAGTTTTGAATATAATAATGATAGATCACAATATCAACGAACCATATTGAAAAAATAATTTATTTCTTTTACCTACATTACAAAAAGTAAAGGCAGTGATAACTCGTAACCAGCCTCAAGAGCATACACCGCTGAATTTTCTAAGTTACGTGTGTATTCATTGTGAAATACATGTGAGGGAAATATCGTTTGGAAACCTGCATACCTGAGAATTTCTCCATACGAATTTCGATTGTGTGTGAAGTCTGCCAACTTAAATTAAGCAAGCGTGGTGGACTAAGGCCTAACCCCTCTGATTCGTACTGGAAGCCCGTGCCCAGCAGTGGTACGTATAGAATACAGGACTCGTATTTATCATTATTATAGAACATAACAAATTTGTATCATAAATCAATTGAAGAACGTAAGAAATTGCTATAAAATTGCTCTCATCACGCCGAGATATAAGATATTAAGTCTCATAATACCCAGTATTTCATTGGCTTTTAATGTCTTTCAAATCGAAACGCAACTGTTGCGTGTCGGCAGAAATAGACAAAGCGATTGTACCAACTCAGACGGCCTCTCGCATACGAGAGATTTAGGTACCACCTATTAAATTATTATACTATCGCAGAATATCTAACGTAGTACTACGAATTACGATCTAAATAAATAAAACTTAAACCAGCACTTGTAAACCATAGCTAATCAACTGTACTAACATCTTCAACAAAGCATAAACAATATTATTATTTATATTCCATTCGAAATCCACTGGAGTGTCATGTTATCTTTAAGTTTTAAAAAAATCGATCAGTGTTGATAACAAGTAAGCATTCGTGATTTGATTACTAACGGTGTGTTTATTATTCTTCAGGTATTGTGTTCATAGGGGGTGGAGATCACTTACCATCAGGTGACCCACTTGCTCGTTTGCCGGGCGCTGCTATAAAAAAATGTAGTCCGCACCTTTACTTGCTTTAACTACTTGCACCATGTACAAGCACCAATATGTTCAGGTATATACATACACACTCAAGCTTGCACTCCGTAAAAAGGGAGGCAGAGTTGTTACTAGTACACTCACATATCGTCTTGCTTATTTCCGTCCCATGGTGTGATAGGGGACGAGCCTATTGCTATATCGGGCACAATTAAGACTCCGGGTTGATACTAAACATTTCATGATAGAAAAACCAATATCAAACCTCAGCACAGTAGGTTTAGGTACCTATCAGGATTATATATCTATCTATTACACATTATCGAATCGTACATTAATTGCATCGGTTCAAATAATTTGACAAACTTTCGGTATACCCTAACTTTTGGTAGATATCCCACACTAGCTCAAAGATGGATAGACAAGCATTTATTATTAAGTTAACCCACCGCACCACTTTGAGTGAAAATAATTTTGCAGCGGAAGACCTTAGCGGTTCGCGGTTGGCGCACTCCAATCCTTTGCATAATGCGAAAATCCTCCGCGTTCCATCGCGCTGGGGCAACATGACATCATGAAATTAAACTAGTTCAGAGCCGATTTATAACCGACTCCAAAATGAGGTTTTTTCAATCGCCAAGTAAATCTATTTATAAATATAATGTATGACCAAAATACAACATTTTGACGCTAGTAATATAAATAATAAATAAACCCAACTGTCACACACAGTCCTGACCCCACACTAGGTTAACCTGTATCGTGGGTATCAAGAACTACGAGGGACTTGCGGTCCCACAACACCCAGACCAGAAACATTTCTCTCGGTGTGGGAAAGCCCACTGCGCCACGGAGGCTGTCATATGTACAGAGACTTGTACCTATATCAAATTGGTATTTCCTAACTCGGATGTTTATACGATATCTGGCACACAAAATTTATTCTGACAATAAAAATAGTCTCTCAGTGTTTCTAATTCAATAACTTTCTATTACTTCCAGTGCAACATTGTTCCGATCTATCGTATGTACCTATGAAAAGGTGGTATTAGGTTTTAAAAGTTCTTTATTGAATGTACTGCAATAAAATTACCAGCAGGCTTTCAATTTTTTACTCAGGTAACAATCGATAAAGTTTGCATAGATCTTTAGAATTTCTTACGTAAAGTGAAACTACTCTAGCTCTCCTAAATTTTATTTGTTATCGAGAAGAAGCTCTGCAGTAACATGTACTTTTTTTTCTGAAATTCTGTTGTATTTTAGTATTTTCTCTTTTGAAAATTTGAGTTCTAATTAATTAACTGACCGTAATATCGAGTTACATATTCAGCTTTAAGTAAATATGTATGTCCTTATATAAACAAAGCAACGTTAAGTTATAGCAGGAAGGATACAAAGTTATCTCAATAATTGCTAGAAGCTTTCAGTCTATTTATTTAAGTTTTTTTCTTCGGATTAAGTGCAGCGCTCTGTATCGAATTAAACGCTGCGTATTATTTAGCTCAGAGAAATTCAAGATTGAAATAAATTCAGTGGACGGTGACGGGAATTGCTGTTTGTCGACACTTAAAGGAATTGTTTACTTTATTAAACTTAAACTTTCTATTACACCAACAACAGGTGTTGTGATCTAAGGAATTTTAATGGCAATCTTAACCAAAAAATCTTACGCTCGAATATGTATAGATTAATTTTAAACAACATTTGCACTTGGTAGCGACTAAAGTGTGTGAGGCACTATTTTTTACTGTTTGTACGGTGTTCCCTATCAAGGTGCGCGATAAAACTCTTAACACCAACTTGCCGATGATCATAGCTAGGAGTCCCTCGGTCTATTTTACGATACCCTCGAAATATAAATCGACGTGGTACAATCATAGCGTAATAACATAGAAAAACTCGTACCATGTGTCTACCCCTACTACTATGTTTTTTCCAGACACCTTTTCTTTTGTGATTTCTAAGTTTGTATCGACTTTATTTTCGAGAAGTTAACCTTGATCGACAACTGAGTCTTTAACTCTGTAGATATACAAAGGTAAAACATTGTTTACTTTGTAAAAAGATGTTTGAAGTTAAATTTCCGCAACGTTTTCTCAAGACACTGTCGATCGTTAATCAACCTGTGCAAAGTGATTAGCCAGCAATGGGTCAAGCCTCCGAGGATATACATCAAGTCAAATTGAGATGAATAATGGCGTAACGAGATAATCTTCCTTATTGTTCGCCGCTCTGTTTGTATTGGCTGCTACAACATTTATCATGCTATAATAAATTTGGATTAAGGACGACTGTTACCTTTGTTAATTTTCATAACTAAAGTGAAAGTTTCCTTCCGCATCGAGGTTAATGTTTTGAACTTGATATAAATCGCAATTAATTTTGATAATGCTGTTGATTCTACGCTTATCCTACCATCTGCACAAGATTCATCTAACTTATGAGTTAGATGTTTTAGTTTAGAATAATTAAATGTTGCCATCTCGATGTGGTCTCAGTTATTTAATGCTGTGTCTGCTCTAGTTAAATTCTCCAGTGCAGTAATTTATCTAGAAAATACAGTTTATAGGGAAAAGGAAATAATACACATTGCAGAGTTGCTTAGTGATTTAATGCGAATGCGGACAGAGTAGCTGTGCACTATAATAAATACTGTGTGAATTTCAATATAAATTATATAAAATATGTAATTTAATGAATTGAACCCAGGACCTCACGGTTCTCAGCCTCGTACGCTGCCACTTAACCAATGAGACAATAATAAAAGTTATTATTATTCTTAAATGTAAGTATTTTGGAGTGTAAGTGTGCCACAAAAATCTTAGGCACAAAGCCAACTTTACCTGCACGTGCTACACTCTGCTGATTAACGGACGAGGCAATGGCGAAACTTGATTCCTGTTGCGGGTTGTGGGGGTCAGACGGCGTGTCGCCCTACATAATACCAAATCATGATGAGAAGGTGGACTCTGGCATCAAGCCGGAATAACGCCAGGCAGAAAGAAAAGATTCTTAAATGTAAGCCTGCCCATGGTATATCGTGCTGACCATATGAATGGGCATGTATGTCTTAAGCTGGTAAATTAACCCGTACTACACCAGCCAGTATATGGACTCTATGAACTTATTGGTCCGAAACCCTCAAGGGTCAAAGTTAAGACAGCGTTTGCTCTGCAGATGAGCGTAGAAATCTCGTAAAAATATTAAGTTTTACCAGTTGACTTACCCCTACCTATTAAATACTTATACTTCGTACATAGCCACTCAGGCATATAATTCCCTAAAGGATAGGCAGAGGTGCAACCAGTACAACCACATTTCGCCGAACTTATTTCCGTCTCGTGATGTAATAGGTGGCGACTCTATCGCCGTACTGGGCACAAATCCAAATCCGACTGATAAGTAATTCGTGATAGAAAAACCAAATATAACTTTTACCCGACCCGGGGATCGAACCCGAGACCTCAGCACAGCTACTAAGAAGCAGTCCATATCTATTTCAGTTATATTTCGTATTTCAGTGAATTATAATATTTGCTCTCTAACAGAGTATTGAGGATGTCCCGCACAGTTAGAAATTGGGGCGCAGATGGCATCTGCATTTTAGATTGCTAGCCGTGCCCCGGTCTGCAGGCGAGGGCTTAAAACTTCTGTCGGTTGCTTTATTTCAATTATTTTTCTAATAATTAAGTTTTATGTTTGCTGCGCTATAACTCAAACGCAAAGTTAACAGGGTAGAGTTTGTTGTTTTAATTATTTTAGTTATTAGTAGTCGACCTTACTATATAAAAATGTATATGTAGACTAGTTTTAGTTTAGTTTTTTTTTTATAGCGTAGGCCGGCAAACGCTATGCTATGCTATAAAAAAAAGATAACTGGTACTAATCCGAATTTACAGTAAACTAACTGATAAGAATATATATATATATACATATATACATATATATTTTATAGAGCATAGAAATATGATGACAAATCAAAAAAATTACCGCACCAAAACTCTGTGCAAGGGGGCGGGGCTATAACAATCTGTGCATAATAATCTCTAGTTGACACTTGAAACGTCTAATTTTTTGCGCGGTGAACATCGTATCTCGATCTAGAAATTTAATATGTAGACATTAACTTTTATGAAATGTTATAGAGAATAAAACGAAAAATATGAAGAGTAAATGAATAAAATGGAAGTGTCAAATCCCAGGGGATTTGTTGTTGGGTAACGTGTTAGTATTTCCGCAAAAGTGGAAACTTTATGCCGGGAGCTCTTGTAAACAGATTTTGCTCGTTGAGTTGTAATCTTTGGATTTCTTCTCAGAGCACGCACGCACAGCTAAGTGAAACATCGTGGGAATCTGCGAACAACTTATGCGACTAAAGGTTAACGCATTCAACAGAAAACTACGCAAACGTGAATAGATTTACCACTGTGCGAGGGTGTCCTACTACACTTTTTTCTTTATCTTCCACCTGACCTTATCCCACTCGCAGTACTTTTTAACATGCTATTTAACACGTCATGTTACAGAAAGATTTGGCTTGTAGATTTTACGGTAGGCCGCCTGCCTGACGTCAACCCCTCTAAGGAGAGGATGTTCCAACTCCCCTTTAATACAAGCAATTAGGTATGTGGATGATAAAGCCACGCTGCATACAGTTTTGTCGACAGCATGAATGAGCCGGCCTGACCAGGTTAGTGCCACTGTCTCACAGAAAACCAACGTAAAGTCGGAGCTTACTATTGCGTTTCGTACGGTGAGTGAGATTTCCGAAGGCCCTAATTCCCCCTCCTTCCTTCCCAATTACGATTTCATTTCTTTAACGTCAGCAACGCATTCATGATTTTCCTAGTATTGTTGGTGTTGACATGAGTTGGATGGAGAGAATGGGAATGGAAAAGGGACGGGGTATTAGGGCCTTCGGAAATCTTACCATACGAAAAGCAACAGCAAGCTGCTTTTGTGAGGCAGAGGTAATAAGCTACTAACCCGGTCGCTTAATATTAATGTTGTAGAGTAAAAATGTTTACATCAGCGCTGTAACATTTAGTAAGTAGTTCTTTCAAAATTAATAACACACAATTTGAATTTGGTTAATTTAAAAACACAATTTGGTCTTTCGACCACGGACAATATTAGTTTGGATTATTCCAAGAAAATATAACGTGCTATTAAAATTAATCCTGTGAATTATCACAAATTATCTGCCTTAAAAGATAGTCCTATATTCAAGATTTACCTTGTCATTTTTGTACCTTCGCGTGTTTTTTACGAGACGGCGCGGCGCGGCGCGGACACAGGTGTACGAAATGTTCGTTAACTAAAGAAATATTCTACGTGAGGCCACGACCTCTTTTTGTACTTGGTGTTGAGCTGGCGAATAAATTGTAAATGTACATAATATGTGCGTAAAAATGTGCTGTTACCAGGAACTTACCGTCGTATGTTGTGGATTTTAAAAGTATAAGACAAGGAAGGTTTGCTTCGGCGTTGTCGGTACTCGGGAGGTTCTTAAACCCGCTATTATACATACATACGCACTCGCGCCTGTTATCCCCGAAAGGGTAGGCAGAGGTGTAACCCACATTTCGCCGAGCGTATCTCCGTCCCATGATCTGATAGGGGGCGACCCTATCGCCCGCACTATATCGGGTGCAATTCCAGACTCCGGGCTGATACTGAGCATTTCGTCAAGAATGAGAAATACGTAAATACTGTATCATAGGTAGTAGATAGCTATAGTTTAGTTTAAATTACAATATGTCACACAAAAGTCAGACACGTCATTAGTTGGACGGACACGACCCCATAAAGCCAAACATACAACAACACAAGTGCTTTTTCTATTTCTTCCGCAAAGCAGTAATGTGTTTGCACTGCTGTATTCTGGTTTAATGGATGTTCAATTCAGTGAAATTACTGGTCATGTTTTATTTCTCGGGATGATCAGTGCAATGCAGAACCATGACTTTGTAATTCAAAGGTCTTGCTTATGGGTAGGCGTAGTACCATCAGACGAGCGACCTGCTCGTCTCGTCATTCAGTAATCACCAGTGTAAAAAATATATGAGTAGTAAGCGAAATAAGTATGTATAAAAGAATACCTAGTCTTTATCACATATTTCGCGCCTTACACATAATTTTAATATTGCATTATTCATCCAAGCATTTAGTATGTGCTCCCGTGACGTCACTTGAGATTTGGGTTTGGATATCGCCATTCCGTTCGGGCGACTGCGCTCTGAGCTGTGACACGCATATTTATGAGAACAAAATACTTGGCAAATATATACCGCATATGGCCAACAAGCACATGTAGTATCAATAAATTTCCTTAAAGTGTCATTTTGGTTCAATGCTTTTTCTATTTTTGTTATTTGATACTATATTTTCAATAAACTTTAAAAAGAAGGTTCTTAATTCGATGCGTTCTTTTATGTGCAGTTTTGGCGGGAATACTGACAGTGCGGTGGATCTCTTATTTTAATTATTTCCTAAACTAGTTTAAAGTCATGTTTGTTGTGTCATTTGGTGTGGATTTATGTAATACACAGTGACGGTGATGAACAGTGTATGAATTCATTGAAATAAGTGAATTTCGGTGATTTTTGACTAAGTGACCTTGTGATGTCTTAGGTTTACGCGAATATTACACATTGAAATAAAACTAGTTTATACGGATTTTATCGCGGTTTAATTTTTATTTTAGTAGTGACCTTGGTCGTTTGATCCGCTTGGAGAAAATCGTCTATGAAGCGTCGTACTGGAAGGTATTGACACAAACACTCCAACAAAACTTTGAAATCGGCCACACTGTGTCATTGTTTTTGTGAATACTTGAAAATAACAAATACTTGTCATTGGCTATATGCATAAATAATGTGAATCCATAATTTTAAAAAAAGTACCTATCATGACCTTTATCTCCAAAATTAGTCCCATGGACCTATTTCGATGATTATTTTTGTGTTTAATAGGGTTTCCCCGGGGATGGTCCCATAAATTATTGGAATATGGATAAATTGGAAAGCTTCAAAACGGAAAACAACACCCCCACCGCGATATGAGTTTTGAAGTATTTAACTTATAATTTTCCGCCCCCAAATACCAATATTTGGGGGCTATTTGGTTTCTATGAAAGTGTTACATAGTGTTAAAATTAAATATTATTATCACAGGTTCTTGTAATGTTCGTGGTTCCATAAATGTTGTCAATGAAAAAAGAACATTATTTCTGCTATATGTTTATAATATATACTTGTGTGTATTATAATGCATTGTTCCCTTTTTTTAGATAAAAATGTAAGTCGAATATACCTTTTCTAAATTCTATTTAGAAATATATTAATTCTTTACCATTCTTTACACTCAAACATACCAATCTCCTTCGTTTATCGTCACATGACATGAAGAATAAACATTATTATACTAAAATATTATTTATATACATCGCCGTAAGGCTGGGCAGAGTTATAAAAGTATTAATAGAATGCATGATTAAATTTGTCCATGAAAAATAAAATTTGAACACTTCATATATTTGCATTATTTGTGCAAGAAGACCCCATTGAAATCACAAAGCCTGCTGCCTCCAGTAACTTAATATGAAAAAGGAACTAGATAAGGGTTGCCACCCTTCGATGATAGTACACTATCGGCGTGTTGGCAGACATAATTTTGTCGTTTGCCTGCAGAGTTAGCGATAGTAATATTTACGTGATCATTTTTTGCCTCAGAAAGGGATGGTTGTAACAGCAGTACGTTCTATGGATTTTTAACCCCTAACAAAAAAGAGAGGTGAAAAGTTTGATCTCTCTGTCTGTCCGTGTGTATCTGCCATTGTGGCGTCTAAACTAATGGACATATTTGAATGCGGTTTTTTTGAATGAGTTAATAAATAGTTGAATTTTATATACTGAATATATGAAGTGCCTGTTCACCACGTCTAAGTAATTGCTACTTACCAAATAAAAACGTTCTACTAGGTACTTTAAAAAATAAATATAAATAAATACACCCAACAGTCACACACATAGTCCTGACCCCACACTAGATAAACCTGTATCGTGGGTATCAAGAACTACGAGGGACTTGCGGTCCCACAACACCCAGACCCAAGACAAATATTTGTGAATCAGACAAACATTTTTCTAAGTGCGGGAATCGAACCCACGGCCTCGCGCTTCGTACCGGCTACTCGCCCGCTGCGCCACGGAGGCTGTCGCTGGAGGAATAGTTCTCCTATATGTTAATTGGTAATTAAATTTTATTCGAAAATTGTGGAACGGACCCTTAAACTCATATATTTTCGCTGTTGAACGAATGCTGATATCTGAATGGCCTAACTTTCAATATATGAAACAAATAGTTTCGTCAGTTTAGAGTTCAAAAGTGGCTATTTTTTTTGTATTTTATTAATAGTCCTGTATTTTACTGCCCTATATTTTATTGGCTAAAGGTCTATTTCACAATGTCCGAGTAAGATTTTACCGCCATTTAACTTATAAGACTGCTATTTTTGATATAATATAGTAGACTATAGGCCGACATTTTTTTGCCGGTATATCTATATGCCAGATTGTAACTTTTATGTTTGAACATGACGCCCTATTTTACTTGGTAATAGCAAATTCACACGGTTCTATATAAGTTGATTAAATGCTAAATAGCTTGTGAGTTGAATCGTCTGAACAGAATAAATCGAATCGATCAAAACCATACAGCTATTATTGATTAAAATCTGTTGATCAACTAAAACTAAATTGTTTTAGCTTTTTTTTGAGTCGGTTTTATTTTGGTTAAAAAGTTTTTATGTTTTCGTAGGGCTGGCTTATCAACCTGTAAATTCATGAGTGCATAAATTGTAAATCAGGTCTCAAAAACTATCCATTTTGAATAAACTATTTTTATTGCAGTATTTAGGTCTCCGTAAGTAGTATTTGTGACTACAGAATCATGTTTATGTACGTAGGCACTTAAAGATTATGTGTATGGTTGGTACTGAGCGATAAACTTGAGAAAAACATAGTTGCTCTTAAGCGCCTTAGCGTTTTGCGTATCTTGGCCTGAAGCCAGAGCATTCAGGGTCAATGCCTGTGATATTGTTTTGTTTGTTTGTCGTTCGCTAATATTTTGTAAGATAAGTACTTATAAACTACGCATAGATAAAGAATTACTTAGCATCTAAAATCATAAATAATCCAAATATCATTCTGTATTATAATATTTTTTTATTATTATGTTATTTAGGACAGCATCTGTGGCACAGTGGACGACTAGCTGGCTGTGAAGCGAGAGGCCGCGGGTTCGTTTCCCGCACCAAGACAAATGTTTGTGTGATCTACAAATATTTGTTTTGGTTTGGGTGTTTTCTCCCCAGAGGGGTTGACGTCTTGCAGGCAGCCGGTCGTAAAAACTTCTAAACTACAAAGCTAGACAAACGGTGATTACAACACAGATGACCTATTTCTCGAAGATCACGAAGTTTTTTTTATTTTTTATTAGTTTGAATGAATAGACGAGCAGGTCGCTCGCCTGATGGCAAGCGCCACGCCTGCTCATAAACAGAAGCAACGCCACACAGAAATTTAAATAACAAAGCACTGCATGACAGTGGACTGCGCTCGTCACCCCGAGACATAGGGTGTTAAGTCTCATAATGCCCAGTAATTTCACTGGCTTCAATGTCCTTCAAACCCGAACACAACAGTACTTACACACTGTTGCTTGGCGGCAGAAATAGACAAAGCGGTGGTACCTACCCAGCCGGCCTCTCGCATCGGAGGGACCTACCACCTTGTGAAGTTGTATGTATTGTAAACAGAAGATTCTTTTTCTAACAATAATTGTTAGAATCACTCTTTTTGCCACAGTTTTAGTTTTTTGGGAACATCAATTTCGAATGTTTTAATATTTTCTAAAAAATGTTTTCTCAATTTTCGATTAGACTCTAGTGAGTCTAGTGATGAAACGGTCCAAGGTTTGAATTAGTTATTCAGGTCGCGCGAAGGGATGTATAGCGAGTACAGCGGCCCACCGATATCAATAGCTAATCTATCGTACACGTATTTGTCCCGAGAACTTTTTATTATGTGTCCTTGATGGTGGCCGTCGCCAGGCGATTCTTTGGTGAGGAAATATGTACCTGTATTAAAAAAAGGGATGAAGTGTATTTTGTAGTTGGAAATAATATCAAATAACCCATATAGCTGACGGAAAGTTGCTGTTGCGTTTCTTACGGTGAATGAGATATCCGGAGGCCCAAATTCTCCCCTTCCCAATCCTTTAATTATCCCTTTCCTTTAAGGTCGGCAACGCGCCCATAGTTTTGGGGGAGGGGAGCAAAAAGATTTCGAGTGTGGCAGTGTTCACTCTTATACTTCTAAGATACGCCCATGATACTCGTACTGGGGCAAAGCATATTTTAACCGTCTCAGTGGGAGCAACAAGTTTAATAAACTAAACATAAATATAAATATTATTTTTTTCATTCGTTGCTGAATTACGCACCTTAAAGGAAAGGGATAATTAAAGGATTAGAAAGGGAAGGGGAATTCGGGCCGGATATAACGCTCACCGTACGAAACGCAGCAGCGAGCCGCTACTTTACGTCGGTTTTCTGTGAGACAGTGGTAGAGTAACCTAGTCGAGCCGGCCCATTGTATACAAAACTGTCTACAGCGTGGCTCTACAACTTACAATAGGATGATCCCCTACCATGTTAGGCGTTTAATCCACGCTATGAGTCTCTGTAAAACGTATATTTTAAAAATTGGTTAAAGCGGGCGTTTAGTAATTTCCTTACATTACTTTGTACTTTGTTGATGCTGGACTGGTCACGCTTACCGGCAAACGTCGCGACGTGCCTCGAATCAACGGGCAGCGCGTTCGCTTTGACATAGTTTGGTAAAGTCGTTTATTTGAAACGGTCCTTTGTTAACATTTATTCATGAGATTACACCGGTCATGTGGAATACATAATTATATAGATTTATACCTTTTTTGCTACTGGAAAAATCCTAACCCTGGATACCTTCCTAAGTCCATTTTTATGTTTATGAAATGCAAATTTTGCCCTTTTCCTGAAATGGGGAAGCATGACTCTCATGGGAACCGTTGGAAATTTAATGACTATATTCATTCAATTCTAAATGTAAGCAGTTTGGGTATATTATGCTCGCTAAAGTGTATGTGCTTTCGGCGGCGCGGCGTCGTGTGCCAGCACTTACCGTCAGGTGACGCACTAGTTCTTTTGCCGGTACTACGCTATAAAAATATTAATAATTTACGAGTGGTAGAGCCACGCTATAGACAGTTTTGTCTACAGCATGAATAAGCCGGCTTGTCCGGGTCGTTACCACTGTCTCACGGAAAACCGACGTAAAGTAGCAGCTTGCTGCTGCGTTTCGTACGGTGAGTGAGATATCCGGAGGCCCAAATCCCCCTCCCCTTCCCAATCCCTTAATTATCCCTGTCCTTTAAGCTCGGCAACGCGCCCACGACTATTTTGGTATTGTGGGCGTACATGGGCGGTGGAGATCACTTATCATCAGGTGAACCGCTCGCTCGTTTGCCGGCCTATGCAATAAAAAATAAATAAAAAAATAAATAAATATATAAACTGTAATAGACTGCTTCGGTGGCGCCGTTGTAATGCGTACGCGGTACGACTGTTGTGCTCAGGTCTAGCGTTCGATCCCGGGTCAGGTAAAAGTGATATTGTTTTTCTTTTACGAAATGCTTAGAATCATATTGAATAGTGCCCAGTAGTGCGATAAGCTTGCCTCCTATCACACATATGACGAACATAAGTTAGGCGAAATGTGGATGTACCGGTTACACCCATGCCTACCCCTTCCCCATAGGTAATAATATTTTAAATCAAAATTTAAATTAAAGTTTGGAACCCTCGTTGCACGAGTCTGACTATAACTTGGCAGGGTTTTATATTGTTATTTCAGAGTCCATTTCTAGAGCTCATTACTTCTACTTATTACCGTAATGTTGAAAGTGACAGTCGGATATCTTTTTGGAATAATATTGATGATTTGGGGCTTATGACGAATGAATCCGTATTTTTTATCCGACGCTTTAGAAGGTTTAGGTTTGTAGCTACTCGTTACAAATTATTAATTAATCATATCCATAGGCTGTTCAAGTACATCCTGTTATCCCAACAGTCACACACATAGTCCTGACTCCACATTAGGTTAACCTATATCGTGGTTATCAGGAATAACGAAGGACTTGCGGTCAAAATATTTGTGGATCACACAAACATTTTTCTCGGTGTGGGAATCGAACCCACAGCCTCTCGCTTCGCATCCGGCTACTCGCCCACTGCGCCACGGAAGCTGTCACATATTGTGGCATAGGTTGGCAAATGAGCAAGTGGGTCACCTGATGGTAAGTGATCTCCACCGCCCATGTACGCCCACAATACCAAAAGAATTATGGGTGCGTTGCCGACCTTAAAGGAAAGGGATAGTTAAGGAATTCGGAAGGAGAGAGGGTTTGGGCCTCCGGATATCTCACTTACCGTACGAACGCAGCAGCAAACTACTACTTTACGCCGGTTTTCTGTGAGACAGTGGTAACGACCTGGACGAGCCGGCCCATTCGTGCTGAAAACACAAGTGTCTACAGCGCTTTACCACTCAAATATCCATTGATCTCCACCGCCCATGAACATGGCGGACATGGCTCACAATACGTGAAGAAACATGGACGCGTTACCGACGTTACAGGAACGTTCGGTTTGGACGGTGAGAGATTTCTGGATGCCCAAATTACCTTCTCCTTTCCGATCTCTTAATTATCCCTTTCCTTTAAGGTGGTAAAAAAGGATGATTAAGGGATTGGGAAAGGGAGGGGGGATTTCGCTCTCTAATCAAGGCTCAAGAAAGTGCCTACGCTTACACCTAATGATAAGTGTAGCGCAATCGAACTGGTCCAATAGTGTCGACCAACGACAGACTATTTATCCATCGTATATCGGCAGAATTATGCCATAAGGAATCATACGAAACGCAACAACAAGCTGCTACCTCACGTTAGTTTGTTGTGAGACCGTGTTAACAATGATTGAGTAGCGGATTGGAGTTCCGCCTCTTAGGGGACCGCCAAATCTCGAAATCTAATGCAATATCAAATCTATGTAGAAAAAATGGTCACCGGGGGCCCTAAATAGATTTGCCGCCCTGGGCCCCTGACGGTTAGTCCGCTACAGAGTCAAGCCGACCCACAAGCCACGCGCGTTGTATAGAAAATTGTGTACAGCGTGGCTCTACCTACAATTGACAATGATTCAAGCAAATGAAGGATCGAGTTGCTAATTTGTTCACACTCAATTGTGTTTCGAGTCAGGATCTGATCGATAGTATACGAGCAGGCTTTCGATTTCACGCGTGGGTGACAATACAGGTAGCCGGACCCTTTTAGTTGCACGTGTAAGGGCCCCATCACACCGAAGGAGTTGAAAATGTCTTCACGCTATATTGAGGTTTTGACGCACAAAAGAATACAGAATTAGGTATTAGGTAATTAGATATCAAATACCTATTTTTATTTATTTTTCGAACTTTGTATGTTTATGTACGAATAAGTATTTCAATCGAGAATACCAAGATTTATAAGAAGTTTCAAATATAATTGATACGAATATACCTAATATTTCTGCAAGTTGTTCATGTTCGAGGTACTTGTTCATGAGAATGAACGGTTTGTAATATCTCTCTGAATGTTACACAATGTTGGTTTTGTTTTCTAATCCTATCATAGACAATTTACATGATTGTAATACGAAAGTACTAAATACATACATTAGTCTGTACAGAAACTGCTCCTATACAAAGTGAAACTTCGGTCGCTTCGGTGTGACCGAATAACAAACATTTAATCTAACTTCCGAACACATTTTCTGATTTATGACAACCACTATACATTCATCCAATAAAGTTAGGAGGCGCGGCGAGTTTTTCGTCTACTTTGTCACAACGGAAGCTTATTGACACTTTATCGTCTTCAACATAACTAAACTGAGTTCGTAGTCCTGTTGGGTGCCTTTCTTTCTTTCAGCTTTTTTGTACAATAGATTTGACAGTGGATTTGGTATTATGTGGGTTGACCCGCCACCGGAACCAAGTTTCGCCATTGCCTTGTACGTTAATCAGCAGAGTGTACCATGTGCAGATGATGTAGGGTTTGAATCTAAGATGTCAAATTAAAAATTTCAGGTCTTGGTGTTGTGGGACCGCAAGCCCCTCGTAGTTTCTGATACCCGCCGTACAGGTTAGCCTATTGTCAGGACTATGTGTGGGACGAGACTATCGGGTGGCGTATGTATGGATTTCTAGTAGAGATATTATATCAAATGAAGAAAGTGGATCACTCATGTTAAGTACATTGCGACATACGTCCCTTGACGGTCATCTAGTTTTAGCGTTCTCAGAATATTTTCTATACTAGCCACTGAAACAAATTTAAAGTGAAATTCAATCTATAAGATTTTGATAAATGGAAAAATAAAAACTATAAATGTCTGAAAGCACATAAGTATAATTTAATTTTTATTTGTTAGAGACTGAGTAAAAGAAGCTTAAGAAAAGAAAAAGAAATATGTTAGGGTAACCTACTTCCGAAAATAGATCAATCTTATACGTTAATTGGTTGTTAAATCTTATTCCAATATTATGAAATAGACCCTTTATTATAAGAGTATAATTAAGGGCCTTTTAAATAAGTAATTTATTTCTTACAAAACTTTAAATTGTGTTTCATGATTCGCATAAATTTAATCAAACCCCTTTTCATTGTTTAGATTTATTATTTTATATAATAGGCCGGCAAACGATGAAGTGGGTTAACTGATGGTAAGTGATCCCCGCCCTAAACATCCACAATACCTGAAGAATCATGGACGTGTTTCCGAACTAATTTTGAAGTGAAAACTTTTTTAGGCGCTTCTATATAAGCCAAATCTTTCTGTAACGAGTGGGTACCTGATGGTAAGCGTTACGCCTGCTCATAAACAGAAGCAACAGCACACAGAACTTTGAATTACAAAGCACTGCATGACATTGGACTGCCCTCGTCACCCAGAGACATAAGATGTTAAATCTCATATTGTCCAATAATTTCAGTTAGTATGTGCCGAGCAGATGGAACTGTATAATACTGGACTGGTGAAATAGTTGTAGATAACTTAGATACCATCAAGGCTTGTAAGCAAAATATTGATTTATGTAGCCGTGAACTTCATAAAATCATTTGCTCTATTTTTATACAGTCTTCGTGATTATCGTGTTATAAATATAAATGATTGTTCAATAGATGGAACAACACGCTAGAAGCGTAGGCGTCTTAATTTTTTATTCATTAACATCAAAGGGGTGAACTGAATATAACGCTAGGGAGGGACATTTATTCCGCCTACGATATCCGACATCAATAATAATTTTTCCACTGCCTTTCTTTCTTTTCTGCCTGGCGTTATCCTAGCTTAATTCCAGGGTCTACCTTCTCGTACCATAGATTTGACGGTGGTGACGGTGACGGTGGTTTGGTATTAAGTGGGGTGACCCGCTGTCTGACCCTTACAACCCGCAACGGGAACTAAGTTTTGCCATTGCTTTATCAACGGATATAACTGATATTAATGAATCAGCAAAGTGTACCTCATGCAGTTGAAGTTGGCTTTGGGCCTAAGATATTGGTGGCCCACGATGTTAATATTTATTACCTTTTTATGAAGTAGTATAGGTAGTCAAATATTGTTCTATTAAATTTGTTTTCCTATGTTTGCATAAATGTTATCACTTACCTCCATATTTTATATACTATATTCAGGTTATAAAATTTGCTAATTTTGGAATATTGAATATTTAGTAACATGTATCTTTTATCTATTGTAGGTTCAATGTTTTTTACTAGAATAAAACTACAGCAAATTCGTAATTATATCATGAAGGAATGAAATTATAGATTTTAAATATACACGTCAAGTTAACTGAAAAAACACTACATAAATACTGAGTACTCATTTTTAATTGATATCAATATAAATACACATTTCCAGTTCAATCTGTTTATAAGTGGACCCATAGATTTGCCGGTAATCGGCACTCTGTCGCTGGCGTAGCTCAAGCGTCTTCGTTCGCTCACCGTTCACGTAGATTTATCCGATAATTGATCCATTCACCCGTCATATAGGTAATTCGCAGAATTCAACCACCGTGCCTTATTCGATTTTAATGCCATTGCTTCGAGTCTGGCTGCGTGTAAGCCCAAATTAGACAGGTTACGGGTATTATCTGGACTATTTTGATTTGTTAATATAGTCAAGATACGGTGACTTAATGTCTAGTTTACATACTTAATCTCACGCCTGTATCCCTGAAGAGGTAGGTAGAGGTGCACCTAGTGTACTCGGTTTGCCGAGCCTAATATTATTTGCGTCCCATGATGTAATAGGGAATGAACCTATCGCTATACTGGGCATAAATCCCAATTCTGGATAACGTAAATGTATTCTTTTCGAACAGTAAGGCTCAAAAACGAATTGTGATTGTCCGATCTGGGCCTTGGGTCTGCGTTTGGTCTATGAGGAAACGAGCAGGTGGCTCGCCAGTTGGTAACCGCCACCCACGCCTGCCGATAAACACAAGCAACACCACTCAGAATTACAAGGTGCTGCAGGGGACAGCACTGTGCTCGTCATCCCGAGACATAAGATGTTATGTCTCATAATGCCTAGTAATTTTACTGGCCTCAATGTCCTTGAAACCTAAACATAACAGTCTTTATACACTGCTGTTTGGCGGCAGAAATAGATAAATCGGTGGTACTAACACAAACACCCTCTCGCATATGAGATACCTACCACCTAATGAGTCTAGGTTTCTCAGCCTAAGTACGCTACTACTAAACTAATTTTTTTATTCATTTATTTAATACATGGAAAATTTACAGACAATAGTATTAAAAATATCAATAATATAGCTGACAGAAAGCCAATAACAAGTTCTCACTTATAGCAATATATTAGGTTTACATATTATATTAATTAATTAATTATTATTTAACAAGTCTAGTTTAATGTATATTTCTATCTTTTAGCCTGATTAAAAACATTAATTTTAATTGCTAATATCTACCAAGATTATTATTTATTCAATATTATTTGGACAGTAATTCAGGGTCCACCATTACTAATTAAACTGAACTCTATTGCTTTGTTTTAGGTTTGAAAATTGTGAATGTTATGCATTGAGTTTGTTTTCATTGAATACGAGACAGTCCGTAGGTCCGTGAAGCAAAAGATTAAATTAGCGGCGGTCTGCGAAGGTAGAACATACATTATGTACGTTGCTGACCGACATTTTTAATGAAAGTAAGAAAAAAACATTTATTCGCTGCCACATTACGTTGGCTCGAACATAAATTACCTGTCTCATCTAATAAGCTAAGTGGGTGTCGATGCGTGGTGGTTATTGACGTAACATTATAAAATAATATTATGTTTATCTTTAAACCGACGGACAAATTGAGGAGGTTTTCAACCTGAACCATACCTGTGCCCAACTGCAACTATTATACAAATGGTGAAAAACCTGCCATAGTGTCTTGTTCCGGTGAGTTGCTTTGCGGGGTCAGCCAGTGTACATCTAGTAACTTCAGATCAGCATAATTCTGCTCACGGTTGACATTCTATTTGCATTCTATATCCTAATAAATAAGTTATTATTAGTATGAGCCTTTTAGAGTTATTTTAAATATCATACATTTAAGTTACGTAATGATTAATTTTAGTGGTCGCGTAGTGGTGTTTTTGAATTTTGTTGTATTATACTGCGAGATTTGACATTCAGACATTATCAGCGTGGATGTAAACAATGTAAATATTTTTAATTTAATATTTTTTTAATAATTAATTGTACATATTTGAAACAGATATTATATATAAATAGCACTCTGCACTTCTCCTGCATATAAACTTTAACTATGTCAAAACTCACTCTCCTCCGTGCGCGCAATATGCTACGAAAAGGGGTCCGAAGTTTTCTCTTCACGTATTACATACATACATACGTACTCACGCCTGTAATCCCCGAAGGGGTAGGTAGAGGTGTAACTAGTACACCTACATTTCGCCGAGCGTATCTCTGTCTCACGATGTGATAGGGGGCGAGCCTATCGCCATACCGGGCACAAATTCCAGACTCCGGGCTGATACTGATCATTTCCTAATAGAAAATTCCAATACCACTTTACCCGACCCGGGGATCGAGCCCGAGACCTCAGCGTTAGCTTAATCGTAACGCGTACGCATTACAACTGCGCCACCGAGGCAGTCGTCACGTATTAATATATAGAAGACTAGCATTGCTCGTGGCTTCGCCCGCGTAAACGGCGTGATGGATTAAGAAACATTAAAATTCACAAACCTCCAATCTTTCAAATCTGTAATAGTATTACAATGATAGTAGGATACCTACAAGTAGTTCTTTTTATTTATTACAGTATCAGGGTGAATCAAGTGAAAATGTAGGCAAATTATCTTGGTACGTGGGTTGGCATTAAATCAGAGCTTAACGGCGACGTCCCGTGGGAGGCTAGCTTGTTAGACACCAATTGGTTGCTTACACGCCGCGCCGGTGGGACTTTTCACCAAATTGGCTCACTTTCGAGTATCTCTGTACATCTGAGTTTGACTTAAAAAAAATTGCATCAGATTTTTTATTCGTAAAACACGCGAATTTGTCACAGATTGCCATTTGTGACAGGTATAACTATAGGCTTGTCTAACACGGAAATAACCTTAGTGAACCGTAGGTGTAGTTACTAGTTATCCCTGCTTACTTCTTTAAGGATACCCATGTGGAGCAGGCCCGGATCTGGGGGGGGGGGGGGGGCAAACAGCCACACAGACCCTTTGTGCATCATTCTTTCCTTTTCTTTTAGTTTTCTTAAGTAATTTATCTCAAACACTGGAGAGAGGGGCGCCACTATAAAGTTTCTGTCCTGGTTCGACTAAATCTTACATCCGGGGCTGATGAGATCGTATGGAAACTAAATGACACTTACAATCTTATACATATTGGGCCTAACTTATAAACTTCTTAAGCACTGAGTAGTTTAAACACGTTTTCACTTTGGTGTTTATAAGTAAGGCCCATTATGTGTAAGCCGATTCGGTATGTTCCTTGTTACGTCAAATTGGTAATGAATATGGAATTCTGCGATCCCTGTGTTTTTTTAAACAGTCACACACATAGTTCGGGACCCACAGATACCTTATGATTGCAATAGACTGTTCTTTCTTTTTTTTCACATGCCATGGCAATATTTATGCCATTAGCCGAAAACGGACGAATATTTACCTGCCTAACCTTCGAGAATACAGGCGTGATAATGTCAGTACGTACCTATAGGTTTGTATGGTCAAATCTAGACAATGTTTTAGTTTTCACACTCCATTTTGGATTTAAATTAGTTCCAAACTGCATTAAAACTTTGGAGCAAAATTGGGGTATCTTGATTGAAATTTGTGGTCATACTGGATACCGCATTAATTATCGGATTTAGATGAAATGTCGCACTAAAGTACTTCGACTAATATCCCACTTACGTCGGTAAATGAGCCAGATTGATCTATTAGCGACAAAATGAAGTGGGCTTAGCTTAAAAGGACAGTGGCAAAAATACCATTTAAAGATGGGTTTGATCACAAATACTAGATCTGTGTCATATCATCCACACCGGGTATACATATAGTCGCTAACAAAAGTTAATAAAACTCAATTATTTATTTCTTACTAACTTTTTTAATGAAAGACCGGCTACTCGCCCACTCCGTCACAGAGGCTGATAATTATGAACATATATGTAACTTCGAAAAGTTAGGGGTGTGGACCTGGAGGCTAGGTTCGAACCTACGACCTTCGTCTCGACAGTTTTCACTGTCTGTAAGAGATTATAATATGGGATAATTGTATTGGATAATGTACATATTTGTAAGCGCTTTTGCCCGCGATAACACCTACCTATACTTTTTGTAACTTTTCAGCAGAGGACCGGGTCGCCTTAATATTATAAAATTATCATACAAATTAGGATGATGTGGTGTTTATTAAAATTTTATTACGATGTTATTGTTCTTGGTTAATTAGGCCCCTTGGTTTTGTTGCTTAATGGGTATAAATATTGCGTTGCTGTGAGAGGGAATAATATGAATGCCCTACTTAACTTCTGAGTACAAATTATTATGGGTATTTAAAAAATAAAGATTATTGTTAATCGTCTTATTGGTCTATTGACAATGTACCTAGGCTGAGAAATTGGCGAGGTAGGTCCTTCGTATTCGAGAGGCCTTCTGGGTTAGTACCACCGCTTAGTCTATTTCTCCCGCCAAGCAGCAGTGTGTAGGCACTGTCGTCGAAGGACATTGAAGCCAGTGAAATTACTGGGCAATTCGAGATTTAACATCCTATGTTTCGGGGTGACGAACGCAGTGTAATGCCGTGCAGTGCTTTGTAATTCAAGGTTCTTTGTGGTGTTTGTCTGTTTATGGGACAGGCGAGCGACCTAAGTTATCTTAAGTTGTGAATATTTCCTTTTTTATTTTATTTTATGTATAAGGGATGGCAACAGCCTTAAATAAAAAGGTTCTACAATGTAGAATTGAAATTAGAAGGGCAAACACTACATTCCACATACTATAAAAACATATATAATTATTTTGATCCCGTGATTTTATTTAATTCTATTTCTATTCTTTTTTCCTTTAATTCTATATTATCTCCATCCCTCCGTTTACAACTTAAATACGTTTCTTTGTACTTATCCGACGATTCCGAGAGCTTTCAATAACTCGGTTAATGATTACCCCATTCATCTCAATTTCCCAGTTCGCAATATATTTTTTGCTGCTTTTACCTCATAGCTGTATTTCTATGTGTTTAAGAATTCAAATTGGAGTTCTGGATGTTGAAACTAGTATTGGATTAATTAGCATTAGCATTAATTTTTAGCATGTGAAGTGCCATTTAGCAAATTAAATACAGTTGCTAAATTATGTAAAGTAGGAATTAATTCGTCGCTTATTAATTCGTGTATTAGCACGTCACTAGTATTGGATTAATTAGCATTCGCATTAATTGTTTGCATGCGAAGTCTTATTTAGCATTTCGCAAATTAAATACAGTTACGAAATTATGTGAAGTATGAATTCATTCGTCGCTTCGTAATCCGTGTATTAGCGCGTCGCAGCAACAGTATCAACGTGCTATCCCCGTCGCACCCGCGGGGACACTGAATTATTGTGTCATATTAGCAAATAGCATTAGCACGAATGATTAGCGCGCTAACACACGATAATTCACATGCTAATGAAGTGAAATCGTAATAGCATTAATTGCCATTACTAGTTGAAACTCCATTAATGTTTTCATTCGTTGGAAAAATGGCAGTGGTGGTGTTGCGTCTGTTTATGGACAGCTTACCATCAGGCAAATAATCTGCTCGCTTCGTCATTCATACTAAAGTATATAAAAAGCGACGTGAGGTAGCTTACTGTTGCATTTCATACATTGAGTCACATTTTCGGAGGACCAAATCTCTTTTCCTTTCCCAATCCCGATCCTTTAAATTTAAGCTCATTGTGTATTCATGGGCGGTGGAGATCTTACTATCAGGTGACCCACTTGCTCGTTTACCGGCCGCAGCTATAAAAAAATATTTTTTTTTCAACATCGAACTATAACAGTTATTATTAGCTTCTTCCACATCCCTCCGCTATCATTTGGAATTTTTGCTTGCAATTCGCGTGTTCATCCATAAACCGTTTTATACGAGTATTTTGTTGGATTACCACAAGATTTACGGTCTGTGAATGGTGAACCTCGCCTTTATGTCTAATAACATTAACAAGCGGCTTGTATGCCGGGATACTAGAACTAACTGTAATCTTGTTATATGTTTCAAGAGGAGGAAACTATTATCTTAAAACGTAATATGGTTAGTCAAGTTTTGTGGTGCGGGTTGACTGTGATGCTGACATTGGGTGCATAGTTGTTGCGTTACTTTTGGTTTACGATGAAACTAATTTTAGTAGATGAGCTATCTATGCTGAGATTTATCATGAATACAGAATTATTAGTCTCTTGGTAGCCTCCGTGGCTCGGCGGGCGAGAAAACCGTGAAATGGGAGGCCCCAGGTTTAATTTCCGCACCCAGACAAATGGTTGTGTGATACAGAAATATTTGTTTTAGGTCTGGGTTTTGTGACAACGTTGTCTCTCGTAATTCCCGACACCCACGATTTAGCTTAACAAAGTGTGGTCAGGACTAGGTGTGTGACTATTGGGTGTGTTTATTTATTAATTAAACGATGGTTGTATGTTGATAATCTAAACCACCCTTTTTTATTTGCATTGGATATTCATGGATATATTTACTGGATTTTACTATTAATAGATTTGACATTTAAAGTCCAGGCTCCAGATGTTACATCATATACCATAAATCATAATTTATACATTAATGTATAGATTCTACTCTCATTTTTATTTTTGTATAATTTCAAACATTAGATATGTGTACAGAAAACTAGTCCCTGCTTCAGGCGTGGAGGCAGCAGCTGGCCAACTCTTCGCCTTGCGCTAGAACTGTCGAGGCTGTCCTCATAGTTTTGACCAGCTGGACCGACAGACGGTATGGATAGCTGCCGTCCCGCTTGGTGCAGGTCATCTCAGGGCACGGTTGCTTCGGGAGGTAGGGACCTGTGCCGCATAACCGAAAGAGTGCCGACACACCAGTGTCATTACTGCAGGTGCGACGAGGAGACTGCAGCGCACACTTTGTAGAAGTACCCCGCGTGGGCAGAGCAGCGTCCACTCTATTGCTCTAGTTCTCTACAAGGGCGAGCGTCTTTGGGGCCGCAGCTGTAAGCAATCCTCAAAATAAGGCATTTCAAAGTTTCCGGTCAATTTCCTGTAACATATGAGCAATGCAAGATTAGTCGAGAATTTGTTAGTAAATGGGATTGACGTATAGGTACCTGTCGCTTCCGTATTGACAAGCACACAGGGATCCTGGTCCCTGCCCCACCCTAACCCATCATATTATTATATTACAGGAAATTGTGTATTGTATTGTATTGTTGTACGCTCATGACTATATAAAAAGGTAGATAGGGACACAATTCACGGTTTGCCGAAGTTATCTTCGTCCCGTGATGTGATAGGCTTTCCGGTGACATATAGTCTCAGTTATATTTTGACTATATACTGATAATATTTTTAAACAGTATATGTTACAAATGATTTAAAACATATAAAAATAGGGTAGATAAGATAATCAAAAGTGTAGATAGCGACACAACTCACTGTTTGCTGAGGTTATCTTTGTCCCATGATGTGACAGAATTTCCGGTGGGATATAGTCTCAGTTATAGTTTGACTATTTACTGATAACAGTTATAATAGTATATGTTAAAATGATTTATAACATATAAAAATATTATATTGTTACTTTGTTTTCCAGAGCAACGATCGTGTCTAGAATTTCACTAGGAATATTAAATATGTGATTGTAGAAATTAACAGGATATTATGTCGACGTGACTAAATATTAGGCATTGGTAGCGCGTGTTTTGCAGCCGCGGCGCATAGTTGCCACCTCTAACTTCCGGTTGCCACGGATTTTCCATTTCCTGCGCCGACGTTTTCAGCCGGCGCGATTTGTTTACTCTAATGAATTTTATTGCATAATAATATTTACTGTCACGTGGTAACCGAATATATACAAAAGCCTGTGTGGAAATAGTATTGATTTGTAATTTTCTATTTTCATTAATTTTACGCATATTTAGTTTAAACCACTAAAATTACCATCCAATATTCACACACAGATTCTAACTATTAAATATCTCTATATGATATATAACTGTTGGTTGTTACCACTGTCATACAGAAAACCGACGTAAAATAGAGGCTTGCTACTACGTTGCGTATGGTAAGTGAGATATCCGGAAGCCTCAATCCTACTCCCCTTCCCAATCCCTTAATTATACCTTTCCTTTAAGGTCAGCAACGCAGGTCGATTCTTCTGTTATTGTGTTCATGGGTGGTGGAAATCACTGACCGTCAGGTGACCCACTTGTTCGTATGACGGCCTATGCTTGTGAAAAAATATTCACAAAATGTCACGATTTTTCTTAGTCTTATATTTAACATTTTATGTAAAACTGCACGGTTACATTTCTTAACAAAAACCGTAGTATCTTTCGTAGCACGTAGCATAGACAGTTCGTAGCTCATTAGTTGCTACGCCACCTGCACATCTCACACATTGCTCAAAGTCAGAAAGTTTCAGACAACACGTTGCTTGAAATAAAAATAAGAGGTAGTAAACTCTATTACTTACTTTACTCCAGAGAGATAGAGTGGATGAGAGGGTGGCAAGAATTATTTTTCATATCATTAATGTTTATATCAACTTAAAAATAAAATATATCATATTAAATATGAAAAGAAGGTGGTAGGCCCCTCGTATGCAAGAGGCCGTCTGGGTTCGTACCACCGCTTTGTCTATTTCTGCCACCAAGCAACAGTGTATAAGCATTGTTGTGTTTCGGGCAAATGGGAGTGAAATTACTGGGGATTATGGGAGCAGTCCAATGGTATGCAGTGCTATTTAATTCAAAGTTCTGTCTTGTGTTGCTTCTGTGGGCAAGCGTGGCGCTCACCATAAGGCGAGCGACTTGCTCGTCTCGTCATTCAATCTAATAAAAAATGATTTAGTGTATTAAAGATACTACCTCTATATATTATGTCATATGCATATAAGCTGATTTACGTTTTTTAGTCTGTTTTTTAATGGTTGGGTACCATAAAAGGGTACGGAGCCATAAAATAGAATAAGAAAACTTACCTAACTGTTAAGCCCCCGAAGTCAATTAGAAAAACATCTATAACTTTTAAATGACTGAACTGGTTTTCTCCGAACTAGGTAAGGGCAATCTCGATTAAAACAATATTCATAGACTTCAAATCTGTCCATTAGTTTATACGCTACAAACGTGGCAAGATAAAGATGTCAAACATACAACACGCCCCTTTTTATGGGGAGGATAAAAGATCTTATCAAATTGAGAATCTCTTCATTTTTTTAAAATCGATTAAGTCAGTCAAACTCACTTTTACATATATCCTAATAAAACTTTAAGTGTGGCGCGATGGACAATGCCAGAATTTTGCAATAAAATGACAACTGAACACTTGGTCGTAAAATATATTGTCCACTCAGCAATCGTAGGGGACACAGATATTAAAATTCTTAACGTTTTTATCTCTTTTGGCTACATGGGTAACAATTAAAACTGTCCAGCTGGCAGATTATACATTTTTCACTAAAATTTATTATATTTTCCAGTGTCAAAATTGCATATGTTCTCTAGGGAGAGTTTGGTAAATTCCTAATTGGATTGGAGCAGTATCATTTTTGCTATTATCATTGCTCATATATTCTATAGGTGAAACCCTTTTTTCTTGCAGTAGTATGTTGACCTGCCAAGTAGGCAACTTTTGTGTAATAATTATACATACAGGGGTAGGCAGAGGTGTAACTAGGACACTCATATTTCGCCAAGCTTAATATGTAATAAATATGATGGATATAAAAATGCGATAAGTTACAAGACAAGGCAATATGATAGATTTGACTACGGGTATTATAGTCATGCATACGTAGTATAAACCAAATTTACAATTTGTGTCTGTATGTTTGTCCGCTTATTTCTCCTAAACTATGCAACGGATTTAGATGCTGTTTTCACAATAAATTAGATAATTTATTCAGTATTTTATCACGCTCTGACCCATGTGAGCCTGCAGTGAGGCCAAAACAGCGAATATCAACATAGTGAGGCGTCAGAAGTTATCCTATAAATTTAAGTCAATTGCGACAAGTACAACCACTCATTGTATCTATACAATCACAGAGTAAGACGTGCAAGAAAAGACTGAAATATGTATAATGTTATGTACTATGATTAAAAATATGAGCATCGACAATCTTCGGATATTTCGAAAATATGGACATGTGATGTTAATCTTAATATAAACAACACAATAATACAACATTAGACTTTATTATGTTTCTATAGTGACTATCCGGTACCGGCCGGGCATTCGTATTCTTACTAATTTGTGATCACCGAATATTGCCGAGCGCATAATTTATGTCATAGTATTGTGCTATTTACAATTCAAAATTGGAACAAACATATTCTCATTCTTGTATGCTTCTTAAAAAAGAAAATTAATATAAATATTCAGAAGTTATAAATAAGGACAGAACCCACAAAGGAATCGTTTATCATATCTCGTAAGTCGCGACCTCTTAACAAAAGAGAACGGAATAATGAGGTTTAAATATAGTATCTGCAATAATACGACATCTTATTAAAGTACATTGTACGTACGAGCGGTTTATTTTCGTGTGAAATGAGAGTAGAATGATGTTAAACGATGTTGTTGTATCGAATTATTGTCATTGTGGTTTCGTTTATTAGCCAAGTATATTGTTTTGTATTTATAGAAGAGTCTTGCTGAGTATTGTATTGAATATTATATTGTTTTTGCCATTTTATGGACTACTAGCGTTTGTTCGCGGATCTGCCCGCGTGAATGGCCTTTTCCAGGACAAAAAGTGTTCTATGTCCTAATCCAGGTCATGGTCTACCTGTGTGTCAAATTTCATCCAAAACCGTTCACTGTTCAGCCGTTAAGGCGTGATGGACTAACAAACATCCAAATTCACAAACTCACAAACATCCAAACTTTCACATTTATAATAGTAGTAGTAGGATTAGAAAAACACGTTCGTTGATACACTTATGTGTACATAGTCTTTAAGTGTATTTATTAATGACCGTTCCCAATATTCTGTTTACCGCTAGATTTACTTACTGGTAGTTAATTTTTAACACATTTTGTATGGAAGATCTGTCAAAACTCTATTGATATTAAGCAAATCTATCTGTAAATAGAATATAGGGAATGGCCGTGAGAATGGGCAAAACTATCTGTAGTTTCAAAATTTACTTTTCTTTATTGTAGGTTTACACGGTTTGATTTTCAACCGACTAAACAATGTAAGAGGTTCTCAATTCGACGATCGAGACGACGAGATCATGAATATTTTTTTATGAATTGATGAATGAACGAGCTGCACAGACTTTTATAGCCCCGCCCCCTTGCACAGAGTTTTGGGTGGGGTAATTTTTTTGCTTGACTTATGTTTCTTGTTATCTTATTTCGATGCAATACAAGCTTAAAACTCAGAAATATTGACTGTAAGCGGTTTTAATTGCAGTTGGAGTTGAACCAATCAAGGCTCTTCGTTATATTATGGAAGACGTCGAATAGACGGGAAACCAAGACAATCAACGTTAAAAGCGGCATTGTCAATGTTAATGAAAACCCCGGGAGATATCAACTTTGTTTTGGAGCATTGTTAGCGAGGCGCGGTCGACAACGACTTTAGCGATTCTTTCCTTCCGAAGTTACTGACTTATTATAACTAAGTCATTTTGTGTGAAAGTATAGTTTTTTCTGTTAGTGTTTTCTGTCTATAGTAAGCTATATAGGAATATTTTTTTACTAGTGCGTTTTTTTGTGTTGTTCTGTTTCGGCAATAGATCGCATTTTCATAATTTGTTCTATCCTTTTTTTACAACAATTTTCACCCTTAAACGTGTGCACTCACGCCTGTAATCCCCGAAGAGATAGGAAGAGGTGTAACCAGTACACTCACATTTCGCCGAGCGTATATCCGGCCCATGATATGATAGGGGGCGAGCCCATCGCCATACTGGGAAATTAAAATTCCAGACTGCGGGGTGATACTGAGAATTTCATAATAGAAAAACCCAATATCACTTTTACCCGACCCCGTGATCGAACCCGAGACAGCGTCAGCCTCAGTCGTAACGCGGACTCATTACAACTGCGCCACCGAGGCAGTCTTACTTTTACGTCTACGTATACGTTTTACTGATTTATTTTCCACGAATGCTTAAAAGTCACAATATAATTCCGAAACGACGAAAAATATCACTAACTTAACTCTTAAGACAGTTCCTTTGTATAAAAGCTCAAGAAACCATTCATTTCACTAGAGGAAAGGTAAAGCTATTACTTAATTTTAATTCGATTGTTGTGTTTTAGGTGATTGAGTTTGCCTCTACAGATTTCAGGGTCAATCACAGGTAAAAGGTGTCTTTGTGTAGATGCCGGAGGTTGCCATTACCTTAACTAATGTACATAGCTTTTGTACAGGATGTGATGTGCTCTGAGGCAAGTCTGGTTATTATTTACATTATAACTAGGGATTGCAATCCCGTGAAGTGGAATCACGCAATCCCGCGGGATCCCGCAAATGCAAGTCGCTGTCGCTGGGCATGCAAATTCAAATTATTTATTGAATCCATAAAATGTTATACATCATTTAGATTCAGTCAAATTGTAACTCTACCGCAAGGGATCCATAAGTCGGTAACTCGACAACGAATCGTGCAAACCTTAGTCAAATCTGCCACCATTTTACAACACAACTGATGTTATTGGTTTTTGGAGATCATTTTTCCAATAAGAGGTAATTTAATTATTTACAATATGAGGGGCTTTGTCCATGTTTTTCCACAAAACATAAAATAAAAAAAAACTTAAAGTCCGACAAATCTGAGACATATCTTACTTTCTTCCCCACATTATTCTGCATCGATTGGTATCGGTCTCGACCCCATACCGCCAGCGGTTTCGGAGGAGATAGCGTGACAAGGTTTTAGCAGCGGCAGCGGCGGCGCCAGTTACTTTTTTTTAGAATTGAGAGCCTTTTTAATTGATATCAAAGGAGAAGTATTATGTTAATAATTGATGTTTGGGTCAAACTATGTATTATATACACTATGTAGTGTATTAAATTTACCAATAATAATGGTTCGAAACAAAATGTGATAAGTAATAAACTTTTAAGTTGGCTTGAAGTTATTTTCTAAGGTATTTCAGTTTTAACAAATATAAATAATAACTTGTTTAGTTATAAAGTGAGTACCTATTTTATGTAGTAACATATATGATACACTTCGTCGACGTCTCTTAAGGGCTATGTTTAAATAAACCCATATATATCGATAAAATTTGCTTTCTACGAGTATATATCCATTGAGAATGTATTCAGAGTTTAATGGATCTGTGATCACTTTTTACCCTATGACAAAGCAATGTTAATTTTTTATAGAAGAGGGCGACAAGCGAGCAATTGTGTCATCTGGTGGTTGGTGATCTCCACCGACCATGAACACTCATAATACCAGTAGAATTATGGATGAGTTGCCGACTGAAAGGAACGAGGTAATCCTCATTCTCTCAAATATCTACGAAAATCTCACTCAGGCTACCGTACGAAACGTAACAGCAAGTCGCCACTTCACGTCGGTTTTCTGTGAGATAAAGATACTATCCTGGTGCTACTAGCCGGCCCAGTCATACTGTACGCAAAAGTGTCTACAGCGCAGCGTGGCTTTACTACTAAAAAACGATTACACTCATTTGTTATATGTATTTGACATTCGACACGTAAATAATAAATACACCCAACAGTCACATAGACCTGACCCCATACTAGGCTAAACTGTATCGTGGGTATCAGAAACTATGAGGGACATGCGGTCCCACAACACCCAGACTCGAAACAAATATTTGTGGTTCATATAACATTTGTCTCGATGTGGGAATTGAACCCACGGTCTCTCGCTTCGCAACCAGCTACTCGCCCACTGCGCCACGGAGGCTGTCCCTATAAGTAACACAAGTTTTATATTACAATCAGAGAATACTTATGTTCTCTTAAATTTTTATCATTTCATTCACACAATGCTTTAAAGTTACAGTTTTAATAATGGTTATAATATTAAACTTAATAAATCATACTCAAAAATTTTAATAAAGAAGAATTTATCCGTATAAATTCTTCTTTATTAAAATTAAATCGTGATTAAATCCGTGATTTAATCACGATTTAATTTCATTTTGGACCTCAAGTCATCGTGGGCTGTTTCTGCATAGATCGGACTAGGATTAACTATTTTTTTTAATAAAAATAAATTTATTATTTTAAAATAAGGGTTGGCAATCTAACATTCACTTTTGGAGACGACCAACACTTCAGTCTCCCCCGTGGCTACGAAGGCTGAAAGCTTTCGAAACGTCGGGACTAAAATAAAATTAAACCGCGACAAAATCGGTATAAATTAGTTTTATTTCAATGTATAACATTCGCGTAAACATAAGAAATCACTATACTCAAAAATAACATCAATGCGGTAACGCTGCAAGATTTATGGCAAACGTCAGTGGAATATGACAGTGGGTCATTTTTCACTCCCATTACCGTCCACTACGATTAATGTACACGAATGGTATGAAACAAACACAACATATTTGTTAGATCGGGTTTTTATTTTTGGTTACGCATTTTTTTACAGCCCTTTTTTTAAGCTTTATATGACGAGACGCGCAGGTCGCTCGCCTGATGGTGAGCGTCACGGCTGCCCATAAATAGAAACAACACCAATCAGAACTTCGAATTATGAAGTATTGCATGACACTGGACGTCGCTCGTCACCCCGAGACATAAGATGTTAAATTTCATAATGCCCAGTGATTGGCTGGCTGACACTGGCTTCAGTGTCCTTCAAACTGGAACATAACAGTACTTACACTCTGTTGTTTGGCGGCAAAGATAAACAAAGCGGTGGTACCTTCCTAGACAAACTATCGCATACGTGACACCTAGTTCATCATAGTTCTATGAAATACACAATAATAATAATAATAGCAATCCTGTACTGTATACCGTCCCATCGTCGAGTCTGTACGCATGGGCCTCCTCTACCAATGAGAGGGGTTAGGCCACCATGCTTCGAAATGTTTATAGGAAATTCTCAGGTATGCAGATTCACTTTGGAGTTTTAATCATCAATGAATGAATTATTTCTGAATTACAAATTACACACGTTACTTTCAAGTCAGGTGTGTGCCCTGGGAGTTGAAACGAACCCGCGACCTGTGTCTCGGTTTAAAATTATATAAAACAGTGTTTGTAAAGATAAAGGCAGCTTCCGTCGCTTGATGCGCAAGTGGCCGGCAGTAAAGCGAGAGGCCGCGGGTTCGATTCCCGCACCGATATAAAATGTTTGTGTCATCCATATATTATGTTTCTTCGAGTCTGGGTGATTTCTCGGTTGACGTCAGGCAGGCGGCCGGCAGTAAAAACTACAAGCCAAATCTATCTGTAACATGTGCTATAAAGCACGTTGCGCCGACCCCTCTGCGAGTGGGATGAGGGCAAGTGGAAGAAGAGTGTTTGTAAAGTAACTCGTATCTACATGTATACAGTCCGCAGTGCAGTAAAATTCATACAGAGAGTAGTTAAGTGGAATGATGGCTCGCATCCCGGCAGCGATCAGTGCGTGTCGTTATACAGTTATAAACAGGGCCGAATCTGTGTATTAAAAGGGGTATATTAATCTAAGCTGCGACCTTGAGTTCTGTGTTCTTGAACTTCAGTTTTTATGTACTTGTTAACTCTACCCTGGTAGTGAGCTTGCCTTTATTATTGCTGGGGTAAACCGAAAGTCAATCTGGGCTACTTTTTTGTGATTAATACAATAGTACATTTTTCTATGAGTGATATAAGTAGTTCTATTCTAACAGTGCCGTCAAAAACTAAAGGTTTAATTTCGCCAAACTTCCGTCCCATGTACATGATGTTTTCATTTTATTTTATTTGTTTGGCAAAGAAATAGACAACAGATTAATTAATACTAATTATTTACCATTTTCGAGATGACCCCTACAGCCATCTCTAAATGTGGTCCTGGTTATACCATAGATGTGCGGATTACACGCGATGCTTGCGGAATGTGAATGGCGTGGCTCATTTCGCACGGCTCGATTCGTTCTCATTTTCGAACTCATACAGGTAAATTACGTGTAATTTAAATTAATGTGCTGATTAATTTGTGTGCTTGTGTATGATTTTATGACTGTAATTTCGCATAATATGGTCGAAAACACGAAACTGATGTAAATTATTACAGATTATTGAAATATAATAACTTTGCATTTTGAGTTTATTTTCTTACATGGGAAATAAAAGCCGCAGTTCATCAGAAAATACCATAGTAAAGACTCCTTTATTTATATAAAGAATTGTTCGTATAATCATTATAAGATTAAATTATGTGTTTTAATTACTGTTAATAGATTTTCCTTAATTAAATTCTCATCGTTAAGTATTAAATTAAACCAAAGTTAAACATGAAAGCACGAAGCATGTAACATAATTACAATAATTTATCGTTCACAGACGTATACACTTCTTCGCGTAAAAATTGACGGAAAATTCTATTGAAGGAAGCATGCACATATATCATTAATTTTATTTTCCTTTCACATTTTTTGTCGCGCGCTAAATTCTGTAAGGTTGTCGCAAATGCTACGCTTTTATTTGTTAACTCGTTTATACGTGCTGGCAAAACCAACTGAGTTATGTTTCTTTCTGAATTAACTGTGTACAAGGTTTTTGATTCAGTCGTATTTTCCTTCTATAAAACGTTTAATGTATGATTTAGCAAAGGAGAAAATGTTAGTTTACTAGTTTCATGCTATAAGCCTAAAAGTATTTTATGCAATAGAAAGTAGTATGTTTTATTTATTTGGGTAAAAGAAGCAGCAACACATAACATTTATTTAAAAGGTTGTATACATGTACAGTTAACAATAGTGAAACCAACATCGTTAACCACATCTGATTTACATTAATAAGGTATGTAAGGTGGAAGTGGATGAGCTGTTTCCATAATATTATTATGTTATTAGTGTAGAATATTTACCAAAAAGAGAAAAATAAACAATAATTTACAGCATCAGAGTACTTCAAGTAATTAATTATCTATTATCAGAGATTGAAATAACACATAATAATACTCTTTTACAAGGGGTTTATGTAACTTTGTATTTTTGGCTTTTCAGTTTTTATGAGCCGGTTATATTTTTATAAAAAAAATATTTGGCTGTTAATATCATGCATGTATAGGGCAATAGTTATAAATCTAGTACGGTAATGTACACTACATCATTTGTATACGTAATGCAATAAATACACGCAACGACTATGATATAAAGCCGTTGTGTGAAAATATATTGTTACACCCAGCGTGAAAATAAGTGAGCATTACACGAGCTTTTGTTTAATATCAAAAATATGGGTGTGAACATGATAATGATGACTGCGATATACATTTAGGGTAGTAAGTTCCCCGTCATATACTCAATCTAACATAAAAAAGTATAACGAAATGTCGTGACGGTGACTACTTTCTCGTAGAAAAATTCATGCATTTACTTTCTTTTTTAATACTAGCTCTGTATTATATACGTCTCACTGCTGAGCACAGGCCTCCTCTACTGAATGAGGGGTTAGGCCTTAGTCCACCACGCTGGCCTAATACGGGTTGGCAGACTTCACATACAACACATGCATTTTCCAATCAAGCAAGTGATATTTAACAATTAATACACACGTAATTTAGAAAAGTCGAAGGTGTATGCTCTTGGGTCTGGTTTCTAACCTGCGACTTTCGTCGCGACAGTCCATACCACTCCTCGCTGATGTATAATTGCATTTATTTTTATAGCATAGGGCGGCAAACGTGCAAGTGGTGATGGTAAGTGATCTCCACCGCCCATGTACAATACCAAAAAATTATGGGTGCGGTTCCGACCTTAAAGGAAAGGGATAATTAAGGAATTGGGAAGGGGAGGGATTTTGGGCCTCCGGATATCTCACTCACCGTACGAAACACAGCAGTAAGCTGCTACTTTACGCCGGTTTTCTGTGAGACAGTGGTAAGGACCTGGACGAGCCGGTCCATTCATGCCGTAGACAAAACTGTCTACAGCGTGGCTCCACTACTTTTATAAGTCGTTCCTAAGTCGTATCTAAGTCCCTTTCCCACAAAACAGAAATATCTTTCACCTACACAACAACGTTACCTGAACAAAAGTATTAGAGTTATGTACAAGTAATTTAACTTACCTGCTGCCGCTACAAGCGCATGTTAAATCGTCGGTCCCAGGTGCCCCGTGATAAAGGAGACGCCTCGTCGGTCGTTAAGACTCAGCCTTCTGAAGACGCCCTAATAACTGCGGCTAAGATTAGCGCGGCGTGTGGCTCGACCCTAAACGTTCTCTGCTCAGGATTCCTTAAAACTTTGAATTTTCTAATGAAATATTTTTTCCACATGCCTTAATTTGTTTAGGTAATTCTGGTCTTGGGATGGCTTCTTTAAGCCCCATTTACACAGGGATTTGCCTCTATCTGTATATAGTATGTGTTGAGTTATTTTTCAGTCTAATACGTATTGTAATTTGTGTGCCGGCATGGCCTGATATGGATTTAAAACGTTTCTTGTATGACATATTTTTTTTATAAGCTTGCATGACGAGATGAGCAGGTCGTTCACCTGGTAGTCAGCGCCAGGCCTACCCATAAGCAGAAGAAAAACCACACAGAACTTTGAATTCAAGCATTGCATGACACTAGACTGCGTTTGTCACCCCAAGACAGAATATGTTAGGTCTTATAACGCCCACATATTTCACTGTCTTTAATGTTCTTCAAACTGAAACACAATAGTCACATACTGCTGCTTGGTGGCAGAAATAGATAAAGCGGTGTTTTTTTTATTAGCTTGAATGGCGAAACGGACAAGTCGCTCGCCTGATGGTAATCATCACTCCTGTCCATAAACTTTGAATTACAAAGCTCTGCATGGCATTGGATTGCGTTCGTCACCCCGAGACATAAGATGTTAAGTTTCATAATGCCCATTAATTTCACTGGCTTCAATGTTCTTTCAACAGAAACATAATAGTGCACACAATGCTGCTTGGCGGCAGAAATAGATAAAGCGATGGTACTTATCCTGACGGCCTCTCATATATGAGGGACCTACCAGCTTGTGCTATATGCGAGAATATAACTGCAAAATCTCTTTTACGAGGCCGCATCATACGATTTTCGTATTCAAATTGCGTCAAGTAGTTTCGAAAAAAGTTTTCTTGTTTTTGTACCTCAGTCATGCGAGAGACATCTTTTATGCAAATCAGGCATATTTTATTGAGTGTCGTCGTTTTTTGTTCAAACATCAGCTGATGCGCATCCCACAAATTATCCAACAGGTGTTGCTTGTTTAACGCGAGTTACGACACAGGTAAATACGAGAAGCAAATCCTAGGCCATGGATTACGAGTGTTTAAATAATAAATAGTGTTACAACAGTTTATGTCACGTTCGAGGTGTTGTGTAATTTTAGTTATGATTCTCTGAATCAAACGTACCTCTCTCTGACTTTTCTAAATTACGTGTGTATTTATTGTTAATCAACACTTGCTTTAACGGTGAAGGAAACATCGTGAGGAAACTTTCATACCTGAAAAGTTCTCTATAAGAATTTCGAAGGTATGTGAAGTCTGCCATCCCTCATTAGGCCAGCGTGATGGACTAAGGCCTAAATCCCACTCATTCAGTAGAGGAGGCCCGTGCCCAGCAGTGGAACGTATATAATACAGGGCTGGTATTATTATAACTGTTCTTTATACCACTTTGAACAACAATTTAAACTTTTTGGAAATTCCGATGTCGCAGACTATAACCAGACTAACAAACTAAAAGTTCAATCATAATTATATAATTAACAACATATTTATTGAACCCGTTTATGAAGTATAAGTGGTAGAGCCACGATGATGACAATTTTGTCTACATCATGAATGGGCCGGCTCGACGTAGCAGCTTGCTGTTACGTTTCGTGCGATTAGTGAGATATTCGAAGGCCCATAATCCCTTTCCTTTAAGTCATCAGCGATAAGACGTCGGCAGCACGTCCATAATTCTTTAGGTATTGACGATATTCAAGGGCGGTAGAGATCACTCACCTTCAGGTGACCTACTTGCTCGTTTGCCAACCGCTGCTATAAAAAAAACCCTTCTTAACTGAGACATGATGGCGAAATACGAACCCAATAAATAACTAACTTAACGTGGCCCTTGTAAGTGATCAAATATTTCGACTTTAAAAAGAATTCAAGAAAAATGTACGTTATGTCCGTGGAGTGATATCTGTGGATTGTTTCAACGTAAACTCGTCTGAAATTTCATTAAATTGAAAATCGTTTCGGTAAAGGCAATTTATTTCAGAATACCGTTTACCGTTTGCCGTCGAAACGCGCGCCGTCTTATCATCAATGGGCATATTGCGTTTTAAAGTTGTCTTTGATCATGGTTAAGTTGTGATCCAACTTGTATATATAAACTAGCTATTGTCCGCGGCACTGCCCGCGTGGCCCATATTCCCGTTTAAATGTAAATTTCCAATAATCCTTTTTTTATTTGAATTTTTTGGTATTTGAATCTTCAAATTTGATGAAGAATTATGGAAGTTATGGCGTACCGCCAAAAAACACATTTGAGACATAATTTTAAGAGATATACGAGTAGATTATGTACCTCTGTTTATAAAGATGGATGGGCCGGCTAGACCGGGTCGTTACCACTGTCTCACAAAAAACCGACTTAAATTAGCGGCTGGCTGCTGCGTTTCGAACGGTGAGTAAAACCGGAGGCCCAAATCCCCCTCCTCTTCCCAATCCCTTAATTATCCGTTTCCTTTAAGGTCGGCAATGCGCCCATGATTCTACTAGTATTGTGGGTAACATGGGCGGTAGAGATCACTTAACATCACGTGACCCACTTGCTCATTGACGGACTCTGCTATAAAAAAGTGAAAGTTTGTGAGTTTGTAAATTTCGATGTATGTTACTCAATCATGCGTTAACGGCTGATTGGTTTTGGATGAAATTTAGCACTCAGGTAGACCAAGACCTGAATTTGTATGTGGGAAATTGAAAATCCTGTCCAATCGCGCCAATACACCAGCACTACCACTACTAATAGCCGTTTCCTATATTTTGTTTACAGTTAGATTTGCTTACAGCCAATAGTATTTTAACAGATCTTCCATATAAAATGTGTCATAAATTTACTACCAGTAAGCAAATCTGTCTGTAAACAGAATATTGGGAACGGCTATAAGCCGATAAACTATTGGACTAGATTGTTTACTCGGACACGCTACTCGACTAAAATATTACCTTATAATCCGAACCAGTCTTCAGTTTATTCTTGGACGCAGTGAGTATAAACTTCACAAAAAATTTACATCACAAAGCTTTTCATAAATATTGAAGAAATCTTATTTATTATGGTCGATTTATTATGCTCATTCCTTCGAAGTCTAGATATCGGGCTTTCTGCCAAATAATTCATCTTTACTCCTCACTGAACTAGTTAAACGCGAAATGTGAGAGTTTCATAGCGCCGGAGTTTTAAATTTAATTCCAAAAGCGCTGTTATAAGTCGCTACGGACAAGTAATTTCTTAAAATGCAAAGAATCTGAAATTGTTCATTTGTTTTATTTTTTCTAACTGTTGGATGCAGTTTCGTAAGGACTTCGTCGGTTATCCCGGTCAAGGTGGTAGGACCCTTTTATGCGAGACCCCGTCTAGGTTGATACATTAAGCTGTTGAATAGTTTGCCGGCACACGTGTGCCTTCCTTCGTACAATATGGTGTCTTTTAAACGGATTGTGAAGAAGCAATTAGTCAGGCCGACATAATTATACCGACCTACGATGGATACATCGTCTGTCGTTGGTCGACAGTATTCATGGATTGCGCTACACTTACCATCAGGTGTACCGTAGTCACATTGCTGACTAAAAAAAGAAGCTAAGCACCAGTGTTGTGTTTCGGTTTAAAAGACATTGAAGTCAGTGAAAATACTAGCCATTATGAGACTTCACAACTTATGTCTCGGGATGACGAGTGCAGTCCAGTGGCATGCAGTACTTTGTAATTCATAATTCTCTGTGGTGGTGTGACTGTTTATGGGCAGGCGTGGCACTTACCATCAGGCGAACAAACTGCTCGTTTCGCCATACAGGTGTGTAAAAAAATGATATTCCTACCGAAGAATCCTGTGTTACTTGGTGGTACTAATTTCACTTGACCTGCAGCTGCACAGGCACCGACTCCAAAGAGACCTATAGAAATTGTTATTTTTACTTTTCAGTGTTACTTTTGAAATCAGTTTTTAATTATTACATTTTATTATTTACAAGCAACACTCAAGCGAGCTTTTTGCTCAGTGTAGACTTCTGTGTACACTGACATCTGATTAGTCTAGCTCAAAAAACTAGCCTATGACGGATACAGAACTCGCCACTATACATTTGCTCGCACTATGAGGCCTCATAGTAACGTTTATGAATATGGGGGTAAGATACAGCCTTAATAGCCGTTTCGTCGACCAATTTTATGCATTCTAAAGGCTGTTACCACGTCGTAACTTATTCATGGCGACTACAAACTGGGAAGATGTATTAAAACAACGCAGCTTTACCGAAAAACATTCATGTTTAGACAACAACTTCAGATTTTATTGAGCTGTTAAAATTTTCTCAAGACGCATATTTATTTAGTCATAACAAAAGCCACTTTTAAAGAGATAAAAGTTATGACTTTTTAAGTAAAAATATGTCAGATATTGCAGGTGGCAGAATGACTTAATTAAATTTAGTAACCGACTACGGAGGTTCTCAATTCAACGTTTAGTATGTATAACCACGCATAACTTTGACAGAGTTGTATATACATAGGTATATAGCTCAAAAGGTTGTCTTTTTTTTAAATCCACCCCTCAGCGAACGAAATTTGAGATAAAAACTAAAATATGGACATTGATGCACCGATTTTGACGATTGGTGATTCAATTCACAGTTTGGGAAATCACAATTTTGGTTTGAGTTTGCCGTTTCGAAAATTCATACTTGAATGGCCCGGAATTGATATTTGTGCCCGCAATGGCAATAGACTCGCCCCCTATCACATAAAGGGACGGAGGTAAGTTCGACAAGATGCGAGTGCAGTACGAGTAGTTGCATCTCTGCCTATCCCTTCGGGGATATAGGCGTGGGTTTATATTGTTATATTTTCATATTTTGATGATTCTTACAACTAATAAAAAAATCTAAACAAAAGAAAAGACCCCTAAAACTAAATATAATTAACCAATTTCAAATCGATGCTAGACTATTTTCGACGATTGGTATACTTCAGTCTTTAGTACTTTACTAGCGCTTTACTTCAGACTGCCTCGGTGGCGCAGTTGTAATACGTACGCGGTACGACTGCTGTGCCGAGGTCTCGGGTCGATCCCCGGGTCGGGTATATTGGGATATTGGGTTATTCTATAATGAATGATTAATATTAACTTGGAGTCTGTAACTATGCCTGATATGGCGATAGGCTTGCCCCTATCACATCATGGGACGGAAATAAGCTCGGCGAAATGTGGGTGTACTAGTAACATTTCTGCCTACCCCTTACGGATATTACGGGCGTGAGTGCGTATGTATGTAAGTATAAGTATATATGTATGTAAGTATAAGTATATATGTATGTATTCAGTCTTTAGGTGGGCAAAGTTCCTTCTAGTATGTATAAAATCTGAAGCTATTTTTGTGGAGAATCTTGAAGCAAAGTGCTAGTGGTAGCGGCGTGCCTCTCGTGGGTGACAATAGATTGGAAAATATTCGTGTTGGATTTTTTACATAAGCTCTCAATTGATTCTGCGAGATTTAAAATGCATCTGCTAAGTTTACAAGTTGCCTGATAAAACATTTAATATGATGCTGCTTTCTAAAATAACTATGTTTAGACACTAGGTCGAAAACATGAGATTTAGCATCAGCGAGTAGAAGAAATAAAATCATGGTGATATCTTTAGTAGCAGAAGCCGGCAATCATGCAAAGGAAAGACAAAGGTAATGGAATGGAATTTGGGTCTCCGGATATCTCACTCACCGTACGAAACACAACAGCAAGCTGCTACTTCGTCAGTTTTTATTTTAATTATTATTGTGAATTATTTAATTGTAATGTTGATATTATGTTTTCATAATAAATCTTCCTACGCAATAATCCATCATGCGTACAGCCACGGCATATAGAAAATACTACACGTATCTAACTGTTATTTGTTTTGATATATTTGCATAAAATATGTTGTTATTTTATTTGGCAACACAGTATGATTATTTACTCCGTGTGTACTCTGTGGGTGGAATTTAAGGTTAATAAATTCATCCCTCTGGCATTTTTGGTCGTTATTCAACAATTTCCATTGAATTCGGTTTTTAATTTTGACTTACCATGTTTCTAATTTACATATTTTTTATATTTCTGTGAATTTTTTACAACTAAATTCCATTATTATTATGAAATCAGATCAAGATGAAACAAATTTACTTATAAAAAAAAATCTTTAATACTTAACTTAAAAACGTACTTAGTACATAATTGATGTTTGTGACTGTTGGGTGTATTTATTATTATTATTATTAATTTAGGTCATTTCACAAGTCAGTTTAGGGATTATATTAATATACTACTATGATTGGGGTTATTTAAAATTTATTTTTGAAAATTACCTATTCTACATTTCATGAAAAATGATCAAACCCCTTATAAAATAAAATAAATTGGTATTTGATAAAATCTCAATTTATATCATATCCCTGTGAAGTAGATAAATGATGGAATTGTTAGACCTCCCGAAGGATCAGACTGCTGTGCAACGAGTGCCATGTTTCACTAACGTTTGCTAATCCTGTGACGCGAAAGAGAAGTGATTTATCCAATATATTTATCAAATTTATAAATTTTAAGGTTGTGCCGTTTGTTTGTAAAACAGTCTTCACAAATCATCAAAGAACATTATACCTACTAGATACCAGTCTGTCTTGGTGGCGCAGTTGCAAAGCGTACGCGGTACACGCCTGCTGTAGTGAGATTTCGGGATCAATCTACGGGTTGAGTAAAAGTGTTATTTGATTTTTCTATTACGAAATGCTTAGTAATCAGCTTGGAGTCTTGAAATAAGCCCGGTATGGCGGTAGGCTCGCTCCCTATAACATTATGGGACAGAAAAAATCGGCAAAATGTGGATGTAACTATAAGAGTTATACCCTGCTTACCTCTTCGGGGAAAACTGATGTGAGTGCGTATGTGTGTAGATATGGGAAGATGAATCATAAATCACCATAGCTGTTGCTAGAATGAGGTGATGTTAATAAATTAAATTAGTGGTGTTCTGTTTGACGCAGACAGTTAAAAGAAGTAATTTTAACTAGATAATAAGTCAAAAATAAATAAATATAATTTTTTACCAGACATGTAATATTCCACATTTATAAATACAGTATTACACATTTTTATCACACTTGTGTGGTTATACGTTGAAGATAATCAATACGACGGTATCTTGTGGGCGTAAAAGTCAAAGAACATTTTGTTTACCCGACTTTTGAGGAACTCGGGCGTATTAAAACATCGCCCGGAGTGATCCTCCAACGCTACCAATAAACACGGTAAATGAGCTTCAGATCTTCTGTATATTATTTATATAAAGGATGTAATTAAGGTGTACAATTTTCTTTTCATTTGGAAATTGATATGTATGATCTTCGTGTATGATAGATTAATTTGAATCCCCTCATTATTCCAGTACTTAGTTTAAGAAACCACTAGGTTCTGGGTTCAAATAATTCATCGGGCAATCACAATTAGTGTTCGAGTGTTTAATTTAAAAAATCGCACATATTATAATTGAAGTTTTTTTCTCCTAGGAGTTTTTAAAATTTAGGTTATATTGCAATAAACCATGATCTTCGTAATTTATGAAATAACTAGTGTTGTTTTTTCCAAGAAAAAATAGTTGTTAGATCGGATTAGGCCTTGAATTTATGGCGTCCGGCATACTATTCCAGTATTTTTTGTTATGGGCCATTAATGTTCACATCTCCAGACATGTAATGTTTACCTGTGTTGTCGTCAGGTTTATATACTCTTCAGTAATAAGTAATAGATGAATATACATTGTCTGAAATTAATCTTTATGTTAGGTTTCATTTTTGGGCACTAGCGCCAACGGATACCTATAAGTAAGATTACGCCGACTGTCTGTACTACATTTAAAAGGGTCTATATTTAGAACCTTAATAGAGAGCCAGCTGAAATTCACACAGAATATGTACTACTAGCTTTTGCTCACGGCTCCGCAAGCATAAACTACCATTTCCGGGATAAAAAGAAGCCTATGTCCTAGTTCAGGTTATGATCTATCTGTATACCAAATTTCATTCAAAACCGTTCAGCCGTTAGATGTGATTGATAAACAAACATCCAAATTCACAAACTAACAAACATCCAAACTTTCACATTTATAATAGTAGTGGGATTATTAGTGGATATCAGCCTCCACGGCACAGCGGTCGAGTAGCCGGCTATAAAACATGGGACCGTGGGTTCGATTCTCGCACTGAGACAAAATGTTCGTGTGATCCACAAATATTTCTTTCGGGTCTGTATGTTTTTTTCGTAGTGGGGTTGGCGTCAGGCAGTTCTCAAGCGAGCAACCTACTCGTCCCATCAAGGCGAATAAAAATCTTGATCCAGTAATTATGAAATACATCGTAATAAGATACTATCGGGCTCAGTTGCATATCTTTGGCGTAAGTTATAATATCGTACAAAATAAATGACCGAAGCTTATTAAAATACTTTATAAGTCCTTTAAGTTGTAAAGTTTAATTACACAAGGGTAATAGCCACTTGATGTAATGCCATTCAAAATATTAAAACTCGCATTAATCTGAAGTGAAACTGGAGTGTAATGAGCCATGCCGTTGATACACAGGTGAGTGGTGCATACTGCATACACGATGATTAGATTATATAATGTAGAAATCTGCAGTCAATCTATAATACATACATAAGCACTCACGCCTGTAATCCTCAAAGGGGTAGGCAGCGGTGTAACCAGTACACCCTCATTTCGCCGAGCGTATCTCCGTCCCATGATGTGATAAGGGGGCGAGCCTATCGCCATAACGGGCACAATTTCAGACTTCGGGCTGATACTGAGCATTTCGTAATAGAAAAACCCAAGGTTATTTTTACCCGACCCGGGGATCGAACCCGAGGTCTCAGCGTCGGCCTCAGTCGTAACGCGTACACATTACAACTGCGCCACCGAGGCAGTTTTTGGTGACAATATTATATTTATGATCATAGGGAATTTTATAGACTTTAGAAGACTTTTAAACAGTGATTTCTTAGGTTTACGCGAATATTACACATTGAAATAAAATCCGTATAAACTAGTTTTATTTCAAAGACTTTTAACCTTTGCGACAAGGTCTAAATACAAACGGAGGCAGACAATCTATAATAAATAAATAAATATACCCAACAGTCACACATATATCACAGTAAGATACTCGTACGAGCCTTGTGTCGTGGGTATCAGGAACTACAAGAGACTTGGGGTCTCGCTGTTGCGAGACCCGAAACAAATATTTGTGGATCACACAAATATTTGTCTCGGGAATTGCACCCGCGGCCTCCCGTTTCACAGCAAGCTACTCGTCCGCTGCGCCACGGAGGCTGCCAATCTTTGGTATCAGTTATCAGTTTGGGCATTTTAGCAACCGGTGGTGTCAAAAGTCAGAGGTGCATAATGTTAGGGTTAGTTTTGGAACCTGCGACTTTCGTCTCAACTCGTACCACACCTCGCTGCTGCCTCTACAAAATTACAAACTTTACCTGTTTGTTATTCGTATTGTCTTCATTGGTCTAGTGGTTTTTATTACTATTAGCTTGAATGCCGAAACGAGCAAGTCGCTCGCCTGATAGTAAGCGTCACGCCTGCTAATAAATGGAAGCAACACCACACAGAACTTTGAAGTTGAAAGCACTGCATGACTCTGGATTGCGTTCGTCATCCAGATACATAAGTTGTTATGGTCGCACACTAGTCGCACCTCTGTCTACCCCTCCGAGTATAGAGGTGTGAGCTTATGTTTGTGTGATGTATTGTATTATATGTGTAGATTGAACAATCAACTGTCTTAGGTAGATAAGAATAGACTTGCAGATTTAGATTCTGTAGCTACAGATCTTTTAAACAAGGCAAATACACAAGGCAAGGCCGTACACAGTAGTGATAGATCTGTAAAGGAGTTTGATAACAAACATCAGGGCGTATCACGTCGGTTATCTTGTGCCAAATTAATCTGCACTCAACCGTAGCAGCCCTCACAGTACAATTAATGGCTTGCGGATAAACCCCTTCGACCCAGTTCATGGGCCTCCTTAATATCATGTTAGGTGTATACGTATAGGGATGTTGTGTAACAGAAATTCCGGAAATCTTTCTACTTTAAAAATACGTATCTACTAACCAATTAGTTCGGTCTACAATATTTAAAACGGGTCTTAATAGCGTAATAATAGGTTATGAAATTGTAGTTCTGTACGGAAAAATTAAAATATGTTTTCCATAGTTTTTATTTCTAATCACCCGTGCTATCGATGCATCTTTGCAGTGGCAATTTATCGATACATTTCTTGTAGAAATCAGCTGGACGGAAGGCAACAAACTTTTCAAAGGCATTTTACACTGCCTCTCCGGGATTGATTTTTTCCCGCCAAAATTTCCTATGCACTTTAGTCAGACACAAAAGTGGACAAATTCAATAATAGGAATTTCATGTTATCATAAGTCTATCGAAAAGTTTCGGAGTGGAAAGACAGATGAAATAAGTCCAATACACAGTTGAAGTTTCAGTTATACTTCTATGGCGTACCTTGTTGGATATTGTATGTAAAATATATCCCATATTTGAAATTAGATTAACTCACATGTGATAATAAGATACAAATCTTGTATCGTGAGTATCAAGAAGTAGTGAGAGTAAGTGAGAGACTTTCGATCACACAACACTTACATAAATATTCGCCTAGATGCAGGAATCGAACCCGCAGCCTATCATTTCATAGCCGGCTACGCACCTATTGCGCTACGGAGGCTATCGAATCATTAATTTGAAAAATATATTTTGTAAGGAAAATACTCGAATATTTTCTCATGAATCTTTCTTGTTTCTTGCAACCCAGTGTGTCAAATATTTATTCAACATTCGTAATTAGAATCGTAAGTGTACACGACTACGGTCCCTTCCTAGCTATAACTAAAACTAATTGCGCGTCTAACTTTGTCAAAATACTAAATTCAAGTTTATGCTTTTGTTTAGGCATCGCGAAGCTCGGGGTACCATAAAGATTTTAGGGTCTTATTCATAATAAAACGCTTATCGGAGGTATAAACCTTCATTAGTTAAAACGTATTTTAAGCCTATAGAACTTTCAATAAAATTCTTTATTCATAATCGTTTGATAAAGCTCCGATAACTAAAATAGGTTTATCATACACAAAGTTGCCAGTTTACAGAAAATGATTGATTCATTGAATGATTTTAATATGGTTTGTCTCTGGAAAGACTGGAAACAAACTAAATAAAAAGAAAATTGATGGAGTTTTGGCGGGAATTCTGATAGTGCGGTGGCTCTCTTGATTTAATTATTTCCTAAACTAGTTTAAAGTTGTGTTTGTTGTATAAAAGTGGTGTGGTTTTGTGCAATAATCATTTACGATGATGAATAGTTTATGGCGACATCAAGATAGGGAATTTAGGTGATTTTTGACCAAGGGTATCGATCGACCTTGTGCGTTCGATCCGCTTGAATAACTAATGACTTGGCAGCATGGTCTCTGATCCTAGCCCGTTCCTTAAGGAACAAACAAAAAAAAAAACTAAATTGCCATCTCATCAATGTCAAACGTCAAGAAAGGTAAACAAACAGGAGTTATAAAATTCAACAAGACCTTGAAATCGACCACGCCGCGTCGCTGCGCTTATATTTCGTCGTTCTTGGGAAGAGTTGAAAATATACAATATAGTACTTGTCATTGGCGAAATGTATAATAGGGCGAAGCCGTTATAAATATAGAAAAAGTAATAAATTAAAAAACAATATGTCAGTAGACGTAAAAATAAACGTCAAATATGAAACAGCTGACAGATGTCGGCCGTGTTTTTCACTATCGAATGCTTAAAATAGGTTTATAGAAGGGTTATAGCTTCTTTAAAATAGTGACACTTTATAGGAGAGTTAATGAGCGTTTTAGCGTTATTGAACGATTATGAATAACAATTTTTATCAATAATCTAATAACGGCCTTATAAAGATCCGATAACTTATTATGAATAAGACCATAAAACATTATGTTTAAACGTTGACTCGTTTAATTTGTGGTAAGAAACATTTGCCCATACTGGTTTTCTGCTAAATTGTCTATTATTTGCATAACATTTTCGGTTTAGTGTTAGTTTTTGAGACGTTACGTTTACGTTACGTTTTTTATAAGTTGATGTTATATTTTATATTAATAGATTATCTGAATTCCTTTTATAAACGACTTCAAAAAAAAAGGCGGAGGTTCTCAATTCGGCTGTATTTTTTTTATGTTTGTTACCTCAGAACTTTGGACTGGGTGAACCGATTTGGATGATTCTTTTTTTATATTTTGACCTTGTCGCTAAGGTTTAAAAGTTCTAAAGTCTTTAAAATTCTCTATGATCATAAATGTAATAAGCTGTGAATACATAAAAAAATATAAAATTTTGGAAAATGATTCTTTCTCTACGTGTAATAGGATTTGTGGAATTGAAGAAATTCGGTAGGTACGAGACGATATAATTATGTATATTTTGTAACGAGAGACTTGTTAAAATTAGATTTGGAAGAATCAATTAAATTCATATGCAGTATATTTATTTAGACAATTATTCCTCTGAAATCTAATGGCTATTGAATTAAACGACTGTAGTTGGATCATATAGATACATCAAACAACAATTCGAAGAAATAGTGTACCGTGTACATATTACTAATTTCATTACCTTACCTTAGCCGTGCCGTTGTTGGGTTTAAGTTAGGTATGTAATCTACTTATATTAAAAATATACCAATATTATATATATTTACTGTGGTGTGTCGTGTTTGTGGTGTATCTATCTAGCCTTCAACTGTCCCTTATAGCTAGACCTAGACCACACATTGCTTGTGAACACTCTTTATACACACACGGATAACACTCGATTATTACTATAATAATGCCTCGACAGTCGGCAGAGAATTGGCCTCTCCGTAGTGGCGGATGTATTTACAAGGTGTTATTTGTTTAATAATAAATAACTATTAGCCCTGTGTTATACACGTCCCATTGGTGGGCACGGGTCTCCTCTACTTATTGAAAGGGATTAGGCTTTAGTTCCACCACACTGGCCTATGCAGGTTGGCGGACTTCACATACCTTCGCAAGTCATATGGAGAACTTCTTAGGTATGCAGGTTTCCTCACGATGTTTCCTTCAATGTTAAAGCGAGCGATAATTAACAATGAATATAATATATGTAACTTATAAAGTCAGAGGTGCCTGCTCTTAAGACAGAAATTCTTCTCACCGCCGAGGAACACAATGTCTCTCGACGGTCGACATTTGATTTGGACTGCACTGTAAGTATTTTCACCCTGTACTTTTGTACTGTTTTTTCACTAGGTGGTAGGCCCCTTGTATGCAAGAGACCATTTGGATTGGTACCACTGCTTTCTCTGTTTCTGCTGTCAAACAGCACTGTGTAAACACTGTAGTGTTTCGGTTTGAAGGAAATTGAAGCTAGTGATATTACTGGCCATTATGAGACTTAACATTAACATTATGTCTCGGGGTGACGAGGCACAATCCGATGCCATGCAGTACTTTTTAATTTAAAGTTCTGTGTTGTGTTGATTCTATTTATGGGTATGCGAGCGACTTGCTCGTCTCGTCATTGAAGCCAATAAAAAAAACTTATCGCCATACCGTGAACAATTCCAGTCTTTATGCTGATATTAAATATTTCGTAAAAAAAACCAATATCATTTTTACCCGACCCGGGGATCGAACCCGAGACCTCAGCACAGCAAGCGTACGCATTACAACTGCGCCAACGAGGCAGTCTCTAAATTTCCAAGAAATGCTATTTATTCTCTTCACTAATCTAAAACAAGATAAGTTGCTTAATTAATTAATTTGAGCAAGATCTTTGAGTATATGGATTCATTGCGTCCCAAACAATGTCTGCCTGGGTCTGACGTTTATCGTTATGATCCCTGGGGATTAGCTTTGTGTTTCCCAGCTAATGCCCTCTTTAGCGCAAAATAGTCATAAGTAACCGCAAATTAAACGTTTCAGATTTTTTATTATATGAAATGACGAAACGAGCAGGTCGCTCATCTGATGGTAAGCAGGCGGCTTAAAACAGACATAACACCACCCCGAACCTTGAATTACAAACCATTTCATGGTATTGGACTGCGCTCGTTACCCCGAGAGACAGCGATGTTCTTATAATGCCCAGTAATTTCACTGGCTTCAATATCCTTGCTAACACCGTTGCTTGCCGAAAGAAATAGACAAAGCGATGGTACCAACCCAGCCGGCCTCTCGCATACGAGGGAGCCAATCGTATTCCTATATTTCCAGTCGGGGCAGAAGGCTGGCACACTGGTTCTCTATCACTTTCTGTCTTTTGCTGCATGCTTTTCTTTACTGTAGGTGAGGATAATTCCCTGCGCCTCCGGTATAACTGAACACAGTTGTTTTAGCAGTTTATACTTACGCCTTCCTGGTGGATCGAAGATATGAGAACACTAGAAACCTATCGCTTAGTAAATTTAAATTTAGTTCATGTATCCGAAATTCGAACATACTTGTAAAATAATAACACCAGCTCTGTATTATATATACGTCTCACGGCCTGTCCCAGGCCTCCTCTAGGAATAAGAGGCCTAATGCGAGTTGGTAGACTTCATAAACCTTCGCAATTCTTATTGAGAACGTCTCAGTTGTAATTGCAGGTTTTCTCACGATGTTTATTTCACAATGAGTCGTAATTATGAATATACTTCTTAATGCCAGGGTCCGTCTTCCCATCAAGATTTTACTGTGGATTTGGTATTATGTGGGGCGATCCGCCGTCTGACTCAGCCAACACGCAACGGGAACTAAGTTTCGCCATTGCCTCGTTCATTAATCAGTAGCGTGTAGGTGAGGTTGGCTTTGAGCCTAAGATATTGGTGGTCTACTTACACTCCACAATGAATACAATGCAAGCAAAAATTCACAATTAATACACAGTATAGACGTAAATTAGAAAAGTCTGAGAGCATGCTCTTGGAGTTGGTTTCGAGTCTGCGATTATCTTCACGGCAGTCCGTTCCACTCCTCGCTGAGCTGTGGTTGCTCAAACGCTGAACAAACTTGTAATTTCATCCAATTTGTTTGTCCATTCAAACTTTCTAGTGAAACTTTAATAGTTGGACTAATGAAGGAATTGCGGCTTAAATTAAAGTTAATTGAGTTCGTCGACCTAGTTGTAATGTATTACTTATCATAGTAGTAAACCGTGAAGTCTTTTATAGATGTTAATTAAATTTATTTGTCAATTAATCATTTCTTACAATTCGATTCATTGCTCACTCAGAACCAGTTAATGCTATAAACTCCGTTACTGAGTACATAAAAATAAATGCCTTATGGAAAATTATTAAATTAGTTGAGTCTGATAAATAATATTTAGATTCTAAAGGTGCACACTTTCGTGAAATTTCACCGCACCGAAAGGCGTTACGTGTGAACGTACTATGCTGAGTGAGATATCCGGAGGACCAAATCCTCCTCCCTTTGTCAATATCTTTCTATGATGATCTAGATCACTTGTTTGCCGGCTATTTACTATAAAAAAGATATGAAATCAAGAAATAAATAACAAAGAAAGATAAATCAGTAGAAAATAATTTCCACGAAATTTAATGTAAAAACCGGTTAAGTATGAATAGGACTCGCACATCAGGAATTCCGTAGGTACTCACACCGTTAAATGATTTTACTTTGTGCTATTTTTATTCGTTAAGATATTCTTCATAATATCACATGTTCTGTACATATTTCTGTCGGCTAGGTACTTACTACGGTTCAAAAGATCGAACTCTTTAAAGGCAGGATAGAGACACAGACAAACAGCGTAGGCTCTGTCGTAGGGTTCCGTTGGCACCCTCTTCGTTACGGAACCCAAAAAATAGAGATTTTTTTCTCGCTGTTTAATGTTTATCATCGGAAAATAGTTTCTTTAGGTATTTTTTATTTGTACTAGAATACAATACAAATTTGCCATCTTCAAGGAATTGAAATCGTTCCAACCGATTTAATAATAATTCTTTCACAGAATGATTTACAATGTTCTTCGCTAGTTTATTGCGTCTAGCGAATGCATTTATTTATTGAAATTTTATTACAGCTCTTTGAATGATTTTTACTGTAGTTAGCTCAGTAATTCGACAAGATTTACGCTGATTTACAAATAAAGAGGAAAGCCATGATGTAGTCAGTTTTGTTTATAGCATGAATGTGCTGGGTTGACCAAGGCAGTATACCACTGTCGGATAACCGATGCGAAGTAGCATGCTATTTTAGCTTTTTATGCGTAAAGTGAGATTTCTGCAGGCCTAATCCATAATACGTATTTCGAGATTTTTCGAAAATCAATCCCTTAGTGGGTAAGGTTATGCTTTAAAGGGGCAGGCATTGTTGCAGATAAAATTCACGCGGGCGGAGCTGCGAGTTGCAACTAGTTTTATATAAAACGACTTATGGATGAAAAATACAGTCATTGGGTTTCGACTTCCGGCATTTCGGGACCCCTTTAGCCCGAGGGCTCTGGGCTCGTTAGACTATTGTCGCACTCCGTATCGTAAAGACGGAACTGGTTTTGGTATTTAGGGGCCACCGTCAGGCCAGGGTGGCCTTGGCCTGCATCCTAAGTGACCTTAGAATAAGGATGGATTTCCAATAATTTCCTTATATTTAGGTAACATACATATGATTGTTATGGTTTTATTAGAAAACCTCCTTTTGATGTTGGTTAATTAAGGATTTGTACAGGAATTCACGATATAAAAAGATATCCTATCACTATGTTGGTTCATACCTTGGATTGAATTGATCAAAGATGTAGTACCTATATACGACGAAGATAGTATATCAGCTATTATGTGAAAAGTGATTAATAATCACTATATACGACGAAGATAGTATATCAGCTATTATGTGAAAAGTGATTAATAATCACTATATACGACGAAGATAGTATATCAGCTATTATGTGAAAAGTGATTAATAATCACTATATACGACGAAGATAGTATATCAGCTATTATGTGAAAAGTGATTAATAATCACTATATACGACGAAGATAGTATATCAGCTATTATGTGAAAAGTGATTAATAATCACTATATACGACGAAGATAGTATATCAGCTATTATGTGAAAAGTGATTAATAATCACTAATTATTCTGTTCAATTACTCAGCGGACTTTGTTTTATTATTCTACATCAATATAAAGTACGACTGAGAGACAATATAAATAAGTTCTATTATAATTTTATAACGAAACTCTGTCTCACATGTTAATAACATTTTGGTTTGATTTATATTGAGAATATTAGACTAATTATTTATGACTTTGATTTGGTTTATTTATTTTGTACTGAATATCTTTCCAATAAACTCAGTATGGGAATAAAAAGTATAGTGGGTTTAGCTAGAATTTCAACGTACATGTTTCTGAAATCTCCAAGGAAATCATTCTATCCGTTGTCACGTACACGAGGCAAACAGGTGTACACAAATTCTAAAAACTGCATTTATCTGCTGAATCACTTTTTCCATCTGCCCTTATCCCACTCGCAACATGCTTTTGAGCACATGTTTCAGAAATATTTAGCTTGAAGGTTTTACGACCGGCCTGCCTGACGTCAACTCTCTGGGAAGAAAACATCCAGATCTGGAACAAATATTTGTGGATCACCCGAACATTTGTTTCAGTGCGGGAATCGAACCCGCAGCCTATCACTTCGCAGCTGGCTACTCGCTTACTGCACCACGAAGTTTACCTATATCATACTAATATTATAAATGTGAATTTAAGTTTGTTTGTTACGCTTTCACGCGAAAACTACTTAACCGATCATCATGAAACTTTGTACACATATTCTTGGAGGTATAGGAAGTAACATAGGATACTTTGTATGAAAAAAAATCTATTTGTTTGTTGCGATTTCACGCCTAAATCACTGAACCGATTTTGACAAATTTTAATGTAGAGATAGATGGGACGTTTTATTTCGGAAAAGTCGGTAACGCGTCCATGATTTACCAGGTATTGTAGATGTTCATGGGTGGTGGATATTACAATTACCATCAGGTTACCCACTTGTTGTGTTGACCCACCTACTCGTTTCGTCATTTAGACAAATAAAAAGTATCCCTACTTAACACCACTTTACAATTCCCAAAAGTATTTCCTAAATATCCCTTAAAGTTGAGTTCATTAAACTGTAACAGGGTAAAAATCGTTTGAAAGGTACGAGATACCTATAAGGGTTTCCGTAGAACAATAAAATCGACTTTGTATTGTTCATATGCTGAAACGACGTTTACAAAAAGGATTACATTGTCCACAAAAGGCGATTTTATGAATATCCATTCTGCAAAGGCTCCTGAGCCAATAGTCTGTAAAGATAAGAAGCACATCATAATAAAGTTTTCGAGTTTCTTTGACGGCAACATGCCTGTGAATTTGGGGTTCTTTATATCGACAAACGGTGCACGTATGTAGTAGGAAGATGAAACGATAGGGACTGAACTTTTGCGAAACCGTTTATGGGTACCACCCCACCACATGGTCGGCCAGGGCGGTTAGCATTGAACCCTACGTTTATATTTAGAGGCATTGTTAATATTTTAGATTTTTCATAGTAGGATTTTTTTCTAATATTAAGGCTTTTGAATATTACTTTATTTTTAATATAGATTTATTATTTTATTTTAACGAGAACTAACCAATTTATTGTCTTCACTGAAAATAGCAGAGACGTACGGCATCTAATTTATATCTTTGATCTGTGAATAATACCAAACAATTCTTGAGTAGTAGAGCTAAACTGTAGACAGTTTTGTACAGTACGAATGGATTGGCTCAATCGGTTCATTACCATTGTTTTACAGAAATCCGACGTAAAGTTGTGTCTTGCTACTGTTTCGTACGGTGGGTGAGATATCCCGAATCGCCCTCCCCTTCCCAATCTCTTAATTATCCCTTGTCTTTAAGGTTGACAATGAGCCCATGATTCTGGTATTGTGGGCATACGTGGACGGTGGAGATTATTTACCATCAGGTGACTCACTTGCTCGTTTGCCGCCATATACTATAAAAAACAATTTCAAACGGCTGTCATATAAAATGTTATTAGGGTTCCATACCCAAAGGGTACCGATGGTACTATAACAGTACTACGCCAATATAAAATAAATATACTATACACATACATACACAATTACGTGTAATGACGTATAAAATATTAAAAAATACAAAAAGTAAAAACTTAAGGGGTATTATGGTACGAAATCCTTGCTGCTCGAGCCCGACTCACACTTGACCAAGTTTTTATTCGAGTTACGATGAAAGCACTCAAGTCAATTTGTGGTGACCATTAAAACAATCCACGTTCACTGCACACTAAATCGACACGAGGGAAGGTTTGTGCTGAATTTAAATTATTTTATACCTGTTGGTCATTTGCTTTGTGCAATTTATTTTGGAATATGTCAATTTAGATTCCTTTTAAAATGTATTGTTTTATAACTGTAGTAAGCTCAGCGGGGAGTGGTGTGCACTGCTGAGACGCAAGTCGTAGGTTTGAAATCACTGTCAAGAAGCATACACCTTTGATATGTAAGTAACGTGTTTATTCATTGTTAGTAATTGCTATAACGGTGACGCAAACACCATGAGGAAATTGGCATTTAATAAAGAGACTAAAGAGTACTATAGTAAAAAAAATACTTTTCAGTGTATATATTTTGCAGTCGGTTTCTAAGTTTTGTTAAAACTTATTTCATTATATGTGCACCCAACTCAACAGCAATTTATATAACACTTGTGCTAGATATTTATGTGTATGATACAGCCATGCAGTCGCCTCATTTAATATACTGGAAATAAAACTGAAAAGTCAGTGCAATTGCATAGGAAATATTTCATTTATATTTTTCTTAGAAATATGCTAACAATTTATAAGAAAGTTTAGACTCATTTAGATGGCGAGAGGGTTCGTACAATAAATACGAGAATATAACAGAAAACTGTAATTGAGAAGATCGAGTCCTACTATTCTTTTTTAAACTATATGAACTGGCCTCGTAAACAAGAGTTTTCTGTTCTAATCTCGTATGTGTCATGCGATTAACTTTCTCCATAATTGGGGCTACTAAGGCATATTTTAAAGTAGATAACTCAATATCGCCATTATTTTAGAAATAAATAATTAAATATATCAGCCATATTAGAATTGCATTATACTTAACATTAAGTCCGGTGCCGTGCCAGGATAAAAAATATATAAAAATCCTTAGACCTGTATATTACTAACGTTAAATCGTAAAAATGACATTGTATTCCAAGACCATTCTATAAGGAATCTGCTGACCCAATCGCTATATCAAAATATATAAGTGTAATGTAGGTTCATCACGGAACTTTCTGTCGAAGCAGAACCTGTTTAGCAACGGTCAAATTATATAGAAAAACGCTGTCGTGGCGGCGCGGCGCCCTGCATTTCGCGCGAAATCACAGTTTCAGTAGTTTTTTCTATGGCACAAATAAAAACGGATGCAACCTTAAGATGGACATTAAAATGGTCCTTAAATTGGTATGGACAAGGAGTATTTACTAAGTAAAACATTACGTCACCACTATTATTATTGTCAAATACGTGGGGGTGTTAACCCATTGGCACACCCACGCCTGAATCCATTATACAACCCTATCATTTTCGTATTGCAACAGCAGTGAATTTATCGTCTAAATACATGTAATCAAAGATTATTCACGTCAGTGTGTTCTTATTTGTGAGAATAATGTTTACTGCATATAATTATCACTTGGATTGTAAATGTCACGGGCAATATCAATCGATAGATAAATATCAAATGGCTCAGGGAAAGTTGCAAGGAGCTGAAGGACGCTTTCTGTGTCACGGACGCCGGACGCAGTGCCGACATGATGTGCATCCTACTATGAAATCTATTAGCAGTTGAATAGTCGTATAGGTAATAATATTATTTTTTTCGATATTCATAGCGCTGCTATGACATGGTGAAATATATATAACGTTCTCGAATAAACACACACCCACCTAACAGTCCTACAAGTAGTCCTGACCCCACACTAGGTTAAACCCAATATTGAGCATATTAGGAACTGAGGGACTTCGGGAATCGAACCTACGGGCTCTCGCTGCTCAGCCAGCTGCTCGCTGGCTATAGCACGAATTTATCTCCAGAGTACGTGCAAGCTGACTATAATAGTTTTTCGGCACATAAATAAATAAAAGAAGAAGTCAAAAACCGTGTAAGTAAATACGATAATTATTCGTTCCAGCCTCACCGTAACCTGTTGAACTAAATACGGCCAATATTCCGAAAGGCCGACACGTGATATTAAGCCGTCATTAACTCAAGGGACCCAATAATGCGCACCAAATCTATTGTGTACTAGTTTCGATGTTGTGATTTGTGAATGATAGTATTTTGTATGAAACTATTCAGGCTATATTCTACTATCATTTTCTACCTTTTGTCTTGGACCGTTTGCTTAATTACGAAGTATGATGTGTAGTATTGTTCTGATTAATACATGTGTAATGTGAATATCTTTTCACGTGATTCACAATATTTAATAAAGATACTTGGATTGTAGACAATGAATCTTCGATGGTCTCTGAATTATAGGATAAAGATATTTGAAGGGCTTTTTCACGCGGGGAAAGACCGCTGAAACGGGTGCCCACACAAAATCACTACGCTGCTATATTGACTAAAACCTCTATGGTGGCCTTCTTCGGCGCAAGTGCCAGTCAGTCAGTCAGACCCGAGAGATCCTGAGTGAAGTCTGCATTGCTGTCGGAGACGCCCCTACGCTGTCCCGTTTTGCGGTTAATGTCATAGGGGACTCAGAATCTTCTCACAATAACAACGTCTTTCAGCGTCTCTGGTACCATGATATTTCGCACTGCCGTTCATCTCGGGATCACATTGTCAAAAGTACACCTGATACATACATATTTGTACCCATCTGGATAGCGACCACCATACACATGGTCAAAAATAGTAGCATGTTCCAATGAGTCGTGTTCGGAGATTAACCTGTGTGTATCTAGTTAGTTAAGGCCGGCATAATACTGACGGCCGTCGAGAGTTGCAATGTAACTCGATGGTTGCCATTATAGTTTGACTGTAGTGTACTTACTAGGTGCACTGCAGGTTGCTTAGCAATGCCAAGTTTAAATTGGAAAAGTTCTCAATAATAAACCTCAAAATAAATTAGAAATTTCCATAAATCTGTGTAGTGTGAATAAAATTACAACCTAAATATACAGGTTAAGAATTTGAAAGGTATGTGAAATCTACCAACTCGCATTAGTTCAGTATGGTGGTCATACAGTAGAGAGAGAGAGTCTGTGTGGCGTACCGTGGGCGGTGACTTAGTATATAATACAGTGCTGGTATTATTATCTAACTCTATTCAACTAAAACTATGCAGTTGAGACGTAAAAGTGAACAATATAAATCTTTTCAGTGTAGGAATAAAATAAAAAGAATGTAGCGTCAGTGGATTTACGTGTTCCGTGTTAGTCTCGCGCCAGCAGCTTTCCTTGATGCCATCTGTAGTGAACTGTACCGTCAAGTATAGTTGTGCAAGTACTGTGTTTGAGTGGCAGAGCCACGCTGTAGACAGTTCTGTCTACAGCAAGAATGGGCCGGCTCGTCCGGGTCGTTACCACTGTCTCACAGAAAACCGGCGTAAAGTAGCAGCTTGCTGCTGCGTTTCGTACGGTGAGTGAGATATCCGGAGGCCCAAATTCCCCTCCCCTTCCCAATCCCTAACTTATCCCTTTCCATTAAGGTTGGCAACGCGCCCATGATTATTTTAGTATTGTGGGCGTACATGGGCGGTGGAGATCACTTACCATCAGGTGACCTACTTGCTCATTTGCCGGCCTATACTTTAAAAAAAAACATCTACTTGCTTGTACTTATTGAACTAATGTATACTATAAACCACCACCTGGTAGGTGTCTCGTATGTGAGAGTCCGCCTGGGCAGGGGTACCGTTTTGACTATGATTTTGCTGCCAAGAGATTAACCACTCTTGTGTTCCGGTTTGAACATTAAAGCCGAGTGTAAGTGGGCCACCAACATATTTGGCCTAAAGCTAACAGTACCTGCACATGGTATACTCTGCTGATTAATGAAAGAGGTAATGACGAATCTTGATTCCCGTTGCGAGTTGTGGGTCAGGTGGCGGGTCGTCACATAAAATACCAGATATCGTCAAATCTATGGTACGAGAAGGCGGATACTGGAATTAAGCCGGGATAACATCAGGAAGAAAGAAACAACTGAGCTGGTGGTATTCCTACAGTTTATGGGCAGGCGTTTACTAAATGACGAGGGATGTACTCGTGTCGTCATTCACTTGAATAATAACATTTCAAATATGATCTAGACTTTGGCAATCAGTATTGACCGCTTGACTACTTAGTTCGAGATCTGTTCCTGTAATTGTTGACTAGTTTGATCAATTAAATCTTAAAGAATAGGAATATTTCCAAGATAAAAATTTCAGTGATTAATCAATCCCTAAACTCTTACTAGACGAATAAAAGATAATATCACCTGAAAGTTTTATTGAAATAAAGCTATGGAACTTTGACAATGATAAGAAATATTTTGACTATGATTTTGTTGTTGCTATTCAATTTAGTGACGAAATCTGTTGATATTTTACAGGTTTAATATGAGACACGCGACCACATATTCATTCAACTTCGAGTTGAGAGGATCATTTCGAAATATATGAGATCTCTTCTAAGAATTTATATTGCCCGCACTCGAGGAGACGAAAGGTAGTTCTATTTTTGAATATTTCAAATATAAATTCTGAATAAGAAGGATTCAAAATAAAACAAGCAAGTTGAAAAAATATTTTTTATATAAATTTATACGACAACCCATTTCAAATAAATTTTTACATTACATAGACATACATTCGAACTGTCTAATTTATAAGAGTGTTTACACATATTATGTTAACACAAGTCTTTTTAATAAAACGTTTCCTGCATATTACATGTTATTTACAATATGCCGACAACAACGTGTATCTCCGCATAATGAAGACAATAAAGAGAGGTAATATTATTTTTAAACGCGGTAAAATATGTTTTATGGAATAGCTAAGGACATTGGATGTGTAGGTAAGTAATTTATGGGCTGGAGACTTCGTTCACGAAAATATGTCTTCGATGGAACCAAATGTGAAATTTGTAATCTCGCTTTCTAAGAATGTTGGTTCTCGTATTTTTACTAAAGACAGTATACAACATGTTGCAGAAAAGTGTGGTCATATTTTAGGGTCGTTATATACAACTTACAGTTAAGTACGTATGTAGCGGTTCTTTCCAAAACCGGGACATCCTAAAATTTCACGTTTATTTTAATCACTCGTTTATTAAGATCGATAATATTGATCACATCACTAGTAATTACTTTGAAAGACACTCACTTTTTAATAAACTTGAATAACGTGTACGTAATTCTACGTAACTTGTAAATGAAACACAAATTAACACCTGAAAGAACCTGTGTGCTGAAGACAATATACCATCTTCTAGAAGCACTTTCAAGACTTCATTCTTTGGTATTCCATCTATGAACAGCCTTTTATAAGCCATTATCTGTCGTACCGACACAAATCACCGAATCATAATACTTGTTATTAGTCAAAAACAACATATTATAACTCGTAATCATACTTCAAAAACTTAGTAATTGCCAAACTGACTGCGTCAAATACGTTATGTTGACATTTGATAACTGTTTTAATGTTTTTTTAATAATAAATGATTTTGTGTTGTCTAAAGTTGAAAGTCTATATCGAAATGTTACTTATTCAATAAAAAAAGATAATTCTATAATTATGTCCTATAATGATGTACAGATTTGGTACTATAGGGGTGAAATACTTATATCGTACACTATACATTGCTTAAATTTACATACACCTTTCTGTAACACGTTGTATATATGGTTAAAATACTAATACCCTAACCAGTCGGTCTCCAATTATATAGTCATTGATTGAGTCTCTAATATTATGCAGCATATGTCAGGTCTATGTATAATACAAATAAGTATTTATTGTAAATACAAAAAAGTATGTAGAATAAATTTAAAGTTGTTTGTAACATTGCGAGACACACGTTGCTGTTGATCAGTACTTATTGCTAAGTAAGTAATAGACAGGCACGCTGGTATTATGAATAAACAGTTACAGGAGTTAGAATGAACATTTATTATTTTAAAACTTTCTATGTACACCAGAAGGAATGGAGGACAGCCTTTCTAAATACGTAGGCCTTAATGATAGGACGGAGGGAAGCTGTATAGGCATGTAGTATGAAACTAGTATTGCCAGGGTTGCAAATGCTTCTGTAATCATGGCGGTATCACTGCTGATAGCCGACAAATTAAAGGTTCCTACTTATTTAAGATATCCTAGTAATGGAATTTATAATTATATTTTGTTGATTAATTTTTTAAGTCTCTTGGTATCAAATACTTTGTAAGTATTGTCTTTGAAAAAAATATTGCACGTATACCAAATAAATTGAGGTCAGTTTTAGGAAGACCCTGGTATTGCGCATGATGACGCTATATATGTAGAATTATTATAGTTGAGGACAAAAACATTAGTGATTTCTTAGGTTTACGCGAATATTACACATTGAAATAAAACTAGTTTATACGGATTTTATCGCGGTTTAATTTTTATTTTAGTCCCGACGTTTCGAAAGCTTTTCAGCCTTCGTGGTCACGGGAGAGACTGAGGTGTAGGTCGTCTCGAAAAGTTAATGTTACAATGGCTACCTTCATTTTAAAATTATACATTTATTTTTAATTATTTAAAAAAGTTAATTGACACTAGTCCGATCTACGCAGAAAGAGCTCACGGTATCTTGAGGTCTGGCAGTTGGTCTTTTGGGTTCCGATTTAATTAAATGTATAATTGGATCCCAGGCTTGTGCAAGCTTCCAACCATCTTCTCTATTGAAATTTGGGTGTTTCTTAATTTCAATAGCCTCGCGAATCATCCTAGGTAGGAATCGGTGTTCTTTGGCAAGGATTTGTGGTTTGTCAAATCTAAGGTAATGTTTGGAGCCTTCATCTGAATGTTCAGCAACTGCAGACTTCGTAGAGCGTCGGTGTTTAACATCAGCTATGTGTTCTTTTACGCGGGTCCCTATGCTTCTTTTAGTTTGTCCGATATATGAGAGTCCACAGTCACAATCTATTTTATATACACCCTGTTCTTGTAGAGGTATGTGACACTTGACAGATGGTAAAAATTGACTAATCTTCTTGGGCGGCTTGAAATAAGTTTTAATAGAAGCACGCTTCAGTATATAGCCAATCTTGTCTGTGACACCTCTAACATATGGTAATACAACAGGGGCACGTTCAACTGTGGCTGGTTTTACTCGAGTACTGCGAGACAATAAGCTCCAAATTCCACACCGCCGTCACAGAAACCGAGTGAAACCAGCCACAGTTGAACGTGCCCCTGTTGTATTACCATATGTTAGAGGTGTCACAGACAAGATTGGCTATATACTGAAGCGTGCTTCTATTAAAACTTATTTCAAGCCGCCCAAGAAGATTAGTCAATTTTTACCATCTGTCAAGTGTCACATACCTCTACAAGAACAGGGTGTATATAAAATAGATTGTGACTGTGGACTCTCATATATCGGACAAACTAAAAGAAGCATAGGGACCCGCGTAAAAGAACACATAGCTGATGTTAAACACCGACGCTCTACGAAGTCTGCAGTTGCTGAACATTCAGATGAAGGCTCCAAACATTACCTTAGATTTGACAAACCACAAATCCTTGCCAAAGAACACCGATTCCTACCTAGGATGATTCGCGAGGCTATTGAAATTAAGAAACACCCAAATTTCAATAGAGAAGATGGTTGGAAGCTTGCACAAGCCTGGGATCCAATTATACATTTAATTAAATCGGAACCCAAAAGACCAACTGCCAGACCTCAAGATACCGTGAGCTCTTTCTGCGTAGATCGGACTAGTGTCAATTAACTTTTTTAAATAATTAAAAATAAATGTATAATTTTAAAATGAAGGTAGCCATTGTAACATTAACTTTTCGAGACGACCTACACCTCAGTCTCTCCCGTGACCACGAAGGCTGAAAAGCTTTCGAAACGTCGGGACTAAAATAAAAATTAAACCGCGATAAAATCCGTATAAACTAGTTTTATTTCAACAAAAACATTATTTTACGTTCGCATATAAAAATTTCAACCTTCATCGATTATTTGATGAGTGATACTATAATTTTATTTTAAGCTAAGATTGTGATACGTTTTTAAATTAGTAAAAACTATATCGTATTATATAAAAACACGTGAATTGCCCGGTATTGGAATTTGTAGCCGGGGCAATAGGCTCGCCCCCTGTCAAATAATGGAATCATAGAACGAAATGAATAAAATGATGGATCATGGGACGAAGATAAGCTCGCCGAAATGCGGTTGCACTAGTTGCACTTTTGCCTATCTCTTCAGGGTTATAGGCGTGAGCTTATGTAATAAAAATGCATAGTTGTTAACTTCCAAGTAGGTATCTTTAATGTACCTACCATCTTTGGTAGACCTTTTAAAAAGGTATAAATTAAATATTTTTACCCTAACAACATATAACAATAAAATATAAATATTATGTTTTCATGTAAACAATTTGTTTAAAATACTAATTCATAATTCACTTAAAAGATAAACAATACAGTTATAGGAACGAATGGTTTGAGTTATTTATATTTCGACAAGATGTATTTTTGGCATTATGAAACAATTATTAATTATTATATTATTTATCAAATCAGCGTCAACCTCTGATGTTTGAGCGAATAAGCTACATTATATTCAAATTGATAAAAGAAAATGACAGCAAGTAGTATTTTGAATAAATACATATTAATCATGGAATCCAATAAAATCAGTTTTTGTCTGCATCTTTGGTCGACAGTTAGAGAATACAGGTATTATGTCCTCATTTAAACAAAATTATATAAAACGTGTCATGTAAATAAATAAATAAAATATATAGCGTATAATAACTCAAAATTAGTAAAGAAAGTTGGAGGTTTAAACGGACTATTTGCTTATTCTTATAATATTAAATAATTAGGCTACAATGATTTTCAGAACAATACAATCCATCTTGAAAGCGATACCCAATTCCTTAGTCATGGAAGAACAATACCATTCCAGTAATTCCAATCCTTAATTGTTCCACAGTTATGAAATTGTATGTGCCTATCTGAAAAAAATAGTTTCCAATTTATTGAATGATAGACGTATTAAATTATCAGCACTATTGCTTGTTTTGCTTCTTTTGATTTAAATTTTTTATATTAACATCTAACTGCCCTTACTTTTAATGAAGATTGACACTGTTTCACTAAATTTCTACACTTAAGAGTATTTAGATATAGGTGAGTATTGGAATGTTACAATGAGTAGTTACAATATTTACAGTCACTTGAAGCGCATTACTTCCCTCTTTATAATAATTGTACACTATAAAGCAAATATATTAAATTACACATGTATTTACAACTTTACACACATTTACAGCTAACGAGTAAATCACAGCTCCTGATTGAAATTTAACAATGACTAGAAAAAGAGTACTAACACTAATCTAATTCGAGATCACCTCAGCTTTGGTTTGGTACGTCACTTTCTTTTTGCCTGCATTTCGTTTGATAGAAGGATTTCTACTTTCGCTCTCTAAGCTCACTTCACTGATCGACTCTGAGTCTTGGCAGTAGGGCGCACTGTCAGAGCACAAGTGTCTGGGGTCCACACACGGGATAGGTTCATCGAAGGTGTGTTCTAGTGTCCGCATCCGGTAGTTGTCGGAGCAGACGTGCCTCTCGCTGCGACGAGCACGCAGCGAGCGGCGATCCCTGCATCAGGAACATCTGGCGCGTGGAGCTCTAAACGTGCCCGCGCGCGCCTGTTGTCACAAACGACACATCTCGTGTTGTGACACCGACGAGTACATCATCGTCGACACCGGGTACTGGAATATCAAATGTGATTACATTTCCGAAGTAACAAGGTTACTGAATGCGGTGATTTGGAGGGTCGAGAACTTCGTTACAATTTGCAAGTTTATGATATTGCATAGTTTGGACATACATTCAATTTATTCGTTAAGCAGATCAACAATTAAAGCAAAGAAATGTCATGCTGTGATAACAGCCGTGTACTGGAAAAGGTTTTGACGAGTTGGGCGTTAATATTGTTATGAAGTAAAAAACAATAATGTTAGTATTGCATGCAAAATGCTTAGGCGGGGCCGTATTATACCGACGGTAAAAAATGTAAACATTTGCATATGTCAAGACAGTTCACATATTTCGAAAGACAGATTACACATTTTAAAAACACATAATCGTTAGACATGCAATATGTTTTCCGAGAAAATTGTAATTAATGTATATGGAAAATGACGAACATTGCTTTTAATTTTGTAACACGTGGCTGGTATTAATTAAACACATTAGGAACATATAAATCATGCAGACACATTGAGTTTGGACGGATAAGAGAGTTTTAATATGAAAGTAGCAAGTATATATTAATCTATTTTAAAACCAAGTGCAGAATTGTGGATTGGACTTTTCACATAGAATGGAGAGGAAAGAACGCATACGATTACAGAGTGCATAAGTGAGGTGGAAACACCAAACGTACCTTTCTGCCTCTTATTACAAATCGATGAAGATATCATCCGTAAACATCTAAAATTGCTAAGAGTTTAATATTCCTCAAATGTTGTGAACAATGACTTTTAGTTTCACATAAAATAATTTAGAAACTTTTGGAAGATATAAAGTGAAATAATTCCTCGTCAAGGCACTTGGAAATTTAGAGGATATATCGAAATGTAGTAAAATTAAGTGGATTCGCTATATGTAAGTCTGTTCGCAGGAATTTTGTCTGATCTGTTGTATGCCCATCAGTTCGCTCGATGAATAATATCGTCGAGTTGTGCGCAACTGAAAAGTAAAACATATCTATGATGTCCTAAGAAAGAAGCGTCTATTTGCAAAACAAAATTATCTTTAATCGTCTATTGAACTAATTTTCTAATCTTTTCTTTTGCGATCTATCATTTATCTTTACTAATTACCTGTGATTGTTTGAACCGTAGCTGTGGCTGGTATTTCCTTCGCAGTTTCCTTGGACAGCACACACATAATATCCTAAGAAAAGCCCTGAAACAAACATGTGATTAATTAGGTTCATTAGTGTGTTTTTCGTTAATAGAATTTGGCTCGGCGCCGCGTCGAGTCTAGTAAACGGCTTGCGGATTCAGCGGTGGATTTGATGAGCCCGAATTTAGGATAATTAAACCGACGCGAATTCCCAGTTATTGTCTTCACGTCGATTAATTTAATATCGTTAATCTGAACGGTTATATTATAAAGCTGGATTAAATTAGGTTTAACCTACACCAATGAGTGTAATTACAATTTCAGGTTTAGATTATTAATCTGATCAGGAGTTTGAATGCTTTTACGGACTTTAACTGACGAAACAAGATTCCAAGAAATGCAGATCTATTCTTCAATATAACGCGATAAGTCGAAAACATGTTGGAAAGTCACTTGTTTGTATTTACGTCTCACGGAATCTGTTCATTAGTATTCATTTATTCATTCAATATTATATTACGTTGTACATGCTTTCTTTATGCTCACACGAAAACAGGAATAGAATAAAAGTTATTCTGTCCTTTCGTATACTTTGCAATTCAGAGCGTGTGAATTGAGGACCTCAAGACCTTATAACAATATGTAAATATTTTCCTGTATTTATTTTCAAATAATATAATGAAAATAAAACTTATATTCCACGTAATTATATTAGCTGGACTCAAGCGGCGCTGCGTTACGGCTATTGTTTTTAAATGCCTCACAATGTCCAAATGTGGACCGATTTTGATAACTCTATCACAAAAAAATAAAACCTACTCAAAAAACTAAAAATTAAAGTAAACAATTTTGAGTTTGTGGTTTCAATCATTGACAAAAAAAAAACAGCAGCACCAGGGACTGAAAAATTGTCTAGTTTTATTTTTAGCTTTTTAATATTTTTGAGTCGGTTTTATTTCGTGTTAAAAAGTTCTTATTAAAGACTAATTCCAAGTTACCTACTTTGCGCGTATTGTATGAATAGTATAATGACCGTTGTCTACTTAAAATTGTTAGTCCTGTAGGTACACTGTTTAGCACTGGACTGCGCTCGTCATCCCAAGATATAAATGTTAAGTCTCATATTGCTCAGTAGTAATATTATTGGATTCAATGTTTTTCAAACCGAAACACAAAAGTGCTTACACACTGCTGTTTGCGGCAGAAATAGACAAAGCTGTGGTACCAACCCAGATGTTCTCTATGATGACGAGGGACCGCCTAGCAATTGAGTAATTTACAATTTTTTTCAGATATTGCAGGTTTCTTCCTGATTTTTTTCTGAATCTTGATTGCGTGATAATGATCTGATACAAAACTGTAAAATATAAGTTATAAATTATTTACTTATTTATCTTTTAGTTTCAATTTGGTATAAATTCTTAAAACATGAAGATTGCAAATGCGCATAATTTTTATCGTTGCACCTACTTTATATTATAATGACTGTTAACAGTAAAGAATAAAGTTGCGTTGAATATAATTTTGGATATAATTTGACAAAACACTTGATAAACTTTTGTAAGCCATAAGTCCATACTCATCGACCTATAGCCTTAATTTTAGCTGACGCCTAACGTTCAAAAAACTTCAGAATGTGAAAAGTGATCGTGATTGTCGTACCACTGTTGTGTGTGAGTTCTCTTGGATTGTCAAAAGTTTTTTTTTATTGCATAGGCCGGCAATCGACCAAGTGGGTCAGCTGATGGTAAGTGATCTCCACCGCCCATGTACGCCCACAATACCAAAAGAGTCATGGGCGCGTTGCCGACCTTAAAGGAAAGGGATAATTAAGGGATTGGGAAGGGGAGGGGGATTTGGGCCTCCGGATATATCACTCACCGTACGAAACGCAGCAGCAAGCTGCTACTTTACGTCGGTTTTCTGTGAGACAGTGGTAACGACCCGGACGAGCCGGCCCATTCATGCTGTAGACAAAATTGTCTACAGCGTGGCTCTACCACTCGAGTAAGGCATAGGTTCGTGAAAGCAGTCATTACACACTCATCTTTCTTTCTTTCTTCCTGGCATATCCCGGCCTAATGTTAGCGTCCGCCTTCTCATCATGAATTGACGGTATTTGGTATTATGTGGAGCGACCCGCCGTCTGACCCCCACAACCCGCAACGGGAACCAAGTCTCGCCATTGCCTCGTTCATTCATCAGCATAATGTACCACGTGTAGGTGAGGTTGGCTTTGGGGATAAGATGTTGGGGCCCACTACACTCCAGCCAGACACTGAAAAGCATTAAAAACTACGCTGAGCCTCGGATGCTCCACAGGTCCCTGGAGATCACAAAACCGGCGTAAAGTAAAAGCATACAGGAACACTGAAAATTCAAACTAAAGAAGCTTCTATTTACACACCATTGTAATGCGAGAGTACTTAACTTACAGTCGAAAATATCTATTTTTAAAGGAGCTTGTGGGCGCAACCCTCTCCCCATTTAATTTCAGGTTACAAAAGGAAGCCTTGAGAACACGTAATGAAATTTCAATTGTTGAGGTTTCCTTCTGTACGGTTATGTTGTAATGTAAAAGCACTCTTAAATTAACTTCAGTGTGTTATTACAACTATTTAGAATTTTATTTAAATTGTTTATTACAATCTCGGAGGTATAGCTACATTAAAATGTTAGTTTTAATTTAAATGCGATAGCTTAAATTATATATATTTTATGAAAATAATTAAGCATGCCTTCCCATTACAACACCTACCGCTCAGACTGTACCTTTGATGTAATCCTAGATGTGGAAAGTCAAGGGTTGCTAGCGACCAATGTAGCGCAGTATACTTATATACAGCATACAGATTCTGGTTTTGAGTTGAGTTTTTGAAGGTTTTAGCTTTTTCAGTTACCAGATTTTCAAAAGGTTAACACGACAATAAACAAACTTTATGTTTATTATCTATAATAAGAAAAGGAAGCGGATACAGTTCACGGTTCACCAAATGAATTTGCGTTACACACATGCATAACATGACATTTGTTGTATTAAAAACTATAAATATTTTATTAGTTTATTTTAAACATCCTTCTATATTTATTTACGGGGCTGGGGACTCTGCCACCAACACGGGGTGATAAGGAACAAAAAGGAAGTGAAAAATGATTGGTGGAGTTTTTACGTCGGCTACTGCGAGCGCTCTCTAGCGGGAGGAAAAGGGAACTGTTGCTTTTGGAAAAAGCAGTGATTCGATTGTAATGGGAAAATACAAATCAAAATGAAAGTTGGCTAAAACGGAGGATTTAAAGTGGTGCAGTAGCAGAAAATTGTCGCGGAAGTTGGCGGAGTCGGGGTGAGTGTAGGCTATTTACGGCATGTGTATTTTATCATATTTCTATACATTTAAAGCGTGAAACAGGGACAGAACTAGAACAACCAGCAGTGAACGTTGTATAGGCTTTGGCTTACAACGAAAGTTTATACACTTTATTTACGTTAGAGTATTAGGAGAGTTAGATTGTTATTCATACATTTATCTCTATTAAGTATGTAAATGTTAAATGTGCCATTAAATTTTCAGATTAAACTTAGAACATTAGTGTTAACTTCCACTAACTTGAGTATCAACAAAAGCGATTAATTTTTCATATGACCGCTTTATATTGGAAACATTTAGGAACACGTTATTTAAATGTGAAGTGTACTATAATTTATACAATAAAAAAAAAACATGTTAAAATGTTTAAAAAAAGCTATATTTTGTTTAAGCAACGATAGCTCAGAGGGGGGAGGTACAGACTGCCAAAACGAAAGTCGCAGGTTCAAAACCAGTCCCAACAGCATGTAGGTACCTCTGAGCTTTCTATGTTACATGTTTATCGCTTGCTTTGATGGTGAAGGAAACAGTACTTTTTTGGGAATCACAATAGTTTGATTACTTTAATAAATACTTTTGTATTTATGGATCTAAAATCTTATCTGTAGTTTTCATCATTAATATTTGTTTTGGGTCTTTGCCCCAAGCAACGGTAATTCTAAGGTAAGGGTTGTTTGAGAACGGTGAAATCAGATGTGGCAAAAACAGACTGCGGAAGTGCGGTTTCCTTTAACATTCAAACAGAGAAGAAAATTGCCGTGAACACGGATAAATTTAATTATTTAAGACCTTAAATCTGACTGCCTCGGTGGTGCAGTTGTAATGTGTACGACTGCTGTGATGAGGTCTCGGGTTCGATCCTCGAGTCGAGCAAAAGTGATATTTGAGTTATCTATCACCAAATGCTTAGTATAAAATTTCTGAATATTTAGATGATGAAAAGGCTTGGGGTTAAGCTATTCTATTGCCTAGTATACATAGCTAATGTTACTTATTACTGGGAAATTTATAATGTAATGATAATTTGTTTTAACGGATATTGAGCTACCTTCATGGCAGTCTTTAGGAAATAATGACTGTACCGTACCTATCTTACATCTAATTGTAATCAGTCTGAGTATGTCATGCTCGCTCCAATGTCTGTGCTTGCGGCGGCGTCGTATGCCGGGTCGGTCACTTCCCTTTAACATGGTTGAGGAGGACGATGGCTGGCACATGCGTCATACTCGTGAACGGGTGCTGCTTGTGTGGACTGGTCTGCTCGGACTGTTATCTTTTATTTGTTAACACTATCTTAAGGTCTTACTTTATTCGTCATGCTTATGGAGGTCATGCAAGTTAATCCAATTTGTATCTACAAATTGGATTGTCATTTCTGTAATTGCTTGATTGAGCTGCTCTAATTCCAATTAAATATTGTAAAACCTTATGCTGTACTCATAATAATTGTAAACTAGTTTTGAAAAGAGCAACGCTGGAGTTTCTTGCTCGTTCTTCTCGAGCGAAACAGCATTCCGAACTAGCGGTAGAATTTTGACGGAATCTAAATAATGTATAACATTTTATGGATTCAATAAATATTTTGAATTTGAATTTAAATTTGAATTATGTTAAATCTCTAGGCTACCTAATTTGAGTCATCATAATGTACTTTAAGGCATATAAATTACTTTGTTTACTAGATGTAGACAGTTTTATTTGTAGCTTAAAGGGTTGGCTCATCCGCAGTGATTGTGTTGCAACTTGCTAATACATTTCTTACAGAGATTTCCGGAGGCTCAAAATATAATCTTTCCCAACCTTAATTACTCATCGGTACTGCATTTGAGATTGATCTCGTTTTTTAGGTCATGGGCGGTGTCACTTGCCATCAGGTGAGCCACTTGGAGTTTCCTGATCTGTGCTATTATAAAAAAGATAGGTTAGGTAAAGCTTTTCTCATGAAATATCTCTTTATTTTGAGCTCAAAAAACAAAATGATTTCATAGCACTTCCATTTACTGTCAGATGACATTCTCGCTCGGTTGTCGCCCTTCTACAATAATAAGACATTTAAGTGATCTTCGCTAGCTCATTTTTGACCATCTTGATCACTTTCGTCGCAAATCCGAGCTCAGTAGTAACCAAACCTGAATGGCGACCTGGCACGCATGCGCCAACAACCAATTTATAACACCATTAATTTAATCGGCCCGTTAAATTGATGCCGACACGAGTTAACTGTTTTGTCGTGATTAATGGAGGTTTTTTGCTATGTTTACATTTAACGATACTTTTACTGTATTTTTCCTTCGGATGCGGAGTGTTGTTTATTTTTGTAATTAATTCCTCATTTACTCTGTTTAACACGATTTTTTACAATTAATTGTTGAATTGAGTTGTATGTGTTCAGTGAGTGCCTCGGTGGCGCAGTTGTAATGCGTCCGCGTCACAACTGCTGTGCGGAGGTCTCGGGTTCGATCCTCGAGTCGAGCAAAAGTGATATTGGGTTTTTCTATCATGACATGCTTAATATCAACCCAGAGCCTGGAATTGTGCCCAATATGGCGATAGGTTCGCCCCCTATCACCTCGTGGGACGTAAATAAGCTCGGCGAAATGTGGGTCTACTAGTTACACCTCTGCCTATCCCTTCGGGGAGTACAGGCGTGAGTGCGTATGTTTGTATGTATGTTTTGAGTAAACATTGGGTTAAAAGTTGTCATATTTTCGAAGATATAAGATTGTAAAAGTGCATAATTGAAATCTTAGTACCTACCTACTGTAATACGGTTCAAGTTTGGGCGATGGTGGCACAAAGAATAAATAACTATAAAAAGTGGTTTTCTTAATAGATTTTTAGAAAGATCAGTAGTTTCTAAGGTCTGAATTACATTTAAACTGTTTACTTACGTAATACTTCTGTAAGTGGCTTACATAATATGTATATGTTTACACCTGGACGAACTTCTAGGTCTGACATATATTCAGCTTATGTAATGTAGATTATAAAAATACTTTATTGTATAATTAATCTTTATTTTTTTGTTCTATTAATAATTTCTTTGTAACCCCACCTATGTAATTAGAATACTTATTTGACTAAAAATAACAAAAAGAATTCACAATACAACACAAATACAAATAGTAATCGCATTTCGTTCAAAACTATGATGAACAGCGATTTGTTTATCACAATGGTAATGTTTTTATTATCCGTTTATCAAAAATCGACTTCAGAAAATAACAATGAGAAGTCAAAATAAAAAAAAACTTGACATATTTTTGGAGTAGGTGCTGATGCCGCTGCCAATTGCACCAACTCCAATAATTGTGCAAGTATTTTTTTCAGTGTTATTTTTAGTCGGTCTTTAAGTTTTGTTTAAACCTAATTTATTTACTAATTTATTAAAAATCAGTTGTATGTATAGCTACGGTATGTAAATTCCAATACAATAACACAACCACGACGAGTGTGCTGTCGTCCGTTGAGGAGTTTCATTTTTACTCCGTACTCTCTTATCAGGCCTTTATAGAACACATCGAAGCTAAACTCTATTCCAACGAATATTTTTCAATAAAATCGCTCCACAATTGGCGGAGAAATCAATGTGCATACATTAAAAACCGCGACGTGTTAAAGAACCATATTCTTTTTAGAAGTCGGTTAAAACAAACAAAGTTTATGCCAACAACGTTCAAAGACGTCGCTTCTTTAATTAGTGAAATCAAAACAGTCACTTTCACTGCTGCTTGTTTGCTGTGTTGTTTTTCAGGTCGTTAATATTCTACCCGTCTATTCTTTCGTAATTGTTGGATACAAGGTATGTAATTTTAATTTTAGCTCAACAAAAGTAAAATAAGCTAGTATATGCCACGCTGTAGGAAAATTTGTCTTACGGTATGAATGAGCCGTCTTAATCGGGGTACTGCCACTGTCTGATGCTGTACAGTCTTTTCTATCTCGAAAAACTCAGTGGTGCCTCTAGCGGATATGTGAGAAACTAAATTTTATCATACAAATATTTTACGTCGTTGCTAGCGATTTCCTTTTTTTCGAATGGATTTGTGCTGTTAGCCTATATTGCTTTTACAGCTTCACCAAATAAAGCCAAAATAAAGCCGGCGCTTATGGCGCTCTAGCCAGAAATATGTATGGTGTATTTAGTAGCGATTAAGCACAGATGCGCCTTTTAGAAGGCTCAAACCTCAGCTTAAGCAATCGCTGGGGAGTATAGTTTAGGGCCGCCTCTGCACATCATTATGCCGAGGGCCAGTTGTGGGAGCTCTTTGGAGGCGCAGGCGTGTCCTATGTCGGGGTCGCGTATTATTGTTGCGGTTCGGGTAAGGCAAGGAAAGTGCTGCTTCGATAGCGACTGTGATGGAGTCGTTGGAATCTGCCACAACATGTTTGGGACGTCGACGGAGGAACGATTTTACTGAGACAGACTCAATGGCTAACTGAAATTGAATTGTAAACGTTAGATAATTGAACACTGAGAAATGTAGAAAAATAGAAACAGAAAAGTATTGACAATTCAGCGGGGAGTGGAACAGACTGCCGAGGCGAAAGTCGCAGGTTCGAAACCAGCCCCAAGAGCATGCTTAACTTTGTAAGTTACGTCTGTATTCATTGTGAATTATCGGTTGCATTAATGGTAAAGAAAATATCTTCCTTAATCATTTCGAAAGTGTGTGAAGTCCGTCAATCTGTATTAGGCCAGCGTGGTAGTTACGGTGCACGCGTGTGAGCTATAGTGAGATGTTCTTGCGAGACGCTAACTTTGCTCATAGAGTTTTTCATTCTGTGTCGGCAAAAGTACTCTATAAATAAATAAATTAATACACCCAAGAGTCACACACATAATCCCTACCCCAAACTTGGGAAACCTGTATCGTGGGTATCAGGAACTACGAGGGACTTGTTGTGGGACCCACAACACCCAGACCCGAAACAATTTTGCTGTCGATCACTCAAACATTTGTCTCGGTGCGGGAATCGAACACACGCCCTCGCTTCGCAGCCGGCTACTCGCCCACTGCGCCACGGAGGTTGTCAATCACATCAATGGAAATAACAGAACAAATGTTTTTACTATAAATTAATAAAGAGAAATATTTATTATCAATTGAAATGCTAAAACCAATAATAAAAAATATTGGATCAACACAAAACAAGGCTCCTATTTGTTGTCAGAGTATTTTATATATCGGAGCAACAAACATATACAAAAATGTTTTTATGTTTATCCAGAAGGCCAATTCTCGTAATTTTAAACGTTCAAAATATCATTCCGATCTAGTAGTTTATTGGTTTAAGAGAATGCCATTTGCAACTTTCTTGACACTGAGATTTGATCGGAATGATATTTTGAAAGTTTATAATTACGAGAATTGGCCTTCAGTTCGCTTTTCATAGTTGTCATTTTGTTTTGTACATGCAATAAAAATATCGAGTCCGTGTCTGCACTATAGAAATTTGCATGTCGAAAAAAACCTAACACACATAGGTCAGTACAAGCAATTTCACTCATTCATTCCATTTGTTAGCCTATACATTCTATTGTTAGAATTTTAAAGCGGTGTGATTTTTGACTCTGTTTATGCTTTTTTTAACGACTTTGAAAAAGGAGGAGGTTCTTGTGTACAAACGGTAGTATACTATCAGGTATAGTCGAGGTAGATAATAATAAATACGACATCTACGTCAAATAACAACTTCTAAATACACTCGCCATTATGGAGCCCAGTTCTCTGCCGACCGACGAGGTACCAATATACCAATAACCGAATGTTATCTCTGTGTGTATAAATAATGTTCACAAATGTTTAGTTTTTATTAGCTTGAATGACGAGACGAGCAGATCGCTCGCCTGATGCCTATATTAGTTTTTATGACGAGACTGGCAGGTCACATGCCTGATGGTAAGTGTCACGCCTGCCCATAAACTAAGCTGGTGTAGCTTAGTCAGAACTATGAACTACTGCATGTCACTGTACTGCGCTTGTCACACTGAGGCATAAGGTGTTAATTCTCATAATGTCCAGTAATTTCACTGGCTTCAATGTACTTCAAACCGGAAGACAACATTGGTTAAACACACTGCTGTTTGACGGCAGAAATAGACAAAGCAGTGATACCTAGGCCTCTCGCATACACCTAGTTTGAAGTTTATCAGCTAGAACTGCCATAATTTTCATCATGATGACTCTTCATTCAGGATTCCATTCTGCATCACCGCAGCACAATTCGACCAAAGTTGAGCCACTAAGCTCCTCTGCAAATCGATTAAAATTGGTTTAAATTGCTTCCTTGTGTTGGTCCAGTGTGGTGGTAATATCTGATTATGTGTTAAGGATAATCCTTCCTTTGTGCCATATTGCACGTATTTGGCAAGCTCGTTGACTAAATCGCTTGACAATGCCGAGTGACCGTGTTTTGGATCATCTGATCTGTATTATACAATAGTATAAAGTAATTGATTTTGTAGAGCCAAATTAAACAGATCATAACCGGACTAAAGCCTGAACCCTCGCATTCAGTAGAGGAGGCTCGTGCCCAGCAGTGGGACATGTATAATACAGGGCTAGTAACCAAAAAAACAGAGCATTGAATGTGTTTGTAGATGTATCGATTATTTTGGTCATATTAAAAAGATAGGTTCAGGTGCTTTTGCTAGTTCCATTGTTTACTTCAGGTGTCATGATTGGTTATAAGTGTCGCTCGATATTCAAACGTAATGTAACATATATGCTGCAGCTTGATAGTATGAGCTAAGCCTCGGAAAAAGTGCAACTTACTCCAAATGTACTAATGTTTTGACAAGTCTCAATGAATAAACAATGTCCGGATTCGTGTACACGAAAGGTTACGGATCATCTCTGGCTCGTATCGCGTTACGCGTCGTTTACCTGCGGGGCTATTACGTATCTCAGTTGACAACGGAAAGTGATAGGCACTATTCAAAGTATTCAACAAATAACTGTCAAATTACTGATTTCGTATTGGCTAACTTAGAATGTGAGTATTTATATAATCAGTACACCGAGCCGAGCCCACGTTATATTTTAGCAGATGCCGGAACATTTCACAATCGTTGCGTATGTTTCGCTACGATAAAATGCTGTATGTGGTCAGGCTTCAGCTTAGAATTAGAATATCTATCTCATCTTATTAAAAAGTTAATTGATAGAATGTCTACAATGAATACAAAATTTCCAGAGGGGTTGACATCAGGCAGGCGGGCAGTCATAAAAACTACAAATCAAATATTTCTGTAACATGTGTTAAAAAGCATGTTGCGCCAGCCCTGTTGCGAGTGGGAGAAGGGCAGGTGGTAAAAGAAGAATTGATAGAATATCTGTTATTGAAATATGGATAAGTAATTTAAAATGCACGTCTAGACGAACAATTTATGTTCATAAGTAATCCGAGCGGTGCAAACAAGGTGACTTTAATTAGGCCACAAAGTGGGGCCTAAGTCTAATCCTAAAGTTTCAGCCAGTTTACTGAATTAGCTAACACCTAGGTCGAGTCTGTCGACTTAACACGTTTTATGTATTGGTTTAACTATAATGTGGTTCTGAGATATATAGTTGGATATAGTAGTCTACACTTGTTTTTTTACAGTTATAAATGGGAATGTGTTAAATTTGTATTTTTTTAATTCTTCTATTTTCAATACAGTTTGAGACATAAGCTCAATATTATATTTGCAAACGAAAACAAGGAACTAGTTCTTTATTTCAGTTTTTGAAAATCCCTTAGACATTGCTTATAGCACCCAAGCTAGGCCGTGCTGTAGACAAAACTGTCTACAGCGTGGCTCTACCAATTACAGAATGTAGGTACTTGTATTTTCACTTGTAGGCGTACAGTAATCAAATACAAAATTGGTTGAGATAGTATGTGTATGGGTTACTCTTACACTATAAACGAAATAAAAAAATGTAATGTAGCATAATAGGTATGCTTGATTATAATGATTCCAGAGAATAAAAAAAAACCGTGAGCCTTAGCAACAATTCAATAAAACACTCCGTATTGCAAAGCTAGTAAAAAAGAGACTTCTTATGGCCTGGTTAATACCCAAGTAATAGATATTCCTCATTGTAAACCAATTGTTTCTGTTAAACGACGTTTATGTCACCTTTTAAACTTTAACATTTCCTTGGAAGTAGGGCATTTTAATTGTTCCCACGTGGCACCGCAACAACCCAGCCAACTTTGCCTACAATAGAACCTAATGTTGACTGCACTGCGCCAGGTAAACTTGTCAGTTCCGCCAACATGCCGGAGTACATTTACCAACGGGAAGCGGATATTCCGCTTTACAAAAGTAGGCACTTAGTGCGACATACACATGGGGCTAATGTTGTTAGCAATATTCAGAGTTGTAGAATTTATTTGAGACATATGCTGAGATTTTTTAAATATGTGCATTCCGATATTATATTTTCGGGCAAGCGCAACAGAGGACGTCAACCTACAAGATGGGTTGACACCTGACAAGGGTTGCAGGAAGTCGATGGATGCAGGCCGCTTCCAACAGGTCGGCCTGGAAGGCATTAGGGGAGGCCTATGTTCAGCAGTGGACGTCTTGTGGCTGATGATGATGATGATGATTTCGATATTCAGTCTTCTAAAAATGTAATGCGATTGTATATAACTGAGTATTAAAAACCTTTAAATCAATCTTCTGCCCTTATCCCACTCGCAGTGGGACCGTCGCAAAATGCTTTTTAACAAATGTTACAGAAAGATTTGGCTTGTAGTTTTCACGACTGGTCGCCTGCCTGATGTCAAATCCTTTGGAGAGAAAACACATGCAGACCCAAAACTAATATTTGTAGATCACACAAACATTTGTCTTGGTGCGGGAATCGAACCAGCGGCCTCTCGCTTCTAACCCGGCTTCGCGCCCACTGCGCTACGGAGGTTTTGTATAAAAAAAATAATGTACATAAAGAAAAATTTAGATAACCCATTTTCCTGTAACCTCTTTAGTATCCAAACGCGACATTTGACGTAAACATTGTTTTGCTAACGTAAATTATGTACGTATAAAATATCTTTTAATAATGAAAGAATGTTTTCCTCTTTCACTATAATAATAATGAAGGTTTTTTAATTCACTACACCATTTCAGCGTGACCTTATTGATATACAGTAGTGGCGTAGGGCAAAAGGAAGCCGGCGCTAGTTCCTTTTTGTACCATCAAATTCAAATATCTGTAAACGTTTAAGCTTTTATTTTGAAACGTTATAATAAAATGTTCTATAGAGATGGTGATTTACGGAAACAATCGTCGGCTTCTCTTCAGAATTCACCACTGATATACATTTCAAAAAATAATTGTAAACGATATTTTACAAGACATGCTAACAAAGAAGACTAACGAATCTAGTACGTGCTATCCAGTTAAAGACCGGAGAGGCAATGGCGACTTATAACAATTCCCAAAATATTATCGATCGTCTGAATTTTATGACGAAAGTCTTTTTACTGAGAATGAACAGCCAGGTACACTTAGCTCTAATAGTTGTTCCTACTGGTGGGGTACACTTTTGTCACAATGTAATATAGTATTCAGCGATAAAAAAAATATATAGGCCGGTTAACGCAAGTAGTAAGTGATCTCCACCGTCCATATACGCCCACAATACCAGAAGAATCATGGGCGCCTTGGCGACCTCAAATGAAAGTTAAATTAAGTGATTAGGAGAGGAAGGGAATTTGGGTCTCCGGGTCTCCGGATGTCTCACTCACCGTACAAAACAAAGCAGCAGCAAGACGCTGTAATTGTTTGAATTTTTAGAATCGGATCTGTATGTCCAGAGATTAACCCCCCTCTTTTTATACAAACATATCCTGTAAGTCACAAACTAAAAAACTTTACTTCTATAAATTATATTTATCTCAGCATCATCAAGTTACACTTATATAAATGATACTTAAAATCAGAAAAACACGATTTACCGAACAACTTTTAGAACTGTGTTGCCACAATCAATTTCAACCTAGGTCTGACACGAGCTGAGTTGTGGTTCCTTGATTGATAAGCCGTTCAGCGCTGAGGTTTTTAACTTCGTGCCAATGAGTTTTGACGTACAACATGCTTCCTTTGTAAGAGTTTTTAATTGAAATGTAAAAAAGTAAAAATCCTAATGTGATTTTGGAATTGTGAAATAAATATCCATAATCGATCAAAAATGTAGGTATTACATAGATTAGTTTGTACGGATTTTATCGCGGTTTAATTTTTATCTTTGTCTCAATGTTTCGAAGGCATAAAAGCGTAAATAAATTTTAAAATGAAGATAGCCAATGTAACATTAACTTTTTGAGACGACCTACACCTCAGTCTCTCCCGTGACCACGAAGGCTGAAAAGCTTTCGAAACGTCGCGTCGGGACTAAATTTTTTTTTTCTTTTTACGGCATAGGCCGGCAAACGAGCAAGTGGGTCACCAGATGGTAAGTGATCTCCACCGCCCATGAACGCCCACAATACCAAAAGAATCATGGGTGCGTTGCCAACCTTAAAGGAAAGGGATAATTACGGAATTGGGAAGGGAAGGGGGTTTGGGCCTCCGGATATCTCACTCACCGTACGAAACGCAGCAGCAAGCTGCTACTTTATGTCAGTTTTCTGTGAGACAGTGGTAATGACCCGGACGAGCCGGCCCATACATGCTGTACACAAAAGTGTCTACAGCGTGGCTCTACCACTCATAATTATAACAATTATGAGTGGTAAAATTAAAATAAAACACAATAAAAATTAAACTGCGATTAAATCCGTATAAACTAGTTTTGTTTCAATGTATAATATTCGCGTAAACCTAAGAAATGACTATATTACATAAATTATTATTATCGTTCAACTTACATTTTTTATTAGCTTAAATGACGAAACGAACAGGTCACTCGCCTGATAGTAAAGCGCAACGCCTAGCTTGCCCATAAACAGAACTAACACGACATAGAACTTTAAATTCCAAAGCACTGCATGGTTTGCGCTCGTTACCCCGAGACATAAGATGTTAAATTTCATAATACCCAGTCATTTCACTGGCTTCAATGTCCTTCAAACTGAAACACAACAGTGCTTACACACTGCCGATTACTACTACAACTACTTAGTAAATTGATTACTATTGCCAATGTTTAAGTATGTTCATTGTTTAATTAAGTATTTGAGGCATTATGGTTTTTTATAATTTCTAGTAAACTTAATACAATAGAGACTTTTTTGGTCCTATTTTTCAGACGATTTTTCTCTAGATAAAAGAAAGCTGTGCTTTATACGTTTCATTAGATAACTATTCGACGATGCGACGCTGAGACAGTCGGAAACTGCTTAGCTTACTGACGTAAATTTTGCAGTATACAGTATAATTTATAATGTCACATTATTAGTATGCAGGAATGTTATTTAATACTTATATAGATAGCATAACTCCCACACTATTTAATGAAGACACTGTAAAACCATTTGTATAATACCGGGTCGTAAAAACTATTGCGAGTAGTTTGAGAACGTTGTATGTGAGTTGTGGTTTATTTTATGCTTGTCTCGTACTGAATAATAATTATAGCCTATATTTAATTTATTTTATAGCAGAGGCCGACATACGAGCAAGTAGGTGACCTGATAAGTGATGGAAGATGATGGTAAGTGATGTCCACTGCCCATGAACATCTAATACCAGAAAGAAGAATCATGGATGCGTTGCCGACCTCAAAGAAAACGAATGGGAATTGGGAATAGCGTCACCGTACAAAGCATAACGTCAAGCTATCCTTTGCTTAGCCTTTCGATAGTCATGAGATTTGAACATTAAAAAAAGAAAACCAATTTATTTGTCACAGGCAATATACACAGTTTTTATACACAATTAATATATACACAATTTTTCCACTTGCTATTATCGCAGTGGGGTCGACGCAACATGCTTTTTATACTCATGTAAAAGAAAGATATACAAATATTTGTCCATCACACAAGCAATTTTTCTCAGTGCTGGAATTGAACCCGCGACCTCTTGCTTAACAGCCGACTACTCACCTATTTTGCCACAGAGGCTGCATCTTTCTTTATGGTACTGATTAAAAAAAAAATATGTCGGTCAAAGACTTCAATGTATGCTAGGAGGATTCAATGGATGTCTACTGGGAGGCATATTTACAAGTAAAATTGAGCCACATAACGCGGGAGTTTGACGCCTAAGGTGGAGGAGCGGGAGGGTAGCTACTGCAGTGAATATAATTTTAGTTAAGAGTAAACGAGATGGTGATATTGAGTTGCTGCGAATTGACTCTAACTTAGCAATTTCTATGTAAGTCAGGACATACATGCGCTACGTATACATATTTATGTGAATACGGATGCACGTCATCCATCGAAAACATTGGACTAAAGCCATTGAATTGCAATAATTCACCCGTTTCGACGTTTTATTAAATTGTCAGGAAACAATAGAACGGTTGAGCGACGTGGCGGCCCTCAGCTGCGACAGTCGTAGACAAAACGACGACAAAGCTGGAGACAATACATCGAAGCTGCCACAATCAGTGCCTCGAGGATACTAAACAGTTGTAGCTACGTCTTGGTGCTTCTATTTGTCTGTATTCTCTATAATCTTTAGAGAATTGGGTACTTGACTATTGTTAGAAATGGATAAACATTTAACATTTCATATTTTCTGATCGCTGTTACCTATTGAGAGTTCTACATGTTCTACAAGGTTGATATGCATAGTAGTGGCTAGTATTTGTCTAGTACTTCTTGTGCCCATTTTACGTGTGTTGTCCGACGAAAACAACAGAGGAGGTTCTCAATTTGACGCGTATATATTTTTTGTATGTATTACCAACGGTATACGGAACTTAAAACGAAATGAATTAAAAATAGAAAAAGCAAATCTTAACTAAATTAAGGTTTTCTATTAAAGAGTAATAATATTATTTCGCTTCTTGTCAATGATGAAATATAAAGCTGAAATCCAACAGCTTAATATGTTATAAAATTTATTTCAAAGGTTTTTTGTGAATGTGAAACGTATTGTGCATTCGAAATATCCGTCAGAGCGTTTTAGATTGCCGATGCAGCCAGCGGTCTGGCAGATCGACAGAAAGACAAACGAGCTCGCTAATGGGCTACCTTTTTGTTAACTCCGAAAAACTAAATTGTAAGAAAGATATGTTTACATTTTGCTGTGCAATCGAATATAGCGATATTTTTATATTGCAATTATGGCGGATTAGACTGAAGGCCTAACCCCTCTCATTCAGTAGAGGAGGCCCGTGCCCAGCAGTGGGACGTATATAATAAAGGGCTAGTAAAAAAAAAAAAAAAAAAAATTATGGCGGATGGCAATATAATTGCCGCTGTGTGAGATTTATTGAGTTGAATGGAGCTGAGATTTTGATTTATATTGCTACACAATATCAATGAGCGGAGAATGTGAAAGTAGTCATAAGGGTGAAGACCAGTTGTACTTTAGCTCAAATGTCTAAGAACTTGGTTGATCTGAGTTTAAATTGTCTACATTTAATTAATTTTACATAGATACTTATTTATTTTATCGATGTTTTTACTCGCTGCTTCGCTGAGGAGGTTCGCAATTCGTTTTTATATAGTGTATGCAATGTATGTTGGGGATTGGATGGGCCTGGGACCACCAACATTTTAGGCCCAAAGCTAACCTCACTTGCACGTGGTACACTCTGTTGATTAACGAATGAGGCAGTGGTGAAACTTGGTTCCGGTTGCGGGTTGTGGTGCTCAGACTGCATGTCACCCCATATAATACCAAATAAGGGATATTCTATGGTACGAGGTGGCGGATCATGGCATTAAGCCGGGATAACGCCGGACAGTAGGAGTATGTTCATAACATAACAGCCAAATATTGACCTATTTTTTTATTCGATAAGGTTTACTCCGGTGGTGGTTTCATTTAAATTTGAAGAAAAAGTGCCACGCCTATAGGTGAATTAAGTCTAAGATGAATTTAATGATCTTTTCTCTAAAACAAAAATAGTTTAGCAAAAAATAACAACATTTTCAATGACGTACTCAAAATAGATCAATTTTATTTTTAGCTTGTTAGTTTTTTGAGTCAGTTTTTCGAGAGTTTTTTATTTTTCGTTATAAAGTTTCTTAGATTATTTTCCTAAAAAAGCTTTGCAAACCCCTTTCTTCCCTTAGAGATTTATTATTTCGTGAAATCCCTTTTTAAACGATGCCTATGATATAAAATCAACACCACTTTAAATCTCTATTCTGAATGGTTTAGATTAGACGATTTGAGTCAGTAAGGACTTTGCTGGACTTTGTCTTTACTTAAATACAATAAGAAATTACACAGTATGTAAAACACTACAATAGCATAGGTATGGGTAAAATGTTGAAATATGCCTACTAATGCCTTGTGCTAGGACAATGGCTATAAAGCTATGGTATCATATTTTACAATAAAGAGATATAATACAATAGAGTCCAGTCTCTTATAAAGGCAGTCTATTTATAACAATGGCTCATATTCCCAAAAGGATATTTTCCCGAGATGACAGTGATATTTTGATACGTAACAATAGCACGACCCACACGATACTTTCTATTTATTCTATTGACACGAGTGTACAGGTAACCGAGATAATGTCAACGGCTTCGAGGGCGGGACATTCACAATTCATATTTGTCTGCGAGTCTACCCCAAATTGGATCTTGCCATGTTGAGGTGGGGCATGAATAATGTAGTATTATCAACTGAGTACATACGTCATAAATTACTTTACGTTTTAGATATCTAAGGTTCCGTACACAAAGTGTTCCAACGGAGCATATGACAGATCCTACGCCATCTGTATGTCCTACCTTTCAAATGCTTTATCTTCAACACCATATTATGGAGATGTCTAAACTTTTATCAGAATGTGTTAAAGCGAGTATCATAACACAAAAATATAACAATAATAAAAATTCAAGATAGAGATACGGAAACCTTTGTGCGTAATTCCGACTCGCCATTAACCGATTATTGGATCTTTGATAAATACCAATTTCTAGAAATTCTGATTACCAGTTATCAGGGTAGACGGTCCAAAAAGATCTGCCTTGTCGTATTAGAGGAATATATGAGAGCTAATAAATAATAATAATAAATACACCCAACAGTCACACACATAGTCCTGACCCCACACTAGGTAAACCTGTGTTGTGGGTATCAGGAACTACGAGGGACTTGCGGTCCCACAACACCCAGACCCGAGACCAATATTTGTGGTTCACACAAACATTTGTCTCAGTGTGGGAATCGAACCCACGGCCTCTCGCTTCGCAGCCGGCTACTCGCCCGCTGCGCCACGGAGGCTGTCAATGGTAATAATGGTCTGACTCTTTGTCTCAATACGAAGTATGCTCGAAGCCAGGCAAAGTAGATGCTTCTACGTAGGAAGTCCGACCCTGGCGAAAGGATGAGATAACGCCAGACAGACGAAGAAGAATGATAGAAAAGTTACAACTAAAATCAGCCAGAGGAAGAAGAAGACAAAAATTCTTGACGTTAAGAAAGTTTTAAAGAAGATTACGAATATTTTATCATAAATTGGTTAGTTCTTAAGGTTTGCTCTAATGTTCGCTAAAAGCATAAACCGCATTTTCCTTATCATTAAATCTTTGAGATCTTTATGCGGGTTGAAAGTGGAGGGATGGCTATTTTATTAAAGTAGTGAGACGTTAAGATATAGGTAGTGTTTGTAAAGAAACATCATTTTCAAAGAACAGATTATTCTGCCGCCAAGCAGCAATATGTAAGCATTGTTGTGTTTCTGTTCAAGGACATTGAAGCCAGTGAAATTAGTGGTAATTATGAGACTTAACATCATCTCGGGGTGACGATCGCAGTCCAATACCAGGAGTATTTTGTAATTCAAAGTTTTGTGAAGTGTTGTTGCTTCTGTTTATGGGTAGGCGTGACGCTTACAATCAGGCGAGTGACGTGCTCATTTCGCCATTCAGGCAAATAATAAAAAGAACAGGAAAGTTTTTAAAAGCTTCGTGTAAAGTTTTGTGGTTTCGGATTTACATAATTAAACTTTTCAGTATAATGAATGATAATGGATAATTTTAATTATTGTTTATTTTCATCTCGGTGGCGCAGTTGTAATGCGTACGCAGTACGACTGCTGTGCTGAGGTTTCGGGTTCGATGCTCGAGTCGGGTAAAAGTGATAATGGGGTTTTCTATCACGAAATGCTTATTTATCATCAGCTCGGGGTCTGGAATTGTGCCCGGTATGGCGATAGGCTCGCCTCCTATCACTTCATGGGACGGAAATAAGCTCGGTGAAATGTGGGTGTACTGGTTACACCTCTACCTACTTGCCTTTTCGGGGATAACAGGCGTAAGTATGTATGTTCATTTTTAACTATAGAATAAACGGAATATAATAATAATAATAAATAATAATAATAATTTATTTATTTGTCTTCATATTATATGCTTACAATAAAGGTGGATCCCCCAGCTCCTGAACTAGCGTCAGCTGTATCTCAGGAACTAGTGTCTTCCCCCGTTGGTTCACATTATTGTTATTTAACAAATAAATAGAAAAATTAATGACAAAAGAGATAAAAAAATGATTCATTATTACTAACACAAGATCATGCGCGCGCGCGCGTGTGTGTGTGTGTGTGAGTGTGTGTGTGAGTGTGTGTGTGTGTGTGTGTTGTGTGTGTGGGAGAGTGCACGCGTGTGTGTGTGTGTGAATGTGTGTAAACGTGTGTGGGTGTGTATGTGTGCGTACTTTGTTATCTATTGTGATATAAGATTTTCTAGGTCATCATAGCCATACTGTTTAATCCACTCCAACAAAATCTTTTTAAAGAAATTATTAGTCATCTTTTTAACTTGATACTTCTTATGCACAACATTATACATTTTTGGTGCCAAGAAATCAAAGTGTCTTTGTGCAGAGGAAGTGTTCACACGAGGAACAGGGCATTCATCTAAACGTTTAGACGTAGCAGGTAAGGTGGGTACTATTTTTCTGTGATACCTTCTTAATATTTCATATATGAAAGTCTGCCTAACAGACAGGACATTCGTCTTATCATATACATCAAAGGTTGGATGTCTGAAAGGCAAATGCATCAACACCTTGAGCACCGCACGTTGTGCTCTCTCTACAACAATGAGGTGACTTTTAGCTACCCCTCCCCACGCGGATATGCAGTATCTAACCAAGCATTCACCCAGTGCCCGATATGTCTGTATCAGAATCTTGGTGCTAGCAACAGTTCGTAAACTTTTAAAAATGTATATCAATTTTCGAGTTCTATTCGCTAACGTCGACGTCTGAATGTCCCAAGATAGTGTTTCATCAATAATAACACCAAGATACTTAATATTTGAAGTCCGACATAGTATAGCACAGTTGCAGTTAGAGTGATCTGCATTTCGATTACATGGAAAGGTGTGTATTTTAAGAATTTTGTCGTGGTCTGGCTTTTTAACATGAGGATTGCTAAAACAGATGTATTTCGTTTTGGAAGTATTAAGCGAGAGGAGACTATTTTCAAGCCATTTTGTAACCTCTGCTAATCCGTTTTCAGTCTCCTGGTGGACCTCATCCCACGAGTTTCCATGGAATAGTAGCACAGTGTCATCCGCATACATTAGAAGCTCCGCATTATGCTGGATACTTTTAGATAAACCATCGATATAAATAAGGAATAAAGTAGGACCGAGTATACTGCCCTGCGGTACTCCAAATGTGCAGATGCCACCGTCACTCTCAAATTGTTCCACTCGAACACTTTGGATCCTACCAGATAAATAGTTTTTAAACCATTCTAATGTAATGCCCCTTATTCCAATATTCTCGAGCCTGGACAAAAGTATTTTAATAGAGACTGTATCAAATGCTTTCTGGAGATCAAGAAACACGCCTATACATTTATTACCTTTATCCATCCTTAAGTTCAATTCCGTTGTTAATTTGAGAACTGCATCTTCAGTTGATTTGCCTTTCCGAAAGCCATATTGCTTCTCATTTAGAAGACGATTATTTTCTAAAAAAGATGTAACCCTTACATTTACAATTTTTTCGAGAACTTTTGAGAGTGTTGATAATAATGATATTGGTCTGTAATTTGCAGGTTTATCTTTTCCACCATTCTTGTGAATTGGGCAAACTACTGCCCTTTTAAATATCGTGGGAAAAATACCTGTTTTCAGGCTCAAATTACACAGGTAGGCAATAGGACAAATAAGTGTATTAATATTTAATTTAAGAATATTAGCTGTGATCTTATCCCAGCCGGGTGCACTATGTGTTCTTAGGTTGTATATAATTTTGCGAATTTCAGATGGATCAGTCGGGCAAAAATATAATGAAGATACGGGGGTTTGACAAGTATTTGTTCGAGATGCTAAATCATTTTCATTTTTATTTATTTTTCTAAGAATTTGGTTAGCCAATGTGCTACCGATAGATGTAAAGTACTTGTTTACAGTGTTAAGTGAGTCTATTGGTGTATTATTTATATTGAGTAGTTCATACGGTGAATTTTTGTCACATTTAATTTCACATATTTCTTTTATGGTCCTCCACGTCTCCTTAATATTTCCTTCATTCTTAGACAACTTATCTTGGTAATACTGTCTTTTCAAGTTCTTAATTAATTTATTAAATGTATTTCTATACGTTAGATATTTTTGTTTAATATGATCATCATCAGGTGTTTTTTTAACTTGTTTGTGTAATTTGTCTCTTTTTCTAATAGACTTTACAATTCCTTTTGTTATCCAAGGTTTTAACGGTTGGTAGCGCCTAGATAGGTAAGTAGATTTGCTGTTATTATTTATGACACCTAGCAGTATATTTGTGAATATTTCGGCTGCAATATTGACATCCCCAGCATTATATAAATTTTCCCATGTTTCTTTCTTAAGTATATCTGTAATTTTATCATAATTAACCATTAATTTACTATAGTTCGTGATTCTTTTATTTATTTTTACATTGCTAATATAAAGTAATATAGGATAGTGATCTGTAATCTGCTCTTCAAATATAAATGTTCTACAAAAACCATAAGACTTTATCATGAAGTGGTCCAAACATGAGTTCAGTCTAGTATGCTTATCAACACCCTGAATGAGTCCATATACGGCCATTAGGTTTAAGTAATCAAGTACATGACATGTGTTGTCCAGAGTATTAATATTAATATCCCCAGTAAATATGATATTTTTAGTGTGTATGTTACTCAAAACTTGATCAAGTGAAGTCAAGTAGGCGGATGGATTTCTAAAACTGGGGGGTCTATATGAGCATATTATTGCATAATCAGGTTGTATGTTTAATACTAAACAATTTCCTTCAGTAAAAATGGGTTCATAACACACTGCTCTTATTTCGTCCCGTACATAAACAGCAATCCCATCATTTTGATTGAGGTAATCCTTTGTCCAAAACATGTCATATCTATTTATATTAGGTGGCGGGTTATTTATATTAGTCCAGCACTCCACAAGAACTAAAACATCTATTGTGATTTTTAGAGCAGATATAAAAACTAAAAGTTGATCCATGTTACAGTGTATACTTCTAATATTTAATGTTAAAACAGAAATAGAATTTTGATCATTCTCATTTGCGTGAATTATATGTCTACAAAGTTTAGCATCACTTATTAATGTACATTCTATTGTAGGTTCGGAATTGTCTACCTCTGATAATAAGTTAAAATTATTAATTAGATTGAATTTTGTAAATGATTTCTAGGGACAATTTTAAATGTACAGTATATATTTCTCCATGTTACTTTGCAAACTGGCCAAAAAGAATCTGCAGCACGTGTAGTATGGTGATGATATAATTTCAACATTATGGCCATCATAACGATATGTAAAAGTGAGGTACCCCGGTTTGGCATATTATAACATAAGTAACTGATTGGATTAAAAATAAATTTCCAGTTTGAATAATTTGTAAATGTATGATTTTTTTGTATGTAAAATAAATGTTTTGTATTGTAACTTGTATATCGAATATTCTGATTATTGGGTTTATCAGCAGTTTTTGTGTGTGTATATATGTTGTGCGAATGAGTGAATTGTGGTTGTGTTATTCTGTATTTGTAAATAGTAATGCTGTAAATATAAAGCAGATACCAATTATTAAGAATACCAAATGAACCATTACCATTTCGAAAATAGTTAAAAAGCATTAACTCATTTGGCCTTAGTGTGGTTTTGGTGAGTATAAATATGTATTTGTGGATGAATAATTGTGGTAGTGAAAAATAATTTCCATAATCAACTACGCAATGATAAATGCTGATTAGTGATACAAAATTATTGAATAAATTAAAGACACAGTCTAATATTAGCAAACAATAAAACAATGCTAACATGTCTAGTCATGTCTCAATAAGATCCTTTAGTTGCTTCTCACTCTTCACCACTATAGCAGGCGATCCTTCTGATTTCCGTATTAGCACTTTTCCATTAGATATCCAACAATATGAAAAGCCATTTGTTTTAACGAATTCTCTGGCTAGAAAATGGAGTCTTTTCATATTTGTGGTCAGGTATTCCGATACATAAACTGGAACGGGACTGTCTTCGTAGCCCAGGTGGGTTGCATTGAGTTTATTATTTGAATTTTTCTTATTATATGACTTTACAGCCTCTAGTATGGATTGTTTATGGGAAATGTTGGCTAGTTCCACAATTATAGCCTTGTTAGTCGCTTTTTTACCAGGCAAGCGAAAAGTTTCTCTTATGTCACAAGGCTGAAGATCAATTTTCAATATTTTGGAAAGATTTATAACTAATTGTAATAGGTGTGCCTTTGTTTCTTTATCCTCGGGAGGAATATTTCTGATTTCTATGTAATTTTTCCTACTGTTACGTTGAAGATCTTCGATTTTATCTTCCATGATAGCTAGATGTCGCCGATTATCCTGGCACTGTTTTTCGAGTGTATTAATTTTAAGTCTCATATCCTCGTACTGCTTAGATATATAATCAAGTGTCTTTTCTATATCCAAGTTTGTTTTTTGTATGACCTTTAAAGAGTTTTCCAATTTGGTTAACTTAGTGTCCTGTTGCAATTTCAACGATTGTAGCATATCCATAATTTCCTGTTTAAAATCCAATAAATCATAACTCAAATCATCTTCTTGACGTTTTCTATTCCTAGTTGTTACACTAGAAGTCTTATTCTGCGTCTTAGGGATTTTAGAATCGGTACTCATCTTGTTAGGTAATCGAATTGATATTCCTACTAACATGCAACAGCGAAAAGGTGCGTGAACAACTTTGCTATTTTGATTTAAGTAGGCGTTTTAGCAAAAAATTCCAGTGGCTAGTTGTAGCCGTCGCGTCGCGTCGGCACGGTTAGCAACGGTAATAGCCAATCAGTAGAAAGCACGCACACATGTATAGTTTACTCACGCGTTTGTTGCACTTCCAACGCCTCTGACTATTGTATGCGCTCCTGGTACTCGGGCGATTTTAAAGAAACTATTTATTTTCAATTTTATGTTTAAAATCAATTTAGAAAAATAAAATAAACACAGTGCACACGTCTATTCGCTTTCTCGGTCCAAGGGGGAAGGGGATAATAGTTGGAAGAGTATAGATGAACGTAGGACCTGACCGTTAAAAACCCCCGACTTCAATTAGAAAAACATTACTAACTTTAAAATTGCTGGACAGATTATCTTAAAACATAACTTTATTTTATTTGCTTGAATGACGAGACGAGCAGGTCGCTCACCTGATGGTGAAATGAAATGAAATGAAATAGTTTTATTCATCATGTAGGCAATTAAAATAGCGCTTATGACATGTCAGTACAAAATAATGAAACTTATTTATAGAAATCATATCAACTAATGTATACGTATAACATACATAGCATCATCAAAATACACTGGGCAACTATACATTTTACAATATTTTTATTATGGAATAGTCCAGAATTGTTAAGTATTATTATTATTTTATTTTTTCTTCTTTTTTATGGGTCGATATGGACCATAGGCATTGGTGAGTGCAACGCATGCCCATAAACAGAAGAAACCCAACACAAAACTTTGAATTACAAAGCACTGCGTGGCATTGGATTCCGCTCATCATCCCGAGACATAAGATATGAAGTCTCAAAATGCCCAGTAATTTCACTATTGTAGGCTTACAAGGGCAGTAGAAATTCTTGCCATCAGGTGAGTTTGTCCTTTGCCTATGCTATAAAAAAAGTTAAAAATTATATGTACGTAACGTACATGGTCGTAAGGATGGATGTGAGCAAAGTATCCCTCATTTTGCGGTATTGTAGTATGACAAAACGTTTGCTCGCTGAGACCCCCATTTGGCGGGTGCGACCCCTGGGACGTCGTAAGACTCTTTTTATTTGTAAGATTACGATGTCAGTAAAACGTAAAGTGATTCTGTTTTCTACTTTTGAATATCGCAAGCATTTGTGTTTAGGGTCGTTATGATTTCTCGAACAGATTCTGTGAATAGGGTTTTTATGCCGTGACCTCTGTCTAGTATAACATTTGTGTAGGCAAATCGGTTTGTCTAGAAAGGCTTAGCAGACCCTTAATAGAATATTTAAATGGAATTGTAAGCCGGGCAGAGGTGTCTGAATATTAATTGATAAATATATACCCCTAACAGTCACACATATTAATGCTGAGCTCACGATTGAAGAGCTGTAGTATCCACGATAGGTTAAACGTGGATATTAGAAACTAAGATTTACTTACGATCCCACAACACCCAGACCTAAATTAAATTTTAGTAGGTAGGTCTCTCGTATACGAGGGACCATCTAGGTTGGTACCACCGCTTTGTCTATTTCTGCAGTTATTTCTTCAGTTTGAAGGACATTGAAGCCTGAGAGCATTATGAGACAACATCCTAGTGTGGAGTGACAAGCGCAGTCCAATGCCATGCGGTGCTTTGTAATTCAAAGTACTGTGTGGTGTTGTTTCTGTTTATGAACAGCCGTGGCGCTTACCATTAGATGAGCGACATTGTGGAGAACATAAACATTTCGGTGCGGGATTGAACCCGCGGTCCTTCGTTTCACAGCCGGCTATTCGGTTTTGGGCCTCGAAGTTTGTCAATAAAAAATATTTATCTAAAAATAATTAATGTAACAAACTTTTATTTTATCCTAGAATTGACTTGTAGTCATAGCCTGGCAACAATTCAACATCGGTCAGAACCGAGCTATCGCAGAGATGTCGGAATCATCACGACAAATTAAAAATTATTATACCATTAAAGGTTTATCTAATGCGAAAAATACTTTAACAAAACATATCGAGCTGAAAACCTAGATTTAGATTTAATAGTGTCACAGAGCACAGGCCATACCCTTAAAACTGTCTAGAATGGGTGTACTTTAACTATTATAGTAATTTACGTGGGAGCTGTACTTAATGAAATGGCTGGTATAAGTTATGTTGCAATAATATGAATCCTTCTGACCTTTAGCCAGCTGAGGTAAGGCACAGGTGACTATACTTAATTTCACCTTTTATTAGTACTTTGATCTTACGTAGGTAATATTGTAATCATTGATTCATTATATATTTGATAGACGACTCTACAATATCTTGTGTTTGGAGTTCATAATGGAATAATACATATAATAATAGTAACATCGTTGTTTCTGCCTATGATTTGATATCGAATCGCCATCGGAGGGTGTTGTTTATTATATTTTAAATATATTCTTATTCCTCCGTGGCGCAGTGGGCGAGTAACCGACTGAGAAACATGAGGCCGTGGGTTCGATCCCCGCACCGATAAAAATATTTGTCTGATCCACAAATATTTGTTCCAGGTCTGGGTGTTGTGAGATCGAAAGTATCTCGTAGTTCTTGATACCTACGACACAAGATAATCGTATCATACTGTGGGTTCAAGACTATGTGTGTGACTGTTGGGTGTTAATTATTTATTTATTTAAATGTAAAAAATGAAAAAAAAGCTTCTTGAAATAGAATGTATTGTACATGATAACATTTAATACTGTCCCACTGCCGTGTACGGGTCTACTCTACTAAATAAGAGCATGCAGCCCTAATGCGGGTTTATCGACTGCATACACCTTCGATATCCTTATAAAGAATTCTTAGGTATGTAAGTTTCGTCATGATGTTTTGCTTTCCTGTGTAATCATTACAATGATGTATTACGAATATGTCACTAAGATAAATAGTCTTTGGATAATTAACAATAAATATAGACGTAACTTCGAAAAATCAAAGGCACGTTACTTGACGGCTGGTTTCGAACCTGCAAATTTAGTCTCGGCATAGTCGGCAATAGTCCCTGTTAAGTTATCATTGCTATGGAAGTAGAATGTAAAAAATAAATAGAGAAAATGTTCCATTGTAATATCGCAGCATAAATTGTCGCGCAAGATGACGCCATAGTAGCGATTGATTACAATACTGTTCTTATTTTATTTAACTTTTAACTTGTAAATGAAAACTGGCTATACTTTATAGCAAAATGTTGACTCTGTGTAAATTAAGTCTCTTCTGCTATTTTTAAAAAGAAATAAACGTAAAAATACTATCAATGAACTATTTTATTCGCCGGACCTAAAAGCTGAAATTTTTACAGCGTTTTCATATTCAGTGGTTACTAAAAAAGATATTTGATCTTCCATCTATAAAAAGGTGAATAGATGAGAAAGTTAGTATGGGAAATACAATGTTTCTGGTGTTGGAAGTAAAAATGTTTATCTGAAGTTTGATGTTTACGCCCTTTGATTTAATTAACATCTTATCATTTGCACGTGGTACACTCTGCTGATTACATAATGGCGAAACTTGGTTTCTGTTGTGGGGGTCCAACGGCAGGTCGCCCCATTTAATACCAAATATTGTCGAATCTATGGTATGAAAAGGCGGACCTTGGCATAACGCCAGGCAGAAAGTACGGAACCTTGGTAAGCGAGTCGGACCTGCATATAAACGGATTTTTGTCCCAGAAAAGACCTTTACGCGGGCGAAGCAGCGAGCAAAAGCTGGTTGGTTTAATAAAAATATATTACATTTTAATAGTACAGGAAATAATATGTAAAACATAGGATTTATTGTTTAGGATAACGTTTAGTCCGTTGAGTAAATTGTATAGAGTAGATACATACAACGCTTTCTCATCAAAGAACTAGGCTGCCTTTTGGTAAACAATAGTTGTAGTGTGCTTCCGGCTTACGGAACAAAAGACAGATGACTACCGGCTCTTACAAACGCGACCTTGAATAAGCGAATGAAACTGTTTAAATTCTTTATATTTTCTGAAAAATACATTTATTTAAGATTAGGAAAATCAATATTAGTTTCAAAAGATTGAGAAATCATAAATAAATACATACATACGTATGTATGTATGTATGTATAATAATTCATATATGTCTAATTTATTTATGGCGTAAGTACGTACTTACGCCTATAATCCCCGAAGGGGCGGGTAGAGGTGTAACCATACACCCACATTTCGCTGAGCTTATTTCCGTCCCATGATGTGATAGGCAGCGAGCCTATCGCCATATCGGGCACAATTCCAGACTCCGGTCTGATACTGAGCATTTACCAGTATCACTTTTACCCAACCCGGGGATCGAACCCGAGACCTCAGCACAGCAGTCGTAACGCGTATGCATTACAACTGCTCTACCTAGGCAGTCATAAATATACCTTTATTGCAAAGATGCTGAAGGTACAAGACTGATATGGACTGAATGATAACTCAAATAATTTATTTTACGCGCGACTTAAAATATCTACAAATCTAATTACTTTAGAGATCGGCTCATTCATCACTCACGACTGTATTACAGATGGGCTGAGATACAACTGATATACCTTTAGTTCGCCGAGCTTATTTCCGTCCTATACTATGATAGGTGGCGAGCCTATCCAACATACAATCAACAATAATATCTATCAATGTACAATTTTAAATACCGGGCAACTCATATTGTTTTGATTTTTGGAATCGAAAACTCAAACACAATTTTACTCGACTTGAGATTAGAACTACCTTATCGGTGTAATTTAGAAATACCCGAATTAGATACCTAATTTATCCAAAAAGAATATTTTTGAATGTATAACATGATTTCGCCAAACCAACATTGTCACCCTAAGTAAGTTTTAACAATGACGTTTAATTTATTATACGTATCCTTTCTCATTAGTCTTGGGACGAGGTTGGCTCTTTGTTTAGAGCAAGTGGTATCGCCAAATCTTCCCTAGTGTCAAACTTTGTGGAGCTAACTAAACTTGCTAAATCTAGTCATTAGTCCCTCTAGCGCTTGTATTTTTGTCTGTCTTGAATTGAATTGTGCCCAATTAAATTAAGGGGCAATTTAGATTCTGCTTTCGCCTTTTACTACTTATCTGCAAGACTATCGAGGAGATAAAATGTTGAGATATACCGGTTGGCCCATAAATAGACGTTCCATTTTTTATGTCTCTCTCCATCAGTCCTATGTATGATTATTCATAGTTTAGGAACTAGATCATTTTAATTAAGTTTTGGAAAATTCTCAACTGTCTTCAGTATTTATTTTTTCTCTCTTTCTGTATTGCATTTATTGAAAATTCGATAATAAGTCCTCACGGTATTTGCTTGCTACTTTGTAACTTATTTCATGTGAATTTATAGGTCGTGTTGTTTTAATATTACCTGTACACACATCTAGACGTCACAGCTTCATAAAAATACTGTTTGTCGAATCATTACCTAAAGTGACTAAAATTTTGCTCAAAGGGAACACTATCCTTTACGAAATTGATTTCAGATTTTTGTAACTCAAAAAATATAAATTAAAGTGGCAATGTCTTCAAAATAGTTACAAAAACTTTCATATAGGTAAAAATAATAGTAGTTTAAAGGACGTTATTTGGTGCAATCACAGTTGAAAAATGGTAAGGCGAGAAACTATGAGTAAATAATTCTTATGAGTTCTTTTTCGTTTGCTTAACAGTATTTAAGTGAGCTCTTATATATTAAAACGTCCTCTTATCATGATTTAAGAGGACAGCTAATTCTATTTTTTTTGCAAATTTGCGCCATGGTAAAACGGATTTTGTTAATAAATATTGACTGCAATATTAACTCACAAACCCCAAATAAGTTCGCACCAACTACCACTTCATCATCTTTTCGAGAAACTGTTTATGTGTAAACTAAAATAATATTTTTCTGTCGAGTACATATTGCCATAAAATAATCCGTAGCGAGATATTCAGATCGAGTCTGCGTTGTATAATTTTTAATTTCCTGCCAGTCATCTTGGGTATAAAGATAATTTTCCGCCCTGACTGGCCGCGTAATTACGACCCTTCGTTCGGTTAAGCCTCACTGACCAGTTAGAGTAGCTTTAATTTTTATATTAATTATAACAACATTCAGCTTTTTGCAGGTAATAAACGTTTAGATTTAAATTGGCAGGAAATAAAAAATGGAAGGAAAATTTGGAAGGTAGCTATACGTACTGGCTTATACTACGTTACAGATTAAGTAGAGCGAGAACAGCTAGTAGTGCTACTTATTACAGACACGATACCACAAAAAAAATACACTCTGTCTTGTTTGGACAGATAAAACAATAACTTTTTATTAAAAAAATCAAATCGTATTTTTAATACCGTGATGCAAATTTAATAAAAAATCTGGCCCTGGCTGGGGGCAGGTGCTAATACTAAGAAGTAGGTTCCTCGTATGGGTTGGGCCCGCCCTTTTGTCTATTTCTGCCGCCAAGCAGCACTGTGTAAGTACTGTTGTTTTTCGGTTTGAAGGACATTAAATAGTAAATACCGTAAAATTAGTAACTTATGTCTCGGGGTGATAAACACAATCCTGTGCCATTTAGTGTTTTGTAATTCAAAGTTCTCAGTGGTTTTGTCTGTTTATGCGTAGGCGTGGTGCTTATCACAAGGCGAACAACATGCTTGTTTCGTTATTCAGGGAAAATAAATTAATCATCTGACGCTCGGGGTCAACGGCTGCGTGCCAATGATGCTTTAGCAGCTCGCGTACTTTGTATCTAGTACGTATTAAGTATTGCTCATTGACCCCGAGTTTAGTACGCTTTACATTGCGAGCTTACGAAATATCTAATTTCTAAACTGACATGTAAACGGCAAAGGAATTGCGGTTATGTTAAGGTAGTATTTTATTACCCTTTTGTCGTCGGAAGCGTTCCCCTTACACCCACCCGCTATATACTTTCTTGTCTACAGGGACTAATTTCAACAATTTTTCTTCTTTAACCCCTGACAAAAAAGAGAAGTGTTATAGGTTTGACCCCTTTGTCTGTTTATGTGTGTGTGTGTGTATCTGTCTGTGGCATCCAGGAGGGATGAATATACCGATCTGAATGCGTCTTTTTTTCTTCTAAAGCTAGTTTATTCAAGATGGTTCTTAGCTATGTTTGAAAAAAAACTATCAAGTCGTTTAATAGTAAACAGATGTTTTTCTAATTGACACTGGGCAATTGAATGGGTACTTTTTGTGCTTTGAATTAGATTTTGTGTTAACAGGAGTTTAATTAAATAGAGCAATTAATTTAGATTGCTACAATAATATAGCCTTATCTGTAGAAAAATAGGACCAGACGTTTTTAAAAGGTAGAATAGATATATTTTATTTAATTCTATCTATGAAATATGTAATATATTTGAATCTACAAATATTGCAATGGATGTATAATATATCTACCAACCTTACGTTACATACGTGAAAGGATGTATAAATACGTAAATGTTGAAACTAAGACGTATTTTCATTCATCAAACACCTCGAATAAATCTACATTTTTCGTGAATTTTCGACTTGAAAATATTAAAAATTAATTCCAATATTGCCTACAGAAGAAATCAATCTCATCGCGTTAATTTTTTTATTCCCGTCCCACGTAAATATTGGATAATCCGAGTTACAATAAAGAGGCTTCGTTTAAAAAATACCTTTTTCGTTGTGATATTTGGCGTCCATTTTCGATAATCCTCGAATTGCTACGATATAAGAAGGAAAAGTTACAGCTGAAGCAATATTTTTCGGCTGACACCGCGAATTTTGTATTTTATTTCAATTGTTTTTCTTAACATTGGTAGTAAATCTTAGTTTTTAATCCTCGACAAAAAGAATAGTGTTTTAATTTTGTTCCCTTTGTCTGTGTGTGTTTGCGTTTCTGTCTGTTTGTGGCATTGAAATCTGGTTAAACAGAGATGGTTCTTAATAATCCTCTTTTTCGACCTGCCCTTATCTCACTCTCAGTGAGGGCGGCGCAAAATGCTTTTTAACACATGTTACGGAAATATTTGGCTTGTAGTTTTTACGACCGCCCGCCTGCCTGACGTCAACCCCTCTGCGGAGACGATTATGGTTCTTAACTATCATCTTCCACTACCCTTATCCTACTCGTTGTGGGTTGGCGCAACATGCTTTTTAACACATGTTACAGAAAGATTTGGCTTGTAGTTTTTACGACCGTCCGCCTGCCTCACGTCAACCCATCTGGGGTGAATAATAAGAAGTGTAAATAATAATAATATAGTTCTTAACTATGTTTAAAAACTGTTCAGCCGTTTTAAAGTTAGGTTACGTCGGGAGTTTTAACGCTTAGGTTATTGTATAAACTGTTTTAACAACTTCTGTAATACAGAATGACACGGGAAGTAGAATTTCAGGTAGAAATGCTCTAGTCCTGAAATTCTTTCAAATGCCTACAAAATTTATCTGCCTGTCTGTCCGCCTGTCACTCTGTGCCATCGTAGTGCTTCAATGAATAAATAAATACACCCAAAAATAGTCCTGATCCCATATTAAGTTAACCTGTATCGTGGGTATCAAAAACTACAGGGAACTTGCGGTCCTACAACACCCTGACCCAAAACAAATATTTGTGGATCACACAAACATTTGTCTCGGTGTGGGAATCGAACCTACAGCCTCTCGCTTCGCAGACGGCTAATCGCCCATTGCGCCACGTAAGCTGTCATGGACCTATCTTTTTCACCAATTTAGAATTTTAAAATATGTTTTTAACGGTTATTAGTTATTACTTTTTACTAATGTTAAGGTGCCATAAGAAGAGGTTATATATATAGAGGTTTCCAAAGGATTTTATTCGCCATTCGGAATCAGTTGATCTAGAAAATTAATCAGAGAATTAACATTCTGAAGGGGTAATGAGCTGGAAATCCCACTTAAGATAACAACATGTCAACAAGATGTTATCTTGTGGTATTTGAGATACAGAGCGACCTAGTTCAGTTGCCAAGGAAATGTACAGTTGAAGTGATAACAATAACTATTTAAAATTGTTATTATAACAACCGTCGAGGAAATTGACTTCTGTAATACATATAGTTTATGGGCAGGCATGACGCTTGTCTACCATCAGGCGAGCGGCCTGCTCGTCTCGTCTAAAAAATTCAAGGACGAGCATAAAATAAGTTTAAAGAAAATTTCAAAGTGACTTCTGAAAAGAACACTGAAATATAAAAAATAATAATTATTATTTCCAGGGATATTTTTGGAGTCGGTGTCGAGTTTAAGCACCTTTATATGAGATGCAATCGCAGCTAGATCGAATGAAATAATTGTCAACAAAATCGGTCGACAATTGGCCGAGAAATTAATGTACACACATAAAAAAAGCAAAAAGAAAGATATTGCTGAATTGCGAATCAAAGAAAATAGAAATTATATGCTTAGTATATAACGTTGATTAGTATCGATATAGTTTATGTAAAACAAAACGCTCAAAAATATCGACGTTAAACCCGCAAACATAAATTCATTTACATACAGCGCTCAAAATATCAGGAAATGAATTAATACGAGCTCAGTGCATGGCAGACAGAGCTTATGCTCGTAAATTGGGATTAGCATCACAAAATGTGTCAGCTGTAGGTATTGTGAATAACCGCGGCCACGCATCGATGGTTCGGATACCACATCTCAGATAGGTAATAATTATTGTTGGTGAAAGCAGCAATTTCTCAACGGGGAGTGGTACGAACTGTCAAGACAAAAGCCGAAGGTTCGTAACCAGCCCCAGGGCACACATCTTTGACATTTGGAAGTTACTTATTGTGTATTCATTTTAATAAATAAATAATAAATTATTCATTTTATATAATTTATTATTCATTTTTGCTTTAACATCGTAAGGAGTCCTGCATATCTGGAAAGTTCCATAAAAATTTCGAAGATATGTGAAGTCTGTCAGGTGTTAGGCAGGCATGGTGCTCTAAGGCCTGACGTTTCTCATTGGTAGAGGAAGCCCGTGCCCAGCAGTGAGACAGTATAATACAGGGCTGATATATTATTTTATTATAGACACAACAGTTTATTTTCGCTCGATTTGCTATGTATGCAGGAGTATCATCACAATGATTCTTAGCAATGTTTGAAAAAATCTGTTCAGCTGTTTAAAGCTGTATAGATGTTTTTCCAAAAGGGTAGTAGTTTCCTATGTTGAATTTATTATTATCTATTATTATAGAAAATCATACGCAAAAGAAACCCTTTTGTTAAAACATGATCAAAATTGATTCAGGAAACCGCAATTATGACTTTAAATATTGGTATGAGGAAAAATGGGTGCGTAGTGGGGATACCACTCTATCTCGCTTGCACGCGTGTACCGTAATGGACATTTTATACGGTGACGTCAAAGTTTGCGTTTTTTACACATTTTGTATGGAACATCTGTCAAAACACTATTGATAGTAAGCAAATCTATCTTTAAATACAATATAGGGAACCATATAACCACCATTAAACAGTTTGGATATTTAGATGGTATTTATTATTATTGTAATTTATATTCCCAAATGTTAATTATATCTTATAATAGATAGTTTATTTACAGATAATTTACTGTATTTAAAATACGAGACTAGCTAGGCACTCTAGTGATTTTGTAAGCAGTAAAGGCTTACAGTAAGACTTGCTTATCATTAGATACGTACCGAGTGGATACTTGAAACTGAATTGCAGTGAGCAGATAATATCGGGCTCTTATCCCTCGTCGATACGTCTTCTGCACTGGATAGTACTGTTTATATAGGTATATGCTTATTTTAGGATTTGTTATATAATTACACTGGTACAAGTATATATGTATACATACACAGGTCTGTTTTCGTCTGAAAATATACTTTAGTAAGAAAAAGACTGCACTTAAAATATATCGGTGGCGCAGTTATAATGCGTATGCGTTACGACTGAGGCTGATGCTGAGGTTTCGGGTTCGCTCCCCGGGTCGGGTAAAAGTGTTATGGTGTTTTTCTATTACGAAATGCTCAGTATCAGCCCGGAGTCTGGAATTGTGCCCGATATGGCGATAGGCTCGCCCCCTATCATATTATAGGACGGAGATAAGCTTGGCGCAATGTGGCAGTACCGATTACACCTCTGCCCACCCCTTCGGGGATTACAGGCATGGGTGAGTATGTATGTTAAAGTATATTTTGCTACTGAGCAAGTGGTTCACCTGATGGTAACTGATTTCTACCGACCATATACGTTCACAATACCAGAAGAATCATGGGCGCGTTGGGAAAAGGATAATTAAAGAACGGGAAGGGGAGGGGTCTCCGGATATCTCACTCGAAACGAACAGCAAGCCGCTACTTTACGTTGGTTTTCTGTGAGACAGTGATAACGACCCGGTCGAGGCGGATCATTCGTGTTGTAACCAAAACTATATACAGTATGGCTCTACCACTCACATATTTCTATTATCTACAAAAAAAATCGAAGATAAAAGTCATATCGTAGATAGTTTTGTCTACAGTATAAGTAATCTGACTCGACTTGTGTATCACCATTGCCTCACATAAAACCGACGTATAATGGCAGCTTACTGGTGCGTTTCGAACGGTGAGTGATATTTCCGAACCCCTCCCCCCCTACACAAGCCCTATTCCTTTTGTTTAAGGTCGGCAACGCACCCATAATTCTTCGGGTATTGTGGATGTTCATCAACGGTGGAAATCACTTACCATCAGGTAATGCCCGCTGACCAGCTTCTTCTATACAAAAAACTAAATTAATATGATAAAAATTATACAAAAAAAAATAGGTACTAAATGTATGACATAATGGTAATTAGGTACAGATTGTTTCGTTTACCGGCATTCCTAATAGTCTGAAAGAGAAAAAAATGAAGCTACGTTATACATAGTACCCGTTGCAGGTTTAGGAGGTCAGATCAGAATTTCACGTTATCAGAATCATTATTCAAACGTAAAGAAATATCTCAATTAAGAAAATTCTACCATAAAAATAACGATTGGCGATCACCCGGTGGTTTATCAAAAGTGGTAGTTACTCGGTAAGGTACCTTTGTACTATTACAGCGAGTCGCCGCTTTACAAATACGCGCGTAAAACACATAAAATTATAGTTTTTAGTAGTATTTCATTTAAAATACCACTTTCATTGTGCTGCTGGCCCACCATCTGTCCCGTTTTTATGTTAGATTTTTCTCATTACTTATGTTTGTATATCGATTCTCATAACACAGCTAAAAGGACCAACAGGGTTTTTGTTACATGTTGTATATCGACCTAAATCAAAACCGAAACAAAACAAGGTTTTAATATGTTAATTAAAGAACAATAGATATTAAAATTCACACTATACACACGTAAAACTACGTTTATACGTCATAAAAATAATTTTACGGCTTCGGTCTGCGATGTATAAAATAATTTCTTTGAATCGTTCTCTAAAAGCCAATCCGATAAGCCGGCGACGGCGTTTGATCTCGCAACGCCGACAGTGATAGAGCAAACCATTTTATCCAAAACCTTCATTGGAAAATTATATCTTCATCATAAGGGTTAAAGAAATGTTATTTATGTAAATAAAAATATTTAATTTTCGTATTTGTATTCCGGATGACAAAACTGTTCTTAAATAAAAAAAAAACTTAAGTTGTGGGCATAAAGTTAAAATTTATTTAACTCAAACTAATTAAAAAGCTATTTATTGGATGTGTTCATGAAAATTCATATTTAGTTTTTTTTTTTTAGGTATATGCCGACAAACGAGCAAGTGGGTCACCTGATGGCAAGTGAACACCACCACCCATGTACGCCCACAATATCAAAAGAATCATGGGTGCGTTGCCGACCTTAAAGGAAAGGGATAATTAAGGGATTGGGAAGGGGAGGGGATTTAGGCCTCCGGATATCCCACTCACCGTACGAAACGCAGCAGCAAGCTGCTACTTTACGTCGGTATTCTGTGAGACAGCGGTAACGACCCGGACGAGCCGGGCCATTCATACTGTACACAAAATTGTCTACAGCGTGGCTCTACCACTTGTAAAAGCTCTAAAGATAGAGATGTTATAAAGACCTACATATTCAGTGCGAGAAAACTATCCATGTGGAGGTAGAACCACGGTGTAGTCAGTCTTGTCTACAGTATAAATAGGCCAACTCGACCGGATCTGTCTAACAGAAAACCGATGTGAAATGTCGTCGACGACCTAAGTATACACTTATCGACGTAAGTAGCGTACTACTGCATTTCGTACGGTGAGTCAACATGAGTATACTCAGATCTGAAGGTGGTAAACAGATTTTTTTGCATTTTTAGTCAAAATAAACTTGCTGAATCACTATTAAGATATCGCATGTTAGCGTAAATAAATAACTAGTTTTATCTTGCAGCTCAGCCCGCGAATGCAGTTACGAGTAACTTTTTTCTTACTGAAAACTCGCTTTTTTATTAGTTTGAACGAGGAAACGAGGTTGCTCGCTCGCTTGATAGTAAGCGCCGCGTCTTTTTATTAACAGAAGTAAAACCACACAGACCTTTGAACTATAAAGCACTGCATAGCACTGGGCTACGCTCGTCATCCTGAGATATAAGATATTAAGTCTCATAATGTATAGTAGTTTCACTGGTTTCAATGTCATTAAAACTGAAAAAACTGTGCTTACACACTGCTGATTGACAGCTGAAAAATATAAAGCAGTGGTACCAACTTAAACGGCCTCTCGTATACGAGGGACCTACCACCTTGTGGGCTTGCCTTGTTGACTTTTATTACAATGAAAAATAGCCTTTATTACTCGAGGATTATGATTTTTTATATTGATGGTAGAATTCAGCAGATCAATAGTTGCAAATACCACCCTATAAACTTAACAACTTTACCTCTTTATAATAATAGAGTAGATAAGTCTAAAACGATCAAACTGTCGCACTCAGACATGACAATATCACTTTAATTGACATTCAGTAATTAATATCTTTAAAATCAGAGACGTATAATAAGATTATACATACATGTATGAGTAGGTACATATGCAGCATAAAGCATTTGTTGTATTCATTAACGGAGCATAAAGCATTTACTGACTCCGAGTGTGGAAATAATCGAATTCTACGAAATTTTTAATTGAAAATGAAGAATAATTGACGTCTCTGAATAAAACAGAAAATTTCCCACCAGTAAAGGCACGTTTTGAGGTACGTGGCTGAGACCGGAGACAGCGAACAACTGCGTTGTATGCAAAAGTATTGGCTTAGTCTATTCCTGCCGCCAAGCAGCAGTGTGTAAGCATTGTTGTGTTCTGTTTTGAAGGACCTTGAAGCCAATGAAATTACTGGGCATTATGAGACTTAACATCTTATGTCTCGGGGTGACAAGCGCAGTCCAATGCCATGCAGTGCTTTGTAATTCAAAGTTCTGTGTGGTGTTGTTTTTGTTTTTTTAAATAGCATAGGTCGGTGACGAGCAAGTGGTTCGGTAAGTGATCTCCACCGCCCATATACGCTCACAGTACCAATGAATCATGGGCGCGTTGCCGACCTTAAAGGAAAGGGATAAAAAAGGGATTGGGAAGGGGAGGGGGATTTGGGCCTCCGGATATCTCACTCACCGTACGAAACGCAGCAGCAAGCTACTTTACGTCGATTTTCTGTGAGACAGTAGTAACGACCCGCACGAGCCGGCCCATTCATGCTGTAGACAAAGGTGTCTACAGCGTGGCTCTACCACTCACATATGTTTATGGACAAGCGTGGCACTTACCATCCGGCGAGAAATCTGCTCGTTTCGTCACTCAAGCTAATAAAAAGTGGCACCACCGTTTCCATACAATTTTACACAAAAACTAACTTGTCGCTATCGCCAGACTCTACTGTCTAGGTCGCGCACCTCAAAACCCTTAATTGCCCTTACTTTCCTGTTTGCCTACATTTAATTACTTTACAATACATGGGTGAAGTAATACGATTATTCTAGTATACGCTGCCTTATTGATTGGAAGTTTTCCCTTAATTTCATCTAAACTGGAACGGTGATGTATCGGATGTTGATTAAAACACCTTTATGTACTCCGCAGACGCTGTGTACTCTCAATTTAATAAACCGGGCCTAATGGAATGTGAGATAAATCGGATGTATAAAGCTTTAATATAAAAGTTTTATGATTTTATACTTTTGTTTTAGATAATATGCTTGTTCTTCTTCTTCCTGCCCTTATCCCACTCGCAGTGAGGTCGGTGCAATATGCGCGCAGTATTTACCGAGTGGTAGACAGCTTAGTCTACAGCATGAATGGGCCGGCTTGTCCGGGTCGTTACCACTGTTTCACAGAAAACCGGCGTAAAGTAGCAGGTTGTTGCTGCGTTTCGTACGGTGAGTGAGATATCCGGAGGCCCAAATCTCCCTCCTCTTTCCAATCCCTTAATTATCACTTTCCTATAAGGTCGGCAACGCGCCCATTACTCTTTTGGTATTGTGGGCGTCATGGGCGGTGGGGATCACTTACCATCAGGAGACCCACTTGCTCGTTTGCCGGCCAATTCAATAAAAAAAAACATATGTTGCAGAATGATTTGGCTTGTAGTTTTTACGACCGGCCGCCTGCCTGCCTGACGTCAATCCCTCTGGGGAAAATAATATGCTTGTTATTTAACAATAGTAGGGCGGATTAAAAAACTAAAAAGCAAACATTTTATCTATTAAAACTTTTATTTATGAATCATGATAATGTATGACTGCTTCGGCTACGCTGTTGTAGTCTATACACGGTACAAGTGCTATGCTCGTGTTCGGTCCCCGGGTCGGGTAAAAGTGATATTGGGTTCTGGTTCTTTGTTCTATCACGAAATGCTTCTATCAGGCCGGAGTCTGGAATTGTGCCCGGTATGGAGATAGATTCTCCCCCTATCACAATATCATGGGAAGAAAATAAGCTTAGCGAAATGTACTTGTTACACCTGTACCTACCTCTTCAGGGATATGTGAGGCGACCCGTCGTCTGACCCCTACAACTCGCAACGTGAACCAAGTTTGACCATTGTCTTGTCCGTTAAACAGCAGAGTGTACCACGTGCAGGAGTGGTTGGCTTTGGGCTTAAAATATGGGTGACACACTTCTGTATATATGTTCTTTTTAAATACAACGACTATCCCGTTGTATGACAAAAATACCTCACAAAGTGACTCTTAAAAACATTTAGCTGAATGCGCATCTTTATAATTGTGTTTAGTGGTTGGATAACAGTGTTACCCGGGGCGGGCACGGATTACTCGCCGGCCCGCAGCCCCGCAGCCCGTCAGCAATCAAAACAATTTTATTATCCTGTTTGAAGATTCTTCAAGCGTTTGTGTGGATTTTTTAAATTACACAAACTTTTTAACTCGTGGCCGTGGGTGTTCACTGTCCCGAGGTATACATTGTTATATACATGTGCCCCATATGTCCGTATAGAATACAGAAATAGATTTTTATTTCAACTAGTTGTCGAAATTTAACCTATTTTTTTCTATTACGTCAGCTCCGAGATTTGACATTCAGACAGTGGCAGTGTGAGCGTAAACAATGAGAGCCTTACTTTTATATGTTACTAGCTGTTGCCCGCGGCTCCACCCGCGTGAATGCCTATTTCCAGGATTAAAGTAGCCTAGCGCATCAAGCTAGTCCCGGTGAGAAACGCGCTTGACAAAAATACTAAAATGACTATTAAAAAATAGGGGTTGATGGTAGAAGGATGAAAATTTAGGGTAGTATGAATTTTTAGTGCCACATCATAAAAAAATTAAAACAAAAAAAATTGACTAAAAAATAAAAAAAAATATTTTGTGGTGGACCACCCTTAACGTTTAGGGGGATGAAAAATAGATGTTGGTTGATTCTCAGACCTACCCGATATGCATATAAAATTTCATACAAATCGGTCCAGCCGTTTCGGAGGAGTATGGGAACGAACATTGTGACACGAGAATTTTATATATTAGAAGATTTAAGCATTGATTAGTTAATCACGCATTTATCTTTCTTTGTAAACGCGATTTCTAAAGTGGCTAGAAACAGAAGAAAACAGTGTTTTAATTAATCAGTTCTTAAGAAGTTTATAAGTAAGGGCCTATATGTTTTATTTGATTTAATTAAATGTACGTATTTGTTAAAGATTTTATATATAAATAGCATTGAGCACTCCTCCATATAAACTTTATCTATGCCAAATCTCATACTTCTCCGTCCGCGCAATGTGCTTAAAAAGGGGTCTGAAGTTTTCTCTTCATGTAACATACAAAATATAGGTACTTTTAGTTTATAAAAGCGACAATACCTTGTGGCAATAAATAATTATTTTTGAGCGATGTCTGATGCCTGTTGCTTCATCAAGGCAACGATCATTTATTTATTTTTGTGATAATGACGAGGCAATCAGGTCGCTCGCCTGATGGTAAGCGTCAGGCCTGCTCATAAACAGTATCAACGTCACTCAGACCATCGAATTATGAAGTACTGTGCACCTGATGGTAAAAGGTCGCTGTTCCCTCATGAGCAATGCCAGGTGATGCAGCTAAGCCGCTACCTACCGCAAACACACTTTTTATATCTCGTTTGAAGAAGAATATGGCTGTCATTGCATCGAAGAAATACTATAGACGCCAGTGACATAAGTGGTAGAATCACGCTGTAGACAATATTCTGTACAGCATGAATAGGTTGGCTGCAATGGGTTGTTAACCGACATGAAGTAGTAGCTTGCTGTTGCTTGTTTCGTACGTTGAGTGAGATATCCGAAGGGTCAAATCCATACCCCCAAACTCCCTTAATTACCCCTTTCCTTAAAGGCCGGCAACGAGTCCATCAATCTTGGGCGTTGGAGGTCACTTATCAGCAGGTGGCCCACTTTCTTGTTTGTCGGCCTCTTTCTTTCTGCCTGGCGTTGTCCCGGCGTTCGCCTTCTCGTAAAATAGATTTGACGGTGTTTGGTATTATTATATGGGGCGACCTGCTGTATCACCCCCACAGCTCGCAACGGAAATCAAGTTTCGCCATTGCCTCGTTTGTTAATTAGCAGGTAAGGTTGGCATAAGTTTCTAAATTTATTAATTAAATTAATTATATACTGGTGATTTCTTATGTTTACGCGAATATTACACATTGAAATAAAACTAGTTTATACGGATTTTATCGCGACTGCCGCTCTACAAAGTCTGCGGTTGCTGAACATCCAGAGGAAGGCTCCAAACATTACCTTAGATTTGAAAAACCACAAATCCTTGCCAAAGAATACCGATTCCTACCTAGGATGATTTGCGAGGCTATTAAAATTAAAAAACATCCAAATTTCAATAGAGAAGATGGTTGTAAGCTTGCACAAGCCTGGGATCCAATTATACATCTAATTAAATCGGAACCCAAAAGACCAACTGCCAGACCTCAAGACACCGTGAGCTCTTTCTGCGTAGATCAGACTAGTACGAGTATCAACTACTTTTTAAATAATTAAAAAATAAATGAAACATTTTAAAATGAAGGTAGGCAATGTAACATTAACTTTTCGAGACGACCTACACCTCAGTCTCTCCCGTGAACACGAAGGCTGAATAGCTTTCGAAACGTCGGGACTAAAAAAAAAATTAAACCGCGATAAAATCCGTATAAACTAGTTTTATTTTAATGGTATACTGCCACTAACTTATTTTGCAAAAGGGTTTAACGTTCAAATAAACAGATGGCAAATGCTTTTTCAATTTTGAGTGGCAAAATAGTCTGCATACAAATGTTATAATTTAAAGTGGCAACTAAAGGTCCTTTTGACCCCTTTGCAACACGAGACGCCGAAATCCTGTCATCATACGACGTATTTAAATAAATGTTAATTCACAATGTAATTTATAGTATTTTTGAAGTTTAGAATAATTTGCTTTTTATTTTCGTCTGTTTTATATGACTGCAAATTAATCGGTTGTTTGTCGTCTTAAAAGTTTAAAGGATTTACTGCACTGCACATTATATAAATTAAAATATTTCAAACAACCTTTGTTGCCTCCGATTCTGGCCGCGTAGAAGTCGGGAAGGCCGTTAATTTTCAGTTAAGTTCAAGAAAATACGAATACTATAAAAAGTTTTAATGTTTAACATACATTTTATTTAAAACACAATTTAATTAAATTGTGTTAACAGGCAACCCGCGACGATAGAGACTCGTTTACTTTGTATACAATAAATAGTAAAGATACGTAATATAATTTAATATGTACGTTTTGGAGTATGAGACCGAGATAGAAGCAACCGTCTACATACAATTTCATACAAAGCATATGTGTCGCTATCGCCTGTTTCGCATCATGTGTCGCGGTCTTTTGTCTCAAAACGTACTGTTATACAAATCAAAACTAAATAATTACAAGGGCAAGACGCACAGTAAGACGTGCAAAGATAATTTGAATCTATTTAAATACAAGCGAAATACCATTCACTCACGATATCTCAAAAACTACTAAAACTACGATCATGAATTGGTGTCATTGTAAAAAAGGAGTTTTGGGAATTTTAGGACGTAAATGGCCACCCATTTACGTTGAAATTAATGATTATTTTATGGAACGGATTATTTTTATCCCAGAAAAATATATTCAAGCAGGTACCCACTGGTAACTGCTAGTATATTTATATACCTAGATATTTCTATTACATAAGCTCTCGGTGTAGCTCTTCACTACTAGTAATTTTACGCTTCGCGTATTCGGGCGGCGACGATTGCTTGGTTATGGATGGATGGATGAGTCATTGCTTGGGTTCAAATGTTCTGATATGGGTTACTTGTAACAATAAAACGATTCTCTACAATCTTCTTTGTGGTTCAGTGGTTGATAAGCCAGGCGTAAAACCAAAAGTCGGGGGTTCGATGCTCAGAGAAATATCTTTTTTACTAGTCTGAATTACGAAACAAGCAGGTCGCTCGCCTGATTAATCTACCACAGACGCACTACGACACAGAACTTCAAATTACGAAGTACTAAATGACACTGAAATGCGTTCGTCACCGCGAGCCAATTTCACCAGCTTTATGTCCTTCAAACAGAAACACATCAATGCTTACATACTGCGATTTGGTTTTTTAATAGGGTTTTCCCTACGAAATTGCCGTTTTATACGAAAAAAGTTAAAGTATTTATTTCCATCTTTTTATTTCTGTTAATCGAGATGGCACAGTGGCAATTTTTCTTAAAGAAATTGGCTGGACGGGAAGGAACAAACTCTTCAAAGGTATTTTGTGCTGCCTTTCGGGTTTTGATTTTAGTCCTGCCAATTTTTTTTCAAATTATGGAAAAACATAGAGAATACAATGAAGGAGAAGCTTTATCTGCAATCAGCTTTAGTCAATCGCTCGTCCCTGCTGCTCCTGCACCACAACGCGCGACCCTATACTGCACAACAGACATCGCCAAGGTACAAGAGCTGGGGTTAGAAGGTCTCTATCATCTGACGTACTCATAAAACTTCGCATATGCGAAGTTTTATGCGAAGTACTTCTACTTTTTCCATAATTTGGGCAACTTTTTGACGGGGAAAAAATCAATACCCGAGAGCCAGTACAGAATGCCTTTGAAGAGTTTGTTGCCTCCCGTCCAGCCGATTTCTTGAAGAAGGGCATCGATAATTGCCTTACTAAAAATACTTTGAATTTTTCGTACAGAACGGCTATTTCATAGGTAAACCTATATATACTTATATATTTTTAATGTTGGTATTGCGGGAAAGAAAGTTATTCGCAGTTTCATTTTAGTTTAGCATAATGTAATAAAAATGTATTATAATGACGAAATTGTCGGGTTGATGACACCAAGAAATTGGGGACATCGTTCCCAGTATCGAACATAGGTCTGATTATCCTGCGTCATAGCTAAAGGAGCGTGGGTAGTTATGAAAATTGCGCTTGATTACAAAAATAAACTGGTTTATTCATATTTAGCTCTTTCATATCCCTACTTATTGACAGCCCGCCACGGAGGGGAGTAGCTGACTGTGAAGCGAGGGGCCGCGGGTTCAATATTTGGTATTATGTAGGCGACCCGATGTCTTACAGAAAACCGGCGTAAAGTAGCAGCTTGCTGCTGCGTTTTGTACGGTGAGTGAGATATCCGGAGGCCCAAATCTCCCTCCCCTTCCCAAACCCGTATTATCCCTTTCCTAGAAGGTCGGCAACGCGCCCATAATTCTTTTGTATTGTGGGCGTACATGGGCGGTGGAGATCGCTTACCATCAGGTGACCTACTTGCTCGATTGCCGGCCTATACTATAAAAAAAAAATGTCTAACCTCCACAACCCGCAACGGAAACCAAGTTTCGCTATTACCTCGTCTGTTAATCAACAGAGTGTATCACGTGCAGGTGAGGTTGGCTTCGAGCATAAGATTTTGGGGGCCCCTTTACACTCACTCTCATTAAATTTTTCATGCATGGTCGTCGGTTGAGGGTGCTTCTGACCTGGCCCTCCTCAAGAATGTCTTAGAATTTATCAATGTTTGTGTGATCCGTAAATTAATGTTATTATAAGTATTAGTATTATAAGTCCATCGTGCTTTCTGATACTCCTACTGTATATCCTAGTATGGAATCAGGACTATGTGTGACTTATGGATATATTTATTCATTATTTATACCACGTCATTTTCCCCAACATATTTCACACTCAATTATGGTCAATCGAATTGTAAACATCAAAAGGACACCGGATAAGCTTGTTAACAAAATGATTTACAACCGGGTTATCCCGGCTCACCCCGGTATGATTTATGTGAAAGCTGCTCTACCGGTCACGAATCGACAAGTCTTGTTCCGATTCCCTAACAGCTTGTCATAACGCATAACACGATTGCAATAGGCTGAAGCATATCTGTGTGACGTGTTGCATGAAATTCAATATCTCTAGATTTGGCTTATCGTCGGGTTTTACTAATATTTAAGAAACTTTTTTAATGTATAGTGTATGATGTGATAACCTCAAAAGAGTTAAGTTAAATTACTCTACTCAAAACAATCTTGCGTTTATTTGCTTTCTACGCATTTGTGAACTTTTCTACAAACTTTTACAGTAGCAGTACCGTACGATCTTATTTAGGACTATTTGGCATAAATATAGTACATACGCACTTTTTTTTCGTCCCATAATGCGATAGGGGGCGAACTTATCGCCATAACGGGCATAATTCCAGATTACTGAGCATAAAAAACCCAATATAAATTTTACTCGACCCGGGGATTAAACCCGAGACCTTAACACAGAAGTCTTACCGCATACGCATTCCGCATTATAACTGCGCCACCGAGGCAGTCAAAACTTAGAATAGTGTTGTAACAAACCGTAGTTTAGATACATTACAGTTTCCAGCAGTACGCCACTATTGCGGTTCCTTCAACAATGATGTACAGGAATTGTTCTTTCACAATACTTATGGAACTTCATGAGCGTGCATTCGTCCCAAGTGCCATCGTATGGTGCTGACTGCTGCTACCAGCTCCAAGAGTATGCACCTCTGACTTTTCTATGCTACGTGTAAATACATACGATTGTGAATTATCGCTTGATTTAACGACAAAGGACACATCGTGAGGAAACCTGCATGAGAAGTTCTCCATAACAATTTCAAAGGTGTGTGTGAGGGTGAAGTCCGCCAACCCGCATTAGGCCAGCGTGGTGGACTAACATCTCTCTTTAGTAGAGGAGGCCCGTATAGGCACTGTATGATACTTGAATACTTGCGATCCAAATAAAAATAGGAACGTCGACCAGTAAACCGTCACGGCGTGAAAACAATTACTGTCTAAAAAAATATATTTGGCATTGTTGTGGCAATAACGTTTATTCCTGTATTAAATAAACGAGTTTTGTATCATAAAATCTATTGAAGTTTAAATTGGTTTAAAAAATAATTTTAATAAGATTTCACAATAGAAAAAGAAAAGTAAATGTTACAATATTATTATATACTAGAAAAGTTATCCATAATTTTATTTGAATCGTTTATTACCTGATTCGTTTTTAAACTGCCGTTAAATATCAGTTAACTATGTTTTATTATTACCGAATACTTGGCTGCTTTGTTTGACCATTCATTCGTACCGCAACTCACAGTTTTAATAATGGCTCCCAGATTGAAAAGGATCACGGAGGTAGAAATACTAACACAACAACTAAAACAATGCTCGTTTCCAACCATGCATCTCAATACGCAACCGACCTTTGTCCTCCACAAGTAGAATAGAATGAATCCGGTGACGTAACCGGGGCTTACAGCGACTAAGATATAGTGAGTGACCCTATTATTCGGTTCAGTACCCAACTGAACTTTTTTACAGAACCTATTCCGTCTGTCTGTCTGTTCTACTTTTAAAGGATCTTTCTTCTGAATCATAATAGATTACATTTTACAAGGTACCACGTATACGAAAGGCCGTTTTGGTTGGTACCAATGCTTTCTGTTTCTGCCGCCAAGCAGTAGTGTGTTAGCACTGATGTGTTTCGGTTTGAAGGATATTGAAGCCAGTGAAATTACTAGACATTATGAGAATTAACATCCTTATGTTTCGGGGGGACGAACGCAGTCTTTTTGTGTGGTTTTGTGTCTGGTTAAGGGTAGACGTGACGCTTCTCATCAGGCGAGCGACCTGCTCGTTTCGTCATTCAGTGAAAAAAAGATAGCCGGCAAAAAAATTCACAAACTAAGTGTTATTATCGCAGCTGTCCTAACAAATAATAAAAAAAACAAAGTAACAATTTAAGGTGCCTCGGTGGCGTAGTTGTAATGCGTACGCGTTACGACTGAGGCTAACGCTGAGGTCTCGGGTTCGATACCCGGGTCGGGTAAAAGTGCTATTGGGTTTTTCTATTACGAAATGCTTAGTATCAGCTCGGAGTCTGGAATTTGTGCCCGGTATGGCGATAGGCTCGCCCCCTATCACATCTTGGGACTAAGATACGTTCGGCGAAATGTGGGTGTACTGGTTACACCTCTGACTACCCCTTCGGGGATTACAGGCGTGAGTGCGTATGTAACAATTTAAGGGTGTGGGTACGGAACCCTTAGTGCGCGAGTCTGCCATACTTTGCTTTTATTCACTTCATGTGATCAGCGGCCAGTCACTCGTTGAGATAAGAGGCTATCTAATTAAACGAAATCCACCAAAGAAAGAACGTATAAACGTTCTGGTCCTTTTTACCAAGTCGCCTTTAGTATGTAAACGCGCTTTGTATAGACAAAACACAGATCTTTCTCCAATTGTGTAATTAGCACTAATATGTAGTACAAGGTGATAGGTCCCTCGTATGCGAGAGGCCGTCTGGGTTAGTACCACCGTCTTGTCTATTTCTGCCGTCAAGTAACAGTGTGTAAGCACCGTCGGGTTCCTGTTTGAAGGACACCGAACCCAGTGAAATTATTGGGCATTATGTGACTTAACATCTTAGGTATCGGGGTGAGCACAGTCCAGTGCCATGCAGTACTTCATAATTGGAACTACTGATTGATGTTGCTTCTGTTTATGTGCAGGCGTGACGCTTACTATCAGGAGATCTACACATCTCGTCATTAACGCTAACAAAAAAAAAAAAACGATGGATCTTGTTTTTTTTCAGTGCAATACTATCAGTGTGCCTCAGTGCAAAAAAAGCAGCGATAGGTCAGCGGTGAGTGGTGGGGACTGTCGCGGTCGTGACGAAAGTCGCAGGTTCGAAACCAGCTCGAAGGGTATTATGTAAGTATTAATTGTTAATTATCGCTTGCCTTAACGGTGAAGGATCGTGAGGAAATCTGCATGCCTGAGCAGTTCTTAATAAGAATTATGAAGGTATCTGAAGTCTGCCCACCCGCATTAGGCCAGCGTGGATTAGGGCCTAACCCCTCTCATTCACGGGACGTGTGTAATACAACGCTAGAATTATAATTTATTTTTCATTTAATACTAGTTGTCCCGCGCGATTTCTCTCGCAACCACAGCAGCACCATCTACCGGGTTCAATTGTAAATATAAACCATCAAGAGATCTACATAAAGACACACAACAGCAATTGATTTTTATATACTTTTATGAAAATGATTATTATCAGTGGTCCGATTGTGACACCTCAATATTGATTTGATATGGCGGTTGACGCCCCCATTGTCACTCCCTTAGTTACGACTCCTGTTTCAACACGGTTGCCTAAACATTCTCACCTGGTTTTCTTGATAGGAAAATCAAATACGAATGCTTGTGTACACGTAAGCTTGCGTGTTGGATGGAATATCTTTATTCGAATTTCGATGCTTCAAATGCTTTTGGAGAACAAAGGATTTTAATGTTCGCAACTCTGATAGAATGGGAGTTGGAAATAGATTGATCGAATACAGTACATTTTTAACTCCCAACAAAAAAGTGTGGTGTTATAAATTTGAGGTCCTTTTGTTTGTCTGTACATCTGTCTGTATATGAATGTGTCTGTGGCAATAACGCTTAAACCTTAAACTAGTAGACCTAGTTGAATGGTTATTTTATAAAATACGCATTCACGCCTGTAATACCAAAAGGGGTAGGCAGAGGTGTAACCAGTACACCCACATTTCGCCGAGCGTATCTCCATCCCATGATGTGATAGGGGGCGAGCCTATCGCCATACCGGGCACAATTTCAGACTCCGGACCGATATTGAGCAATTCCTAATAAAAAAACCCAATATCACTTTTACCTGATCCGGGGATCAAACCCGAGACCTCAGCGTCAGCATCAGTCGTAACGCGTACTCATTACAACTGCGCCACCGAGGCAGTCCGATTGATTATTTTTATTCTGGATTATGCTTTAAAACATTTTGTTTGAATACTGATTTAATCGAGATGATTCCCACAAGTAGTTCATGAAAATCTGTTGCGCTATTAAGAGATTGCACCGCGTTTCCTAATTGGATTCAGGTTTTTTAACTGTTAGATATTAACTAAAAATATTTACATAAGTAACGATTATGTTACAATCCAAAAAAAAATCTTTATGACCTGTTCTGTAATTTCACTCGGTGAATGTCGCCGTCTAGACTCTAGAAACTCTTTAAACGACACATTATGCATGTACGTCTTTATTCAGCATAATAGCTTTTATATTCATATGCTATGGAAAATCCATTAATAAACTATGTTGCGAATACTATTAAAGTTTTACGCCTGCAAAAAATATTGTTCGCCTTTAGAGTGTTATTCAAGCTAAAAGTAAAATTACCTACAACAGTAGTAAACCGTTGTGAAAGATCGAATCTCGAATTGAGCTGTATTTTTTATAGTCTATCAGCATTTCGAAGAAATAAATCAAAGTATACTCTGAATAACTGATAAATATACTAAAATATTTGTTTTACATACCTTCTAAAGTCCCTGCTCCAGCAAGCGTAGATGACAGGGTTCATGGAAGAGTTCACCCATCCAAGCCAGGTGACCACCACGTTCACAATCTCCTCGTGCGCTATACACGCGGAGCATATCCCTGATAGAAGATTCACCACGAAGAATGGCAGCCAACACACTATGAACACACCCATCACTATACCAAGCGTTTTCGCCGCTTTCTTCTCTTTAGCGAACTTTGCTAGTTTACGCGACAGCGAAAAATTTTTGGGCAAATGTTTGCCATGCGTGACGTTGGTCAGACGCGTCGATGAACGCGACAACCCATTGTTCTGTAACGCTGTCAAGGGCTCTTGATCTGCTTCCTCAGGGGTACACACGCCGTGGCAAGCGTCATTCCTCTGCCTCACTGTCCCTCCTCTGTGAATCCTTAGCGTTAACTCCAACTCACCGCTCGGCCTCATAACTTGCTTAGTGCCAATTTTTAATGATCGCGTTTGGATAGTAGCCGCGCGGTATATACGATAATATGTGAACACCATCACGAATAGAGGCAAATAAAAGGATATTGTCGATGAAAATATTATGTACTCTAAGTTTTCCGTAAACGGACATTTGTAGTCCGGTACTTCTTCAAGGCGCACGGCGCGCCACCACGCGATCGCAGGGAATGATATTGCACCGGAACACACCCACACTGCCGCTATGAGGAACGCGGCTTTACGTCCACTCATCCGCATGGGATACGTTATGGGGTCCGTGATGGCCCAGTACCTATCCAGCGAGATAACGCACAAATTTAATATAGAGGCAGTACTGAACAACACATCGAGTGATCTCCACACATCGCACCAATCGACACCGAAAAACCACGTGTGCTCCAGCACTTCGTACAGGGCGGAAAAGGGCATCACTACTAGACCGACGAGGCAGTCCGCGACTGCTAGAGACGTTACGAAATAATTTGTTGACGTGTGCAGATATCGCTCCCGTACTACGGCCAGGATGACGAGCATGTTGCCGAAGACAGTGGTGAGCGAGAAGAGAAGCAGGAATGAGACGAGTAGTGCTCTGTCTTGCAGAAGTTTTACATATTCGTTCCAGAGGTCGCCAGGATTTGAGTCGTTGTAAGCGGAGGTGTTGTTGAATGTGAGATTGAAGTCGATGGCATTGTAGGCGATTGCTGCGGAGTCGAGCGAATACTCGGGGCCCCTGTGCGTGTCCACTTGGCCTCTTGCCACCGCTATGTCGGGTTCGGAGGCGTTCATATTTTTCCAGTGGTTATTTGCTTGCTAGCGCCATGGTGAGTGTTTATGTTTTCCCTGTTTCGCCCGCAGCCATTTCGAGATTACGTTCTTGGCAGGCATTGTGTTCCAGTATTCCAATATCGGGTGCATGTTGTCGCAAGCATATTTCACTTGGAGGTTAAAGATGCGGTCTGATGCTATCTGTAACAAAGGAATGAAAATGTTCATATATTTTATGTGTTGTTTCTATTTTATAGTTTAATCAACATTAACTTTTTTATGTCCAATATTTTATCAAATTGCACAATACAAGATGTCAAGACCCTCAAATAGATTACTCGGTGTATATTTTCTGTGTATTCGTCTTGATAAAATAAGTGTCATGTTATATATTTATTTTAAGGTTAAAGGCATGTTTGAAAATATGTGATTGAATTTTGACCACCAGATAACACATTTGACAGCCAATTTAGAAAGTAGCAATTTGACGTATGATTTTCCTCGGTGTACATATTGACAATGTCTCCAATTGTGACATTTTGCCGCACCGTGAGGCGTGACTGTGATAAACATGCGTGACAAACTCAAGTGTGGACGGTTTTCAGATGTTACGACCTAATGTCACGGAGCGATCCTCTCTGAGACCCTGTAACGTTTCGTCGTGTCATGCCATTTAAGGTTTTTGTTATTTTCTGCATTTAAGTCACGGAAAAATGACACAGTGCATGTTACGACACCCGTCCACATTAGCGTAGTTAGTACGTGTGATAGCCACACCTCTCGATGTGGTGAAATGTCACAGAAGTATGGGCATACCTTGATATGTAACGTTTTATTTGGATATCGGTCATCTTATTTCGATGATCGGGAAACAAGCGCAAACAATTTTTACAAACATATTTTTTTCTAATTTAGAGATCTCCATCGATGATCGTAAATAATACAAAAATCCTGCGATGATACAATCCTGAATTCAAATCCCAGAACAGGCAATCCGAAATCATACATGAATTGCCCGGGATTGGAATTTATGCTCTGTATGGCGATAGTCTCTCCCCCTATCTCATAATGAACTGGAAATGGGATCGGCTGGCTGCACTAGTTGCGTACCTGCCTACCCCTATGGAGATAGAGGCGTGAGCTTATTTTATGCTGATACAATCTCGCTTTATTCCATCACATTAGTTACGCAAATATAAGGCAACTAAACAAACCAAATTAGGACAAATAATTTAGACTGCAGTCAATTAAATTACCAACCATGTGTTTCCAATAAAATCTATTTTATTAACCACAAAGGCATTAATACTGTAATATAAATAATAATAATATGTATAAAGTGGACGTGACTGTGCGTCTGCATCAGAAATCACCCTCCGCGCTGAATTGCAAAGTTAAACCAAATTGAAAAAAGTTTTATGGTTGCGTTTATTGTTATTGAAGCTAGATTACTCTCTGGCTTATTGTAAGAAATTTTGTGTTCTCCGAGACTTTCTTTTCTCTTTTTAACCTCCGATAAAGAAGAGGGATGTTATACATTTTATTCCTTTGTTTATATTAAGAGGCTTGGCTTCTTTTAAAGTAGACAGTGGTTTGGCTATGCACTGGCATTGCTGAAGTCTATGGATTCTGAGTGGTAGAGCCACGCTGTAGACAGTTTTGTCTACACCACGAATGAGCCGGCTCAATCGGGTCGGTACCAGTGCCTCACAGAAAATCGACGTAAAGTAGCAGCTTGCTGCTGCGTTTCGTACATTGAGTAAGATATCCGAAGGCGCAAATGGTCCGGACGTTTCTAAAGCTTTCATCGGACCATGAAGGCCGAAAAGCTTTCGAAACGTCAGGATCAAAATAAAATTAAACGGCGATAAAATCCGTATAAATTAGGTTACTGATAGTTTTCTATTTGACGTTGGGGTTTTTAAAATACTGTTGTTTAGGTTATTTGGTAACGTTTACCAATAGCGAGTTCACACGGTTCGATTTTACTGACTTAAATCATCAAAAGCTGTATGGTTCATGTTGATCAATTTGATTGAAAGTCTATTGAGATGGTTAACATAGCATTCGATTTAGCAATTGATCAACTTTAACTCGAACACTTATACTTACAATTACTGGGCATTATGAGACTTAACATCTCGGGGTGATGAACGCGATCTAGTGCTATGAAGTATGTAATCAAAATTTATGTGTGGTGTTGCTTATGTTTATGGGTAAGCGTTTACCATTAGGCAAGCGGCCTGCTCGTCTCGTCACAAAGTGCTATTGAAACATAACTTGTCTAAAACTCAGTCAAAATGGGAAAGTCAGTAATATCTATACCCTACCCCTCTAAAACTTACCCTATTTATCCCACATCCCTCTACCCCATCATTACGCCCATAGCACACCACCCATATAATCTTACTAGACAGTTGCAACAATTTAGACATGATTAATCTCTAGAATATAATTACCATTTACGTTCTGGTCGTCTGCCTTCTCAAAGCTTCTATTTGCCTCATATTACGTGCGTGAAAGGATTGATATCTGTCATTCAGTCTGCTAGTACTGTTAGCACGTCGCCATCGAGAGGTGGCCTTGCTGGGACATAAATAGCGTTTAGCGAGCAGGCGGCGAGATCAAACGAATTGTGTGCCGTGGGCCGTGAGCAGCCCGTCCACATGAGGGCGCCTGAACTGAACCACCCCTCGCGCCCGCCCAACCCCGCCTGATCTTTACAATGTTAAATCAACGTACAAAACAACTGCAATGTTTTTATCAAACAAAATAAATGCGGTTAGATACTGGAGAGGAGGCATGTACACAGCAGTGGCTGGATAAAGGCTGTGTTGTTAAATACACATATAAACTCACGCCTGTATTCTCGAAGGGGTAAGTAGAGGTTCAATTTAAGTAATAACACACCCAATACACCCAACAGTCACACACATAGTCCTGAACCCACACTAGGTAAACCTGTGTCGTGGGTATCAGGAACTATGAGGGACTTGCGGTCCCACAACACCCAGACCCGAGACCAATATTTGTGGTTCACACAAACATTTGTCTCGGTGTGGGAATCGAACCCACGGCCTCTCGCTTAGCAGCCGACTACTCGTCCGCTGCGCCACGGAGCTGTCATCAACAGTATCCACGGCTCGCTGTGTTTTTCCGTCACAAATGGTGGCGACTGAGAAAGCCAATGTCACTTTTACTCGATCCGAGTATCGAACCCCAGATCTCAGCAGTCGTACCGCGTACGAATTAGAAGTGCACCACCGAACCGCGAACACAATAGTCCTATTATCCTATATCCTACAACTATTATAAATGTGAAAGTTTGTATGTTAGTGAGTTTGTGAATTTGGATATTTGTTAGTCAATTACGCCTTAATAGGTGAATGGCTTTGGATGAAATTTGGCACACAGGTAAACCATGACCTAGATTAGGTCATAGGCTGTTTATCCCAGAAAAGGCCTTTCACGCGGGCGGAGCCTTAAGCAAAAGCAAAAACTATAAAATGAGCTTTTGAAATTGCGTTCAGGCTAAACACAGCTTGTGTACACGACGGGGCGCCTCCCCATATACTGACGTTTTGACGAACCCCTTTTTTACCAGCCTCAATGATGAAACGAGCAGGTCGCTCGCCTGATGCTAAGCGTCACACCGCCTGTCCATAAACAGAAACAATACAACACAGAACTTTGAATTACAAAGCATTGCATGGCATTGGACCGCGCTCGTCCCCCCTGAGACATAAGTTGTTAAGTCTAATAATGCCTAGTAATTTCACTGGCTTCAAATATTCTTCAAACCAAAACACAACAGTGCTTACACACCGTTGTTTGGCAGCATAAGAGTGACCATAAATCAACTCAAACTAGCAGGTGACATCACTTTTATATACATTTAACTACTTAAAACTTCTGAATACTTTCCTAGACTCTACCATTTCACAAAAAGCACAATTTTTGGACTGCGTTCGTCACAACGTTTTATAATGCCTAGTAATTTCACTGGCTTCAAATATCCTTCAAACCAAAACACAACAGTGCTTACACACCGTTGTTTGGCAGCATAAAAGTGACCATAAATCAACTCAAACTAGCAGGTGACATCACTTTATATACATTTAACTACTTAAAACTTCTGAATACTTTCCTAGACTCTACCATTTCACAAAAAGCACAATTTTTGGACTGCGTTCGTCACAACGTTTTATAATGCCTAGTAATTTCACTGGCTTCAAATATCCTTCAAACCAAAACACAACAGTGCTTACACACCGTTGTTTGGCAGCATAAAAGTGACCATAAATCAACTCAAACTAGCAGGTGACATCACTTTATATACATTTAACTACTTAAAACTTCTGAATACTTTCCTAGACTCTACCATTTCACAAAAAGCACAATTTTTGGACTGCGCTCGTCACAACGTTTTATAATGCCTAGTAATTTCACTGGCTTTAATGTATAGTATCGCCTAGGTCGTACGAAAAACTTTCGAAATCTAAATGGGAATAAAGCAGAAAATATCTACCAAAATATTCTAGGTCAGCTTTATAACTAAATTAAAAAGCAATAAATTTGAATATATTTTCCCAAATGTCGGTTGAGACGAAATAAAAAATATTTTGTGTAAGACATGAATGATGAATGATGACCCATCAAACCCAATTCCACCTTAATTTACATAACCTAATATTCTCTTGCCAACTTCAAGAAAAATTTACCATGCAAATATCATCTAAACTTCTAATTGACAATTTATGAGTTAGATCCAAGATTTATTAAAATCAAAACTCAATATTTTTAGACGAACTCGACGGCGCTTATTACTTCGTTTACGGAGGGGTTTATGTGGTAAACTTTGTTAATACCAAAATATTACCATGTCACGACTCAAAGCGTGTTTTAAGTAAATCTAATCGAATAGACACGGATTATTGGGATGCGACCCGTATACTCACCGGCTTCCCCCATCAGTGGGCGGAATTCCTGTTTACCCGAGCACCCACTGCACTAGGAAATAATATAAAAAAATGTGTCGATTCTTTATATCGATGGTTAAATTTCGAGAGGAAATAAATTAAATAATAAATATATTATTTAATTAAATTTATATAAAATAACCAATCCGACTTGGTAGGAAGTCGCATTGATCAATATTTGCATTTGTGCATTGTGTACCTCTATTTGGTTATCTCAAATGTATAATTTGAGATACTTTATATTTAATAGTCAGATATTTAACTACACGGGTCGCGTCCGTGCTAGTGCCTACCAACCTGGTTTATCCCAACCATGTTGATATCAAACTGTTTAAACTCTTAAACATATATTTGTGGACCACACAAACACTTGATTCGGTGCGGAAGTCGAACCCGCGGCCTCTCACTTCAAATTCAAATTCAAATTCTTTATTGAATCCATAAAATGTTATACATCATTTAGATTCAGTCAAATTTTAACTCTACCGCCAGTTCGGAATGCTGTTTCGCTAGAGAAGAACAGACAAGAAACTCTAACGTTGCTCTTTTCAAAACTGATTTACAATATTGATACTATGTACATTACAATTTATTTGCGTTAAAGCAGCTCAGTTTATGCCAAGAGAAACATTATAACAAAATAATGATTATTGACCATGAGTCCCATGACCACGATGAATAAATTATGACCACAAAGTAAAAAAACTATAACAATAAATAACAGTTTGAGCAGACCAGTCCACACAAGCAGCACCCGTTCACGAGTATGACGCATGTGCCAGCCATCGGCCTCCTCAACCATGTTACAGGGAAGTGACCGACCCGGCACACGACGCCTCCGCAAGCACAGACACTTTAGCGAGCATGACATACCCAAACTGAATTTAAATGAATGAATTTAATGAATATAGTTCTTAATTCCCAATGGTTCCCATGGGAGTCATGCTTCTCCAATTCTGGAAAAGGGCGAAAATTCATTTCATAAACATAAACATAAAGATCCCAATAATAGCAATAGCTACTTTATAGATTTATTTATAAGATTTACTGTAATAAATCATTCCCAAGCCTTTCTATCCTCTAGATATTCAGAAAATTTGTAAAATAACTTAAAATAACTTCATAGCCGGCTACTCGCCCACTGTGCCACGGACGCTATCATGTTTATGTATATAAATTCCAAACGATAAGTGTATAGTAGCGTCAATATGAAGGATGACCAGTATACCGTGAATTAATTACGGTGTAATCACGCACCCAAATTAGGATTTCCGCAGCTTGGCTATCAATGTCCCGCGGAGGGTCCTCGGAATTTGTTGTCCTCAAGGAATTTGGCACAATAAATCACCTGAACCACTACCACGGGACAAACTCGAACATACTTTATTGAATATCCATGTCGACTTCGGAAGAACAAAGGAATTTCAACGGAATAACGACGGAATAAGATAATATTTTTTTGTTCATGAGTAAGTTGAATATTTAATGGATTCGTGGTATTTAATAACGGCCTTTTCAGTTAAAAGAAGGAAAATCATGATGGTTTACATAAATATGATACTGAAACCAGCAATTTACAGCTTATGTAGTAATTTCGTGCCTACTAACATCTTATTAAGTAATGTTAAATTTTATATTAAAATGTGCGCTTTATTAAATCTTCCTAAGTAATTTTTCATGATATAATAATAAGATGATGTTTCGAACATATTTTTTTAGATTGGATGACGACATGAGCAGGCATCTCGCCTGATGGTAAACGCCAAACCTGCACATAAAGGGACAACATTAGAATTTTGAATTACAAATGTTCAGTATGGCACTGGACTGCGTTCTTCATCCCGAGACATAAGTAATAAAACCATTTATTGCCACAAACACATACAATATTTTAATTATAATATGGTATTATAAATTGAGGGGCAAAAAGAGTGAACTCGGCTCAAGTTGAACTGAACAGTATAACCACTTCACCAGTCAACGCTGGTTTTCAGTTCTGCCCATTTTGTCACTGCTTTGCATACAATTAATTGAATGCCTAATTATTTCAATGGCTTCAATATTCTTCATACCGGAAAAAAGCTCTTATTTGTGGCTTCACGGCAGATATATACAAAACGGTGTATTTACCCAGACATATCATCACGACATCATCGATGCCACGATATCATCACTCATCTCGCATGCGAGGGGCTTACCACATAGTAACTCCAACATCATCTACAAAATATGTACAATATTTTAGTCCTAACTTTTAGCTAATACTTTGATTCATTAAGTTGATTAGAAGCATCCAAATTCACTAATTTTTATTTGATTAGTGAACCGTTTATTTTTCGGATAACATTTTGCAAAATAAAGTTGCTAACCAAGATCGGATCATTCAATAATGCTAGATTATGGATTTCCTACCTCATGATACGAAATAATTAAAAGTAATAGAAGAAGATTCCAATATCTTTACCTAATTTTGATTACATTTGCACTTATTTGTTCAGTACATCGTTAGCTTATCACCCGGCAGGCGGCCGGTCGTAAAAATTACAAGCAAATCTTTCTGTTATAGGTGTTAAAAGCATGTGTTTCGTCGATTCCACTGCGAGTTGGATAGGAGTAGGTGGAAGCAGAAGAAGTACATTATTAGCTTAGGATCTGAATTTTGAAGCCTGTAGGGTATTTTGCCACAGACATTTCGCAGATTGCTTTCAGTAGGAAAGGATGAATGATGCTTGACCAATAATTACTGCAGCGATTCGTATGATGAGTGAGATATTCGGATACCCAAATCCCCCTTCCCAACCTAAATTTACCCCTTTCCTTAAAGGTCGGCAACGCGCCCATGATTCTTTTGGTATTGTGGGCGCACATGAGCGGCGGAGATCACTTACTAGCAGGTGACCCACCTCCTCGTATCCTGCCCTATGCTATAAAAAAAGAACTATAGCTTCTTACGCAAGTTGTTAACCGGGTTAGGATTAACGTTGGTTCAGAGTAAATCTACCTCATGTTTAAAGGTTTCTAGTGATTTATCTGTGTTAAATGACTGTTTGTCATTCTAAATAAAATTTAGTCCAAAATACGAACTAAAGATCAAATATCTCAACACCAAGTGACCCACTTATCGTTTACTGACCTGTGCTATATAAATCTTTGTATAGACCATGTTTATGACAGCCACCATTATTTCTCACAACCCATTATCAAGTTAACAAAATCAAAATAGAATTCACCAATGGTAGTCAAGTCCTTGGTGTGATTGATAGTGCGGCGGCATGACACTTCAAATTGCGTCGCACTCGTGTGCATGAGACAGCGTTGTATGTTAAATTAATGGTGAGCCGCTCCCCGACCCTGGACCCTGTCACAACACCCATGGGAAACTACGCGCAAATTAAACTATCGATCTGATATAGCGTCGTGATTTAGAATTTCTTTACTTTTCAGAAAGTAGGTTCTTATATCGATGAATATTGTGTATCCCTTGATAGAAAGAAGGGCATTATTTTCGTATTTTATATGTTTGAAGAACGAAATATGTTGGAAACTATGTTTGAAGAACATCTGTTCAACCATGAAAAATTACTGGACTTAAGATCTTCCTATGGTCGGCAAGGCGTCCACGATTCTTGTGGTAGTGTAAGTTATTGTTCATGGGCGGTGGAAATCACTCACCATCAGGTGACCCACTTGCTCGTTTGCTGGCCTATGCTATATAGAAAATCCCATATTCTTTATATGTAATCATTATGCCAACATAAAATAAAAAGTAAACGTGGTCCGTTACTTAAAGAACATTTTACTAGAGTAAATCTAAACACTACTCAGTTCAATTTTAGATAAAAATCTTTCAAGGCTATAACAATCCATTCAGCCGTCAGTCTGTGTACAAAAAGGAACAATGCCTATATGTCCGTTGTTGTCACTCGGTTAAAGTGAATTTTGATGTCGAACTTTCACCGTAGCAAGACAAATAACATCAGCGTCATGTTCAAACTGTAAAGTGAGCTGAAAATATGGCACCAATATCGACCCTCGTTTATTTTGACAACAGTATTAGATCATAGAACACGCGTAAATTCATTTTGAACGCTAAATATGCCGAAAACGAATTAAGACTGGAATGTAATTTAGTTTTATGGAATAAATTTCGTGTTTTCGTGGTTTGTGGTGAAAGACAAATACAATGTGAAAAACTAAAGTGCAGTTTCTTTACAGTGATTATTTTATTTGAACTTAAAAAAAGTGTTGGGTTTATTCCAATATTTTGACATAAAAAAATTGGCATAATATTTAATTGCAAGCGTTAACTGTAATTAGGGTTTGTTGCGAAAATCTGGATATAATAATTTTCATATGATTAAGGCATACATACATACACACTCACCCCGAAAGGGTAGACAGAGGTATAACCCGTACACCCACATTTCGCTAAGCTTATTTCCGTCCCATGATATGGTAGGGGCGTACCATACCTGGCACAATGGCAGACTCCGGGCTGATACTGAGCATTTCGTAATTGAAAAATCCAATATCACTTTTACCCGACCTGGGGATCGAACCCGAGATCTCAGCACAGCAGTCGTACCGCGTATGCATTACAACTGCGCCATCGAGACAGTAATTAAAGCAGTGTTTCATAAAAACATTTGTTTATATTAGGAAGCAGCGATAGCTTAGCGTGTGGTGATTTGGACTGCCGAAACGAAAGTCGCAGTTTTGAAACCACCCTCAAGACTTCTAACTTTTTTAAGTTGCGTATGTATTCATTGCTAATTATCGTTAGCTATAACGGTGAAGGATCGTCAGGAAACCTGCATATCTGAGATGTTGTTAAGATGTTAAGTCTCATAATGTTCAGTAATTTCACTTGGCATTAGCTTCAATGTCCTTCAAATCAGAATACAACATTGCTTACACACTGCTGCTTGGCGGCAGAAATAGAAAAAGCGGTGGAACCTTACTAGACTGTCCCTCGCATACGAGTGACCTACCACCTATTTACCGCATACAGACGTCAATAATATACCTACTAAAAGTCCGAACTAAAATGGATTTCATTAAAAATTGAGTGTGATCGACCAATGATGAATATATAACACTAATTGAATTACTGGCCGTATCTATTCAATTCGACTTGATGAGTTCCCAACTCGCTGCTAGCTAATTGGCCCACTGACAACCTATCAATGCAACTTCAAGTATGAAACCGGTTCAAAAGCAAATTATACATTTCATAAACCAGTCAAGGATTATTAAATGTTTTGCTTCCAGTAATTAGTTTGTTGATGTACGTTTTATTCCAACTCTACATTTCAGACTTTGTCAAGAGGTTGTTAACTTCCAAATCTGGCCACAACTATCTCCAATTATTAAATGAGCTTCGGGTTTCGCACAAAATACCGCTGCTTTTGCTTTAAGAAAATTTATTATGAACCGCTCTTGCGTATATCTAATGCAAATTAATTCTGGATTTTCTTAGACTTTAGATTTTTCTTCATCTTCTCCGTCATTGCTAGCCGTGGCTTTAGCTACGTCATTTAAATTTTGCGCAGTTAACTATGTTAAAGAATGTGGAATAATTAAATTATGTTCAGAAATATGATATTTAACATTTTATAAAATGCTACAAGAAATTCTTCATCAGTCGTATTTGTGTGATCGCTATTTGTGGCTATGAAAGAATAAGCGCCCGTTTCACAACTTCTACTTATCAAATAAAATATCACACGTTCAAATATTATTCTCTGCCATATACTATACCGTCGTAAAAATGTCTATTAGGTACTTTCAAAATAGCTGTATTAGCTAATACAGCTATTTTGAAAGTACCTAATAGAAAATTAACTTAAAATACTTAAGTTAATTGGTGGCCTTAATCTTATTCGGACATTGTGAAATAGGCCCCTAATTGTATATTTTGAAACATATTAGGTAGTAAATGTAGTTTTTTTTTTAAGTTATTTTTATACACGATATACCTTTCAACAATATCTCGTATTCAAAACCTGCGTCATAAAAATCCTTAAAGTTTTCACCATAATTTATTACAGTCTATCCTTTCCCTGTCGTCCACGGGACTTATTTGAGTCTTTTCATTTACTCTGTGACAGTAACAAATCTGTCAGTTTTGGCTACGAGAGGTCGTGTGATTTATGGTATCCCATAGGATGAGCGGGAACTAACAAGTGGACTGTATCAAACGTCCCCGTAAAGGCTTGGTCAGACAGCTCATTCATTTGTAGTGAGCAAGGAATTTTGTACGCCACTAGAAATTCTAAATATTTCAGTTCATCTTTGCACTTGTTAGTGTTTGTATACAGACAATGACTGAGTGTGCCTGTGACTATAGACTATGTGTAAGATGCTGACGCTTCACTGTCGCACAAATAAAGACTAGGTACATAGGTAATTATAAATTTTACGAGCTCGAGCGAACTTATCAAGATTTGCAAAAATTAGCTGTAATATCTATGCTATAGATTAATAGCCAAGATGACATGTTTGCATTCTCGGTGAGGGAGTGATATGTGTGAAATAAATAGTTCTTTTAGCAATATAATATAATATAATATAATAATATAGTATAACGAAATTAATCTAAGCACTAAATTACATTGAGCCAACGTGCTGTACGACAGACATGACATCCCTGAGTTATTAGATGTAATTAGTAGGAAGGAAGAAAATATTGTATTTTAGCTTTCATAAGAGGCGTCTGCACATAGATTGCATGCATGTTCAACCTTAATTAATGCAATTAGCTTTCAGTAGCATTTAGATAATAGGTATGTAATTTCTGGCTATGTAATTTTATGACTGTGCTTTTCTTATTTTGTTTGTGTCAGATTTCAAAAGAGGAGGAAGTTCTTTTACAAGTTAGCAAAGGATTAAAGAATACATGCATGAAATGTATGGGTATTTTTTCAAATATTTTTTTTTATAGCAGAGGCTGGCAAACGAATGGATCACCTGATGATAAGTGATCTCCACCGCTTACTCCAAACACCCACGACATGGGTCCGTTGCCAACTTTAAAGGGAGGTAATAGGGATTGAGGATTTGGGCCTGCGGAAATCTAAATCACCAAACGAAACGCGACAACAAACTAACACTTTGCGTCGGTTTTCTGTGAGAAAGTGGTATTGACCTGGTTGAGTTAGCCTAATCATGTTGTAGAAATAACTATCTACAGCGTGGCTCTATTACTCAGAAAACATGATAGTATAAATTAATCTTGTACTTTGAAATACTCCATTTTATCCGTTGCAGTAATTAAACCCGTCTCATCGTTTCTCGGCTATCTCATCTACATATAAATAACTAATTTTAGCTCACGGTACTGCTCCCGTGAGTGTTTTTCTAGAATATAGGTAAGTGTTTTATAACCGATAAAAATCTCGTACAGCACTGAGGGTTAATGTAGATTCATATTGGAGGAAAAAATCCAGAATCGAATCAGCAGATCCAGAGATTATCCCCCATAAACTTATAAAGATTTACTTTATTTCTATTATCAATGTAAATAATGTAGATATAAATCATGAATATTATGTATACTTTGAAGAACGGAGTAAAGATCACATGTACAATATTAGCGCAATAAAGTAGTACATGGATGACAACAAGATGGTTATCTCGAGAAAATGCAAAGTTTCTTGAGGCGATGACAAAGCCCACAGTTCCTTCATTATTCGAGTAAAGTGACATTGTAAAAAAGATGGCAACAAAACTTAGCTAGGACGGTTTGGGGCAACGAATGCAATAAGTGGTTTTGAGTTACCTTGCAGTTAATTTTTAATTCAGTTACCTAATTTCGCTAAACAAAAGTTGTTGAGTCTATTCTTACAGGGCCATGAATCATCTATATCTGATTTTGTAGCGCTAAAATCTACAGTAACTAAATAAAACCATTTACTTCTTTATCTATACAACCAACTTGCAGCTGGTCTTGGATCATTACAACATTAATTAAGAGTATCTTGTCAATGTCTGTTACAGTTGTAGCCATCCACAGTACAATCACAATGTGTCATTAATTACCGCCTACCCTCGATCCGTCGAAGGGATTAAGCGTGAATGAAAATTCATGAAATATTCATAAAGAATTAATGTCAATAATGAATGAAGGTAATAAATAAATAAACAATTTAATGAAGCTAATTGACGTTTGGTTGACTGGATTGGAATTGGGAACATATGAAGATGTTTGGATCTATTGTTGATCGTGTTTCAATATTCCAACGCTTGATAGCTGTCGTAATCTTTGTTTACTAATAATAAAAATATTTAATTAAAGTAGCGCAGTGGGCAGTGGAAGGAAGACGCATGCTACGTACCCAGTCTCCAGTCTTGTCCACGATTACTTGCAAGAATTTATTAGTTCAAGACAATTTTGCGCTTCATAATATCTTTATGTTATTATGGCTTGACCGTCGCGAATGACAACTGGTTTAAACTAATGGCCGTTCCCTATTCCATATAAAGATAGATTTGCTTACTATCAATATTATTTTAACAGAACTTCCAAACAAAATGTGCCAAAATTTTACTGCCAGGAAGCAAATCTATCGAAAGACAGAATATCGGGAACAGTAAAAGTAATTTAACGAAAAGGTTTAATTGTTTTTGTGAATATAAAGTAGGTGCTGTTTTGTGAATTAGAATACTACTTTGCGCATCGAAATCTATTTTAAGCCGGAATAAAAACGGTTCTATCGTCGCATAACACATCCATCTGACTTTTCTAAGTCACATGTTTCCATTGTAAAAATATCGCTCGTTTTAACTATAAAAAACATCGTGAGGAAATCTGAATACCAGTGAATTCTACATAAAAAATACAAATTTAAAATGAGCTCAAATTCCTTATCAAAATGTTGCCAGAAAAAAGTAAGAACTGAACTTTCTTTGCAGCATAATTTCAGTAAATTAAATTGATGACGTCGCAATATTTCAACGCAATTGATTTAGCTTGAGCACGGAATTAGATTTCTGTTTATTTTCATTCATATTTTACCTGTATCGACGTCATTTTAGTTCTACAATATAAACATAAAATAATCATAGCCAATTATATTGAATACAATATGGATATTGGGAACAATATGAGGATGTTTGGATGTATTGTTGATCGTGTTTCAATATTCGAACGCTTGATAGCTGTCGTAATCGTTGTTTACTAATAATCAATTAATATGTATGGTTTAATGAGTAGAATGTAAAACATAAAGGGTTGACGATTGACTGACTCCGTACGCAGTTGTAATGAGTATACGGTATGACTGCTCTGTTGAGGTCTCGGGTTCGATTCCCGGTTGTGTTCAGTATTAGCCCGGAATCTGGAATTATGGAATTATTTCCGGTATGGCGATAGGCTTGCTCCTTATCACATCATGGAACGGACATAAGCTCAGCGAAATGTGGGTGTAATTGTTACTCACCTGCGTACCCTTTTGGGGATTGGAGACGTGAGTTGAGTGAGGAGAGTGAGGCGTATGTTTGATTCAGTAATAATGAAGATAGAGACTCGTGAACTATGGTATTGATTAACAAACATCCGAATTTACAATTGTTGACCTTAAAGGAAAGGGATGAGCAAAGGGTTGGGAAGGGGAAGGGGATTTGGTCCTTCGGATATCTACTCACCGTACGAAATGCAGCAGCAATCCCCTCTTTTACGTCGATTTTTGTGAGACAGTGGTAACGACCCGGTCGAGTGTCCCGTTGTCCGCCATGCTGCAGACAAAACTGTCAACAGCGTGGCACTACCACTCAAATAAAAAAAAAAGCTGAAAGAAAATCCTAAATACTAATAATGTAGAAAATTATATCAATAGAATATCTTTTACCTAAATCCCATATTAGTGGCAAAAGGGAACAATAAGTCTTGACTGCGTGACAGCAGCGAAAATAGCCGACGTCAAAGCCTCATTAATGTTATACCCAAGGCCTGTAAGGACCTATCACATAACATCTAATAGTAATCTGGATTGTCTATCGGGAATTTTTCTCCTATAATATTTATTACATATACCGTATATAATTTGTTTATGCCCACTTGACAAATTTATATTTATTCATGTATGTACTGATTTTTGGACAGTGTTCAGAATTCTCTTGCTATTTAACTATAACCAACAAATAATAATATAATATAATACCAGCCTAACAGGGCTGTACCATCGAAATAAGATGAAAGAAACGTAACTCAAGCAAAAAAATTACCCCACCAGAACTCTGTACAAGGGGGCGGGACTATAAAAGTCTGTGCAGCTCGTTCATTCATCAATTCATAAAAAATAATTCATGATCTCTAGTTGACACTTAATACGTCTAACTTTTTGCGCGGTGCAGAACGTCGTATCTCGATTTAGAAATTTTATATTTAGACATTATAAACATTATAATTTTATGAAATGTGTTGATTTTGAACGTTCAATAATTTTTGTTGCGTGTATGAGTCTTACGTGTGATTTTACTTTTGCATGTGTAAGTAAGAGGAGCCGTATTTTTGGCAGATTCATATGAGAGTTATCGTTCTAGTTCCACCATGCTGGACTAAGGCGGGTTGGCAGACTTCACACAACTTCGAAATTCTTATGGAGAACTTCTCAGGTATGCAGGTTTCCTCACGATGTTTCCTTCACCATTAAAGCAAGCGATAATTAACAATGAATACATACGTAACTTAGAAAAGTCAGAGGTGCATGCTCTTGGGGTTGGTTTCGAACCTGTGACTCTTCTCGACAGTTGGTACCACTCCCCGCTGAGCTATCGCTGCTATTTTAAATAAATAATTTTCGTTATATAAGTACGTTTGTATACAAACATTATAAAGTAATATTATATTAACTGGTTACTGCAGTGGGTGTACTAGTTACACCTCTGCCTACCCCTTCGGGATTACAGGTGTGAGTGCGTATGTATGGATGTAACTGCTTACAAGACAAATAAAAAAATGGGAATCTAAACACCATGAATATGAAGAAAAGTTTAAATGAAAATGAAAAAATATTTATTTCGTTACCATAAGTACATCAAAACAAATAAGATAAAGGTCTCCTAGTAAGTATGAAAATACTTGTAGTAGAAGACCTCGCTCTTCCGTAGGTTATATCAAAATATTAATATTATAATGAATAAATAACAGTCGTACTCAAAGAGATCATTTAACTTTTAGTATCAATTCATCATGTCATAGTAATCAGAGAAACGCAACGCAGAGCCAGTTAATGCTGCAGATAATGCCTCCGTTACTGAGCACAGAAAAATCTTGATTGACGTATCAGTGAAATAATAGAATTCTTAGAAATGGCTTACTGACAATAAAAGTTAATTGTCGTCTCGTGGTATAAGCAGTAAATGTTATTATTAAAAACAAAGTATTGTGAGAGTCAATTTAAAGTAACATTTGATTTAAAATATGTAATTTCTATTAATGCAATAGAATGAGTACAGTCATATTAAACGTTTTCATAGAATCTGTACAATATTTCTTGACAAAAGAGGAGGCACCCTGTGGAGATACCTCAAACGGAACCACTAAAAGCTAGCTATTACGATTTGTCTTTTCTAAATAAACTTTGTTATGGTCTGGAAAAATTTCAGTGTGTTTTCATAACCAATGTTGGCTTGAATGCGTGTTATAAAATTATTGTTATATGAAATATAAATAACTGCCATATTCGTAAACTTTATTCTTTTGAACTGATTCCAAAAAAGGTGGAGGTTCTCAATTAGGTTGCTTTATTTATATATGTACATCGATGTCTTTGCCAATTGTAGACCGAATATGAAGGTAAAAAAACATATTTGATTAGAATTTGGCTGCGATGTTGTCCCATATTATTTAGGCGTATATCTGATGATGGAGTTCGGAGTAAAACACGCCTCAACGGATATCAAAACACTTGTCGCGTTTGAGTTATTGTATTGGAATTTACATGAGCTATATGCCCACTACTAAAAATTTAAAAATTAAATAAGTTAAAACACAACTTTAAAACCGATTTCAAAAGCACTGTAATGTCAAAAATATTAATTTGTAGAGTTATACTAGTAGTCGATGCCATTTCAGTTATACTTCACATGGCTTGACTAAAATCTGTTTTTAACAACATTTATTTAATCACAAAATTAATAGATACAAGAATCCTTATTTCACGTGACTTTACATTTTGTATTGTTTGGAAGATACTATACCTCGTACCTTCCAAACGGCTAAAAAAATTTACAAACAAACATACATTCAAGATACGCGCGAAAAACCGTTCCTTGGCAGTCGGGTAAAAAACCATAAAGATGGACATCCAATGGTCCTACCAAGCGTCAGCACCGCTGTCGTCTATCAACGCCATACTGACAGTGCGGCGCCAGTAACGTCCTTCATTAGAGACGCCACCACTGAATAGTCTCCCATCGATCTACATTCATCTTGCATAGTAATACATCACAGACGCGACGTTACTGAGTCATTGAAGTCCGCGTATGACACTTAACGCAACCATTGGAAGTCCAATACGAAAGCATCCACTGTCATCATAAATTAAATCAAGTCACAATAAATGTCACAAACCAGTATTAGGCACGTCCCTACAGTTACGAGACGGTAGCAAACATTATGCAAAGTAGAAAATCCCATTTACCACGTGTTCCGCCGTGTTGCCTCCCCTCCAAAGGCCTGAAACAACGTAATAGAGTTGTTTATGGAAGGGAAGTGAAATCACGCCCCTTCGATACAATCGTTTTCTCTTTATATATTTTTTTCGCACAAAAGTAAAATCGTGTTTGTTTCAAAACTGCAACATACGGCGAATGTTCGCAAACTTTATTATTTCTGAAGCACAGTTTTTAATGTTTCTTCAAAGAAAAAGGCGAGGATATAATTTCTTAACGATCGGTCTGGTGTCAACTTTTGGAAAGTGCTGTCGTCGAGGTTCAAAGGAATCCAGGTACTCCGGCTATTTAAGTTGGAAACTCGTCAATTTAATCGCTGACAAGCTGACGGAAACTTCGATTATTATTACACTAACTTGTAAAAGTTTCCGTTGGGTACGATAGTATCTAATGAGGGTAATTATTGTCATATTAAATCATAATTATTGAGACAAATTGTACTTGTTTAATTATAGGTAATTTAAAGAAGTGATATCATCCATTGACATCCTCCATAGCGCAGCGGGCGAGCGGCTGTTGAACGAGAAGCCGTGGGTTCCATTCTCGCACCGATGATTATGTGACCCATAAATATTTGTTTGGGATCATAAGTCCTTCGTACTTCCTGATACCCACGATACTGGTTAACCCAATGTGGGGTCAGGACTATGTCACAGTATAATCGCAGCAATAAAGTCATTAAGTTCCTTCTAACCCTTGCAGAATGAAGTACATTAAGGACCGATTTTTCAATCAAACTGGACTAAAAATCACTAATATTATATGCTGTAAACAAGTCTAAAGGAACAGGAATAAATCAATTTTAGGTTGAAAAAATTAAAATTGTTCAACTTACGTACATACTTGTTGTTTCGTTATATATTTGGACTGTTTAATTGATTTTAGTAAAGATAGAATCAAATAATATAAAATTACCCAGGTGGCGAAATAAAAAATATTAAAATGTAAATTTATACGAAGGAGTGTTATATTCAATTGAATCTTGCTTTGTCTGGTAGGTAAAATTAATTCAGACATTGAAAAATCGTCCCTAAATGATATCTACAGAAATAAGTTAATAAATCGGAAGATTGCATAAATTTTATACCAATGCTTTACTTCAGATGATGTACAGCTTAACGAGTTTGTTAAACAAGTTTTTTTCAGACGTTCAGAGAATCTGCCTCACAAGCTGTCAACAGCACCCAGGAATAGATTGGTTTTATTTGTAATATCGACCGCTCGGTGGAAAATAATTATGGTAATTAATTGTGGCGAATTAATTAGCTATTTTATTTTCTTGAAAACAAACAATAGAAGAAAAGATATTTAAGAACTGTTTATAATAAAAAAAGGAAATAGCTGTCGGAGATCAATTATGTTTGGAATAACAACAGCGAAGTCTTACACATTGTAAGTAAGTATACTAAATACCCACGTGCTATTAAAACCCCATCAATAAGTTATAAATCTTGTTTTATGTGCTGAAGTTTGAAACCCATTCATTCATGTAATTGTACGCATGTTGTAAATATTTTGAAATTCGTCTTTTAATACTTAAATTCTTCGTAGAATTTTTATTTTAAACAGAAAAACTTACTGAGGGGTCAGGACTACGAGTATGTTTGTCATCGTTAGGTATACCTATTTATTTACTTTTATACAAAAACTTATAAGAGAACAATTAATGAATATTTAAATAAACAATGTGCCAATAGTCGATAAAAAAATTTAAATTTTAAACTCGGAACGTTTAACACCACGAAAACTAAAATGTGATTTGACAATTTTAGACAACAAACGCGGTGATTGTTACGCATTCCATTTGAATGTTTTCAAATTGAACACGTTCCATTTAAGATAAGAATAAAATTATTTTATTTGCAGCTTTAGTTTTGTTAATTTGGCTCTGTTTTAAATTACCATAATGCAATAACGTTTAATATTGCGAATCTATATTAATTTTTAAATAATACGCTTACTGCCGTACTCAGATTGGTCAATTAAGTTTAAGTATTCATTAGCCATTTCCTAGAATTCGATTATTACTTAGAGACATCAGACCTTATTGAGTGGTAGAGCCACGCTGTAAACACTTTTGTCTACAGCATTAATGTGCCGGCTCGTCCGGGTTGTTACCACTGTCTCACAGAAAAGCGGTGTAAAGTAGCAGCTTGCTGCTGCGTTTCGTACGGTGAGTGAGATAACCGGAGGCCTAAACCCCTCCTCTTCCCAATCCCTTAATTATCCCTTTCCTTTAAGGTCGGCAACGCGCCCATAATTCTTTTGGTATTGTGGGCGTATATGGGCGGTGGAGATCACTTACCCTCAGGTGACCCACTTGCTCGTAAGCCACCCTACGCTATAAAAAAAAACTGTTAAGACTATTCGAGATGACACATAAATGTGTTTGGAAATAATGGAAGTCTAAGAAACGAATTAATAATAATGTAACGTTAACTGACGTTTGACTGCAAAGTTACGTCATAAAGTTTGAATAACCAGGTGTACCATAATAAATTTCAGAAAAATAAACAATATCCATCAAACAACCATAAAATTTGCCTGATCTATGTATACAAATAGAAGAAATAATTAATAATAATAATTTTAATATGCAATGTTTTAAAGACGTTTATAGCACTACCTACAAGACATTTAATTAGCGATCGGATCATGATATCATTATCTAACAAATACATTTAACGAATTAACACCCAAATCTAAAATATCTTGATCATCATAAGGCCCTCATAGTCAGTTGCATTCACTGACCGGTAAACGATTACTCCTCTCCACTTACTTACACATGCAAATGTAAAATCACACGTAACACCCAAACACGCAACAAAAATTAATGAACGTTCAAAATCAACTTTATTTCATAAAAGTTAATGTCTAAATATTACATTTCTAGATCGAGATACGACGTTCTACACGTATCAAGTGTCAACTAGAGATTATTATGCACAGACTTTTATAGCCCCGCCCCCTTGCACAGAGTTTTGGTAGGGGTAATTTTTTTGCTTGAGTTACGTTTCTTGTCATCTTATTTCGATGCTCAAAAGTAACTAAACATGAATGTTGTACCAAATGGTTCGCGAGTCAATAAAACTTGATCCTTATTTGTTTTTTGTGCCCGATATCAGTTTGATGAGAACAATAAAAACGTAAGCACCATCATTAAGCTATCGAATGTTATTGCTTTTCTTTATACGTTTCCACATAACTCCATATAAATTGAGTCCCAGATATTTTGTATACAAGAAAAATGAGAGGAAGTATTGACAATATGTCAATTTGGTATCTATGTTTACTTTTTTACATTTGTTTCTGAATAAAAATAATAATACTAGTCCTGTATTATATACGTCCCACTGCTGGGCACGGGCCTCCTCTACTGAATGAGAGGGGTTAGGCCTTAATTCACAACTTAGTCCGTCTTTAGTGATTCTGAATGTTTTTTTTTATTAGCTTGTGTGACAAACGATCAGGTCGCTCGCCTGATGGTAAGTCGGGATTAACTCTCAAACTAGAGCCTTTAGAAATAGGAGGTGGTGGGGGGAGGATACCTGATCATTTTTACTCGACTAGATAGCGTTCACCGTACACGTGGTGAAATAGTTGTAGTGGCTCCTTGAAACCCAGTCGTTTTCCAAGGTCAGCCAATGTATATCCAGTATCTTTAAGCCGGCATAATTCTACTTACCTTCGAGGGACGCAATGTCTCTTGACAGTCGACGTTATATATGCATTATACTTTACTTACTTTATAACAGGTTCATAACAGTCATTTTGCCGTACCAGGGTAAAAAACAATATTACAACTAGTTATACAAACGTTTTTTCATTAGCTTGAGTGACAAAACGACCAGGATCCTGATGGTAAGCGTCACGCCTGCCCATAAACAGAAACTATACCACACAGAGCTCGTCCCCCCCCCCGAGACATAAGATGTTAAGTCTCATAATAGCCAGTAATTTCACTGGCTTCAATGTCCTTCAAACCGGAACACAAAAGTGTTTACACACTGCTGCTTGGCGGCAGAAATAGACAAAGCAGTGATACCAACCCGGAAGGCCTCTCGCATACGAGGGACCTACCACCTTGGAAGACCTTTTGTATGTCCATTCGCATACCAATTGAGATCTATTTCCTTCAACACTCCGTTGAATATTGCGTTAATGATTACAAATACCGCGGAAATGAATATGTTCTGGCCCTTACGACACACAATGAGTTAGCAATGTCAGAGATAATATATTTTTTAGCCCAGCGATCTTATTGCGCCACGTCATGCGACTATGTATTGTCTCAGAGATTAATTACACAGAATGAGTGAAAAAAGTTTGAGCTATTGTAATACCTAAATTCAGTTGAGATTAGGGAGTTTAATCTTCCAGAAGAACGCACATTAATTGATGTGCGATAAATTTTGTATGTACGAAAGTCTACCAATCGGCATTAGGGCATCGTAGTGAATTAAGGCCTAATCCTTTTTATTCGTATAGGAGGCCCGTATTTAGCAATGGAACGTGTTTAAATACAGGGCTAGTATTTTTATTAAATATTTGGCGCTCACCATCCGTTGCCGCGGCACGCTCGCTTCACTCGTTCGGCTTGCTCATACTATTGATACGGTCCTAGCCTAAGCTAGTTCTTTCTGTCTAGCGTTATTTTTTTTATTGCCTAGATAGGCAGACGAGCAGACGGCCCACCTGATGGTAAGTGGTTACCGCCGCCCATGGACCTCAGTAATGTCAGAGCACAGCCAAGTCGCTGCCTACCGTTAAAACCGATTTACCGTTATCCCGGCTTAAAGCCAATATCCGCCTTCCACCATGATTTGATTATGCGTATAATGAGTGCAAGGCTGGAATTATTATTAGCAATTATGGGTCTGCTTATAAGACATGAAATCGTTCCCAATTCCAGGAGGACTAACATAAGCCTACGAGATATCTCGTGCGCGAGTGAGAAAACTAGCGACGTTAAATATCTCTGTTAAAAGTGCCAATATCTATATAAAATATGAGTAAAATATATTTTCTCTATTTTATCTCTTCTTTTGACGTAACGAGTCGAGTTTTATGTTCAACCATCTAGCTTCGATAGAAAAAAAGAGATAACCAGTTCCAACTGGTTATATCATGACATAGTCACCAAACATATGCGGATCAAATAAATGACATTCTCCGAAAAGGGCACGTCACGAGTACCCTCAACCGACGAAAATGTATGAGAAGATGTATGAATGTGGAAGAGGCGAAAGAGGTGTGTCAGGATCGTAGCTTGTGGTACTCAATAGTCTGTGCCTACCCCCATGGGACATAGGCGTGAGTGTGTATGTACGAGTCATCAAAATTTTCTCGAGGCGTATATGTTAAGCCCGCTGGCCTGGTAATTTAAATGTAGGCAGTGTGATAAAAGCTGATAATTAAATGGTCTACGCTCAAAGATTATATCAAGATACATGTAATTATTTCAAGATTGAGTACCCAGTCGTGTCTACGTTCTTGTAATATATTGTTATTATGCACATATTGATGGCTAATGGATACACGCATTGTATGGATGCTTCAGATTAAATTACACTCTGTTCTTGAGCTTATTGAAAGCTTTAAGTTATCAATGGAAGTTGTTTTAATGAAAGGTATTTAATTTCATGACGTTGACTATTATTGATTTAGGGAGGTAAAGTGTAACCGTCGAGCTAAAACAATCGTGATACATTAATTGCACCTCTGCCTACCGCTTCGAAAATACGGGCGTGGGCTTATGTATGTAAATATGTAGTTAACTTAAAATTCCACTTTTGCGATGAATGTTAAAAACCAGCATGATAGATCTTGTAATTTACACACGTCGAGTAATTTCGCTGAGCCTAATGGACAAAAAATTCACGCGCTTGTCTGCTATTGAACAAAAAATGGTTTGACATTATTCTGACACAGATCAGACGAAATGTGTGACACAGAGAACCCTAATCGGGCGCTTATGTGGGTAAAACCAACCGCCTTTTTGCCCTCGACTTACAAAAACAATCTTAACTAAAAATTGTTTTAGTTAGATGTAGTATTAGTATTTTAGCCGACGACAAAAGAGGTTTTGTCTTTATTTATTTAATAGGCCCAAAGTTGGTCGCATTTAATTGTGAAGGAATAATATCACCCGTTACGGAATGATTCGGGGATGAAAATCTACAACTTAAAAATTGAGGTAACGATTTTGATGACTATTCCACTAAAATAAACACATTTTGTGAAAAAACCGACTCAAAAATCTTAAAAGCCATTAACCAATATTGTGTAGGTGTTATTAATCATTGAAAAATAAACTGCAATCGCATCGTCAAAAAATGAGTTAATTTAATTTTCAGCTTGTTAGCTTTTGAAATTAACATCAATAAAATGCCTTGTATAAGTCCCTTTGTTCGATTATTTGGCAATGAATCTCGTTAGGATTCTAAATCAATAATTTCGTCTACAGGTCCCATTACTATCAATGGGCTTAAGTACTTTTATTAAGTTATAAGTATTTCGGATATTTTTCTTTTATAATATTTATCAGATATTTTATATATTATGTAAGTAGGTCCCTTGTATGCAAGATGCCGTCTGTTTTGGTGCCACCATTTTGTCTATTTCTGCCGCCAAGCAGCAGCGTGCAAGTTTGTTTCGGTTTGAAGGACATTGAAACCAGTGCAATTACTGGCTATTATGAGACTTATAAATCCATGTTTCAGGGGAACGATTGCAGTCCAATACCATGCAGTGCTTTGTAATTCAAGGTTCTTTGTGGTATTGCGTCTATTTATGGGCAGGCGTGGCGCTTACTATCAGGCGAGCAACCTACTCGTTTCGCCATTCATTCATTCATTTAATAAATAAGGTATTGTCTAGTTATTACTTTGCAACTTCATTAATTGTTTTTTTTACGCAATTTATCACATAAAGCGAATATTTTATAATAATCCAAGTATAAATATTGCTGAAACAGCTGAACAATCAACGTTATGTATGTTGAAAAACCATGTCACGTAATACAAGAAATAATAATAATGTCATGTCTATATGTGGCATTAAGAAACTGCTTACCATCTGTGAGGCATATACCGTACAACATGGATTAAAATATAATCCACTTAAAAGTGAAGTCATGGTCTTTGAGGCCAGAGGAAACAGTACAGGAAACGTGTTTCCCAACATTACGCTTAATGGTACAGATTTGCGTAGGGTATCTAAATTTAAGTACTTAGGACATATGCTGACCTCTGACCTCAAGGACAATGATGACATCGAGAGGGAACGGAGGGCGCTGGCAGTGCGGGCGAACATGATAGCTCGCAGGTTTGCACGTTGTTTGACAGAAGTCAAAATTACACTTTTTAGGTCTTATTGTACGTGCTTCTACACTTGCAGCCTGCGGGTTGACTATACTCAAAAGTCTTACAGTGCCCTCCGAGTCCAACTTAATAATGCGTTCAGGGTGCTGATGGGGCTGCGGCGATTCTGTAGTGCATCAGGGATGTTTGCTGAACATCGCGTAGACTGCTGGTATGCTACGATGCTTAAAAGATGTGCATCCCTGGTGCGCAGAGTACGTGGCAGCGCCAACAGCATCCTTAGCATGATCGCCAGTCGGCTGGACTGTAGTTACATCAATCACTGCTGCGCCATTTCTCATGGAATGACACAGTAGTGAGTGATGAATTTGATATGTTTATGTTTTTGTTGTGAGAAGTTTATACATATTATTAACACTAGTCTGTAAGAACATTGTTACTAAAAAAATGGACACCTTGGTCTGAAATAAAGTCTTTATTATTATTAATACAAGTAGGCGTTAAAATTCAGTCAATTATTACGGCTTAGAAATAAAATACACGGATCAGTTTGTAAAAAGCTATGCATGGTCATACATTTATCGCTTAATTTGTAATAAATATTTACCTAAAAAATACTTATTATGAATTATTATTGTTTCGCCAACATTTTAGGCCCAGAACCAACCTCATCTGCGCGTGGTACACTCTGGTCAATCACGGACGAGGTTACGGCGACACTCGGTTACTGTTGCGGATCAGACAGCGGGTCGCCCCATGTCATACCAAGTCCACCGTCAAATCATGATGGGAAGACCTTGGCGTTAAGCAAGAATAACGCGCGGCAGAAAGATAAAATTTGCAACGCATGATATCCGAAATACCTTAACCACACTGAAAAAAATTGGCAGTTGTAGAGACTGCCGATAGAAGTGAAAACTTAGAACTTTTAGTATTAAAATTTGTAATTTCATAATGTTTGAATTAAAATTATCAACATCAATCTGGTTTTCACATCTATTAACACTCCGAGCAACAATTATATGAATGTTTATATGGTTTTTTAGTACTCACTATTGTACTGCACAATGATTCTACAATTAAACGATTCACATAATAATCAAACAAAAACACTATTTCAACAATACACAGTATATACACATTGAACTTTTCACTAAATCCATTCAATTTCACTTATAAGATATACACAGCACTAATGTTGCACAATACGTCAGCTTATAGCTACAGATATACTGCTATAAGCAGATTTCACCCATCCAACAAAGTGTCTAACGCGCACAGCACACGGCCGCTGCGCGTCATGAGCATGTCGGTGACGCGAACCCATAAGATTTTACCCTACCAAAAAGTGCCCAACGCGGCTAAGGAAGATTTCACTTCAAAAAAGACAATTCTCTTATTACGCAGTAACACTAAACGAAAGCGGTTCGTGATGACCGAGTCGACTTTGATCGATGCGCCACAAGTTTCACAAACCGTAACACCTGTAATGGGAGTCCATGCGTTTGATGGATGGCTTCCTGCAATCAAACCCAAGAGGCTATCATCGCGTTTTTAGGAAAAATAATCGTCGCTTTGCATATTAAGGCTTTTATCCCTTTCGCATGATTATTACTTTTATAAAAAATTACTAGTCATGACTTTTAGATATTAACTACGGCTGACGATAGAATGGAGATTGATGACTTAGCGGAACTCCAAGTAAGGTAAATATTGAAAATATGGGCTACCAAGGCTGGCTATATTTTTTGCTACAGGGAATATCCATCTTACGGATACATTCCCAATCCCAGGGGTGGAGGGAAAGTTATGCCGGACCGACGTTCCTGTTGATAAGCATCTCACCTACGCGCAAACAGAAGCAACAACAATTAGAATATCGAATTATGAAGTACTGCATGGCACTAGACTGCGCTCGTCACCCCGCGCATGTCCGATACTGGCCAGTAATTTCACTGGCTTCAATGTCCTTCAAACCGAAACACAACAGTGATTACACACTGCGGCTTGGGAACTTTTCTGTGCATCCAGCGACAGGACTCTCTCTTCTCTCTTCCACCTAACATTATCCCACACGCAATACGGTCAGCGCTTATTAAAATATGTTACAGAAAGATGGGCTTTGGATTTGGCTTGTAGTTTTACGATACGATCGGTATGCCTGACGTCAAGCCCTCTGGGCAGAATACACCCACACCCGAAACAAATAGTCATAGATCACACAAACAATCGAACCCGTGGTCTCTCGCCCACTGCGCCACGTAGGCTATCAGGACTATCAAATCTAAATTTGGGGCTAGCTAGTTATATTCGCTCACATCAGCAAAAAACTTAATCATAAATCAATCGTAGAACTGCAAGCTTCGCCGTCGAGGGATACGTCGTGGAGGCCGTCATAATCATCACCTACCCAGACGGCCTCTAGCATACGAGGGACCTACCACCTAGCTTACCTATTCACATCCTAGTGGCTGCTAGATGAGTGCCCTAATTAATTTTCGCCGATGTTCTGAATAAAAACAAAAAGGTCAGCAACGGGTCCATGCTCCTTCTGGTATTGAAGATGTTCATCAGAAATGGAAGACTTAACATCAGGTGACCCACCTGCTCGTTTGCCGGTCTCTGCTATGAATAAACGACTTTAATTTATTTTTTTATAAGAAATCTCAATCTTCTATGATTCAACTGTGCTCCAGAACTTATTATGAACTGCGATCAATTTACAAATACGAATCACCTCAAACTATTCTTAAGATTACACGATGAAGTTTTACACGATGGAGCTGAATTTAAATTGAATTTAGAAGTATTTCGCTTCAGCAGTCCTTGTAAATGCAAAATTTCTTTAAAAATCAATAAACCTTAGCTCCATTCACTCTAGAACCACACTTAAATATCTAGACTAAATGGAAGCAGTCGCGTCTAAACTTTTCTGTTGGAAAATCTTACACGACACCGACCAGTGTAAGTATTTAATCCAATTTCTGGAAAAGTTGGTGCAATTTTAAGATGTTTTTTTCGCTCCACGTCTTTTCTAAGTGTATCTTGTAGATTGTATCGCGGTCTGTTTGCCTCTCATTATTTCGTTGAGTCTTGTCTATATACCTAGTTTGAAAACGAATCTTTTTTATTTTCTTGTGAACTTTACTCATCTCCGTCCCAGTTTTTCAGTACTAGATCATAATCTCGGGTCTGTGGAGGAGTGTGATTGGTGTTTTTTACTAATGAGACTTTCTTGAAGAACTTGAATTATCAGTACCTAGTGCGAGTTTTACGATCGCTGTCATTTCAATACGTCTCAAAATACAATTTGCTAGAGGCAATGTTAGCATCTGCATAGTATATTTTCGAGAATACGGACGACGTCACAGGTATTGTAAAACTCACATGAATGGCACTGGAAATAGGTAATAATAATAATTGTTTTTATTGATCAATATAAACCAGTATATAGATAACATATATGATACATTGCTCACAAATCTGATGACGCGAAAAACGAGACCAAAAAGTTAAAAAAATAACCAGTTCATTTACTAAGTGGTAGGTATCTCGTATGTAATAGTCCTTTTGGGTATATACCCAATTATACATTGTATTTGTACCCAATTGTATATACGAGTATATATGTACATACATACCACCATCCTTTTCTATTTCTTCCGGCAATCAGCGGTGTGTAAGAAATATTATGTTCCGGTTTGAAGGACATTGAATCTAGTGAAATTACTGGGTATTATGATATTTAACATATAATGTTTCGGGATAATGAACACAATTGCAATGTCATGCAGTACTTTGCGATTTAAAGTTCTAAATGGTGTTGCTAGTGTTCATGGGTGGGCTAGGCGTTGCGCTTTGAAAGCGGTAGTCTCCTTTTGTAAGACTGTTATGGTTAGGAAGGAGGCTACGGAGCGGGTTCGGGAGAGGGCTAACCCTGCTCAGAGACGTAGACGCCAAGGCGATGCCAGAAATCACCTCGGTTTCTCTGCTTAGAGGCAAGATATATTTGCTGGAGGAGTTAACACGCACCCCCCCCTCGGCGTGCTATTACAGCGTTGCATTGAAAGGGTTTCGGCGTGTTTCTGTTGGAGGTCCCGAGACCCTTTAATAGTGCAGATGGCGAGAACCATGGGGTTTTTAGCCGATAAAAATCCGGCATACCCCGTCTATATTTTTTTAAGGTGTCCGGGAATCCAAGAGGATTTTCCCCATGTAAAAATGTGTGGCAATTTACATCAGGCGACCCACCTGCTCGTATCGTCATCTAATAATATAAAACAATCTATTGTATAATAAAACCCATTTGTTTTAAACTTTTTCTTGGTGTAAAATCCAATAAGGTCATCCAAAAAAATTTAATTATAAAAGCTTTATAAAAGATATATGACGCAAAAAATCCATCGGTCTAAGCCTAAAAACTAATCCGGACCCGTCATATTTCTTGTTGGTATTTTCAGCAGACGTTCAAAAGGCAACGGCACAAAACCAACGTTTTAGAACATCAATCAAAGTTTCATTCTCAGTGTGTCAGTAACAGATTTTTCTTTACAAACTTAATTAAACACGCTATGCTCAAAACTGTACAAATTATTTCCAGCTCCAACGAAATTGGTTGAACAATAGAGTAATCAACCTAATAGTTTTCGCAATAGTACTCGTAATAAAAGACTCGAGAACACCAACTCAGTGTTTAGAATTATTATGTTATATATGAAAGACAATTTTTAACTGTCATAATAAAATTAAGTTATTTGATGCAAGAAAAATCAATTATTGATAAATAATCATAATACAAAATAATTTATTAGCAAGACTATATGTACAATTGGTTAGTACGAAATTAATATCAACTAGTAGGTTATGTTAAAAGGTTTAGGGAGACCACCAACATCTTAGGCCTAAAGCCAACCCCACCTGCACGTGGTACACTCTGCTCATTAACGGACGAAGCAATGGCGAAACTTGGTTTCCGTTGCGGGTTGTGGGAGTCAGACAACAGGTCGCCCCATATAATACCAAATACCGTCAAATCATGATGGAAAGGCGGACCCTGGCATTATGTTGGGATAACGCCAGGCAGAAAGAAGTAGGATAGTTTAGAACCGTGTCAATACATGCACGAGCTGAATGAATGAAGCAAGGGTGCCGCGGCAGCGGCCGGTGGTCGCCAAAGGAAAAATTACTCACGATTTGCCTCTTTGTTGACAATATTAAAATATGATAATGTTATTATATTATATTTACCAGCCCTGTCTTATACACGTCCCACTGTTGGACATGGGCCTCCTCTACTGAATGAGAGGGGTTAGGCCTTAGTCCACCACGCTGGCCTAATGCGGATTGGCAGATTCGTAACGCGTACACATTACAACTGTCCATCAAGCCATAAAAAAAAAACCGGCCGAGAATTTATGTATAGAGCCGCTATAAAATCTTGATAACGAAAATCTATAGTAAAGGAAAATACTCTGGTCTGAATTATCAATGAGCATTTTCTTATTCAGGAAAACATGATAAATGAGCATTCCCCGCTCTAATTGTAGCACATTCACATTGAAAGGTTTATCAATAAAATATACTTCAATACTATACAATAATATACATTTCAGAGACAAACCCCATTTGACAGCTGCGCTGGCTACAATGGCCACCGTAAGCTGGGAACGGCCGCGTCGCATGACTTGACATATTTTTATCGGATTCCTCTCGTGAGCAAAAGTCTACCTACACCAAGTTTGTATACTCGTATCAGATTTTGGAACCAGGTTATTATTTGCTTTGTGTGTCTATGACATCGTAGCGTCTAGACTAATGAACCGATTTACATACAGACATAGACTCATGTCTGTTTCCTATAGGGTTAGGCAGAGATAACGGATTTCCATTTACTACGTTCCTTGCACGCCTCTTTGGCCTCCTTCACTCTCATGAACCGATTTGTATGCGGTTTTTCATTTGAAAGGTAATTTTATCGAGATGGTTCTTAACTATGTTTTAAGAAAATCTGTTTAGCCGTTTAAAAGTTACGTTACTTTTTTCTGATTGTTGTAGAGAGTTTTTAACGGGTGGGTATTTTGTTCGATAGAGTTTCGCTGAGATCTCATGTACATTTGGTTAAGATTTGATAACAGAGTACGGAGTAAAAAACACATACTCGTCGAGATGACATATTATTATATTGGAATTTACATATATAGTATACTTACCACAAAACATTGAATAATAAAGTAATTTTAACTTTAAAAAATAACTCTGGAGAAATAGCTTCTTTTTGGTGTCGGCGCAATTTCAGTTGACCGGCAGCGATATTGGGATGGTTCCTAACTATACTATACTACTACACTATGTATTGCTATAATGGAGTAGTAAAATGCACGGGGGTCAAACCGCGAGTATTTATAACACGAATCAAGAATGAGATTCCATTATTATCTATACTTTTCAAATGATCTATAAATAACCTTTATGTTACATTTGCGAATTTCACCAAGAATATAAAAATTTAAATATATAAAGTAAATTATAGCTATTAGTTACAATGTAAATAGACTACCTTGAAATGCAACTCGTGCAAAAGACGCTCAACGCCCTCGGCGTTTCTTTAACTTCAGATGAACTTTTCTCTCGTAATTTCACAAAATTTTCACTTAAACGATTACACAGCACAAGCTACTTAGAATGCCAAAAGTAACAGATAAATTATTTGTTAATAATATTTGTTAAAATCTCAAAGCCTCACAGCCTCTGTGGCGGAGTGGGCGAGCAACCAGCTGTGAAGCGAGAAGCCGCCTGTCGGACTTCAACCTCTGTGGGGAAAAAACATGCAGACCAAAAACAAATACTCGTGGATCACACGAACGTTTTGTCTCGGTGCGGAAATTGAACCCGCCGGCTTCTTTCACAGCCGGCTACTAGCCCGCTGCGCCATGGAGGTTGTTATTTTTTTGTTTGAGTGATTCTTGCAGCATAAAATCCCTCGCTGACTTTCAAAATTTATTTCTCGTAGTTGATAGACATTTACAAAAAATATTTGATTGAATCCCAGACAAAGGTATGTAAGCATTGATAAAAAATTAAGGTCTTTACTTTATTCAATATTCACTTACTCACGTGTTTTCAGTTAGTGGGCATCTAACAAAAAGCACGATTGCCAAACAATGCTCTGCCAGAGCCAATTTGAATACGGGATCATTGGCGCCTCTTGCAAAGATCTTAAATCGAAGTGCTCGTGGAATTTATAGCGCTGTTTGAATGAAAAAAAACAAAGATAAAAACACAGTGACACAAAGTTCATGAGTCAAATAAACCTGACTTGATTTTTTTGTCAGTCATATTATTATAATGTATGTTTTTCGTTTCTAAAAACATTATTCTGTCTGCATTGTGGTTCGGCCGTATGACGAAAAGCTCACGTCGTACTTATCATATGAAGCGACGAGAATTGCGTTGTGTTGCGATTCTTCCCGATAGCTCTTCGGGGACAAGCGCTTTATTATGTTACAGTAGGTACTTTATATAAAATTATAGCTGAAATAAAAACAAATATTAGTTAAATTCATAATAAAGTCAAGATATTGACATCTCAGGCGATCTTGAATAATTCCTTTAACTTAACGACTCTGTGCAAACCGTGATATCTTTTTACAACTCGAAAGAGCAATATGTTACGCTTTATTTACTGCGGGTGATAAATTTACTTTTATGACTGTCTTATTTTCACAAGAAAGGTGGGAGCGTGTCGGTATCATTGGAATTTTCCCGTTTTTTTTTATGTCAACGTCTGTCCCCTCAATAAACAATTTTATTGGTATTTCGCGGGCTGAGCTAACGTTGTGCCGTCAAAAATCTCTGTACGATTTATGTCTATTAAATAATTCTGAGTGTTATGTGGTTTTGTTCTACGGAATTGCTCATATTATGCTGTTTTAAACCGCCTTATTGGCTTCATTTTATTCAATGGTTCAATATATATGGCTTGCGGGCCGGGCCTTGCGGATTCATCGGCTGAAAAGTATTTTCTGGGGTAACCCTCTTTCTCCCCTGCGGTGTTAAATTAAAAAAAACCAGCCAAGTGCGAGTCAAACTTGCGCATCGAGGTTTCCGTACTCACGTACTTATATTTTTACTATTTGTTACTTTATTTTAATTTTCACATATTCTGTGAACATTTCAGTCTGCAGCTACGAGTATTTACCTATTAAGCATGGTTCAAAAGATAGGGCTTTAAAGGTAGGATAGATAGACAGAGAGATGGGCAAAGGCTTTACAGTACGGAACTCTATAAATGCTGTTATATGTTTTATATTGTGTTGAAAACTATAAATACCACTACAAGTTTTGACCAGAAAAAAAATATTTTTTCAAAACTTTTTCACCACTTTGGGGATGAAATACGGAAAATCCTTTCATACGCAGGTTGAAATTTAGACATGGGTGAGATACTAAAAATCAGCACTTCAGGTCAAGCGGTCTGATCAAGGCGTCGCGTTGGTGAGATTTTTTTTATGTGTGTTTAAGCGATGCGGCGCTTGTTTTTATTCATGTTTATTTTTGTTAACAACAAATCTATTTTTTTCATAATGTATTTTTAAATTATTAAATTACGACATAATTCCTCCTGATATTTTTATTAGTATTTCCTTTTTATTAGTACTGCACTTGAAAGATTGGAAGAGTATAACTTTCATTAATATAATTAAATATACTGTCCTACGTGAATTAAGCTATGTTAATGCCAATTAATAATACCGACGCTGGTTAATTCGTTAGTTTAAGGTAAACCTGGGTAATATCCTGGATAATAAAAAAGAACCCGGTCAAATGTGAGTCGGACTCGCGCATCGAGAGTACCGTCCTCACACCCTTAAACTATATACATACACAAGTACAGTAGAATTATATATATAAAGATATACAAATGAACTACATATATAGGATTAAAGGGATTCGTTAACCGATCTTTTGAGATTTGTTAATCTACAACCTATATTCTTGAAAATAAGAATATAATATGACTAACTAAATACTACTAGAGCACTAAAGCGATTGTAACCTAATTACGTACGGCTGCAACCAAGGATACAAGAAACACGAAAATGATTATAGATAAACTTTAGTTAATTAATAAATATCCGGTGCATTACTTGTGTTTGCCTGTAACTGGGTAGTATGTTATATGTGTTTGTTACATTATAAGTTTTATATGTACACCTATTGGCGATCCAAAAAAAATAAAAAATAAAATAAATAAATAAACTATTTACCTATTTAAACCCATTTTAATTATTTCAATTTTAAAGTGTAATAATTGTTCGAAGTGAGAAACAAGAGGGAATTTACGACCGCACTGGCGGTTGACGAATCAATGGCTCCTACGGTGGCCTTGTTCCCCGTAACACTTGCGGTATGTCCAGATGTCTGTTGCGAAGCCCTCGCAGGTGTTGTTGATATGTATCATGTATTCCAATACCATTTGGTTTCCTAACAACCTAGGTACCTAAGTTACAAACGTTTTAGTTACATCGTCAGTGTTGCCAAACCGCATAGCATGGGGTAGGTGGGTCACCCCACGCTAAATCAGCTCGTAAAACAGGCCGATCGTGAAGCCATGAAAACATTAGCATATTATTGGAATACACTGGAATTTGCATCACAAACGATATTGATAGTCGATCACAAAACAAACGTAAACCAAATGAAAACGTCAAGGTTAAGTGTTGACAGTCCGGCGATGGCTTTCTGTCTGGAAATTTGGCCAAATGTGGCCAACAGCTATTTGAAAGCATGAATTGCTTTGTCTGTGAAACACTAGATTTTTGATTAAAATGCAAAACCCAAAAAGTGCATGAATGTTTGTTTAGATACTAGAGGTCACTCACGTATTGACGAAATTCAACCTCTTTATTCATTTCACATTCAGACATCATACTCGTACTAATATTATAAATGTGAATGTAAGTTTGTTACGCTTTCACGCGAAAACTACTTAACCGATCATCATAAAACTTTGTGCACATATTCTTGGAGGTAGGTATAAGAAGTAACATAGGATACTATTTATGAAAAAAAATCTATTTGGTTGTTTCGCTTTCACGCCTAAATCACTAAACCGATTTTGATGAATTTTGATGTAGAGATAGATGGGATCCTGGAGACGGTTATAGGCTACGATTTATTTCGGAAAGTCTATTCACGCGGGCGGAGCCGCGGGCAAAAGCTAGTTGACAATAAAAACGTAGACAATTAATGTTTTATTTTATTTAATTCAATGTATTTTTTATAAATATTATAAATAAATAGCTTTCTACACTTCTCCTCCACATAAACTTTAACTACGTCAAATGTCACACTACTCTGTGCGCCAATATTGCATACAATACAAAAATGTTAATATTAATCGTGATAAACTTTTAGTCTGCTCTGAATCATCATAATTAAATTATTTTTTAACTTATTATCTACATAACTTATTTTGTTAATTTCTTTCTGTACTTAAAAAATGGACATTAAACAGACACAATAATGACTGGTAATCACTTATCACAATTGGTGTTTATAGGTTGTTGTTGCGTTTCGTACGGTAAATGAGATATCCGGAGGCCCAAATCCCTTCCCAAACTCTTAACTATCGCTTTCCTTTTAGGTCGGCAACGGGTCCATGATTCTTCTGGTATTGTAGGCATTCATGGACGGGGGAACATTTACCATGACGTGATCCACTTGCTCGTTTGCTGACCTAATAAAAAAAAATAAAAATAGGTAAGGCCAATTTTTTTTTGCACAAGCTGGCAAACGTGCAAATGGGTCAGTGAACTCCATCGTCCATGAACATTCACAGTATGAGAAGAATCATGGGTGCCTTGACCCCCTTAACCTTAAAAGAAAGGCATAGGAGGAGAGGAGGGGCTATGACCTCTATAAATATCATTGACTGTTCTAAACAGGGTCCACTTTCTCGTACCATATAATTGACGGTATTTGGCATTATACGGGCGACCCATCGTCTGACCCCCACAACCCGCAACGGGAACTAAGTTTACCCATTGCTTCGTCCGATATACCAGGTGCAGGTGAGGTTGGCTTTGAACCTAAGATGTTGATGACCCACTTGCGTGCCTCTACCAATGAATGCCACTCACAGCGTGCCCCTACTAATGTAACATATTTACATGAATCAGGTTTATAAAAACTCTCATCATGTTCTAAAAACTTCTTAGTCCAAGTCAAGACCTAGTTATATTTAAGTGCAATATAGTTTATTCAAACATTTTTATATTGAAGTTACCTGCATAGAAACATTTAATGTACAACTTGAATGCACAATAAAAGTAACTCGGTTCTTTACTACTCCTAAGAAAGTTATTTAAATTTAAATTCAATTGCAATCGCTTAAACACAAAACTACGATTTAATATAATAACGTTTTCATATGATGTATGACGATTAAGTTTTATTTTCTGTATCCGATGGCGTACCCTACTAAAGACCTATTTCAGCACTTTCGATAAAATATGATACGTTGAAATATAAAAGTCCAAATTTTCACCGGCAGAAAAATAACTACTTGGTACCTACTTTCAAAAATGGCTATGTTAAATACGATTATTTGTGAAAAAATCAATAAATAATATTTTTTTAATTTCACGTTTTTTATACGGTGATTTATTAGGTTTACGCAAATATTAACTATTTTTATTAAACGGTCTATGTGTCTAGACAGTTTAATAAAAATATCTATGTGTCTATGGCGATGGGCTCGCCCCCATCACATCATGTGACGGAGATACGCTCGGCGAAATGTGGGTGTACTTGTTACACCTCTGCCTACCCCTTCGGGGATAACAGGCGTAAGTGCGTATGTCTATGTGTCTATCTTCACGCCTTAGAAAGGGCTAACAGGGTTTTACATACTTAAACAGCTACTTTTATAACTTCCACACGGGCAAAGCCGCGAAAACTAGTATATAATATTAACATTATTGTTACCGAAGCCATTAATTAAATTTTTCTTCGGTTCGTTTGTCCATTAATAACGAATACACACAAACCCATTAATAACTGCTGTTAAACATAATAAAGTGAATCGATATTACTTAAATGGTGCAATAAATAACAATCGACTGTCGTGCATTATTTTCGGGAAATATGTGTTCTGATATAGACTTAAGAATATGGGAATGGTTATTTCTAATAATATTACTGATATACTAATGTATATCAACTAATGTTGTAACGCGTACACGGTACGACTGCTGTACTGAGGTCTAGGGTTCGATCTCCGGGTCGGGTAAAAGTGATATTGGGTTTTTCACGAAATGCTTAATATCAGGCCATCAGCCCGGAGACTGGAATTGTGCCCGGTTTGGCGATAGACTCGTCCTCTATCACATCATGGGATATAAATAAGCTCGGCTAAATATGGGTGTAGTGTTTACACTTCCGCCCTTCCCCTTCGTAGTGCGAAATTAGTTACATCTTGTCGCGGGGTGACGAGCGCAGTCCAATGCCATGCAGTGCTTTGTAATTCAAAGTTCCGTGGTGTGTTGCTTCTGTTTAAAGGCAGGCGCTTACCACCAGGCGAGCGACCTGCTCGTCTCGTCATTCAAGCTAATAAAAAACATTTTCCTTACCTACGCGCTACGAGTAGAGTTTCTTCTTAAAATAAACATTAGACTTTAAACTCTACACTTGAATGAGAAGAAAAATCACTGTCAAGTTATGTGTGGTTATACACACAAAAAAAGTAATAAATATATAATAAATAAATAAATACACCCAACAGTCACACACATAGTTCTGATCCCACACTAGGTAAACCTGTATCAGGAACTACGAGGGACTTGTGGTCCCACAACACCCAGACCCGAGACAAATTTCAGACAAACATTTGTCTAGGTGCGGGAATCGAACCCACGGCCTCACGTTTCGCAACCCGCTACTTGCCCGCTGCGCCACGGAGGCTGTCGGAGGATATATGTGACGATTGAGAATATCCTCCGTTATTTATGTTGTCGGTTAAAGATAGGAAGAAACCATTGAAATAAAGGGAAACGAAATCTCAGTTCCCCAAAAGCGTATTTCGGACTTCACCCGGGCGTCATAAGTATAATTACGTTCATTTGATACAGTCACAATCATGCTGGCCAGTAATAAAGTGAGGGGCAATGATTTACGCGCGCCACCGATCTCGGTCATTAGTGAACGAATTGATTATGTGAATGTTAAACGTCGCTCATTTATAATTCATTCACTCGTTCACTGCAAACAAAACGGCGCGCAATTAGCTATCAAGACATCGAGACTTGTGTAAATAACAATTGTATTTTGATTTCAACGGTCTTGATTGTAGAAGTGTTTTCTGCTGTGTTTAACAATAAACAAATAGCTTTTAGAACAGATTTTTACTTGGAAATTAGTTTAATTCAAATATATTTGTATAAACTGCCTCGGTGGCGCAGATGTAATGCGTACTGCTGTGCTGAGGTTTCAGGTTCGATCCCCGAACGTTTGTTTCGTTTCTGGGTGTTAAGACCAAGCTCCTCGTAGTTCCTGATACCCACGATACAGATTAACCTAGTGTGGGGTCAGGACTGTGTGTGACTGTTGGATGTATTTATTTATTATTATTTATTTTGTACCGACGTGCACTTTTCCACAATGCTGATCTTTTGCTAGTGAATCCCTGAAACCTATTTCTACCTGACTGGATAGTGACCACAGTACCTATAGTGAAAATCTCGTCATAGCATTTTGAGTCCTTCGAGGTGCTTTCCGGGGTCCGTCAGTGTATATCCAGTAACTTCAGGCCAGACAGCAGGGTCGCAATGTCTATCGACGGTCGGTTGTATTTGGACTGCACTGTACTGTACCTCGAGGTGCATAGTCACATTGCCGTGTCAGGTTAAAAAGTTTCTGCATAGTGAATATAGAAAAAAGTAACTAATAATATTTTTTACAAATAATACCTAACAGCCTCGGTGGCGCAGTTGTAATGCGTACGCGTTACGACTGAGGCTGACGCTGATGTCTCGGGTTCGATCAGGTAAAAGTGGCATTAGGTTTTCTATTACGAAATGCTCAGTTACAGCCCGGAGTCTGGGATTATGCCGGTATGGCGATAGGCTCGCATCATGGGTCGGAGATACGCTTGGCGAAATGTAGGTGTACTGGTTACATCTCTGGTAGACCTTTCGGGAATTACAGGCTTAAGTGTATGTATGTATGTAATACCTAACTAAGAACAATTTTATAACTTTTTTAAACTTAGCGATGAATAACACGGGTATTGTGAAGTTTCTTACGGCACGTTGTGGGAGATTAAATAAAGTTCAACGTTGTTATCTTTGCAATGGATGGCGGCTTCTACTCCACTACTTTTTCTAAGGTTAAATGACATAGCTTTTAATCGCGGCGTCGCCCTCGTAAATCGTTTCAGCCAACTTTAAGAAGCAGGAGGTTCCCAATTCGTCTTTCGTATTTTTTTGGGTTGCTGAAAGTAAACAGTTAAATCAAAATAATATTACTTTTTAGTCTTTTAAGCTAGATTGTAATTTATTATTTTAAGAACCTGAGGTCTCGGGTTCGATCCCCGGGTCGGGTAAAAGTAAGTAAGCAGGGTTTTTCTATTACAAAATGTCCAGTATCAGCCATTAGCATTATCTGGATTACCTAGACCCGCTCCCTGCAGGGGCTTTATTCTCTATGACGTGTGTGGATTCCTAACGCGACCACGTTACATTAATTGACAACCTCCGTGGCGCAGCGGGCGAGTAGGCGGTTGCGAAGCGTGAGGCCGTGGGTTCGATTCCCGCACCTTGACAAATGTTTGTCTGATCCAGAAATATTTGTCTCGGGTCTGGGTGTTGTGGGACCGCAAGTCCCTCGTAGTTCTTGATACCCACGATACAGGTTTACCTAGTGTGGGGTCAGGACTATGTGTGTGACTGTTGGGTGTATTTATTATATTATTATTGAAGAATGCTATTTGGTGCTGATTTCACGCAGTTGGCGTATCGGGGTCGTGCTACAAGTTTAAGGGGAATAAAGCCCTTGATTTCACGCAGTTAACGTAACTCGGGCGCGTTACGAGTTTGTGTGTTCATACAGAATAAGGCCCCAGTTCAGACGTCCATTTGGCAGGATTTATTATTGTCTACATCGGTTTCGATCCATCGGAAACCTATTCGACGTAACGTTAGCTGTTTATTGTATAGGATACCACCATCATTTAACCATCCTATCTGTATTATGTACATATATTCTGTTTAATGTGAGGTTGTCTGTTTTTGTTACACCCTTTGTGTCCCTTGTCGACCTAGAGCTATCGACGTCTGAACACGGTCCCATCCCGTTTTAGTGTGTGCCATCTTCATTTTTCTTTTTTAATGTCATGTTGAGCACGGGTAGTTGATAGTTATTGCTTTTACTTAATTTTGGCGCTGATGTAATTCATGTTTATTTATTAAAAATACCTATTTTATATAAGAAATCACAGACATAGATACATAAGTTCACGCCTGTATTTCTGAAGTTAAAGACTGAAGTGCATCTAGTGTACCTACGGATTGCGAAATCTTAATTGGGTGAGTTTTTTTGCGTTCAGCGTTCTAATCTTGCCCAAGGCCAAGATATTGTGCAAAAGTGACTTAAAATTGTTCTAGAAAAGGCGTTGTCACGGTAGTGCTTGCTTTGGGCTTGACTTACAAGTGCCCCCACTTCCATATCCCCAGATATATTAGAAAATAGGTTATAGGTAGGCATATTATATATATACTATATACTCCATTTCACAAAATGTAAAATACTGTAATGAATGCCTCAGTGGTACAGTTGTAATGCGTACGAGTTACGTCTGAGGCTGACACTGAGGTCACTGGTTCGATCCCCGGGTCAGGTAAACGTGATATTGAGTTTTTCTATTACGAAACGCTTAGTATCAGCCCGGAGTCTGGAATTGTGCCCGGTATGGCGATAGGCTCGCCCCTATCACATCATGGGACGGAGATACGCTCGGTGAAATATAGGTGTACTGGTTACACCTCTGCCTACTCCTTCGGGGATTACAGGCGTGAGTGAGTATGTATATATGTAACATATCTTTGCGGGATCCCAGGAGTTGGCACCGATTCTGCAATAATCACTTGTTGATGTTTCCTTCACCGTTAAAACAAGTGATAATTAACAATTAATACACACGTAACTTTGGTTTTGAACCTGCGACTTTCGTCTCGACAGTCCATACCAGTCCCCGCTAAGCTATCACTGCTATTCCAAGATAGATCCTATGTTTAGCATCAATTCATTTGTATTGCTGAATTTAGACGTGCCTGAACTGTCGGTATCACATATTAATGATAATATCGAGGTCTCAGCGATTAATATCGGAGTAGACAGCAAACAACCTTTGAACAAAAGTGGAACTTTTAATTATTCACCAAATATTTATAATTAATTATACTTTCTAATTTAACACAACGTAAGCTTATGTTAGGATCCTTTAAAATCTCGCCGAGCTTATTTCAGTCCCGTTATGTGATAGATTATGACAGCCTCCGTGGCGCAGTGGGCGAGTAGCCGGCTGCGAAGTGAGAGGGCGTGGGTTCGATTCTCGCACTAAGAAAATGTTTGTGTGATCCACTAATATTTGTTTCGGGTCTGGGTGCTGTGGGACCGCAAGTTCCTCGCAGTGTCTGATACCCACGATACAGGTTTAACTAGTGTGGAGTCGGACTATGTGTGTGACTGTTGGGTGTATTTATTTATTTATTATAGGGTGACCATAGTCAGGTACCTAAAGATACCTATACCAGGTAAAATATTTTACTCCAGGCAACTTAAGCGCCTTTTGTAAAGTTCTTCTACCATCTGCCTTTATCCCACTCGGTCATCGCACATGTTACAGAAAGATTTGTAGTTTCTACGACCGGCCGCCTGCCTGATGTCAACCCTTCTGGGGAGAAAACACACAGACCCGAAACAAATATTTGTGGATCACACATAAACCCATGGCCTCTCGCTTCACAGTCGTCTACTCGTCAACTGCGCCACGGAGGCTGTCTTAGTACTAGTTATTTATATTAAATATATTATTATTGTAATGGCTATTCTATACCTACCTACCTTCTATACCTATTATTCTATGTATGTTCCGAACGTCGTTGGTTCTTTGCGGATTTATAGCATAAGGGCCCAGGATGGCAAATCCAAGACCTGACAGATTTAACACCCTAAGTACACTGCCATTACACTAACGAAGCGTATTTATAATGTAAACATTATAATTTTCACATTAGTGATTATGTTCTACCACACCTTTAAATAAACATTCGCATATTATAGTCACGACATTAGTCAAGTGGCTATTTCGCGTGCATCGCATGTGGTAGGATTATAAAAAATTTGATAACTAAAACGACAGAAAACGCAAGCAGAGTTTGTTTCCAGAATTTGAGCAAATACTTCGATATTCTGCAAATATTTGGCCCCTATCAGGCCGTCGCGTCGCGTTGTTCCCTTGGGATCAGAATATTTGTTTCACACAAATATTTTGTCTCGATGCGGGAATCGAACCTGCGGTTATTCGCCCACTGCGCCACGGAGGCTGAACATAATTTATAAGCATTTTTAAATTAATTTTATTTATTACTTACTTATTCCCCGTCGTATTTGTAAAAGCATTGGATTTAATTTTGCTATCTAATTTAATATATAATTACCAACCGTTCCATCCCGATATAGAAATATAATTTCATCGTCTAACTTTCTATATGCAGTCTCATTATCTTACGAAACGCTTTGCGATATCTACGTCCCCACGGGGAGACAATAAAACTCTTACGTGGCTTGCAAATAGGAATGAGAGCGCCTCAGAGAATTACAATAGGGGTAACCTAAGTATCACCTAACGTTTTATATGCCTTGAAAATCCCTATTAAGAGCAAAGGTCAGATTATTTCAGATAGGCTATTTTGAACGCTGAGTTCTATTTTGAATATATAGTTATAAGTTCGTATGTATAGATTTGTGGGGGAATGGGGTGGTTACCTCACTAAATAATTGTAAGCCTGGCCGGTTTATGTTAAATTGTTTTTTTTCTGTCCCACTGCTGGGGACAGGCCTCCGTTACTGACTAAGGGATTAGAGCACGCTGGCCTTATGCAGGTTGGCAGACTTAACATACCTTCTTCTCAGGTATTTAGGTTTTCTTACAATATTTCCTTTACTTACCGTTAAAGTAAGCGATAATTAACAATGAATACACAGGTAACTTATAAAAGTCAGAAGTGCATGCTCTTGCGGCTGGTTTCGATCCTGCGTTTTCGTTTCGACTGTCCCTCTCACTCGCTGCTGAGCTATCGCTGCTAAATAATTAACTTTTTATATTAAAATACTTTTAAATAAAGTACATTTACATTTTAGGAGAGACAAAAAAATTGAGCTGAAGTAATGCATGTATCGAAAGACGTCACCATATAAATTTAGTGTATAAAAAACAGTAACTAAGTCTATTTTTGCTCTAGATCTGTATCTTGGGTTATTTGGAACATATTACATCATATTTGTCCAGTACTAGAAGCAAAATCTAATAGATCAGAAATTGGTATAAATTAAAGCAAAGGAATAGAAAAATTATTAAAGACTGTTGGATACAAAACAATACTCTTCTAAAAAATATTTTTTGTGCGTTCTGAACAGATTTATATCCATCGATTCGTATCAATGGTCTTCTCAAATAAATACCTACTAAACGAACGCCGAAATAACGTATTAAGTTGCAACCAACATAATATATAACCGTACACAATTTCAACTTAAGTGCTTTTACCGACGACGTGAAAATGTCGCCGACAAAATCCGAGCTTGCACAAAGAATGGAGTCTTTCCGACTCTCAGATACCTATTCAAATAAGGTACCCATAGTAGGTTGAAATGTGCATCGGTGTTAAGGCTTCCATACATGAGGAGCCCAAACTGAACAGTTCTGCGTCAGTGTGGCTTGATCAGTTGCAGAAAGCGGAATGCGGAACGGATTCGTACATTGATTGATGCAGTTGCAGAGTCAGAATCAAGCTCAATGGTGTGCATAGGGAGGCATACGTCCAGCAGTGAACAAATTAAGACTGATGATGATAATAATCGATGTATACAAATACGAAATATCAGCGGTTTATGACAATTAATGAAAGGTATATTCTATTTAAAGATCGATTTGCTAACTATCAATACTGTTTTGACAGACAGATTTTCTATACAAAGTGTTTCAAAAATTTACAACAATTCTGTTGGTAAACAAAGTATTATATGTATGATTAGATTGTCTCATACGCTCCGGCCGGCACCTTGGATGTTACAAAATCCACATAGTACTCTATAAGATATAAATCGAGACTAAACGTAAAACTGATCATGTATAGTCCCCTTTACTTGCGGCTGAGTATGCATTTCTCTAACTGGTGCTGGCGTTGAAATATGTTTCAACTACGAATGAGACTTGGTAAGCGATGAGTAGAAATAAGCAATCTTTGTTTATCACGTACCTGAAGTCAAACGATGTCAGCTAAAATGGAATGCTTCCTAACATAAAATACCTACCTAAACCAAAAAAAAAATAAAACGATATCAAATAAACAAAAGACGACCGATCGCGAATAAATAATACCTAACGGAAAATTGGCAATTTTTTAAAAGACAAGTCATGCTTTTCAAGAATATAGTAAGCGGACAAAAAACAAGCCCACTGAGTTTGTTTCGCCGGGTCTTCTTAAGCTGGGTCGCGTTTGGATCCGGTGGTAGTTTTAAAACAACACTTCGGAGATACACATGGTCCGCATTCAATCTCCCTAAAGTTAACTACAGGACTTTGTATTTCCTAAATTATAAATTATTGAAAATCCGGACCTAAAACAAAACCCCTGAGTTCAAGTAGCTGGATCTTCTCAGAGTTTAGGTCGCGCCGCGTTGAATCCAGTGGTAAATTAAGCCCACTGAGTTTGTTTCGCCGGGTCTTCTCAAGCTGGGTCGTTTTGGATCCGGTGGTAGTTTTAAAACTCGTGCCGTTTTGGTAAATGCAGTGGTCCATACCGACTCAAAATATTTAATAATTAATCATGGACGTTTGCATATTACCAATACTGTTAATAATGTAAAATAAAAAGACAACAAATAAACAATTTAGTGTAATTGCCTAGTGTATTTGACGATGCTATGTATGTTATGTATACATTAGTTGATATGATTTTTATACATAAGTTTCTTTATTTTGTACTGACTTGTCATAAGCGCTATTTTAATTGCCTACATGATTAATAAAACTATTTCATTTCATTTCATGTAAAAACAGCGTCTAGGAAGAAATTAATTGTTCAAATAAAACCAACGTTAAATTATAAAACGAAAACTGCTTTTAACGCAAAAACGGCTATTAGAAAAACTAACTCAGCATTTGAGACGGTTTGGTTATAGGCACACTTTAATAACTTTTGCATGATCGATTAGAAGTTTTTTGTGTTATAGGTAATTTAATAGAAATAACTATAAAATAAAAATAAATTGTTATGACAATTCAAAATTCAGGAATTTACTGGTGTTGGTTTATATAATGGAAAATAATTAGTAGAAACTGTAAAGCCAATAACCAATTGCAAACACGACTTCAACGATGACATGGACTTACAAACTTAACCTAAGCCCTATTATTATTTTATAATAGGACATGATATGATATTATGAAAAAAATATGGTATATTTTACATACATACGCAATCACGCCTGTAATCCCCGAGGGGGTAGGCAGAGGTGTAACCAGTACACCCACATTTCGCCGAGCGTATCTCCGTCCCACAATGTGATAGGGGGCGAGCCTATCGCCATACCGGGCACAAATTCCAGACTCCGGGCTGATACTGAGCATTTCGGAATAGGAAAACCCAATACCACTTTACCCGACCCGGGGATCGAACCCGAGACCTCAGCGTTGGACTCAATCGTAACGCGTACGCATTACAACTGCGCCACCGAGGCAGATGGTATATTTTCCTATGGTTTATATATAAATTACAGGACTTCTAAAGCTTTGTCTATTTATCGCAGATTACCGTATTGATCTATTGCGATTTGGTAGATACGAAGTAGATGAACAGATTTATTACTTAAATTATTTGCCACCATAATGTTCAGTTACAATTTTAAGCTGTTAAATTTGTGACTGACATTTGGTGCTAACACTTAATCGACTATGGGTTATAATATTATGTTTCTCCTAACACTCTTAGCGCGTGATCAGAATTTAAAACCACGTAGCATTAATTTTTTATAAAACATATAGACTATAGAGACATAAAATATTATAATAATATACAACTTTGCCATTTCCATTGTCTTAGTACCGAGTAAGCCAATAATAAATGCAGCGGTTTATTTCTAAATGCATCCCAAAATGTAGAAGTCATGTCACCTTTCCCCGCTCAGGATCGTAAACTTTTTATACGAGGTTTGTGTACCCGTAACTCACTCGATTGGTCTCGACCCGTGCCGGGAAACTAAGCGGGGCTTTAAAACAAAATTTGTTATACGTGAGTCCAACACTCTTTGCAGAAGCGAAGACACGTATCTTGACACTGCTGAGTGCTGAGTCGTAAAATGTTTACTTCATCTTCAAGTTATTCGGCGCGTCAATTAGTGTTTTGGTGCGATTTGTGATAAAGTTATATCATATTTAAGAAAAATGTCTCAATAATTTGAATGACCAAGGATTAAGAAACATTTTAAAGTTTCATTTTGATTTAGGCGCCTTCTAGATCTTCCAGCACTTTAGGGGTTGGAAAACGAAACCTTCTGTGTTCGATTCTCGGCCCTATCTGTTCTGAATAATTGTATTGCCATTTTGAAAATGACTTCAATCCTCAATAGACATAGATGGACACGCTTACAATTAAAGACGTGTATACCCTTAACGAATAATGTGTTGGCGCAAATTGCTTCTCTGTGTGTCAAAGACATAGATATCAGGAGCGAGTGGAGTGGCATAGTCACGCTAAAACAATTTTGTCTACAACATGCAGGCAGGCTCGGCCGGCTCGTTACCAATGTCTCAAAGAAAACTTACGTAAAGTAGCGACTTGCTACTGCGTTTCATACGGTGAGCGAGATATCCGAAGGCCGAAATCCCCCTCTCCTTCCCAATTCCTTAATCATCACTTTCATTTAAAGGAACGCCAGCCAACTCATGATTCTTCTGGTATAATGGGCATTCATGGGCGATGAAGATCACTTACCATCAAGTGACTCACTTGCTCGTTTAGTGCAAATGCTATAAGGAAAAAAGATATCAGGATATGATTTTATATTACAGTATTAAGCTACAGTAAAATAAATCGAAAGTTTGTCAATTCTTAGTCACCCAATCACGTGCCTGGATTTGTTAAAATTAGATCAAATGAAAGTTACAAAGTAATCTTGATCAAATTTTCGCAGAAGTTTTAATATCATCAGGAAAGTCTTGGCATTGGTCAAATATTTGATGATACTTATTGCGATTTGAATTGATGTTTGAATTCTTACTAATAAGCTTCTCAAAGGTTCTCATCATGAAAAAAATTATGTATTTTTATGTACAACTATATACATAGTACCTCCCATAATATTAACAGCCTCCATGGCGCAGTGGGCGAGTAGCCGGCTGCGAAGCGTGAGGCCGTGGATTCGATTCCCGCACCGAGACAAATGTTTGTGTGACCCACAAATATTTGTTTCTGGTCTGGGTGTTGTGGGACCGCAAGTCCCTCGTAGTTCCTGATACCCACGATACAGGTTAACCTAGTGTGGGGTCAGGACTATATGTGTGACTGTTGGGTGTATATATTTATTAAAAAAAGAAAAAAATATCAGACAAATCGAATACATTTATGGTATTTTAATGTATGACGAAGATAATTAAAAACCAACTTAAGCATAACTGACAGCGTAAAAACACTTTCGATACAAATTATTGAATGCATAAAAAATTTATACCTACAACTTCCACTGAAAATTCAATAGAACCCAATAAAATATAATGAACGATTCATTGCCGTAAATAACTTTTTAAATTGACTCCAACGTATTAATAAATGAATACAATAAATTTGGACTGATTTATGTGAATCCGTAAAAAGGTACGAAGTAATTAATTTTTCACAATATGTCGGGAACAAAGGCGGTCACAACAAGGCGGACGAAGCAGATAATCAAAAAGACAGCAACACGATTAATTTAAACCCATATAAATCACAGATATCTCGCGAACTGTAATATAAATAAATGAGTTTAAAAAGTGCGTGCAATTGCGTGGCAAACTCATTTCGAAAGTTTTCATATTTCTTGTTTATATTACTTACACACTTTTTAGGGACATTTACGTGTCTTCATCTATATAGTATGACTTGTTAAATAAGTTTTGCCTTTGTTAGTGTTCAACACAAAGGTTTTTTATATAACTGGAAGAAGAGAGTGATGGTAATACTCACTGGTAATAATGGTGTATTATTCTGTAGCATAGATATCACCACGCTTACGCTCGGAGAAATGTGGGTGTACTGGTTACACCTCTGCCTACCCCTTCTGGGATTACAGGCGTGAGTGCGTATCACATAAATGGAACTATCAGCCAGTGTACAGACGCGTATACAATATAGGCACCACATTGAGCACGGCCCACAATAATCGGACTCAAGGCAAACACTAGCAGATTGCACAAATATTAATCTTACTACCGTTATATTTGGCTCATTCGTTTTGAAAAGACTCGTTGAGCCTCTATAGAATCATGTCGTGCTGGTTTCTTCCTTCAATAGGAACTGGGATAATAATGTCTTGTTAAATTGTGACTAAAAGAAGCGATAGCTCAGCGTTGTACGAACTGCCGAGATGAAAGCTGTAGGTTGGAAAACAGCCCTAAGAGGATGCGCCTCTGACTTTTATAAATTACGTTCTCGTTTGCTTGAACTGTGAAGAAAACACCGTGAGGAAACCTACAACCTGAAAATTTTAAATTACAATTTTAAAGGTATGTGTAATTTACTAACTCGCATTACGCCAGGATGATAGTACATAAGTTGTGAATGGTAGAGCCACGCTTTAGACAGCTTTGTCTACAGCACGAATGGGCCGGAAAACCTATGTAAAATAGCACAAAAAAAACATCTAAAGTCAGAAACATCCAAACACATTTACAATATTATTAGGGTAGGATTTAAACACAGATACCTAGTGGTATCTGGTAGTGCTAGAGTTTCTTCCTCTACTTACTTAACTCACATCAAGAAAATGCTAGCGAATTCAGGATGTATTTTTTCTTATTAACTTTCCAAAGACATCCACGATACAGTACAGCGCCGTCTGTTTCCAACGACGCAATTTTTTAAGGAGAATCGATAGTGGCATTGAATGAAAGAATAAAAGAATAAAAGAATGAAATCGTTTATTGATCATGTAGAGTGTGGACAATTAAAATAGCGCTTATATGACAAGTTAGTACAAAAATGAAAGTTATGGTTTTTTTACAGCATAGATCGGCAAACGAACAAGTGGGTCACCTGATTGTAAGTGATCTCCACCGCCCATGTACGCCCACAATACCAAAAGGATCATGGGCGCGTTGCCGGCAGGAAAGGAATTATTCAGCGATTGGGAAAGGGAGGGGGATTTGGGCCTCCGGATATCTAACTCACCGTATGAACTACTTTACGCCGGTTTTCTGTGAGACAGTGGTAACGACCCGAACGAGCCGGCCCATTCATGCTGTTGACAAAACTGTCTACAGCGTGGCTCTATCACTCAAAAAATATCGTTCTCATATGAGTTCTAGTCATCTTATTTCGATGATTTTACCAGATACACTTCTCTAAAACAAAATACAGTTATTGCGGTAAAACAAATTAAATTCCTTGAATACATTTAAGTTTCCGCTCATAAATATAAAACATTTTGTTTGGAACGGAATCGAAGCATCGATTGAATCAAACTTTAATAAACGGTTAAAACTTATAGATTCAAAACATGTGAATTGTATTTTAAGAATTGTTTTATTAATGTTTGAGGAAAGTCCTAGTTTAATATCCAATAGTACGGCTTGCATAAGAAAATGTCACAGATCTGCACGAACCATCCCAGAAATTACATAACGGAGCAGGCAGTCATTAAAATAAATTGAATTTAAAATCACTTAGGGCGTTATCCAAAAATAATATCGGCCCGATCAGAGCTTGAAACTGTTCGGCATGGCGCGGTACGGTGCGGCGGTTGTATATCTATGACCCTTAAAATTCTATTCCGGTTCGCCACGACCTCTGACACTTTGTAACGATTGTTCATCATCTGTAAAGTGTCCATTCCATATTTCGATATCTGGATTTGCTCAATAGAAATTCTGTCCGATGATAATATTGTGGACTACAGTGACATTAAATTGGTACAAAATAAGCAAAAACACTACTTTACAAAGTCTAAAAACCGATCATATTTAAATCGCTAGTACTCGTACAAAAAAGTGAAACAAAGAACAAATGTAACGTCGAATTTTGACGGTTATATAACTGTAACTTTTATTAGTTACAATTTTATAAAGCACCCGAAGCGCGCCCATGGTATTTTGCCCTTACAATGTGTTCAAAAAGTTGAGGTATTGTGACCACGCGAGCCTTTCATATAGAGTGCAAAAGCTTTTGGCAGATATTCCAATGTGGTAATGTTAAATAAAGTATAACATTTTCGTTAAAGTTTAAAAATTAAACAGGCCTGACCACTGGATGTTGCGCATTCGACTGGCTATTAACTAAGGTTTCATATGAAATATAACTCTGGCGCCCATTTTCCTAATATTGCACTCATTACCCATTCTCTGCATTTTAGTGTCTGCACAAAGTTAAACACGTATCAGATTTCTGTTTTATTTTTGTACTTGCATGAACATTCATTCAATTCTAGGTGGCCATGTTTGTAAGTAGTTATTTTTGGTTATGGGAACTAGCGGTCAAAACTATAGCTATCGATATCAAAACTCAGTAAATAATAAATGTTATTACAATACCGTTACATAATATTTTAGATGTTTATTTAAGACTTTAAATAGTGTCCCTTTTAACATTGCGTGGTTGCCATTCTGTGATAATTGGTGTCCATTTGCTTGCTGTCTTTTGTCAGTGTCCGAAACATCTCTATTTAAATTGTCTTATTTTGTGATTTCTTAAGTTGACGCGAATATTACACATTGAAATAAATCCAATTTATACAGATTTTATCGCGATTTAATTTATTATATCTTCTACTTTTATTCTTAATCTTATTTCTTCTGCTCTTTTGCAGTCATGGCATATCAAAATACTCTTGTATGATTCATAGTTTTTCTTTATATCAAAGGAAATATCTACTTTTGAGTATCTCTAAGGACCCAGTATCTTTTCCAAGCACAAAACACTATTTTCTATATTTCTAGGTCAGTGTTTTATTTAACCTAGCGTAAATTACTTTAAAAACAAGACACATTACCTATATTACTTTGAATCATTTGTCCAATCTCAACTGCATAGGAAATATTATAACATATGCACTTAAAGGTATATTTGTAACTTTTTACGACAAGTAGCGGACAATATGAGCTGAGATTGGCGTCCTATTTTTTATTGCTGTTACAAGAATCGATATATTACCTATTCCAAGATTATAGACGTAAGTGGAATATCGGTTAACTTCTAAATCGATTGTCAGCATGATTTGACAATATCTTTGGACACGCACAAGCCAAATTTATTTTGCTACGTCATGTGGGGTTTGAGTGTGTCAGAAAGTTGTATAAATCAATGTGTAAGTTATAGGAAATATATGCATCCCAACAGCCACACGCATAGTCTTGACCCCACACTAGGTTAACCTGTATCGTGGGTATCGGGCACTACGACTTGCGGTTCCACAACAAAATATAAAAGAAACCCTACTATGAAAACAGAAAACTATTATAACTATTACTATTACTATCAAAATAGTTTCAAATATGTGGCCGCAAGTAATGGGTACGAATAATGTGGGCGAGTAGTGGAAACGTCTTACTATCGCCCTAGCACGTCTGCATCTGGTGGCCACTGCGAATATTAATGTCATGATATAGCCGTGCATTCTTTTTCTGTTATTTGACAATAACCCCTTTCGGCAGACTAATGGCTTATGACATAAAAAATTTTGCTCGTAATTACAAAAGTATTTCGGTAATAGATTTTGGGTTGTGTAACTTATTGATTAATCCCTCTATTCTAAAAAAAAGTAACTGGCGCCGCCGCCGCCGCCGCCGCTGCCAAAGGTTGTCACGCTATCTCCTCCGAAACCGCTGGGGGTATGGGGTCGAGACCGATACCAATCGATGCAGAATAATGTGGAGAAGAAAGTAAGATATGTCTCATATACGTCGGACTTTAAGTTTTTTTTTATTTTATGTTTTGTGGAAAAACATGGTTAGAGCCCCTAGTATAAAAAAAACGAGTCAGCGGACTCTATTCTCGTATTCGAATGACAGGACAGTTATGGAAAATCTAGGTACTATTGACAACTACTCGCAGTGGGGTCGGCGTAACATGCTTGCATGCATGCTAACTAACCATTTGTTTATAACATTGTAGTTTTTACAACCAACCACCTACCTGTCTGATGTCAACCTCTCTGTACTCAATTTTATTCATAATATTTTTAATTTCCGTAAACTCTCTTACAATCTCACATTACAGCATGCATAGTAGCGAAGATAAAATTCGGCTATTTTTGGATGATATATAATTTAACAATAACAGGTCCGCTGGAAATATACGCTAATTGTCAATTGAAAAGGGCCCAACAATTTATAAGATTACTTTTTCCAATCGAGTGTTTTTCCCGTAATCTTATTATTGTATTTTTAATGGTGATTATAATTCTGGCACGTCAAAGCATAGAGGATATAAAATTGCGTTTATTGAATTTGCTAACGAAGGTAGCTGAAGCTCGTCATGCCAGATTGACGAATATTGGATAAGTATTTAATATTTAAGTAACATTATAGAATCGCGTTTCAAAAGTATTTTATAGCTATTTTTTATAGTCTTTTAGTTGCTACAAATTGAAAGAATGACAAAGCAATTGGTGTTTTATGTTGTAAATTCTTCAAAATGTTTCGACGCATTTTATAGCAGTTGAGTCATAACTTTTTACTTTGTGACTGTTTAATGAAAAAAGCACGCGCAAGCCGTATTGAAAAGATTATTAATAAGATTTTTTATTGTTTAATTATGGCTTCGCATTATTTATGTAATGACAAGTAAGTACCAATTTTTTATTAGCTTGAATGACAAGACGAGCAGGTCGCTCGCCTGATGGTAAGCGCCACGCCTGCTCATAAACAGAAGCAACGCCACACAGAACTTTAAATAACAAAGCACTGCATGACACTGGACTGCGCTCGTCACACCGAGACATAAGGTGTTAAGTCTCATAATGCCCAGTAATTTCACTAGCTTCAATGTCCTTCAAACCGGAACACAACAGTGCTTACACACTGTTGCTTGGCGGCAGAAATAGACAAAGCGGTGGTACCAACGCAGCCGGCCTCTCGCAAACGAGGGACCTACCACCTTGTAATATACAATACCATAATAATGTACAATATAATATACCTATATAAAGTATTTTCAAGATTTCACAAGAACGATGAAACACCGGTGTGATTTCAAAGTCTTGTTGGAGTTTTGATGTCAATTCCTTCCAGTACGATGCTTCATAGAAATTTTCTCCAAGCGGAACGAATAACCAAGATCGATCAATCCATCTGGTCAAAAATAACCTCAATTCACCAATTTCAATGATTCCATACACTGTTCATCACAATCAATGTTTGTTACACTTTACACTACTTTTATACAACTTTAAACTAGTTGAATCAATTAAAATAGGAGATCGACCGCACTGTCAGAATTCCTGCCAAAACTCCTATTAGGTACCTAATGTTTTATTTATTTCTGGCGAAGATTTATTGTCGTTGTCTCCCTTCCAGCCGATTTCTTCAAGAAGGGCATCGATAAATTGCCTCTGCGCTGGCGAAGATGCACCGATAGCATGGTTATTTAGATTAACATAAATAAAAAAGATGGACAAAAATGCTTTAACTTTTTTAGTATGGAACGGCAAATTCATAGATAAAAGATCTATTATTATAGTATGGATGATTTGTATAGATGTTAATACATTAAAGTAAAACATGAACAAAGCAACTACGTTGATCAAAATTATGACATCTCATGCTACTACCGAAGCGACACGACGTAAGCAATATTGACACTATCAATCTTCGGTTAGTGCAATGTACAAGAATTTACTCGCACATAGCCAACATGTAAGTCTATAGCTATCATTGTGCAATACTACACTAAAGTGATCAATGATAATATGAGTAGACTAGGTCCTAGGGGCCCCGAACACTTCGCAACAATAGTGGTCAGTAATTAGTTGATTATACTGTCAACAGATGGCACTGTTAAATTTTCATCAATTTTGACAAAACCTATAATTTTAAAACATTTCTCTATTTTTAGTCAATAGCAGCAAACATAAGCTTTAAATTGGTGTTTGAATCGTTTATGGGAGTTATGACGTTCCGACAAAAACACCTTTGAGGTATATATAGCGATATCATCGTCATAAACTACACAACCTCGTAAAAAGTGCAAAGATACAATTTTAAAGCCATATGATAGGATATGCGATAGATAACCTGCAGCGATATCTCAGCAGGGATTGGTAATGGATTGGAATGTCGAGACAATAGTCGCAGGTTCAAAACCAGCCCCAAGACCACCTCTGACTTTTGTAAGTTACGTGTGTATTGTATTTAATTGTTAATTTTTGTTTTTTTTAATGGCGAAGGAAACATCGTGAGGGTATGTTTATTACATCATCTGGCAAACGAGCAAGTGGGTCACATGATAAGTGATCTCCACTGCCCATGTACGCCCATATCAAAAGAATCATGGGCGCGGTGCCGACCTTAAATTAAAGAGATAATTAAGGAAGGAAAGGAGAAATTGGGTCTCTGGATATCTCACTCACCATACGAAACGTAGCAGCAAGCTGCTACTTTACGTCAGTTTTCTGTAAAACAGTGGTAACAACCCGGTCGAGCCGGCCCATTCATGCTGTAAAGAAAACTGTACCTATACATTGTGGCTCTACCACTCACCCCAAATCTGCATACCTAAGAAGTTGATCATAAGAATTTCGAAGGTATGTGAAGCTTGCCAACCCATGTTAGCCAGCATGGTGGACTAAGGCCTAACCCATAGGTTATTCGTTTTACCTATAAGGTACATTCATAACATATTAACTCCAGTAGTTTAAAGGAAGAAAAACGCTAACCGCCTATTTCTCCACCTCTGAGTAAATGTTACTCACCAAATAAAATATGATACGTTCAAATATATAATATCAATAAGTTACACTTTGACATCTGTAGATATATTTATATACCGACAGAAAGATATTTATTAGGTACGTACTTCTAAAAATAGCTACCCGAACATTATGAATAGGCCCTAAATCATTCGAAATTCGAATAGTAAGTATTAGCTCTATTTTTTTTCTAAATCAAAGTATTTCCGTTCGACAATGATTCGTGTTGTAATCGCGAGCCAAATAACTTGTCTGTTCGTGCTTGTGCCTTAATAAATCACTATCAACTTTAATAGAACGCCAGATTTCTTTCAAGGCGACCGGATTAATGGAATAAAATTCTAAAGATTCTTTTACGCGATTGCGTAAGTTGGTATTGTCAAATACCAGCTTAAACAGTAAAATATTTTAGTATTGAATTCGGTGAAGCACATACGACCCATTTAGTCTTTTCAATTTCAAATACTATTTCTTTATGTGTATAGGCCTGATATTTTACAATGAGTAAAAGAATTTGCATAATTTCATTTTGTTTGAGATCAGTTTATGCCCGCAGCTCCACTTGTGGGATTACATTTATCTACCCCAATAAAAATATTATAACCAGAAAATCTGTGTCGGATAACAAAAAAACTAGATATATCAGACATCTTATCGCAAGTGCCAACAACAACTATAAAAAGATTCAACTCAAACAAATAAATGTGTGAACGCATACAAGGCATTTACTTCGCAGTTTTTTATAATATAGGATAACATTATGATCATTATACACATTATACCATATCTATTATACCAAGAAAATATGGAACAATAAAAACTTATAACAAAGTGGTAAGATATAACAGAACAAATCTTGATACTTGTAAAATTATCTATACCTACGAGTGTCTAGAAACAAAGATTTTTGTAAAGCCTTTCCTTAGCGAAACACACTAGCCAGTTATAAAATGAATGAATCTTGTAAGCAATTTTTTATTCGATAAAAAGTTATACGCCAGAAACAAAGAAGGTATTGTGGCCATTCAACGATATTCAATTTCGAGAAATTATACATTCAGCAAATGGCGAAGTGGGATGCGAAAATTCCCATTTCTGGATCAGCGCCCTCACCCGTTGCTATCTCTGGGTAAATTGATTTTTTACTTATATTACAATACGCCAATAATAGCCTTATAAAACTCGTTTCGCTTTGAATATTCGCAAAGTTTCAAAAACCGCTTTTGTGCGTTAAGTATTTGCGAACAATTGCAAAGTATCGTTAAATATTTTACAAATTTCATCGTTCTTGATAAAGACATGTCGAAAAACTTTATAATTTTATCTTTGTTTCATTTATATTTTAAAACTATGATATCGATATTAAGATTTATTGAATCTCATGAGATGTCTGGTTGAAGGATTGGATTTGTAAGTGCTTTGATTAAAATAATTTAAAATGTTTTAGCTAATAAAGAAACCTATATTTCATTCTGTAAACGAACAAAGTTTTGTAGTAAATTATAAGTTCGTTTATTTACTCTCTCGAAAATAGCCTAGAATATGCTATTATGGATCGCAAACAAAATTTGGATTATTCTAGGATAATCTAGATGGAGTTCAAGTCTGTCAGAACAATCATAATTTTCTGTGATAAGCTTGTGATAGAATTACTATACTACTGTACAACCTGTGCCCTTCACAGGATCTTTACAAACATAAATTAGCATTACAAACTTTGCTTAATTAAGGTAAACAAGACTGAAAATACAAATTTGAATATAAAAAATACCAAAGTGATTGCTACAAATGGACTTTTAATTAGCAAATGAGATTGGTAACATTTTAAAGCTGTAACAGATGAAAGCTGAAGCAGGGCTATGTAGAAACAAGCGAGCCGTGATATTAAATCTGATAAATGCCACGTCATGTCAAAAGCAAAAGCTAACATTAAACTAGAGTTAGAAAATATTTTATAGTAAAATTGAAACGGTGACCGCACTGTGATAAAACTTTTAATATACTAATATTTGGTTGCAGATGATGAATAGATGTTTATAATAGTTTTACCTGCCAAAAATTCAGAACAAATTATTAAAACTTTGTAATTTTTGTATTGATTTTTGGTAAATGTGACGTATACCTACAAGTATACCACCTACTTATTATGTCGACGAACTAGTAACACCCCTATCTCATCGGGGACACAGTTTTATAAGTGGAAGAGCGAGCGACCTGCTTAAAATAAAACCACACTACAGACACTTTTTTTAACAGAATTAATGGATTGGCTCGACCGGGTGATCCACTCTCTCTCACAGAAAACCGGCGTAAAACGGCAGGTTGCTATTGCGTTTCGTACGGTAAGTCATATTTTCGGAGTGGGGATTGATAAGGTGGCCCTTATCAATCCCCATTTCTTTCTTCTGGTATCGTCCTGTTCATGGGCGGTAGAGATCACTTAAAATCAGTATTACCCACTAGCTCCATTAGCAATCTATGCTATAAAAAGGCGAGAGCTTATAAGGTTAACTTAACAACATTGAAAAAGTATTAAACTCTATTATGAAATAAATGTCATTTTATTCTTTTTTATTCATACTATAGATTTGACCGTATTTGGTATTATATGGGGCGACCCGCCGTCTGACCCCCCACAACCCGTAGCAGGACTCAATTTTCGCCATTGTCTCGTGCGTTAATCAGCATAGTGTACCACGTTTAGTTGGCTTTGGGTCTAAGATGTTGGTGCTCCACTTACACTCCAAGATTACACGATATAAAAACGGGACTACATATTCAATAAATAAATATATAATAAATAATCAAATATGCACACAAATGACCAAATAAACCGGACGATCAAAACAAATCTTTCCTTATCGAGAACATATTTCACCTCATATGAGATGTTAATAGAAGAAGTTTCGTATAATTTAGACATTTCCATAATCAGTACCGAATAGTATGCTGAGCTATATTTTTTACTGACTGCCTTTTCTTGAATAGTTGAGCATTTTTTTATAGGCTGGCAAATGAGCAGGTGGGTCACCTGATGGTAAGTGATCTCCACCGCCCATGTACGCCCATAATACCAAAAAAATCATGGGCGCATTGCCGACCTAAAATGAAATGGATAATTAGACAAGGAAAGAGAGATTTGACCTTCCGGATATCTCACTCACCGTACGAAACGCAGCAGCACGCTACAAGCTACTGTGAGATAGTGGTAACGACCTGGTCGAGCCGGCCCATTCATGATGTAGACAAAACTGTATACAACGTGGCTTTACCACTCAAAATTCTCACACCGAATAATGAATTCACACCGAAACGTACTCTTCACGCTCGAGATTTCGGAAAGAAGTCCCAAAGGGTCTCGTCCTTGTGAAATATAAACCCTCCTGGTAAAACGAATGAAGATAAATAAATTTGTATAAAAATATCGAGGGAAATACATTTAAGAATAATTTAAACATACATACATACGCACTTACGCCTGTAATCCCCGATGAGGTAGGCAGAGGTGCAACTAGTACACCCACATTTCGCCGACCTTGTGACTCCGGGCTGATGTTAAGCATTTCGTGATATAATTAGAAAAAAGAAAAGATTATTGCATTATAGTCACTGAACACACAGTGCTTCTCAATAAATGACTAATGAGTACACATAATAAAGTCATGTTCTTTGGTTCAGCAAACGGTAGGATATCTCTCGCCCGCCAGGCATAGAATAATACTGGGGACTTTAAACCTTAAAATATTTGTGACACCATCTGATTGCAGCTTTAAATCATCCAATCAGAAATTCCCAAATGAATAGCAAATTCTAACTGCAAAATTCACGTTTGCTGAGAAGACAAACATTGTAAAATTGGAGTCTATGATTAAGATAAACAACGTAATAAAAACATTAAAGCAATAAAAATGAATCGGTACCATTTACAAATTGATTTTGGGTTGGGTTAGATCAGTCGCCATTTCAGCAAAATTGGTTCTATGCGTAATCAAAACAATAGCTGATAAATCAAAATTATTGAAAATAAATCCTATTACTATTATAAAATATATGTGAAAGTTTGGGTGTTTGTGAATTCGGATGTTTGTTAGTTAATCACGCCGTAACTAGAGACACGGTATCAAATCAAAATTATCGATACCTCGAGGTATCAATATACATCTTAAATTCTATGTTTATGGATTAATAACATTTACATGACAATAAGTAACGAAAACGGAAAATGTCAATTCAATGGTTTTTATCTTCATTTTTACATACAGGCAAAAGATGGTATGTATATAGCCAAGCCAAATCTTTTGGAATGGAAGCTGCCATTAAAAAAAATCTGCTAGGCGGCGCTACCAGCCTCATCTGCGGGCTACGAGTGGAGACTTCTGGTGAACATTACAATGTTAGCCCTCATTGAATTGTGAATATTAATAGGTTAAAACAAAGAAGACACATTTATTGGCATAAAGAAAAAGTTTGGTGAGCATTTTGCCTTGGGCCTTAGACTAAGTAAGAATTATTCGAAACGATACGATACTTGTCAAAATGTATTAATACCATAAAATTATCGAGTTCAAATTATCGGCATCGAAAGGAAAGTACTCGATACCCAAAAGTATCGATACTATTTCCGTATCCCTGGGCTTAACAGCTAAACGGTTTTGAATGATATTGTTTACATAGGTAAACCATGAACTGAAGTAGGACATGGGCTACTTTTTATTCCGAAAAGACCGATCACACGGGTGGAGTCGCGAGCAAAAGCTAGTATGAAATAAAAACCATTGTTTGTTCATTGGAACTTGGAGTCTTATTACTATGTCCCGCGTATATGAGAGCCCGTCTGGGTTGTTACCACTTTGACTGATTTGTCTATTTCTGCCGCCAAATGACAGTGTAAGTAAGCGCTGTTGTATTTCGGTTTGAAGGATATTTAATTCACTGAAATTAATGGACATTACGAGACTAAACATTTTATATCTCAGGGTGACAAGCGCAGTCTAGTGCCATGCAGTGTTTTGTATTTTTTTTGTGGTGTTGCTTTTGTCTACGGGCAGGCATGGCGCTTACCATAAGGCGAGCGACCTGCTCGTCTCGACATTCAAAATAGTATTAAAAAAGATTTAACCTTTTTTGTCTAATAAAGTTTCGTAGCAGATACGATCATAATAGCTCACTTACTTTCATTCTGTCTGGCCTTATCTCGCGACTTGGTTCCAGAGTTCGCCTTTCTACTTAGCTTTCTTAATATTTCATAATTCTAAATAAATTTTTAGTTACATTCAATTACGTTTTACTGTTCTATGACCATAATTTTTAAAAAAATATTGTGATTTATGAATTAATGGTATTTTATTAATAAATCGTTTGGGTCGGAGTACAGCTCACATCTTGAGTCCAAATATAAGTGTCGATAGACCTTAGAATCTAATACAAATCCAACTTGATACTTGTAACCGTTCCTGAAGGAAAAATTATTGACAAACAGACGGACAGACAGACAGGATTTCGATATATTATAAGTCATCCAAAATACTACTTTACCAGTATAACATTAAACCGCTTTTAAGTAATTTCCCAATAGAAGAGAACATTTATTAATTTTACTTTTCTGGCGGCTAGACCAGAATACCAATATTTAATTTTATAATTGAAATTATTATTTAAATAGAAAACGGAGTTAAAAAGATGTTTGTTCTTAACTTAGCATTTGAATAAATATAATTGGATTATCTACTGACTTATTTAATTATTGCAAATGCACTTAAAATTTTAAAAGAGCAATCGTTAAATCACATAATATGTATTGTACGAGTAATACTCACACTCATACATAACTTAAACTCATTCCTGCGTCCTTCATGGGATAGGCAGATGTGCAACTAGTGGTTCGCCGAGCTTATTTCCGTCCCATGATGTGATAGGGGGCGAGCCTATCGCCATACCGGACACAGTTCCAGAAAACCCCAATATCACTTTTACCCGAACCGGGAATTGAATCAGAGACATCAGCACGGCACCGTACCGCGTACGCATCACAACTGCGCCACCGAGGGAGGCAGCCTGAGACTTATATCCAGGAACCAATCCGTTTCTCAATCTAAGAACGCTATTTTCAGACCAATGAGGCAATTACTCGTAGCAACTGACCATTTTACGTGTAAACTTACTTTTTTTTATTAGCTTATGTACCGATAGGTCGCCCGCCTGATGCTAAGCGCCACATCCCACGCCTGCCCCTAAACAGAAGCAAAATCACACAGAACTGTGCCTTACCAATAGCATAGAACTGCGCTCGTCACCCCAAGACATAAGATGTTAAGTCTCATAATGCCCAGTAATTTCACTGGGTACAATGTTTTTTTTTGTCATAGGTCGGCAACTAAACAAGTAGGTCAACTGATGGTAAGTGATCTCCATCGCCCATGTACGCCTATAATACCAAAATAATTATGGGCGCGTTGCAGACCTTAAAGGAAAGGGATAATTAAGGGATTTAGATTTGGGCCTCCGCATATCTCACTCACCGTACGAAACGCTGTAGCAAGCTGCTACTTTACGCTGGTTTGCTGTGAGACAGTGGTAACGACCCGGGCGAGCCGGCTCATTCATGCTGTAGACAAAAGTGTCTACAGCGTGGCTCTACCACTGAAAAATGTGCTTCAAACCGAAACATAACAGTGCTTTCACACTGTTGCTTGGCGGCGGAAATAGACGGCGGTGGTACCAACCTAGACCGCCTCTCACATACTAAAGACTTACCACCTTGTGCCTTGTTACTTCAAAAACATTAAGATTTTGTAAACATAAACCACGAAAAAAGCGATTTATCCGCTGGAAGCAACGTCTATTGTGTCGGATCGTTTCGACAGACATTAAGTGAAATTTACGAGCAGCCAATTTTAGACTGGATTTAAGTACTGCCCTTAATGCTCCGCCTACCGACAACCGTTGTAAAGTGATTTGAACAACTTATTTTATTACTCACGGTGATTCAACCATCTTTCGACCAAAATGAACTAGTTGCATACTTTAGAAGTTACCGTGTTCATTCGATAAATGAACTATAGGATAAAATATGTGCTTTATTGAAATAAATGAAACACTATTAACTTTACTGGATCTAAGTCATTATATAACGATATGCTGCTTTTAGTGTCTTGAAATGTTTGTCTAATCAACAAATATTTGTTTCGGGTCTCGGTGTTATGGGACCGCAAGTCCCTCGTAGTTCCCGATACCCACGATAGAGGTTAACCTACTGTGGGGTCAGGATTATGTGTGTGACTGTTAGGTGTATATTTATTTATATATTTATATGGCGCATATATATTGGAATATTAAAAACAGAGGTTTTTTGAATATCACTATGGATTTATTTGAAAATGCCTGTAAAAAGTTCTCAATGATGCCTCATGCGGTGTACATGCCCCAGCCATTTCTCGCTTACCACGTTAGATTCTGCTCGATGAAATTATCAACGCAAAACCATCTGTCATTAAACATAGACTGCAAGAAACCACCGCAGCTGGAAAACCATTACTGAGGATCGGAGTGTATAGCGCCGGACAGTTACCGAGGTAAGAAATACTCATGATACAGGCTAGCTAGAAAATCTTACTTAAAAGAGAAAATAAGGATATCAACGCAACCAAGGTGTTCATATAGATGCCAACTGTGCAGTCGGGTATGTCGTTCATGAATAGAACTTATAAGTCATGAACGTATATGACGTCTGGACGCTGCTTAAACCATATTTCGTAGCTGTTATAAGACCAACAGCCTGAATTACGTAATTGCAATTATCCGTTGAAGAGTTCCCATTTTTCCTCATATCCCGTCATTAGATCTTAATTTTTGTATGGAACCAGTCTAGGGGTGAACCCGAATAGAAAAAGAGTTATCAAAATCGGTCCATAAATGGCGGAGATATAGCGTAACATAAATAAAAATCATACAGACGAATTAAGAACCATCGCCTCTCTGAAGACTGTGAAAAATAATATTCAGTAGTTGTGCAATAAAACATTTAATTGCGACGCAAAGTTTCAATCTGAACATCAAATAGCGTTTATAGCAATGCTCGCCGATCGACAATATTATTATATGGTAGCAAAATTCCGTCAATAGGGCAGTATGGACATTTGGAGCTGCCCGTGTCATTTTATTGGCAATCCACGCCGGCCGGCACGGACCGATGAAAAACAAACGCCCTCTGATGGCTACAAGCGAAATCTGATAAGTGAAATGTGCGCCGTCCGCCCATTCAACTGGCAACTCAAATCGGCACAAAACTGAGCTCTCATATTACGTGAGTTTTTCACATTTTTTTGGCTTTCAGTTTGTTTTCAGTATATGGCGAGTTGTTAAAGTCTGCGTTTCCAAATGAATAGTTTGCTGAATACAGTTTTGATGTTGCGTTTTCGGTTAACCGGTGCGTAAATAGGAATTCGCAGCTATTAGCTTTCCAGTATCGACAATTGCCAATCAAGCTAATTCATATTTAACTAAATTAATGAGCATACCGTACGCTTTTCCATGATTAGCTCGCAGTGTATTTGTATCCGAGTATATGCAATTAATTTTGCGAGAGGTAGACTGTTAATTGATACAAACTGCATAATTCGGTCGCTGTTGATTTAATTTTGGACATGACTAGTGATGTTTCGAGTCAACTGTTTTTGTACTAGAATATTGTTTGAATTTCTTTATTAACAATTTCATTTCGGACTCGGATCTAGGCGGTACGTCCCTCGTATGCGGAAGGAATTATGAGACGTATGTGATATGTTTGGGTATGATGAGGGCAGCAGAATGCTATACAGTAGGTAATAAAAAATGTGAATAGTTCAGCTACTTTACATTTTAGCAACTGCTTATTTTGTAACTTAATAATACAAAAATTAAAACAAAAATGTATAACACCAAAAATATAAAGAAAATAATAACTAATTCACACTTTACAGTCACACACGTAGTACTGAGTCCTGTTCCCACAGTAAGATACACTTATTTTGTACCATCGACATCATTAACTATGGTAACCTTTCGGTCTCAATATTCATATCCGAAACAAATATATATTATGTAGTTTCTTTATTAATATTCCTTTTATCAAACAAAACCGCTATAAATAATAAATTATTTGCACTATACTCGTACCTAGCCGCCGAAGATCTTTTACCTATCTTAAACAATCAAGTTTTTCTATATTTTTTTATTAACTTGATATTTTTATAATAACTCTGTTTATAGGCACCGGGCATCACAACACGTTCTTCATGCATGTAGAGCCACATTAACTCCAAATAAGTTTTCAATGCTATCGGTAAGCATATGGCTCCCTCCATTATTCATGCGGACATAATGCGTAGTCACCGCTCTCCTATTAAAATTTCCCTTTATGCTGTAAACGGTGAGAGGTTCACAAACATCCGATAAGTTGAAATTACTGGGCTTTATGAGACTTAACAACTTATTTCTTGGGGTGACAAACGCTGTCCAATTCAGGGTTTTTTTAATTCAAAGTTCTGTGTTGTGTTGCTTCTGTATAAAGACAGGCGTGGAGCTTACTCAGACGAGCGATCTGCTAGTCTCTTTGTTCAGTCTAATCTTTCTTTCTACCTGGCGTTATCCCAGCTAGTGTCAGGGTACAAAAAGAAGCCTATGTCCTAGTCCAGGTCATGGCCTACCTGTGTGCCAAGTTTCATTCAAAACCGTTCAGCCAGGCGTAATTGACTAACAAACTCATTAACATCTAAACTTTTACATTTATAACAGAGATAGGATAAAACATTAATTGATTACGCACACACTGACAATGTCTGAATGTCAATCCCGCAGCTGACGTAATAGAACGAAATTCAAAAAATACTTAGGTTGAGTTTCAACCACTTCGCAATCGCTAGTAATTATTATTATAGCCATCGAATTAAGATAACGAGAACGATAACTCTCATATGAATCTTTCAAAAATACGGCTCCACTTACACATGCAAAGGTAAAATCACACGTAACACTATGATTGATTAATTTTTGCTGCGTGCAAAAATTAATGAACGTTCAAAATCAATTTTATTTCATAAAAGTTAATGTCTAAATATTAAATTTCTAAATCGAGGTGAGATGTTCTGCACCGCGCAAAAAAATAGACGTATTGTGTCAACTAGAGATCATGTTTTTTTTTTATGAATTGATGAATTAACGAGCTGCACAGACTTTTATAGCCCCGCCCCCTTGCACAGAGTTTTGGTGGGGTAATTTATTTGCTTGAGTTACGTTTCTTGTCATGATATTTCGATGATTATAGTTCAATTATAAATGCAACATGTGATTCTATTGTTTGAATTGAAGTTGAATGTTCTATACATTCAACTTAACTTATTTTAAAGGCAAACACATTGAAGATAGTACAACATAAACAATTGTCGCATGTTTAAAACTTGACAGAGTCCGCAGAAGTTCTGGACAGTGAGGACTGACCGCAGTAACACGTTTACTTAGCAATCTATGTGTCCCAAGTCCCGTGGGATGTGGTGTAAGCAGACATAGTTGTAAGTTATTTATGTAGAGTTGTAGTTATCTTATGAACATCGCCGTGGTACAGGGAGTCCGTAGACAAAATGAAATATTGCTTTATAATTTTCGTTACTAAGGGTGTAGCATAGTTTGTTTTATTAGCTGTAAATGACGAGACGAGCAGGTCGCTCGCCTGATGGTAAGCGTAACGCCTGCCCTGCCCGGACTTACCACCTAGATCAAATCGTAAACATGATGTTCAGTTACAAGAACTTACTTACAGTTGTCTCAAATGATATTGAGAAACTGCTCCGCTTTTTTCATCGATTAAAAAATGTTATGTAAAATATGACTTTGTTACGGAACTTTCAAGCTTGAAAGTGGTAGAGCCACGCTGTAGACAGATAATGAAATTAAATTAAGTTTATTAAAGAAGAAACAACAAAATGAAGTAAAAAATAAAAAAACAAAGCAAAAAAACATAACGTCTTTATCCAATATGTCTATAAAAGTACTAGTTGCCCTATACTTAAACTTATACTCGACTAACTATGCGGCCCCGCCCGCGTAAAAGTCTTTTCCGGGATCATTTTGAAACACTTATCTCATTATTTTAAATAAGCAATATTTGTGCTCTATTTCCGTCCCATAACAAGTATCATACTAAGTTTAACCTTTTACCCTTTAAAAAGTAAATTTCTACAAATCGTTTCTTAGCGGTACAATGTAGGGGACATTATACAAACTATGATCTGAGCAAATTTCATGATCCTGGTGTAAGAGTTTTAAAAATTTCGTGATTAATCAGTCAGTCAGTGAGTGAGAGGTTTTTTTTCATTTGAACGTTGAATGAATTTGACAGAGTAAGTAGATAAGTAATTTATATTTCAAAAAATAATATTCTGAAGGTCTGAGAACAAACATCAGACTAACTGATCCCTTTATTTCGCAATTGCTAAACAAAATAAACACCTTATTCATACGAATAATTTGGCATAATAACATTCGAGTCCTCTGCAATATTATTTCATTCCAAACTTCAAACAGCTCTGAACGTAGTCTGGTATTCAAGGGTCTTAAGAAAATTAACATGACGAGACACGTGTCAATTATAATTAAAGTCGGTTATAAAACCACACATTCAGAACACACGTGTTTCCAACTCACAGAGAGTACCTATCAGAAATGTCAAAGAAACTCTGGAGGCAACACCCTTCGGATTAAAAGTTTCCAAGTATGGTACCACATAATCCTTCTGACTTCGACTTTTCTCTCGGTTTTAAAATATTTTACTTTTATAATATAGGACGAATGGCAGGAGATTTTAACGGAATTAAAAATGAGGTTCTGTATTAGACCCATATGTATGTTTTACGTTTCTTCGTGATTTTCTCAAAAACTCGTCTTCTTCCACCTGCCGTTATATCACTGCAGTGGCGCAACATGCTTTTTAACACATGTTACAGAAAGATTTGGCTTGTAGTTTTTACAACCGGCTGCCTGCCTGACGTCAACTCCTCTGGGGAGAGTGATTTTCTCAAAAACGAATGAATCTATTTTGATAATTATTTATTATTATTAATTAATTATCATATCAGCACGATGTCTTCGTGCTGCGTCGGTATGATCTACGACGGCATAGCAAAGGGAGCGTTCAGAGACTCGCGCCCGGATTCTGAAAGGCTGATCAATGTAAAATTAACTAATTAAATGTAAAATCTCATGTAAAGTCAAAATTGGGTTACTAGAAGCGTGGTCAACACGTTTGATTTGACACAGATGTTATGTTTACTAACAGTGGTGTCCAAATCAAAGGTCTATTAGTTGAATGTTGATTTGATCAGTCTTTCAAAACCGAGTGCCGGTTTAAACGGGGCAACCGTGAGAACAAAAAAGAATAGATCAATTTAAATGCAGATTTTTTGTTTACGCGGAGATTATATTTGAAGAAAACCTATTCAGACATTTATAAATTATCGATTTTTGTCTAATTGGCGTCAGGTATGTTAGGGGTTAGGTCAGTTGCAATAGCTTTTACTACATGCGTGAACAACTCTTTGTTCTAAAAGAAAATACTGTAGCTAACAAAGATAATGGAAACAAAATTTATCTTCGTAAATCAACAGTCTTAGGAAAGAAGAGAGATTAAAAAGTTGGTCTGCTTAAAAATGTAATAAACCTTCGGAAGCGCCGGTAAGAAAACTTAAAATAATCTCCGTTTTAAAGCTGCGAAGAAATACCAGTGAAAATTAAAAAAAAATAGGGTTAAGACGTAAGTTACTTCCGTACTTGTCTGGCTGGTTTAAAAGCATATTTTAAGAACAGTACCTACATAAATTACAGCCGATAGTGTGATCCACAAACATTTGTTTCGGGTCTGAGTGTTGTGGGACCGCAAGTTCCTCGTAGTTCCTGACACCCACGATACAGGTTAATTATTATTTTTCTAGAAATAAATTAATTACTATTTATCACTGTGGGATTTTAATTTTTAAAAGTTTTTTGTCGGGGCTTTTAATTTTTTTATAAATTGAAACAGTTGAACACACATTACAACTATAGAGACACACTGTATATAGTGTATTCACAAAAACTAGATTAAGATTACACACACCCGCTACAAAACAAATTAACAGAAACAAAACCTATCCCTGTAGATTCCCTGAAGGCCTAAAACGTTGATAAACTTGTTAGAAAGTAACAAAGGTCGAATGTAATAGTTTGTTAGACATATTCCTTGGGGAGAGATTTCCTGATCCTGGAGGATAAGCGTAATTTATAAATTGTACAACTGTTTTTTTGTTGAGTTAGTTTATGTGACTGCCTCGGTGGCGCAGTTGTAATGCGTATGCGGTACAACTGGTCTTAGGTTCGATCTCCGGGTCGGGTAATAATTATATTGGGTTTTTTTTTTATTAACTGAAGTGATGAAACGAGCAGGCCGCTCAGCTGATGGTAAGCGTCACACCTACCTATAAACTTTTGTTTAAACAACAACACCACCCAGAAATTTAAATTACAAAGCACTGCATGGCATTGGACTGCGCTCGTCACCCTGACACATAAGATGTTAAGTCTCATAATGACCAGTAATTTCACTAGCTTCAATATCCTTCCAACCGGAATACAACAGTCCCACATTGCAAGAGTAGCTCATTATTTCCATTCCGGATAAACGCCATCAACGGTAGAGCAGTGAAAGTTTAATTTTGTCTTGAGTCTGCAACGCTATCTGCACTATTGCATTGGAGAACTTCTCGCCCCTTCCTCAGTTGAATATTTTATGTTAGATTTATTTTACTTTGCACAGAATCGGACTTTTTACTTTCTTAAATTGTTAGGGGTCCCTAACAGAACACTTTTTTGCAATATCCATCTCACGGATAAGGAAGGTTCCCAACCTAGGGGTAGAGGGATGGTTATGCCAGACTCATCCGCCTTCCGAACTAGTTTACTGCCGAATAATTGCTAGATCAGGATCCTAACCAAATTTTCCTATATGGAATACCTAACTTGCTACCGGTACTACACTATGCCTCGACCCAGCGGTCTTTCAGAAAACTGGGGTAGAAGGTTGGTGAGTCCGACATAAATATCCCCTACTCAGGGGCTCGGAAGGTATATGTCGGCGCCGTATCAGAGGTTCCTCCCAGATCCATGATATAATGCAAAACACTGTCCTTTTATAATGACTTTATTCGTTACCACACGAGTTATAGAAAATTACTGTATCTTGCTGCTGAACAGCAATGGTTTAAATAGCAATTCTTACAATAGAAATCCCTTCCATCTATATTGACAATCAATCATATATCTGTATTTCATTTGAAACTAGTTTAAACAAAACAAATAAATATAAAATTTAAGAGTTCTTTAAACATATAATGGGACAATTGTTATACATCACAAATCAATTATAAACTATTTTATAACAATAATTCAATAGTAGCGGATGTTAGCAAAACACAATTTTACAATGAATAGGTGGTAGCAATAAAATCGTTGCTTTTACAGTCTGCGCGATAAATTAAAATCATATAAATATGTAAATCACATCAAAGTAATTTAGCGTAGACTTAAAGATTGTTCCTAATTAAATAATTCGTAATTTGAACACATTTCCGGTAGTTGAAATTAACTTTGTAACATAGCAGTATAAACAAGTAAAAAAAATATGAAAGCATGTAGATAAATTGCCAAATAATTTGAAATGATTATTGGAATTTATTTAACTACATAATTACATCAATGTCAATACTTCCGGCTATAATAGTTTTATTTTTATTTGTCAATCAATAGAGGGCGGTCTGAAAGTGCGCCCATACGGCCATACTGACAGAAGCGCGTTCTCGGCGCTTCTCTTTTTAATAATAGAAATAATCGTAAAAGAAAACAAATCCATGGCATTAATTGAGAATCAAATTCCGTGTGTAAAAATAAAAATAAATATAAAGTAAATAAATATATTCTGCGTAAACAAAGCATAAAAAGAAAATTCGAAAAAAGATAAACAAATCCATGGCATCACCGTTCCTCGGATCTAGCCACTCAAAAGGCATCACCCATCATGGGGTCTAGCCACTCAAAAGGCATCACCCATCACGGGGTCTAGCCACTCAGACCAGGTTGCAAGGATACGCATGGTGGCCAACCAGCGATTGAGGAAGGATTTTGGATGGGTAAAAAAAAAAAAAAGAAACAATAAAAATAAACATTAAACGCATTCTGAGGTGGCATTTTCCCGATCTAAAGCATTTCCGAGTTACTATTACTTGCCCATACGGTTGATTCTCCCGAAGTGTTCACGAAAGGATGTTCTAAAGCTAAAGGGGCGGGTCTTAAAAAAATCGTGACTAGCAATTTTATCAGAACATCCACGGAGATTGACATGCTTGACTCTATAACGGTCATTCGGTAGTATTTCTAAAACCTCCATGGGTCCTTCGAATTTTGGTCCTAGTTTAGTTGTGTGACGTTCATGGCGACGTAATAGGATAAAGTCACCGATTTTGTAAGACTGAATTTTAGCTTTTCCCTTATCAAAACGAGTCTTGTCCTGCAAGGATCGCTCGTCCATCCTATCTTTACACGCTGTTCGCAGCAAGTCGAGATCGTCGGTCATTTCGTCATCGTCTATTTGTAAGACCTTAATACCTGGCGGAGAACATTTTTTTACCAAAAAGAACCTCCATTGGACTTTTACCCGTAGTTTTGGATAAAGTGGTATTAATTGCCAATTGTAATTCTTGGATAGCTGAATGCCAGGGTTTATTAAGCTCTACAACAGACATGTTGTCTTTGATTACTTTCATTAGGCGTTCTACCTGCCCGTTTGCTCGACTAGCCCCCTTGGCCACTACGTGATGTTGGATACCGTACCGCTCACAAAAATTTCTAAATTCCGCGGACGTCATGCTCCTGTCTTGGTCGGTTATAAAACGCGTAGGCGTACCGAAGATGGATGTTAAATTTAATTGCGGTTTCAGTAGTACGATTATTTGTGTAGATCATGTGAACATATTTAGTGAATCCGTCAATGAAAACAAAAGCATATTCTGCTTCGTTACGTTTCCCGTTCATCCGACCAGTAATATCACCGTGAACCGTATGAAACGGAATGCCCACCTTATCTATAGGGTGTAAAGTTACTTGGCGTGCACCAGAAATACCTTTACGCACTCTGCAACTAACACAATTTTCAACGAAATTTCTAACTAACCGTGACATGTTCGGGAACCAGTACTGTTCCCGCAATTTTGCCAACACTTTTTCCCAACCAAAATGCTGCAGTATATCGTGATAGTGATTAATTAAGCTCCACCTATAGGTGCGAGGGACAATAATAAGTTTATGGGTTTTATTTTCAATCTGAACTTTGCGTCGCAATAATTTGTCTGGAGAGATGACATAGGTGTCGGCAACAGTTTGAGGAATGGAGTCACCCTTTAATTGTTCAACAATATGGATTAATTCAGGGTCGCGCTTTTGTTCTATAAGTAGCCAGTTATGATAGAGGGAAACTGCGTTAACTGACAGCTTTGAAGCTTTATCAGTCTTTACAGGTGAACAACTTTTATTCGGGGAATGATAAGAGTATAAATCATCAACAGGATTACGACTAAAATAGTCTGCATGCGCTAAACGACTGCCTTTGCGGTATTCAACATCGAAGTTGAAATTTGGTAAGTAAGCCCACCAACGGTGTACTCTTGGGGTCAATTCTCGCTTGCGACTAGACGCTTTTAATGAATTACAGTCTGTTACGACTTTGTAAGTTCTACCATGTAAAAAATGTCAAATGCTTTATTGCTCTTACAACTGCTAGCGTTTCTAATTCATACGAGTGATATCTGCTTTCGCAATCCTTTGTTCGCATACTGAAATAAGCAATAACTAATGGGTTTTGAGCCTGTCTTTGAATTAATACTGCACCATAGCCGATCGAACTGGCATCGGTATGAAGCTCTGTTGGCAAATTTGGATCAAAAATAGTAAGAAGGGGATATGATGTTAATCGGTCAATAATTTCACGTCTGGCGAGTTCATGGCGTTCAGTCCATTTCCAAGAAACATTTGATTTAGTTAATTCATATAAAGGAGCCATTACAGACGAGAAGTTAGGGACAATTTGCGAAAATAACCAGCCAAGCCATTGAACTGACGAACTTCCTTTGCATTTTTAGGGGCCGGTGAATTAGCTAGAGCTTGAATTTTCTTTGGGCTTGGTTTAACCGTGCCATTCTCTATGATATTTCCCAAATACTCGATTTTTGTTTTAAGGAAAGAGCATTTAGAGACATTCAGAGAAAAACCGGCCTGCGTAAGTCTAGTCAGGACCAGTTTTAGATTGTAAAGACCGTCATCAATAGTTTCAGATATAACCAAAATGTCATCAATATAAACTAGAGCAATATTATCCCTATAGTCACCCAATGCTATGTTTATAGCACGTTGGTAAACCGAGGGAGCGTTGCAGAGACCAAACGGCATGCGCAAATACTCATATTGCCCATCAGGGGGTTACGAACGCAGTCTTTTCTATAGAGTCGGGGGCAATAGATATACCGTGAAATCCAGAAGCCATGTCTAAGCATGAAAAGTACCGTGCCTTCCCTAATTTATCAATTTGTTCGGCAATCAGTGGTAACGGGAAATGATTCCTAACTATGTTGGAATTTAATTCACGAAAGTCTACGCAAAGTCTGTCTGTTCCATCCTTTTTTACTAGTAATACTGGGCTGCTAAATGGAGATGAGCTATCGCGTATGATACAGTTATTTTTTTTTTAATCTTGAACAATATCTCGTAACTTTTTCACGTTCTACGGGCGACAAGCGGTCGCCTCTGAACGATTTTATCTGGATTTTTCAGCCTAATTTTCAACTCTCCGGTTGTCACTTGTGTAACGCGATTACCTATCGTGAATTTTTTTTCTAAATTCTCTAAGTACTTCCTTAAGATATTGTAACTGTTTAAGATCAGATATGTCTGCATCAAGATTGAGTTGGATCACTTACGTACAGGCATTCATTAACAAAAATGTCACGTTTTATAGAAATGCTGTCCTTCCTCAGTGTTACACTGAGACCAGGGACTTTTAACAGATCAAATCCAATAAGAATATCAAATTGCATTTGCGTGTCACGGACTACAAAGAATTCTAGCTCAATATGAATTCCGTCCATTGTTACTAAAGTAGAAATACTTTTATTGGATGTAACAGGGGAATCGCCTATACCAGAAAACATCACGTTTATACTTTTACGTTTACCGGGTATAGATAAAGAAATACTTTCCCGCATTAAAGAGCAATCAGCCCCAGTATCGAACAGACAAGAATAATTCCTATCTCCTATGCCAATGGTAGCCATGCTACGTTCCGATGTGCCACAGAAATTATTAGATTTATTATTTTGCAGTTTATTTCTTTAGTCATTCTGACGACGGAAACAAAATTTCTCAATGTGGCCTTTATGATAACAATAAGTGCACTGCATAGTAATAGGGTTAGAAGTACTACCAGTACTAGTACCAGATTGACCAGCAGTGTTTGATTTGATTTGAAATGTAGGATCAGATCTAGAAACTATTCTTTCCTTACAGTCATACGAACGGTGCCCTAGTTTATGGCAATTATAACAAGTAAGATCCTTTTTAGGAGAGTTACTATTGTCAGGGACACGTATTTTTTTTTACTATCGCTTCGATCATTACTGTTTCTAAAAACCTGTTCAATTTTACGTTTCCGAAAAGTTTTCAGAATAGAAATTAATTTGGGCAGAGAATCGGGCGTATTACGCAGTAACTCAGAACGAATAGATTCAGGATAAATACCTGTTATTATAGCCTCAACCATCTCCGTGTCCGATGCTTCCGGCCTCACACGTTTGAACAACGTCCATGCTGTAGTTGCGTACTCTGCATAGCTGTCTGCTCCATCCGAAGTGTAGCTCCTCCATTTCTGGACGTCATCAGCATATCACTTGTTCCATACTAAATGTTGGTTCCGGAGGTCGTGGCACTGGATTGTCAGTGTGCGATCCCACCGCTGCTGTCGGCGCCGTATCAGAGGTTCCTCCCAGATCCATGATATAATGCAAAACACTGTCCTTTTATAATGACTTTATTCGTTACCACACGAGTTATAGAAAATTACTGTATCTTGCTGCTGAACAGCAATGGTTTAAATAGCAATTCTTACAATAGAAATCCCTTCCATCTATATTGACAATCAATCATATATCTGTATTTCATTTGAAACTAGTTTAAACAAAACAAATAAATATTATAAAATTTAAGAGTTCTTTAAACATATAATTGGACAATTGTTATACATCACAAATCAATTATAAACTATTTTATAACAATAATTCAATAGTAGCGGATGTTAGCAAAACACAATTTTACAATGAATAGGTGGTAGCAATAAAATCGTTGCTTTTACAGTCTGCGCGATAAATTAAAATCATACAAATATGTAAATCACATCAAAGTAATTTAGCGTAGACTTAAAGATTGTTCCTAATTAAATAATTCGTAATTTGAACACATTTCCGGTAGTTGAAATTAACTTTGTAACATAGCAGTATAAACAAGTAAAAAAAATATGAAAGCATGTAGATAAATTGCCAAATAATTTGAAATGATTATTGGAATTTATTTAACTACATAATTAAATCAATGTCAATACTTCCGGCTATAATAGTTTTATTTTTATTTGTCAATCAATAGAGGGCGGTCTGAAAGTGCGCCCATATATACGTAATTGCGATTTTCACCACGCTGCCTCACAATCAAAACGCACACGGTTTTTGTGCTGCCTATTACTAACCATAGTCTATATGTGTACATTGAAGATCTCTTCTATCTTTTGAACCATAACAATTATAGCTAGCCGGCTCCAATTTCAACAATGTATGTATTTTAAAATAGTTTTTTTTTTTTTTTTTTTTTTTTTATGCACTGCAAATGTATATTGTGTTGTGTGCAATAAATAAATGTTTTTTATTATTATTATTTTATATGTGTATATATATATATATATACATATATATATATATATATATATATATACACATATATATATATATATATTATTATTGTGGCGCATCCTAATAAATAAAACAATTTAAACATTAAAGTGTGTGACGGTACGTTTTGGATATTGTTTACGTTTTGGATATTCGCTATTGTAGGGTAGAATATTTAATATTTATTTTTCCGCTAGCCAAAGCCGTAGGTAGTTGCATAGACGTATACCGCCTGAGGCTTTTCACCCGCGCCTCTGGTGTTGGAAGCTCCGCGGTTCGTATGTCGATGTATTCCGTCGTGTACTCGATTCGACTCCGGAACTTTATAACCACGATATATTTTGTGTGCTAATTTTCCAAACCCGAGAACGCAAAGCTACGAGTATCTAGTTGGTTGATGTTGCTGAACGGACCCTCGAAGGAGGAACGCGGAATATCAGCAATCCCAAACAAGAAGCTGCGATCCCAGGCAACAAGCTGCGAGCCCAGGTCAGTGCATATGTTCCCTTGTTGGTTGTCCCGCTTGGCAAGCGGCGTATTTCCTGTGATTCTAATTTGCAATCCGTAACCAGAATCCATTATACAGTCAATTTCTTCCAACTGTACGGAACCTTCGGTACACTACTTCTATGGGCACTTGGTCGGTTTATAAGCGTCATTATTGGAGAAGCCAAGTTCTTATTCAAACATTCATTCCCTTAATACTTCTGACTTCGTGCTAGTAGCCATTAGTAATAACCATGCGGCTAGGATCAATATGCTAGTGGAATGGTACCCAATAACTATTTTACTCGACTGAATAGCGAGCACTGTATACACGGTGAGAAATCGTCCATAGTGGTTCGTTCAAGTTCAGTTAGTATATATCCACAACTATCAGCCAGTGTTATTTTATTATACAGAAGCCGTTTGTGTTAGTATACCACCGCTTTGTCTATTTTGCCGCCAAACATCAGTTTGTAAGCACAGTTGAAGGACATTGAAGCTAGTGAAATTACTGGGCATTATGAGAATTAACATCTTATGTCTCTGGGTGACGAGTGCAGTCCAATGGCATGCAATGCTTTGTAATTCAAAGTTTTGTGTCGTGTTGCTTTTGTTTATGGGCAGGCTTGACCCTTATCATCAGGCGAGCGACCTGCTCGTTTCGTCATTCAAGCTAGTAAAGAAAACAAAACAAGATCAATAGAGACTTAATGGTATATCTTTAGTACGTAAAACAGTGAATCACGGATATTAATACACCTTATTTGACGCCTCTTGGCGCTTAGAATAAAGTCACAAACCCTGTCGAATAGCTTCCTCCCGTAGTATAAAGTATTTAAATTCGTGTCACGGCACATATTACGTATGCAAATTTCACAAGTTCTCCCCAGAAATAGATGGTCTAACACGGTGTTCGCCTTGTCTCAAGTAAAGATACGAAATTGCACCTCTGCGTGTCATTTTGAATGAATCCGTGCGGAATTTCAAGGATTTTATTGTAAGACTTTTGAAGCTAGATGAATATTCTTCCTACTAAAGCAATTGCATATTAAAACATAATAGTTAAAAACATAATAGTTAAAAACATAGGTGGATAAAAATGACAATATGGATCATAACTACATTAGAATACCTACCAATATTAGCAAATGTGAAAATTTCGATGTTTGTTGATCAATCACACCATAATGGCTGAACGGATTTGGATGAAAATTGGCACACTGTACCATGCTTCAAATTAGCACATAAACTACCTTCTTTCTATCTCGCAAAAAGTTATTCACGCGGGCGGAGTCGCTAAAAGCTAAAGCTTACAAATTATTGTCACAAATGTATACATCTTAGGGTATGAATAAAATATGTGATATTTAATAAATATTTATATAATATTCTATGTGTAATATTTTTATTAGCGTAATTTAAGTTCTCCGACAAGTCACAGACATAATATTATTTTATGATTAATTTTTTAATACCAAAATAACCTTTTCGCTTTAATGTAACCCTCCACATGCAATAAGAGCTATTCTCCCACCGGTATCTCTGACAAAACTCATATTATCGCGGTTATACCCGTTGAGGACTGTCGCCATCTCTCGCTTGATCCAATTTATCGCGAGCATTTCTCTGGGACCATAGCAAATATATCTCAGTTCTCTACGGCTGCCGATTCCGGCCGTTGAGACTGAGCCACTGTTGCCCATTCTACAATATTGGAATTTCATTTCAAATATGAAGTTACGGTGTGACTAATGTCAGATTTTAGATTTAATGTTTGGTTGGGAGGGAACAGAAAATGTTACTTATTTATTATCTTAATCGTATTACTTAAAAAAATCATTAGAACCTATTGATTTTTAAGCAATGAAAATCATTTGACAAAAACCGGAAACAATCTAGTACAGAGTAGAACGGACTGTCGAGACCCGACTCAACGTCGACGGCGTCCGCGTCGTGGATTCGATCCCAGAGTATGCACCTCTGATTTTTCAAAGTGATGTGGGTATTCATTGTTACTTAGCGCTCGTTTTAACGGTGAAAAAAACATCATAAGGAAACCTCTACACCAGAGTGATTTCCTAAAGATTTCAAACATAAATTATGTCTAACAACCCGCATTAGGCCATAGACATAATTCCTCTTATTAGAAGGCATGTACTTAGCAGTTGCATTATGTACACTTTATATACTATATAGAGGTTCTGGGTTCAATTCTCTGGTTGGACGATCACAATTAGTGTTTGAATTATCGTTTCGAAAATTAACGCATTTATTGCGCTGGGTTGGAATTTGTGCCTGTGCGATAGGGCGTATCACATCATGGGTCGAAGATAAGCTAAATGTGGGTGCAATAGTTGCACCTCTGCCTATCCCTTCGAATATATAGACGTTATATAATGCACTGATGTATTTTAAAATCGCATCAAGTTATACAATTATTTAACATTTAGAACTACTAACAAATTAAATAAATTTTATACACCCAACAGTCGTGTGACTGTGCATAGTTCTGATCCCACTTTGAAACACGAGTATTGTGTCGTAAGTATGAGCAGTTACGAGAGACTTTCGGTCTCATAACATCCAAAGCAAATACTTGTCCCGAACCCACCCAAAGCAAATATTTGTCTCGGTGCGGGAATCGAATCTGCAGCCTCGCATTTTACATTTCACCGACTACGCCACAGAGACTGTAAACTACGGAATGAATAAATACGCAAGTCCACACATCGAAAATAATTGTATTGCTTGATTGCTTGCGATGAAAAAGATTGCGTGCTGCCTCTTGCAAAGATCTCGAGTTGACAACCTAGTTTTTACAATATTAAGTACAAAATTAAATGTGTCGCTTTGAGGTTGTTAAACAAAACAAAAACCACGAATGAAACCGCACCCCTCGATAAAAACAACAGGTAGAAAAATTATTGAGCGTAAGTAAAATTCGAAAGGAATACCTCCAGACAAGTATAATGGACTTCCCTTAGGAAATTACCAACGATTTTAAGTTCGCCGGAAAATGTTTACAAAATGTATTCCAAACCTCCTGGGGACGTATAAAACGAATCATTTTGTAATGCCGTATTTAATAAGCCTGTTGAAATCCAGAATATTAAAGTTATATTATAAATTACTAGCTGTTGCCCGCGGCTCCGCCCGCGTGAATGCCTATTTCCAGGATTAAAGTAGCCTAGTGGGCGCCCCCGGTGAGAAACGCGCTTGACTATAATACTAATGTCGCTATTAAAAAATAGGGGTTGATCGTAGAGGGTTGAAAATTTAGGGTTGTATGTATTTTTTAAAGCTGTATCATAAAAAAAATAAAAACAAAATTTTGACTAAAAAAAAATCGGGGTGGACCACCCTTAACATTTAGGGGGATGAAAAATAGATAGTAGCCGATTCTCAGACCTACTGAATATGCATATAAAATTTCATACATATCGGTCCAGCCGTTTCGGAGAGTATGGGAACGAACATTGTGACATTTTGAGAATTTTACATGTGAGAATTTTATATATTAGATTTCATTAGAATTTAAGTTTTTTGAAGAGCAAGGTTTTTCTATATTCTCTAAGTATATTATATTTATAAGACTGCCTCGCTGGCGCAGTTGTAATGCGTTACGATTGAGCCCAACGCTGAGGTCTTGGGTTCGATCCCCGGGTAAAGTGGTATTGGGTTTTTCTATTACTAAATGCTCAGTATCAGCCCGGAGTCTGGAATTTGTGCCCGGTATGGCGATAGGCTCGCCCCCTATCACATCGTGGGACGGAGATACGCTCGGCGAAATGTGGGTGTACGGGTTACACCTCTGCCTACCTCTTCGGGAATTACAGGCGTGAGTGCGTGTGTATGTATATTTATAAGTATATTTGTAATTATTTAATTAGGTACCTAGTAGGCCCCTCGTATGCGAGAGGACGCTTGGGTTGGTACCACCGCTTTGTCTATTTCTGCCGCCAAGCAACAGTGTGTAAGCACTGTTGTGTTTCAGTCTGAAGGACATTGAAGCCCGGAAATTTACTGGACATTGTATGACCCAACATCTTTTGCCTCGGGGTGACGAGCGCATTCCAATGCCATGCTGTACTTTATAATTCGAAGTTCTGATTGATGTTGCTTCCGTTTAAGGATTGTTTTCAGGAGAAACATATCATCAGGGAAGTAACCTGTTCAACTCGCCATAAACGCTAATAAAAATAAGAAAATACATACTGATATGTTCATAATCTGTATCATAATAAAGTAGCAAATAGATGACCTGCGATTAAACAATAAACGTTTCTTTCTTTCTGATTGAAAGAATACAAGTATTTTGCTATTGAACTTCCATAAGCCAAATCAAAGCACTCCTGACTTATCGATTTGTAGAAATAAACCTAAAAAACAAACAAGAATATTTATGAACGTTACTAACCTCAATACAATTTAACTTTTCCAAACCGCATGCAAATGTCGTCATTGGCCGTAATGGTTTTACAGTTTTGCACACGCACTTACTCCTGTAATACCCGAAGGGGTAGGCAGAGACATAAACAGTAGGTACACCCACATTTCGCTTATTTCCGTCACATGATGTGATAGAGGGCGAGCCTATCGCCGTATGGGGCACAATTCCAGACTCCGTATCAACTGAGCATTTTGTAATAGAACCGTAATAGAAACCAATATCACTTTTACCCAGGGGATCGTACCTGAGCCTCAGCATAGCAATCTTACCGCATACGCATTACAACTGCGACACCGAGGTAGTCTACGTTTTGCTATTTTCTTACCCGTTACGTAGCATAAGGTAGTTATCGGTGAAGCTTATTTTCATACATGACCATTAACCTTGATCAGAGAAAGGGCCGAAGTGATTCCACTATCCATAGACGTACTAAGTGGTGAAATTATGTCGTTTGCCCATAATGGTATCATTGTGTTGCATTCACAAGCATACTGCTTTTGGTCGTATAACAATACTTTCTGTCGCACTCACAAACGGCAATTAACCCTAATTGTCACTTAGAAACTTTTTAGAATTCGAATATTCCCATACTAAGAACCAGTCAATGCCTTATGTTTCATTACTGAGTAGAGAAATAAACTGAATAGGCTCGGAGAAATTATAAAATTCTAAGGATTGAATATTAAAGTTAAGTGAAGTCCTTGAGTGCGGCAGTTAATCACTAATATTTGAGTGGTAGAGCCACGTTGTAGACAGTTTTGTCTACTACATGAATGGACTGGTTCGACCGGGTTATTATCACTGCCTCACACGACAACTAGACCTGAAACTAATATTTGTAGATCATACAAAAATTTATCTCAGTGCAGAAATCGTACCCGCGGCCTCTCGTTTCACAGCCGTCTCGTCCTCTACGCTATAACTGTCGACAATAACAGCATAAGTTTCAAACTGCTGGTTCGCTCTGCGCATTCAACTTAATTGTTACTCCCCTCACTATGCCTCCATCAAAAAGAAATAAGTATTTTTATCTCCTACATTCAAGAGGATGTTATTATATTGGATATTTTATTACTTATTTTATTTCGGGCAAATGTTTCTTTTAATTAAGTTGGCCCAGGCTGCGATGCCATGTGAGTCATTGTGTTTGGGAACAAAATTATTATGGCTTAGTAGGCTGAATATAAGTAACTCCCTTAGTTTTCTTACGTAATAAGCGACATGTATTATATGAATAAAAGTAATTACTGGACGTTCATGTTTTTTTGTAGTAAGGTTGTAATGTTTATCCGATGTTTTACTTATTTTATTATAGTCAATATCGTATTAAAATAATTGGCATTTTGTTAATATTTTACCCACCCATTTTCTTATAAGACCCCATTTAGACGGATAAAGTTTGTCGTATGAGAATACAGAAATACGCCATTTACGAGAAAAAGTCCTACAGTTTGAAATGGAATCGTATGACAAATTAAACTGTTAATTATGGTTACTGAATGTGGTACACATATTGAGGGGTTATCACTATGGACTTAAAGTGGGCTTAAATTTGATGTCACTAAATCCAGCCAACTAACCAAATTGTTCAGCCTCCGTGGCGCAGTGGGCGAGTAGCCGGCCGTGAAACGAAAGGCCACGGCTTCGATTCGTGTACTGAGTCAAAATTATTGTCACAATTGTATAAAATAACTCATCCACACATTAAACATTTTAATCAAGACAGTTTAATCAATTGTTGCAACATGTTTTCTGTTTAAAGCATGAAACTGACGCCTATTTATTTAATGGAATCTAAATAACAGAAAAATATTGTCTCAAACATTGAAACAATCCATTAATATTAACCGCACTCACTCAATTATAAAACAGTGCAGTATATTCACGAACTTTTAACATTTAATCATTACCCGACAGAAGTTATTTGATTTGAACACTATTCAAAGTTAAACATTGGCAAAACGCTCCGAACGAGTTTCCTCTTCGCGGTACTCATTCCCCTGTACCCGTGTATAACCAGTACCTACGCTTTGATAAAGTTACCTTTGCGGCGGCGATGCGGTGTGACTGTAATTCGTGCTGACTGAAAATGCCATGAATTGCTGGCATCTAAATAAGACACTTTTTGCAAACAACGTCATAGCTAGTTGGAATAGTTTTTAAGTGGTTATAAGGTCTCACAGAAAACCGACGTTACTTGACGTTGCTGCTGCGTTTCATACGGTGAGAGAGATATCCTAAGATCTAAAGAAGAGGGGGGGGGGGGTGGGGGGGGGATCTCAATCCCTTAATTATTCCTTTCCTTTATGATTGGCAACGCACTCATGATTCTTTTGGTGTTGTGGGCGTATATGGACAATGGAGCTCTTTCAGCAGGTGACAAACTTGGTCGTTTGCCGGTCTATGCTATAAAAAATATTGCTAATTATTTTGTGTTTTTGTAATTTATTACAGTTTTTTATCCTGGCACGGCAAAGTGACTGCACTGGAGATTATGTTAATTAGTGCGGTATAAATATAATTTCGATCAACTTCTTACTAATGACCGTTTCCAACTGGCAGTAAAATTATGACACACATAAGCAAATCTATCTTTAAATAGAATATAGGGAACGGGCATAAGACGCCTTCAAATATCCCGATCTTGATCACCTTCTGTAGTGAGACCATTGGCTCTCATTCTTATCCAAGCGGGCATTAAATCATAAAGGTCAGATAGCTTGTTCACGAATTCATGGAAAAATCAAAATCACCACTCATCATTATCGATTCTCAAAACTATAACCACTTTTATCTCAAAATAGTTCTCAGCAGAGACGCGATCAAACTTGCATTACGAAAATCTCACAATGAAAATCTCATCCTTTCAACCTGGTCGCTAAAGCATTGCAATCTTCATAAACCGTTATTATATAGCCTTCCTTTCTTTCTCATACTCCGTAATAGAAGGGTTAAGTTTTCATATTATCTACGTGACGTAGTACCATAACGCTATGGGTCGAACACTGCGTCAGCAGTTCTATGAAATGTTACTACCTGAGCCATAATATAGCAGTTACCTAGCTTTTGTATTGCCATAATAGCCATTGTGACTATAGTGAGTGCATCGTTATTATAGCGTTTCAACTTTACGGGTTAACATATTATATGGATTCCCGCGGCCTTTTTAAAACTGAATGCGCGTAGAATATCTATTCGAACATTATCAACTTCTGAATCAAATAGAAACCGTTTGCAAGAATCAACCAGTAATTTCTTCATTGTTAACTATAGTAGAACATTTTAAAACAGTCGTGCGATGACGTTATTTCAGGAATACGGATAATAGGTAGGGATTATCTTATTATTCGGTTTGTAGGAACGACATTGAAGCCAGTTAAATTACTGGGTATTATGAGAATTAACATCTATGTCTCGGGATGACGAGCGCCAGTGCTCTGTAATCCAGAGTTCTACGATTCAGACGTTTGGCATCAGGTGAGCGACGTGCTCAGTCATTCAAGCAAATAAAAAAAAACAAATATCTGTGAATCACACAACTATGGAATTGAACCCATGGCCTCACGTTTCACAGCCGGCAATTCGCTCGCTACGCTACGGTGGCTGTCTAATATATTAACCACGAGACGATTAATATAAATCTTTATTTAAGTAAATTATCATAAAAAATGCCTAAGTGTTCGCCGCCAAATTCATAAGGCGCCGCAAATCCCAACCTTGAAAATGGCGTAAGGCCAGCTCTGTATAATTATTATGACCATGGTATCTCGTGGACTGATGCCAGCAATACGTATGTACGATATTTACATGTGTTTCATTTGCAAACACAATATTTAGTAGAGAATGAAGCCTCAAAATATACCTATATCGATAACCGTGAATGGGCGAGTTGGATTTTATTATTATTACTATATCATAGGCCGGTAAACGAGCTAGTGGGTCGGTCACCTGATGGTAAGTGATTTCCTACGCCCATGTACGCCCATAACACTAAAAGGATCATGGGCGCGTTGCCGACCTTAAAGGAAAGGGATAACTAAGAAATTGGGAAGGGGAGGGGGATTTACGAAACGCAGCAGCAAGCTGCTACTTTACACCGGTTTTCTGTTGGACAGTGATAACAACCTGATCGAGCAGGCCAATTCGTGCTGTAGACAAAACTGTCTACAGCAAGGCTCTACCACTCGTGTAAATTATACCTTACAGCTATAATAGAAATTGATACTAAATTTGTTCCAGTTATAGTCGTAAAGACAATGTAGTTACCGCTAATCAATATTTAACTTTATTTGAAATTCCCTCTATTGAAACTTTGTACTATTCGTGGAAGGTGGCACGAATGTCTACTTTTACTGATTGTGTGCTAATGTTATATTTATTGAATTGTAAATGTTTATTTACAAACCATTTGTTATAGGTCTAAAGGTTTTATAGAGTGGAAGAGCCACGTTGTAGATAGTTCGTCACAAAATTCTTCTCGGTCAGCTCGACTAGTCTACCACTGTCTCACAAAAAACCGAAGTACAATATTGGTTTGCGTACGGTGAGTGAGATATCCGGCCTAACCTCCCCTTCCCAAACCCTAAATTGTCCTTTTGTTTAAGGTCGGTAACGCATCAAATTCCCTTCACCTTTAAAACAACCTATCATTAACAAATGAACACACGTAATTTAGAGAAGGCAGAGGTGCATGCTCATGCCAGCCCCAAGCTGGATTCGAATCTGTGACTATCGTCTTGGCAGTTCGTAGCACCCCCTACTGAGCTTTCGCTGTTTTTAAACAGAAAGAAAGAAGTATGTAGATTCTTAATATGGAAATCAAATATAATACATTGGTCCCTCGAGCAACTTGCCAGTTTCCACTGGTAATTCCATTAAGAAAAACTGGTTAAGTGCGAGTCGGACTCGCACACCGAGGATTCCGGAATCACAGCATTTTTTTTATTTTGTATTATTTTTCTCCCCAGAGAGGTTGAAGTCAGAGAAGCGGCTGGTCGTAAAAACTACGAGTACAAGATAAATCTATTTGTAACATATGTTAAAAAACATGTTGCGGCAACCCCATTGCGAGTGGGATAAGGGCAGGTGGAGGAAGAGAAAATTATTTATATTACTTGTTAGAACATCCGCCATAATGACATTTATATTGTGTGAAAATGTCAATTGGCTACCTATTACGGTTCAAAAGATAGAACCCTCATATAGACACAGTCGGCGCGGCGTAGTCTCTGTAATACGCTGTGACGGTGTAAGCTTTTGAAGTGTTTTATTTTTTAATAGCATATGCCTGCAAACGATCAAGTGGGTCACCTGATGGTAAGTGATCTCCACCACCCATGTACCCCCACAATACCAAAAGAATTATGGGTGCGTTTCCGACCTTAAAAGAAATCGATAATTAAGGGATTCTCTCCGGATATCTCATTGACCATACGAAACGCAGCAGCAAGCTGCTACTTTACGCCGGTTTTCTGTGACACAGTGGTAACAACCCGGACGAGCCGGATCTTTCATGCTGTAGACAAAAGTGTCAAATTTCTGTGCGTTGCTTCTGTTTATGTGCAGGCTTTGCGCTTATCATCAGGCGAGCGATCTGCTTGTTTCGTTATTCAAGTTAATAAAAAAATAGGATACAGAACCCTTAGAAAGGCGTAGAGAGGTTATCGTAGTTTAAATTGAAGCTATAAGGGAACAAAAGGGTAATGATTACACACACAGAAGATAATTAATGAGCTCTTTGTACCGTCTCGTTTTATCTGCCTTAATCACCATTTCCATAATCATATTTTGCAAAACTTGACCTTTCTTGGCATTCTACCACGAAAATAATTAATTGCCCGTAAGATTATCTCAAGTTAGTTGTTTGCCTTTTTATTTTATTGTTGCTTCGGGCCGTATGATCGTAAAATGTCTGGCCTCAGCAAATATTTGCCATATATTTGTGTTTGGTTGACGATTCTTATTAAGATTGACCGCTGCTGCAATAACTTTTAAACATAATATTATTTTATGAAATTACATTCTATCGACTGGAATTGATGGAACGATTTCAATGTCAATGTGACTATTCAAATAAGTACACAGAGTGCAATAAATATAAGTTCGAGGTGGCGAATTCTGCAACTAACTGGAAATTCTACAAGGCGGTAGGTCCCTCGTATGCGAGAGGCCATCTAGGTTGGTACCACCGCTTTGTGTTTCTGGCGTCAAGCAATAGTGTGTAAGCACTGTTGTGTTCCGATTTGAAAGACGTTGAAGCCAGTGAAGTTACTGGGCATTATGAGACGTAACAACATATCCCTCGGGATGACAAGCGCAGTCCAGTACCACGCAGTGCATTTTAATTCAATGTTCGCGCTTACCATCAGGCGAGCGTACTGCCCGTCTTGTCATTTAAGCTAATAAAAAAAAGTATAGAATAATTTGTTCAAATTGGAAATCTTCCGTAAATCGACTAATGAGAGTTGCCACACTAAATTAAAACCTAACCGTTTAACAGGATATCAAAATAAACTCTAATTTCTAAATGCTTTTTCATAGCAAAGAAGTAGATAGATAAAAGTCAACGTATGAACAAGTGGGTCACCTGATGGTAAGTGATATCTACCGCCCATGAACACCCATAATACCAGAAAAATCATGGATGGTTTGCCGACCTTAAAGGAACCGAATGGTTATTGCGAAGGCGTGGGGGATTTGGGACTCCGGTAAAGAAATTAACTTATAGAATCCCTCTTTTTTGGTGAGGGTTAATCTAGATAAATATGAGCTTTCGTTAAAAATGAGAAGTACGATAAAGACGTAGGTATTTGGCACCTATCTTTCCTAAAACCTAAATAGATGTCGGTCGAAATTTGACCTCAATCGAGGCTTTACCTTCCACGTTTACCTGACAAAAGTCGTAACTAAGCATACACTCAGGATAACTGAATACTTTACTTAGGATAAAATAGGTATTTAGTTCACAGTCAATCAACCGATATGGTTTTTTGCTAAAATTTCTCGGTTTTCCTATTACTATTTCTTTTTTTTTATTATATTGAATGACGAGACGAGCAGGTCGCTCGCCTGATGGTAAGCGCCACGCCTGCTCATAAACAGAAGCAACGCCACACAGAACTTTAAATAAAGCACTGCATGACACTGGACTACGCTCGACACCCCGAGACATAAGGTGTTAAGTCTCATAATGCCCAGTAATTACACTGGCTTCAATGTCCTTCACACCGGAACACAACAGTGCTTACACACTGTTGCTTGGCGGCAGAAATAGACAAAGCGGGGGTACCAACCCAGCCGGTCTCTCGCAAACGAGGGACCTACCACCTTGTAAAGTATACTCATTACATATACACAATATTGTACGCACGCATAAACAATATTTATAATTTGCGTTTTATATTTCTAACTATCACTCGCGGATTCACCGCAGGCATTTTACTATCCTGCACCTATGGGTCATGGCGTGATATACATATTATAAACCTTTCGCAATAAACTCTCTAAATGATAGTGAACACGGCATCTAAATCTGTTGCATAGTTAGGAGAAATAAATAAATAAATACACCCAACAGTCACACACATAGTCCTGACCCCACACTAGGTAAACCTGTGTCGTGGGTATCAGGAACTACGAGGGACTTGCGGTCCCACAACACCCAGACCCGAAACCAATATTTATGGCTCACACAAACATTTGTCTCGGTGTGGGAATCGAACCCACGGCCTCTCGCTTCGCAGCCGGCTACTCGCCCACTGCGAGCAGCCAAACGCAGATAGCGCACTTTGTGTAGCACATAAATAGTAGGGACCAATATCTGATGATCTAATTACACTACATGCCATTGCATTGCACTGGGCCTCGTCATCTATAATAATACTAGCCCTATATTATACATGTCCCACTGTTAGACACGTGCCTCCTCTACTGGATGAGAGGGGTTAGATCTTGGTCCAGGGTTGGCAGACTTCTAATACCTTCGAAATTCTTTTAAAGAACTTCTTAGCTATACAGGTTTCCTCACAATGTTTCCTTCACAATTAAAGTAAGCGATAATTAGCAATTAATATACACATCACTTATAAAAGACTGACTGCCTCGGTGGCGCAGTTGTAATGTGTACGCGTTACGATTGAGGCCAACGCTGAGGTCTCGGGTTCGATCCCCGGGTCGGGTAGTGGTGTTGGGGTTTTCTATTACGAAATACCCCAGTATCAGCCCGGAGTCTGGAATTTGTGCCCGGTATGGCGATAGACTCGCCCCCTACCACATTATGGGACGGAGATGCGCTCGGCGAAATGTGGGTGTACTGATTACACCTCTGCCTACCCCTTCGGGGATTACAGGCGTGAGTGCGTATGTATCACTTATAAAAGTTAGAGGTGCATGCTCTTGGGACTGGTTTCGAACCTGCGACTTTTATCTCAACAGTCCATACCAGTCTACACTGAGCTATTGCTGTCGTAGCGATGTAATTTATTAAAATTTTAAACCTATTTTATAGTATAGTATTTTTTTTAAGAGCACGTTTGCCACCTTTTTTTTTTATTAGCTTGAATGACGAGACGAGCAGATCGCTCGCCTGATGGTAAGCGCCACGCCTGCTCATAAACAGAAGCAACGCCACACAGAACTTTGAATAACAAAGCACTGCATGACACTGGACTGCGCTCGTCACCCCGAGACATAAGGTGTTAAGTCTCATAATGCCCAGTAATTACACTGGCTTCAATGTCCTTCAAACCGGAACACAACAGTGCTTACACACTGTTGCTTGGCGGCAGAAATAGACAAAGCGGTGGTACCAACCCAGCCAGCCTCTCGCAAACGAGGGACCTACCACCTTGTACAGTACGAGTATAAAATACATTTCAAAGACTAATAAGGTTTAATGTTTAATGTATGACAAGAACCAATTTAGTATCAACGTTATTCCCGTGCTCTAATAACATTTAAAATGCAATACTCGTGACGTAGTTTACATGCTTCCTTACATGCTGGGCGCCTGATGGAGTCGCTAATTAGATGATAGCTTTTGATGTGAAAGGTAGTGTTTATTATCGGTACGACGCGACGGTTGCAAATGCCTGTACTAGTTTGTACAAAGTCTATGGTACCGCGGATGACCCTAAAAGCGTTGGCTTGACTTATTAGAGGAATATTTGAGAGCTAATAAGCTTTTCTTTTATTAACTTGAATGACGAGACGAGCAGGTCGCTATGGTAAGTGCTACGCCTGCCCATAAGCAGAATCAACGCCACACAGAATTTTGAATTATAAAGATTACAAAGCACTGCATGGCGTTGGACTGGGCTCGTCACTCCGAGTCATAAATTGCTAAGTCTCATAATGTATGTCTTCAATGTCCTTCAAACCGGAACATAACAGAGCTTATTCACTGAAATAGACAAAGCGGTGGTACCAACCAGACGGCCTCTTGCATACGAGGGACCTACCAGCTAGGTCTCACTACGGAGGATGCTCAAGTCCTGGCGAAGTGCAGTACTATGAAACTTGGTACCCGTTTAAATCTCGAGTCTATTATCGACGACGCTGACAAGCTTCACAACAAAGAAACAAATAGGTATACGCATAGAATTCAGAGCCTCCTACGTTTTTGTCGGTGGTTAAACGGCCGTACGAGTCTGCTCTGAACACTTTCATATTCTCTAGTGACCTTTTCTACGTAGACTTAGTAGTATGAAACGCGGGTCATTTATAATTCGCCTCTCCAACGACTAAAAGCTATTATTTAAATGAAATAAAACACACAAAAATACTTACGATAATTGAATGTAAAGTATAATTGAATGGCCCTAAGCTAAGACATTTTTTCAATATAGCGATATAGATCTAGATGTTTTCCAAACTTCTGAAGTGACTTATCTACGAGATAAATGATGAAGTGGACAAGAACAAATGGCCCACTGAGCCTTGTAAATTGAAGCTAAATTGTCAGGAGGAGTACTACGCAAACAAGGCGCCTTGGGACTGAAAATTATCGTAAAATATAATTTTTTATTCCCAACGTCTCTTTTTCAAGGAACAGATGTGACTCGAGGTCTTGTAAAAACGTTTTGGGGTCGTAATAAAGCGGACAGGACGGGCGTTTGCTTTTAATATTAATTTTTGCAAACACTTTCAATACTATAGAATTCGCGGCGATGTATTTATAATACTAGAAACTTTAAATTTTACTACGTGGTATGCCCTCGTATGCGAGAGGCCGACTGGGTAGGTACCACCGCTTTGTCTATTTCTACCGTCAAGCAGGAGTGTGTAAACACTTGTGGTTCGGTTTGAAGGAAATTGAAGCCAGTAAAATTACTGGGCATTATGAGACCTTAACACCTTATGTGTCAGTATGACGAGCGCAGTTCAGTGCCATACAGTACTTCATAATTCGAAGTTCTAATTATGAATTGCTTCGGTTTATGGTCAGACGTGACGCTTACCATCAGCCGGGCGACCAGCCAGTCTCGTCATCTAAAGCTAATAAAAAAACTATTGCAAAAGTGAGAGACCTTACTGTGTCTTCAAAATAATATTGGTGGAGTAATATTAAATATTATTCTTTATTATCAATTGCAGCCTGCGTGGTGCAGTGGGCGAGAGCCGGCTGTGAAGCGATAGGCCGCGGGTTCGATTCCCACACCGAGACAAAATGTTTGAGTGGTCCACAAATATTTGTTTCGGGTATGGGTGTTTTCTCCTCAGAACGGTTAACATCAGACAGGCGGCCAGATGTAAGAACTACAAGCCAAATTATTCTGTAACATGTGTTAAAAAGCATGCGGTGACCCCATTGCGAGTGAGCTATGCACAGGTGGGAGAAGTAGAAGAATTGTATAATTAAAGTCAGAATATATTTCCACATCTAGCATCCTGAACAAGCGTAGTGCTTATTCCACTAAATATAGACAGTATTGATTGAATTATTTTATTAATTATTTTCAATTTAATAATTTGGCCTCCAGTTCACAACAGTTCTAGAAATTTTCAAACTTTTCATAACAATATCGGACTTTTGAGTCGAGGCTAATCAAATAATTATATTAAAATTAGGTCGTTATATATTTTAAATCATTTATTTATGTACTAATCTTATAAAACATTAATAACGATTATTATAGGTACAAAACTGCTCAAGAAACAAGTAGGTACGTATATTGTGAGCCCCCTTGAATACTTGGCCCTGTTTCTAATATAGCTTAAGACTGCTTCGAGGCGTCTATCATGAATAGAACTCCGAGAAAACGCTCGAGCACTACTAACATACATATACACCGTCCTTTATCCCACAAGGAATAGATTTAGGCGAGTTTCCAGTCAGACCACAACTTGTGTATGCACAATGTAGAACTACAGGGATTGAGGATTAGTGTTTAAGGATACAGTTTAATGTACCTTAACTTAGATTGTTAAATGAGATTTTAGATTTTGCTAATTATTTTTCTAAGTGTACAGTTTTGTAAGTTGTAGAGTTACGCTTTAGACAGTTATTTTTATGAAAGAGGGGGCAAACGTGCAAGAGAGGCAATCGCCGCCCATGAAAACCTACAACACCGCAGGGATTGTCAGTGCGTTGGCGGCCTCTGACATTTTTTTATTAGCTTGGATTGACGAGACTGGCAGGACTCTCGCATGATGATTAGCAAGCGTTACGCCTGCCTATAAGCAGAAGCAACGTCATCATAACTTCGAAATAAGAAGTAGGTATTGCATCGCACTAAACTGCGCTCGTCACCCTGAGACATAAGGTGTTAAGTATCATAATGCCCAGTAATTTCACTGGCTTCAATGTCCTTCAAACCGGAACACAACAGTGTGTAAACACTGCTGTTTGACGGCAGAAATGGACAAACGGGTGGTACCTACCCAGACGGCCTCTCGTATATAATCTATCTATCTATCATTCTAAAACAATTTACTTCATTGCAAATATTTGGATGTAGCAGAAATAAAGATTATTCCGGCTTCCGCAATTTACGAGGAACATATTGCTTGTTTCGATTTATGTTCCCCATACCGTAATTAAGTCGAACCCTCTTTAGATGCTATCGATATTACTAGTAGACGTTTATTTTCTTAGTCTTAATGAAAATGTATAAAATACAACATATCGTCAAAAAAACACTAGCTATTGTCAGCTAAGCTTAATGGTAGTGTCTGTACACAGGATGGAGATGACCAATGACCATATATATGTTAAAGATACCGTCATAACTCATTTCATACGCACTCACATGAAATGAGCTCGCCCCCTATCACATCATGGGACGGAAATAAGCTCAGTGAAATGTGAGTATTCTGCTCAACACTTCTGCCTACCCCTTCGGGATTACAGGCGTAAGTATGTATGTATATGCAAAGTTAAATTCACACAACAGCTTCATCATCAAAATTTACTTACGTATTATGATTTAATTATTTAGTCTAGAAAAGCACTTACCTACCTGAACAAAAGCAAAAATAAACAGACCTTTTAGAAATATTCGCTTTCATTAAAACCTATTTCGTGTATGTCCGTTTCACTGCTTTAATCCATTCCTGGACTATATAATTTTAATTAATTGATGCCCTTTTCATTTGGATGTATTAATATTGGCTGAAATAATTAATGCAAATCAAAATTGTCTGACGTCATTATGTTTGATGAGATAATGAGATATGCTGATAGATATTGTGAAATAAATTTATGCCTTTATTCGCAAAGGGAGGCAAAGTTGCACCATTTTTCGCCTACGGTACCTATTAGTTCTAATAGTCAACTATCGAGCAGAATCTCGAAGCTGAGATTATAATTTTCTTATATAAAAGCGCAGAAAAAAATATATGGTACATACATACGCACTGACGCCTGTAATCCCCGAAGGGGTAGGCAGAGGTGTAACCAGTACACCCACATTTCGCCGAGCGTATTTCCGCACCTTATGTGATAGGGGGTGAGCCTATCGCCATACCGGGCACAAATTCCAGATTCCGGGCTGATACTGAGCATTTTGTAATAGACAAACCCAATACCACTTTACCCGACCCGGAGATCGATCCCGAGACCTCAGCGTGGCCTCAATCCTAACGCGTACACATTACAACTGCACCACCGAGGCAGGCAAATATATGGTAGTAGGTATAAATATGAGATACGCTGTAAAAATTTCGTCTACAGCATGAATGAGTTAGCACAACCGGGATGTTGCCACTGTCTTACAGAAAACCGACGTAAAGTAGCTTGCTGCTTCGTTTTGAATGGTGAGTGCGATATCAGGAAGTCCAAATCCCGCTCCACTTCCTAATTCCTTAGTTATCCCTTTCTTTTAAAGTCAGCAACACGTCCATGTTTCTTCTGACATTATTGGCGTTCATGGAGGGTAAAGATGGTAAAGATCAATTACCATCAGGTGACCCACATGCGCATTTGCCAGCTTATGCTATAAACAACAACAAAACCAGCCGAGATATACTTTAACAATGAGGAAATATTTTTGCAACAATATGTATTTTTGGTAACAAAAATATAGTACGCTGACCGCCTCATTGGTCTAATGGTAACGTATTCTCAGGTTGGGTAATTATAATTTGTTTTTGAGTTTTTTATTTTAAAAATTGCACATTATTTGCCAGAGATCGGATTTGTGCCCGATATTGCGTGAGCTCGCCACCGATCACATAAAAATAAAAATCATTGAACTGTGGGTACACTAGTTGCGGCTCTGTCTACCCATTCGGAGATATACGCTAGCTTATATGTGTATGTAATTTTCTTTTTTTTAAACATCCAGATTCCAAGTCTTCAACAAGAAGATCAATAATAACAAAGGACTGTGTGTGCTATTTTCAAAATACTACACCACTAAAGTACTGGCTAATCCACACTCTATTTTTACTCATTCCTGAACGAAAAGCACTTTATCAGATAAAACTTGTATAAAGTTAATAATTTTCATGATACCGCTATCTCTAACACAATTAGTCGAACACTATTAAACGATGCCACTTTTACTAATAATTCTGAACTTTCTATATAGGAATAGATTAAATTACGCTTAATTATATTTTAAAACTTTCCTTTTAGTGTTTTTATCATATTAAATTTTACGTGATCGGAGTATAGTCAAATATCTAATAGACAACGAAAGTGTATCTACTCCGCATACTAAAACTGAAACGAAATCCAGAGCAAAATTAAGGCGGTTTATATGCTAAGCGTGTACTGTTTTTTTTTTTTTTTTTAATTAGGGGGACTCCCCCCCGGCTGCTCCCTCTGATACTTTTAATTCAGAGTATGTCTACCTGATTAATTCACATACCTTTATTTAAAAACCTCATCAATATAAGTAAATGGAATTTAACATCATTTAGTATGCCTGGAATAAAAAAAGTCTAAATCTAACATACATGAGACATACTTTTAAAACTGAGTTTATATTATTTAATAAAAATTACATTTGTACAGTTACAATTTAAAATCGTGTCTTCATCACAAAACCAGCTTTTCAGTGGCAACTAGAAACATATAATCTTATATTACATACTGTAGTTGCCCTGTCTATTTGTTTCTTTTCAACACGCTACACGCAAATTTTTTACAAAATTGTACGAACATATTTCTAATTACACTATCATCCAACATACCGCTCAGATTATCTTTACTTACGATTTGGTCAACCTCTATTTCAAGGTTAGTTCGTACAGATATATTGGGCATTCAGTCAGCGTGTACTGATTTAGTCTGCTCTCGTCCTTATTGCAGTAAGAATATAGCCATTTTTTTATCTTGGCATATAAAGTGACTACACTACACCTGTGGGCTTAGCATATGCAACACGAAATAATTTTGTCGACTCGTTACGAGATAATTTTGTCGACTCGGTTTGTGGTGAAAATCTAGTTTTATCAAGGTGTTAGCGTATTCTATTTTTATTTGTGTATTGAAGGTGTCTGAGAAATCAACGTTGAGTACACTGAAATAATAATGGTGCGATACAGTTGTGGAAGGTTAGTTAAATGGTATAAAAGAGGTTGTCGCTATAACTGGAGGCCTTTTGCCCGTGGTCAATCAGACAGTCTCCAGTTCATTAAGATCAGTGCTCAGACGATAGTCCAAGAGTTCATTACGCGGTAGCTATGCTGGTTTACTATTCGGTCCTAGTTGCCTTAGTTATAATTAGAGAACGGTCGCTAGAGAATCCTGACATGGGGTTGTGGTCTGTAAAGCAAACACATTGTAAAAGTATTAAATAAACTATGAGTTAATGTGATTACTGTCATTTGGTATTAATAAAATAATACTCGTCTCGCGTAACTTCTAACACTGGTTACCTCTATATGTTTATCGAAGCTAACTTGGTTGCATAAAACATTCGACTGGTTATATCAAAACTACAGATAACGTAAGGAAAATAGTACTTTCGACATGACGGCGTAATTTTTACAGGAGATATTTATCGTTAATAGTTATATCTCTCGTGCGTGAGATAACTATGTCGTGATGCATTTCTTTTATTAGCTTGACTTGATAAGAAATGTGGCACGCTTGATTTCCATACAGATTTATGTACTTGCAAATATTTTAAAATGTAACATCGTCGGCGTGTAATACGTCGTTGTATGGGCGAGCCTAATAAGGAATCTAAAGTCAACTTTAAATACTTCACTTTATTGGGAAGGCAAAATTGCCCTTAGATTAAAGCTTCATTTCAATGGAGAGTTTCTATTACGGCATAGGCGAGAAAAGCCTTAATCCACCACGCTGGCCTAATTCGTATTGGCAGACTTCACATATCTTCGAAATTCTTATTAAGAACTCAGGTATGCAGGCTCCCTCACGATATTTCCTTAATTAATACACAAGTTATTTAAAAAAGTCAAAGGCGCATGCTCTTGCGGCTGGTTTCGAACCTGCGACTTTCATCTCGACAGTCACCAAGACACTCCCCGCTGAGCTATCACTGCTTCATACGATTCTGTTTTCAAACTATATGACCCTGAGTCATAAAGCAGAGTTTTTTTTTATATTTTCGTCTGTGTCAATAAACTCTCCATTTAAATGGAGTTTTATCCTAATTGTGGATCTGTGTCTCTACTCGGCACTAAAAAAATATCTCTGTGTTGGTTAGAATTTAAAACAAGTTTACCTTAAAATCTTTTAAGAAAACTGTTTCGAATGAAGGTTTTATTTTTATGCTTAAAGGAATAGCTCAGCATGGAGACATTTTCCTAATTTGACTCGAGAGCTTTACTTTTCTGCAACTGATTTTAAATGCTGAGTAATGTAGAATTAAATATAACCAACAGCTAGATGCATACAACTCTTATTTGTTGCAAGAAGAACTGGAGTACTTAGAGTGTTAGTCGTTTTAATAAAAAAAAAAATAGTTTGTACGCTATTGAGGTCCTTCGTCAAAAAATAAATCCTTATAGCCATATTATTTCTGAATTGCATACAACTCTTATTTGTTGCAAGAAGAACTCGAGTATTTAAAGTGTTAGTCGTTTAAATGAATCTTTTTTAAGTTTGTACGTTATTAAGGTCCTTTGTCAAAAAGTAAATCTTTATAGCCATATTATTTCTGAATTTTGTTCTATTACGTTATCTGCGAGTGTGTACATACCTCATTAGCATGACAGCCTCCTTAGAATGCAGAAATTTAAAAACTAAACGTACCATGCATCGCGTCGTCTCAGCTTTGTACCGTATAACGTCACACGTCAAAGGAAAAAATGTAATAGATTATTTAGCACGTAAGTCTTCAATGTTGGCATATAATTAATAATGGCAGGGGTAAAAAAAAATATATACGTCACACGGTGGTCGAGAAATGGCACGAACGTTCATATCGGGTTTTTACGCCACATTCTAACCCCGCAGACTAGTATGTGTTTGTCATGTTTGAAATCATATGTAAATAATTTGCGAGATATGCAACCCTTGTCGCGGTCAGTCTATGGATGGGTGACCGCTTCGTGGTATTTCAACTGGACGTCTCTGTGCTTCGGAGGGCATATAAAATTTCGGTCCCGCCTGTTATCAATAACAGTCGTTAAGCTAAGCCGGAGGTCTTCGGCCAGCTTGGATACTTTGACACTTGGTTGACCACTAACCATTCGATATAGATTAGAATAGTTATCTCGTGCTTATCTTTAAATGCCTATCGAAGGTAACCTGCCGGCCCGTTTTTCACGCCACGAGAATATGTTGTCTCGTTTTCTCATATTATCTCTATCACTCGTCTTTATGTCGTGGGGTGCTGCACATTACGAGACAAATAAAAAACTACTCGATATCGACAGTTTTCTCTCTCAATCGCGATATATCTCCTAGGCTTATGTTAAGCAGGCTGATTGTAAGTGATCGCCGATAATAAAAACTTACAATACCACAATACATATTGGTTTAATTTCAATACAATAACGCTGAGGTTTCGGGTTCGATCCTCGAGTCAGTTAAAAGTGATATTGGGTTTTTGTATTACGAAATTCGCAGTCTCAGCGTCTGGAATTGGAATTGGTCTGCGAGTCTGGAATTGTGCCCGCTATGGCGATAGGCTCGCCCTCTATCATATCATGGGACGGAGATACGCTCGGCAAAATGTGGGTGTACTGGTTACACCTCTGTTTACCCCTTCGGGGATTACAGGCATGAGTGCGTATAAATAACAACACTATAGATAATTGATGAATATATTCAGTAGTCACATTTCCATTATGAAGATTTTCTCATTACGACTAAATAATATTAGCGGTATTAGCTGCTTAACTAACTTTTAAGAAATAATTCAATTATTTCCTTCAATAGTTCAGACGAATCAAATTATATATTGTAATAAGGGTATATCCCTAGAACAGACGTCACACGTCGTCACACAGGCGGCCAGTCATAAAAACTATAAGCCAACTCTTTCTGTAATGTTTTATAAAGTTGCGCCGATAAGGGCAGGTGGAAGAAGAATAAGGATACCAGACAAACAAATATAACAAAAAACAACCCTCAGTTATGATGTTAATATAGATAAAGTCATTATCAAAGTAATTGCGGGTTATTAAGGGACCATTAACCACATTTAAATATCCGACGGTCGTACACAACCGTGAATCGGCTAAGGGCGGAATAACATTGACTTAATACATTTTTATACCTATATTTCATAGGTCGGCAAACGAGCAAGTGGGTCACCTGATGGTAAGTGAACTCCACCACCCATGTACACCCACAATTTCAAAAGAATCATGGGCGCGTTGCCAACCTTAAAGGAAAGGGATAATTAAGTGATTGGAAAAGGGATGGGGATTTCCGCTACCGGATATCTTACGAGCCGAACGAAACACAGCAGTAGGCCGCTATTTTTTGCCAATCTTCTGTGAGACATTGATAAGAACCCAGTTGAGCCGGCTCGGCTCATTCATGCTGTAAACAAATCTGTCAACACTGAACTATACAGCATGGCTCTACCACTCAAAATATATGATTAATTTAAATTTTTGACAGCCGCCGTGGTGCAGTGGTCGAGTAGCCGGCTGTGAAACGTGAGGCCGTGGGTTTGATTCCCGCACCGACACAAATGTTTGTGTGACCCACAAATATTTGTTTCGTGTCTGGGGTGTTGTGGGACCGCAAGTCCTTCTTAGTTCTTAATATCCACGATACCGATTAACCTAGTCTGGGGTCGGGACTATGTGGCATGTGTGTGACTGTTGGGTGTATTTATTTTGTATTAACTAAAGTTAAAAACTAGAAAAACAGACATCGAACCCGAACTGCAATACGTTTACTATTTTTAACCGACGAAAAAATGGAGAAGGTGCTTAATTTCACGCGTATATTTTTTGTAACTCAGCTAAATGTGGACAGATTCGGATGATTTATTTTTAATTCGATAGAATACCTATAGGTAATAGTTGGTCCCATTTTAATTTAAATAAGGGAGTGAAATCAGAGATGATAGTTTCAATCTTCTTCATGTTTTCACTAATTTAGAGGATTATTTCAATCAAAGTAATAATATAAAAGATTTATAACAAATTTAAAATCGAATTTAAATAAAATAAAAATAACCAATTTTGAGGCGGTGCGTACTACCTTTAATTGACTATTACATTGAAAAAGCACCGACTCAAAATTGGAGTTTTTTGAGTCCGTTTTTTGTCTCCGATAACTCTCTTAAGAATCTGCCTAAACATACGGCTCCACTTACTTACACATGCAAAGGTAAAACACATGTAACACTCATCGCAACAAAAATTAATGAACGTTCAAAATCAACTTTATTTCATAAAAGAAAAATTATAAACACATTTTAATGTCTTAATGTTAAATTTCTAGATCGAGATACGACGTTCAGCACCGCGCAAAAAATTAGACGTATCAAATGTCAACTAGAGATTATTATGCACAAACTTTTATAGCCCCGCCCCCTTTTTTAGCCCCTTAACCCGCCACAGAGTTTTGGTGGGGTCATTTTTTCGCTTGAGTTGCGTTTCCTGTCATTTTATTTCGATGGTGAACACATATAAAAAATATATATACCGACGAATTGAAAACTTTATTTTTTTTGAAGCGGTTAATAAAATATAAACGGAAAAGCCACTAGCGGTAGTCGTGGGGAAAAGGGCGAAAGGCGAACATTTCTCAGTATTACCATCAGTCTTGCAGGCGCCCGGCGCCCCTTATCGATTTTATCATTTCTAACGGCACGCTTAATCTTTTCCAATAATACTTTTTTTTCAATATTTCTTACTGCCTGGTGCTATCCCGACTTAATGCCAGGGTACGCCTCCCCATCATGATTTGACGGTGGATTTGGTATTAGGTGGGGCGACCCTCCGCCTGACCCCCATAACCCGCAACGAAACAAGGAAACAAGTTTCTCTATTGCCACGTCCGTTTTTTTTATACGTAATAGGCTCGCGTTTGGCCACTATCACGCCTGATGGTAAGCGATGATGTGGCCTAAGATGAAGCACGCTTGCCTAGCAAAAAACAATTCACTCGCGACTTGAAGACACCCAGATTATATTTATCGGCGAACAAAGACTCCGGCAACTTGTTCCACAATTTGGCAGTCCGTATGATGAAGGTGGAGGCAAAGCGTTTGGTGCGCGTTTATCAGCAGAGTGTACCTATAATACTTTTTTTCTGTAAAACAATATTGTTGAACTTGAATTGAGAAGATATTTAGATGGCAATTAATACGATTAAAAAGTAAACACCAATTATTATTTTGTCAGACCATTAAACTTGAATCTTATAATAGCAAAGCTATAGCGGAAATAACTTGCGTATATCGGGAACATGTAGGAACATCACATCATAAAAAAATATATAAAAAAATAAAATAAATAAATAATTTATATATATATAAATATACAACGTGTTACAGAAAGGTGTGGTCATATTTTAGGGTCATTACACACTCCTTATTGTAAGTATCTATGTACCGGATCATTTCAAACCAAGACATCCTAAAATTTCACGTTAATTTTAATCACTCATTTATTAAGATAGATAAGATTGATGACATCACTATTAATTATAATGAATGACACTCACTTTTTAAACTTGAATAAGATTTACGTAATTCTACGGACATACGTACGTAACTTGTAATTTAAACACAAAATACCTGAGACTGTTTGCTGAAGACGATATATGTACCATCCTCTGAAGTATTTTAAAGATTACATTGTCGGGTCATCCATCTATGAATTTGACTTAATACAGTCGACGCGCTCGACTCGACTCTTATAAGCTATAATCAGTTACACCAACACAAAATACCAATACATAATACTTGTTTTTAGTCAAATACAACATATTTTTTGAACTCGTAATCATACTTCATAAAATCAGAAATTGCCGAACTGACTGCGTCATTATTTGACATTTGACAATTGTTTAATGTTTTTTTTAATTATAAAATAATTAAATAAAAGGAGGTCTATGGTATAATTGTTTATCATTTAGTGTTGTCCAAAGTTGAAAGTCGATATCGACATGTTACTCATTCGATAAAAAAGAAAATTCTATAATTATTGTCCAAGCAATGCAATCGGATTTGGTACTATGGGAGATAAAATACTAATACTCTACACTATACATTGCTTAAATTTGCCCGCCCCTTTCTATAACACGTTGTATATCATAAATATTTATCATCTTTGATAGTCAGCGACATACGAGTATGCCATCTAACTCTAGGTATTATTTAATAGTGTAATGTAATCGCTTTGTAATTACATGATATGTATTAAGGTGACGGTGTTTTTTACAATAGATAGCGTAGGTAAGTATTGTTAAACTCAAAATTCAACACAAGTTGATTTCAAAAGATGTAAACAAACATAAAATTAAAACGCTAAGAGGTTAAATAAATAAAATACAACATTATATAAATAACTCCTATTTATTTTACAATATGGAATTAAATTAACCAAGCAGTTTCTGTCGTCAAGCAGCAGTGTAAGCACTGTTGTGTTCCAATGCCATGTCATTGCTTTTTAATTCAAAGTTCTGTGTGGTGTTTCTTCTGTTTATGAGCAGGCGCGGCGCTTACCATCAGGCGAGCAACCTGCTCGTTTCATCATTCAAGCTCATTAAAAAAAACCATATATAAAAAATAGTTTTACCAGAGCGTCGAGCTGTTCGGTGTCATTATAATTCGTGCCATAGTCGATTCTGACTTAAAGAAGACGCTGTGGCGGTTGTGTGGGCGGGATTATATTCTAATAAAATCATGAATCTGCAAAACAGCACAGTTATCACTACTTCGCAAATTTAAAGCTAGTGTGATAGTGTGTTATATACAGGTGATCCTAATGTTGATGAACTGTTATAGCAAGGAATTAAATGATAGGTATTGTATTAAATTGGCTGTACCGCAAGATTTCAACCGTATGCATATTACTGTTCCGCTCCCATGTTTCATACAAAGTTCAATCCCCCTTTTACCCCCTTAAAGACGCCTACGACGTTCATTTTCAATTTACCGATCGTCATCTGGCTGTTTCACAATGCGAACACGACTCGTTACTTTAACATCTCGTTGATACATTCTCTTTTGTTTATAGGAACACCACGTGCGGTCATGTTCATACAATAAAATTTGTCCTACGATCCGATATTCGTAACCCTCCCATCCGAAAGTAGCAAGATGTCGGTAACTTAACTTACGAAACGCTTTTTTATTGGAATGGTTTTGACTTACGCCTCGTAGAAAATACAATTTTTCGTAAGCGAAACGAATCGTTTGCTGGTTATAAGAACCGGGCGTAATACGCCGTAATATGGCGCCATTGTTATTACTATGTTTTAAAGCTCATATTCTAAATTGTAAATTATGGCCGCGATGTACGAGTTCCGCCATAAAAACAGTATCTTGTATCAAGTCCATAAAATTTATTTTACGTCATCCAAAACGTTGCATCACTACAAAGTTTCAATGGATTTTTGCAAAATTAAGTGCATCCCACGCACGCTTGCTTTTATTACTGAAGGTTCTCCGTGCATATTGCTTGATATTTAAAAATTCACCGAAGAGTTATTTTCCGATGGGATTTTGGGATAATATTTTTTGCTTAATGGCAGTATTTATTGACTTATAGTTTCCGCTTGGTAATACCCTTTTGCGCCTTAATATATGCAATATCTATATATTAATACATGAGGAGAAAACTTCGGACTCTAAAGAGAACTATAGAAATTGTTATTTCTGACTTTCAGTGTTTTTTATTTTGAAGTCGGTTTCTTATAAGTTTTGTTAAAACTTATTTTATTTTTCAATTTTTTGTGCTAGTTAGGTATAGAAATGACATGTAAATTCCACATTCCAAATATAATAACACAATGCGACGAGTGTACTATTGTCCATTGAAGAGTTTCATTTTTTTACTCCGTAATCCGTCATTAGATCTTAACCAAATTTATATCGGACCACATCGCAGAAGCTAAACTCTATCAAATGAAATTTCCAACATAATCGGCTTATAATTGGCGAGGAAATCAATGTACATACATTAAAAAAGGCGCTGAATTGAGACCCTAATCCTTCTTTGAAAATAGGTCGAGTTGCGACCACTATGCGAGCACTAGTTCTTATTAATCGACTTAATTAATATGTAACCATTAGGTACATGTAAGAAATCTCACGGCTACGTTTGTAAAAATGTAATCAGAATCTGATTAAGAGAACCAAATTCCTAAAACAAATTTATTTAAAGAAGCAGAACTATAACAACATCAATAATTAACAGTCTTACAATAAATACAGGTATATTATATTCGACGTATTTTGCTACTAACCACTCCCTTAAAAATCTGCACCCATAAATTGAATCTCTTTTCTAGCAGACCAAAATCCTAACTAAGCCCGCAGACACACAATAACGACATTATATTTTTTTTCTAGTTGGCATTTCAGCATCTGAGATAGCCTCGAGTGCCTATTAAGAAGTTATTATGAAAAATGCAGTGTATTTTAGATATTATTAGCCATGTCTGAACCGCAAAAGGTCACGCACTTCAAGTCTATGTTTTATAAAATAACAAATTATGAGTATCACTATAATCCCCGATGTAAGGCGTATTATACTTAAATAGTTCTCTATGGTCATCATTCTATATTGAAATTACTTTGTCGTCTGATTTAATATTTTTATATAAGTAATTTATGAACTTCAGCGTTTTCATTTATGAGATTGCCTCGTTGTTTTTTAGTGGCAACGTATTTATGCGGATACGTATTTATAACGAAGTGGTTGGGCCACGCTGTAGGTAGATTTGTTTACAGCATGAATGGGTCGGCTCGTCCGGGTCATTAACACTGTCTCACAGAAAGCCGGCGTAAAGTAGCAGCTGCGTTTCGTACGATGAGTGAGATATCCGGAGAGGCCCAAATGCCCTCCCCTTCCCAGCCCCTTAATTATCCCTTTCCCTTAAGGTTGGCAAGCGCCCATGATTCTTTTGGTATTGTGGGCGGTGGAGATCACTTACCATGAGGTGACCACTTGCTCGTTTACCGGCCGATGTTATAAAAAAACATGAGATCCTGCATTCAAATTACAGGTCAGGCAATTACAATGTGTGTTTTAATGTTCGATTCGACATTCACACATCTGCTATCTTCTTCTTCTTCTAATTGCTGTTCGTTAGTCTCGCAAAAACTCCTAAACGGCTGGACTGATCGTGATAAAAAAAATTGTGCGTGTTTGAGTGGGTCCCTGGATGGTTGTGATTCACAATTGGACCTGGTAGGTGGCGCTGCAGTAGTAGCGGGAAAAACCGCGCGGGACAGCTAGTCTATAAATAAAAATGAATGTTTCTTTGTATGTTTGTCCTCTATGCTAACTACATCGATTGTGATGAAATTTTAGTGAGTTTTTCTTCGTACTCTCATGCCCGCGAAGGTTAGGCCCAAAACTATTTTGAAAAGAAAATTGGCTTTGCAACGCATAGCGGGTCCAGCTAGTAAACTATATCGATAGACTCGCTATCTATCAGGAATAAACTCGGCCGCAAATATCGTAGATGCACTAGGTGTACCTCTGCCTACCCCTTGGGGGATACAGGCGTAAGATTATGAATAAAAATATTTTTAAATTTAAAAACGTCTCTATTACCATTTAATGATCTTTAAGTTAATTTTAAGAGTAGAATGTCTTTACCACGTCCATAAGTCGTAAAAAACAAACGATTCTGAAGGACCAAGTACAGCAATTTAAGCAATCATCTTGTGACCATTTGCTATACAATTTGAAATCCAGTTGTTTTAAAAACCGAGATTTGGACTATATATCGCTGCATTGGTCTAGTGGCAGCGTACTAAGGCTGAGAACTGTGACGTCCTAGGTTCAATTCCCAGGTCGAGGGATCACAACTTGTATTTGAGTTTTTGTTTCATAAAATCACACACGCATTGTACCCGATATGGCGAGTCATGGGACGAAGAAAAACTCTGCGTAATGTGGGTGAATTTGTTCCATCTCTGCCCATCCCTTCGAGGATATAGGCATGAGCTTATTATGTATGAGATTTTAACTGTGAATTTTTCATGCTCTATGAAAAAATGATATTTAACAACACTCTAGAGGTTTGTTAGTTAACAAAATTATGTAAATTTGGACAATATACTGACTGCCTCTGTGGCGCAGTTTTGCGTAATGCGTACGCGTTACTACTGAGACTGACGCTGAGGTCTCGGGTTCGATCCCCAGGTCTGGCAAAAGTGATATTGTGTTTTTCTATTAGAGTATCAGCTCAAAGTATGGAATTGTGCCCAGTATGGCGATAGGCTGCGAAATGTGGGTGTACTAGTTACACCTCTGCCTACCCTTTCAGGGATTACAGGCGTGAGTGCGTATGTATGTAATATTCTTATAATAAATGTTCCACGTTTGACCCTTATTTGGAAACTAGACGCGATAAAACAAACATAATAACTGTCTTAAATCCAGGCTCTATTATATAAAAAGTAAAACCATAAAAATGTTTAAGAAAACAAGTTTTCAGGATCCCTGTTTTTAGGACACCTTTTATTATAAAAGTTTGGATAATATCTCTGAATTTGTGAACAAACAAAAACACTATTTTTCAACGTCCGATGCAGATTCAGGGTGGGTCGGTAATTGATGTTTAGGACTGTACGATGCGGATTTGTCACGGACCATGATTCATGGGCATTATACACTTTGCGGCTACATATTTCTTATGAAATATTCCGTATTACTTTGGCCTTAGTGTCTAAATTTTGAAACTTGACAAAACATACATATATTAGCTCGCAATAGCTTAGCGGAGAATGTAGAGACGAAAGTCGCAGCTTCGAAACCATGACCAAGTGCAGTCTTTTTTGTGTATTATTTTTTAATTATCGCTTGCTTTAAAGCTGACAGAATCGTGAGGAGACCAGCATATTTGAAAATTCTCTATAAGAATTTCGAAGGTATGTGAAGTCTGCCAGCCCACATTAGGCCAGTGTGGTGCACTAAGGCCTAACTCCTCTCATTCAGTAGAGAAGGCCCGTGCCTAGCAGTAGGACATGTATACAGTGCTAGTATAAGCGGATTCACATGGTTTGATTTTATAGGACAGATTTATATTTATATATATTTTTAATGTTGTAATGCTTACGCGTTACGTCTGAGGCTGACGTTGAGGTCTCAGGTTCGATCCCCGGGTTGGGTAAAAGTGATATTGGTATATTTTATTACGAAATGCTCAGGTATCAGTTCAGAGTCTGAAATTGTGCCCGGTATGGCGGATAGGCTCGCCCCCTATCACATCATGGGACGGAGATACGCTCGGTGAAATGTGGGTGCACTGGTTACACCTCTGCTTACCCCTTCGGGGATTACAGGCGTGAGTGCGTATGTATGTATGTATTTTTATAGAATTGATCAACAAAAACCATACAGTTTTGGTTGATTCAAGTTAGGTGCTCAACCAAAATCGAACCGTGTGAACTCGATAGAAGCTTACTTTGGTAAAACTTGTTATCGAAACCGATTCTCTATATTATAACATTCCACAACATTTGCGTTTTCAAGCGTAATATTACACCAATGTTTCAGAACATTCATATAATCAGGAATAAAATTACACCAAAAACCTTGGAAAAGTTTGATTAACAAAGCGTGTCAAAATATCTGCGTCATAGGTATCATTACGTAGAAGTTCCTGCGACTTTAGTTGGTTACGTCATCCCTGAAATCCTGACACCAACTATCCGTAACGTCTTGTAAAAAATACCAAACGATAAAACACCTCGGTGGGCGTCGGACCTCGGTTACGAGAAATAGTGACAGTATAACAAACTTATTGTGATTTTATACAACACTTGACAGACTAACTTTTTACGGATGATAAATATTCGTGCGGGAATTTGAACGGTAAATTGGGTCTAATATTTGTTTTTTTAAGCCTGAGTAACGAAACGAGCAGGCCGCGCGCCTGATGGTAAGCCTGTCCATAAACAGAAGCAACACCACATAGAACTTATTTATTGAATTACAAAGCACTGCATAGCATTAGACTGCGCTCGTTACCCCGAGACATAAGATCATTAAGTCTCATAATGCCCAGTAATTTCACTGACTTCAATGTTCTTCAAACCGAAACACAACAGTGCTTACACACTGGTGCTTTGCGGCAGAAATAGACAAAGCGGTGGTACCAACCCAGACAGCCTCTCGCATACGAAGGACCACCGTATAAAATTATTATAAGGGTTCCGTATCCTAAAGATGCCAACGGGACTCTATTACGAGTACTAAGCCTACGCCGACTACCCGTCTGTCTGCTTGTCTGTCCTATTCTGAAAGGCTTTTCAAAATAGGCTAACTTTTGAATCGTAATAGATAGCTGACTGAATTTTCCACAGAATATATGTTATTATGGTGGATATGCTAACAAATAATAAAAAGTCATTTTTAGTCTGTGGGTAAGGAATCATCGGTACATGAATCCCAGAAGTACTTGACTGGTTTCTTTGAAAATGGAAAGTAAATGGTAAACTCAATGCCTCTACCGTTTCCTATAAACGTTAACATACATTTCGAGTTACTGAGAAATGTCAAACATGGAAACTGTACATCAGAATATATGTTTTTTTTAAAGCATAGGCAAGTGATGGTAAGTGATCTCTACCACCCATGTATGCCCGCAATACCAATAGAATCAAGGGCGCGGTGCCAATCTTAAAGAAAAGGGATAATTATGGAAGTGGGAAGGGGAAGGGGATTTGGGCCTCTGGATATCTCACTCACCGTACAAAACGCAACAGCAAGCTGCTACTTTACGCCGATTTTCTGTGAGACAATGGTAACGACCCGTTCAAGCCGGCCCATTCATGCTGTAGATAAAACTGTCTACAGCGTGGCTCTACCACTCAAAAACGTGCAGCGTTAATAACAAAAGACAAAAGGTAAAAAATCCTTACATTTACCACTAGTCTGAGAAATGACATCAGTATAAAACGGATCTAAATCCCAGTTAAAATGATGACGTTAATTAACAATAAATATCTCAGCTTATAGTTTCGACCGCAAAAAGCAATTGCCGTCAAAATCTTGGCATTAACCCTGGCATTATTAAATCTATAAGCCCAACACGTCGTAGACGACTCGTCAGTGTAATAGACTATTCGCAAAATCATTTTATCTTCCTCCGCCTTCGTCCCAAACATGTTTTGGTAAATCTCAACGACTCTGTCGGTATTGAAGCAGCACTTTTCTTGCCCAATCCGAATCGCAATAATAACACGCGACCCCGACATAGGACTCGCCTGCGAGTCCGTAAAACTCCCACAACTGGCCCTTGGCACAATGATGTGCAGAGACGGCCCTAAACTATACTCTCCAGCGATTGCTGAGGTCTGAGCCTTCTAAAAAGCGCCTCTGTGCTTAGTCACTACTATACTACCTTACATGTTTGTGGCTAGAGCGCCATAGGCGCCGGATTTATTGTCAGGTGAAGCTGTAAAAGTAATATAGACTAACAGCACAAATCCATTGGAAAAAAAACCACCTGTCCATTCGATTATGAAAATTGTACTTTCTCTGTCCTTCTCCTATATAATAAGTACGTTCATATCGATTTGACCTCAAACTAAAGATAAAAGTATTCGAGATTAGATAAGATTAGAAACACTAAACTGCCACGGTGGCGCAGTTGTTATGCATACGCGGTACGACTGCTGTGGTTAGGTCTCGAGTTCGATCCCCGGGTCTGGTATAGTGATATTGGGTTTTCTATCATATAATGCTTAGTATCAGTCCGGAGTCTGGAATTGTGCCCGGTATGACAATAGGCTCGCGCCCTATCACATCATGGGACGTAAATAAGATCGGGGAAACGTATGTGTACTGGTTATACCTGTCTCTAGGGGATTACAGGCGTGAGTGCGTGTGTGCGTTCATTGATATCATGAAATAATTTTAAACCCCAATAAAAAAGAGAGGTTGTATAAATTTGACCCCTCTTGTCTATCTACCTGATTGTGTATCTATCTGTAGCAACGCAGAGCCGCGCCGTAAAAAATAGTTTTTTTTTTAAGTTTGGTTAATCGAGATGTTGCTTAGTAATGGTTAAAAATCTGTTCGTCCATTTCGAAATTACAGATTTCTAATTGATGTGGGGGTTTTTAACAGTTAGATTAAAGCATAATATCTATATTGCTTTGTAATATAACAACATATGCTTTGTTATGTTATATATAGCATAAGCCTTTATTCCCGAAGGGGTTGGCAAGGGTGCAACTATTGCTGCACCCACGTTTCGCCGAGCTTCTTGCAGTCCCATGATATGATAGGGGGCGAGCCTATGTCATACCGGGTACAAGTTCCAATCCCGGGCAATTTATATATAATTTTTCAATACGAATCTAAAACGCAATTTGTGATTGCCTATAAACTGTATCCAGGACCTCACGGTTTACAGCGACCAATGTGGGGTCAGAACTATGTGTGTACACTAGAGTGTATGTCATGTGTGTATGCCACTAGGTATTTTGATTAGAATCAAAATACCTAGTGGCACATATTGAGTACAATAATTTCATGGTATGTAGGTCAGAATTAACCATTTACTGTCCTAATTTGATGTCATGAGTCGTGCGTACGGCTCTCATAGTGTAAGCTGTATCAGGAATTCAGGAAATTTTCCATCGAATGCCTCATTTGTAATCTTATCTGGATTCCAAAATAGAAAGGGCGGAAAGGACGTATGCTAACGTCGCTCGAAGATTTACTGACGCCGATATGAGAATGCGTGCTTGTACTGGAGTCAAGCCAAATATTTTTTGCTAGTTTTAGCGACAATCGCGGTAAGGAATAAATAAAATGGTGCCTTTTGTGAACTGAGAGAAAGTCTAGGAAAGTATTCAGAAGTATTTAAGTAGTTAAATGTATATAAATTGATGTCACTTGCTAGTTTGAGTTGATTTATGTTGTGTGTGAAAGATCCATTGTGTTTCGGTTTGAAGGACATTGAAGCCAGTTAAATTACTAGGCATTATGAGACTTAACAACTTACGTCTCGGGGTGACGAGCGCTATCCAGTGTCATGTAATTCTTTGTAATTTAAAGTTCGCAGGGCGCATTATAACTACACCATCAAGGCTTTCAATGAAGTTTTCTCTTATTGCTTATTCAAGCTATTACTCATCGTCCGCCATGTAGCGACATAAAGGTCAGCACATACACGTTTATCATTGAGAAAAGTTTCAAAATATTTCCACTTGTTTTACATTATATTTCTGAGTGGTAGAGCCACGCTGTAGACAATTTTGTCTACAGCATGAATGGGCCGGCTCGTCCGGGTCGTTACCACTGTCTCACAGAAAACCGGATAAAGTAGCAGTTTGGTGCTGCGTTTCGTACGGTGAGTGAGATATCCGGAGGCCCAAATTCCCCTCCCCTTCCCAATCCCATACTTATTCCTTTACTTTAAGGTCGGCAACGCGCCCATGATTATTTTAGTATTGTGGGCGTACATGGGCGGTGGAGATCACTTACCATCAGCTGACCCACTTGCTCGCTAGCCGGCCTTTACTTTTAAAAACAAACATTTTCAGCTTTAATACATAGCAAATACACATCCTCCCTCGCATAAAAATGATCAGGATATGGCCTAGAATTGATACTATATTCGACAAACTATCCATAAAGAATGTTTATTGAGTTATTTTTATAGCTGAAGCTGGTAAACGAGTAAGTAAGTCACCTAATTAATAATCCTGATGGTAAGTGGTCTCCACCGTCCGAAAACGCTCATAAGACAAGAAGACTCATGGATGCCTGGAATATTGGTTTGGAAGTCGGGATTTGGGCCTCCGGAAATCTCTTTCACCATACGAAATGCCAACCAGTACACCCACATTTCACCGAGTGTATATGTGTGTCATGCACATGATGTGATAGGGGGTGAGCCTATCGCCATACCGGGCACAATGCTCGGGACTCCGTGCTGATATTGAGCAATTTTTAATAGAAAAACTCAATATCACTTTAACCCGACCCGGGGATCGAACCTGAGATCAGCGTCAGCTTCAGTCGTAACGCGTACGCATTACAACTGCGCCACCGAGGCAGTCTACTTTTTATCTCGGAAAAGGCCGTTCACGCGGTCGGAACCGCGAGCAAAAGCTAGTACAGCACGTAACTCCATAATTCGACTTTCTGATTGATTCGTATTGCTTCTGTTTATGGACATGTGTGAAGCTTAACATGCAAGCGACCTGCTCGTCTCATCATCAACACTAATAATTAAAAAGAAGATACTGTTCACTGCTTAATATGTTCTACTGCAATACACAAAAGTTATGCTAATATCGAAACCATTGGCCTGCGGCAAAACCATACAAGAATTCCATTAAATTTACGTATTTTAATATTGACTTCAAATCGATTAGTTTCAAATTTCAAAATCGATTCAATGTTAACTACATCTCCAGACTTCTTTTATTCTTTCTTTTATGATTTATTCTCAAAAGACTTAAATTGCATTTGAAATATCATACCTTAATCATAATACATACAGAATATTTTGGTAGAGCCACACTAAAGACAGTTTCATCTACAGCATGAATGTACCAGCTCGACCGGGTTGTTACCACTGTCTCACAGAAAAGAGGAGAAGTAGCAGCTTGCTGATGCGTTTCGTACTGTGAATGAGATATTCGCAGGCTCAAATACCCACTTTTCCAATATCTTAATTATCCCTTTCCTAAGCGTCCATGATTCTTCTGAAATTGTGAATGTTCTTGAGCGATGGAGATCACATACCATTAGGTGACCCACTTGCTCGATTAAGGACTTGTGGTATAAAAAAATCTGAAGAAAGGTCAGAGATGATCTTATGATCATAAAGAACTATGTTTATTATCAAATCTTTTTAAAACCCCAATATGAAATTAAGTCGACCTTAGGGATTAACTTTAGTAAAATTACATAAGATGGCCAGTCATGAAAATGCTCTCAAAGCCTTGAAAATCTGTATTTTATTAACTAATCTTACGAGCTTTGTTAAACAACCTATCTGATTCACAGAGATGTGGCCAAAACTATGTTGAATTAATAATGCTAATTCCAAAGCTACTTTAGTGAATAAAGTTTATAAATTGTCTCTACTAAGATTTTTTTTGTTATTATTATTTTGATGATTATTTTACATAACGGTGTAAAATAATACCATGTTAACAAAAATAAAACCTATTATATAAAATTTAAAAGGCAAAAACAAAAACCAATTTTGAGTCGGTTTCCGGGCTGATATAAATTTTTGGTTTTTCAGTTTTATTTGAGAATCTTAGTAGAGAATTAATAAGGAACGCAACTATTATTTTGATTTGATTTTATTATGTATTTTTAATTAATATCGGTCAAACATTATTAATTATTTTAAGACTAAATATTTACCTACCTTTTCTAACGTCGTAGTAGTAACATATTTCAATGATTTCTTACAATAATCTCCTGCAAGCGTATTAGATAAACTTAGCTTCACATTATATTAGCTCGTCCGGGTCTTTACCACCGTCTCACAGAAAACGAACGTAAAGTAACAGATTGCTCGTTTGCCGGCCAATGCAAAAAACACGACTTTGCAAAAAATACGATATTGAAATCAATTTAAACCTAGAAATTTAGCAAAATAAAATCCTGTCTCCATCTGAACTAGGTGTTGGTTGAATCCCTTTTGCATAACTACGTCCAAATGTGAAAGTTAGGATGCTTATGTATTTGTAAATTTGGATGTTTTTTAATCAATCACGCCTTAACATCTGAACAGATTTGGATGTTGGGCACACGTAAACCATGATTTGGATTAAAACTTAGCGTACTTTTTATCCTGGAAAAATATATCACGCTGGTGGAGCCGCGAGCAAAAGCTCGCACAAATTAAATGTGAGATTTGTCGATTAGTACAAATTTTCTTTACTTAGGTCAAATCGCCATACTTGTTCCAGATGTGTAATATTTTTGTTCTTTTCAAAGTTTCATGGTATTAGAAAATAGGACCTTCCGATAAAATCAAATGCAATGGAGATAACTGAAATATGGGTAGATATTTGTTTCCATTACTGGAACAGGTATGGCGATTAGACCTTACTATAAAATATTTCCTGGTTAATACCAATAGAACTTTCTTGAACATCGCATCGAATTAATGTAAAATAGTTAAGACATTGACGTGAGAAGCTAAATTATTGTTTCCTAACTACAATATAATGGCCCGTTAAACTCAGTGCCTGCCTCGGTGGCGCAGTTGTAATGCGTACGCGTTACAATTGAGGCTAACTCTGAGGTCTCGGGTTCGATCCCCAGGTCGGGTAAAGTGGTATTGGGTTTTCTATTTCGAAATTCTCAGTATCAGCCCGGAGTCTGGAATTTGTGCCCGGTATGGCGATAGGCTCGCCCCCTATCACATCGTGGGACGGAGATACGCTCGGCGAAATGTGGGTGTACTAGTTACACCTCTGCCTACCCCTTCGGGGATTACAGGCGTGAGTGCGTATGTATGTATGTATGTTAAACTCAGTTCCAACTCAAAACTTTAGACATTAGAACGCTATAACTCAGCATCTAGCTCGTGCCGTTTTCACAACAACTAATGAATTTGTCAGCTTTGCCTATTGTGCTAACTGTCGAACTATCCCATCTGGAGAGGTGCGGAGTTTTGACGGTTCGGTCATCTTTGAAGGGTTGAGATATTTGACCGAAATAGAGATAGGATTTTGCGGTTGTAGATAATATGATCTTAAACATTTAATGGAGTCTTGAAATTGTGGGTTAAAATAATAAGGGCGGAACAAAATACAATTGGAGGCATGAAATTTTATTACGATAAATTTATGAACTTGCTTTGTGTGTTTACACACTAATATTACATAATCTGTGTATATCATAAAATATTAGTCTTTGTTGTCTGTTTCTTCATTTGTTCGAGCATCACGTAAAAATGGCTGAACTGATTTTACTATTATGTGAAGGAAAACTCCAAGATATTAATAATCCATAAAAACCTACTATTTAGGTATCCCAGATAACCTTTTTTAGATGCGGGGGTAGAGCTGCGAGCAAATTAGAATTAATTATACAACATCGAATGAGAAAGAATTCCAGAGCCGAGTTGAAGCCAGATTAGATAATAGGATTAAATAAATAATCGGAATTAGAACAATAAGTATAGTCTGTGCTTGTAGCACTAAAATACGAAAACCATCGGTTTAAGCGCATAACCTTTAAGAACATGATAGTTGAAAGTGGGTTCCGTTTTTCTCGGTTTTTCTGTTTTATAAATTATTTCCGGCGTATTTTTTTTAAAGATTTCAACCTTAGACTTGACTTGACTTAAGGTTATAAAGACGGTGTATGATTTTATCAAATTTGCTCGAAATAGCTCATTATAATACCACATAGCCGTATAATATAGCATTAATAGTATTAAGAAAATAAATAAACTTAATTTATTTATATTGGTATGCTTTTATAGCGGTAATTATTTTTACTTTAATAATAATAATTTAGTATTTACATTAATTAATATCCGTAAACGGTCAATAGATTGCTTCTATTCCTAAGGCTTTTAGTTAAATTTTTGACTATTAACGCAATAGAAAATTATGTTGTTAGCATAATTATAGACATAAATATTTTTATGTAGGTATAGCGCAAAATATGGTAGTTAAGCTCGAAATATTAATAATTCTTTATAATTAATTAACAGTTATTTTTAATAATCTTATTTATAAATAATACTTACCTTACGTCATCCCATTAGTAAGCAACACGTAAGTTCGTACACCAAACCATAACGTTCCACAAAGCATCTTTATGCACATTTATTAAGTTTTCATTATTTACAACCATTCCATAACTTTGTAAAAAATTTCAAATTATTTTTACCACATGACTTACATTTTACCAATATTTCATTCGTACTCCAATAGTCAGAAGTTTCCGCGGGAAATTGGCGTGCGATCGGCGTAGGGTCTAAGGTACCGTACCGGCGATCACCCCGACCGAACTAGCGCCAACCAACCCATACTGGCCAATACGCTTGTGCGCGGAGCGATGCGCGGACTTACTTTTTCCTTCATTTACCACTTTATATTGTGAATTTTATTATTAAATTTATATATAAAAATACTTGTATATATAAAACTGTATGTAAGCATTACTTTAGTGATGGTACACAATTACCACTCAAAAGTTAATATATCTACTCGAATTTTTGTTGCACATTCGTTGTCTACCATTTGCCGAAAGTATTACGACAGGGGCATGTTTTATTTTAGAATTCAACGTTAAATCTCATTATAATTGGGTTATATGTACGATCGCTATGTTTTTATGCTACAGACGTACCTACTTAAATAGATATTTTTTTTAATCTTTCCATTATATTATACAATTTTTAAATCCCACTTTTTAAGAGAAAACCCTTAGGAAGTAATATTAAGCTTTGGGTGATTGTATTTGGTGGGCAAGGCGTCAAAAGTCTGCTGAGTCCGTTATACAATGAAAAGCCACTAAGGAAAATCAAATTTGGTGTGACTTGCCACCTACAGCAGCGACACTACTCAACTTACCAGTGGGTCGGCCCTACACGGCATGATAGAATCCATGGTGCAGCGGGTGAGAAGCCGGTTGTGAAAGAGTCGTGGGTTCAATTCCCGCACCGAGACAAATTGTTGTGTGATCCATAGGCATTTGTTTCGGGTGTGGGTATTGTGGGTCTCTCCTAGTTCCTTATACCTATGTGCACCAAGTGTGAGGGCAGGAATATGTGTGTGAGACTATTACGTATATTATTATTATACACAAGACAATTAAGACAAGTGATATACCGTATTCAAAGAAACTATATTATGATAATCGATTTAATACAGCTAACATTACAGAAACAACAAAAACTTTTATTTGTTATAAAAAAATCTAAAATTTATTTATAATTTAAATGTTATTGTAATTTTTCTTTCTAACGTCCTGCTTATTGTTAGATATAGAATAACAAAGAAAAATAAAATAAAGAATAACAAAAATAGATTACCATAATAACAAATTTAATAGATAAAAGATAAAGTTGCCACATACAATATTAACATTATTTATTGATAGTAGATATACCTTATCTAAAAAACGTTATCTGTTCCTGTTGGTTAAACTAAACATGCTAATATTTTGACATAATATTATTATATTTAGTAAAAAAACATGTTCATGTATTTATAAATATTTATATTTTCTATAAGCTGTTTATTTATTTTATATACAGTATAGATATTTTTAAATGCAGTATATTATGTAAAGCAGTAAGAGCCTCACGGGGAGTGGTAACTACCGAAACGAAAGCCGCGGATTCTTAACCAACCACAAGAGTATGTACGTCTGACTATGTTTGTATACATTGTTAAATATCGTTAGCTATCACGGCGAAGGAAAATATCGTTTGGTAACCTGCATACCTAAGAAATGTCCAATATAATTTAGAAGGTATATTAAGTTCACTAAGTTCATTAGGCCAACGTGGCGAGGCGTAGAGAGGGTCCCTCGTTAGTAAAGGGGGCCCGTACCTAGCAGAAAGAGTATAAAACAGGGCTAATATTATTATGTATTACCATATCTAAGGACTATACAGTCCTGAACCTTTATAGGCATTCGTGGGACGAAAGCCAACACGTAGAGTCCCGTTAGACAAATTTAATTTAATATTATTATATTATTTTGCGGCAGGCACACGCAAATGGGTCATCTTATGGTAAGTGATCTCCATCGCCCACAAACATCCACAATACCCGAAGAATCATGGACCCGTTGCAGATCTTAAAAGAAAGGGATGGGAAGGGGAAATTGGTTCTCCGGATATCATTATTATATCATTAAGTTGAAGTATTTCCTTATTTCTATGTTTTTTCGTTCATTACTGGATACAGCAAAAATCTGAAATTACTTCTCTAAGAAATAATCTAATTCTAAGAAATTACCGAATGACAATTAAAAGTAATCGATGTCTCTAAGTGCGGCAGAAAAACATTTACATTTAAATTACGCAAGATTTTATTATATTTTTACATCAGTTTTGACATAAACGTGTGTATAAAAGCATATTCTTATGCTTATCATAAAGTATCCTATTTATTTTTACAAGCAATATTGTTTTTAGCACAAAAGTTATTCTTACGATATCGAACACTATGAAGAGTTTTATGCATTTAATTTTAGTACTAAATCAAGGGTAAATGTCTACTAATGTACATAGCTTGAAATACAAAAAGTATTAAAAAAATATTGGGTCCGCACTAGGAGTGGAGTAATCAGTTTCGTCCCCAGCACTGACTTGACCGAGTAATGTCTTCAGCTGTCTCATAAAAAATCCACGTTAAGCTTTTTGCTGCGTTTTTTACGGTGAAAAAACTATAAATGCTAAAAATAAACAATTTTTGATTTGATTTATGATTGATACCACCGACTCAAAATTGTTTACTTTTATATTCAGCTTTATAGTTTTTTTAAGTCGGTTTTATTTTTTTATAAAAAGCTTTTATTTAAATTTTTTTTAATGAAAAAATCCTTAAAATCAGTGTGCGTAAAGTTATTTTCAATTTTCATCCCCGATTTCACCTCCCTTAGGAGTGGAATTATTTCATCAAATTAAAAGGTATGCAAGGATCGTAGCAAGTGGAAATCCGTTGTCTCTGCCTACCCCTATGGGAAACAGGCGTGAGTCTATGTATGTATGTATGTAAAATGGGGCGACCACCGAACTAAACCATATCGAATATAAAAATAATCTTCCAAATTGATCTACATTTAGCGGATGCAAGAACATACATAATAATATACCGATGAATTCTCTCGGAACCTTTTGTGTCGGTTAAAGACAAATAGTGATTTAAAAATAAAAGTACAAAGTACCGTTTCTAGAAAGACTTTCTAATGACATCTAGGTATTTCTGGTATCTCGTGAGATCGTGACATTTTTATCATTAACCTACAACTCGTTGTTCAAGACTATAAATTATCACATTTTTATGTAGGTGTCTTCGATCATAAATACTCGTAAGATATTCCGTTCTAATATAGCTATGCATTCTCTCTATAATTTCGATAATAGCACATGTGGCTCGTTGGTCTAGGGGTATGATTTTCGCTTAGGGTGCGAGAGGTCCCGGGTTCAAATCCCGGACGAGCCCAAAGCTTTTTTGTTGAAATATGCTTTTTCCATGTATTTCATAATTATGTTTATTTTACAGTAAATAAAAATATTTTTGCTTGCTTCCTTACTTCTTAACAATATTTCAATAACGCTTGAATAGTCTACTTTTGCACTATAAACTTATGTATAGAGAAAAGTAGTACAAAAGTAACGTCGTGATCAGATTGTTTACGACATGTGTCAAACATGTGATTTTTTTACATCACAGGCCGGAAAACGAGCATCTGGGTCACCATATTTTTTTTATTGGACTGTCTCGGTAGCGCAGTTGTAATGCGTATGCGGTGAGATTGCTGTGCTGAGGTCTCAGGTACGATCGCCGGGTCGAGTAAAAGTGGGCTTGAATTTGTGCCCGGTATGGCGATAGGCTCGCATTGAAACATACAATTCCTCAGAGCACTCACCGAATGTTAAAGGATCTCCACCGCCCATGAATACCCACGATAAATCTCACTCGCCATATGAAACGCAAAAGAAAGCTATAATATGGGTGTATTGGCTACAGCTCTGTCTACCCCTTCGGGGATTATAGGCGTGAGTGCGAGTGCATTTTCTACTGGCCTGATATGGCAGATGAACGAGCAGCCCACCGCTCATGGACATCGGCAATGCCAGGGGCATAGCCAAACCGTTGCCTACCATTAAAGGAATACTCTTTAAAAGACTCGTTTAAAGAAGGATATGTTATAGCGCTCGGGAAAAACCGAGGCAGGGAGTTAAATCCAGAGCTTACATGTGCGTGGTATAAATGAACGCTGGAATTGAAGATGCTAGACCGGATTGTTTCCAGGTATTATGCATGAATTCTACTGCGAATGGCGAAGTTACAAACATCTTAAACAGTTCCTCAGAGCACTCACCGAATGTTAAAAGATCTCCACCGCCCATGAACACCCACAATAAATCTCACTCACCATATGAAACGCAATAGAAAGCTGTCAATTCCGTCAATTTTCTATATTATCCAAAACACTGCTGACTCTATAAAAGGACTATCGACTAAGGATTAAGAAAATCTACTTACTTGTAATAATCTCTATAAAGGTCTACAAAGCTACTCTACAAATACAACGTAAAAATAATGAATTTCTCAGTTAGTATCGTATTTTTTGGTCCTGGCATATAAATCCAATACATCGCCATTATAGCTCATACAATATCAACTGTTTCATTTGGGAGGTTGAGGATTGTACCGATGTATAATCCCTACCATACCAACCAGAATAAGATAGAACAATAGTACTGGTATGTTTATTCAAACAGCACCCAAGATATACTCACGCGGGAAAGGTTAAATGGCTCTCAAACTTTTGGTACTTTACATTTGGACCGATTTTTCAATCTCCAAGAAAACATAACACAAATCAACGTATCACAATCAATATTATTCATTACTAGCTTTTGCTCGCGGCTCCGCCCTCGTGAACGACCTTTCCGGGATAAAAAGTAGCCTATGTCTTAATGCAGTAGTTTCCCTGTGTGCCAAATTTCATCCAAAACCATTAAGGCGTGATTGACTAACAAACATCCAATTTCACAATCATCCAAACTTACACATTTATAATAGTAGTAGGCTTGTTCTCATTCCATAATATTATTACTAATTTAATGATATTTCTTCTTTCTTCCTTTCTGCCTGGCATTAACCCAACTTAATGCCATGGTCCGCCTTGCCTATTATGATTTGACAGTGGATTTGGTATTATGAATTTAATGATCTTTTCTTCTGAAAGATTCCGATTTGTTGTATATATAAGACAGCAAAATACGATGCAAAAAACAAAATAATCACGCTGTCATTATACATATACATATTATATCAAACTGGTACTACCTATATTGGCTGTTAAGGCATAATCTAAGAGACAAAATTTATTCGGACATTGCAAAATAGTTGCTAAATAAGATAGATGCGTCAAAATTATTAGCACCACTCAGATAACGAACTGTTTTATAAAAAAAACTAATTTAAACCATACATTTTGCTTCACAAATCAGTTTTCCCGAAAGCAACACTTCTAAGTTGGGAACCAGAGGCCAAAATAACATCCAGGACTCCGCAAGTTTACATAGCGTTCACAGAATTAATGCTTTCTCGATTCCAAGTAAATTGGATGCAACCTTTTACATCCTTATATCTCTATATTTATTCTGGTATACACTAAAGCTATTTCTATTTAAAAACTAAGTCTAGGCTGAAAAAGGGGGTAGCAAAAGGATTCCCTATTAAAATATAATAAAAAAACATCTATTACAGTGGCGATAAATCATGTTTCGTCTAAGATACAGGTTCGGCCTAGTTTAGACGGCAGAAATTACTTGGAAAATATTTAATTAATATTATATATTGTAAGGTTATTTTTAACTTTGGTGTCAATAAATGTTATTATTATATTATACAAATATTATATATATTCTACAAATACTATTAGGTGATATCATGAGATATTGTTATCTCGAACTGAGTTAATCTACTATATTAATGCCTACGAAACTTCTATATCGGTATTCAAATGGTAATGAAGTTCAATCAAAAGAAATTTAATAACACACAAAAGCTTCACTCGTTGTACCTGTGCCTATCATCTAAAATCCTTCTCCGTAAAAATAGTTCTTAGATGAACCCTATCACGAATATGTACACCTTCATAAATATAGCCAGTCCTAATTATTGGATAAACTATACTTCTGAATAACTTATTTTGGCGCGGTGAAAACCCATTTTACGAACACCTTCCTAAATCAGGGGTGGCAAAATTGTTATTTCGTAATCAATTTTCCTACGCCCATGTAGGTACGAACGAAGAACCCTACGGTGGCCTTCTGTGGCGTAAATGGGATGGTTTCGGAGATTCTGGTATACATGGATTGCTGCCGGTATCGCCCCGGCGCACTGCTTCAACGGCCCAACTCCTTTTGAGTTGAAAGGCTCGTCGCCATCAGGGGCGCCTTCGGTATTTGTGGCTGCACGAGGCTAAGTATACTCCTAGATACTTGAGAAGCCAACCAGCATTATAATATTATAAGTTAACGACCAAAAAATAATTTATTAGCGCAAACGTCCTATGAATTTCATGTCCTTCAACAAAATGAGTATTTAGAAATACATTAACATTTATAATCAGGGACTGAAATGTGGAATACATAACCCATAACGTGAAACGGGCATTCAAACATGAAAGGTGTCTAAAGGTTTATCATCCTGCCTCACCTTCCATAAAAATATATCAACCAACATCCAAGGTAAAAATAGCTAAAGGATACATGTGTAAATAAGACAAAGTTCAAAGTAGCTTGCTACATACCTATTTATACCTATACTCTCTTAAAAAGGTCCCTTGCCCTGACCGTTGTCCGGATTAGTAATTTCAATTTGAATAGGTAATCTTCGTTTATTTATATTTGGTGTAGTGTTATAAGCACCTTTGAATATAGATACAGGATTTGCCAGCGATTTCAATTCAGTAATTTATAGTATTTATCTTCTGTCCTTTTTAACCGTGAGATTACGCTAATATCATTTTTAATTAAATATTTAATAGTAAGGTTACTGTCTTACTTTCAAGTAACAATTAAGGCACTCTTTATCTATTCTTCCTGTTTAGAGTTCGATGTTACCCTCGAATAGCATGACTGGCCTTACCATATGGCTAGAGATGGGACCGACAAAGGCACCTTCGCATGTAAAGGACAGAGTTCAGGTTTTACCTATACCAAACCACACTAAATAGTATGAAGTAAGGCCACCATATTTACATCTAGCTCCATACTAAGTAAAACCTCGAGCCGGCTCTCGACTGTCGACTGGTACTCTACTGGTATGTGATGACCCATGTCAGTTTCTTACTTCTTTCTATTTATTCTACTTTGGTACTAATTCTTAAATCTTATATTTCAATTATGTAAGTAAACATGATTATTTATTGCTAAGTATTTCAAATGCACCATTCAATTAAACGAGCAACTCTAATCTAAAAAAAATCACACTTGATTCAACCGCGATACTTTTATCAGTCAGGAATCGTGACACGTTTTTAGTTCTTTTTACAAAGTAAATGCGCCTACTTGTTACCAACACGCAATATTGTAAGAACACACTCACTATTCGGAATACTGACCTAAATTTGTTTATTTCGGACTTACAAATACAATATTATGTTTGTTAATTATAAGACTATCAACAAATTACTTCATCATTCTAGTTACAGCGGAGCTAGGCTGATAAACTGATGAGAAAACAACACCTTTTGAAATTCCCAAAACCTTCGTACGTAAGGTAAAACACAAAACAATAATAGTTAGGTGTTGTTAATTGTTAACTTAATCTATCTTTGGTTTTCATATTATCAGCCCGAATAAACTTTGCTCTACATGCATTTAATTACTTATTAGTAAAAATATTTTGACAAAATATTACTATTGTCATTACCTTATTTAAAAAAAACCGCGAGTTTCCTATAACTCATTATCGAAATGAGATCTCATCGAGGAACATTGATCTAAAAATCTCTACCAAAGCCATTTTTGGCGCAGTCTATCAACCCACCTCCATTTTTATATCCTACTTTACATAATATTAAGATGCCTTGTCAGAGAATAGGCGTTTTCCCATTTTGTTACCTGAGTGAGACAGATTTTATAGGACTATAGTTTAGTACATATTTATTGAAAATATTATCGTGTAGCCAATCACATTTTTAAACTTTAAAGAATATATATTTACTACATATAATTTAAGGGAGGATTTTTCAAGCACAAAGTAAACATTATTAATTTTATAACGGAAAAATACAAAATTATGACACTGGCAATATAGAGCCAAAAATTCATTTGCAACAATTTGGGTTTTACTATCTACAAAAACCGTTGGTGTAATAATACAGGGTATCATATTGTGAAAAAATGCGTTGATCTCCTGATCAAGTAATAGACCTTAAAAAGATGTAAATATGCCATTTTTTCTCGTAAATCGAGCAATAAACCACTTTTTCTATTTTTCATAGTTTTGAACTTTGCCCTACAATCCCATCTCAAATATCCATCTTGTATATGAACCGTATGTCCATTCATTTAAGTGCTACAACGCCACATAAAGATACATTCACCCACAGAATAAGACATCTAACTTATAACACCCCTATTTTTATCAGGCCAAAAATGTTCTCAACCACGCTAAAAAAACTACTACCTACTAATAACTTAGATCTAAAATGAAGAATATAAATTAGATGTTTGAGGATACCATAAAAAAACATAATAAAAAACTATTAAAATTTTAATCATCATTTATTAACTTATATTATAAAAATAAATAAATTAAACTAACAGAGTAAGCGGGAACCACTTCAAGAAAGAGTCGAGAAAATTCATTTAAATTCCCTAGAAGCCAAGAGTCAGGCTAATTGGCTTCCGACTCGAAACAAATTTATCCAAGAAAGAAATAGGATTTTGCTCCCATGAGTTGTCTGATTGATTTTGATAATTCTCTGAAGAAAAATGAACGAGAGTCTCAGCGTCAATCAATGAACATAACTAGGTAGGCATAAAACTTATTCTAGAAGCTTATTTCTAAAGTGAGCAAATTCAAACTACACTAATGTGCGCTTTAAACAAAAATGATGTCTTTGTGAATGTATAGTGTACGAAATGAAAAGCCTTAAAATAAAATTACTTATGGTCAAGGCGGTAGATACCACTGGAATGAAATAGCTACGATATACGCTTATTAATGTTGTACAATTCATAAGCAGTAAAACAGTCATTTGCTTGTAATTGTAACTTAAATAAAAATAAAAAAGCATCTCGATTATTTACAAACAAAAAATAATCGAATTTAATGCCCTTACTGAATAAGAAAACATTGGCGTATTATGTTCAAGTCTAAAACAAAATACGACAATATTAACAAACATAAATTATATATATATTTTTAACGCGTCTGTGATCCCGGTTAATCGAGTTAAATATTTCTGTATCGATATTAAATCGAGCACTTTCAATGTGTAACAGACCATGAAATCTATCAGACCCTTTTCGCGATGTTGTTTGAAGTATAATTTGAGTTCTACTTCCTGAATAAAAATTGTACTTATTAGGGTTGGCACTCAGGACGCGTGGCATTGTCGGGCCAGTCGCAAACGTTCAGTTTTACGTTGAATATTGTTCCCTGCTGACAAGAGAACTGCATTGGTTCGCCATTGACGCATCGCCAATACTGCGGAAGGAAAATTGAGTTTGAAATTGTGTTTACGTAATACGTTGTTTATTTTCATTATAGGTTACATTTGTACTTCCTCAAATCCTGAAATTACAGACTTAAAATATATCCGGATGACGAGGACATTGCAGTGCCAGTAGAGCCAGTATATTCAAAATTCTGAGTGGTGTTAGGCATGCGTTACCATCAGCCGAGCGACCTGCTCGTGTTCATCATACACATATAAGTTCAAAGTAGTTGGTACAGGAGCCAACCACTACACCAAAATTGATCGAATTGATAATACAAATACAATTTGTGATTGTCCGTCCTGAGGTTTGAACCCAAGACCTGGCGGTTTCTCACCCTAAGTAGGCTGTCACTAGACCAATGAGTCGATTATAATATTATAGGTATTGATACGTATATTAGTTACATTTTTTTAATTCACTAGAATGACGAGACGTGCAGGTTGCTCGCCCGAAGTTAAGCGCGACGCCGAACCTGCCCATAAACAGAAGCAACACCACACAGAACTCTGAATTACAAAGCACTGCATGACATTGGACTACACTCGACATTTCGAGATATAAGATGTTAAGTCTCGTAATGCCCAGTAACTTCAATGGCTTCAACATATTGCAAACCGGAACACAACAGTCCTTACACACTGCTGATTGGTGGCAGAAATAGACAAAGCGATGGTACCAACCCAAACGGCCTTTCGCATACGAGAGACCTACCATAATGTTACATGTATTAAAAATAAATTTACCTTATTACAGTGCTTCTTATCAGGCACATAGTCTTGGTCCGAGTTGCAGATTTCAGATCCTTCAATTTCATTTTCCTGCGGGACAAAAAAGTAATGAATTTAATAAACTAGTAACGAAAACTTTGATCATAATACTAATAAAAATATTATAGGGGGGGAAACGGGCAATTGGGGTAACCTGATGGTAAGTGATCTCCACCGCATGAACGAACACAATACTAGAAGAATCATGGACGCGTTGCTGACCTTAAAGGAAAGGGATAATTAAAGGATTGAGAAGGGGAAGGGGATTGGTTGGGCAAAAAGGATTGAAGGGGTGGGATGGGCAGCAGCAAGCCACTGCTTTACGTCCGTTTTCCGTGAGACAGTGGTAGCAACCCCGTCAAGTCATTCCATTCATCAGGTCTCCGGTTCGATCCCCGGATCGAGTAAAGTGATATTGGGTTTTTCTATCATAAAATGCTTAGTATCATAGTAGTATGCTTAGGCTCGCCCCACATCAAATCATGGGACGGTAATAAGCTCAGCGATTTACGAGTGTACTAGTTACATCTCTGCCTACCCCTTTGGGGAGTGCTTACAGGCGTGAGTGCATATTTTAGGTATGTGTGATTAACAAATATCCAAATTCACAAAATCACAAACATCCAAACTTTCACATTTATTAAATTAGTTAGATAGTATGAAGAAAGATAGCAAATTAAATAGTATTTGTCAAAAGAACTCGTATAAAAGATTCCCCTGTAGCTGAACTGCAAAGTTATTAGTGATTCATAAAACTAGTAAAGCAGTTGGTTTAAACTTTTTTTTATTAGCCTAAATGACGAAACGTGGTCGCTCGCCTGATGGTAAGCGTCACGACTGCCAATAAACAGAAGCAACACCACACATAACATTGAATTACAAAGCACTGCATGGTACCGGACTGAGTTCGTCACCCCGAGACAAATGTTAAATCTCATAATGCCCAGTAGTGACAATGGCTGCAATGTCTTTCAAACCGAACCGAACCGAACACACTACTGCTTAACGGCAATTTATAAAAGTGTAACACCAACCCAGAGAAGGATCCTCGTTCTCGCATTCGAAGGACCTACCACCTAGTAAATTACGTACTGTGGAGAATCACATATTTTAAGTATTACTGTACTATAAAGGTTCGCGCATAAAAGGTGGGCCACGCCGCAACGCGTAACAATAATCCTCACGTGGTAACGAAAAAAAAACGGTGCAAGTGGCGGCGACCATGCTCTGGTAAGTATGTGATGTTTCATATAAAATATACGAAAGCCATTTGTTTATGCGTTGCGGACTGGCCCTTCTAAGCCGAACAAGCATAAAGGAACAAATAACTTACAATAGGTGTTTCTACAACTTCAGGCTCTGGTTGTGGTTCAGGTCTAACGTTGATGTCATTTTCGTCATCAATGGTGCTATGGGGTGGTTTCATTGTCGTGGTGGTGCTAGTGGTAGTCTTAGGCGTTGTTTTGGTGGTACCAGCCGGCTTAACGGTGGTAGTTGTAGGGATGGGTGCGCCTTCAGAGGGATCAGAAGGCGTTGATGGCGGACGGGCCCACTCCGGCTGAAATTAAGGAATAACTTTAACTTATAACATAAGTAATATTGAGTTTTTCTATCATGAAATTAGTATCAGCCCGTAGTCTGGAATTATGTCCGGTATGGCGATGATCTCATGATGATCTTGTGATATAATGGGACGGAAGTAGACTCGGCGAAATGTGAGTCTACTGGTAGTAACCAGAGGTGTACCTCTGCCTACCCCTTAGGGGATTGCAGGAGTGAGACGGTATGTATGTAGTAACAAAAAATACTCCAAACAGTCACACATCTAGTCTTGCCTCTAAACTAGATTAACCTGCATCTGTCCCACAAAACCCAGATCCAAAACAGATATTTGTGAATCATATAAATATTTTTCGCGATGCGGGGATCGAACCCACAGCATTTCGTTTCATAACCGGTCACAAAGGCTTTCTAATAGAAATAATACAACAGTAGCAATGTTTTTATCATAATGTGATGCATTTTGCCTTGTCAGGAAAATCAAGGTGTATGTGTCTACTTCTCTATTTCATAACAACCATAAAATGTACTGATGTTAAGTCTCTCTCGTATTTTCCAATCGGTCTTTCACCGTTTGCATTCAATTATCCCTGCGACGTTCCCAAATTTTTCATTAAAACCCATCCAAGGGTTTCGTCGCCTCAAAACGTTTTATTAAAACATTGGAGAACTCGAACGCAATATTTTACTAAAGTTTGTCACTTATTTCTTTAATTTTATGAAATTATCTTGTTACAAGTCATTATTTATTTTCTCTCATTGCCAAACCAACACCAATTCCAAGCCTTTAGGTCAAATAAAACGTTATTAATAGCACTAAACCTTCTTAATGATATGAATTACGCATTTGAAGACAAAGACAAATAAATTTACACCCAAAGCTATTTGAACTCGCCAGCATAAAACATTTTGTGAATGCCTTTAAATTAGCCTATTCATGGTACTGTTTTTTAGAATTATGATTCCTCTGTTATATCCATAACTTAGATGCCTAACATTATGTAGGCACATTTAGTAACAAAACAAAGGAACCTAATAAAAACAATAGTTCCAATTACAGGGGCCTTATTCTCTATAACCGCACAAACACGTAACGCGCAAGTTTACTTCGTGAAATCAAGGGATATTTTCTCCTTGACCGTATACATTCGTAAAGTAACCGCGAACGTTTAAGCCAATATTAAATGTTCATAACAAGCACGTAACGTACCTTAATGCGTTAATAAAATTTCACATTGACTTGGAAAACATGACTCAATGTCAATTTGACGAAGTCAAATTAACGCGTACGCGTCAATGTAACGCGGGTGCGTTACGAGTCCACACGGTCATAGGGAATAAGGCTCCTGAATTGTGTAAACAACCTCGTAAACTAGCTCTAAATAAGTCCTAAAATGTATAAGCGAAAGAAAACTTTGTATTGAAACCTAAAATATTGAGGATATAAATAATCTTGCCTTTTATATAAACAAACGCCTCATTGATCTAAATACTTACTGTACTTAGGCTGAAAAACCTTGAGGATCTGGGTTCAAATCGCAGCTGCGCGGGAAAGAGTTGTCCGGGATTGGAACTATTACCCGATATGGCGATAGTCTGGTCATCTTTCTTTCTTCCTGGCATTATCCTGGCCTAGTGCCAGGGTCTGCCTTTTCGTGTTATAGATTTGACGGTATTTTGTATTGTATGTGGCGACCCGCCGTTTGACCGCCACAACCCACAAAGATAACCAAATTTCACCATTACCTCGTCCGTTAATCAGCAGAGTGTACCACGTGCAGGTGAAGTTGGCTATTGACCTAAGGTGTTGGTGGCCCACTTAACCAATTTAAATACAATATTACTATTCAAAACGGGTCTTTCAAAGACAACCCAATCCACACGATCGATGAAACTTGATCGAAATGTCGGGAAATAAAGAAACTATCTATCTCGATGAACAGTGGCTGCACTAGTTGCCCCTCTGCTTACCCTCCAAGGATACAAGCGTGAGTTTATGTATAGATAAACAATTCGCCAGTTTCATATGTACTTACAGTAGGTGTGATGTTTTCGGTACGAGGAGGTGGCACATGGTAAGAACTCATATGCTTATGAAGCAGCTTGATCAATGGGTTCTTCTCGCCGCAAAGTCCTTGGAAGTCGTCCATATCGATGGCCCATGTCATAGCCCCGAGGTAGCCCTTTTCTTTAATCCAGTTCATCTTGATCTCAACACTGCGAGGGTCTTCGTACCCGACCCATTGGGTACCCTTGAAAGCGTAGGGGCATTTTCCCTGTTCGTCCCACTTCTTGGTCCAGCCGGAGTCTTCCTTGTCTACTTCTGTACAGATCTAGAAAAAAAAATATTAATATAAGTATAAAACGTTTTGTAAATAAAAGAATTTATGTAATAAAACGTCCGAACATTTATGACCGGACTTAGAACTCTTGAGACTAATACCTATTATGTTTTATAACCCTGCCCTGATTTAGTAATAAAAATTTATTAGATGCTTGGAATATCGCTATGCTAAAAAAATGTTTTGTTTCGTAGATAATAACAAGAATTGAGTTTGATTCGTAATTTTGTATTTATATTTAATTAAATTATTAAAAAAATAATTGAATTAGGGCCGGTTTCCAAATTACCCTGTTAATTATATTCACCATATAATTAAAACGGACAATGAAGGAAATACCAATATTATTTGTCAACAGAGCATTGTCAAACAAGCCGTAATTCTTCTAAAATTACATCAGTTGTGAAGTAGCTTAGTAGATTACGCTACTCCTGGCATTAACTTCTTCGTCCACCTGCTCTAATCCCACTCGCAGTGAGGTCGGCGCAACATGCTTATCAATACATGTTACAGAAAGATTTGTCTTGTAGTTTTTACGACTGCTTGACGTCAACCTCTCTGGGGAGAAAATACACAGACCCGACAAATATTTGTGGATCACAAACATTTGTCTCGGTTTGGGAATCGAACCCGCGACTTCACAGCGCTTCACAGCCGGCTACTCGCCCACCGCGTCACGGAGGCTGTCAAGCCACTAAGTACTACTTGCGTTAGCTATAACATTTATTTACCTCATAATAAGCCCAGAATCCTGTAGCATTGGTGTACGGGGCCGGATCACCGCCGCCAGCCTCCTTGTTGATGAATGTACCAAGACCATAGTTGTTGTTACCAGCAGACAGCGTGAAAGAACGTCCGTAGAACGGAATTCCAACAACCAACTTGTCAGCAGGACAACCCTTCTCTTCCCATAGGTGCAGACCGTCGTTCTAAAAAAATAACAGTTTCACTCAGGTTAAACTTCGCGTAAATTAACCTCACCAACGTCAATTGCCAATACATCTGTAACTTTTAAACGGCTAACAGATTTCAATAGCTTATAGCAGATAGAATAATTAAGATTATAAGCTTATCAGATTGAATAACGAAACGAGCAGGTCGCTCGCCTAATGGTAAGCGCCACGCCTAGCCAACACAACAGAGAACATTGAATTACAAGGCACTGAATAGCATTGGACTGCGCTCGTCACACTAAGACATAAGATGCTAAGTCTCATAATGCCCAGTAATTCCACTGGCTTCTATGTCCTTCAAACTGACATAGAACCGTGCTTACACACTCCTGTTTGGCGACAGAAATAAACAACCCTAAAAACAATCTCGATTCAATTACCTTTCAAACAAAAAAACTGATTCAAATCGGCCCATTCGTTTCAGGGCTATGGTGCCACAGACAAATATACATACACTTACAGACAGATAAAGGGGACAAACTTATAACACCCCACTTTTTTGCCGGCGGTTAAAAAACATTATATTAAATTTTTCCAATTAACTTTTAACTACACGATTATATTACAATATTTCGAGCGCATGATGGACTTTGGCTATTTGGGGAATTGCTCTACTGTTACTAAGGGAAATAACGTATACCGAAATACTTAAAGGATTTATAAAATATATTTTTCGAGCATTTACATACAAATAAGTCATAAATCTAAATGGTACAGTGAACATAAATATATTTTATAGTCCGCGGTGCGACCGTTTGGGAATATAACCTAATCTAACCGTTAAAGACGCAGGTTCGAAACCTGTCCCAAGAGCATACACCTCTGACTTTCCTAAGTTACGTGTGAATTGTTAATTATCGCTTGCTTTAACGGTGAAGGAAACATTATGAGGAAACCTGCATACCTGAGATGTTCTCTATAAGAATTTCGAAGGTATGTGAAGTCTGGCAACCCGCATTAGGCCAAGGCGATGGACTAAGGCCTAACCCCTCGCATTCAGTGCCCAGCAGTGCGACGTGTATCATACAGTGCTATTATTGTATTGTTAACCGTTAAAACCCCCGACATCAAGTAGAAAATCTGATTTATTTTCTAATCATCTCGATTAAACAAGTTTTGGGCAATTCGTTTAGATACACATATACCGGGTGTAAGAAGTCCGTACCCGAATAAGTACAACATATGACATAATGCTACTTACCACATTGAGTTTCTCATAAGCCCATTGGTCATGAGGACGCTTGTACAGTGGCGAATGAACATCAGCGAAACCAGCCCAGTTACCACGAAGATCGTATGACATCACGTGGATAGCATCCAATGTCCTGTAACAAACATTAAAATCCCTTACGATAGGTTCAGACGAGTCGAAGCGCTTTCAACAAAAAACTTGAATCAACAAAGGCTGTATGGTTTTTGTTGATCAACTCGATTGAAAGTGTGTTCAGACAGTTCAAATGGCAAGCGTTTTAGCAGTTGATCAACTAAAATCGAACATCGATTCATGTGAACCATAATCATAAAATCGTGAGAACCCGCTGTTAGTAAATGTATTTTAATTTATAACTAATCACTTTTTAATTTAGGTCATTCAAATTAGAACTGTATGTAAATATAAATATAAAATACATCCAACAATCACACACATAGTCCTGACCTCATACTAGGTAAACCTGTGTCGTGGGTATAAGGAACTACGGGGGACTTGCGGTCCCACAACACCCAGACCCGAAACAAATTTTTGTGGTTCACACAAACACATTCTAGTAGGACTACATAAAGCTACATAGGATCCTAGACCTAAATTACTACTAGATCCCTAACTATCTTGCATAACAAAAACTTGAATATAGCCACATAGCTACAAGTACATATACGATACCGTTATGCGTTTAGAATTTAGTGGACATTAACCAAATTACCAGATTCTGTGCATAAATCTGATTTTATCTGGTTTATTTATAGTAGCAGCATTTCATGAAAAACAACCATTATTTCGTCTAAAACGTTCTTAATGAAGACAATATTGTTAATGACTGTGAAAGCTTGGGATAGTCGTCCATTGATGACTGCCCTATTTATCTGTTTTCAGGGGTATAAGAGCTAGAGAGCTCTGCTATTTTAGTTCCAGCGATGGCTTCAATTGTATGTAGCTGGGACAGGAAAACTAAAAATAAGTTAATAATAATATTTTTGTCGAGAATTCTCATGTATAAGTACTACATCTCTACCATGAAATTAATAATATTTTAAGAACCTAAAGAAAATCTAAAGTATTTTAATTCACTTACTGACAAAGTTCAGGCACATGGTAGCCCTCCATTAATCTGAAGTTTGCTAGTGGCACAGCAGCAGTCAGCTCCCATCCCTTACCAACCCTGATAAACGCTCTACTCAGCTCTTGAACCAGGTACAGGAACTTGTCTTTGTCGGAGAAGGAACCGCCGCGGTCCGCCGCTCCGGGGTACTCCCAATCCAAATCGAGACCGTCAAATTCGTACTTCTCAAGGAAACCTATAAGATAATTTGTGTTTAAAACTATACATACATACGCACTCACGCCTGTAATCCCCGAAGGGGTAGGCAGAGGTGTAACCAGTACACTCACTTTTCACCGAGTGTATCTCCGTCCCTTGATGTGATAGGGGGCGAGGCTATCGCCATACTAGGCACAAATTCCAGACTACGGGCTGATACTGACCATTTCGTAATAGTAAAACCCAATTTTACCCGACCCGGGGATCGAACCCGAGACCTCAGCGTCAGCCTCAGTCGTAACGCGTACGCAATACAACTTCGCCACCGAAGCAGTCGGTCTAAAATTATCTATCTATAATTTATCGAAAATCTGTACCTGTTGACTTAACTTATTAGAAAATGGTGACGATCTTCACCAGGTGGAATTCTATAGTTAGAGTTTGTACAAGAAGGCAAGAAACATATTTTAATACAAGACGTAACGACAATAGCGCAGGTCGACTTTGTTTATTATTTAAACTTTAAGTTACGTTACTCAAAAACTTATTTATGGATAATTTTATAAATTCGATTAAAAATAAATAAGTTATATGTCATTAAAGTCTGGCAAAACCGGCTATTGTCAATTGACAGAAAATGGATGCACTGTATTATACTGTGACGTCAATATACGCAATGGCCAATAAGATATAGGGGAGATGTGATGTTCTACTACGCGTCCACCTTTGCACATCCATAAATTTAGAATATTAATTGCGGTCTCATTTTTGAACCAATTTTGACTCAGTTTGGATAGTACCTACGATTTTTCGTATATTTTCTGTTATGTATAAAATTATATACAAATTCTAGTAGAGACAGCTACCCTGTATTTTGAATAGTAAGTAGTCTCAATATTACTAGCATAACATCAAATAAATCTCACTGTAGAATGGGTACTTTTAACCGGTTCTTAATATATAGCAAATGATAGTTCGGAGTTTGAAATGAACGTACCTACATTGAAGATACTAAATTTTATTCTCAGATATCCGATGATACGACTTTACCAAAGCGAAAGTTTATAAAGCTATTATGAAATAAGGAGCGTATAACACAGTTTAACCCGTGTCTGAATAATATATTTCTTGGAAATATGGCAATAATTCGCAGATTCAAAGCAAAGAGGCGGGTAACGGTGGAATATAAAAATTCCCTGTGGCACAATGGAACGTGGGAGCGTCATCGTGTTCATATAAAACCATTGGTATATTTTGCTACACGTTGCTGCGTATCATACAACTATATATATAATATGCTATCTTAGACATTGGTAGTCTTATTAAAATATTTTGTATTTAAATCTTAATTATTTATTGCCTCACTGAGCGATATGACTTCATATGAATTGAATATTAAACTTTAATGAAAATCTAAATAAAGAAAACTATCTTATTACTCTCTTAATATCATTAAATAAGAAATAATTTTTAAAATCTTAGGTATAATGTTCATAAAAATTAATAGTGTTTATGTCCACAAAAAGTTTACTTCATAGGAAAATAATTTACATTAGACAAATATGCACATATATTCAAGAATTTGTTAGAAAAGGTGAAAATTGGCCAGCTACTGAATATTTGTGTGAGGTGTAGCGCGAAAATTGAAAAATAGATTGAATGCCGAGTCCCTTGATACAATTTCGCCTCATCGCTATTTTTAATAAGACAATCTCAGCACATCGAATAAATAAAAGTAAAATTGTTGCTTATGTGCTGAACAATAAAACAATATGTCAAATATTTGGTAATAAAACAAAAAGTTTGCTTCTTAAACAAACTGGAAAGTTTTTGTTTTATTTTTAGTTATTATTTAAATCTGTTTAGAATTATATTCAATATCCAAATAAAATACTTCAGATAATTCAGTCGGGATCCTTACGCTCCCTGGGGGAAAAGCCATAAAAAATCAACCCTCATTACGCTAAAAATAAACTTATTCGCAAGTTTAAAAAAGAGCCCTTCACACATTCAAGACATTGTTACAAAAGAAGAAATTTTTTCACTCCAAGACGTATTGAGTTCTAAGTTTACAGTTTGTTGATCAGCTTCCGCACGTGTAACATTTGTACCACACACGGAAATGTCATGTTTCTGTTAATAATGGACATTGTTACTTATTGTTTACGGAACTTTTGTTTGTTTTACAATATTTTATTGTGTAATCAGGCGTTGTTTTATTTTTAACTGACTTCATTCATAACTATTCCGGTATTACTACGTTGATTAAAATGGAATCGATACGCATTGTTTACGGAACTTTCATTTGTTTTACTCAATATTTTATTGTGTAATGACTAATGAAGCGTTGTTTTACTTTTCTTACCTCGTCAGGTAATATTTATTATGTGTCGTAAACATAACATCAAATTTTCATCAATACTAGCTCTATTTTATTGTTCTCTAATCTGTTGCATAGTTTAGGAGAAATAAGCGGTCAAACAGACAGACAGACGCAGATAGTGACTTTGTTTCATACTATGTACTGATTCTTTTTTGTTTAATATAGTGTTGAGTGAGACACGATTATTAAATGAGTTTGTAAGAGTTGTCTCTTGTCTGTACTGAGTCTGTACAAGGTCCCACTTCAAATGCGGTGTACTGTACAAATATAATACCTCTTGTATGTCCTACTCAACACTAGTTATATACTTAACTCACCGACTATGCTCCTGACAAACGACAACCGGGTGCTTTTCTGCGCGACCATGTGGGAGTACTTCGAGCCACCTTCAGCCCAGCCGCCCACCGCGACCATAAACTTGACATTGGGATGCGAGGAGCGGAGAGATGTAAAGTTGCGGAAACCATTCTTCTCCACGTCGATCTACAACAGGAAAAATATTTATTGTCTCATTGGTCTAATGGCAGCGTACTAAGCCTGAAAATCAGAAGGTCATGGGCTCAAACTCCAGGTCGGGCAATCACAAATTATGTTTGAATTTTCGATTCGATAATTCACACTTAAATTGCCCGGGATTTGCATTTATGCCCGGTATGGCGATAGGCTCGCCTCACATGATGGGACGAAAATAAGCTCGACGAGACTTGGGTGTACTAGTTACACCTCTGCTTATCCCTTCTGTGATAAAGGCATGATCTTATGTTAGATATTTATAGTATGTAAAGGCCAATATTGGTACTGTATGCAATTCGATGAATACATATTCATGATATGCTTTGTCAAAATAAAACATTTTTGGTAGGTCCTCAAATTGTAGTAATGAAAGGCAGAAAAGAAATAATTTAAATCTAGCAGTCCTTTAAAATTTAAGATTCTCACCTCAGGATCAATTATGAGTACTTCACTGTTGCCCTCAGTGACACCGATGAAGGAGTAGATCAGATGGGTGCACTTCTCCACGGGGATATCCTCGATTCCGTACCGTCCCACACCCGGCCGATACACCGCCCAGTTGCTGAAGTAACATACTATGCGCGCTCTGCTGTCCGCTGTAAAATAATACCCAACATTTTAAATATATATATTTTTGATTGGTAGAGCCACGCTTTAGACATTTATGTCTACAGCATGAATGGGCTTGTTCGACCAAATTGATAACAATCTGTCGAGCCGGCCCATCTGTCAGACAGAAAACCCGCGTAAAGTAGCGGCTTGCTGCTGCATTTCGTACGGTGAGTTCCCACTCCCTAACTGTTAGTTATCCCTAACTGGAGGCCTAAATCCCATTGCCGTTCCCAGTCCCCTTAATTACCCCCTTTCCTTCAAGGTCGGCAACGCGCCCATGATTCTTGTGATGATGATTATTGTGGGCGTACATGGGCGGTGGAGATCAATTACCATCAGGTGACCAACTTCCTCTGATGTTATAAATAAAAATAGGTGGTTCGTCATTCAAGCTAATAAAAATAATTAAACCTAATACTCGCAAATTAAGATAACCGTTCTTTCACCGTCATCGTCAACACGAGGCAGTCATACAATTCTATTTTTAAATTGTATGACGTGACATCGTCGTAAACAAGAGTTTTCTATTAAGTATTATTAAGTTAGGTATATAATCTAAGTATTAAGTATATTCTTGTTTATGTCATGCGATAAACTCTCTCCATCTAAATAGAGGTTTATGGTCATAGAGCCTCGACACCTCTCACGGGCAGTTTCTTTTTCTACTACTGCTTTACTTGGTACGCGTTTACTAAATATAATTATTGAGGAAGCTTTGTATAACTTAATTATCAAAGAAACGAAAATATTACAACGGCCAAATGTATCAACTACAAATCAACGGTCAAATAATCGAAAATGTATCAACCACGACAAACAACTTTTCTGATAATGACTATTTATTTTGTTATTATATTACAACTAAAACTTATAATTTATTGGTAAAAACATCCAATATCTACCCTTTTAACAACACTAAACCAGTTTTAATATCAAAACAATAATAAATAATAAACATCTGGCTGATAAACAAGGTTGTGCGTATTACACACGTTTTACTTTGAGATTCTGTAATGATATTTTCTGACGTTTCCATCAATATGCAATTCCGACGTTTTTCCAATAAGTCACCCTAGTTTACTCAGAACGAGGAATATATTAAAAAATACGTATTTATATGAAACCGTGTCGCGGCCTTGTGACAACCCTGGCGTAGATTAACCCTAATCCGTGAAAAAACAGTTTGGGGTAGTTGTACCGTCGCGTCGTCGGTAAACTTTGCACACGTGTTTGCTAAAAGCTAATTGCCTTAAAAGACATTTGGGAAAGGGCAACCGCAATGGGAAAACACTCGAGGATGTTTTGAGGGTGTCATGTTGCTTTGCAAATTGTATGTATAATTTTGTATGACAAATCACTTAACCTAGTTTTATCGTTAAGGAGGCAAAAGGAAGCATTTATGTGCGCGTTTTAACATAATCTGTTTCTGCAGCATAATCCTAATATCCTACTTCGTGGCGCTTACAGTCAGGCGAACGACCTGCTTGTAAATTAAGTAATTTATTAAATTAATTTAATTAGTTGTCATTTAATTAAAAGCTAATTAAAAAGCACTATATTCCAGTTATTCAAAAATACATCGGTTTTATAAAGCAAATAGTTTCCTAGTATTTTGGTACTACACATGAACTTTATTTCCCACAAACCACACGTTGTGAACGCATAATCAGCAATACGCAGATGTGTGCTAGGAATTTTGATATAGAACCAAAAACTTACATTGAACCGCACTTGCTAAGGCCAGGACAGCCAACGTCGCCAGTGTCGCTCGCATTTTGAACCTGTAATGAATATTAAACAGATTAAACGCAATCCGAACAAAAGGGAATCGTTCCGGCAAATCTTTGAGGTAAAGTAAATAAACAAATTAACATCAACATCTAAGGCAGCTTTAGAAAGTTCCGCTAAGTATTTAAAATATAATTATTTTGTATTTCTCATTCAGTTGACTGACTAAATTGTTTTAGAAATTGTTAAGGAATATTCCACCCTAAATGGTAAGTCATTCTAAGCATATCTAAACTATAATAAATGAAAATATAATTATCTGATTTGGATCACTCTGTGATATGTTGTGCATGTATAAAACATATAAAAACACGATATACGCGTCGAATTGAGCAACACCTCCCGTTTTTTCATCGGTGAATAATATTAAATATACCCAACAGTCACACACATAAACACTGACTAGGTAAACCTGTATCGTGGGTATCAGGAACTATGAGGGACTTGCGGTCCCACAACACCCAGACCCGAAATATTTATTTGTGGATCACACAAAATTTGTCTTAGTGCGGGAATGGAACCCACAAATAAAAATACGAGTATGTTAAAACCAAAAGATACTATTTAATTGGTGTTTTCTAAATGTAACGTCATCTTCAACATATGACGAGGCGCTCATAGCCGTGGGATGGTCATGGATGGTCAGTTTGTGAGGCATTAGGCATCGACCAGTTGCCAGTTTTTATTATAATTAATACCTAATATATTTTACTAATATCGGCTAGACAGTTATACTAACAAAATGGATTTTAAGTTTTAATTATCTAATAAAATTTATTGAAACAGCCAGTTGCACTCACTGATCAGTAAACGATTTGCGAGACAAGCAACCCTTGGCGCGGTCGGTCAATGGATGGGTGACCGCTTAGTGGTATTTCAACTGAGCTTCTCCGTGCTTTGGAAGGCACGTAAAAAGTCAGTCCCGGCTGTTATCAACTTACAGCAGTCGTTAAGCCAAGTCGGAGCCCTTTAGACGGTTTGAAAACTTTGACCACTAGGTTGGCCACTAACCATTCGATATAGAATATAGAATTCAACATACATACATTCCCACTCACGCCTGTAATCCCCGAAGGGGTAGGCAGAAGTGTATGTAACCAGTACACCCACATTTCGCCGACCGTATCTCCGTCCCATGATGTGATAGAGGCCCATCGCCATTTCGAATTCAACGTATGAATTATAAATGAATATAAAGTGTATGTAACCAGTACACCCACATTTCGCCGACCGTATCTCCGTCCCATGATGTGATAGAGGCCCATCGCCATTTCGAATTCAACGTATGAATTATAAATGAACATAATCTTCAAAGTGCAACAGCCGACTCGTAACGCATTATTGTTAGTGAACTGCATAATGACACGTAGTCGAACCTATAGAGTATGGCTTAACAGTTATACTCCCGAGCCGGTAACGGTAACTACACACATACGGTTTCTGAATTCCTAGTTTTTATGACATTATGTCTTGTACTACATTAAGTATAAAAATGTCAGCTTGTAAAGGTTTTATTGGTTTTTGTGTTGCGTATCACCTTGCGACATTGCCACTTGCATTTCCAACCATAATAAACTGCGATTTTAGTAGATGAAAACAGGAAATGTAATTTTTTGTGAGTAAGTAACCTGGTATAAATCATTCCAGTATATATTGTTTACGCGTTATTTTATATCTTTGTTTTTACGACTAGCTTTTGTTCGCAGCTCCGCTAGCGTGAATGTATTTGCCTGGAATAAAAAGGAGACGTCCTAATCCAAGTCATGATCCACCTGTGTGCCAGATTTTATTCAAATCTGTCTAGCCGTTAAGGCCTGATTGATTAGCAAACATCCAATCCAAATTCACAAACTTGCAAACATCACACATTATACATTTCACATTTATAATAATATTAATAGGTAGCAGGCTAGCTTTTGCCCGCAACTCTGTTCCAATGGAAATCAAGCGTAACCGGCTGTGAAGCGAGAGGCCGCGGGTTCGATTCCCGCAAATATTTGTTTCGGGTCTGGGTGTTTTCTCCCCAGAGGGGTTGGACATCAGGCAGGCTTTCTGTAACATGTGTTAAAAACCATATTGCCCGACCCAACTGCGAGTGGGATAAGAGCAGGTGGAAGATGAGTTCCAAAGATACTCTATAGTCTCTATATGTAACGTAGACGAATGGTGTGAGGGTACCTGATACTTTTTTGTACCAGCTCGCTCGCTCGATTGCTCCATAGCAACTACCGTAAACATGGTAAAAGCCGCTAGAGTGGTTCGTTCAGATGAGTTGTGTTCGGGGTACAGCCAGTATATATCCAGTAATTTTATACATACATACGCACTCACGCCTGTAATCCCCGAAGGGATAGGCAGAGGTGTAACCAGTACACCCACATTTCACCGAGCGTATCTCCCTCCTATGATGTGATAGAGGGCTAACCTATCGTTATTCCGGGCACCATTCCAGACTCCGGGCTGATACTGAGCATTTCGTAATAGAAAAACCCAATATCAATTTTACTTAACCTGGGGATCGAACCCGAGACCTCAGCCTCACCGAGGCAGTCATTTCATATGTACATAATTCTGTCGACCATCCTGGGTGGCAATGTCTCTTGACGGTCGACATTATATTTGGATTGACACTTTTGTCTACAGCATGAAGGGGCCGGTTCGCCCGGGTCGTTACCACTGTCTTACAGAAAATAGGTATAGTGGGCGTAATGGGCGGTGGAGATCACTACCATCAGGTGACCCACTTGCTCGTTTGCCGACCTATGATATAAAAAAACTTTTCCGTGCACCCAATAAAAAAATACTTATCTATATAAATAGAATAGAATTATATAATAACCTCAGGACTAGTCAGCGTAAGTCTATTAGCATAGTAAGACACAAGTATCTTGCGTATAAAAATATAGCTTTGACATTTACATACAAAATAGTATTTACAACAAAGCTGTATAAGCATATGTAAATGAAAGGTTAATTATCTTTGTGTTTGTTTGCAAAGATGAGCGCCTTGTTGGAATATTAATCGCAAATTTTGTACTTGTCTTTTATTAACACGTGTATAAAAAAGTCTAATACGATATTTTCTTATCTACTGACCAAGAAATAGATTCTAAAATAGATTTTGTTTTATTTGTGTTACATTCTACAAAGCCGATAAAATCACAAAGAAGAAATAGAAAGCACGACAACAAATCGTCAAACAAACAACAAAAAACTTTTTTACAAATATAGTCGAACAATACCCAGTGATCCCGTTTCAACACATTCAAAATAAAAATAACTAAAGTAACTGTTTGGCAAGATGTTGTCACACAAATATCGAAATGAGTTTGTCCACATAAACGAATAAAAACAGGAGATAATCAGCATGCTAAACAAATTATTGAATAAGATAAAACGTGTGCTGTTGTGTATAACGGCATTTGTTTAACGGAACCAGCCCGCTCTAAATATGTCACATCACTGGTGTACTCGCGTACTAACCCGCCATTCATCTATTAAACATCGTCCAACATACTAGAGATTTTCTCGTTTGTTAATAAATAATAATTAATGTCATCGTAAAAATAATATTTACACATAATATAAAATTGAGCTCACAACATTCTTTTAAACATCGAACTATTGTACTGTCACTCTTAATAGATTATTAATTCCAACGTGCTTTCTTTCTGTCTATCGGGCGGTATCCTGGAATGCCACCATGGGCCGCCTTTCTACTTAGCTCTCACCTCACCTGGTCTACATCATCCTCCGTAGTGAAATAATTGGCTCTCATTAATTCCAACGTTAAAAGTATCAAATAAACCTTCTTAAAACTATATAGAATTGCTATTTTCTATTAAGGTTTATTTAATGTTTGCTTTTATTAAATTCTATACGATAATTGAATTAACATTACGTACAACTGTCAACCAATTATGATAATACAAAAACAACAAAAGCATTGATGGCGCAGAAAAACGATTTAAAACTTTTCGTAGTGCAGTAAAAGTTGAGCGTTGATAGCCGAAGTTCGGACCTGGTTCAACAAAACCGTTTGAAAATGCCTCTATTCACGACATTTTAACATCGCCTTTGTATTTTTAATAGAAAACCTCCTTTCGCACGTAAATTGGCCGAGAAACTCGAAAAATGCAGACGACGCAGATTAGAACCATTTATTTGGACCTACCAAATAATATATACGGATTGAAACAAAATCAAACCCGAATGACACAATGGTGTTGTTATTAAAAGCAATAGATCTTACGGGTTTTTGCACATGCGTAGATTGATATAGATGCAACCAGACAGAAATCTTACTTTCATCGACAAAAAGCATTAAAAGGCAAGAATATAAAAAACCCTACATAAACAAATGACTAAAATATTTTAACACGTTTCGCGTGAAACATCGTCGAAAACCTTGACATTTGACATCGGTGGATTTATTAACAGTAACAAAGCAATGAATAGTCTCAGATCGAACCTAGATATCATTCAGTTGGTTAACATTCTTCCACCGATCGAAGCGTCGAGTGAAATGAACTTTGGATTTTCGTTTAAATCGAACCGACATCGAAGTGGCACGACGATCGTTTTAACCCAAGATTTAGCTTGACTTTAAAATTGTATCGTTCATTTACGTCTAATCCGATTTCGTACTCGCTTACCTCCAGTTGTAAGTATAGATCAAGTTTGTTTTGAATCCTCGGCGGGTTTAATATCGTGTCAATTAGATCAAAATGGGGAAATATTAAGGAATCCATTAAACGCGTGTCACATTGATGTTCAATGAAACTTTGCATTAATAAATCTTCGTAATTTTGTCATTGATTTAAATTATATACTTTATAACAGTGGTAATATTTCCTATACATACATTGATTTAATTCTGGATGGATTCGCTCATTATATCGATAATCAGTTGTTTGTCTTTTTACACAAGAAAACGTTACAACTTAGGTATCATTTCATATTATTAAAATAACTAGGTAATACGAATACAAATGGCAACTGATATTTAAGTTCACACCTACAAATAACACGAAGAAAGTTCTGACACTAATTTAAATCATTGGCAAATATTTGCGGAAACAAATTCGCAAACGACATAGATTTCTAAGGCATTTATTGTACTTTACTATAAAAAAACCGGTTGGTTTACTATAAAGAAACGCAGAACGCGAATCAGCAATGCAAATGTGGTAACAAATCAAACCCTGACTCATTCGGACGACAAATGTTTTGAAACTCGGAAACTTTTCGCGAAACACAATCCAAGCCAAACTGGGAACCAGTTGTGGACGTACAAACTTCAGAATTCAGTTTCATATTCAATTTGGCAGTGATATATTGCATTAAGTAATAAATGTGTCGTTACTTCATTTATTAACACTGAATATAACAAACAGGCAGCAGTGAACAAAGTAGTTACGATAGCTCAGCGGCAAGTGGTACAGACTGACGAGACGATAGTCGCAAGTTCGAAACCAGCCCCAAAAACATGCGCTTCCGACTTTTCTAATTTTCGTGTGTATTACTTGTTAATTATCGCTTGCTTTAATAGTAAAGGAAACATCGTGAGGAAACTTGCATACCTGGGAAGTTCTTTATAAGAATTTCGAAGGTATGTGAAGTCTGCCAACCTGCATTAGGCCAGCGTGGTAGTTTAAGGACTAACACTTTTAATACAGTAGAGGAGGTCCGTGCCTAGCAGTGAGACGTGCTACTAATAAACTATCAAAGTGACCTATATCATTGATGTTTTTTTTAAATATAAAATTAGCTGTCTCAGTGTTTTACCAGCTTGCAAGTTACTGCTTAGCTCCCTTGAATCGTAGCGTGATGTTATATAGCTATGAACCATAGTCTCGAAGAAACAAATATATGGTGTCGTTCAAAAGTTACACGATCACAATCAGACGCAAGATTTTACATAAAAATATAAAATACTGCATTAATTATTGTATTGTACTGTGGAAAATTAGAAAGAAGCCTTGAATATACATTAATTCATTATTATTAGACTATCTTAAAATAAAACATTCATGCATTTTTGGCTTACAATGATTCTGAGTGAATTATTCACGAAAACGTACAGAAGTCTCCAAGTATAATAAACCTTAAGGATAATGAATGCAAAAATGCGTTGCGATTACGATTGCGAGACACATTTGGTCCCAGCCTTGATTGATATTGTATTCAAGTGTCACAAAGACTTTTCACTTTTTTCGGTACAAACCAGTGATGCATAAGGAATAAGGATTCATTAAAATTCCACATGATACGCATCAGTCTTTGAACTGACATTTTCAGATGGAGTATGGAATAAGTAAGTAAATCAGTTTTGAATAACTACATATAAAACTTGAGCAATTCATTGTCAAATTACTTTGTTAGTAACATTTTTGATTGTGTAAATGTATATATCAACTATAAGTTGGCGATGGCAAAGATTGGAATTAATTTAAAATATACAGTATGTAGCAAAAATCCTGTTGGCCCTTTCTAGGTCGTAAAGATAGACAGCGTATTAAAAATAGTTAAATTAAAAATATAATTAACAGAAGCGAGATATTATCCTTACACAGATAGCTTAGCAAAATGAGCATATTAAATAAATGTTATTTTCATCTGAAAAGTGATGAACAGCTGACTGTGACGTATTGACGAAGCCGAGCACGCACGCGGCGCGGCGCGTTTGATGCACGTAGACGCCGCAACTTGCTATCTCGCTCTGGCTTCAAGTCATCGCTCTTGCAGAGGTAATCAATGGAATTACGGTTTACAAACAAAACATTAATTCAAGATTTTTTTAAATATGATTATTTTTATAGTCCAATTTTCGTATGCGAGTTTTTTCATTATGTTTGAATATCGATTCTGATATCACAGTTAAAACGCCCAACAGGGTTTTTGTTACATATTGTATAGATTCTTTCTGCCTAGGGTTATCCCGGCCTAGCTCCAGGGTTCGCCATCTCGTGTACCATCGATTTTTGACGGTATTTGGTATATATTATACGGGGCGACCCGCCGTCTAACCCCCCCACCTGCAAAGGGAGCGAAGTTTCGCCATTGCCTCGTCCGTTAATCAACAGAATGTACCACGTGCCGGTGAGGCTGCCTTTGGGCCTAAGATGTTGGTGCCCTATTACTCTCTATTATAAAAAAAAGTAACTGGCGCCGCCGCCGCCGCTGCCAAAAGCTTGTCACGCTATCTCCTCCGAAACCGCTGGGGGTATGGGGTCAAGACCGATACCAATCGATGCAGAATAATATGGGGAAGAAAGTAAGATATGTCTCATATTCGTCGGACTTTAAGTTTTTTTTTTTATTTTATGTTTTGTGGGAAAACAACGCCCCTAGTACTATTGAAAATGTATAGATTAATCTGTTAAAATTAGCAACCGACCGTAAATCGACATATGAGTGTTTGTTGCACTGTAACTGGTCAGTGTTGGAGTTTGAAAACAAAGAAACTGAATTTGACTAACGATGTTTGAATGTAGAGGATATAGTGCATAAAGAATTTCCTATATCAACTATATTATTTCGCGCCATCTTCGAAGTAATAGCTCTGTTTCTCTTACCAATTAATATTTATAATTTCTATACCGGCTCGATTTCTATTTTTATATTATATTCTATTTCGCCTTATCAATCTAGTGAACGCATCCTTAGGCTGAGAACCGTAAGGCTTTGGCCTCGCTTCCAGGCAGGGAAATCACAACTTGTGTTTGAGTTTTGGCTTCGAAAAATACTAGTGAATTCCCCGGGATTCAAACCTGTGTATGGTATGGCGATAAATTTGCCTCCGATCACATGAGTCTAAAATAAGCTCGGTGAACAGTAGGAGCACTAGTTGCACCTCTGTTTACCCCTTCAGGCGATACAGGAGATACAGGCGTGAACTTATGTATGCCATAATATCCCGCCCACACACCCGCCACTGTAACTCCTGTGCACCTGGATCTACAGTGGCAAGCATTTTTGTTGACACCGAGCAGTGCGGCTCGGCGCGGCGAGTCCCTGGGAGTGATAAATGGTCTTTGTCCCGCAACGAAATTAATCAATTAGAAAGGTGGGGAGGAATTTGAAATAATAATTGTCCACTTCCCTCCATAGCAAAGCGGTATATATGTATGCCAGACTGTAATAAAATGGGATAGAAAACGAAATTTACACAAATTATTCGTAATACGAACTTTCTATCATATGACCACCAAATGTGCTACCATCCAGTTGAATAAACGGTCTGTCACTACTGGTGCCTAAGTCCACATTGCCTAAATAACTATTGATAAACAGTAAATTACAAGTTCATCCAAAGCGATTCTTGTACTAAAATAATTCGTGTGACCTACAAGTATTTATCTTGTTTATGGGTGTCCGTCCTTGTTTTATGTGTGCTTTGGCGTCCAATATTCAAGAATTTCTGGTTACGAGCCAGAGATAGCTAGTGGACGTGTTCTTTAGGATAACGAAGACCATAGAGGAGTAGTAGAGTATAGACATATTGAAATATTATGCACCAATTAAACACAGGTATGAATATAAAAAAATGTTATTTGAATTTGTCATAATTTGACACACAATGTTTTGCGACCAATGATTTCAATGTTTCATACTAGACCGGCTGCGCGATGAACAGAAATTGTGCATATAAGTTACGGACAATTAACTGTAACTCATTATTCTCTCGCTTACTCTTAACTAACAGCTGTTGTATTTATTTAGATTTCAATGTTGAGTATCGAAACTTGTTATCGCCATCTATAACAAGTTTCGATCATTCTCCATACTCAACATTATACGCACTCACGCCTGTAATCCCCGAAGGGGTAGGCAGAGGTGTAACCAGTACACCCACATTTCGCCGAGCGTATTTCCGTCCCTTATGTGATAGGGGGCGAGCCTATCGCCATACCGGGCACAAATTCCAGACTCCGGGCTGATACTGAGCATATCGTAATAGAAAAACCCAATACCACTTTACCAGACCCGGGGATCGAACCCAAGACCTCAGCGTTGACCTCAATAGTAACGCGTACGCATTACATCTGCGCCACCGAGGCAGCAAAAAAAATGCTATAATAAATTCGATGAAAACCAACGACCGCAACTGTATACACACAAGTACCTATGTCAAAATTGTGTCGTTAACAAAGACAGATTGTGTACAAACACATAAACTATCCCAAATTCAATGCAGATGTTTATCTTCTGATCGTAATACTCGAGAACACCGCAAATATTGTAATATAGTGTCCGATGTATCGACAACTGGAATATCCAGCCTCAGCCAAAGGGAACAATCGTCGAGTTAACAAACGAATGGTTTGAGAATTCTGTGATCCAGTGAGATAACTCTAAAAATATATTTTTTTATTTGATACGATAATTTCCGATCCACTTTATATACTTGTGTGAATTAAAAACTAATTAGGTCCCACATTTTTTTTAAATAAGATTATCTTACACTATCAAGATAGATAAAAAATACTTACATTACAATAAATAATAAAAAATATCAATCGATAGTAAGCTATAGATTGATATTTTTTATTATTTATTGATTGAATTAATGTAAGCATCAATTCAATTGCTGTTAATGAATGTGATTATAGAACTTCAATATTCTAATGGGACGAATTCAAAAACTATCCAACTAGAAAATATTCATGTTTCAAACTTTAAATCAATTCCGCGTAGTTTGAAGCACCGTCGCCAAACAGCATCGCATATTAACCACACTCCAGCTGAATACTAAGTGTCTCTGATGACTCTGCCGCCGGGTGTCGTTATCCTCTGAACTAAGGTCAGCGGCCGAAAGTGAAATCTCTTTGTCTCTGATATATCGATCAAACTTTAAGGCCCACTTGCACGACGATCCGAAATCGGGCTTAACCCACTAAAACCGCTTAAGGGACATCAAATCGTATGAAAATTTGACATAAGTAAATAAATTTAATGGTAAATCTCGATTAAGGTTCGTCGTGGAAGTCGGCCTAAGGCACGTTCTGAGGTATGCAGCCGAGATAGGGAGAGACCGCGACAAGTCCTCTTTGTATGAAATTGTATGGAAACGGTCACACGGCCCGTTGTGACGTCTCAGTCGCATATCTCAAAATGTACCTATACAATTGCATACAAAATGGATGTGTCGCTGCCTTATATGTCGCGGTCTCCTGTCTCAGTCGCGTACCGTACGAAGCACTATCAAGTGCTGACATAAATAGTAATGAAACCTTTTCGCAAATTCTATGAAACTAAAAGACTTAAATCGGTCGATCGATGTTTTTCTACTAGTCTGAATGGCGAAACGTGGTGGCAAATATAGGCAAATGCAAAAAAATACTAATATGTTTTAATAATGTATCTTTTTAGGTTCTTTTGTGGCTTTCAGTGATGGATTCTGCATCAATTAAGCACCATTTACACGAGTTTTCTTGCCTATTGTCTACACTAATATTATAAAGAGGAAAGATTTGTATTTTTGTATGTAACGAATAAACTTAAAATGCAGTAGGCACTGATTTAAAAAAAAACTTTTGCCATTAGAAACTACATTATCCCGACTACTTTTAATCCCGAAAAGGGCTGTTTACGCGGGCGGAGCCGCGAGCAAAGTAAATAAAATTAATTTATAATTTATGTAAATGGTATACAGAATACTAGTTTAACTAATAAAACCTCAAAATCATTGTCAATCCGGTCCTACGATTAAATATTTTAATCGCAACTATAAGCTTCGTGACCCTATCAATATTCTTATACTCTATATATCTGCTCAATTATTATGCCGATGATTATTAAACGATAGAACCTAAAGGTTGGTAAAGCAAACCATACTTTAAATATAAATACTAAGTATAACTGAACTAGAATCTTTATTAGATACATAATAAAAGAAACAAGAAAAATATATTGAAAATCATAAAGCTCACTGAAGTGCTACAAACATAATAAAACAACAGTAATCAAGACTCGGAATGGAATAAACAAAATGGTTATATATAATGATATATTATGCAAAAAACTTATGAAACGCAATCCTCAATGAACCAGACGCTAACAAGCATGGTATTGACGGTGTCCATGGGCGGCGGTGATGACTTACCATCAGGTGACCCGCTTGCGCCGTTGCCACCTCTTTCATAAAAAAAAGCCATGACAATGTTTATGTTCGTTGCAAATATATCACGTATAGCGGTCAATAACTGACTGAAATTAATTTATGCGCCTTCACACTCCCGTTACGTTCATCAATGTAATAATTATTTCATCATGTAATTACTCCAATAAAAATATGGTATTTTTGAAAGAAAGAAAAGAAAAACGTTTGTTATTGTAAATATACATTGCAATTAAAAATCATTTTGCTCCGACAATGGGTCCCTTCACTCAGATATAGCAGTAGGGTCTAAGCAGTATTAGTACTGCAGCGTTGACTTTCAATAAGGACTCCAAAGAGACGTGTGGACGTAGAGTCGAACAACTACATATAGGAAAAAATCAATCATCATTTGCCTCAGGATTATAGGCGTGGCGCTAGATTTAAACCACTTCTAAGAAGTAAAGAGGTTATTTATAGGCGTTGTTTTCATCATCTTCAAATTAAAAAATGAAGACTAAGGAGCTACGCAAACTTGGCGAGACGGCAGCCGAAAACTTTTAATCGCCTTTAGTTGCCCGTATAACTTAATATTGCCGGTAGCCGCGTTTGCGGATAAAACACTGGCGAATAATATTGCTACATTTGCGAAGCCCCTAATTAATTAATCCAACTTGTTTATGTAAATTAATTTAGACACGAATAAAGCATTTTAGGCTGATTAAATGGACTCGCAACATCAATATGGACAGAATTAAGCTCGGCGAAACGTGGGTGCAACACTAGTTGCACTTTTGTCTACTATTTCGACGATATAGGCGTCAGCTTACGATATGTTATTTTCAAACAGCCACCGAAATGGCGTAAAATTATATTGTTGTTTTTGTATATCAAATTAAACGGATTATACAAAACTACTATACAGATACTAGTTTATTGAAAGTCAATAAAATTAACATGCCTAATAAAATATAACTTTCACTGAATATTAAAGTCAAAAGGAAGCTTGTGTTTACTGCGAATAGTCATCTAATTTGCACATATGTATTCAATTGTGGTGAGGCGCCAAATTTTTATTGCGGCTTTAGTTCCTGTTCCACCATTCTTAATAGTGATAATTTTATATAATTACATTGAATGTGATTATTTATTTACTATTATATTATTATTATTATTATTTAACAACCATAATGAATCTGAAATTTTATTTTTAATTTCAGATTTAGATATATTATTTTTAATCCATAATCTTGAAAATCCTCATCAGATATTAAACACATTTTTTAAATACCAAGGGATAATATCCACTATATAAAATGTTATTCTAATATATTTTTAAGGCTTGTATGTTCTGTGTACTACTACGTTGCGTGCGTTTATATGCGTATAAAGAGAATGCGGTACTCACGTAGTGGTGTGCCGGCGAGCAGTGGTGGATTGTGTCGCGTGTCGACTGCAGCGCGGTTATATGCGCCTGCGCACCGGCCGGCGAGCTGCACAGGGTGCGCGATAAATGTAACGTGCATATTAATTTTTTTCCTGTTTATACAAAAAGGACTTGCGGTTTGATTTAAGTCATACTACTCAAAACTTAATTTCACTACGAGCAACTGTATATTTCATCGAAAAGTACGTTCTGTTAGTCATTTATTATGTGTGTTATTTTGTATTGAACATTTCCTTAGTAAGCTATTCAATTCGTCATCATAAATACCCTACCACTTGTTATTACCCGACTTAAAAAATTAGATTCTATATTTGCCACGTATGTGTGTGTATATAAAAGTGTTCGCGATTTTCTCAAAAATGAATGAATCTATTTACAATACACTTTTACTCAAGTAATTTATACATTTTAGGGAAAGAAAGGCTATAGCATTGACTACTATAGCAGCGACTCAAAATTGGTTAGATTAGATTTATACCTAATTTTATTTTATTCTTTTCATTTTACACATATTCACTTGAGGATAATTAAGTGAAATTTTAAACTTACATTTCTAAAAAAATGTAACTGTAAATACCTCTGTCCCATAAAAACCGGCGTAATGTGGCAGTTTGCTGTTACTTTTTTGTACAATGAGGCGCTAATCCTTCCCTCCCTTTCCTTCTCGGCAACGCACCCATGATTCTTAAGTTATTGTTCATGGTTAGTGGAGACCGCTTACCATCAGGGGACCCACTTGTTCATTTGCCTGTTATATAAAACTAAATATTAGAAGTACAATGTATGGCCATAATCAACTAATATTCAAAAAGACTACGAGGAACTACTTATTTTGTTTTGCCTTGTCTTCGTTATATTTATAGTTATATAAAGTTTTGTTTCAAAGTAATTTTTTTTTATAGTTTGTACTAAGAAATCCACGTTTTTCTCTGATTCTTTTAAAAATGACCGACATTTCCCTAATGCTATATTTTATAGCATTAGGGAAATGTTGCGTTTGCTGCAGCGTGTCGCACTCGCGCTGGCGTGTGGACGGTGAGCTCTATAGTATTATAGAACAGTATACAACGTGTTACGGAAAGGTGTGGTCAAATTTAAGCTATGTATAGCTTTAAGATGTAAGTATTTCTTCCCCCATAGTACCAAATCCGATTACATTGCTAGAAGATAAATGAAGCATTTCCTTTTTTATCGAATGTGTACTGATATTTATCAGTCATGGGTATATTATCAGTATATATGCCACTGCCACTAATGATTAAGTTAAGACAATTAATGCCCCTCACATATAATATTACAAAAATACAATACTTATACCCCAATTCTGGCTATACGCACTTTATGTGAGTATATTCAAAAGTAGATATCAACAAAATAACCGCAGCTATGTATGTTTCCTTCATCAAAAGAGATAAATATGAACCGTATATAAACCAATAAAAAACATTTCGCGTTCGATGTTTTCCATTGAGGAGTTTCACATTTTCTCTTGTACTCCTTCCTCAGATTATGGGATACAAGCTTTTGCTCGCTGCTCCATCCGCTGGATCTACTTTTTTTTATAGTATAGGCCGGCAAACGAGCAAGTGGGTCACCTGATGGTAAGTGATCTCCACCGCTCATGTAAGCCCACAATACTAAAATATTCATGGGCGCGTTGCCGACCTTAAAGGAAAGGGATAAGTAAGGGATTGGGAAGGGGAGGGGAATTTGGGCCTCCGGATATCTCACTCACCGTACGAAACGCAGCAGCGAGCTGTTACTTTACGCCAGTTTTCTGTGAGACAGTGGTAACAAGCCGGACGATCCGGCCCATTCATGCTGTCGACAGAATTGTCAACAGCGTGGCTCTACCACTCAGCTCTACTTGTGTGCCAAGTTTCATTTAAAACCGTTCAGCTGTTAAGGTGTGGTCGACTAAGAAACATCCAAATTCACAAACTTCCCAACTTTCACATTTATAATAGTATTAGGAAGTAGAATACTCGTATATGAGGCTACCCTCGGATAATCGCCTAACATGAAAATATCTACCAACAACAGTTTAGACATTTCTATAAACGTACACCCTATATACGAACTGATCGACGATACTACACTAAAGAAAACACTCCCCAAAAGTGCAATGTATCAAACAATGAGATCAATGGTGGGTGCCCGGGGTCGACCAACGGTTCGGAAACCAGTATGCGGGGAAAGGCTCTAAATACCTTATTATTTAAAATTTATTTCAATGATAAAATTTCCGGTTTCGAAGACACAATTCCCGAATTTAATCGTCCTTTACTTGTGGCTGCAACTTCCAGTATTCTTTTAATGAAATTAAAGTACGTGTTGCCTTCTTTTGGATCAAAAATATATGTTTCATCCAATACGTGTGTAGTTAATTGTATAGTCGAATGAAATTATGTCAAGTAATGTAATGGAAATAAGTTTACCGCTTTTCAATTAAAGTGGTCCGATGCAAACAAATAAGAAAACGCAAACGTTACAAATACATAGTTGCTTACGGTCGATACAGCTAACTGACTGACGTACTAGAACCACTCTAGTAGCCTTATGACATCCAACATCTTGTTTAAAAGTTGTTCCCCAAAGCTTTCCCTTATAGGTCTCTAATACTTACATTACCCACTTACGCGTACCAAGTGGGGTCGATGTGAAAATATTTATATGAAAACGAGTCTCTAATGACCTAGAGCTTGGAGATATTCTAATAGTCCCGCTTATTATGTTTTAACGTTCGCCGAGATTACAAGCACCACTTGCGGACCGTGAAATTAGCTTAGAAAATATTATAATTACTTCAACACGATAAGCCCTATCTCACCTTAATGAATCTCTTACACCTAGCCTGTTTTAATAGCATTTAATATTTGAAATTGTAACAAGATCGGAAGTACTATGTTCTTGCCTAAGCTTTTGTTTAAATGGGTAAGTATTAGTTATATTTTCAAATCTATCATAACATTGGCAAATATATATACTTAAAATAAAATAGATACACCCAACAATCACACAAATAGTCCTGATCCACACCTAGATACAAGATGTCGTGAGTATCAGGAACTACGAGAGACTTTCGGTCTCACAACCCTAAACAAATATTTTTTGAGCATGCAAACATTTGTCTTGATCCGGGGATCGAACCCGCGGCCTCTTGTTTAACTAGCTCGCCCTAAATCATTGTCGAGCAAAACATGTTTGCATATGTTTTTAGATTTGAAAAATCGAACAAATTAACCGGGATTGTGCGCGGAATGGCAATAGACTCGCCCTCTCTCACATCATGAGGCGAATCACGGAAATGACCTCGCACAGTGGTGTACTGATTGTAATTCTGCCTACCTCTTCTGGGATAAAGGCGTGAGAGTTTATATTATTCGGAGACCCAAAACCTCCTCCTCCCAGCTCCCCATCCGAATCCCTTAGTTATATGATTCTTTGGGTATTGTGGATGTTCATATGCAATGAAGTTCACCATCAGGTGACCCACTTGCTCGTTTGCCGGCAACTGCTATAAAATAATATATACCGTTATTTCCGATAAAAAAATTAAAGCTTTTGACTATAATTTATTCGATTTTCTACGAAAGCATCGAGATGCCTTGCTTGCTTCTTTAAAATAATTAGCAAATTTACCCGTATTTATCCGCATTGATAAAATTTGTCTCAAACACATACACAATGGGTACAGATTGCTTCATTCCTACTAATTTAAGTACTAATTGTCTCCTAACGATAGCATCTCGAATGGCTCGAGTCCTCGGTACATCTTATTCCGAAATGCAAACTGCAGTCGCAAAATGTTAGGTAGATAATTATTTTTCTATTTAAAGAATTATTCTTATTTAATTAGACACGAGAAATTGCATTTTTAAGAGACAATAATTAAAATATCCGTAACATACTTGATAACCAATGATACAAGATACGTAAACACGCACTCACGCCGTAATCCCCGAAGGGGTAGGCAGAATTGTAACCAGTACACCCACATTTCGCCGAGCTTATTTCTGTGCCATTATGTTATAAGTGGCGAGCCTATCGTCATACCGAACACATTTCCAGACTCCGGATTGATATGATGATATAAAGAATAAGAGCTGGGAAATCAGATATTTTGAAAGACCAGAGCAATCATTAATAATCATAATTAAGTATTTTTGAGTGGTAGAGCCACGCTGTAGACAGTTCTGTTTACAGCATGAATGGGCCGGCTCGTCCGGGTCGTTACCACTGTCTCACAGAAAACCGGCGTAAATTAGCAGCTTGCTGCTGCGTTTCGTACGGTGAGTGAGATATCCGGAGGCCCAAATTCCCCTCCCCTTCCCTATCCCTAACTTATCCCTTTCCTTTAAGGTCGACAACGCGCCGTAACGTACATGGGCAGTGGACATCACTTACCATCAGGTGACCCACTTGCTCGTTTACCGACATATACTATAAAAAAATCATTAATAACACATTATACCGAATTAATGTTCTTGTAAAGTCCAGTTGATACAAGAGTGAGTCACATCACGAATAAGTAGATCCCTTGATCTCAAATCCTATTAATCTAGATCTATTGACATTTAGAATCGACAGCCGGTCCACGCGTCTCTAGAGATGGAACGAATAACGGAAGGAAGATCGAGTAACATTGAACTGCACCACGTACCGCCGCATGTGACGAATCACAATTGTCAACTTATCATAATCAACAAAGGATTCAGATGATGATTAATTTCGACTCAGTTACAGACAATGACATTAGTCAGATATTCTAAGTGCCGAAAGAACGTGTGTACGGAGAAAATCAGTACTCAGGATCAATTTACATTTCGATAAAATTACCACTGTCCTAAAAAAATATTCGCATAAAAATCAAGTTCCATGACCTCAGTAAAAGTATTTTAAAAACATGTAAACGGAATACGTTCGTAATTTACTTTATACTTGTCGAATATGTACAGTTTTCTTTAAGATATTATTGCATTTCTTCTATTCAGAATATCGAGTACCTATAATAAAATTGAAGTCAAAGAAAATTTGTTTAAGAAAGATACTACAAAAAGTATGATCGCTCAAGTGAAATGTAATCTATATAACGTTTTTGATGAACTTCACCTTTCTGCAATAAAAGAGGTTTTTTTTTGTATAAAATATATACCTGGCAGATATAGTCGGTATTTATATCACGGCTTGAATTCATTCTCGTTTGTGAAAGTAGCTTTTGATACTTTGCTCATCGTTAATTTATACTTGAAAACGAACGATTGTGATTTAATTTGTAAGGGCTAGTATTTTCTACCAGCGATAGCTCAGCGGGGAGTGTTACAGACTGTCGAGATGAAATTCGCAGGTTCGAACCAGCTCCAAGAGCATGCACCTTTGACTTATTTTAAGTTACGTGTGTATTCATCGCTAAATTTTGGCTTGCTTTATCGGTGAAGGAAACACTGTGAGGAAACCTGCATACCTGAGAAGTTCTCCATAAGAATTTCGAAGGTGCATGAAGTCTGCCAATCCGCATTAGACCAGCGTGGTGAACTAAGGCTTACCCCTTCTCATTCAGTAGAGGAGGCCCGTGCCCAAAAGGCCAATTCTCGTAATTTTAAATGTTCAACCGTGTAAATGTGCATCCAATTGTAAAACAATGGCTTGCACTTTTAAGAAAGTACGTATTGATTGTGTTTCTTTATGCAAATGCATAAATAACGATTGTCAGAATAAAAAAGATTGATAATTATAATTTTTTCATTTATAATATATTTAAATTTGCTTTTTTTAAATTAAATAATGTTTTTAATCAATAATTATTGTTTTTATTTTTAATTTTCCTGTTGTTTTTTCACTTGACTAGCAGTATCTTTAAGTAAGTATCTTTAATCATAAAAATCAATTGGATATTCTTAGTAAAACAATCGTTATAATGATATCAAAGCATGTGTTCAGTCCATTTACTAGATGTTTTTTTGTAAAACAAAAATGGACCGATATGGCTCCTGGCAACATTCAGAATCATAATCTGCATGCTTTTCTGAGTTCAAAACCATACACCGAATGCGGTTCTCACATTTTGCACACTCCATCCAGCGCCTTGTCTAAATGGCATTCTCTTAAACCAATAATCAACGTCAAATGTGAACATAGGTGATAATGATATTGAATGTAGAATAAAAGTTGAATGAAGCCAAAACGGTATAATGCTACTTTTTTTTTTTACTGCCTGGATAGGCAGACGAGCAAACGGGCCACCAGATGGTAAGTAGTCACCGCCGCCCATAGACTTCTGCAATGCCGGGGCACAGCAAAGCCGCTGCCTACCGTCGACGGATACTGCTAATGCTAGGTGTATTTGACGTTGATTATTGGTTTAAGAGAATGCCATATGCAACTTTCTAGATGCTGAGACTAGATCGGAATGATATTTTGAACATTTAAAATTACGAGAATTGGCCTCCAGGAGTGTGCATAAAACAAGGCTGATATTATTTAGTATTTACTAAATCACAATAAAAACTGGCGGTTGCCGTTAAAAGTACTTTGATATGTACCCAACTGAAATACCTTTGGGCACTTAGCGCATTCGAGATTTTTTATTTTAATAGATGTCGTACCGCCGGTGTATAGCGTAGCTTTTAGCGCAACGTAACTGTACGCACCGCGATGACATTATCTGCAGTCTACGTAGTAAAACTGGCAAGCTTGATTTGTTGCACTTACGTGATAAATACACACCCAACAGTCACACACATAGTCCTGACCCCACACTAGGTAAACCTGTATCGTGGGTATCAGGAACTACGAGGGACTTGCGGTCCCACAACAACCAGACCCAAGACAAATATTTGTGAATCAGACAAACATTTGTCTAGGTGCGGGAATCGAACCCACGGCCTCACGCTTCGCAACCGGCTACTCGCCCGCTGCGCCACGGAGGCTGTGATCTGTTATGTTATCCGTGGTATGTGGTCATTGGCAACTCATTACTTAGCTTTTGCTACCACCCGTGTGAAAGGCCTTTTCCGAGATAAAAAGTAGCATATGTCCTAATCTAGGTCATGGTCTACCTGTGTGCCAAATTTCATCCAAAACCGTTCAGCCGTCAAGGCGTGCTTGACTAACAAACATCTAAATTCACGAAAATCCAAATTTCACATTTATAATAGTAGTAGGAAGTAGGATATCATTGATCATTAATAATTATTTATTTACTTATTAAATCCAGGACTGAGGCCCTTCTTATAAGTAGAGGAGATCCGTATCTAGCACAGTTTAATACAGGCTCATATTATTTTTAATACTTTTTTTATACTTTATCTTCCTATTATCTATTCTACGGCATGTATAAGACAAACTATGTATGTAGGCACGTTTCATATTTCGAGATTTTGGATATGGCTTTTAGGTACTTCGCCGGTGGAAGATAGAACTATTACGCTGTAGACAGTTTGTCTTCAGCATGTATGGGCCGGTTCAACCGGGTTGTTACCACTATCTCACAGAAAGCCAACGTGAAGTAACAGATTGTGTTTGTATTTCGTATGGTGAGTATCCGAAGGCCCAAATCATCTTCGCCTTCCCAATCCATAATAATCATCCGTTTCCTTCAAGGTTGGTAACGCGTTCATGATTCGTCAGGTATTGCGGTTGTGCACGGGCGATGGACATTACTTATCACCAGGTGACCCACTTGCTCGTTCGCTGTATGCTAAAAAAGGTATTATGTGGAGTGTGTGCTCTCAATTGGGTTTTAAATTCTATTGCGAGGTCTTAATATTTTGTGATCTTGTCTGTTATGGTACTCTGTAAATATGTTCTGTGTGTTGGGTATGGTTATGTCAATACGATGTATAATGTTGCTATTTTTAACCGACACAAAAAAAGGCTATAGCCTATCGCCATACCGGGCACAAAATCCAATCTAGTGATATGTGATTTTTAAAATCAAAAACTCGTAACATAAATAGTGATAGCTAAAGATTGACTAAGGATTTGAACGCAGGATCTCACAGTTCCTCATCGTAAGCAAGCTGCAAGACAGACAAATGAGGCGATTAATATAAATGTTAAATACTTCAAGGGTGTTATATGAGTTAAAACAAAAACAGTACTAGCACAGTATTTATTTCAAATTTGAATAACATATGCACTATAATTACAAGGATAGATGTATAATAGGATAGAAGGAATATAAAACAATATGCACAATTCCCTGTAGGTATTTACACAACAACTTATCTAAGGCATAATAATAATTCAACAGTTTAGTTTTCTGGATCGTCAAGGGGCAAACCGTGTTCATACAAAATAGATTTTGATAGTTTCAAAATCGATTTGTATCAATCGATTACATAATATTTGACTGTAAAATAGATGTTACACTTTAAAATAAATTAGGTACAATTGGTGAAACAATAATAATAAATTTGATACTTTAATTTGGTTTGAAGTAATTATGATTTGTTTTGATATTGATATTATATTTTATGTATGATATGATGTTTCACAGAGTAACTTGAAATAGGAATAATAAATACATAAAAATTAAATATATGTAAAACAACAGTTAGATATATTAATGTGACTTTTGACAATAAGGCATGTTTATATACTTTACAGGATTAAATCGATACATAGTTTCAGCCTTCTACTCGTAGTAATATTGAAGTCCATACGAAAAGATGAGAAATATCTAATATATATAATAATGTTAATATTTCGGAAGCTTTTCAAGTTACAGTATCCAATCACATGGTTAAGCAATTTTAGTTTTTTTTATAAATACGTAGTCTAATGGATATAATATAATTGACTATAGAAAATAATAATACATAGTCCAAAGATATATAGAAGGCAAAAAACAAGTCAGTCTATAGGTACATTTCTCTACATTTATATTTTTAAATTAATTAGTTCATATTGGTAAGCTCTATAAGGGTTATACTAATAATTATTTTTATTAGAGATTATATTTTTCATCCTCAATGCAGATACACGCTTTGTTACTTTGTAAAAATATGGCACAAGTTTACAACAAATTAATATAATGTACATAAATTAAGCAACTGCATTTTTTTAAACAAATACTGTTACTCGGTGGTGTCACTGTGCCATCAAGTATAAAAATAGCAACTTTTAGATAGATTTACATCCAATCAGAAATACAACGCTTAAAACAATTAAATCTAACTCTGTTAAATAAGTTAATATATGTGGCCCATTTGCGCATTTCGATAAATCGGTATGGGAAAAAGTATTCCAATTCTCAAAAAATATCGATACCGAATTCAAATCCGAAAATGCAAATGCACAACATCCCTAGTGTACACAAGGATTAAAGCTTTTCGTAGGCATTAAATACACTGGCTACCTCTTAGAACAAGATATCAAAATCGAAGTATGTGCAAGTGAGGTACATCAACTTATTAATACCAAAACACACATTCATATCACAAAATGTTACCGAATCTTTGCTTCTCCGGTAAAAAGTGTGAATTATAATTAACTCATTTATGACTTCGTTTGTCTACTAAATTGAATCTGATATTTAATTGACCAACTACATATGAATATATTACTTAAAAAAATAAGTACAAAATCGCAAATAAAAATACATTTATATACATTACTATACAAAAATGTAATACTAAAACGCATTATAATTTTCACATATATAGTGATTAGTGTTTTATAAATTATAAGTTATCATGGCAAATTCAGCATTGTCTATGAATCTACACCTTAATCTAAAATAACAATTCAAGGCCGTTATAGGATAATTAAATATCGTGAGATTATTGGCTAATTGTATAATTACCGGCACGAGATGTGAGCACAGATGGCCAGCAATGGAGGCTAGAGTTCAATAGACGACGAATATCGACTGACGAACCAATCGCGTAAAACGTCGGCACCCCGCGCTCCTTCTTTCCGCCATCCAGAACCATAAATGAACTACTAATGTGAGGCGAAGTTTGTGCTCACGACTCATGCCGACACATGGAACTGGCCAAAATAAACATTAAATTTATTGCTGGAATGTTCTTAACAATTGAGCAAGTTCTGTTAAAAGAAATCAATTCCTATTGCATTACTGAGCTGTTTATGAATGAGGAACGATAAAGGAAAGCCGTCGCTTGTTTCTGTTTCCTTAACACTTCGCCACTGCTGTATAGTATTAGATATGACACCGCAGATATATTCGATAGCGTCTTTTAAATATTAACGTTAGTTTCAACAAGTACAAATCTTACAAGCATATTTCACGGAGACTATAATATCAAGCTTTTCTCATAAATTCAATTAAAATTAGATTTTCATTTAATCGCATTTAACGAAATTCCAAAAACATTAGTTAGGTACTACTGAACAAAATATTTTAATAACACAAATAGAGTGTGTATAGGTATATTAATAATAATAAGACTGAATATTTTTACTCATATCAATAAATACCTAGCTACAATATCTAGTCCAAAAACGGTATCATTTGAATCGAATACACAATTTCATCTAATAATATAATTGAACATTCTACATTTATCGCTTAATTTTTAAGCAGATTATATGTTACAATATCTTATTAATTATCTAACCGATTAATAGACATTCAAGTTCACTAGTTCATTAGGTCAAATATTTGGGGCATAGTAACCAGCGTACAAGATCTCTCTGATGATGATCTAGAAGCGTGATATGAGAAATACATTTTAGCTGGTTTTACTCGTTTTTATTTAGTAATGATATTGATAGTACATTTCAAGCACATTAATAATTTTATGTAAAGCTTATGTAAAGAAATTGTCCCTTTGTTGGTATATCGGCAGCTCGACGTCAGGCGATCGATCGTCTAGTTCATCTGCATTATAGTTCTGAGGCAGTTCTTCTAACGCTTTCACTGATGATGAAAATATCGAATTAAGACTAACGTAACACATCACTAGCATAGTAAGTCATGGAAAATTTCAAATGCAAAAGTCTCACAAAATGTATGCAATGCATCAAAATACAGGTAAAAATAAAAATAAAGCTACTCACAACAAAATGCATAAAACGAAACCATGCCGCAACAATGGATAGCAGATTTCTTCAAAGGACCGTCCGAGTAGCCAACTTGCGAGTTTATGTGTTATAGTGATTTATGTTTGAAAGCAAATTGTTTTGTAAATGTGAGGATTGTGCGAATCTCGTGTTAAGTGAATTTGTAAGTTGGTGGCCAATCAGTGGTTGGAGCCGGAAGGTCCTTGTTCTGTGTTGGTTCCTGCAGAAATGGGACAAACGACATCAAGCATAACGTTTGTTACATGCGTGGACACACGTGTTTATTAGTCACATAAAACTCCACAAGAATTGTCAAAAAATCATATGCATTCGAGATTTTTAATAAAATTGGAAAATACCAATATTTGGATGGGTTTTACTAACCATTAAAGTTTTATTAAAATAACTGTCAGTGATCAAATATGGTTAAATGTTACAAAAATAACTTCAAAGTGTCAAAATTAGAAATTAAAACTGTTTGAGAAATGCGAGTGATTGCGTTAATACAATAATTACGTGAAACTATTTTGTCATTACTTTTCTGACAATTCCAATCAATATCACAAGAGAACAACGCAAAATCAAAAAGTGCAAGAAAAAAAAATGTTTACATTAAGGAAAAAAATCAAAATTACCATATTCTATGCTACTTATGTAGCAAAGGTAAATAATAGTATATTAAATCAATAAGATTCATTCATAACGTGCATTCATAAAAATACAAGGAGAATAACGTATCCAATAGTATATAAATACACAACAATCACAACTTAGTTTACCATTAAAGAAATCGAAACTTTTTATAGAAAATGATAAATTAAATATACCTAAATTGTTCATATTTTAATTAATAATGATTCATGGTCGATTGAGTTTCGTTATTTGTCCAATGCGCGTCAACGACATGAAGAATTTAGTCTGGCACTAGAATTCGTACGCCAACAGTGATGATATTTTTAGCTCATTATTATGCTGGCTCTCGGCTACAACCCAGCTAATTATGCAATACAAAGCACATAAACTAGATTTATTTGTGCATAATGGCAATATTACCTACTTTAAGGGATTTATTATAAGTTGGCAATATAGGCTCGTTCAAATTTAAATTTGAAATGACAACACGTTAACATACTGAACCATCTTGATAAATAAAGAAGCAAGGCTAGATTTTCTAGGCGGTTGTTTCCTAGTATGCAAGAAGTCATCTGGGTAGTTACCACCGCCTTGTCTATTTCTCTTCACCAAGCAGCAGTGAGGCCTTGAAATTACTGGCCATTATATGACTAAGATCTTACATATCAGGGTGACGAACGCAGTCCAGTGCCATGGAGCACTTTATTATTAAAAGTTCTATCTGGTATTACGGGCAGACGTGACGCTTACTATCAGGCGAACGACCTGTTCGTCTCATCATTAACGCTAATAAAAAAACACATCCAAGTAATTATAGCCATCTATAACAAGTTTCGATCATTCTCCATACTCAACATTGAAATCTACATAAAAACAACAGCTGGCAATACTTAAATGAAGCAACATTCTTACCGGCAATGATTTTGCTCATCTCGGTGACTTGCTTGGCTAGTATCTGGTTCATTTGCAGCAAATGCTCCCTTTGTCTCTTGTCGTCGTTGTCCGGGCTCTAACGGTCATCATACAAGCACAACATGTAGGACTGTGCCGTTTATATACAGCCAACATTCGAAGCGGCTATACAAGCTTTACAGTGTTTGTAGATTTAATTATTACCAGACATACTTTGATTTGAATGAGTTGAATTTAGAAATTATTAAAGGCATATAATATAGATATATCATTATGTTCAATATACTGTAAAATCAAAACCACGTATATGTAAATTCGGAATCAGAATTGGATGTAAAAAGTTTAAACTCTTTCGATCACGTGCAAATATAAAAATTAGATGACACCAGTTACACATAGATTTTCTAAGAATGATATCAATTTCAAAGAAATATGGATGACAAAATATCAACGTTTTCCATGCGCTGATAATCATTTTTTTATGAGGTATCAGAATAAGACGTAAAAATTAATGATTTAATAAGTATGTAAAAAAGTAGTAAAACATATACCTACATGAATTGTGCCAAAGTAAGACATTTTATAAATGATGGATCATCTATGAAATTAGCAAATATGAAGAAAATAACAATTTTATCTACAAACACTTCTAACGATATATACTAAAAATGTAATTGTATTTACTCGCTGAGAGAGAAGATCGTGCAATGAGAAGATAGGAATCATTCAGTACAACAATAAAAGCATAGCGAGAAATGCAAGATGCAGTGCTAGAAAATTTATGTCGTGTAAACTAATTTTACCATTTATAAAAATGGAGATAGGTACTTTTAGAATCAGATATCTAACAATATATATAGGGTGTATTAATAATAATTATAGTTAAAGGTTTGACTATTAGAAGATGACTAGAAAGTTCATTCAGAATGTTGAAATTCACAATAGACATATTTAAGCATCTAATATTCTGAGCAAGCTAAATTAGACATTCAGAATATCCTTCTTATTTTTCATCTGGGATACCTTGCAAATACTTAGTAACTCGCTTATAACCTACGAGAAACTCTTTGCAGCTAAATGACGCTTTAGCTTACTCAGAACTTTGTTCACCCAAAACACGCCCATTGTTATGGTGTTATGTCATTTTCATGATAATGTTTTTATCTGATCCTACACAAATGTCATGAGTTATTTAAATTGGTGAATTTAACAAAAGTGAAATAGATTTAGGTTTAATACCGGTAAGAGTTCATTAGGAGATAGAACCAACCTTGGTGGGATCAGCGGATGAACTAGTTAGCATCTTTTTAATAGATTCCACTTTCTCCTGCCTTTTCTGTTGTTCTTCAGGAGACAATTCTGGAGGCTGTTCAAATTGCAATATGGTTAGTAAATCATTTTCTAGTAATGTACGAGTATGATGCTTCTTAAACGAATATACAACATGCCACAGAAAGATGTTGTCAAATTTAAGCAACGTACCTATAGTATACGATACAAGTATTTTACTCCCTGTAGTACCAAATCTGATTGCATTGCTAGGGCATAAATAACGAATAAGTAACATGTCGATATTTGACGTGCACAACAATTTGGACAATACTTAATGATGAACAGCTGATACGAATGAAGCCGTTAGGTACTAGGCGCGCAGATGTAATGCAAATAATTTATAGCGATGAGATCGATCTTAATAAACGAGTGATTAATATCAACGTGACATTTTAAGATGTTTAAATTTTTATATGATCCGGTACATAAACACTCATTATCAGATGTATATAACGACCCTTAAATATGACCACAGCTTTCTGTAACACGTTGTGTAAAGATTAAATTACTTATCAAAATTAATGATCCTTTACCAAAAAAAAATACTTAATTAATACACATTATAAAAGCACAATTTTAATTTTGTTAAATTTCATTATAATCTAGCAGTAAATTAAGCATGATCTTCATAGAAAATACATAGTACAAGCACACCAATAACAGTCCATACAACCGAACCGATGTAATTACCTACTACTAATATTACTACTAGCGCACCGAACTTGCCGCGCACGTTATATGTGTGTGTGTGTGTGTGTAGTTATTATAGGGCTGATGTAAGCCAATTAAGTGCGACAAGGACATCGCTATACGTAAGCAACATAAGCGATTAACTAACATACCATCTATTAGGGTAACTATAAGTAATAGTTCTGATATAATTAATTCATTATTTAGGTACTCCGTGTATAATGTTTTTGTTACTAAGAATTATTATTCTTTTTTATTTTTATTCCTGTACAGTGCAGTTCAAATATTTTAAAGTTCCTTGACGGTTGGCAGAATTATGCCAGCCTGGCGTTACTGGATATACCTATACTGGATCGTGACTAGTCCGATCGTACCACTATGGCAACTTTTTCACCATGGGTACGGTAGTGACTATGCAGGCGGGTACTAAAAGAATCAGGTACCCTCCCACAATTATTTTAGGCAAATAATCAACTCAAATCGGTTTGCTTGTATGGAGTGTCGGGGATGTGGACTATGGTAGTGTCGACCATCTGTTTGCTGTGAAATATTTATTTAATTTGTTTTTCACAACAAGAGCTGATTTACCTTCTCCGGTATGTACCGCTCCGGTATGAGTATCTTCTGTGGCGCGGCGAGTAGTTGGTCGATGGTATTGTCTGCGAGCCGCAGTGTTGGTGGAGGCAGTGCGGAGCGCACCACGTCGGGCGCGGCCGAGCTCGCGCCTACACCCACACCCCCGCACCCGCCGCCGCCGCCGCCTGCACCCCCGCACACACCCCCACCAGCACCCGCACCCGCACCACGCAGTACGCGCTCCATGTCAGCGTCGTCAATGGAACGACACAGCTTCTGGTATATCAGTGCAACCAATCAATGACTTGTACCCTCCACGAATATAAATCTAATAGCATGTGCATGTATACTTTATACTTTCACATATATTTTATAGTAGAAAGTGGAATAAGTGTTCACGGGGGAGAAGATCATTCACTCATCATCAGGTGACCCAATTGCTCGTAGAGCCGGCCTCTAATATAAAAAAATACTACCTCAAAGTAGTAACTATTTTGAGAACGTGTTATACGGAATTTTATAATAGTAGTAGGATCTTTACTTACATCGTGATTGTACGAATCCTTAGGTATTTCATTAAGAGTCTTCGCGCTCAAATGATGAGGCGCAGTATAATGTCGTCTTTTCTCCCTCGGCACCTGCCTTCTATGCAAAGACCCATTCTTCGTATCACCTGACATCTCCGTTATAATTTGCTTAGCTGCCTCACTCTTGAATATCGGCGACAACTCCATATTAGACCGCGTCAAACTAGCAATACTGCTGGTTTTCGACATAGGATCATTAGTCAAGGTCCTCGAACTATCTGTAGGACTGTTCAAGTATTGATTTGAGAGCGAAATGGTTCTGTCATATCCAGATCTGTCGTAGCTCTTGTTGTAGCTGCTGCTTAGGGACGATATGTCTCGGGAATAGTCGTAGTTGGATAGAGACGGGCTTGACACATATTTGGGGCTAAGTTCTAAATTCTGATTCTCGTTCATTCGATAGTTCTGTTCTTGTTGTGCTCTGTAGTAGTCGTATTTGTAGTCGGTTCTTGGTAGTGATGATGCTCGTGAGTAGTTCACGGATTGTACGAGTTCTTCCTCCAAGAACTGATCGAGGTTTGCTGTGATGTTGTTGGGCCAATCCGACATCGGTTGTAGAGAGCGTTCGCGGTCGCGCTGCCTTCTCTCGCTTTCTCTTTTAACGATTCTCACTGTTTTGATTTCTTGCTTCTCGACGTTGGATAGATTACCTGTAAAATAATATGTAGAGTCTAATCAAAATACTCATTCCAGAAATGTAAACAAATATCTACCCACTTTTCAATTATCTCTATTGTATTTTGATCTGGTTAATAACACCTGCAAGGGCTTCGCAACAGACACCTGGACATGCCGCAAGTGTTACGGGGAACAAGTCCACTATGAGCGCAAACGATTCGCCGTCCGCCTGTGCTTAGCGGATTTGAGAGAATTAAAGTCACTCATGCTGATAACATATTGTCTACATCATGAATGGACCGGCTCAATCGGGTCGATGCCACTGTCTCACAGAAACGTAAAGTAGCAGCTTGCTGCTGCCTTTCGTTTAGTGAGTGTGATTTCTGGAGATACAAATCCCCCTCACCAATCCCTATTCTCTTTCTTTAGGTTTCTTCTTTGGTTGTTGTTTTGGTTTCATCACTGACCAGAAGGTGATCCACTTGCTAGTTTTCAAGTCTCTGCTATGAAAAATAATACGTACCGAAACCACCATGCTGAATATCCTCGCTAGTAAGAGGCGAAGTGACTTCCATGCCGGCGGGTCTGGTGTCTACATATAAAGGTATGTCCACATTGCTTGGTTCATAATGTCCCGGCGGTAGGAGAGGTCTGTCCGTCTCGTATTCCGACTGGCCGTGGTCGATAGTGTGACCGGTGTCCAAATTCGTCTCTTGCCAGGAGGACATCGGGCGGCGTTTTCCTGTAGAGATGTAATCGTTGCTTTTGAATAGACTGTTCTAAAGATCTATAAAGTTTTGAGTTCTTTTCTGTCCTAAAATTACTCAAAACTCATAAGTCGGCGTTCTATTACTTCAAAAGATACGAGTTCTTTACAAGTAGCACCGACGAACAGACAACGCAATGTAGGTTTGATAATCTTTTTACACCATCTCCTCTTTTCTACGTTTACCTATTATATTCCAGGTGCATTAGGGGCCTATAAAAAGTATAGGTAATTTTACTTATCCCCTTAATTGCGTCGCCATTAACCAACTAGTCAATGTTCAATAAAAAATTAAATAGCATTCCCATAGGGGTAGACAGAGACAACGGATTTCCACTACTACCTATTGCTATTTACTATTGCTACGATCCTAATATTAATATCCTTGAATGGCGTACATGGCAAGTGTTTTATGCGTCACTCACCAGGTGCAGCTTCATGGGTATTCTGCAGTGCGTGCGACTGTTGCGTCAGATGTCTGACGGCGCGACTCAACTCTTGTCGCTGTCTTTGCAGAGCTGACACTAGTTGTTGCACTCGACTCACTTCTGTAAATGATTAATAATTAAATTGGTAAATTTTTTGTCGCGCTCTTGGAATCCATATATAAAGAGACCTCAGAGAGATCACACCGTATAAAAATCTCCTGAAGCTAGAAATCAGAACAAAATATACTTGCTACAATTAACAATTGAGCAATTAGATTAGTTTATTAAATTAAGTTGTTGATGGTGATCCCGCAACATTTATTCTGTAGCAGAGGCCGGCAAACGAGTGACCAAATGATTAATGATATCCACCGCCCATGAACATCCACAATACCTGAAGAACCATGGACGAGTAATAATTTAATAATAATTTTGGGTTTGGGAAGGGAAAAGGGGAATTGGACCTCCATATAAATCACTTACCGTGCGAAATGCAAGGGCAAGCATCAAGTTGGTTTTTATGAGACAGTGGTAATAATCCAGTTAATCCGGCGGTTTTAGGGTCAGATGGCGGGTCACCCGATATAATACCAAATACTGTCACATCTATGATACGAAAAGGCGGAATATTAAGCCGGGATAAAACCAGGCAGAAGAAAATGGTAAATGGTAATAGTACACAGGTACGCACCATCCTCGAGCATGGCGGTGGGATGTGTTGGCGCATGCGCACGTCTCGCTTGCAGCGCGCGCCGCAGTTGTTGCAGCTCCCGCTCTAGTCGCGCGTTGTCCGCCACCGTCTGCTCTAACTTCTACAACACATACGCAAACACTTCAATATATACTACTAGACGGGCTGTTTGGTAGTAAAATTGTGCCACATACCGCAGGAGTGAGGGAGGGAAGCTACTGCAGTGATTACCCTAATTCTATAAGAGTAAGTCAGATAGGAATATTGAGTAGCGGTGAATTTGAGAGTAACTTAGTATGCATTTTATATGTATCGCGCAGTCGATCTAGTAGTTACATACATACATTGAATACATACATACATACATACATACGCACTCACGCCTGTAATCCCCGACGGGGTAGGCAGAGGTGTAACTAGAACACCCACATTTCGCCGAGCGTATCTCCGTCCCACGATGTGATAGGGGGCGAGCCTATCGCCATACCGGGCACAAATTCCAGACTCCGGGCTGATACTGAGCATTTCGTAATAGAAAAACCCAATACCACTTTACCCGACCTGGGGATCGAACCCGAGACCTCAGCGTTAGCGTAATCGTAACGCGTACGCATTACAACTGCGACACCGAGGCAGTCATACATTGAAGTCTGCACATATCTAAAAATCGTTGTTAACACTACAAACAAACCCTACCAAACATTTCAACAAACGAGAATTTCAAATGTTCTACTATATGTGTCTAGTAACACCAAGGATCATTTTATTTCATATCTTTCAACAGAAATATTTTTCATAAACTTGTTGTTAATAATTAATATATGTTTTCATTAAAGTCCAATTATTTTAAACCAACGCGCGCCTAGCATTCAAGGGACTTCTTTGCTAAGTGTCGATTTCTGTACACGTGATTGGTCCGTTTTTGTTTGGCACCAAACTTGAGCGTTATTATATAATGCAGGCCTTAAATTTCTAGTTACAATAAAATAAATATATAGTGTAACCTGTCAATACAAACATGACATACGAGTACCGTGTCAGAAAATCATGATTTTCCAACACTAGTTAATAGTGCAAAAATGTATTATGAAATAGCTACTACAAAAAAAGTGCAAGGATATAGACGAAAACCTTATAAACCTTAGAATTGTGCGCCAACATAGCGTGCACGCGCGCCAACTCTGCCTCCAAGCCGTTACTGGTACCGCCCTCTCTTCGACCCATTTGTGTGATCCCCTTGTTGCCTAGGTCGGCTTTATGAACTGTATCTAATTTGCCTCGTACACCTATAGCAGAAAAAATATTGGTAAATCCTTAAGTATAACTTCTAAAACCACTGGTCATTTTTTTAACTACTTGATATAAAATTCCTATAAGCTACTAATGAAACTCTTCATAGAATGGTTTGGTATTTATCAATTAGTATTAAATATTACCAGAGAGCAAAGAATCTATAGTGTCTTTGTCAGTTTTCAATCCCTGCAGTATAGCAGCCTCGTCAGCTAGTTCTTGTTCCAACGCCCAAAGTTCAGCTACTCGAGCCCTTGCCGCTTCTGTCTCCAAAGGCTTACCAGCTGCTACGCTCTCTAACCATCTGAACACATATTTAATCATTAGACCTTTCCAATAATACAATTTAATAGATTAGAATGTAGGCAACTAAACCATAACATTTTGGAATTATATTTGTAAAATGTGACTGTTATGCTAGTAAGCAGTTTAATAAAAAAGTTATTAAATGATAACAATAATTTTGTCTCATGAACCACAATGCTATTTATATTTACCTTTGTTGTTCCAATGCGTGTTCGGCTAATACTTTCTGTCTCAATCTTTGATTTCTTTCTAATCTTTCAATTGTGGATCCCGGTCTATTGTACAGAGAACCTAATTTCACCATGTTATCTACTAGTTGTACTAATGGTTTGCTCTTCTCATATTGGTGTTCTAATTCCATCAATTGAATTTTAAGTTGCTCCAGTCGTTTAAGACTTTCTTCACGTTCCATTGCTTTCAAAGAACTTATGCAATCCTGTAAATAATATTTTAGTAAAAATAGCCATAATTCTACAGAAATCAATTATTTCACCTGAATTTTAACTTAAATCTGGTCAAGTGCGGAACGCACGCACGCCCGTTCCTAAGAAAAACGATACCACCGCGCGGTACGCACGCACGTACGTTCGGACCCCGCACCCCGCACCGACGGTTCGTCGAATATCCGAAATCGACTACTAACTTTGCATTTTATGGACACAGACCCTTACTACAGTTTATTACTCTATGGATTATATATACTGGCAACAATTTGACCGGTACGACAACCTAAGAAACAAAATTATTTTTGTTGAGTTGTTGTTCGGAGTTCGAAAATGGCGTCGAGTGTCACTTGTTATTGTTACGCGCGGTATCGTAAATATTTATCTTTTAAACATAATTTATGACTTGTTTAGAGTAAGTGGAGTATGTTATCGAATAAACACTTCATTGTGGTTGTGTTCAAGTGTAATTTGAGTGCTTAGTGTAAGATTACTTTGTGTTTTGTGACAAAATGTTTTTATTCGCCGAGTGAAAGGTCACTTTGTTATTATTACGCGCGGTATCGTAAATATTTGTGTTATAAACATAATTTATGACTTGTTTAGTGTAAGTGGAGTATGTTATCGAATAAACACTTCATTGTGGTTGTCTTCAAGTGTAATTTGAGTGCTTAGTGTAAGATTACTTTATGTTTTGTGACAAAATATTTTTTTTCGCCGAGTGAAAATTATTGTTTTTTACGCGTAATCTGCAATATCACAGGTAAGTTTATAATTATAATACTAGTTTTGTTAGATATATTTTAGATAATTTAATGTAGTTTCTAAATATATACAGTTTTTATTGTCTAAACGTAGAAAGACCCTCAATATTTGGTTATTTCGATACCATATACAAAAAAAATGCAATGTATGGGGCGCGCGACGACCATTTTTTTTTAAATACCTATAACACGCCCGCACTCGCGTCACGGGTTAAATATAAACCACTTAATAATCAATATAATAAGGAAGGAACTAACTAAAGGAACAAAACACTTCACACAACACAAGAAGCAGAAAAAAAAACAAATAATAAAATAATCAAACACCTCAATGCTACTAATTTGGGCGCAACATTGCTCGATTGCTCGGTATGTGGCCGCATGACGTCTCCTCAACTGAATGAGAAGCAGTACCAACTCTTCATGCGTCCGACCCAGAAGCTCTCCAGCGGTAGGCACATCACCCAACTGTTCATTTTGAGCTTGCTGCTGACCTCGTCTTTTCTAATTACAACAAATAAAAATGCAAACAATAAAAACTATAACACAAATAATAGAAAGTAAATTGGACAAAATGCTTCTATTAATAATAACTATACCATGTCCTCATTTTCAGTATTCCTTCGGATCCTTGGGGTCACAGCACTGATAGGTTGCTGAGATGCTCTAGAAGGAGATCTGGCTGTACTCCATGATTCTTCTGTTGCAGTAATTATATTTAACTGTAAATATAAAGTGGCTGAGTAAAAGTTCTTTATTTCATTCTATAAATGTGTAATGTATGAAGTATAAATTACTCACGTTTTGTTGTGAAGATGACATCTGTTGTGAGTTATAATCATTGGATGGCTTATCCTCCACCCACCTAACTCTCGGGCTTACAGCACGCACTGGTATATTAGCGTCTCTACTGTTTCTCCCAATTGACGTGTTACTTCCGAGAAAAGCTTTCTTAGACAATGATTGCTGATTTGTTGAATTATTATTTGTAATCGATTCTATATTTGTCCCTAACATTGTCATAGAAGCTAAAAATAAAAGAATTTCAAATAATATCACCAATAGAATATTTTGCATAAAGAAATAACAAAACAAAACAAAATTTGGTGGTAAAACATGATAAAGTGTCAACTTGCATATTAGTAAATATTTAATAATATGTACAATTTACATTCCTGTTAAAAAGGCATGCTGCGTGTTGCTATACACCTTATCGTGTTTAGACCAATCCATTAAACTTAAATAATTTTTATGTCGCAATAAATACATAAAAATGCCAAATTATTTACAGTAGATAATGACTTTGCTTTGCTGTATATCGTATAAGAAATAAAACTTACATAGTGTACCTTACTGGACCATAGAATGTTAGATACCTTCAGTGCTTGCATTGTCAGTTCCAGGGTCCATATCACAGGCGACATCACCCACGACCGCACATGCGCCCGCACCTCGCACGCATCCCACTCCATCTTTTATTAAACCACTTGACATTAAATCCCATTGCCGAAGCTTTTCTCTATCTATTTCAAACTTTTTTTTATTACGAGTACTATTTCCGCATTTATTTTCCAAAGATTGCATAACAGCTGATGTGTTAGATGACTCTACAGCTAATTGTTCGTAGACACCTTCATCAGACTGCTCTAAATACATTTCTGCGTTTTCAGCTAAACTCACATAAACGTCATTCTCATCCAACTTCAATACCTTGTCTTCAAAATTATTTTGTAGATTGGCCCTACTTCTCTGGTCTCGATTTTGGAATTCATAATTTACATATGTAACATTCTTTGATCTATGTGGATCTTTCTTTAAACGTTTTATGCTATTCATCACGTTTGAATCTGCACTTAATCTATTTGTTGACGTTGTATCCACGGGCATTGTGTCCAAATCATCCAAAGACCGAGCATGTCTATGAGACACTCGTCTTAGGTTGTCTCTCCATAAAGAATCTTCCTCCCAGTGTTTTTCACCTTGACATATGACATTTTCATATGCGTGTGCATCTGCTTCAGCATCATAATATACAGTTGTTGATGAATTGCCGCTACAATGCGACGACATACTTGTAGAAGAAAGCTTAGTCAAAGAGCTATTATTTACAACATTACAATCTGACGATAAACTTTCCATATTGCTATTATTGCCTGAATTCCTTTTGCTACCGAGACCTGATATTAGACTCATTGATTCCGATATCTTGGAATTTCTCCCACCAGTAGATTCGTATATATTTTTCATATCTATTTCAGGATCTTTACCAGCTGCACTCAAAAACTCAACTGAAACACTCTTAGCTGTTGCAACTAAATCAAAACGTTGACTACTGCGGATCGGATTATGGATATGACAGATTTCGCTTTTCTTATCCAAGGGACCCCTACGGCGTTGATTATTCAATTTGCGATGCAAATTAGTATTCTTCAAATAATGGGACGTTGGTAAAACATTTATGTGTTCCTGAGATGATAAATCAGAATAGTAGTAAGGTGCACTATGTTCAGTAGAACTCTCCCTACTATGGAAACCAGTAGATGTAGATGAAGTATTAGTATCGTTTCCCGTTCTGAGAGACATTTTTTCGTTTTCAAATTCTTTAATTTTATCAGCAAAATGATCACTATTGAGGTTTTTAGTTAACAATCTTTCTTCATCGTAACTCTTACAATAATAAGATATTGGTGATTTTCCGACGCCTATAGAACTCCCTGAATTGTTTGATCTGTTGTAGATCGAAGTTTGCTCGCTTATATGTTTAAATTGCGCTCCAATGGAATGTCTATTTCCAAGATCTGTTGGTATCTTTGTGTGATTTATGGGAGTGCTTGAAGATCGAACATGATGTGGTGATGGTAATACAGGTGATACATTGCTTTCATTATTACAGGAAACATCCAATACAGGTGGTATGGAGTCAGGTATATTATTTTTTTCACTTGTACTAGGTTGTAATTTGTCTAGGTATCGATCTAAATCCACATTTGTGGTGATATCATTAGGTACAGGAAATTCATTATCAGCTAATTCAAATAGTGAGTCATCTGAAAGTGGCCTTCTTTTTATCATCATCTCTAAATCTCGATATCCACTTGGATGTCTGAAATCTACAGCTAAATCACTTTCATTCAAACTTGCTACTTCTGAAGACATGTTCGATGGTGCCATGTCAAATTTACTGCTTACGTCCGACTCTAAGGATAGCCTAGAAGATCCTCTATCTGCGTTGTAACTTCTTAGCGAATCTGTTTCCATACTACTAGATTGGGTGTAGTTTTCAATACTTAGGTTATTTAAGTTATTAGGTGCCGTATTAACCTTATTCCTTTCATTGGTCAAACTTGCCCTGCTGTTACGAACTTTCTCACCTCTAGATAAAGTATCATGAATGCAAGTTGGACTTCCGTATATCATTAATGAAGTAGCTTTTCTTCTAACTGTATTCATTTTCTGATTTTCACTAGTTAACATTTTCAAGATCGAATTGTCATGGGCCATATCTGATTTGTCTAATTTTTCTAGAATGTATTTTGACAATGCTTCGTCAGATAAATTTTCACAAGGAGGCGGCGAGCTCGGTATAGGTGGGGGTGAAAATAACTCACTATCAGAACTGTCTTGGATATCTATTAAGTTACTGCTGCCACCTAAATAATATGACGCTGGTCTAAAGGTATCGGAAATACTAAATCTGCTAAAAGGAGTATCTAGAGAAATATCTTTGGATGCCGCATCATCTGCGTCGGAGCAATCGTGCTTCTCTTTAACTGATTTATCATTTTTCGGCCCTCGCCTTAAAGTTAATTCCTTAGTATCAGCAAAATTAGATGCTGTATCCAAAGAAAGCCTAAAATTCATATTTTCCGCTTTAACTTCACTGATTACGTTGCTAAGTTCCATGTAGACTGGTTCGGGTTTGCTATCATTAACACAAACTATCTCGTATGTTTGTGTATCTGTTTCTTCGTTATTCATGTTCATTTCAACATAAGGATTATCTTCATGAACATGTGGAAGAGGTTTATCAAGCACGCTAATATTTTGAAGTATACTTTGATGTGGTAGTTCAATCATAGACATTTTTCTAGGACTCATTGGCAAATAATGATTTTCACCAGTAACAATTATAGGTGGAGTCGTAGGATTATTTTCTCGTTCTTCTCCAAGGGTTTCTCTCATTTTGACTTCATCACTTCTATGCACAAACGTGTTATTACAGTCACGTCCTATACTCGGACCTTCATGATCAGATTCTAATAACACTTCGTCAAGATCATTATCAGTATACTCTAACTGAGTCTCAGATTCTGCTTCGCTTTCGAGGGTTTCATAACCATCGCCAATTAGAGAGTCATTTAAATGTTCAGTGTCTTCCAGCTTTTCGTGATTACTTATTGTCTCTTCATAATCATTGTCATCGTCTAGATTTACTTTAGGCACCGATATTGTACAGAAAATGTTTTCGTAAGTGTTATCAATGGATTTTATGTCTGCTTCTTCGCCTTTAACGCAACATTCTTTGGAGTCGGCAACCTGAACACAAGATGCGTGCGAGGTTGTGGGTCGCATAATGTTTGGACTCATCAGGTTCACATTGTGAGACCTTCCTGCCTGCATATCTTTAGGGTTTTGCAGTTCAGTGCCCGATGTTTCCTCTGAGGTGCAAAAGTGAAACCGATAATTACTATTTCGATAGTAATTGCTCAATACATATTAATCAACATAAACTCTTTGTAATGATCACCACAGCCTGTTAGTACATATGGTCTTTTGTGTTAGAACATACAAACTACTGGATACGTATACCGTATATGACTAACCCACCACCGACATTAAACCAAGAAGATATGTTAGTGGCAGTATCCCCGCAGGCAGGAAGGTACCTCACCGCAAAGCTAAGTCATTTAAACGCATTGCAGGTATTTTGGAACTAATATTATAATAGTATAAACATAAAAATAATTAATAAAAATTACTAATATATAGGGGTATATGGCATTTTTATAATTTTAAAATGTAGTTGAATTTGGAGAAGTAGACATGAAAGGTTGATGATATAATATCGAATGACAATAAAGAACTGCAATTAATTTAATAGTCTGATGTAGTCTGTTAATAAAATAGTAAACAGCATTTAATAAACGATAATAAACGCAATGTTAACGATTATTATCCACTTCTAAACATATTTCTAAAACACATTTATAACGAATCTTCGTCCATGCAGAATCATACTTTTCCATGCTATTTTTCAATAATTGGGCTTTATGAATATCCTAGTGGGACCCGATTTTTTTCATGCTAAAATAACTACCAATCAGAATCCATAATATACCATGGCTTCATTTTCATTGCTACATACCTTCGTCATCGGAAGAGTAGCTATTGTACGACGCATTAGTGTACGTCTTGGTTTTATATTGATCTGAACGTAATGACTGCCTGCTGTGGTTCAGTGATCGAGCAAGAGAGATCGTTGCTGGCGTACTCTTTCTCGTCAAAGGCGACTGTAACATTCTTTGTTTCCATTCTAATAATCGTTTCATTGATTCTTCACGCTGAAACACATAAAATAAGACCTCAATTATCTAACTCAAATAAGCGTAGATTAAGATAAGTAACATTCAAACAACGGTTCTTAGTGTCATAAAAAATTTAAACGTTTTACTTTTATAAATAACTTAAATATAAAACAAAGATATATTAAACGGCGCCCACTTCTTCCAATTCTAACATCAGAGCTAGAGTTTCTAACTACGGGGTGTCCCAGATATTGATTTTGAATTCAACCGGCCTTAAAACAAAAAAATGGACGTCACTTTATTCAATGCTAACTCGGACCTACCATTTTTGTCTACGGGGCGACCGAGATATCTAATTTGAAATCTTTAAAATAAAAAAAAACAATACTACGGCCACTTTTTAATTCTAACATCGGATCTATCAAACTCTTAGCCGCATTTATAATATTAGTACGGAAAGAATTGATTAGATTAAAATAATTATCGATAGTATATAATTTTAACGTCAATTGACTACACAATTAATATCATTATGGTCACAAATTGCAATAAAACATATCCTACGTTACTTATGGATAGTAATTGTAGTTAGAATTGGATCCGTAGTTCCAGACAATACTCTTTACATTGACTACAAAATCGAAAATCGATATGTGTGGGGTCCCGTGGTCACAAATGAAATATAGCCTATATTACTCAGGGATAGTGCAGCTTCCTATTAGTGAACGATCAGAAAAATCGGTTTAGTAGTTTCAAAGATTACCCCCTACATAAAATAAATAGTTTTATACAAAGTTCAACCCTTTGCAAGTGGAATTTAACAAAAATATGAAAAGTACGTTTCATTATTTTTAATAAGTAATATTTGTGGTCAATTTCACAGACGTATTTCTTTTCATAAAAAGTTTCATACAAGGTTCAACCCCCATTGAAAGGTGTATGATACATACGAATTCACGCCTGTAATCCCCGAAGGGTAGGCAGAGGTGTAACCAGTACATCCACATTTCGCTGAGCTTACCTCCGTCCCATGATGTGATAGGGGATGGTCCTATCGCCATACCGGGCACAAATTCCAGACTCCGGGCTGTTACTGAACATTTCAGAATAGAAAAACCCAATATCTACCGTCTATCCCAATACTTTACCGTCTTAAAGTAGCAGTTTGCTGCTGTGTTTCGTATGGTGAGTGACCCACTTGCTCATTTCCGACCTATGCCATAAAAAAAACACTTTTACCCGACCCGGGAATCGAACCCGAGGCCCCAGCGTCAGCCTCAGTTGTAACCCGTACGCATTACAACTACGCCACCGAGGCAGTAAAAAGGTAAATTTCCAATAATAGTTTAGTTGGCCCCCACACTACACAATTTATCTTTTCACCAAAATTGTAGTAGTTTTTGAGATATCGTGATTAATCGGTGAGTGAGTTAGTGGTATTTCACTTTTATACATAATTAATAATATCTAGATTCAATAAGACAACTATTACTAATGAAAATTACCTGTTGAACTTTCTTTTCTCCTTCTTTTTCAGTTGTTGAAGGTAACCTAGCACTGGCAGATCTCATAAAACCATCGGCATTCAAATCGTATCTATTAGCTTCCTTAACGTAACCGCTAACATTAGACCCATCACTCATAACACTACCACTCCTGGTTAAATAATCTTTTTGGCTTCCTATTGCTTTCTCTTTCAAAGTCCAGTTAGAGTTCAATCCTGCAATATCACTCTTTGAATTATAACTTACGTTATCATGATTTGCTCTATTGGTATTAAATTCAGTTTCATAATTGTTGTTTGTTATCTGGGAATAAGCAGAACTCAGTTGCTTCTGCGCTAAACCACTAGCGTATTTTGCTAGCGGAATATCCATATTCCGAGGTCCCAAACCTTGCTGCAAATATTGGGCTGACTGGCGCATCTTTTCAGCGTAACTTTCTTCTGAGTAGTATCTATCTGAACTAGGATCGTAATGCGAATTGATATCAAGGCTCGACTTGGGCCTTTGTGGTTGTCTTGGAGGATCTAAGGCTACTCTAGTAGGCATTGACTTATTATGTATCTCATTCCGCTGCTCATATTCTAAAAAGTCAGCGCTATGTGGCCTTGGCATAGGTGGTTGAAACCCACTAGCTTGCATCTTTTTTCGTCTTAAAACAGACGGTCCACTGAATGTTTTCTCTTGTGGCTGAAATTAAAGTAAAATCGTTATAATATTAAATTGAACTGAAGACTGCCTCGGTGGCGCAGTTGTAATGCGTACGTGTTACGATTGAGGCCAACGCTGAGGTCTCGGGTTCGATCCACAGGTCGGGTAAAATGGTATTGGGTTTTTCTATTACGAAATGCTCAGTATCAGCCCTGAGTCTGGAATTTGTTCCCGGTATGGCGATAGGCTCGCCCCCTATCACATAAGGGACGGAGAGACGCTCGGCGAAATGTGGGTGTACTGGTTACACCTCTGCCTACCCCTTCGGGGATTAAAAGCGTGAGTGCGTATGTATTATATTGAAATTAGATTAATTACGCATAAAAAAAATATTAAGGAAACTTACGAAGTTTGTAGCCGTATTTTGTTGCTGATGTTGAATTTGGTGACTTGATATACTAACGTTGTCTCTTGTCTGGGAAGGATTCGGTAATTTAGCGTATGTTTTACCGTACTCGTTATCTGTACCGCAAGAACCGTACACATCTTCGTAATCACCTATCTTCTCTTTATTGTAAGAAGACATTGCAGTAGATCTACCGTACGCATCTGGTGTACGCCTCTCTATCAACAATCGCTCGTTCACTGCACTGTTTGCTCGAACAAGCCTTGGATTTAGCTCTCCGTACACATCTCTATTATAAACAGCATCCTTCGCATTAGGAACTGATCGAGGTTCATTATACGATTCATTATGAACCGGTTGGGCTCTCTCCAACTCTAAGTCTGAACGTAAACTCTTGTTTTGTGTATTGGAATCTTTAGGTGGGGTTTCAAATTGCGGTGTCACATCTTGTAAAAATGGATTCCGCTGCGGCTGCCGTTCATATATTTGGTCTTGCTTGCACTCCTGCGTTTGTTTGTGTTGCTTTCGGCTCCTATCAAAGCAAGGTGACTGAGGATCAGGCTTGTGCATCGAAGAAGTAGTAGGTTGGTTATCTATTCTATCGTTGCTGGTGTTAGTTAGTGGAAGAGATAAGTTATGCGTGTCATATGGTCGTTTTTGATACTGGTGATGCTGCTGTAATGGTGGGGACTGTGGGCTCAGCGTGTATGTTGATTCTTGATTAGGACTATTCGGATAGTTGGAGTGTTCCGAGTATCGGTTGTGATTAGTGCCTTGACTGTAATGTGATGTTGGCTTTTTGAGTAAATCGTAGTTGGGATCGTACCTGTAATGTAGTGAATGGATTGGTAATTTTAATACATGTATTTGCCCATAATATAATACACATTATACATTTAAATGGATTCCGTATTGAACTTACATATCAGGACTAGGTGAATTGTATCCTTCATTCGAACGCCTTGGCTTTGGTGGTGCATTAGCATACATTGGTATTTCTTCCTCGTCCTATAAAAAAAATGTAATAAATTTATGTAGTTTCTAACATATTACAATAGTACATTTAGCACCCGTAGTCTATGTAAGAAATATGTACTTCAGGGATTTAGGCCTTTTATATACATAAAATATATAATAATTCCAATTCTATTTATAACCTATTTAAAACTGTATTCAAAATAGATGGTTCTACATTGGCAATTACAGGCACAATCAATTTGTGGCAGTGTTTGCTCTGTGATTTGCAGTTATAACGACGTATAAGTGCTGTCCTTGGTTCCGCTCTGACAAACGAGTGGTCTATCACCTGCAACGGTACACGTCCGTGCTCACAATAATGCTCACCTCTGTTTTAGCAGCTGTCTGGTCACCGTGCTTTTGAGGCGGTTCACTGGAAATGGTAAAATAGAAGATTGCATATTTAAGTAAATTCAACTTTATTTAAAAACATTTAGGTATATAAACATAGACATTATTAACTAGCTTTTGCCCGCGGCTCCGCCCGCGTAAACAGCCTTTTCCAGGATAAATTAGCCTATGTCTTAGTCTAGACCATGGCCTGCTGTGTGCCAAATTTCATCAAAAACCGTTCAGCGGTTAAACGTGATTGACTAACAAACTCAGAGATACCCAAATTTTCACATTTATAATAGTAGTAGGAAGAATATGCCAAGTTCTTGTTCTCATGGGTGTATTTATGAGAATTTATTTAAAATGTGTAATTAAACACATTGAGAGTGTACATAATAAATCCTAGCAAAATACCTATAATTTAAAACTTGTACATAACGATAGTGTGCACAAGGACTACTTAATGGGCATCTCACCGAAGTAAAATAATAATACATTAGAAATGGTTAGATAGCACACCAAGATTAACACAAAGTAAGTAGGAATCAACAATCGCAATGTAACCATTAACCAGTCATTCGATCTGAAAGTTCATCTTACCTAGAGCTCTGCATCAGTGCGGCCATGGTCAGCGCTTTCACCCACTTCATCATAGAATCCTGATCGGGTGCCGCAAGAATATATGTTCTCATATTTGCATGCTCCAGTTTGAATGAATACTTCCTTAGCACCTTATCTTCGTTGGAACAAGCTGATACTTTGTATGAAGGTAAAAGCACCGAACCTAGCAATTTTTCCTCATCTTGACCTACAAAATATTAAACATAACAACGTATTATTTCTGGGAATATATTAAACAAATTACACATTACGTTAACATACGTAGATACGTAACTTACTTTTATAGTAAAATAGGCAGTATTGCGACAAAACGAACCACCTTTTTCTCCAAACTTTTAGTCCATCAGAGCCTTGTTTATACAATATTCCGGCCATGGCTACTGGAGCAGAAGGAATTCGCTGTGCTGTCGGAGACCTTAATGCTTGGTTCCCGCCACTGCTCCTTCGGCTATCTGTAGATGGAGACTTCACACTAGGTGTAGTTGATTCACTGGATTTCATTGGTGAAATGACACTAGTGTTAGTCTTCTGGTTTGGATTATGATAATCGGAAGGTGGAGACTGACTTTTACCTTTGTCGCCTTCCATAGATCTGCCGTGTGATTCGTGATCTCGATAATCCATTTGTTGGTTTAACTGCCACTGAGATTCTTGATATTGCCGGTTTTGTCTATCCATATCTTTAAAGTCCATATTTTTACCGTACCTCTCTTCACTGGTATCCGGACTACCATACTCTTTAAAATCGTTTTTACTACTATACCGATCTAAATCTCTATATGAACCATCAGAATATATGCTATTTTGTAAATTAGGTGGTGGCTGTACTCCGTGAATTTGTTGGAGCAATAATTGCCGTTCAGCAAATTTCTGCTGTTGATGCATTTGCGCTTGACTTTGATAATGCAGTTGTTGTTGTAGTTTCATCTGTTGGATTTCATTATACTGCCGTCGCAAAAGTTCTGTATTACTCTGTGGTCCTATTCTATTAGAATATGGAAGATATGGTTTTGAACCATACTGGTTAACATTAGGTCTAAATAGCGGTTGGTGATTTTGGTATATTTGATTGGTTTCTTTCGGTGGGTTTCGTTTTAAATAGTCCTGGTAGACTTCTGCGTTGTATCCTTTTGGGACGTTGTGAAACAGTTCATGGTTGACGTTGTGGTCTGTATGCACTTCGGTTCTTTCTAACCTAGGCGGTGATTGTGGATAGTTGTAATTATCATTAGCTCCGTAATATCTGGCATAGTCATGATTGTGTCCTGTGCCATAGAGTTCGTGTCTGTTTTCAAGTAGCGGCGATCGCGCATTCATGTTCGATTGATACTGACTTTGAAGTAACTGGTGCATGACGCCATTCGGCTGGATCTGACCGGTTTGTGTAGACGTAAGGTGGGTGGATATCTGTTGATGTTGTTGGGAGTATATTTGGTCAGGATGTACATGATGAGCCATGACATGCTGTTGGGTTAACGGTTGTTGAGTTGCCGGCACTGTCTTTTTATTCTCCATTGGATATGGTGTCTGAGATACAGGAGGGTCAAGCCTGGAACAATAATAAAAACTTATAAAGCTTTTGTTATGAAATCCCACGTTAGATAAGTGTAATAAAATATTTTATGTTCGCGTGTTCAATATATAAACCGAAATGATTCAATTTGAGTCAGGTAATCAAACGCGCGTTATCGTCACCGTTTGATAAGGTGCGTGCGTGTTTGAAGAAGTATGTAAAAAGGAGCAACATTGCGTACAATCACGTAATGCTTTGTGGACGCCATAGCGCGGCGCCATACGACCAGCTTTGAATTGTAATTAGACACGCTCTTGCATTAAAGTTGAAATTAAAATACATATATGATATTACACTTAAATATTACAATATGAATTCAAATTGTCACTTTTGTGAAGTTGTCTTGTAATATGTCTACTAAATATTACAAGTAAAATAAATAATTCAAGATGTTATTTTAATACATTTGAACACTAATTATAAAAATAAACTTCTTTATAGTCAGGTCCAATCGATCGTAAAGAACCTACCTATTACATTGAAAGACTCGTTGATTCCGTTGAACCTTATTTACATAAAGATGATAAATATACAAATGCGCTCACGCTTCCCACGCGTATCGAACGCCTATATCGAGCGAACCCGTGTGAAATTGTTAATTCAATTTTTTACCATATCGCAATATAACTAGACGTTTTTGCAAATCGTAAAACCGGAACACTTACATGGCGGTTTAAAGATACTGATCTAAATGTTGCTGTTTAGTGTACACAAACAAAGTTAGTAACCCAAATCCGCTATCTCCATTAATTGCTTTCGGCTGATAAACTCGCCTAGTTTCCTTACTCTTATTGCTTAAGATGATAATAAATACATCATCTATCTATTTTATAAAGGGCAAAGTTCTGATTGACTCACAATCGTCCCAACCGTAATCGAAATGAAAAAAATCTGGAGGATGTTGTTTTTATAGTGAAGGCATTTTACTAATTCAACTCGTAAGATATAGTAATAAGTATAGGAATATTTGTTGGCCTTTACTTGACGTGAGCGGAGCCACAGGAAAAAGCTAGCTATAAAAAATATTTACCTAGTCATATCTCAACTTAAAATCTGATGATAAACTATTACGCATATAGTTCATCGCGCATTCACGCATATATATCATCACAGATTTATATTGTATCTTAATTTTAATTCTGCCGACTTTTGTAGGCATGTAGCGTGAAACAAGTGATCATTCATTTGATTCCCGCATTTAAGTAACACATCATGGGACGGAAATAAGCTCGACGAAATGTGGATGGTTATACACCTCTGCCCAACCCCTCGGGGATTACAGGCGTGAGTGCGTATGTTAATGCTTCTAACTAAGTTAAGAAGTTAACATGCGGATAATTTTAGACCGGCTAAATTAATATCGAACAAATAAGACGCCTTAATGACCGGAAGGTGCGCGATAAATACCCAAGTGTGGCACTTCGGCGGCCGCTTCCCAAACGAATCGTAACAATCATTAGCAGTGAGGAAACCTACCTCATACTAATGAGCTCTTGCTATTCTCGATGCTGTGAAATATTCACAACTAACTAATTGAGTGCCGAGTTTGATTAAGATATTGAGCTAGAGAATAATGATTTTTGAGATTTAGATGTTAATGGAAAGACCCTATCGTAAGACACACGAAAAAATAACAGAAAACTTTTGTTTTGGCCACATCGTACAGATTTAAAAAACAATCGTATGACACAGCCTCGTAAATTATTGTTTTATAATCATACCAGCTTTTGCTCGCGGCTCCGCCCGCGTGAACGCATTTTCCGAAGATAAAAAGAAGCCTATGTCCTAGTCCCGATCATAGTCATTTCATCCACAGTCGTTCAGCCGTTAAGGCGTGATTAACTAACAAACACCCAATTTCACAAACTCACAAATATCCAAACTTTCACATTTATAATAGTAGTAGGATAGTTGGAAATAGGATTCTTGCCCTTATCGTATGAGAAACCATCTCCATCTAAATGGGGTTTAAACAACTTCTTCCTGTTGGAAGTTCTAGATTTAGAAACTACAAATTATTTACAAAAGCAACTGAATTGAATCGGAAAAAATAATAGTGCTATATAATTATTATTGCACCCGGCCTAAGTTGAATCTGGTTGCAAATCACTAAATCGAAAAACACAAAGCATTATTATCTTTAATACATTAATCCCTGATAAGCAATTAGAGTACTCATCAAAGGATGTAGGTCACTATAAGATTGACATTGAAAACTGATCAAACCAGCACGACGCGCGGTCTAAACGCAGCCCGACACATTGTTTGGCACTCAGCCAAGTGGACCAGCCCTCGAGCAGAGTGCCGAGTGCTCGCTCCGCAATGCACGTTATTACCAACATTATATTTACGTAGACTAAACAGCGTGGATGTCGCGATAACGTCGCTTCTTTAAAAATAAACGCAGCGTTTGTTATTACAAAACATTTTGCAGATATAATTTTTGGTTGCAAAATATTCAATATCTTTTGTTCTTCTGCCGAAACATCGAGATTGTAAAGGATAGATTCCATAGCCAGTGAACCGGCGGAATGAAATTTCGCGTTCATTGAGCCAGGAACTCGATCGATCATCCATCCGTTTGCTATCTCATAAACGTTATTAAAGTGGTTTGCAAATTACATTCCTTAAACGCATGTCTTCCCGCAACTTATTCTCTTCCTCTACTTAGTCCCTACATAGTTATGCAAGTGTGAGCAAACGATTAAATAGACCGAGTGTCAACAGTTGAGCCATAGCTAATCCTCTTGCTTGATAACCCATGTATATCACTCGTCTTATCATCAGGTTCAGTGAGGTCACTATACCTGCCAGTTTTAATTATGTTGTTAATGACATATTTTTCTAAGGAAAATAATAAACCCAACTTCTTCAGAAATTTAATTCGCTGTAAATACTGTGCTTCTGGTAACTTGTGGTCAACGGTTCCTTGTGGCCTTTGCCATGTCATCTATTCATTTACTGCAAGACGATGCTAGTCTGCGGCGAACGGTGCTGTCTTAATGATTAACTATAATCATGTCATAGACAAAGTTGAACGTATAGATATCGAACACATAATATATTTGACATAATATGACCTATAAATAAACTATATTATCTAACTTTTGTAAATGCATTTGCAAATCTATATGTAGCTACTGAACATAATATACTCTGTCAGTTGAATCTTTAATAGTACTTTACGAAACCACATAACTTCAGACGTTTGATGCTAGAATGAAATTCATCATCAATACCATTACAGTTTAGTATAGGCAATTCGAAGCCTCATTAAATTGCAAATAATTTGCGTAACCATTTTGGTGAGTAAAGATCCAAGTACGTGCATTGTGCTACTAAATTGATTGTTGCAATGCAATTTTATGTAATACAAATCGTTGATTAACTAGGTGACGACAATCTATTAGTGAAAGTGCCAAAGGGAAATCCTTTAAAATCAAGGTTTTTGTGCAGCTTACAAAGTGAATGACGTAATTTATTTGTCTGGTAGGACAGATTATTCCACTTTAATGGAATATTAAAAATTAATACCCTATAATTATTTACGGTTTTGTATCTAACTGATGCAAAAATGTAGGAGATTCTCAATTCAACGAGAATATAACATGTTTGTTTCTTCTTTCAATATTTAAATTACGTACGTCTTTTCACAGAGTCCGATGGTGCTAGGATATTATAGTTGGTCTTAAAGGTCTTATTTAATTTTGACGACAATATACAGTTCATAGACGTGAAATCGAGGATAAAAGACACTTTCGGCATGTATACACCGATTCTAGGTTTTTTTTTTCACTATACGTTGTAAAATTATTATTTTTTTTCTAAAATACGGTATAAGTCTACAGGTGAAACCAAGTAGTAGAGACCAACAGTATTTGTTTTTTTTTTTCAAAATAAGTATGTCAATCGTATAAATTAAACGAATTCCCGAGGCTTGATAGTATCAATAAGCACAACTTAAAATACAAAACAAAGTGCAAATACTAGTAAATATTAAAAGCACGTACATTAACCGTAGGTCTTGCGCAGGAAATACAAATTATTCTCCACACAGCAGACGATACAAGACGATCAACGCAATACAAATGAAAATGAAACAAACTCTAAGCACGTTTTTCAAATTAAATGCTCATTTACTAAGGCACCTGTACACGATGTGTTCTACCTTTTTTGACGTCAAACACGATCCCACGTTTGGAAACGTGGTTAATGAGTTTAGTACATTCAATGAATATTACATAGTAAGCACCTGTCTTATTTTTAAGCTCACGTACTAAAACGTTGAAACTTGAAGAATAAAATTCGCCAATACACGGTCCATTATTGAGTCATAAAGTGTTAATATTTTTATTACTATTTTTAATATTGCAGCTTGAAATGTGAATAATGAATGTACTATACACACATTGAATAAACATTAGTAACATCATTATATCATTCATAAAGAAATCCTTACTAATATTTTGTTAACAAATAATTCAATAGACCGTATCAAAAAATGGTTTTTGATAGAAAGTAGATAAATAATTATAATATTTGATTATCTTACAGTACAAGTAATTTGATAGCTGACGATAGAGTGCCAAAACTTCAAGTTTCTCTACGTGTCTTAATTGACACTAAAAAGATTAAATAAAAACTTATTCTAAGCCATCGTAATATTTTAAAACTTGTGAAATTGGATATTCTAAAATATATAGTTGGTTAAAATACTCTTTTTTTAAATATTATTATAATCCTAACCTATCACGAATCGATGGGCGACGGGCCCTATTCTATGAATGCTTTGAAAGGTGTAAACACAAGTACCCTAGGAAATGCTCTACGAGACGTTAATAATTATTTGTAACAAGTTAGAAGACAAAGACAACCACAGAGTGCATACAAATATTTATTTCCTGTGTGGTTCGATAGTAATCCATACCACATACTCAGCAATCGATCTCAACTTGCAACTAGTAAGATAAAATCCGGTAGAGTCTTAATGCACAGTTGATTATAATTTATGATTATCTACGAGAATTCAAGAGTAGCCTTACTCACGTTTCAATACGACGAGATAAAACCTACTAAGTACCACTTTGTAATAGTACCTAAGATTTGCATTCCAAGATATAATACGCATTTGGATATTAAATATCTATTTCATATCATATCTACTTTGAAATAAAACTAGTTTATACGGATTTTATCGCGTTTTAATTTTATTTTAGTCCTGACATTAATTTTTCTACTCTAAATGTAATTAAATACATTTTACAAAAACGTTATGTGTAAGTGTAAATTATACAAAAGGCTAAGCATAGGAAGAGGAAAAAGAAAGTTGCATAGGTAGGTAGGTAGGTAGTATGGGAAAATAAAATATATAAAAAAATAAAAGCAAAAGGTAATCTAATATCGGTAAAGTAAAGCGGATCCTAAGATTACTTTGTGTTGTCCGACCCACAATGAAACTGTTCAAGATATGTGGACACATAAGGAAGACGAAGGGAAACGTATGTAATTATAAACCCCGACGTAATGCATGTTGTGACGATAATGGACATGGACAGCTTCCACAAACGGGTTAAATGGATTTTACACAGCACAACGCATTTACTACAATGCCTAATAGCTAATACAATTACAGTTATTCAAAGGCGACAATGATTTCTCATAATTATGTCGTCTGGTTGTCTGCCACATCTTTGCCGGTACAAAAAGCGTTGACGGGACTGAATGTTAGGTTGACCACCGATTCACTGCAGTGGAATGTAAAGGCGCCGATGTATTGGTAGTTTGTAGCAGACAGTGCGGTTTGACACCGCAAGCGATCAGTTCCCGCGACGTTCCCGCGCATTCTTGCTCACGAGGTGAACAACCGGCGGGCACGTCGTCGTCCTTGGAGCCGCGTGCTCCTTTCTACACAGCCTCCAACTACCAGGGTTGCCACATGTCCGCTACCTGTCCGGTTTTGAACGTCTTTGCCTTAGAGCTATCTGGCCTAGCCCACCAGGGTTGGCAATATCCGGTATTGATTGGGAATTAACGACATGTCCGCCCAACTCCCTTAATATTACAAGACACGACTGAAGTTAAATTATTACTTATGGTTAAAATACTAAAGAAGTTAATTTCACAACCATAGGAATGTGACTGCCAGGTATTTCCATTTCATTCATTGATAAAAGTAGAAATAATGACTATTGTGACGCAAGATTTATTCTTAGAGTCCAGTATTGGTATGTTATAAGGTCATACCATTAAAATCATTTTTGAATTAAACTGATTGACCTCCATCGAACATTGCACATGCTTCAAGCTTATTCGTTATAAATTAATATTTTAATGGAATATCAAGAGCAACATAGAGTTAAATAGTGTGGCTCAGAGCAAACCGGTCTTCTACATTTGCAGTTATTTCGAAACCGATGTCAACACTTCACACCATACTCGTCCGACGGTTTAACGCGCCTATATTTTTGTCTAACATTTTCACTTTGTATTTACTGTATGTTTTATAAGGTGTATATGATGTTTTGGTTGTATTGTTGGATTTAATAGTCGTAAACGGCAACCCCGACCACGACAGGGCCCAACGTGCTCGCACAATTCACATATCGGTGGTAAACTGTAACCTGAGTGGCGTACGAGTGCGGACGTGTGTCAAACGTACTCATACAAACTGGTTTAATTTATCTTCATTTCTACGAAACATGATACTTGGGACTAAAATGTTTTAACACGTATATAAAATTGTAAACCACTTGCATAATAAAACTCAATTATAAACAAGAACAGGCCATGTACGAGTAATAAACACAAAATATCACTTTTTTGCAGAGACCAGCAAACGAGCAAGTGGGTCACATGGTTATAAGTGAGGTCTACTGCCTATAAACACCCACAACAGAATCGTGGACACGTTGCCGACGTTAAAGGAAAGGGATACTAATTAAATGATTAGAGAGGAGAAGGGAAATTTACCTAATGCTTCATACTTATTAAATCATTTAAGAAAAAGAAATCCGACTGAACTGAAAAACGAAGAAACTAAAATAAATAAAATAAAATCGCTCTTGCAGAGGTAATCAATCGAAATACAGTTTACAAACAATACAATAATTAAAGTATAAACAATAAATATGATTATTTTTATAGTCTTATTTTCGTATGCGAGTTATTTCATTACGTGTGAATATCGATTTTGATATCGCGGTTAAAACGCCCAACAGGGTTTTTGTTACATATTGCATATTTGAGAAGTTCCTCTTTTTTCATCGACGATACAAAAACTTTGTATCTACCTGTATTCATAAAATATTTATACCTATTACCGATTACCCATAAACTTAATAAAGGAAATACAATGTCATTTGTTCTTTTATATTTAACTATACAATATACATTACTCTAATCGTTTAACACCAGTTGAAAGCACTAATTTAAGTTAATAGCCTCTTAACCTTGTGCAGTTTAAGTGTTCCCACTATACAAGTACCGCTAAGCTCATTAACTTTAGCTTCTAAGGTTCTCTACCTGTGGCTCTGTACCTGTAGGTTTGGGCATTTCACTACTATTTTGTAACTGTCTTCGTTATTATTTAAGTGAAAAGTGATGATAATCAGCAATATACCAAATCTGGTATATTTATTTCATGTCTTGTAACACAGACAGCTGACAAAAATAATTCTGTAGCGCATAGCGGTCCAAACACATGGTCCAAAACATGTTTTTTTATAACATAGGCCGGCAAACTAGCAAGTGGATTACCTGATGGTGAGCGATCTCCACCGCCCATGTACATCTACAATACCAGAGCAATCATAGGCTTGCCAACCATAAAGGAAAGGCATAATTTACAGATTTGGACGGTGAGGGGGACTTGAACCTCCGAATATCTTACTCACCGTGCACAAATTTTCATTATGCTATTACTAGAATGCTAATGTCCTATTCCCTTAAATGCGAGAGTCCACCTAGGGTTGGTACCACTTCTTTGTTTATTTCTAAGAACGTCCTTCCATAAATTTCGCTGCTCTAATCGTGTGTAATATATGTGCAGGCGAATGACTGACTGATGGTCGGGCACGGATAACCATCAGGTGAGCTATGTGATGCACGTCTCGTCATAATATAAAAAATGCGTATAGAGGCGTCGTCAATTCCTTATTTTACCTATTGAATCATTGTTTTAAACCTAAGTATAAACTTCATAGAGCTTTTGATTTATTTGGCTTTCAATTTCTTTCCATAGCCGCTAAGGATAAAATTCGAGATGTTTGACATGAAAAAAAGTAAAAAATATAATTAAACAATTTTGAGTGTGATTTAGACCACCAACTCAAAATTATTTATTTTAATTATTTTTTTGTTTGTTTTTGAGACGGTTTCATTTTCTGTTACAATTTTTTATATACTTAGCTATTTTTAACTACAAAATCAGATGGTGGGCTCCTTTTCTCCGCACTTGAATGTCGGGCCATTGTGCGTACGACAAAATCAGTGTATAATGTCGAAGAAGATGATGTCGGGGATGAAAGATCCCCGAATTATTGAGACTAACACCAAAGTAAGTCCAATTACAAAAATAATGAGTCTTAGCAATTTGGATGATTGATTAGACTCATTATTTTTGTCATATTGTGTCATCAGTGTATATTTAGTAGATTTATGCGTAATAACAATAATACATAAAATATATCGACAAATTGAACCTACTCCATTTTATCGTTAGTTAAAAGGGGTAAGTTACGTATAAATTGAGGTACCTCCATTGTACGTTATTCCTCCGTCCTAAAATAAACCACCGTTATAAGGTTTATCCCATTGTTTTTGGTTTAGTGAACTCGGTTGTTTTTTGTGTGCAATGCCGACTGCCGACCCGACGCGGCGCGGTAATTCTACACTGTCTACTGTGTCTACAGAAACGTCACGACAATACACAGAAGTTCATTGTAAGCTCTTTGTGAACTTTCATGGTCTGTCGACTGTTACAAAGTTAACAAACGTAATTTTATCACATTATTAGCAGTGCGGCGTACCACTGTTTTTGTTATGACTTGTGAATTAATTATCTACGATAACGTAGTGGAAGTTTGTGTTTGTAATTCCTTTAATTTGGGGGCAGCGTAATTGTTAACGCTTAAAACTATCAAAGTGGAACAAGTAGGTGAATGCGATAATAAATGTGTGAATATTTTTTGTCCCAGATTTAGTAACCTTCTGAACTCATTTATATTATGAGAATAATTAAAAATTATAACGTTACCGTGAAATCTCCAGACATTAATTAGAAAACGACCTGTAATTTGTATACGGTTGGATAGATTTTTTTCTTGTGAGTGGTAGAAGCAAGCTGTAGACTATTTTGTGTACAGTATGAACGGGCCGGCTCGACCGGGTTGTTACTACTGTCTCACAGAAAACCGACGCAAAGTAGCAGCTTGGTGCTGCATTTCGTACTGTTAGTGAGATATCCGGAGGTCGAAATCCCCCTTTCCCTTTCCAATTCCTTTCTACCCTTTTCCTTTAAGATTAGCAACGTGCCCATGACTCTTCTTGTATTGTGGGGGTACATGGGCTATGGAGATCACTTACCAGCAGACTGACTTGCTCATTCGCCGGCCTGTGCTATAAAAACATAGCTAAGAACCATTTCAATTAAACCAGCTTTTAAATAAAAACAACCGTACTCAAATCGGTCCATTCACTTAGGTAACACAATACCACAGACAGATACACGCACCTCATACTCACGCACATCTGTGCGTCTAGTCTATCTAGACTAAGGGCTTAAAATTATAATACCCCTTTCTTTGGCGCGAGTTAATAAAATGGTGAGCAGCGATAGCTCATCAGGGAGTGGTACGGACTGTCGAGACGAAAGTTGCAGGTTTAAAACCAGCCCCATGAGCATGCACCTCTGACTTTTATAGGTGAGTATTAATTGTTAATTATCGCTTCTATATCTGAGAAGGTTTCAAAGGTACCTACTACTTAGAAAATTAGAGAATTCCGAAGGTATGTAGTGAACTAAGGCCTAACCTTAGTGGCACGTGCCCAGCAGTGCGACGTGTATAATACAAGACTAGTATAATTATTCAGTATTAATTTTAATAAAATCAAATACTTTCTTTATTTTTGTAATTACGTGGCGTAACACGACCACCAGCGTGAACGCAGAACATAATTCTTCAAGCTTATCTCGCCAAACAAAGGAGATGAAAGATACTTTATCTAGAACAAAACACCGGCTCACTGCCGCATTGTAGCTACTTCCTCAACTACTACCATTTATATGCTGTACAGTTTACGGTTTGTTTTACTTCTTTTCTTCAGTAATCGCCTTCAAAGGTATAAATACTTTAACTATTAACAATATTAACAAGCGTATAAATGTTAAGTAGAATAATAAAATAAGTTCAACTAAATATCAAAAAACTGACTTCCAAACTCAAATCGCCGTCCGTTTGCTGCTCTGTTATCCGTTGAGGTGTTTGCCATTTTTCACTCGTATCCCGTCATCAAAGCGTAACTAAATTGATATACCTATAACGCCCACCTGAAGTAATTCATATCGTATACAAAAACAATCATCAAATCGGTCCACAATCCACATTTGGTGGGAATATCGTGTTACATGATAAACCAGTAAAGTGTAAGCACTCACGCAACATGGATTCCGTGTCCAAGTCCTTATTTTATTTACTTTTAAGAAATCTGCCATAATAACACATTTTATGAGATAAAATTTCAGCCGGGTACCTATTACAGGGCCAGAAATACAGCACTTTAAATGGAGGGCAGACAGACAGATGGCGCGGCTTAAGATCTGTAATAAAGTTCTGTTGGTATGGAACCCTGAAAATTAGGTCGATTAAATATTCTGACAAACTGAGATCCTCCTATTTTTTTGAAGGTGCTAAATAATATTATCGTATGCCTTATTTTAAAAGGAGTTTCCCTAACAATGTCCCTGTTTGAAAATAATAACTGTGAAATAATATATTTTGTAATAATCGTCGGCATTTATAGACCTAAATATAATTCTTACGGACGACATTTAAAAAAGTAAAGAAATTAATGAAGTAACAATTTAGAGAGACTAGAAATCTAGTCTAAGTCCTAGAAGAAGGAAATAGACGTGGAAGCAGAAATGAAAGAAATATTTTGTAACTTATGGTTAATATATACTATATAATTGAACCGGAAAGCAGAAACTAGATTTCTGCGAATTCATAACCAACTGTATCTCCTGTGTATTAATGGTTATTTATCAGAATGCGGCATCGAGCTTTACGAGCTGGTGAAGTCATGCGGATTTTCCGCAAGTACTCTAGGCTCTTTAAAGAATATTAAATCTATAGATACTTTTAATAATTTACTTTTAAAAGTGATGTCACAAAGTAAACAGTTGATCAGTACAGTCGTATTAAAATTATAAACCTGAAAGTGTGGATATTTGTGTGTTTGTGAATGTAGATTTGTGTAAAATAATCGCTTTGGATGAAATTTGGCACACAAGTAGACCGTGACCTAGATTAGAACATAGTATACTTTTTATCCCGGTACCTGTTACCGGTATTCGATTGTCGCGCTGAGGAAAATGTTTTTATTTATTTATTTATTTAAATCTTTATTGTACACCAGAACATACACAGTATGATAAAAACAAAAAATACATAAATAGGTACAATTGGCGGTCTTATCGCTCAAGGCAATGTCTTACAGACAACCATGGGATGGAGAAAAGAGAAAAAGGTAGTCAAAGGCGTACAATCAATAGAAAAAACTTAAAAATACATTTGAAATAAATATAAATATATATATAATAAATAATAAATAGTGATAAAGTATGTACATACAATCATAAATATACACTATATACATATCAAATATAATAGGTATAATATACGTTACTAATATAATAGAATATTAAATAAAACAATGTCACTCAATTGTCAAATTATTTATAACATAAAGTGTTCCTTGACCATTTTTTTAAAAACTGCCAGAGATTGCGCACGCCTTATGGCAACTGGCAACGCATTCCACAACCTAGTCGCCTGTACAGTGAATGATTTATCCATAAATGTTGTGGAATGTGCCGGCATCTTTAGTTTCAAGTTCTCCGATGATCGCAGGCACCTTGTATGCGTGTCATGAAGAAATTGGAAACGAGATTTGAGATAGGTAGGGGTAAGGGGATTAAACAGTATATTGTAAAGAAGAGAAAGAATGTGGGTATTCCGGCGAAGTCGTATAGGTAACCACTTGAGTTTAGCACGAAACTCAGAAACATGATCATATTTGCGCAGGCCAAATATGAACCTTATGCAAAAATTTTGGAGACGCTCAAGTTTATTAAGTTGTTCTTCAGTAAGGTCTAGATAGCTGGCATCTGCATAATCAAGAATAGGAAGGAGCAGAGATTGTGCAATTAAAATCTTAGTGGACGTAGGGAGAAAATTTCGTAACCTTCGCAAGGAGCCAGCTGAGGCAAAGAGTTTACAACTCAGTTGTTTAAGTTGAGGACCCCAAGTAAGTGACTTATCCACGTATATCCCGAGGTTTCTAACGCTGTCACTATATGAAATATTCGTGCCATCACAGGATACACAAGGTAGTTGTGACCGATTCAGCTTAGCTATCATCCTTGGGCTACCGATAATGATAACTTGCGTTTTTGTAGGATTGACTTTTAACCCATGAGCCTTACTCCAATCACATATTTCAACCATATCTGAGTTGATTGTAGTAATGGCTTCTGCCAGATTGTCGAGTGGTGCTCGTGTATAAATTTGGAGATCATCTGCATAAAGGTGGTAGGAAGAGCGAAGTTGATGTGTGATGGAGTTAATAAAGACTGCAAAAAGAAGTGGAGATAAAACGCCGCCCTGCGGTACTCCGGCAGAAGTGTTGCAATAAGAGGACAATTTATCCTCGATGCATATCCGCTGCCGGCGTCCAAACAGGTAACTACGAAACCACTCAATTGCTCTTGGAGATATGTTGAGAGACTGCAATATGCTAAGTAGAACGTCAAAATCCACAGTATTAAACGCGTTGCTGAAGTCAAGCAAAGCTAACACTGTTAGCTTACCTTCCTCCATGCCAGATCTGATGTCGTCCGTAACATGAATCAAAGTAGTAGTGGTACTGTGACCAGGACGGAACCCGGATTGGAAGGGATTAAGTATGTGATTTTCCGAAAGAAAGTCACTGAGTTGGGAATGGATAAGACGTTCAAGGACTTTAGAGAGGAAAGGTAGAATCGATATAGGGCGGAAATCAGAAAAGGAAGACGGGTTACTTTTTTTGGGTAATGGGATGATTTGCGCCTCTTTCCAAGCTGTCGGAAAGATTCCACTGGAGACAGAATGGTTAAAAATATGACAAATTATGGGAAGGATTTCGTCAAGGATAGGCAGAATCATGTTACGTCCGACGCAATCGCTTCCAATCGCATTTGAAGTTATCGACATAATGCTCTTTTCAACATCACAAGCGGCAAATGGTTTGAAGGCTAAAGGGATACAAACGGGAGTCTGATAGGAAGAAAGATGCTTTATTGTTTTTTCTTTAGTCGTCTTATCAAAGTTGGACGAAGAGGAGAAATGATGGTTTAAAGAATTTAAATTAATATTATTCAGACAAGAGCTTTGTTGAGATTTTCCAACTCCCAGTGACTTAAGAAATTTCCAGATTCTGGCTGGATCACCGTTTTCTACTGAGTTGTGAATATATCGGCGTTGAGCATACCTACACACCTTGCTGCAGTGATTCCGGATAGCTACAAATTTTTCCCAATTTGTGTCGTTTGGACGACGTTTATATTTAGACATGGCCACAGATTTTTTTATTAGTAAACCTTTTATGTCATCCGTGAGCCAGGGCGATGGCAGGTGTTTAATTCGGGTCGGCCGGACCGGTGCATGAACGTTATAAAGATTTAGTAGTTCATCCCTAAACATATTGACCTTAGCGTCGACACAATCGGTGTTGAAGAGCGAACTCCAGTCAATCTTATCGGCATCCTTGCGAAGATTACCAACATTCATACTACGGAAATTACGTTGTAAAAGCACTTTAGGTGAGGCTTTGGGTGGACGAATACGATAGGATAGAAAGATTAGATCATGGTAAGAAAAAGCTTCGGCAGGACATTGACCGTGTTTAGCCACATGATCTAAGGAGGAAACAAAGATGAGATCAAGTAGAGAAGGAGTACAGTTAGGAAAGTGGTGAGTTGCAGAAAGCGGAAGAATAGATAGGTTGCACGATTGAATAGTGGACTTAAGGGAGGAAGAGCGAGAGTCGTTCTTAAGGAGACAGGTGTTAAAGTCACCCATGATTATGGTTTGACTGTACGAGGGAACTAAATTTTCAAGAATGATTTCCAAGGAGGAAAAATAGTCTATACGAAGCGAAGGACAGTAATACACACCAAGTAAGAGCTTAACATGTGAGAGTTCCACCTCCAGAAATAAATGTTCGCCAGCATCTGATGGTGGTGGCTGCGATGACATACTGATTACTGAATACGGAATGTGTGAACGAAGGTAAATAGCTATACCGCCGCCACCACCCGTCGAACGATCATTTCTGATCAGGTGGAATCCAGGAAGAGAATAAGCGGAAGAAGACAGGCACGGCTTTAGCCATGATTCTGATATAAGGATAGCATGTATATGCGTACAATCAAACGTAGCCAGCATATCAGGAAAATGGGCCGGAATACTCTGAGCATTAATATGCACTACATTCAAATTCCTGGGAGCATCAGAGAACTGAGAAAAAAGAGTGTCATTAAGCGAAGGAACACTTACGAAACTGTCATCACTATTAATTGAGAAAAAGTCGTCATCACTATTTTGGTCAACTGCAGACATTGATGAAAAAAAAGTAAATATCTAAATATATAGTAAATAAATATATAGTTATTAAAATATAATGTATAAATTAGTAAATAAATAATATAATACTAAGTAACAATATTTAAGTGGAATAATTAAACAGCTACTAATAAAAATATTAATGCTATATAAAACAATAATACAAATCATTCATCTGCCGGTTGTGTGCATTATAGAACAGCGTAAAATAAAAAACCAACAACAAAAAAATAGAATGTGTGTCCAGGACCCAGGGAGGATTTAGAGTTATTAAAATGGGAAATTATCACGGAAATAATATGTTTGCAAAAAACAAAGATTTTATGTTAAGAAACACTAGTATGTAGTTAAACGGAACATGGAACAAACACAAAAAAAAAAAAATTGTCAGACTAGGTTATTTAGAGGTTAAACGTCAAATAAATCATGTCAAAAATTAAAGTAATAAATAGTGGGTGATAATGAATAGAAAAAAAGACAAGCTTTTTACAAACAAGTTCCGTGTATGATACCTGGACACTGGAGGGGACACATTACTTTTTTGAAGTTGCGGCGCGTCGAGTTTTCATCGGTACCGTAGTCTTTATTGGAGCAGCCGGTTTAGGAATGCCCTCAGAGATCTGGCCTAGATCAGCAAGCGACGATACTCGATGACGAACACCACCTGAACTTAACACATATACGATGCCATCCCTGGTCCAGGATTTCGTAACGCCAAATTTTTCGCGCGCCGCCATAAAGACGTCATGTCGTGTCCTTGTTAGGAATTCAGACAGTGTAATGCCGGAACCCTTCAGTTTAGTTTTGCTAAACCAAAGTTTATCCCGGATGATGGTGTCCTGCAACTTGACGAGAATTGGCCTAGACTTCTTAGAAGACGGGCGACCCATTCTATGACAACGCTGAATGTCACTAACTTTGAAGTCCGGGATTTCGAAGTGCTGTTTTACCATATCGACAATCACCTGATCAGTATTTTCATCTGCGGCCTCAGCAACACCATGAAGCAATAGCATTTTACGCCGTCTCTGCATCTCCATGGTATCCACAGTGTGAGCCAAAGTATCAATTTGTTGCTGCAGCAAGTTGAGTGCCTGAGTAATGAACGCACGAAACGACGCAAATTGTTTTTGTTTGCAGGAAAAGGTTGGGTCTATTTTTTTATTGTATAGGAAACAAATCTTTACTACATACACACGCACTCACACCTATAATCCCCGAAGGGGTAGGCAGAGGTGTATTTCGCTGACATTATTTCCGTTCCATGATGTGATGGGATGAGACCCGGGGATCAAACCCGAGACCTCAGCATAGCACTCGTATCACGTATGCATTGCAACTGCGCCATCGAGACTGTCTTTACAGTCAAACTTAATCACCCAAGCGGAGTTGTGAGATAGATTTAGTGTCATAATATTTGGTTCATGTAATAATACTGACACTTACCGATGGGGGTTTTATCAAACCATTAACATACCAGGCAGTTTTATACCTTAGTTTGGTGAACTGGTTCAAAAGATTAAAGCGTTGAAACGTTTTTAAAACCTTCCTCGCGTGACGAGCTTCAAACATTTCGTTTTAAATAAAAATAAAAATCTATTGGGCCCTTTTATACATGTGTTTTGTTTGTCCTTCAATTTCGAAGAATAAGCATATTAGTGTTGTTATTTTTTGGAATAGACGCTCTGAATATAAATCCCCAAATCCCCAATATACGAGTAGATAGACTTACTGTACTCGTGTACTCGTATTACTCTATTCGAGATCCAATCCATCCCAAGGTCGTCTGGAAGAGATTTAAGTTTTAAAACACATACCTACTTTAAATTTTTCTTTTGTTTTGTTTTTATAAATTATGTAAAAAGAGTTCTGTTTATATTAATCTGCGACTCTGTCAAAGTAATTAGTTTAAGTAGTCTTATCTTAGTAATTTTCAACTTGTATTCAAATTTGTAAAATTCTTTAATATGTCTTTAGTATTTCATAAATATCTACTAAATAGCTATTTCAAATAAAATTATACACAAGAGCAACCTCTGAGCTACAGTTACATCATGACTAAGGAAAATTATCAGTAAAAATTAAAACTTACATACATACGTAATATCATGTCTGAATCGCATAGGGTAGGCAGAGACTATAGATTTTCACTTTACACAACCCTGACATACCACTTTCGCTTCCTCTATATTCAATCATCTCTTCATACGTTCTTGTCGAGTTTATCTTACAGTTGTTTAAGAGTGGTAGAGCCACGCTGTAAACAATTTTGTCTACAGCATGAATGGGCCGGCTCGTCCGGGTCGTTACCACCGTCTCACAGAAAACCGACGTAAAGTAGCAGCTTGCTGCTGCGTTTCGTACGGTGAGTGGGATATCCGGAGGCCTAAATCCCCTCCCGTTCCCAATCCCTTAATTATCCCTTTCCTTTAAGGTCGGCAACGCGCCCATGATTCTTTTGGTATTGTGGGCGTACATGGGCGGTGGTGTTCACTTACCATCAGGTGAAACACTTGCTCGTTTGTCGGCCTATACAATAAAAATAAAATAAATAATAAATGTTTACTACAACATCGCACAAAACCGGAACATATTTATTCTCAACAAATTTCAATCGGGCGCATTATTTACAAAGTTAAATGGAAAACATTATGCATCACTTAGAACCACGGCAGGTGAAGTACATAAATTTGTTCGCATAGAATGGGTAAACTAAACTCCGTAAGGCGACTTTTCGGGAAACTAATAGAAGTTCAGTTTTAAGAAGTGATGTTTAATATATATTACAGTCGACAGCGTATATTGTAGTTATGATAATTATGTTGCGACTGACTGACAGACATTCATCAACGCCCAGACCAAACGATGGGCCTAACAAGCTAAATATTATGAGTGGATACCTATAATAACATACCCAGGTATAGAAAAGTTTTTTGATACTCTATCCTTGAAGGGCTAAAAAGTGGTAGGTAAGTTTGTATGAAAATAATCTGGATTACATATGTTATGGCCGATTTCCGATCACAGCGTCAAGCGACAGACGCGGCATAACGCTCAAGTCCTTACTCCCTACTAAAAACACCAGGGTAAGTCTGACTCATGTGTTGATAACATCACTCGAGTCACACTTACTACGGAGCCGGGAAATGTTTGCGTTTGACGCACGCGTCTCTCGCTGGACGCGGCAATTTGAAATCTATTTAAAAAATAATTTTGTATTAGGCTGCTTCTGACTCGAGAGAAATAATTTCACAAGGTGGTAGGTCCCTCGTATGCGAGAGGTCGTCTGGGATGTTACCACCGCTTTGTCTATTTCTGCCGCCAAGCAACACCTGTAAGCACTGTTACGTTCCGGTATGAAGGATATAAAAGCCAATGAAATTACTGGGCATTATAAAACTTAACAACTTATGTCTCGGGGTAACTAGCGCGGTCCAGTGCCATATAGTGCTTTGTAATTCAAAGTTTTGTGAGGTGTTGCTTCTGTTTATGGACAGGCATGGCGCTTACCATCACGTGAGCAACCTGCTCGTCTCATCATTAAAGCTAAAAGAATATGTATAAGAAATTCACAATAACAAAAATAAACACAAGTCTTACGAAATTTTACGTACAACACCTTTTTTCAGCAAGCCAAACACTGGCTACAAAAGACTTCTTAGAATAATTTATAGACAGTCGTAAATGTGTTCAAATGCTTAACACCTCTTCCCCATTCAACAGTCAGTCTTCATTGAGAGCCGGGGTAGCACGTGATTCACATCAGATATTCAGATTTGTATAGACGCGTAGGAGCAACTGAATTGTTCGCATTCTCGCCCAGCCTTCGTGACGTCATTTATTATTATTTCAACGGAATTGATGATCGCCATTGAATTTCTGTGCAATAAAATTGCTATAAACTAATATTTCCATTTAAAATAATGACTGTATAAAAATATTCCGCCCCTTGTGTATTCGTAATGAATTTTGCAAGATATGCCATCAGAAAATTATTGTTGGTGTTTTATTTACTTTCACATCTTTTAATACGTTTCAATTACATATTTTATTGCAGTTTTTACCTTTACGGGCCTTTTTACCTTTATGCATTTCCTTATGGTAAAAAGTTTCAGCTAATTCGCTTTGCAACTGTTAGTTAATAGTTGATATAAATTGCTCCAAGCAAACTTTAGTAAATTATTACAAATTTTATTCGAAGGTAGGCCTATAACCTGCGTAATTATGAATTAGATTAAAAAGCCTTGGCATAACCGAAGTAAGTTTTTCTATACCATTGCAAATGAGCAAGTGGGTCACCTGTAGGCCAATTCTCGTAATTTTAAATGTTCAAAATATCATTCCGATATAGCCTCAGCGTCAAGAAAGTTGCAAATGACATTCTCATGAATGGCAGCTCTGCGAAGTTCTTAACATGCATAAGGCAAATACTGTTTTAAATATTGTTCTAGATTTCAATTTTATTTATTCCACTTCTACGTAATTATAGTTCATAGTATATATCCTTGTAGCTCTATTTCGATCTTCAAAGTAATCGGTAGTTCTATGTACCTAAGATCCGGTTCCTTGAACAGTAAGTAGTTTAATTTAATTACTTATAATTAATTGTATTTATATAACTTAGATCTCACACGTATATGTACAATAACCATGATTAGGGTACATATTTTTGAATGCAATCTAGCTGTAAGCCTATTAACTGATGTATTTTATTAATTCGTTTGTGGTTGTATTCTGTATTGTGCCTTTATTAAAATAAAATAAAATAAAACCAATAATCAACGTCAAATGCACCTAGCATTATACTCTAAGATCCCGTCATACAACGACCTTCACCGAGATGTTTATTTGATGAAACGTATCTTATATTTAATTTAATATGTGTAACGCGCTCCAGTACATTTAGCGTGCTCCTGTACCGTACCCAACTTACTCGACTCCTCTACCGTACCGGCTCGCCGGCTCCCCCGCGACCGCGCCGTGCGCGCGGGCAGTGAGCTCGCAGCAACACAACGCAACGGGCACGCGAAGTCCGGCGTCCCGCGCCCGCTCGCTATTGTATTATAACATAACACTATTGTACCTAACATCTTTGTAGACGAGTATTAAAGTGTACTGATGAAAGGCCCGCGTTTTTATTTATATGCCACCCGAGCATTATATATGTCAATAAATATATTGCATATGGGTTGCCTAACAAATTTCAGTCCAGGATATGATTAATTGATATAATTTAATAAAAAAAAATTTTTTTTTATCATTTCACCGGTTTGATTAATAGACAAATTCTATACCAATCGAAAGTATGAAGCCCATAGAATATGCAAACGTTAGGTTGCCTATTCTTTTTCGGTCACAACTCTCGGGTAGCCAGGTATAAACAGGTAAATCGATACTAGCATTTTGCACCGGTCCGATTATTGAATTAAAATTCATTGCTTCATACTTTCGATTGGTGTAGAATTTGTCTAATAATCAAACCGGTGAAATGTTTTTTTTTAATTATTAATTAGGTTATCATATCCTGGACTGAAATTTGTTAGGCAACCCATATGCAATATATTTACTGACATATTAAATATAAAATACGTTTCATCAAATAAACATCTCGGTGAAGGTCTTAGTATGACGGGATCCTATACTATTAGCAGTAGCATTATACCGTTTTGGCTTCAGTCAATTTTTATTCTACATTCAATCTCATTAGGATCTATGTTCACATTTGACGTTGATTATTGGTTTAAGAGAATGCCATTTGCAATTTTCTTGACGCTGAGACTAGATCGGAATGATATTTTGAACATTTTAAATTACGAGAATTGGCCTACTGATGGTAAGTAATCTCCACCGCTCATGTACGCCCATAATACCAAAAGGATCATGGGCGCGTTGCCGACTTTAAAGGAAAGGGATAATTAAGGTATTGGGAAGAGGAAGGGGGTTTGGCCCTCCGGATATCTCACCGTACGAAACACAGCAGGAAGCTGCTACTTTACGCTGGTTTTCTGTGAAACAGTGGTAACGACCCAGACGAGCCGACCCATTCATGCTGTAGACAAATCTGTCTACAGGATGGCTCTACCACTCACACGATTTAGTACGAGAAACAATTTACTTGTTTGATACTTCGACAGTAGTAACTTTTACGAATGTGAAAATTGTGAATATGTATTTGTAACGCGTAATAGATCTACTGCAATCAAGTACTGCAGACACTGACTGCTGTCGTGACACGGTTTCTATCATGTCAAAGTGCACTAATGCAGTGGGTTGTAATTTACTAAACATATTCAAGTTTACTACTATAAACTTATACTGCCTAAAAGTTAATACTGCCTCGGTGGTGCAGTTGTAATGCGTACGCGTTACGATTGTGGCCAACACTGAGGTCTCGGGTTCGATCCCTGGGTCGGGTAAAGTGTTATTGGGTTTTTCTATTACGAAATGCTCAGTATCAGTCCGGAGTCTGGAATTTGTGCCCGGTATGGCGATAGACTCGCCCCCCTATCACATAAGGGACAGAGATACGCTCGGCGAAATATGGGTGAACTGGTTACACCTCTGCCTACCCCTTCCGGGATTACAGGCGTGAGTGCCTATGTATATATTTAAGTTTGCTCATAAATTACACAATAGATTATTCGTGGGTTTTGCAAATATTAGTCGATAAGTGAGTAAGGCTTAAGTCATTGGAATCATGGACAGGGTCGAGGTACTTCTACCTACATACATTCCATTCAAATAAGATTGATCACTCAAAGATATAGTGACACTACAGATTGTATACAGGATCTGTTACTCCTAGTCAATCATAAATTATTTATGTGGTCATGAAGTGAAGGGCAGTACGGAATAAATTAACGTCTAATTTGTTAATAAGTAATTGTTATTGGATTAAAATGGCTTAACGTTTTATTGGAAGTGGTATTCAATATAACATAATATGTAGTCAATATAGTTTAATCTACAAAGGGTTCCCAGCAAATCTTTGATTAGTGGATTCCAATGACACGAAAACTATAAATGTCCTAAAAATATATTTAACAAAAAAAAAAACAACTGGTCAAATATGTTACTAAAGTTTTCCGAAACGGATAAATACCGCTATAAAAACTTTAAGATACCGGTGTGTTTAAGTTACTCCAGCTACTACTAAGAACTACTAAGAAGCTAGAACTAAGAAACTTCTATTAAAGTTATATAATCTCTGAATTAATGTATACTAATGGATATGCCTTATAGACTAGTTATTTGAAAGTCATAATGTTATAAGAAACTTAGCACGTAATTACTTTAGCCATTTAAGTTTAATGAAAACCACTACGGTCTCGTTAGTGTATCTAATAAATAAATACACATTAATTAATTAACAAAACAGGAAATCTTTTACTCGTATTTCTTTCTAAGCTAACTAATCCAATCTTAATCAATAAACACACGGATGAGATAGATATTTCAGCATTTAATCTATTAACGAGAACGATTCCATTAAAGTACACGTTTAGTAGTAGTAGCATACACGATAAACTGTAGTACGAAGATACAACAAAAGAGTTAATTTATGAATCAATCGTGTGACGACGATGGAAATGCTCACATTTTTATTACATTTCATTAAACAGAAATAGTTGCTCAACTACCATAAAGATTCTGTTTCTAACTAGTTACATACAATTTTGTACCATATATTCCATAACATTAAATAGTACCAAATTATAAGAGAAGAAAGACATTATAACATTGAAGGAACATTTTGAATTCTGCTGCAATACAGGCTTCCACTATGTAAAATTAAAAAGTGATAAGACACGCGCGTTATGATTAGTTCAATTTCTAGGCCCAGACGAATAACAAACTGTGAAATAAAAATCAGAGTGTGACAAAGAAAGAACGTCCTAGTTGGCGCAATGCCTCAGTGTGAGTTACGTTATTCTCATTTCTTTGTGCAAATATTGCGAAAGTGTATTTATATTTACACATAACATTGGTTTCAGTTTCATTCTATCTCCATAACAGGTAATGTTTTATATCGACCATGAAGATAAATATGTCTGTCTCTTGTTGTTAGTAAACCAAGAGGTCCATATTCAAACATGTATTTTTTTATAACATAGATCGGTAAACTAGCAAGTGGATCACCTGATGTGTGAATACTAGAACAATCATGGGCGCGTTGTGGGCCTTATAGTAAAGGGATATTTAAGGAATTGGGAAGGGGATTTGGGTATTTGAGCCTCCGGATATCTCACTCACCATACGAAACTTAACTAAACGGAATTTACAAAAGTATAGTGTAAACTGGAGAAGTATAACTTTTAGGTAAACTAAACTCTTTATAGTTAATAGTTTGTGCTTTGCAAATATGTATTTTATTTCATAATAACAAATAAGGTTCATATGGGTACCGTTTCTATTATTCAATGTACTTTACTACAATTTATACCTTCTAAAAAATTATAATATCATACTAAAAGTAATAATATATAACTGTACACAAAGTTCCGTTAATTTCAGTTATCTGTACTTTCATCACGGATTATTGCACAAATACAGCTCTTTGAAGTCGTAAAACAAACAACGCTTTTAAAAAGTTTGTGAAACAGGTGAAAAAATGAATACAAATACTGCGTTAAAACAATTGCCGCCAAAAGTGTCTTTTAATTCATTCCTTTGTGAGAAATGAGCAAAGGAACCTTTATGCAGACAGTCCCGCAAGTATACTACTGTAGTTTGTAAACTATATTCTGCTTAACAACGTCAGGGCAGAATAGGACACCTTTGATGACAAAGGAGCCACAAGAAACGTGCAATTACACTGAACAAATCTCTTGTATTTTATATATATTATTAATCTTTTACGTCTCGGATGGATTTTACAATTTTATTAAACCTGTCTTTGTTTAAAAAGCAAATCAGCTTGTATTTTATACTTACTACTAATGTAAAATTTACTAATATCATTATAATATCAATACATGGAGTACCATGACATCTAATTTCAGTTAATTAATGATAGATCCGATTTCGTACTTAATTGATAGTGAAGGTATCAATTGCCGACCTATTTGTAATTAATACAATAGTCAGATGAGTTGGTAGTGAGCCCAAATAAGTGCCAATGAAAGCCTATCGAATTCATCAAGAAAATAAAGCGATTTTATCTAACACCAATCTCGTAATTTATATACAATTTTTTTTTTTTTCTTTTGTAGTGAAAGTAAAGTACTGAAAAAAGTTTTCGATGCATAAGTCTCTTGAATCGAAGCGATAATATTATAATTCTACTCATATCAGTATTTAACCTATTTTGATGTTGTGATGTATTAACTTTGCTTTAGACGTTATTTATTTATTTCAGCCATTTGTGTCCCACAGCTGGGCAAAGATCTCCCCTACCCCCTACCCCCTTCCACTTATCGCAATCTTTTGCGACTTTCCACCAGTTTCAGTTCATCAGTCCAGTTCATCCCACCATCCTTGGGCCGGAGTTGTTGAGCTTTGTTATTGAAAATCCACTAGCTCAACGGGCATGCGGCAGATGTGGCCAGCCTAGTTTCATTTCAGTTTGGCGGCTGTATGTCTCACGTCAGCAAATGTTTGTTTTGGAGCGCAGCGTGAAGTTCCTTACTCGATCTGTAAGTTTAACTCCAAGGATGTTGTGCTCTATTGGTCACTGACAAACCCTTAGGGTGGACTTTTGACGTTGCGTCAATGACCAAGTCAGCGTACCGTATATGAGAGTGGGGAGTATGCATATATCAATGAGTTTTCTCATAAAGGATTTTAAGACGTTACTTTCTCATATTTCTCCGTCGTATGAGTAAATTAGTTATAAATGAACGCACTAGAAAATAAGGGAGAAGTTTCTTATTGTTAAGCTAGACATATAATTACGCCATACATTTTACCTAATGACAAAATTATAAAGCCATCTGTGAAAGTAATATAGTAATTAAAAACACATTTTGTCTACATTACCATAGTTGAATTAGAGGTAATCCTGGTTATTTTCACATAGTTTAATTCTCATAAGAGGACAGAAAGTTTATTGAATGAAAGTCGATAGGTAATATTATCACATGATGTAGATTTCACTCAGATGTTTTTTTAACTTCATGGCTATTTGATTTGAATAATTATTTTCGTCCTGTCTTTTTAATATTTGACTTAACTTTGCAAATAAATTACCTAATTACGAAAATACCGTATAGTAAGTGTCTAGTCACTACTATTAGACTCCTAGTGTCTATATCATAATTGTTATTTTTCAAAATTAACTTATTGATATGCTACTATAAGTACTCGTAATATTATCTGATCTCCGGAACACTTTTTCAAGGTTACCTACACATATTATGTTCTTATAAAGATGTGTTAGAGACGATAATGTCGTCTAAAATACACAATGTAGGTAGGTATATGGTATGTAGGTCTTAGAGGACAGAAGGTCTTGTTCATAATAATAATACTGCCAACCAATACCAATGTATTACACACGTCCCACTGGTGGGCACGGGCCTCCTCCACTGAATGAGGGGGGTAAGGCCTTAGCCTACCACGCTAGCCTAATACGGGTTGGCAGACTTCACACACCTTTGAAATTCTTATGGAGAACTTCTCAGGTATGCCGGTTTCCTCACGATGTTTCCTTCACAGTTAAATCAAATGATAATTAACAATGAATACACACGTATCTTAGAAAAGTCAGAGGCACATGCCCTTGGGTCTGGTTTCGAACTTTCGTCTTAACAATCCGTACCACTCCTCGCTGAGCTATAGTTGCTTAAACATAACAAGTTAAAACGTGGAAGGCGAAGACTATCAGTAAAAGTAGTGAAAACCACATTCAAATTACGCAATATTACATTAGAGATCATTTTAAGGCCGGCGACATGAGTTTCTCGTTAATAATATCTGACAACAGAAATGACACAGAATCGTGAGAGAAGAAAGTCATTGTCGCCGAGTACATACGGCTAAGTATAATAGCACTAATCAAAGTATGAATAGAATGCGAACACACGTGCTGCATATCGCAAAATGTTATCTCACGTATAGTATGTAACGAGGTTGTGTGTGCAAAATTTCTTTTTTTCGTTAGGAACTAGAAATGTTGATATTTGATAAGAATATATTCTAGGCCACACTAAAGTTTTAATTATTAACGTATCAGTAACGAAAGGATCTTCAGTGAAATAATTGAATCAGAAGTTGACAATGGTACCAATTGCTTCTCTTGCTGTCCGAGGCGCAAGTAAACCTATATCTTAAATCCTGCATATTACAAACAAAGAAATATAGACTACCACCCCCACACACCCACCACTCTAACGCCTGTAAGTCATTTTTGGAATCTCAAAAAGTGAAGCTCTCTTCTCTGGGAATATGTAGCTTTATTTATCCAGCAACGAAATTAATCATATGGAAAATAGAAAGGAGTTGTTGGAATAATCAAAATCACCGTTTTCACGTCTACAAAACCAAGTAAGTAAATGGTAATTTCCTGTTTATCTATAAATCTTCCGCCTACTTATCAGTAAGCGATCATAACTGTACATGACGACAGAAAAGTATTTAAACATGTACCAGACCATCAGATTACGGCTTTGCTTCTTCAAATTATCAATAGTTATGACACATCCGATCACAGATCTCGTCTGTACATTAGTTCTGATACTTATAGTGGACCGTGGCAGGATGGATTAAAAGCTGACCGTGACTGGAGATTGCAAGATTGCTACCTCGACACAGATGTCGATCGGCCTTTTTATTTTTATATCTAGACGTAATATGTCGAACGCATTATTCCATAGGGGCGTATGTGCAAATACGTAATATTTTTCTTAACACTTCATGTACATAACCATTTCAGCACAATTTAACACAAAATGTATAAAAATATAACTGCAATTTCAGTTCTGGCCGACAATTTTGCATAAATTTAGTCTCCTTTAAAGTATTGTCTTGAGCTTTATTACGATTGGTTTATTAGAAGACTGAATTTATAAAAAATACGCCAATATGGATGCTTACGCAAGTCCAGATTTAGTTTAACTCTCCAAATATATGGCTGGGGTTTTCCAAAAATAAATAAAGCATCGATTCTCTTACCGCAGAGCCCTGTCGTTTTTGGCTTCGCCTATGCGTTGATGAGACCAACTTCATAATGATATTGCCTCCAGAGCCAGAAAAATTATGGAGGTATCATCTATTATCATTTTAATAATTATTATACGTTAAAAAACTTCAAAACCGAATCGCATTTGTTGTTTTCCATTGAGGATTTCCCATTTTTCTCGTATTCCCTCATCATATTACTTAAACTAAATGTATATGGTACCAGTATATGCACCCTATCCAACACAAAAATAATTATCGAATAATAAGCTCATAAAGGAAAACAAAATACAGACGAGTTGAGATCCTCCTCCTTTATTTAACAGGTTAAAACAATAATAATAATAAATAAATAAATACACCCAACAGTCACACACATAGTCCTGACCCCACACTAGGTAAACCTGTATCGTGGGTATCAAAAACTACGAGGGTCTTGCGGTCCCACAACACCCAGACCCGAGACAAATATTTGTGGATCAGACAAACATTTGTCAAGGTGCGGGAATCGAACCCACGGCCTCACGCTTCGCAACCGGCTACTCGCCTGCTGCGCCACGGAGGCTGACTAAAAAAACAATGAATTTAGAACATCGATGATAACATCATATTGTAAACTACATTATAACCATCGTATTAAACTACCTTTGTCTTATTTAGTAGTTATAAAATATTATTGTCTCAAAGCCCTGTTAGATATTATTATAATACCTGTGTTACCGTTCTGTGGAATGCTACTTTGCCACAGACTCGTGCTTGCCAATAAATTTATTTCCATCGCTATTATAACAAATGTGAATAGATTGTAAAACGTGATGATCGTTTAAACAGTCATTTACGTTAAACATTTATTGTACTCTAAAATTTGGATAAGAAAACTGTAGCAACAAAAATAAAAATAATAATATATTCCACGGGACATAAGATTAAATTCACGATAACGTGAGTTTAGGAAATAGCACGTCTAATGAATAACATTGCTGTTGTTTTAGTTTCTTACTAGAAAAATACGTAATAGCCTGTATCGTTTTTGAATCGAAGTCGAGATAACACTTTCATGTTTCTTTATCATCACTATTAACAAATGATTTTAATTTCATATCGATAGAAAGTAACTACACAAATATCTCTTTCCAAACGATATATTTCAGTTTTAATTCAGTAAGTATATAAACTTAATTAGTTATTTAGAACCAATTTTAATAAATTTATTATCTAAAACGCTTATGTTTTATCAAACCTCATAACCTAAATCAGTTTTAGAGTAGTCTAAACTTATTGTGTCTAATTTGATTGAGTCTAAATTCGGTTCCAAACTCAATTAGCGCACTGAATTTAGGTATGTCTGAAGCAACCTCTAACCACCAAATTGTGCGTCAAACAAGCTCGTTATTATAAGCAACACGACCCTTGGGCCACAACTTGAACCGTTTTCTTCCACGAAATATTATACTGTTGAATTTATAAGTGGGCTCGCTTGACACGACCGCGATTGACTTATGTAGATTATGGTTCACCAACAGGCAACAAGCATTTCTTTTATGTCTATTCACTGGTGAAGAGTTTCGTAAGAGATTAAAGACGTTTCCCATTGATTTCTTTACAACCTGCCTTTGTAGTTTTAAACCTTACAATTTTATGATACTTTTAGCTAGCAATTCTTTGTTTTAAGATTCTATATTAACATAAAAATTGTCAGGAACCTTTTTTTACTGTTACTATATTATTTTTTTACAAAAGCATCAAACGATCTAATAGGACCACCATCATTAGGAATTTCAGATGCTGTGCACTTTCAATTCTGTGGTACTAACAGTCAAGTTCTACAACTTCTTTGTCAAAATCCTTGTCAAATTGTATCTCCACACATCATACCCTAGTTAATTTTAGTCAGTAAACAACCTTGTCTCCGAGTGGGAGTTAAGGCAAACGCGGTAACTGTATTCGAGATAAAGGCCCGTGGAACCCTCCCGAGTTGCACCGGGCAGGTGTTACGCAATGCCCGCAGCCTATCGACCCGCCAACTAACTGCATACTGCATACGTACATAACCAACGTAAGTGGCTTATTGCCTCGTTTTTCTCCGTGTTTATCGTGACTTGAGGAAAAGGTTTTGTCCTAGATAACTCTGAGTTGATGTCACTTGTCTTTTATTAGTTACGTTATGAGCAAATGATACGGTGTTTAAGTTTAAGTATTTCAGTTAAGTATACGGATTTCAAAGCTTTATAAACTCTAAAGGTACCTACCTCATAAACTCAATTCGATAATTAGTCTGTCAAACAGATTCAGAATTTATCCATCATAATTCTTAGACTGAATAGATTCTTCTTTACTTACTTTGTGAAATTTCCTTGAATTCTCTGTCTACTAATACAGCAACTACTCTGGAGGCTTAGAATTTCGTATTTACTAGACTGATGTAGTAATCCAACAAGTTGCCTAAATTAGAACTGGACAGATGAACTAAGATTAGTAGTCGAAGTAGAGCTGATATTAAAAAGCCATCCAGGGTTTATGGCATGACTTAACGCCTGTAACCATTTGATAACAGCCAAGGATTACTTTGTTTGCTCTTCGAAACATGGGGGATATCAACACTTGTCACTATGCGATTATCTAAAGTACATATGCCTGGAGCTAAGTACGTTGAGACATAATAGTAATTACCAGGCCATATTGTGCTTTAGATGTATGGAATACTGTACACGGTACAAAAGCGTTGTAAAACGCAGGGACGTCCGCTGCATTCCAAAGTTCCTTTCACGATTTGCAATATTCCGTGCGATGCACCAACGGTTAAATGTCGGGGATCTCATCGTGTTTTTTTTTATAGCAAAGGCCGGCAATCGAGCAAGTGGGTCACCTGATGGTAAGTGATCTCCACCGCCCATGTAGACCCACAATACTAAAAGAATTATGGGTGCGTTGCCGACCCAAAAGGAAAGGGATAATTAAGGGATTGGGAAGGGGAGGGGGGTTGGTCCTCCGGATATCTCACTCACTGTACGAAACGCAGCAGCAAGCTACTACTTTACGCCGGTTTTCTGTGAGACAGTGGTAACAACCCGGACGAGCCGGCCAATTCGTGCTGACACAAGTGTCTACAGCGTGGCTCTACCGTGCTATTTAGTTATTAAGATTTTTATCATTATTTTGAAATAATACTCTGCATCCATGGTAGATACTAAAAAGCTATACTTAATACTTATTTAAACTTTATAGGTAAGTGGCAAAATGTATATTTTACGCTTTATTTTAAGCATCCGGTATTATAGGAGGCATATTGTTTTCCGCAAATAAAATTGTCGATGCTTATTAAAACTGTATATTGAATAAAAGTTTGTTCAGCTGACGTATTCCACGCCGGTGCCGCTATCAGTTCAACTTTTCCCAATATCCGCCACGGAGGCCTCGATTCGATGGCTAGTTTTAAAAAGCCAGAACGGATGAAATTAGCTAAAGATTCGCTTTCAAAATTACTAAATAAGGTGATTGATAGAAATTGTCACTGTAATGAATTCACAAAACTTACAAGTCAAACTAGGAAACTAAACTGGCCTACTAGAAAAACTATGAAGGAATGAAGTACTTATTGTTGTGAGAAACAGTGATCAGTGGTTGAATGTGTGCGGGCGGATGCCGGCCACTCACCCTGCGGGGTGGCAGAGGCTTAGAGGGGGGAGGGGTGAGAGCACGGGTGGCACGGGCTCGTCTACCGGCGGCGGACCTCAGCTGTGAGATACGTTAACGTTACTATATTGCCTTACTTTTAAGTTATTTATCATAAAGTGCATATAAAGCGTAGAATGAAATGAAAAATGATCCTACCTCTAAGTGTTGAATTATATTTTTATTTATTAAAATCACTAAGGTTTATAATAGGTTTATATTACAAAATGAAGGTCAATTACCTATCCTTATATGTATAGAATCGATATAAAACCAACTCTGCTATCGGTGTCGTGAAATAAATTTGATAGTCGATAGGTACAATACTTGAAAAATGCATGACATCATACCGTTTTAGAAAAACAAACAACGTAGTACAGCCATGATAAAAAGACCCCATGAGGTACAAAAGCAACAAGTGCTTCTCAAACAAATATCAAGGCGTTCAACGTCTCGACACCATTCAGCCAACCCACCACGGTATAAAGGTATGAACAAAAAAATTCTTTACTTGCGAAAGGCCCCCGTCTACCTGCTCCTAAGAATATTCAAAAGAATAGATTCCATTTTTTTTACACGATGACACATCGTCCCGGCCATATTTGATTTGAAGTGCCCAAATATTCAGCAGTTTCTTATTTTAAGCAGCTGACCTGTCACGTGGCGTGACTCATGTTGAATGTTAACGAAATAAACAGTGCTTGTATAGTTACATTACAATCGCTTACAACAAATTAGCGATTCTCGAATTTCCGAAATGTATAACAGAATGATTCATGCGGAAATAGAAGGTAGTTAGGTTCCTTTACAGCCGTTTATTTACAGCTATTTACTATAGATATTTTAAAAGAACCTAATGAATAAACAAACATATTGTACCTATGTTGTACTTAGTAGATTATTTTTAGATTTGTCTCCAAAAGACATTTTTTCTTTATTGTTAAATAAAATAAATTACATTTAGTTAGCTTCTTTTCATTTGCCTGTCATATGCTTTACGTAATAGGTACGTAGCTACTGTTGTTACTAACAATTTGCTTTTATCATCAGTTTAATTGTACTTTTTGAAAACACGAAATGTGCATTTTTTCTACCTCGTTAGGTGCATTGAGGAATGACTATCAAAAGAACTTATTTCCTCTATATCTTATTTTTAACAAATTAATTATTTAATTATTAAAATTATTCACTCGTCAATAATAATAAAACACATAAGTATTTGTAGCTATTTAAAATATCGTGAATTTTATAGGGAACTCTCCTCATCGTCAACCTCTGCAGAAATCTTATAGTTTAGTACTCTTACCATAATAAATTATTACTCAATATTATATGTAACCTTTGACTAATCATAAAATAACAATACAACAACAAATAGTCTATTACAATGTGTTCATGATGTTAATCGAGTTACCTTTAATGTCGACTTGTTAAAGATAAAATTGTGTTGTACACATAACAATAGTGGTTACATAAATGATAAAGCTCGCATCTACTTTGTAATTTATTATTGCTTCATAGATTGCACGTTGAATGTGATCAACGACTTGAAGTAACAAGCTGAAATCGAGAATCAAAAATCGAAAGGAATCGATGTTTTAAATCCTGCAAACCGGCAATCCTAGTCAAACGAGTGTCCAGTTTGGTTTTTAACGTAAATATGATATAGATGAATTAATAGATAATAGTTTATGAATGGAGTATGAGGCTAAATAGAGAGTGTACATTGCCTATAAATTCTTAGAATAAAGAAAATAGGATTATGCACAGTGAAGATCCACCTGTTGTCAACACCTGGCACACATAATGTGGCGTGCAGCGACCTGGCCGCACAATGTTTATCTCTAAACTACAAATATTTAAACCTCGCGTGAGTAAACGAGAACACGCACACAAATTGTATGCCTCTAAGGGATTCTGGAGAATTTCAACAGATTCAAGACCATTTCTCAAAAGGCACGCAGTATGGATGATTGTATGTACTCCCAGTAATTATACTAAACTAGTCGTGCAACTGGCTAGTAGTTATCTACTAGTGCAATATCCGGTTTGTCGTACCTTATACCTACGCTGGCATCAAATCCTCTTCGGCTTAGAAAAAAAAACGTGCTTCATTTAACTTTATTCAGACTGGTAACAACACACTTTTTAAGTTTCCGAATCACTTAAAACACCTTACTTTGAACACTAAAACTTTTTGGGAACTTTTAAATAATAATTCTATTAAAATGAGACACCTATAATTATATTTCTATTACATCATCTTGTGTAGAAAATAGTTTTTAGTTATAGTTTTCACTTAAATTATGTTTGGTTTCGTCCACGACTATCAGTTTATTTAGACCGCGAATGTAGATAGCTACGAAGAACGCAAGCGGTCGTCCGTCGTCGACTGTTGGAGTTCGTAACGTACTCGCGCCGCGGCAGGCATCGCTGAAGAGTGGGAGGAGGAGCATGAGACGGGCATATACAACACACGCACGTACAATAGAGACGGTCGCAAATGTCAAAACTACCACCTTTATAAAGCAACTAATGAAAATGGTCATCAAATCCAATAAAACAACATGCAATTTCGCGCGTATTTATTTTTATAAAGTAATTCCGGTTTTACCTGTGTCCCACAGCGTGCCAATAAAGGTAATTTGAATTCCAGCAGAGTGAAAAAGACGGAGGTTTCTGTCGGAGCCTTTGTACGTACACATCGAAAGAGTCACATGCATGATTCGAAAAGAAAATGTTAACAAATTAAATTTGAATACTGGTTTCTTTAACGGTCACGTCGAGCCATTCTGATGATACATCTACTTACAATCTACGCAAGTATAACTTCTTTTAGACTTTTCTACTGATAAAATTCTTTAATACACTCTAGCAGAATAAGATTCTAGTCTTTTATTTTGCCTTCATGAGTGTTGATTAACTTTCGCAAATATAGGAAAGCTCTAATTAAAAAAGAACACAAAGCTAACGTAAACATTACTATTTCGATACACAACTCGGATGTGATACTACAATCGTGATTCAGAATGCGAGAACGCGGATACTCATCTATTTGCCTTTCTTGTTACGGTGGACAAAGAAAAGGCTTCACTTTTACCAATTTGTTTGCCGGCTCACGAACCTTCGCCGTCAGTCGTTGCTTTGTTTCACAAAACAAGTGAAAATGTACCCGATATCGACACACTTCTGTTACACCTGTTGCGCGTTTCCATTATTTACTTATAACGTTGTTAGCTGACATTGTGCTATGGCTGCATTATTGGTAATTTTGTGTTGCACACATAGGGCACTACAATATGAACTGCTAGCTATTCAGGATTTGGTAATATCTACTCGTAGGTCAATACGGAGTAGTGTATGTATTATTAAATTCTAGTAAGTAATATGTTTAAGAGCCATTTAATGCATAATAAATGAAACATCTGATTGATCAGTCACAAATGTATGTACCAACTTGTATATTATGTAAAAACTATTTGATGATAGAATCAACATTATAACCAACAATGTTGGTGACTTCCTTACAATGATTCAAATCTATGGTTACCCGATTAACTTATTTTTATTTTACAATTTTTAGGTATACGACGAGCTATTGCACATAATTTCCAATACAAAATTCAAATCGCGATATATATTTTTATTCATTGAGAAATTTCCAATTATTCTTCTTTACTCCATCATCAAATCGAAATCAATTTATATGGGACCACTCCCGGAATAAACCCTATCCAATACAAAAATAATCATCAAATCTCGTCATATTTGGCGCAGATATCGCTTAACATACATAAAAGTACAGATGAATCTAGAATCTCCTCTTTGTCTAAGTCTATCGAAAAGATTTCTTTGAAATATAATAATATATATTTAGTTATAATCTGTTCATCTTAACAATTTTTTTTTTTAAATAAATCGAACCTTAAGAAGTTCCAATTTTTCGTCATACTTTATCATCATATCTTAACCAAATTTATATAGAACCCCGATCAGAGTAAACCCTATCGAATACAAAGAAAATATCAAAATCGGTCCACATTTGGCAGATTTATAAGAAAAGTAAACATATTTATACAGACATATTGAGAACTTGTTCCTTTTTTGAGTCGATTACAAATAGCTACTTAAGTACTGATAAGTAGGAAAGAACGTTTTAAGTGGAAACACTTCAACCGCTTCCGGATTTTGTATAGACACATTGTCACATGTTCCTGTTTTGTATTCCCACCCGCAGGGCTTAAGTGCTTTATAATTCACTTTCCGTCTGTTCAAACTCCCATATAATGTCTTTCAATCTACCATGGTAATCGTAACAAAGTGTTTAAAGTGGTAGAGCCACACTGTAGACAGTCTTGTCTACAATATAAATGGGCCGGCGCGACCAGGTAGTTACCACTACTAGAAAACCTCTCAAAAAACTGACGTAAAGTAGCAGCTTGCTGCTGCGTTTCGTATGGTAATTGAGATATCCAGAGGCCCTAATCCCCCACTATTCCTAATCCATTAATTACCCCTTTTCTTTAAATACGGCAACGCACCCATGATTTATCTAGTATTGTGGAGGTTCATGGGCAGTGGAGATCTTTTACCATCAGATGACCTACTTGCCCGTTTGCCGCCCTATGCTATAAAAAAAGCAATTACAAAGTTTGAACAATAATGAATTCATGTAGGGTTTAAAAAATATATATCTATTATGCACCACTTACATCAGAGTTATAAAAATATGTAACAATATGCGATCTTATTGCTAAATGCGAACTCTACATCTCCTCTTTATACAGGGGTTTACAATGAAACGATATTAAATTATTATGTTTCATCTTATTAGTGTAGTAACAACGTTGTGCCTGTTTAGGCTATGTAACTGTGAGGTCCTGTACTGTGTACTGGTTTCCAATCCTAGCCCGTTTGACATGAGCCCACGAGGTATCTCGCCAGCGAGAGAGAAACCTTTGTTGATATAATCTAGTATACCGTAACGGACGCGCCACGTAGAAGAGTGATAGAGATATAGACTAATATAGAGACAGCGCGAACAAAATTTTCTTGAGGCGTTATAGTATATGATAAACACATAACTGGGGTATCTAATCCTAATCCTCCGTCGTCGTCCCAAACATGTTTTGGCAGATCCCAACGACTCCATCACAGTCGCTATCAAAGCAGCACTTTCCCTGCCCAATCCGAAACGCAATAATAATACGCGATCCCAACATAGGACACGCCTACGAGTCCGAAGAACTTCCACAACTGACCGTCAGCACAATGTTGTGCAGAGACGGCCCTAAACTATACTCCCCAGCGATTGCTCAAGCTGAGGTCTGAGCCTTCTAAAAGGCGCCTCTGTGCTTAATCGCTACTAAGTACATTATATATATTTCTGGCTCGAGCGCCATAAGCGCCGGCTTTATTGTCAGGTGAAGCTGTAAAAGCAATATAAGCTAACAGCACAAATCCATTCGAAAAAAATAAATAAAAAAATAACTGGGGTTGTAGTAAAGAATAAATATAGTGTTTAAAACAAACTAAACACAACTCTGCACAAAAAAGTGCAAATGGAAACAAGTACATATAACATTTACAGATGTTTGCCAATAGGGTAGTTGACTAGATTTTTTTTATTATTAAAATCAATAAGTTATGTTACTCAAAATCTATTGCAGTAAGAATTTTATAAATCGGACCAAAAATAAATAAGATAGAAGCCATTCAAATCCTGTAGAAGGGGTAATTGTCAAATGACAGACGATGCAACCTTTGACGTCACAGTGTAAAATGTTCATTATAGTGCACGCGTGCAAGCGAGATAGTGAGATATCCCTACTACGCACCCACTTTTCCTCATACCAACATTTAAAGTCATAACTGAGGCACATTTCTGAACCAATTTTGATTGTGTTTTAATAAAAGGGTTTCTTTTGCGTATCATTTTCTGTTGCTTATAAAATAATATATAAAATTCAATATAGGAAACTACCCTATTGGTAGTAGTTTACTTGGCATCCATCATCATTTTATTATGGGTTCGGTCGGTGCACTGCTTTATTTAATAGTTCAAAAGCTCAAACAGTAACTCTTATTCACTTTGGAATTCAGCTTGAATGAAGGGAGCGGCACGAACAATTATCAACAATGTTGGCAATCAGAGGAACATGCAGATTAAAGGAAAATTGGACCACAGTCTGGGCCGAACCCACGATGAATAGTAATAACCCAACACGGATTGTTCATGACATTAATGCCAACACGTTCGTAATGGATGCATCACTTCGAGATTTTGTAGGTTACTGTGTGCCGCGTGCACACGAATTCGTCATCCAATATGTCTATATTTGAACAAACATTGGACTTGATTAAATGGACACATAACTGGGACTGCTTTCCTGATTATATATAAAAAAACTAAAAATATTCTCTCTTTATATGAACGCATATTTTTATTCACAAATGAATAATGAAACGAGCAGTTCACTCGCCTGATGGCAAGGGCTACGCCCGCCCATATACTGTAGCACCACCACCTAGAACTTGAAATTACAAAGTACTGCATGGGATTGTACTGCGCTCATCATCTCGAGAGACAAGATGTTAAAACTCATAATGCCCAGTAATTTCACTGGTTTCAATGTCCTTCAAATTATAATTGTCATACCAACACGTCTAGACAGCGGTTAAAATAGTTAAATCGCAGTGCGTTTATTTTTAGTCGTTTATATTTCTCTCGAATCAACTAATTATAATTTATTAGTACAAACACAAATGTTAATGCATGGAATTAACATGAATGTCAAATAAATATTTAGTCTACGGCCATTCCATAAAATGCTCGAATAATGATAATCTGTAATATCAAATTACATACAGAATACAAGAATCGATAGCATTTTTTTTGTCATTAACGTTTTTTTACTAGCGTGATTCGTGATCGCTTGATGGTAAGCACTATGCCTGCCCATAAACAGAAGCAACACCACACAGAACTTTGAAATACTTTGAATTACAAAGCACTGCATCGACTGCGCTCGGCACCCCGAGACATAAGATGTCAAGTCTCATAATGTCCAGTAATTTCACTGGCTTCAATGTCCTTCTAACCGAAACACAACAGTGCTTACACACTGCTGTTTGGCGGCAGAAATAGACAAAGCGGTGGCACCAACCCAGACGACCTCTCGCATACGAGGAACCTACCACCTTGTAACTTTCTTGACGTCATTGATTCTATTTATATTAATACATAAGTCGATAACAAAATCCATCATATTCAGTGAATAGAGTAGAGTAACTTTTGTCCAGTTTAAGTGATTTTATTTTAATTTGTTATTAATTGACTAATGAGTTTAGGTCCGGGATTTCGTAATTTGCATTATCAACGCCTCTATTTTATCTAAACGTAATATTGAAGTGGAATTGTTACGAACGAAGATGTATTACATAATTAAATGTATATTTGGTTTAAAAATAAAATGAAATAAAACAGGTATCCATTCCTTTACTGTTTGGTGTCTCGTGACGGCGCGGCGCGGCGCGGTGGGTCGACGGCTTCGGTTACCGAATCGATGAGAAACCGAAATTTACTTTCCCTGCCAAAAACAACGTTTGATCTAAGATTAGATTAATGACGTAGATTGCTTCGTTTTGATGCGGTTGTATTAAAAAATCAATGAACACGAAATTGCTTCGTCTGACACAATCATACAAGTCAATCAAAGATCTATTGCACTTTGTACTAAATGGTAGAGCCACGCTGTAAACAGTTGTATTGTATCGGAGCCGGCTCGACCGGGTTGTTACCATTATCCCACAGAAATGGGCGGTGGAGATCACTCACCATTAGGTGACCTACTTGCTCGTTTGCGCCTCTGCTATAGAAATAATGTATTAAATTTATTTTTTTAAAAATAGATTAATCGTATCATAATTAATACAAGTTTAATGAAAGATTTAAATAAATAAAACATCATCTGACTCCGCGCTCAAAAAGTGGCAAAAACAGTTACAAATTCATATACGTTGCATAAAAAATAAAGGTGGATATTCGCAATTCTCAGCAACGTTTTCTGCATACTAATATCTCAAAAACCAACACACTTTCACATAAAAGCTTTATGCTCTCTACAATTTACAATACAACTCTACGTTCACACAATACAATATACTAGCACCTACTTACAAAAAGGCTAGATTGAATCATAGTATATACATTCAAAATTCGCATTTACCTCTTGTAGTTATAAGTAACTATAGTTATCGGGCAAAAACCTAATCTTTAGAATTATCATGTCATGTTTACCAAATTCATATAAAGGAGTGTCCTTTCTAAGAATGCAGCCTAGCTTCTCATAGCTTACAGTCAATGTACTTACAACGTAAGATGAATGTCTTGTCTATTTTTCATATAAATTACAATAATAAGCATAATGTTAGAAATTAATAAGAAACCGGTTATTTCATTTCATCACTGTAAGCAATGATTATATACTTATTTATGTGTTTTAAAAAGCATCGAATCCGTATTTTATATAAATTATTTGATAATATTCATTATGTAAGTGGGCCACCAGCATCTTAGGCCCAAAGCCATCCTTACTTGCACGTGGTACACTCTGCTGATTAATGGAGGAGCCAATGGCGAAACTTATTTCCCATTGCGGGTTATGGGGGTCATAAGACGAGTCCCATGACTTAATTTACCAAATCCAAAAAGAAAAATTTGACAATATTCAATAATTTTATTCGTCAATTTCGCTTCATACTCATCAGGTAAACTAAATCCTATCCCATATAGAGTCTATAATCCAAATTATATTGCCAGCATTATCTATCAGCACCCGCCTAACCTTGGAAAAATGCAATACAAAGACACATAAATAGCTATCAACCGCCATTTCCACCGCCCAAATTAGTAAGCATTCACGCTCAACGTGACGCTAGTAAAATTTCCGACAATACGTCTAGACTTCTCATTAAGTCGCCGTAGTCTTGCTTTCAACGCAATGCTAAAGATAGAGCAGACGCGCCTTAGATCCATATCTTTAGCTTCCGTTAGATATGGCATGGAAATAGGCGTGCGTCCCCTTGTCATTTGCCTCACAAAGGATAACAAATGTAGAAAACGCAGCCTTGTGTGGGAAAATGTTTCTTTCTTTCTTTTTTCTTTCATTTCTTAGAAGTTAGCCTGAAATAGCGCGATGTGGCTTGGAATAAGATAGAGTGTCGAGTGTACGAGACAAAATATTGAAAAGAAAATAGTAAAAATATTACACGAGAAATAAATAAACTTCTCTCGACAAAACCAACACACACATCATTTTAAGAAATCATTAACGTCATTGAATAAAAATTGAACGACGCTATAAATATAAGTGAGTAGTAAACCTATATATTGCGAGTTTATGTAGATACATTAAATTATATTAATAGAATGAATGTTTGCAATCTACCGGTATTTTTAACGTTGATTGTAGGCTTTGTTTTAATATTGACTTTGAATAGAGTTTTTATTACTGAAATATAGCGAAATTATTAATAGGTCTTTACCTAAAATTGCCGTTCTGTACGATAAAAAGGTAAAGTATTTTTTCCATCTTTTTTTCCTAATAATCATAGTAACCACCCATGCTATCGATGCATCTTTGCCAGCGCAGTGGTAATTTATCGATGCCCTTCTTGAAGAAATCGGCTGGACGGGAGGGTATTGATTTTTCCCCGTCCGAAAGTTGTCCAAATTAAGCATCAATTAACCTAAAACTGTCTGCATTCTAAAATATCAATTACAAACATTATTTGCAGAAAATGAATTGCAAATTGTGGTTTTATAATGAACATGGTTGAAAATGCGACAGTCACGGGAGTGCTGGATGCTAATACTCGTGGACTGTAGTTGTAACGATATAGTGTCGTGTCAAGCTGTCACCCGGACTCCGGAGCGGATGCACGCTCTACTCAGAAATTTGTTTAATAGAATGAAGGTTAGACATAAGTAATTTTGTGTGCATATTAAAAATGCATAAATCAAGATAAATGTGCAATTGCTAGCATGTATGTTAAGATTTTTGATTAATCTTTGCTATTGTTCCGCCTTTTGAGACTCAAACGTCTGATTCTTTTTTTCTGCCCGATGTTACCCCATCGAAGTGCCAAGGTCCGCCTTCCTAACGCTTCTATTAGGCTTACAAAAACGAGTTCAAGTTGAATTGATATTAGCAGAACCATAAACCCGAAATAGAACACTGACACAAATATCGAGTATACACGCTATTTTTATATTCGAGTTATTTATGCAACAGAGGGCAGTGAGAGCATGAAATAAAACTTTTCACATTATTCAACTTCACAAAGAAGATTTACGCATATATTCATTCGTTCACTCGTTAATTCATAACAAAATCAATACGCACATGATCTCTATCCTACAGGTTATCAGAAATATTCATGGTATTTTGAATTTGGGAAATTTTCTTTTGGTTATGAACAGATAACAATTCTATATTTATTAGCATAGATTATAGAAAACTTATTGCTGATACTTAAATCTTTTTTGGATAGGGCGTTATTTAGCTACCTAGTACTATAGTAGTAGTATAGTAGTCTAGTCACCTATATCGAGTATTTTATGTTATTAATCAAAACATCGCTAGTAATTAATTGTAAATTATTTTGTTAGAAAAATATATTGAAACTCTATTACGTTAATATTTTAAAAGGTTGTTCAAGAATTGATTAGGACTTTATAATGTTGTTGGAAAGAGAAAAAAATGTTTAACTAATCAGTGTTTGTATAACGTTTTTAGTTAGGGCGCAATATGTTTCTTCTGTAAAATAAATAATATTATGCCCTTATTGTTTTTAAAGTTCCATACTCACAGTGTGCAAACAGAACCTTATTATTAAGCCTACGCCGTATGTCTGGATGTCTATTCTACCTATAAAGGGCTCTAACTATCTTTAAAAAATACTTTAGAATTATGATGATAACCGACTATTTTTACGAAATATGACCGATAGCTGAACAAATAAAAAAAGTCAAAATGTTAAGACCTTATACGGATTCCTCGGTGCACGAGTCCGAACCGAACTGGGCCAGTTTTTTAAAAACATCTATATAAAGTAAAATTTTTAGCCCTTTGATTTTACATGAACATAAGATATCAGCGTAATAAAGATTTAAAGATTTTTTTTTATAAACATATTATTTACATTATTACTTTTTTAATTTACATTTTTTTATCCTAGCTCGGCAAACAAGCAGGTGGGTCACATGATGATAAGTGATATCCACCGCCCATGTACACCCACATTACCAGATGAATCATGGGCAATTTGCCGATCTTAATGGAAAGGAATAAATTAAGGGATTGGAAAGGGGAGGGAGTTTTTGGCCTCCGGATATCTCACTCACCGTACAAAACGCAGCAATAAACCCTTACTTTACGACAGTTTTCTGTGAGACAGTGATAACTTATAACGCCCATTCATATACATAACTGTATACAGCGTGGCTCTACCACTCACATATAACTTTATAATACGGAAGTAAACCTTTGCTGCATTTTAGTCCTAGATAACATCATTACGCGATGATGCTGCCATGAACAATGTAGACCAGGCGGCAAATAACCGTGACATTTGCCTACTGACACGTGATAGATCGATGTGGTAAATACTGTTGATTCCTTGTGCCCCGAGCTAAAAAGGTAACTGCGTTTAAGTATTTGTGTTTGTGCATAGAAGAGATCATAGTTGTACGGGAATAGGTCGACTGTGATGGTAAACATTTTTTTTTTATTGCATGGGCCGGCAAACTAGCAAGTGGGTCACCTGAGGGTAAGTGATCTCCACCGCCCATGTACGCCCATAATACCAAAAAAATCATGGGGGCGTTGCCAACCTTAAAGGAAAGGGATAATTAAGGGATTGGGAAGGGGAGGGGGTTTGTGCTTCCGGATATCTTACTCACCGTGCGAAACGAAGCAGCAAGCTGCTACTTTACTTTACTTTGCATAACGAAAACAAAACTGATTACAGTGTGGCTCTACTCTGATGTGATCAATGTGCTAATTTGCCAAAAGATGTGGTAAAAAAGCACGATAATTTCTACAAATCCCAACAAAAGTAAAACATTAAAACGAAATCTTCATTAATATTATATGTAAATACTTGATCTTCGTCACTGTCAGCAACAGCAAGGTTATAAATTAATGACTTCTAAAATGTAAACAAATTGCTGCGAAACGTAGGTTCCTTTGAAATATTATATGAATCACTCCCTGGAGAGTTTAAAACGCGTTGGCTCGCTGTGGCAGATCCGAAGGGACTTATTTATTATACAAACGTTTAAACTAACTCCATTTATTTTGTGTGGTTGCAACTCGCAGACCATTCATTCCCAACTTTGCCAACCATTTCTATTAAATTTTATATTTATGTAGGAAAATAAGTTAATACGTAATTATTTCGCGTGTCCAATGAATAGTATAGATTAAATAAATTAGTTGTAGATGGTAGAGCCATGCTGTAGGCAATTTTGTCTACAGCATGAATAAGCCGGCTTGACCGGGTTATTACCACTGTCTCACACAAAACCGACGTGAAGTGGCAGCTCGGCCTTGCATTTCGTACGGTGAATGAGATTACCGGAGGCCCAAATCCTGTATCCTCTTTAGGAGGTAGAATATATAGGTATAAGGTAGAATATAAATTTTAAGGTTGATAACGCATCGATGATTATAGGTGGTAATGGGTGACGAAGATCACTTACCATCAGGTGACCCACAGAAGTCTAGACTATTGCTTCATTAAAAAAACAAATTAAGTAGTACCTCTACCGTTTTTTCATCGGTTAACAAAGGGCCATAATCTGGGTGCCTAAGGGCCCCATGCATTTCCTAAGACGGTCCATATTATATGCATAACGGAATTTATTATCACAATAATAATTTAATAACCACAAAACACCATGAACGCATGATAGAGCAATTGAAACAAATGAAAATAAACAACGTTCGTCCGTTGTTTAATTAAGCGGAGAGTAGAAAAAGCATTTTGAATCTAAAAACATTTTATTAAGTAACAAATGAAGGTCCACATTTGGCGCGGTTATGCGTGAACATAAATAAAAAATACATACAGACGAATTTAGAACCTCTACCATTTTTTTATTCTTAAAAACTTGTTTATGAGCCCACGTTATACAATTTGAAAAAAGAATTGTATGATAATTGAAAATGGAGCTTAAAGCTGCAATGTTAATAGCGCAGTGTTACCCGACCGTATATTAGCATCGATTTCCTGCATTAGCACGGATGTGACGCAAACAGTTGCTTCACACAGATCGGGACCATTTTCAAATGTGGAAATTGGGTAAAACTTTGGTACTTATCTTTGATTTATGAACGGTAGCCCTGTGGGTCTTTCTTGGTAATTATACCGTGTAGGTGACATTTATGTGACTGTGAGTTTTTGTTGGATTTAATAACAACGGCTCCCCGAAGAATATCACTGACCAGACAACTATTACACGAGAACTGTAAATACCTCTTCGGACTCATTAGACTTTGTGGCGCAGTGGGCGAGTAGCCGGCTGCGAAGCGAGTGGCCGTGAGTTGGATTCCCACACCGAGACAAATGTTTGTGTAATCCAAAAATATTTGTATCAGGTGTGGGTGTTGTGGAACCAAGTCCCTCGTAGTTCCTGATGCTTACGACACAGTTTAACCTATTGGAAGATCAGGACTATGTGTGTGACTGTTGGGTGTATTATTATTAGAAACCAAGAATTGGACCAAATTACGAAAAAAGAATAAATAATAATTCTTCTTTACAAATCGACTGCCAAAAACGAAATTAATTAAAATATTATGTTTCAATTGGATTTTCGAACGCAATTTCCTAAAATTCTAAATATTAATAATATTCCCTAGAGGCGTTGACGTTAGACAGGCCGATTGTAAAAACAACAAGCCAAATCATTTTGTAACATGTTGCGCCGACCCTGCTGCAAGTGGGATAAGGGCAGGTGGAAGAAAAATAATATTATAAATAACCCTGTATTATGCTGTCCCACTGCTGGGCACGAGTCTGCTCTACTAATGAGGTATACATCACATAACTTCGAAATTCCCATGAAGCATTCTTAGGTAGGTATGCAGGTTTTCACACGATGTTTTCCAATTATGATTAACAATTTTATTACTACACACGTAATACGAAAAGCTAGAGGAAGGAAAACCGTGCCCAGGGCGCTGGTTTCGAATCTGCGACTTCTGTTTCAGCAGTTTGTACCACTCCCCACTAGCCTATCACTTAAAAATATAAGTTAATAATATATACAACGTGTTACAGAAAGTTGTGGTCATATATTTTAAGGATCGTTACCGGTCGTTACAAACACCTGACCGTGAGTGTTATTTACTGGATCTTATCATAATCTAGACATAAATTACACGGTGATTCTAATCACTCGCTTATTACGCTCTATAAGATCGATCACACCAATATCAATTAAGTGCAGTGCGTGAGTGAGAATAATAATGTTAGAGTGATATAAAAGGAGGAAGGAAGCTAAAGAGGTGTGCAATAAGCGTAGCAAGTAGAAATCCATCGTCTCTGCCTACCCCTATGGGAAACAGGCGTGAGTATATGTAGGTAAGTATGAGAGAAAAGCTCAGCTGTTAAGTATTGTCCAAAGTTGCAAGTCGAATATCGACATGTTCATTCGATAAAATAGAAAATGTTTTATTTATGTCCTAGCAATGCAATCGGATTTGGTATTTAGATTGAAATAGTCATATCATACACTTATGATGTGACGTTGCTAAAATGTGACCACACCTTTCTTTTGCGTTAGTTAAAACACTTACCACTCCCAAAGATGCACGAGGCAGTCAAACATGACGCAGCCATGTTCGGTGCTCATACAAGACGGGGCTGGAGCCGTGGTCATGATCCTCAAGCTTTCATCTAATAATTTCACTCAAAACGCCACTTGATGACAATTTGGATGTAATCTCTGGAAAAGAAAAGTGCCAATTAGTTGTAATAAGGTTATAGTTCTGTGATAAAAATTATTAGTGTTTGTTATTTTAATGAATATTGCACGTGAAACGAGCAGGTCGCTCGCCTGATTATATGCGTCACACCTACTGATTAACAGAAGCAACACCAAACATAATTATAAATTCCAAACCACTGCATGACATTGGACTGCGCTCGTGCCCCTAAAACATAGGATATTAAGTCTCATAAGGCCAAGTCATTTCACTGTTCAGTGTCCTTCAAACCGAAGCATAAAGAGTACTTATACACGGCTGTGTGCCGGCAGAAGCAGACAAATCTGTGTACCAACCCAGGCGGCCTATCGCATACGACGGACCTACCGCCTAGTAAACACCTCGAAATTTACTCAGGGCAGATTTTTTTAAATCCGAATAAATATAACATTTACTTAAAGATTCAAAAATCGGCCCATAAATTCATTTTGGACCACACTCCGCAACAGGAACCAAATTTCTCCATTACATATATATACGCACTAACACCTGTAATCCTCGAAAGGGTAGACAGAGGTGTAACCAGTACACCCACATTTCGCCGAGCGTATCTCCGTCCCACTATGTTATAAGGGGCGAGCCTATCGCCATACCGGGCACAAATTCAAATAAAAAATTCAAATCATTTATTCTGTAAATTAGATCATAAATATCACTTTTACGTGTCAAACATTTTTTATGCTACATTATATTTAAGACGGCATTTCGGGGCTAGCCATGAGAAGAAATGCCGAAACAAACTCATGTCTTACGGCCTCTTTTAATGTCCAGACATTGTTTTACAGTATTATGCGAGTGTAATGTACAGAAATTCCTGGATTGGCCTTTTTAAGAAATGGCCAAGAGTATACCAGACATACTTGGCACTCGCACTCACAATAAAAAAAAAAACTTAAAATTAAATAAATGTTATAAAAATTTAAAAAATCAACATGTCAGTATTGCCTTAAATACTAATATTGCGCCAATAGAGCAGTCAATATTAAACAATATATTATATAAAAGAAGAGACCTAGGTACAGCCAATTTTGTAAGGAGTGAGCGGCTCAATTCCAAGCTGTTTTGTCTTCCAAGTTCACAAATTCCAGACACCAGGCTGATACTGAACATTTCGTAATAGAAAACCCAATACCACTTTACCCGACCCGGGGATCGAACCTAAGACCTTAGCGTTGCCCTCAATCGTAACGCGTACGCATTACAACTGCGCCAACGAGGCAGTCACCATTACCTCATCCGTTAATCAGCTGAGTGTACCACATGCAGGTTGGCTTTGGGCCTAAGATGTTGGTGGCCGACTTATATTCCGATATATAATATACAGTGATTTATGTAAAAACAATCCCTAACAGAAGTTTTGTTGTCAAAGTTCATAATCCCTCAAGGTGAACATAAAGGTTTCCCCGACCGCAGAAATCACGCAGAAGTAAATAGATATTTGTGGTAAAACAACGTTATTTACGCTATTCCGTTTATAGCCACCATAAATATCGCGACACGCAACTATTTCGTTCAACTTTTTCATTGCCCGTAGTGCAAGATTTTGCGAGTACTCGATAACTGTCACGTCAATAGTATTTACGAAAATATTACGTTTGTATACAGATCTGTACAGTGCCACTAGCCGAGTGTATTGGAAACGTATTAACCAGGGCTATTGCTAATATCAGCATCAGCAATTACGGAACTTTAGCATCATTTTCAAACTCGGCATCAGCATCTGCATTGATCAATGCTGGTTGTTAATACTGATTTTCATATAGCGATATAAACATTGGGAAGAGATTTGCATGCGCCGCCTTCTGTCGCGCTTTTTTATAAAGACAAAACTATTGATTGATAGATAATTTTTATAACATAAACAAATATTATTTAACAAAAACTAAAAACTGCTTTTTCACTTTTTTGTACAATTCGTTCACACATCAGCATCAGCATCAGTTGATATTAATCTTACAAAATCCACATCATCCGCCCGCATCAGCAACAATTCTCGTATTAGCTTCATACATACTTCTGTTATACGAACTACGTGACAGGTATTGAAAAACTCGCACTAGGTCTACCGAACTCAAAACTAATTTAGTTTTTCCTGTTATAAAAGCACCGTAATAATATGAAAAAGTCAACTAATTATGTTGCGCCACTGTTTCGCCGTGAAGTTTAATTATTTCTATCGTAGAAAAATATTGCCGTAAACTCACGTAATCCATTCAAAGATTACGTAACAATTACTTTCGAAAGTACCTATTTGCTTCGCTTCATTGGTTTAGTGGTAGCGTACTTAAGCTGAGAAAGCGTGGGGTCGAATCCCAGGTGGGGCAATCACAATTAGTGTTTGATTTATCTTTTCGTAAAATTACACATGAATTGTCCGGGGTTAGAATTTGTAAACGGTATGGCGATAGGCTTCCATCATAGGACATCATAGGATGGAAATAAGTTGTCACTTCATAGGACAGAAATAATTTCGGCGAAACATGGTTACTATAGTTGCACCTCTGCCTGCCTTTAGGCATACTGCCGCGAGCTTATACAGTATAGTAATAAAGCAGGTATGCTTTACACAACAAAATTATTGCTTTTTAAAAACAAACATGTCATTGCTTACACTTGTATTGTAACTTATTATACTACTATCTCTGTATTACGAGTATACTCGTCCCAATGCTGGGCCTCCTGTACAGGATAAGAGGGATTAAGATAGACCACCATGCTGGCCTAATGCGGGTTTGGAAACTTTACATACTCAGGTATGCAGGTTTCCTCACAATGCTTCCTTCAACGTTAAAGCAAGTGATAATAATTAACAATGAATACACACATAACTAAGAAAAGTCAGAGGTGCATGGTTTTGCGGCTGGTTTCGAACATATGCGACTTTCATGTCGACAGTTCGTACCACTTCTCGCCTTACTATCGTTGTTATTGTCCACAGTCTGGACCACTCTCCGCTGAGCTATTGTAACTTGGCACCGACAAAACATTCGATTCTAAGTCACTATAAGTGACCATTACTACCGAAACTACGTACATACGCACTCATACATACGCACTCACGCCTGTAATCCCCGAAGGGGTAGGCAGAGGTGTAACCAGTACACCCACATTTCGCCGAGCTTATCTACGTCCCACAATGAGATAGGGGGCGAGCCTATCGCCATACCGGGCACAAATTCCAGACTCCGGGCTGATACTGAGCATTTCGTAATAGAAAAACCCAATACCACTTTACCCGACCCGGGGATCGAACCCGAGACCTCAGCGTTAGCCTCAATCGTAACGCATACGCATTACAACTGCGCCACCGAGGCAGTCGAAACTACGTCACTTGAAAATAAAGCTCTCACGTTCAAATCCACTCAAAATTTGGAAATATAATCAAATTTCCTCCTCTACTCATGAAGTCAATGGGAGATTCTGAGGTTGTTGGACATGAATGCTCGAAATACTATAAAGAAAGACTTCGGATCATCGCGTCAATTAACAGACACGTGTCAACGCAATGTACCGCAGTGTCTGCGCGTTTGTACTATGCACTACATAAAACTATGGGACACCAATCGACAGTAGCTTCACTAAAGCCCCATTTGATGGAGAAAGTTTATCACATGACACATACTAGAATATAACAGAACACTCTTGTTTACGAGGCCGAGTCATATAGTTTGAAAATAAAATCGTATGACGCGGTCTGAAAAAGACAGTCTTCTGTTATATTCTCGTATATGACGTACGAGAAACTCTCCAACTAAATGAGGCTTAACGCGTGCGCCAAAGACGTCTTCTATAGGGTGGTGACAAACGAAGACGTCATCGACGCTCCAGTCTGATACTTGATGTGATCAACGAACCTTTTTCGATACATAAGACATAAAAACATAAGAGACGCTTAAGGAACATTTGGAATAAAATGCTAAGTAGTCAGATCACTATAGGTATCAGCCCCATTATCTGCCGCTACGAGGGTGCTATTAGCACCGCAACAAGATTTTCGTATTTCTCGTTTATTTTATTTTATACTGATACAAAGTATGTTGCTAGATCTCAACGGATACAGGTCACGAACAAGAAAGGCAATTGTCGGGATTATGATTCACAATGGGCCACGTAGCGGTTACTGTCGGTCGACGTGCTCCATTTCTCTAATACTAGATGGTCATCTTGGTTTTGCCATATTGTGCCGATTGTATCAGCTGACATGCATTGTTAAGACATTACAACTCAATTATGATTAGTATTGTACTAAAAAAATATAAGCCTACTTGATGTAACTATAGAAAATAGAGTATTTTAGCAGTACAGGCTCAAGGCTTCTTTTACGATGTAGCAAGTTAGCAAGATTAATATGTGGCGCTCCTTCGACATAGTTTGGTGTGTGTAAAGCCTTAACTCTGAGAATGAATATGTAGTGGCGCCTCTCCCTCTGGTGGGTGCGAACCCTGTGGCCGTCAGTCTCTTCGGCATATGCTAGGGTCGGCAATGCCTTTTAGAATTCTATATCATAATTAGTAAATTTGAGTGTAAGTGAACCACTAACATCTTAGGTTCAAAGACAATCTCACCTGCATCTAGTACACTTTGCTGATTAACGGACGAGGCAATGGCAAAACTTGGTTCCCATTACGGGTTGTGGGGATCAGGCGGTGGATCGCTCCATATAATACCAAATAACATCAAATCTATGGTATGAGAAGGCGGATCCTGGCATTAAGCCTGGATAACGCCATGGAGGAAGAAGGATAGTAAATATAAATATAAAATATAAATTCTTAAGATGAAACTTGTGTAGTTATTTCATGTGTAGTGTATAGGTAGTCGTGTAAGTTACATTATATAGTCAGTCTTAATAAAGAGTCGTAACTGAGCCTTCAATCTTTCAACACGTCTCCACGAACCAATAACATTCATTACATGGCGACCCTGCCAGTCAGCGCAGCCCTGCGCCAGCGCTTGACGCGCATTGTAAAAAATGAATCGGAAGATTGAAGAAAAAACAATCATATATGAAAAATGAAGTACCAATAAAGAAAAATACATTATGAAGATTTTAAATAATAAGAAGATAAGAAAAATGGCAATTAAGAAAAATATGTTGAAGAATGAAATCAAGAAGGAAGAAAAATATAATTATAAAGCACATATAAAAATGAGATCTCTAAAAAGAAAAATATCAATATGAAGATTATAATATCAAGATAAGAAGAATGAAAAGAAAGAAGAATATATAATAATATGAAGAAAAATCCATTATTATGTAAGGATTAAGAAGAAATTATATTATAAAGATTAAGAAAAAAGAAGAATATCGTAACAAGATGGTCCAGCGGTGTCCAGGGTAGTCCCGGCCTACGGAGTCCAGGGTAAAGCCCGGCCCACCCAACATGCACAATGTGACCAGCTACGAGCACCGAGTCATAGAGGTATACACAAGTCATCGGCCCGGTTTAAGAAGAAGAAGAGGCGTTATATAATATCCTTTTTATGCATCATTTTTACACACATATAGAATATAAGTGAATAATTGAATTTTATGCAATTATTATATTTTATATTAATTTCTTTTGACTAATTAAAAACTTAGTTTTTTTTTTCATTTGCAAGATATCAGTCTATATTAATAAACAATGGCAGAAGCATTTGATTTAGAAACAGCTATAGAATTTTTACCAGTTATGACAGGAGATAAAAAAATTACGAGAAAGTTAATTAACAATATCGATTTTTATAGTTCCATTATCAATGACAGTTCCAAAAGTTTACTGATCAATTTCCCAAAGGGAGAAGGTGTAGTGTATAAGTATAAGTAGTCGTATAAGTTACATTATATAGTCAGTCTTAATAAAGAGTCGTAACTGAGCCTTCGATCTTTCAACACGTCTCCACGAACCAATAACATTCATTACACATATATCATAGGTCCGGAACCATGTCTGTTTGACTGTTTGTTCATTATTCTATCGAGTTTGCCGGCCTATGTGATAAAAAAGAGTATCTATTTTCATAAAGTCTAATATCACTCGAAACTCACCGAGATGCTTTCATAATGCTTATTATACTACTATTCAAGTGGCTACTTCATTGCTAGTTACCATTAAATCTAAATAGGCTTTGTTTCTTTTAAAAAGTATCATCACAATTTACAAACAATATGCTACGCTACTTTTATAAAAAATACCACTTCTTTAATACCTAATGGACATAAAGAAATAAATACATTCTCAGTCGAAACAAACTCCGGTCAATCCATCTCACATCTCAAGTCAGTGTCACGAGCGAGTGATCCGTTTTTATTAGCACGACGCGACGCGATGCTCGACGACACAGTTATCATATCCCCGGATATATACCGCCTAGTGAAAGTGTCACTACCGAAACTAACCGGTACTTTAGGGCAGCTATTCCTAAAGTAGGTTCCGTGGAAAAGTAACTAGAGTTCCACGAATTAGTTATATTTGTCACTGACTTGCGGTGAATGTCGAATCGGATTCACAAAATATCCGACCACATTGAAAATTAACTCATACACGGAATAAATGCCTCTGATATGTTTGCTCATTTCGTGTAAGGGTACTTAATATATAGATTATCATATAGGATCATTTAATATAGGGTTCCTTAAATTGAAAGCCATTTGTTGAGTATTCCGTAGCTTTAAAAGTTTGGGATCCTCTGCTTTAGGGTATACCGACTTTAATACGACAAACTCTTTTTATTTTTACTTATTTATTTAGCAACAAAAGGTGTATCATACGACCTACACAATGGAGTGGCCCAATACAAAAATAAAAATGGCAGGCCACGAGACTGTGGGCTGATGATATTATAGAAAAATCAAGCAAAGATTACTATGGCAAAGACAAGACACCTGAAAGAAATTGGAGGAGGCCTTTACGCAAGAAGGGCTCAATATCCATATGATAAGAAAACTAATAATATTAAGTTTAGTTTAGTTAGTTAAACTTACAAACTGTGTGACTGTTGGGTGTATTTATTTATTGAAATTATCAAAAACATGAGTCTACTCTAGTACATACCAAATAATTCAACACCTACGAGTATTAAAACAATAGAATACAACTAACCAATTAACGTTTCGATAACCTTTCACTAATTCTTACATGAAATGTCAAATGATGGTCACACGAGTAGTGTTTAGCCTCCATCACGAAGCATAGCTAGGCAGCCGTCATCCACTTACCATCGACTGGTTAATGTCAGTTTGTACAGCTTTCCAACACACAAAGGGCCGGTTGACTTTCCTCTGACTTGTTTATCATAATAACCAGTTCCGTGCGTTAAATAAATTAACAGTACAACAGTGAAAGCATTTTTTCACACGATTCAGCAAATCAATTATGAAAGTGCCGGTTGGAAACAAATTATTTATTCTATGTTTCGGTAATATCATTTGCATCGGTACCAAATTATACAATATGTAACAAAACCCTGTTGTTCTTTTGAACTGCGTTATCAGAATTATTTTTTATGTTTTGTTTCTATTTCTTATGAGAACTAATTCGTACGGATATTATCGCGCTTTAATTACTAAAAATAAACAAGAAAAAATTATACCGCGATAAAATCCATATAAAAGATTTTTATTTCGATGCGTTATCAGAATCGATATTTAAAAGTATGGAAAAATCTCAATTGAGAAATCTCTACAATAAAAATATCGATTCAAGATTTAACTAATATTTATTTTAAGATTTTAAGTACTTCTGTTGAGCCGCTAGGCTCCCGCCGATCGCTACCTAGTTATATGATACAATTTCAATTGAGATATTTCCTTACGTTTGAATATCGATTATGACAACCCAGTTTAAAAGGACCAACAGGGTTCTTGTTGCACATTGTATACAAGTAGCAACCTAACTCATAATGCACCTCTTATCATTAACTTGAAATCTAGACGCGTGAATATCCTCTGCTCTAACATCTGCCCTAATCTGGACTACTGATTATTATCTTCCCGAAAGAGACGCACTGATATGAGAATGACGTGCCATACATTATCCTTTACCTGTTGGCCGTCACGTTGGCCTTGATATCCGGGACGTCATTATCGCATCTACTTGAGACAGGTATTTTGAACATGACACATTTGATACATGATACGTGTTGACACAATCAAGAACTAACCTGTATCCAAGCAACCTTGGTGGTCTATCTTACTCACCGTACGAAACGCAGCAGCAAGCTGCTACTTTACGTCGGTTTTCTGTGAGACAGTGGTCAACAGTGGTCGACAGTGACCCGGACGAGGTGGCCGATTCATTCTGTAGACAAAAGTGTCTACAGCGTGGCTCTACCACTCAATACATATCAATATACCTAACTATCAGTTACAATTGCCTGATTGGTCTAGTGGCAGCGTTCTAAGGCTGAGAACCGTGAGATCATGGGTTTAATTTCCAGGTTAGGCAATCTTAATTTGTTTCAGTTTACTTTCCGAAAAATCACACATAATCTGCCTGGGATTGGATTATGTTCCCGGTATGGCGATGGGCTCGCCCCTATCACCTTATGGGAAAGAAATAATTTCGGCGAAACGTAGGTGCAATAGTTGCACCTCTGCCAAACCTTATGGGGATTAAAGGCGTGAGCTTATGTATGTATGTAATAGTAACAATGCTAGAAGGATGTAAAGACATGGCTAGGACTTCACACGTTAACGTGACTCTATATAATGTATGTAGAGTCTCATAAACTGTTATTTAAATGCGTAATAGTCACAGATCTTTACCCTTATCTGGAAAATTTGCTTTAAACTTAACTACATTAACAGCAATGTTGAGTATGAAGTAATAAAAAAGAAAGCGTAAATTTTGGCACGTATTACTGAAAAACGAGGGTGAAGCGGCTTTTGGATCACGGTCAATGACACTCACAAATTAATTATTCAGACAGGGGGTGAGCTGTGACTATACGCCCAAGAGGTATATAAAATGCAAAAAATATTTTTCAATTTTTCACGACCTTAGAGAACCTTACCCCTCTGCCAACCGCATTAGGCCAGCGTGGTGGACTAATGTCTAACCTCATTCAACCTCTCATTCAGTAGAGAAGGCTCATCACCAGCAGTGAGACGTATATAATAAAGGGCTGGTATTATTAATATATTATATTTTATATAAAACTACGTCAGTGCCTCGGTGGATGACGCAGTTGCAATACGTACGCGTTACGACCTAGGCTGGCGCTGAGGTCACGGGTTCGATCCCGGGTCGGGTAAAAAGTGATATTGGGTTTTTCTATTATGAATTACTCAGCCGGAGTGGAATTGTACCCGGTATGGCGATAGGCTCGTTCCCTATCACATCATGGGACGGAGATACGCTCGGTGAAATATGGGTTTACTGGTTACACCTCTGCCTACCCCTTCAGAGATTACAGTCGTGAGGGCGTATATTTTTCTATAGTTCCGCTTTTTAAGCCCGGACAATATTAACTGATAGAAAAAGCAATTAAAATATCTACTGCGCAATAAACATAATACTATTAAAAATTGACTGTTCCAGACAATTATTTCTATTAGTCCATGATACAATAATTAATATTAACATGATCACACCGGCTTCAAGTCACTTTTACAGCCATTAGGAAAAATACAGGTAAATATTTTTTTTACGTCAATTCACCAAAGCGCATCGCATAAAAAGAGAGCCCACAATCAGAACCTTTGATAAAAGCTAGCAGTTTATTATATCAGAAAAGCATACATTTCCTCAACGGGTGCCAATAACTAGGTCATCACAAGGTGCCGACAATAATTACACTTACCTACTCCGTCGTAAAACGATTTATTAGTCACACTTTTTATAGCATAAACACGCAGCTATTACTATATTATTAGTAATTCTTAAACAATATTTATAAACTATGATTATGTATAAGCGGTTTGGTAGATTAGAATAGATTTGATATTAAATGTGTAGAGAACGTCGGTAGGTATCGATTGCGCCGCGCGCGGCCGCGCGCTCCACCACGGAATGAACGCCCCGACAGCCACCCCTGATGCGCGCGTTTTCCACATTTTCCCGCCACCAACGCCGCGCCGGTGCCGGCAGCCGGCGGGATGCTTCGGAGCTAGATCCAACTAACGCCGTATTGCGTAGTTTGTTTACTTGTTTAGTACAACGCCACTCGTCTCTTACATAGTTAAAACTCGCTGCGGGTTTGGATATTACGAATTCATGTTTATATAGTAATTTACAAGGTGGTAGGTCCCTCATATGCGAGAGGCCGTTTGGGTTGGTACCATCGTTTTGGCTATTTCTGCTGTTAAGCAGCACTGCGTAAGCACTGTTGTTTTTCCGTCTGAAGGACATTGAAGCCGGTGAAATTACTGAGCATTATGAGAATTAACAACTTATGCCTCGGGGTGACGAGCGCAGTCCATTTCCATGCAGTGCTTTTGTAATTCAAAGTTATGTGTGGTGTTGCATCTGCTTATGGGCAGGCGTAGTGCTTACCTTCAAGCTAGCGTCAATCACACTAGTAACAAAAACTTCAAAAAGCTGTACTATCAAATTAAAAAGCGTTTCATTAACCTAGATTTCAAAAAATTAAGAAGTTCACATTTGTGTGTCCGTTTTTTGTTTTTTATTATATATAAAAACATACAGTAAGTACTTTATTAAAATAATGCGCTTTGGCAATCTTCGGGTGTGATGATAATGACGAAACCTGTCACCTACACTAAATTACATTATGTTGGTAATTATTCTTCTCTTTAGCGAATGTATAAGCATATCACTAATTTCGATATGAAAATTAACTTCAAATATTATAGGCCTTACTTATAAACTTTCTTGAACATTGATTAGAACAGTTTCCGTCTCCTTTTGCCCACTCTATAAATCTCGTTCACAGAGAAAGACAAACGAGTGTTTAACTAATCCATGCTCAAGTAACGTTTATAAGTAAGGCCTAGTATATTTATTACTGAACTACATAGCGATACTACCAACACCAAACATGTTATACAATACATCGTTAACTGCAATGAAATTCAAATAATGTGACCTTCATGACGCGTTGTTACATAAAGACATACCTATAGGTAGATACTGCGCATCTTAATTTATGTGGCGGATATTACAGGGGTCGAGCCAGTGAGGGTTAGGGTTGGTTAGGGAGCTCACTCGACTCTCATAGCCCTCGTGCTTGTTGGAAAAACGAGTGTTTTCACAATAATATTCTCTGCACTAACGCTGGGCTGTAAGTGCGTTCTCTTAGCTTAGAGCATCATAATTACAGCGTGAATTTTCTGACACATTTTTAAGTTGTCTTTCATTACGTAAATTGTAAATGTACAATACTACATTTAATTAGTGGTAGAGCCACGCTGTAGACACTTGTCAGCATGAATGCGCTGGCTCGTCCAGGGCATTACCACTGTCTCACAGAAAACCGACGTAAAGGTGGTAGGTCCCTTGTATGCGAGAGGCCGTATGGGTTGTTACCACCGCTTTGTCTATTTCTGCCGCCAAACAGCAGTGTGAAAGCACTGTTGTGTTTCGGTTTGAAGGACATTGCAGCCAGTGAAATTACTGGGCATTATGATACTTAACAACTATGTCTCGGAGTAACGAGCACAGTCCAGTTACGGTTAGAATTACTTTATTTCTCAAAAGGATTACAAAAAATTCACTTACTTGAGAAACTTACACTAATACACTATGTAACAGTTGTAAGAGCGTACACAATAGTAGTGTCACTTATATTTCTAAAGCTTGTATTGAAAGAATAACAAACATATAATTCACTTAAAATCACAAATTATAAAATAAAAGCAGATTATTAAAAAGGTACATTATGATAATATTATCTAAGAAGGTATACATTACAAATAATATTTTCTCTATCGCTTACGCTCAACATTAACTTTGTGGGTAGTCGCAAATGCATACCACAGAATTATAACAACAGAATGTGGCATCCACTCATGAGCGTAATTGATTAAAAGATGTAGTTTTAAATTTGTTTTAAAAGTTTGTATTGTCCGTGACTCTTTTAAGTTATTCGGTAATTTGTTAAATATTTGTGCTCCTTCATACATTATGTTTTTTTCCCCGTAGTTAGTTCGAGGTGGACGTAAGTTTATATTTTGGGAATTTCTAAGACGGCGTTTGTGTGGAATGGAGTTCTTTTTTGTAAATATAATATCCGAATGTATTTTGCCATTTATAATTTTGTAGATTAATGTGAACAAAATAATTCCCCACTTCAGTAAAATCCCCCAAATTCACTTGGGATTTTTGTTCAAAGGACTTGTATTCAGAGCCGTAATGTATTGACAGAAAAACGTTTCGTTATAACATTGTGTTTTGCAACATAATAAGTATTTCTCGTTATTATTATTTCATTTACAGTGGTAAAAAATAAAAATTATAGATAAATGTTAAATTAAAACTTATATTTCTAATGTAAATCATATCTTCATATTTTCTAACATAAATTAAATAATAGTTCCTCTTTCTCAGCTTATATGAACATAACGCACAAGAGGGCCCAGATAGACTGCCTATCTATTGGTATCATAGTATCCGACGTGCATATCTAAAAAATAGGGACGATTCCAAGCAGTAGATAGAACAATACGGATGTTTGACGATAGCTATCTATCGTGAAATTGAAGATTAATATTGGGAACGGCCATAAATGAAATAATAATAACGAGAAATACTTATTAAGTGGCAAAACACAATGTAATAACGAAACGTTTTACTGTCAATACATTACGGCTCTGAATACAAGTCCTTTGATCAAAAATCCCAAGCGAATTTGGGGGATTTTACTGAAGTGGGGAATTATTTTGTTCGCATTATCAGATATTTATATGTCTCTTGCACTTAATTTAACTATCAAAATAGTGCATTATTTTTATTTATGAGAATTTTAGAATTTTTTTATATTTTCTTTTAGATTTTTACATAATTTATTTAGTTTTTTGTATTGCAGTGCAAGTGCCATGTAAGCCTTGTATACTCATGGCTATTTCTTCAAAATGCGTTATTTATTTCGTTTTTTTACAGCCGAGGATATATGTTTATCGATCAAAATCTACCCATAAAGAAAAAACTAAATAACTTTATCGACAGATAGCACATAAAAAATATTGGGACGCTTGAACTGTCATTTTCATAGTGTTGCATATCTGTAGTCAGCTATCAGTCCTTTCATTGGTAGACAGCAATGAAGAATAGGATTACCTATCATTAGTAAGTTTATTGGGACGGTAAAACGGAAAATAGATAAAATTTTCTATCGCCGGTGTAGCTAAACTAGAGACAGACAGAATATAGGGAACGGCCATAAGACCGGGACCGGGTCCTAAGGCGGACCGCCCCTCTCTCAACGCCCCCTCCCCTTAGTCCGCTACTGGGGAAATGGTAAATACCTACTTATATTCAGGAAAAATAATTCCACTTTATTGCATTTCCATCCCACAATAAATTATTACTTCCTTATTGCGGTAACTATGCCAATATAATTTTAAAGTATGTTATTAGAATATTTCACATCGTAGACTGTTCAGTACCTAATATTTTTTATTTTATCGACATAAATATCGATACTTTTTAACTAAACCACCCGCCATTACGTTTTTACATACTGACAAAAATTGCTAAATTATTTGTTGGTGTGATCTATGGCAAATAACTCTATCTGTTTAATAACGAATGCACATTTTACGTATGACCTTAGCCGGTTCCATAGGGAAAAAAAAACGAATGTACACGCTTGGCAAGCCTTCGCAAATTCCACATATGGATCGAGCGTTTGACGCATGATTTGTGTAGGCTCGCAAGCGGTTGCCACCACGCTGATTTTGAGAGTTCGTATAGGAACGCGGACCCTGGCACAAAGAAAGAATCGTGAAGGGATTAAAGTTTTTTTTTATAGTATAGGCCGGCAAACGAGCAAGTGGGTCACCTGATGGTAAGTGATCATTACCGCCCATATACGCCCAATACTAAAATAATCAAGGGCGCGTCACCGACCTTAAAGGAAAGGGATAAGTATGGGATTAGGAAGGGGAGAGGAATTTGGGTTTCCGGATATCTCACTCACCGCACGAAACGCAGCAAGCAAGCTGCTACTTTACGTTGGTTTTCTATGAGAGTGGTAGCTATCCGGACGAGCCGGCCCATTCATGCTGTAGACAGAACTGTCTACAGCGTGGCTCTACCACTCAGGGCTAAAAGGGAATCTGTCAAAATTAAATTTTAGTACCTATTTATGTTTATTTCACACAGGCGTGAATCTATTTATTCTTTACTTTTTTATAATAAGAAGTTTGTGATTTATTCAATAAAATTACGAATTTAAGAATGAGGAATGATTTTCGATGGCAATTTTGCTCACGATGATTCGGACCGATTCGAGTTCTCACGGCAAATATGTACGAACGGCATGAATGAATATGTCATTGAAATGTCAAACCAAAGTGTCAAACAAATTCAAAAGTTTGTGTTTGCAACGGTCGAATTCAGTCGAAACTCGTAACAGTATTGTGGAAAAAATATATTTATTTTTATTTGGTGTTGAAATTTATTATGACAATGAAGAGCGAAGTTCTTGAACTTGAAACAAAATTAATGAACCACGAGGCTTATGGCAAGTCGTAAGTACAGAATCACAAATGAAATGTACCTACTTGGATAAGTACTGTTTGTATTGTTCAAATACATTTTGGGTTTCGTTTTTAGATATAATTGGTCCCCGAGAGATTTCGAGCTAGGCTCTGCGCTAGGCCAAGGTAAATTTGGACACGTACACGTCGCAAGGGAGAAAAAAACTGGCTATTTAGTTGCTATCAAAACTCTATTCAAATCTCAAATCGTGAAGTCTAGATGTGAACGACAAGTCTTGAGAGAAATTGAAATACAGTCTCATTTAAAGTGAGTATAATAAGTAATAATTGTTTCAGCAAGTAGGTATTATTTTTCAATCTACTGGTAATTTACATCAAGTTAACATTTTATATCTATCTTGTTTTCAAACTGCATCAAATTGCCAGTTGAAGTATGGCAAGAGATAAAGTGATGTAAAAAATAAATATAAAATGGTACTTATTCCCTACCATAAAAATCATTCAATTCTAATAACACTGAGAAAACCTGGATACCTCAGGAGTTCTCCACGAGAATTTCAATAATTAATACCAATCTTCATTAGGCCAGCATGGTGGGCTAAGACCTAAAGTAAGATAAGGTAAGGTAGCCCTTCTCATTCAATAGAGGATGGGATAAGAGTGAGTTGTCTATTTGTACTGCCAGCCAGCAGTTGTAAGCCCTGTTGTGTTTCACTTTGAAGGACATTGATACCAGTGAAATTACTTGGCATTATGATACTTAGCATAGTATGTCTTGGGGTAATGAACACAGTCCAATATGCAGTGCTTTGTAACTTCAAATTCTGTGTGGTGTATGCTTATGTTTATGGACAGGCATGGTGCTTATTATAAGACTAGCAACCTGCTCATTTTGACGTTCAGGCTAATAAAACAAGTTATAATGCAGATGGGTAGACTTATGGTTAGTTGTCATTTATAAAAAATATTGATTTAATTAAATTAATTTATTCTCAGACACCCAAACATACTCCGAATGCTGACATGGTTTCATGATGAGAGAAGGATCTACCTCGTAATAGAATTTGCAGCACAGGGGGAGCTGTACAAACACCTCACAAACTCACCTAAAGGACGGTTCCCTGAAGCTAAAGCTGCCAGATACATATACCAGGTTTGTATTGAAAATACAGCTGAATACTTCTATTTAATATTATATAATACCTCATTGGTGACCGCATATTAAGGCTGAAAACTGAGGTCCTGGGTTTAATTCCCATTACCGCTGAACTGTTTAACCTAATGGATTTGTATGAAGGTATTTACATAGGCAGAGCTGCAGTCAAAAGCATGTATTAATATGAGAAAGTTACTCTCTAAAATCAATATACTGTATACATTTAAAATATAGTGGTAGTGCCAAACAAATTGGGATTAAGGGTGAATTGATTCCATTAACTTGAACCAATCACCCATCTGCTACTTGCAGACGTCCCCACTATAAATACAATACTATCTAAAACAGTGGTGGTTAAATTTCTGTGGTCGCCGCATTGCACAAATGGTAGACAGCTTTTGGGTGTACCTTGGTATTGTTGAAGTCCATGAGTGGAGACCACTTACAATCAGACAGACTGCATAATTATTGATGTAAATAGGCCATAAAATAGACTTTTTACATGGCAAACTACAACCATAGGTGTAGCAAGAAGAGAAGAGACTGGCTTACCTTAGAATCTTGTGGGTGCACCCCGACAACCTAGTAGCCACCTCAATGTAATTTTATTTTAGTATATATGTATATAACCCATCAGCTCTTTAAAAATGTAATTCCATTTGTATACAGGTTGCAGATGCAGTGGAATACTGCCATCAACACCATGTGATACACCGTGACATAAAGCCAGAGAATATCCTAGTTGATTTTAGTGGGAATCTGAAATTAGCTGATTTTGGATGGTCTGTGCATGCACCATCAGAAAGGTAAAAGGAACTTATCCATATCACACAAAAGTAAATAATAAAGATGTTGCAAGCATATTAACGAAATAACTACAAAATATGATAAGTCAACATGATAAGCAAGTTTGCAATTGTTGGCAGTTCAACATTTACATAATATTAATTATGTTTTTTTGCAATTTTAATGTTTCGCACACTTTATTTTAGACGCAAGACTATGTGTGGTACGCTAGACTACCTACCCCCCGAGATGATAAAGCGTGAAGTATACGACGTTTCAGTTGACCACTGGTGCATTGGTGTCCTACTCTATGAGTTTTTAGTGGGCAAACCACCATTTGAAAGCGAAGGCCAAGACAAAACATATGCAAGAATCTTATCACTGGATATGGAATATCCAAGCTATGTACCTGAGGGAGCCAAAGATTTGATTTCAAAGGTACATGGACAGCCTATTATACATAGAACACATATATAATGTATATATAATAATAATAATAATACTAGAGCCCTTTAATATACACATCCCACAGCTGGTCATGGGCCTCCTCTACTGAATAAGAGAGTTAGGCCTTAGTCCACCACGGTGGCCTAATGTGTGTTGATAGAACACATTTAGTGATATTATAGATATCATTTTAACAAATATTTCATCTCACTGATTTAATAGCTCGAATGACGAGACGAGCAGCAGGTCGCTCTGATGGTAAGCGCCACGCCTGCTCATAAACAGAAGCAACGCCACACAGAACTTTAAATAAAAAAGCACTGCATGACACTGGACGTCACCCCGAGACATAAGGTGTTAAGTCCCATAATGCCCAGTAATTTCACTGGCTTCAATGTCCTTTAAAACGGAATACAACAGTGCTTACATACTGTTGCTTGGCGGCAGAAATAGACAAAGCGGTGGTACCGACCCAGCCGGCCTCTCGCATACGAAGGACTTACATTTGTAGCAACATACTAAACCAGTGAGCTCCTGGGTTCAAAACAACAGGTTCACGAACCACAAAAATCCTCAATACTGCTATGCAATAAATATATTTATTGTATTGTTATGCACTTAACTTAAATATAGTTTATTTTTAAATTTTTCTTATTTTTTACTGCCTCGGTGGCGCAGCTGTAATGCATACGCGTTACGATTGAGGTCAACGCTGAGGTCTCGGGTTCGATCCCTGGGTCGGGTAAAGAGGTATTGGGTTTTTCTATTACGAAATGCTCAGTATCAGCCCGGAGTCTGGAATTTGTGCCCGGTAAGGCGTTAGGCTCGCCCTCTATCACATAAGGCACGGAAAATGCGCTCAGCGAAATGTGGGTGTACTGGTTACACCTCTGCCTACCCCTTCGGGGATTACAGGCGTGAGTGCGTATGTATGTTTTCTTATTTTTTAACATTGAACTAAAATTGGACTATATTGAAAATTACTCAAATTAGTTTTAGTGTGGCGTTAGTTTAGACCGCTCATAATAAATTATTTTAATTACAGCTTCTACGGCATTCCAGCAAAGAGCGATTGTCTCTGGATGGTGTAAAGAAACACTACTGGGTACAACAGTTTCGTAACAACGGACCATAGCCTAACAAGTAATTTAATTTAGTGTATATTATCAATCTGTTATATAAATCCTATTTTAGTAATAAAACGTTGTATTTTTTTTATGTTAAAGATTTATTTTTCAATTAAGGCACAGTATTTTTTGTTGTAGAATAAATTGCAAGATTAAAAAATAGATAGCATCTTAATAATACGTAATATTTATTATACAAATGCTAATATACAATAATTTTCTGTAAATTAATGACGTAAATACAAAATTAATGTTATGAAATATATCATTAAAACAAATTTTGTGCCACATCAATAACAAGTAACATTAAAAATATTGACAAAATCTTTTAACATTTCAAAAACATATCACAGAATATCAGTGATATCCAAAAAAACTTATGTTTAAAATAGTCTTAGAGCTTTTTAAGATTCGACCGCGTTTAAGTCGACGAGAAAAATATATGAATACATAATAGAGCATTTTAGGACACTATATTATTTCATATAAAACTCTCTTTTACATGACACAGCTGGTTTAAAAAACTTGCGTAGTCTTACTGAATCATAAACGCTTATTAAAAGAAGTTGTGAATGCCACTTCCTTTAAAAATTATAAGACTACATTTAACAATTAATATGCTGTATAAATAGTTTATGATGCTATTCCCTATCAGACGGATTACACGAGTGCTGACACTTTCAACTGCGTGCAGTAGTCATTACATCATTTTAATGCAATAGGTTGCAGTAGGTTGTCTCGATGCATGCTGTAGCGCGTGGTGTGCAGTTGAACAACCCAACAGTAGATAACTTTGTGCAGTAGAGCACCCTAACTGCACATAACTTCGTGAAGTTGGACAACTCCAGATAACTTCGTGAAGTTGAGCAACCCAACAGCAGGTAACTTCGTGCAGTTGAGCAACCCAACTGCAAATAACTTCGTGAATTTGACCAACCCGACTGTAGTTAACTTCGTGCAGTTATCTTATATTTAAGATTGCACGCATGCAGTACGTCTGATACCGGTTTAAGTTGGACAAACTATATATTCTTTCACAGACTGTAGCCATAGGCTTTGATCCAACCTAGACCGTCTTTTGTTTTGCTGCCTATCGCCTTGTACTCGAGTCCCACCCAGTCATCGTAGCCGCTGTTGGCCAAATGTTCCAGTACGAACTTGTAGTTAATCTCCCCCGCAGTGTCGGGCTCATTGCGATTGGGCACTTGCGCTATCTGCAACGTAATGTTACCTAATAACAAATAATGTTCTTAGTAGATACCATGTAAGTATTTCAAATACCTTGCCAAGGCTATGACAAGGAAGTCTATTCAGTAGTTATTTGCATATTTATAATGTATGTAAATAGTATGTAGTTGCTTTTAGTTATGTACGCATAGAAATGTTAGCAATGGATATTCGTTTTCTTCCCAAACCTATTTAAAGGTCTGTAACGCAAACACGGTTGCTTGTGATATTGTGCATGGGCAGTAAAGATCACTTACTTATCAGGTGACCTACTCACTCGTTTCCGGGCTCCTGCTACAAAAAATAAGTTTAGAAACATTTATACATGTCGCCTATAATACTCTTTGGCCCTGTCAGTTCGTGGTTAGTGTACCAAACACACCATAAATAACGTTTGATAAAAGTTTTTATAGGCACATTATCTTACATAATAGTCATCGTAATAAGATGACTAGAAACGTTACTCAAGCAAAAAAATGACCCCACCAAAAATCTGTGCCAAGGGGCGGGTCTATAAAAATCTGTGTACGTCTAATATTTTGCGCGGTGCAGAAGGTCGTATCTCGATTTAGAAATTTTGATAATTAGACATTAACTTTATGAAATAAAGTTGATTTTGAACGTTCATTAATGTTTGTTGCGTGTGATTTTACCTTTTCTTGTGTAAGTAACTAAGTGGAGCCGTATTTTTGGCAGATTCATATGAGAGTTATCGTTCTAGTTATTTTATTTCGATGATAATAGTCATCATAAATTAAGACCTAATATTACACATCCTCTGTTCATTCGAATGATGAGGTAATTAGCTTTAAAATGCTAATAGTTTTCTTTGCATCCTTCTATAAAAAAGTATATCCCTACGATGTATCGGTATCTGTAACATGATCTCCATAATTCTTCTGTACTACAAAGTTAAAACCAATAATATCCGATCTACAAATCTGACTTCGGGATCCTACAGTTCACGATCTACTTGCCACTACGCTACTGAGATAACATTTTATACAATTTATTACCACATACAGCGGCCCGGTTGTTATCAAATTAGTGTCTTATCGCTGTGTTTGACATCTTTGCACTCTCAATGCGTACTAAAGGTCAGATATTTAATAAAATACGTTTTTGAAGCTCGTTATACTTTAATACATCCATCTTTAATTGAAATCGATATGACGCGTTTTGTCAATCGAGGTGTATAGCACTCGGTAGGCAGCAGTTTGGACGTGCACTTGCCGACTATGTTCATAAGAGATAGTAACCATTTACCATCAGGTGAGCCATTAGGTATCTCGTCCGATATTGTAGACATAAAAATATGTTTGTTATAGTGGCTCGGCAAGGATTCCACTATCTGATGACAGAAAGACAGTTAGAGAAACGCATACGAAAATTTAAAAAGGTGATAGTGCTGATGATTATGGACATGATACCACAAAAAAATCACGATTCCGATGCGCACGCGACTCTTGCACACAGCTAACGGCCGTGAATTACAACTACCACCTCTATAGTCAAGAAAGCTGCGTTTGTCGAAAGTAGCCTTAATTATGCCAATGGCTCATTCATGTTTTGACCCTTTGGTCATTAATGATGACTAAATACTGTAGGTTTTTAATGTACCTGCACGTGTCCAAGGTAAGGTGCTAGTTGAGTGATACTGTGGGTGATATCTCCTTTGATTTGTTGCAAGTGGAATATGTCTAACATCAGCTTCATGTGAGGGTTGTTGATGCGCTTGATGATTTCTACAGCTGAAATATGACATTTAACAATAGTAAAGTGTTAATTTTTTTACTTATGTTGTGAAACCGGTCCAGAGAAATTGCCTAATAAATGTCGATTTAATTCCCTTTGATACACTATAATATGCAATCGCGTTTTAGGTTCGTGTCAAAAGGTGTTGCAAATGAAAAGCATAAACGCAACTCTGTGGACAGTTGCTCAACATCAAATTAATTGTATATTTTTTGTATTTTCATAAGAATGAGTATTTATAGCAATACTAGCTTTTGCTCGCGGCTCCGCCCGTGAATAGACTTTTCCGAAATAAAACGTAGCCTATAACAGTCTCCAGGGTCCCATCTATCTCTACATCAAAATCGGTTCAGTGATTTAGGCGTGAAAGCGTAACAAACAGTTTTTTTTTTCATAAAAAGTATCCTATATGTTGTTCCTTCTTATACCTCCAAGAATATGTGTACAAAGTTTCATGATGATCGGTTAAGTAGTTTTCGCGTGAAAGCGTAACAAACAAACTTACATTCACATTTATAATATTAGTAGGTATAATTATCAGAAATTTAAAGTCACATAAAGTACCTACTCTTAGTAGTACAATATGGTAAACAGATTTTATTTCAAGACATTTCTATTCAATTCCATGACCTTTGCATAATGTATGTACCTACAATGGACTTATCACTTTGTAGTTTGTACTCAACACATTGTCTGCAAAGGAAAGTAATTAATTTGTGCTTTTATCGCTTCGACTATAAGTGCGTCTATATAGATAGTTCGGTGCCAGTTACTACAGTATAATGTGTTTTGTTGAGTTCATATTCATGCGGTTTCATTCATTACATACATTCACTTTTGCTGGCGGTTTTGCCTGTGTAAATTTGGCTAAAAGGGAATATTTTCCATTAGAACAAACTTTGGAACCCCCTTTCTCCCTTTATAGATCGAATTTCGAGAAATCTCTTTATAACAATGTTTACAAAATAAAATCAACAACCCTTCCCAAAATTTCTATCATTAACAGTTCGATTTGGGCGATAATAAGTCAGGATCTATATTCTTAATCACATTTTGTTGAGAAAATATTTGCCGATTTTCTTTGGATGTTCGTAATCTAAGTGAACATCCAAACTTAAGTCCTTTTGAAAAATATAAAACCTTTAGAATTCATTTTTAAATATACTTCAAATGCTACTGCCATAGATGTGTATAGGAATCGAACATCTAGGTATGTGTTCAACATGTGAAAATCTACATGTGATTATTTCCATACAAAAAAACACTATCTAATCAATTGAGAGCATTTTGATCACGTGTATGGCTGTAGGAGCTAAGATTACTTTGCCTTCTCTGTACGAGTAAATATGTGCAAATTTATTAATTTGCAATATCTACATAATATTTTTAAATTACCTTTGTCGTAATCACTCAAGAAGTAGTTAGGCATTGAGTATTGGTTAATAGGCTCAATCAAGCCAAGGATATTTTCCTGTTTTAATACATCAGCAGCGTATTTGATATTTTTCTCAAATGTTTCCCAATGTTGCGGCGTTCTCGTTTCTACCTTCCCAGCCATAATATGGATTTTGGGTGCTTTAAGTGCCTTCGCATACTCAATGGTGGTAGCCAAATTGTCCCTAAACTCTTGTTCTTTGCCGGGTACTGATGTAACACCTACTTCACCCTTTGTTGTGTCTCCTGTAAAATATGTATATTAGTTTAAATTATAATTTGCAAATAAAAGTAATCAAGTACTAAGATTGTTGTCCCAAGAACCGTCATAAATCAGCAACGCAACGCAGGCGGCGACAATATCTTACTCTTGCTGATTGTTTTGTAGGTATTATAGAGTAAAAATTAAAAATAATATAAGGTTTACCAGTTTTAATGTTGATTGCGATCTGGTCAACACCGGCGTTTTCTTTCGCCTGTTTAACTTGTTCGACCGTGAAACCAAACGGGAATCCAGATTCTACAGCCTTGAATCCAGCCTCCTTTGCCAACGCATACCTTTCCAATATAGACGCTGCCTCCGCAAACATAAAAGATAGGTTTGCACAGAACTTCATTTTAAGCCTGAGCCAAGTGTACTATTATCGTTGAAGGTTAATTGTTGACTACTTGATAAACTTCAAGTCGCTACTGTATACGCGAGAATGATACGTTCAGTTTTTATTACGGTGACAACGTTTTGTATTTATTTATAAATTACTTTTATCATAACCACATTTAATCACACAAACCTCAGTACACTATCGTGAACGTTTTTCAGTTATTTATCGTGTTTTATATTTGTGTTGAATAATTCTCGAACAAATAAAACCACATATTTTGAACGTGCCTGTTCATAGCAACAAGGAAATTTGGCGCCTAGTTCAAATAATACCTTAAGCTCGCATTTTTTGTTTGTCACTTATGTATATGATAAGACGTCCGAACTTTTGCTTAAGTCATTAACTCTTTCTAAACAATTAATTTTATCTTATTTATATTTATATAGGGTAAATTATTGTAGTTTTTTAACTACAAGTACAGTCGTTCAAATTATGAAGTAGAGTCATACATACAAAATATTATATGCTATTTTCAATACCAATAATAAGAGATTACAGATTATACGTCACGTCTTCATATTATTCTTTTTAACTTATATACTCGTAATTCGTAATGGAAATTGTTATTTTTCCGGTTTACACTAGTTACGTAGTACATTTTCCATAAGAAATGCATAATTGAAATACATAAGGGCTTATTGTTGTAACAAAATTACTGTTAAACTGATTATATTCTCTGAGTATTATAATATGTCATTATTTTCTTTAAACTTCTGTATATACAATATCTTTTCAATAAGATAAAATATTGATAGTGACCTTTGATAGTGTTTAAGATGTAGTTACTACTTTTTATTTGAAACTCGAAGCCTATGTTTACTTACTTTTTTAAAGGTTTTAATGAATACAATTTTTACATGGTTTATTATTTTATTTAATCATATTTTACTTCATTACCACTACAAAAAGTATATATTTATAACAATATGTACGCTATACAAAGTGATTAACAAAATATCATAATTTCAACTATAAAAAGCTAACAATCATGGAAAGATCGAGTCCTTTAAAATTCAACATCGCAAATTATAAAAAACCTAAATATTTATAATCAAAGTAACATTAATAGTAGAAGCTGCACTTATTAGAACTTAACGCAATTACTTAATTAATATGGAATGGTTTCTCTAGTCAAATGTGGCCAAAAAGTCTTAATTTCTTCTTGTCTTTCAATTACTTACAAAATATAAGTATTCAAAATACAAATATCCATAACGAGATATTGTTATTAGCCGTTTTTTAAGTCGTTTAATTGTTTTTATTCATTCAGTAAGAGGCCATTTTACAGAGATCTCACTGAGAGATCCACGGCCAGTAGTCACTTTCTACGTCCCTTGATATTCTGCTTCTATTCTATTTAATGGGGTCTGGGCTGATTTGAACTTCATAGATGAGACCAAGCGTGGGTTGTTTTATTTATTTGTTATTTTAAAAACGTTGTTACTTGTCGCGAAATAACTTGGCCGGAGTAAAGTTAGTCACTTCACCCACTCTCTACGCTACTTTAGTCTATGAGAACAATAGATGCGACGCGGCTTCTAATTAACTTCAGTTCGGCCAAGTTGTTTCGAGTGTGTTGTAAAAGGCAATGGTTCACAAAATCTACTTTTTTGTCTATTGTTAGTCTTCTTCCACCTGCCCTTGTCCTACTCGTAGTGGGGTCGCAACATGTTTTTAACACATGTTTCAGAATAATTTTGCCTTGTGGTTTTTACGACCGACTTACGTTAACCCCCCTGGGGAGAAAACACTCAGACCCGAAATAAATATTTGTGGATCGCACAAATTGTGGCTTCCCGGTCACTGCGCCACGGAGACTGTCAACGTATTGTCTGACGTGTTGTTAGTACTGAAAACAAACTAAACAACCTGAAACATTGCTTTTTTTTGAACGCTTAATAACACAAGGTACAAACAACCCAACCTAAGGAATATATGACGTCAGGATACAGTTTTAAATCCACCCTGTTCGCCCCGATACAACGCCACGCTTTTTTTCGTGGACTAACTGGTTTCATTCCTCTGAGGGCGCAGAAATCGTAAATCATTCTCTTGGTGGATGACCACCCTGCTCCGTTCCGGTGCATCTTCTTTGTTAAACTTTGTAAAGGCTTAACTTATATGTTAAAATTATGTTTAATTCCTGGCAAATACGTGCGCTGGCAATATGCAGTCTTATAACAAGAGGTATTCACGGTTATAACATTCATATAAATATGTTTTTTGATATTAACACAGCCATATTTTATAATCGTGGAGGTATATGCTAGTTCGGTATACTATGTATATATTAATGTACAATATACCATCTTATATAATAATTTGTGAACAATTATTTCCAAACAACGAAGCAGTGCGTAGTTTGAGCAAGATAGCCAATGCCCTGTAACATTTCATATTCAATCGAGCCGATTCAATACATTTTTTTTTAAATCTTTACCATGTTTTTGATTCGTTGCACTATTCTCCATAAAAAAATATGCTATTTGTATTAATAATAAAAATATTTAAGCTATGTAAATTACTTACATAGCTTAAATGATTACAAAACATAGCTTACTATTTGTTTAACGAGTTGAGCAATAAAATCATAACATATGAGTTAAAACAAAACTTCAACGATACGTGAAAGCATAAACATATATTATATAAGGGCCATAGCATACAGATACTTATAGCATCAACCATCGGCTATTTAAGTTGCTTTTCGGAATCGGCTTCAGAACGCAATGAATCATCGAAGCAATCCCTAAAACGCGATATCGATACAGAGATTAATCGTAATAAAGTGCGAAGTCTCGATTCAGTCGCAAAATCGCTGATTGCCGATGTGTAAAGTATTGTTCGTACTGTAGCCCTAAATTAATTGTGAGTTATCAGATATTACTTAAAGGTATAAATGCAGCATAAACTTTTAAGTAACTGATTACAGTACAACATTCATATGTATTTTAAACTAATAAGCGCTGATAACAAAGAATAGGAACGAATGCAAACGATACATATTAACATGTCTACCACTCAACAAGGCGAAGGGTGACTGGTGACTTTGGTGACAGTAAGAAATCGAACTGGACGTCCAACTCACCGTCGAACTCCACTCTCCATCTTTGCATTATCTGTAAAAAAAATTAGTCAAATACAGACTTTGGATAACTGAACACTTTTTGCTATGTTTTAAAGCTCCCAATTGATTTATAATTAACGCTTATTTTATTCAATCAATTGTATTCTTTTTGAATCCCAACTCTCCAAAGGGGTTGACGTTAGGCAGGCGGCAGGTCGTAAAAATTGCAAGCCAAATCTTTCTATGTAGCATATGTTAAAAATATGTTGCTCCAACCCCACTGCGACTGAGATAAAGTGGAAGATGTATTGTATAATTTAAAACACCGAACTTGTAGAGCACATTAAAAAATATCTTCAACGCAGTTTATACTGAGTGTTATTATTGTTTTGCATCGATTGTTCTATTTTTAGCAGTGATCTCTTATTTTGACGAGTATGACATCAGATCAACCTGCATCAGCTTAAAAGCTTAATAAAAACATGTATTTATTTAACTTTGATTTTGTTGTGGTCTCATTTAAATACATTGAGGGCATCGACTCTTGGTGGATTCTTAATGAGACAGAGTTGAATCGACACTATTAAATATAACATAGTATATTGACTTTTCCCTTCACAAAGTAATGTACAAAAAATATAAAGAATAAGATACGCACATTCGCTAGCATACCTGCGTCTAGATAGATAGATAACTCTTTATTATACACTAATCATTGACACAATACATTTAAAACCTTACTATTCAATTATGTTACAAAAGGCGGTCACTCTGTGAGCGGCCTTCGCCGATGGATGCGTTCGCTCCTTTGTAGACATAGTGCCACGGAATTAATCTGCTATGTGGTAGGTATTGTCTTCCACCTGCTCTTATCCCACTTACAGTGGGGTTGGCGCAGCATGTTTTTAACACATGTTACAGAAAGATTTGGCTTGTAGTTTTTACGACCGGCCGCCTGCCTGACGTCATCCCCTGTGGGGAAAAAAACACCCAAACCCGAGTCATATATTCGTGGATCACACATACATTTTTCTCGGTGTGGGAATCGAACCCGCTTTAGCTTCACAACCGGCTGCTCGCTCACAGTGCCACGGAGGTACCAATAAAAATATTTATTCAGCATGCTTAGTCTGATTCAGGCGGAAATGAATTACCTTGGCTAATAGTAAATGCAGTTCAAGTTCGACAAACCGCTTCCCGGGACACATCCTGCGGCCGCGTCCGAACGGTGCGACGAGTGACGCCGCGTGCGGCTGACGCGCGCTGCTCCACCGCTCGGGGAGATACTCGCGCGCACGCCAGAAGTTCTCTTCGCATCGACACGCCGCGCCAGTGTGTGCCAGTACAAACGTCTGACGGACAAAAACTCATCGTACACATAGTGAAAACGTATCGGGTTCTAGGGTCAGTCAGTGTATGAGGCGACTAACTGGGGAGGTTGTGGCCGCGCAGCGAGGGATGCGCAGCCTTTGTACGTAATGTACATCCTGCAAACGACCCTGAGTTGGACGGCAGTACAAAATACCGTGCTGCCAATGTCGTCGAAAGAAATTTTATTGTGAGAGGCTTCGAGTCCTCTAAGAGACAAGCCACAAAGAGGCACAGTGCAGGGCCGGTACCGGCAGTAATCCAGATCAGTTTCCCGGGACCGTCCCATTTGCGCCGAAGAAGGCCACCGCGGGGTTTTTTGTCGTTATAGCGTAGGTATTTCGGTTAGGGACCAGATCCAGTAATCGATCGAGATAACTGGGCACGGAGGTTGTTAAGTCCGACATAACCATCCCTTCTCCCCCGGGACTAGGAAGGTATCCGTAATCGGGATTTTCCCAATACTTTAATTATCCCTCTCTTTTAAAAGGTCCACATGATTCTTCTGGTATTCTAAGTGACATATTCATAGGCGGTGGAGATCATTTACCATCAAGTTGCTTATTTGCCAGTCTGCTTAGTTGCAGTTTGCTTAGTCTACAATAAAAAAGCAAAACGGCCGGCATTATTCTGACAACCATCGAAGGACGTAAGGTCTGTCTACGCAGCGCTCTCAGCAATGATATAATATGATATATGGCACTTCAGTGCACGACTAAAATAACTTCTTTTAAATAAATATTTACCCCTGCTGGGAGTTTATATCCACCGAGCGTCATAGGCGTGTCTAACAATCTGGCGAGGAACGGTGCAGTGGGCAGCAGTCTGAAGGCTTCGTTAATAGCAGCTCGTACTGACGGCGCAGTGGACAAATCATCCGCACTTAGCTGCGAACATGAAGGCAGTTCCGAACGAATCGTGTGTTGCCAATCTGGCCTGCCGCTTAATAAATACAGCAGGAAGACTAGGCTGTTTGCTAACTGTGGACAGAAACATTTTATTAATACTAAAGTATTTAAAATGCGAATAAAAATTATACCGATAATATAAGTATTCTAATAAAAATATGACTTCGTGACTGTCTGGAGGACACAGGAAATATTGCCGTACGGCTGCCAAATTAAATCTGCATACAAATTAATTACCGTTTCTATGCCAGCAGTGATGAAGTCAATTACGGCGGCCTTCTTATCTCGCATGTCGAGAGCAGGATTTTCTAGTATTCTGAGAAAGATTTCCTGCATGCCGTCATCCTTCGCCGACCCATTTGTACGCGACTTGACCTCTTCCATCAGCTCGGATACTACCCTGCCCATATTGTATGGCAAATTAATTATTATTGCTCATTTTATAAATAGATAATGGTTTTACAAAAATTTCAATGATTCTATAACATTCTACAATGTAGAGTTTACTTTTTACAATAATTATTATCTAAAAAAAGTCAAGTAAGTATGAGAATTTAAAACGTTGACTGCGTTTATTGAAAAAGTATGTCGAGCGAGATGCTTTTTCATGCATATATCTCATTTGACACATCTGTTAACGTTAAAAATATTTAGTAGAGTGTCAGGCGACTAAGTAGATAAGACTCACGTGTGTATAGTTTCTTCGCTCCTGACGAATGATTTGTACAATGTTGTAGGCGCGAACTTCCACAGAGGCGCCCCGTAGTAGGAGTCTCTCTGGGCCCTAAAGTGTGTCTTCACTGCGGCGGCTAGTGCAGCAGCGCGGCCTGACATGCGACGTTCCAGAAAACCCAATCGCGATCCAAGCATCAAGCCGCATACAGCTGAAATAAATTCAAATAAATAACAATATTAGCCTTGTATTATATAGCCCCCACTTCTAGGCACGGGCTATTAATGACAGGAGTTAGGCCTTATTCCTCGACGCTGGCCTTACGCGGGTTGGTATACTTCACATACCTTTGAAATTCTTATGAGAATTCCCAGGTATATAGGACACCGTAACAATATTTTCCTTCAACATTAAAGCTAGCACCAATTGATAGTACACACGTAACTGCGAAGTCAGTGCGTGCCCTGAAGGCTGTAACCAAACCCATGACCTCTATCTCGGTAGCCCACTCCAGTCCCCATTAGGGCGTAGACTATCGCCGCTTATGAAATAACACGTAAAAATACAGTAGCATATCTAATAGTGATAGTGCAGTTGTGAAGTATGAGGTAAACTGTGTCACATTTTTTTTTACTAATACTAAAATTAGTTGTTAATCGATGATCGGAAGTGTAAGTGGGCCACTAACATCTTAGGCACAAAGTAAACTTCACCTGCACGTGATACACTCAGCTGATTAACGGACGAGGCAATGGCGAAACTTGGTTCCCGTTGAGGGTTGTGGGGATCAAACGACGGGTCACCCCACATAATACCAAATCCTCCGTCAAATCATGATGGAGGAAGGCGGACCCTGACATTAAGCTGGGATGACGCCCGCACCAGGCAACAAGAAAAAAAGAGTTGTTAATCCGTTTACTTTCGAGAAACATGCAGATACTCGTACTTTAAAAAGCTTTCTTAAGCTACTAGCGGTACTTGTAAAGATTCCGTTTTATAAATTAGATATGTATAACGGTGCACAATCGATACGCCGAACGATCGTCGTTATTCGGATCATTAAATTATTTCGACGTAGGTACTTAAGTGCATTCGGTAATGTTTTTGTAACATTAAACTCTACTTTCGTTCAGGGATGATCATAAACGAAACAAATGTATAATTCACTCGTGATAATGTCATTACAATATTCAAAAGATAACCTCTTAAGCTTATAAGTACAAGGACACATTCCCGACGAGACGCTCACATAGCCGCATCGCAACGCTTATCATCTCGTGCAAAAGACGCTAGATTATATAATATTTTTAGGGCGAGCACCGTTTTTTTTGAATGGACCAATTGTGTAAGCTCTTGTGGCTTTTACAGCTTTACTCGACGAGAAGGCTGGCGCTTATAGCGTTCTAGCCAGAAAAATTAATATTTGGCAGCGACTGAGCTATAGGGCGCTTTTTACAAGGAACCTCTCCTTGAGCCGTGGCTGGGAAGTGTAGAATAAAAAATCGATACGTCGTTGTGCTTTTAGCCAATAATAGTTTTTTTTATACCATATTTTAGGTTAACGTGCAAGTGGATCACCTGATGGTAAGTAATCTCCACCGCCCATAGACACCCACTTTCCCGAAAGAATCATCGATCTCGTAGAAGTGCGTACGTGCTTGAACTGTTATTGTGGTTTCATTTTGGGTGATAGAGTCACTTAGCAGACAGTTTTGTCTACAACATCAATAGGCCGGCTCGATAGGATACTACCACTATCACACAAAAAATCGACGCGAATTGGCAGATTTCTGTTGCATTTCGTATGCTGAGTGAGATTTCCAGAGGCTCAAGTTCCCAACGCATCTATTATTCTTCTAGTTCTGTAGGTGTTTTTGAACAGTGGACATAACAATTAGGTGACCCACCAAATTTAAAAAAAATAATTAAAAAATAATATCTATCAACAAATCCTCATGATTTTTACAAGCGTCTGTTATGTGATTAATTAATTAATGATTAGTGATTTAATAAGTTACATATAAACGTTGGAATGTCAGAATTTCACGACGACCATAACTTTCCTATCTTTTAAATTACTTTATCAATAAATAGTAACGTAAGTTCTCACTAAAGATACGAAATATTGTCCTGGAAATGTAATTGGCCAGCCTCATCTCGGATTTAAACCCATGCCATTCCAGCACCACTTGCGTACTCACTCAGTGACGAGCTTCTCAGATAGACAGACAGCTTGAAACCATAAATTTCAAATTAACGTTGTCCTAGAGAAAGTTATTGTAATTTCATTATGTCATATGTGAAAAGGAAGTTGCGCATGCAAACTTCTGATAAACATTGAATGCTAACGGCGACAATAATTTAATTAGAACTAGGAATATACTAATAGGACGTAAATGTAATCTAGCTTATCTTATTTCGATGAATCTAGCATAAAAAATAATTGACATATAAAAGTGATATTTAACTATGATCCAACTTACAAAATAAATTATTTGATTTGAGGACTAGGTAGGTATTATAGGTCCTCGTTGATTATTGGTTTAAGATAATGCCATTTGCAACTTTCTTGACGTTGAGACTAGATCGGAATGATATTTTGAACATTTAAAATTACGAGAATTGGCTTACAGGTTGTTTCGTCTCTCGAGCTAATAAAAATAAAATATGTACAATGGATCCTGTAGCATCAGCGTCAGTGGTACAGTGGGAGAGTATTGTACCTGTATTTTTATTTGCAAAATTACTGATTACAAAGGGATTTTTTTTTAATCTAAAAAGGTCCTCCAGTTCACGTTTCCAGCTTTCTTCAAAAATACTCACATAAAAATGTAACATCAAAATCTATAACATATTTTTCTTACGGTAGGCATGTGCAAAATGTAATAAACACCATACAAACACCGTCTAAGACCATTGTCGTGTATGGTTTCACAACGTGTGTCTAACGTTGCATTCCTTGCAAATTGCAAACGCATACGGGTACGTCGGCCTAACGCTATTTTCTACGATATCTGACCCACATTCCGCCCCTTATCGTGGACAACACGCCATTTTCTTGACAATATTATCATATCATGCTTCAACAGTTCTAATAAAGTTCTTTTTATACGTCCATCGAGCTATATTACCTAACTAATACACGTCTACAGATACCACCAGTAAAATTATATATTATAGCATACAAAACTTTTTAAGAAAAAGAAAACCGACTATGAAAAAACTAAAAGCTAAAAATAAAAATGAACAACTTTGAGTAGGTGCTACTCCAATAAAATAGTCGTAATTATAGGTAGAAAGCATGTAATCAATCTAATAGCTTTTTAATTTTATTTTGTTAAAAACCTTTTATTGTTGCTATATTTTTTTTGCTGGCAAATAATTAATACTGAAACTGGTAAAAATAGATTATGTGACAACTCGATAGCTTTAAATGTAAATGATTAACTAGTTTCAGATAAGCTCTCTGTTACCAATTACTTAGAGAACTTCTTCACTAACATACCTATAGAGACAACAAAATGTTTGCAGTCATCAGCGACTTTAGCAGAATCATTATTAATTGAAAATGTTAAACGAAATATGCCTAATTTTAACTTTGTCATGGTATCTCATAGTGAAATAATCAAAGCATTTAAGAAACTTAAAATAAAAGGTACTGAAGATTTATGGGGGCTATCTGTTAAAGCTATAGAAGCTATTATAGTAAATATTGCTCCCATATTGGCAGATATTTTTAATTCTTGTGTAAGTGACGGTATTTTTCCCGATTTAATGAAAATAAGAAAAATTGTGCCAATTTTTAAGAAGGGCAGTGTAAACAGCGCCTCAAATTATAGACCTATATCTATATTACCAGCTCTTAGTAAGGTTTTTGAAAAAAACATGCTGGACCAAATGCTGGCGCATTTTGATAGGAATAGGATATTACATAAGAATCAATTTGGGTTTACAAAAAATCGGTCTACTCAAGATGCTGGATCAGCTTTAATGACATCTGTGTTAGAGGCCTGGGAGGGATTGCAGGATGCTCTAGGGGTGTTCTGTGATCTCTCCAAGGCATTTGACTGTGTCGACCACCAAACCCTTATTGCTAAACTCAAATATTACGGAATTTGTGGCACATCACTTGATCTTGTAATATCCTACTTATCACGTCGGGAACAAAGGGTATATATTGACGGTGTCACTTCAGTAGGATCTTCAGTCAAAATAGGGGTTCCACAGGGTTCCATTCTGGGCCCTTTTCTATTCGTAGTTTATTTAAATGATCTCCCTTACATGGTAGAAAAAATGACAAACATAGTGTTGTTTGCTGACGACACGTCGTTATTATTTAAAGTAAACCGTAAGGATGAAGATCTGGTTACACCCAACAATATTCTTAATTTAATCTTAAATTGGTTCTCTGCAAATAACCTTTTGTTAAATGCAGGAAAGACAAAATGTATACGATTTGCAGTACCAAATGTTGCAAAAGTAAATTCACACATAGAATTAAACGGAGAAACGTTGGATCTAGTCTCCTCATCAGTTTTCTTAGGAATAGCTTTAGACAGTAACTTGCAATGGGATCCACAAATAGAAAGATTATCTGGTAAACTTAGTGCTGCAGCTTTTGCTGTCCGGAAAATTAGACGCTTGACTGATGTTTCAACGGCTAGGTTAGTATATTTCGCATACTTTCACAGTATTGTGTCCTACGGCATTCTATTGTGGGGATCCGCTGCTGATATAGACACTATATTTATACTACAAAAAAGAGCAGTTCGTGCTATTTATGACCTTGGTAGCCGCAATTCCTTACGATCTGTATTCAAGGAAAGTAATATACTAACTGTGCCGTCTGAATACATCTATCAAAATATTATGTATGTTCGTAAAAACCTTTGTAAATTTTGTAAAAATATTGACGTTCATAATATAAATACAAGAAACAAAAATAAACTCGTAGTACCCGATTTTAGAATAGTTAAGACTAAAAAGTCATTTATGGGTAACAGCGTTAAATTTTATAACAAGCTCCCAAATAGTGTGATCGATATGCCCGAAAAAATGTTCAAAGCACACATTAAACGTGTGCTTATGACTAGGGGCTATTATAATGTTAAGCAATATCTAGAGGATAGAGATGTTTGGCGTTCGGTTCCTCCTTGCATACTGTGACCTCCTGGGGCCCTGTAGCTTGTAGACAATGTAGGGAATAATTTAATTGAATAAATGTAAATAATATATAATATGTTCAAGTAAGTACGATATAAATAAATTGCACAATAATATTAAATACCTACACTAAAACAATATATTAAATAAATGTATTAATTAAATTTAAATACCAAATAAAAAAGACGACCGATCACGTAAAATAAAAATTGGCAATTTTAAATTGACAAGTCATTATTGTTGAGATTATAGAAATTAGACCAAAAACAAGCCCACTGAGTTTGTTTCGCCGGGTCTTCTCAGACAGGGTCGCGTTTGGATCCGGTGGCAGTTTTAAAACAACAATTTAGAGGTACACATGGTCCGTATCAATCACCTTAAAATAAAAATAGGACTTTTTATTTCCCTAATTTATTTTGGTATGATAAACCGGACAAAAAACAAGCCCACTGAGTTTGACTAGCTGGATCTTCTCAGGACTGGGTCGCGCCGCGTAAAATCCAGTGGTAAAGTAAGCCCACTGAGTTTGTTTCGCCGGGTCTTCTCAGGTTGGGTCGTTTTGGATCCGGTGGTAGTTTTAAACCATTGCCGTTTCGGTAATGCCTATGGTCCATATCGACCTTTAAAACAGAAAAAATAACAATAATAATAATACTTAACAATTCTGGACTAATATAAAAATATTGTAAACTTTATAGTTGCCCAGTGTATTTTGACGATGCTATGTATGTTATATATACAACGTGTTATAAAAAGGGGCGGGCAAATTTAAGCAATGTATAGTATAGCGTATAAGTATTTTATCTCCCATAGTACCTAATCCGATTGCATTGCTAGTACAATAATTATAGAATTTTCTTTTTTATCGAATGAGTAACATGTCGATATCGACATTCAACTTTGGACAACACTAAATAATAAACAATGATACTATAGACCTCCTTTCATTTAATTATTTTATAATTAAAAACAACAGTTATGTCAATATTTATTTGACGCAGTCAGTTCGACAATTTCCGATGTTATGAAGTATGATTACGAGTTCAAAAAATATGTTGTATTTGACTAAAAACAAGTATCATGTATTGGTATTTTGTGTTGGTGCAACTGATAATGGCTTATAAGAGGCTCGTCCACTGTATTAAGCCAAATTCGTAGATGGAAGACCCGACATTGAAAACTTTAAAATACTTCAGAGGATGGTACCTATATCGTCTTCAGCAAACAGTCTCTTGCAGGTGTTATTTTGTGTTTAAATTACATGTTACGTACGTATGTCCGTAGGATTACGTAAGTTTATTAAAAAGTGAGTGTAATTCATAATAATTAATAGTGGTGTCATCAATCTTATCGATCTTAATAAACGAGTGATTAAAATTAACGTGAAATTTTAGGATGTCTTGGTTTAAAATGATCCGGTACATAGGTACTTACTATAAGGAGTGTGTAATGACCCTAAAATATGACCACGCCTTTCTGTAACACGTTGTATATTAGCTGATATGATTTCTGTAATTACATAAGTTTCTTTATTTTGTACTGACTTGTCATAAGCGCTATTTTAATTGCCTACATGATGAATAAAACTATTTCATTTCATTTCATATTTCAACCACATTCGGTGCATAAATGACGAAGTTTGAATCGTTCATCCTCAATAAAACACCTTAGGTGTAAAATTTCTTTTTCAAATTAATATGGGGCCAACTTTAAGCTCTTTCGAATGAAAAATCCAAATCGATCCACCTTTGGCAGTGTGCGTGGTTAATGGTTATACATACAAAAAACGCGTCGAACTGAAAATCTCCACCGTTTTTTTCGTCGGTTAAAAATCACGTACGTTTTATTCCGTTAAACAGTAAGTAAGATCTTTTATATATAACACACCGCTCATGTCTGTATTCTCTAGAGGATAGGCAGAAGTGCACCCACGGTTCGCCGAGGTTATTTCCGTCCCAAGATGTGATAGGGGGCGAGCCTATCGTCATACCGGCGCGAATTTCAATCCCAGGCAAATTGTATTGTGTAATTTACGAATCAAATAACTCTAACACTAATTGTGGTTCTCTGACCTGGAATTCCCAGGACCTTATAATGTCTCTGTCTAAGTACGCTGTCACTAGACCAATTAGGCGATTTATCAAAACAAAATTATGACAGTGTTGTAATTTTGGTAAGATGCTCCATGATCGAGGTCGATGACTATCTAAGCTTTTATACCACGTTTATAATTTGGAAATTATACTTATCAGTGATAGGCTATCACTGACATTACATAAAATTATCATAATTCGTAAAGCAAACTTTTAAGCTACGCAATTCAACATATGTATGCGACATAACTATGTAAATAAGTTATTTTATGCCTCCATTATTAAAATGATATGTAAAGTATTAATACAAGTTTCTTATATTTTTAAACCGGTTTTGTTTGTTGTTAAAAAGGTTTTTAACCCATCCAAACATTTGAGTTTGTTTTTATTAGTCTGAATGGTGAAATGAGCCAGTCCCTCGCCTGATGGTAAACGCCACGCCTGCCCATCAACAGAAACAACACCCCATAGAACTTTGAATGACAAAGCAATGCATGTCACTGTACTACGCTCGTCACCCCTCGACATAAGATGTTAAATCTCATTATACAAAAAGCAGTACACAGAAAACGCCAATGACAATACGTTACATACAAAAAATAGTGTCGTAACATCGTGTAGGTAAATGAAAACAAACAATCCTTATCCGGACTGGTGCTTACCAACGCGCTACAAAAATGATGTTCTCACAACATTTTTATCTACAGACATCTACTTCATCTGCCTCACATTGTACGATAAGTATGTTTGACAAAAATAACGCTCACTTTTTGCGTAGTAAAAAAGACTGGTGTTTTTTTCGTGTAACTGGCATGGCAATCGACAGACCGTGTTGTGTGAATTGAGATTATATTTTGGCATATTTTATTCCATCGCAGCATTTTTGACATTGATTCTTTATAATAGTTTTACCCTCGACTTTAATATCGACAGCCTCCATGGCGCAGTGGTCGAGTAGCCGGCTGTGAAGTGAGAGGCCGCGGGTTCGATTCACGCACCGAGCCAAATGTTTGTATTTACAATTATTCTTTCGGGCCTGGGTGTTTTCTCCCCAGAGGGATTGTCGTCAACCAGACGGCCAGTCGTAAAAACTATAAGCCAAAGTTTTCTGTAACATGTGATAAACATATTGCGCCAACCCCACTGTATGTGGGATAAGGGCAGGCATAAGAAGAATAGAGAAAACTATGTTCCTTAAGTTGTACGTAGGCGAATAAAATAGTCTGGATAACAAACGAGCAGGTCGCTCGCCTGGCGGTTAAGCACCACGCTTGCCCGTAAACAGTAGCAACACCACACAAAACTTTGAATTACAAAGTACTGCATGACACTGTACTGCGCTCGGTAAAGAGGCTGTACACACAATAACCTTCCATAGAATTTTGTTATAACCAGTATGATAATTTTCTTATCCGGAACTTTGATTTATTATGAAAATTAAGCAGTTGTTAAAAGAAATACTTACATTCTAAGCCCATTCTGTTCGTCAACTGATCGAATCCATTTACAGTGCCGTTAGCTTGTCGACTAGATTGCAATAAATCCAAGAAATCTTCGCAGATGTTGTTCAGTTCTGGTAGGAAGCCTTGCATTGTGTTGGGACTAGTGAGTTCTACTGTAAGATGACGACGTAAGTGGAGCCATTTGTCTCCTTGTCTGAAAAACATAAAAAACAAAAAAATACACATCCAACAGTCACACACACCGTCCTAACCCCACATTAAGATACGAGTCTTACGAGTCTTGTACTATGACAGACTTTTATCCACATAACAGGCAGATCCGAAAAAAATTATACGGATCAAACATTTGTCTCGATACTGCAATCGATCCCGCGCCGCGGCCTTACATTTCATAGCCATTTCGCCCGTTGCGCCACGGAAACTGTCAAAGCAATAATGTTATACATATATAAAAATATTATGATATTAGCCGTGTATTCTACACGTCCCACTGCTAGGCACGGGTCTCCTCTACTGAATGAGAGGGGATAGGCCTTAGTCCACCACGCTGGCCTAATGCGGGTCGGCAGACGTATAACAACGATATCATTATAATGTCTCTGAAGCATGAATAAACTCATTTTACGCCAATATACATATACCTACGCCTGTTTAACTTGTATGCTAAGCTTGTATGTATGATAGAAAGTGTTGCGATTAGAGTTTAGCTAATAAGTTCTAGCAATATTAACGGTACTGAAGCCAATAGTAAACGCTAAGTAAGGAACTGCAATACATAAATAAACTGTGCTGGCGACCGAGCCATGAGCGGTATTTGTCAGTATCATAAAACCAGGTGTTAAGAGAGACTCAGAAATAAGTACAATATTGGTAGATTTATCAGCATATGCAAAGGTAAGATCAAGTCTCGGAGCTCTTGTAGAGCAGATATATATCACGAGAAAAAAATGCATCTAAAGCACGCAACCTCAGCTGCGAGTTCGTTTATCGTTGGCTTAAAAAAGTCGAAAGAATTGATTAGATAGGTACTATTGATGCAATGCTGTGGTCTAATTAGAAGAGCTCTCAAAAGACGTAATTTAGCCAAATAACAAGTTAGCTATATGTATATATGCGTACCTAGTTCATATCGTAATTAATCGTCGAAACAGCGACTTTAATACATATAATTTTTTCAATAGTTTTGATAAAATGAGTAGACATACCGACGCGGCGCGACGTACACAAACTAAGTGTAGTCGTGCACTTAATGTTTAAACCTGTTAAGTTCCAAATGACACGTATCAGTGATTACAACAGAGTAGACAGGAAATAGCAAGTTTGTAATGCCATAAAAACTATTGGCAGTGTTCGGTGCGCAGTAATGTCTGAAATCTACGTGACCGGCAAATATAAAAGCTTGTCAAAAACATCATGGCCTTTGAGTGGCCACAAGAAATACCTACTTAATTTTCGTTTAGTCTCGAGGTCATGCCGCCCGTTGTTATGAATGAATAAAGATATGTTAGATAACAAAACACTTAAAGTAAATTGTGCAACATCATATTGCGTCACGCAATATTTTTCATGAATGCGTAGAATTGGATTATCTGCGTTAAAATCATATATCTCAAAATAATTTTCACTAGGTCCCTCGTATACCAAAGGCCGTCTGGGTAGGTATCACCGCTTTGTCTCTTTCTGCCGCCAAGCAGCATTGTGTAAGTACGGTTGTGTTCCGGTTTGAAGGACATTGAAGCCAGTTATATTACTGGGCATTATGAGAATTTACGTCTTATAACTCATTGAATATTGAACATAATACTTTAAGCATAGTTCTTGTAAACAACGTCACTACGAAACAAACAGACAAAAATAATTATTTTCAGTTAGGTATTCTTGATACTGATTTTTTATATTCCTAGTTGCGTTGCTTAGACGGAGATAAAAACTACAGTTTTGAACTAGACACAATAGCATAGACAACCGTTCGAGGTGGAATTTTAAATGTGTTGCTGAATAACAATGGAGAGGATAAACTGGATTAAAACGAAAGAAAATAAAGCAGTATTATACAAATGGAGAATGAAGAAAACAGCAGTATTCGAAGAAGAAAGTTCTTTGGATATTTCAAGGCTACTAGTTAGTTAGTTAGTTAGTTAGCTACTAGTTCAAGGCAATTTTAGAAATCAAAATGTAAATAAATCAATATATCTATCAGTCACATACATAGTCCTGACCCCACACTAAGATACGAGTCTTGTGTCGTGGTTATCAGGAACTAAAAGTGGAAATCCATTGTCTCTGCCTACCCCTATAGGAAACAGGCGTAAGTCTACGTATCACACCACTCAAACCATAAACAAATATTTGTGAATCACACAATTTTTTTGTTGGTGCAAGAATCAAAACCGAGACATAAGTTGTTAAGTCCCATAATGCCCAGTAATTTCACTGACTGCAATGTTCTTGAAATCAGAACACAACAGTGCTTACACACTGTTGCTTGACGGCAGATCTGGGTCGTAACTGTTTTATTTTGACTCCTATGTTCATTGTATAAATTGTGATGCGGAAATTGGTCTAGTGCTCGCTGTAATAGCAGTAAAAAAAAAACTCAACTCACAACACATTAGTCATAATTTTTCGAATGTAGTTGTAATATAACATTTTTATAGATACATAAACCGAAACAAATTCTAAACAAGAACTATCGTTTTTATGACCAGCCAAAAATAGACGCGATCCTTTTATTACCCTGTCGAACCACTACTTCAGAATACAGGAATCAATACTCACTCGTTAACAAGTCCAGTGGAAGCATATCGATCTGGTCTGCTTCGCCGGTACACCTGTACGATCTCCGTAGGGGGTCGATAGGGTCTCTTCGCTGGTGCCTTTAGGACCGCATCGAGAGCTTCTCGGTCCGCTATAGATACAATGATGGCTCCTCCTGGCGTGGTCTCCGCGAACACCGGCCCGTATCGCCTGAACATATCTGCATGCAAACATCTCATTGTGACTATAGACTAGGTTGGTTAGACGTATGTGTGTAGGGGCACGGGGAAGCATGGCCTCATTATTCGTTATGTGCACATTAACGTAATAACTTCGCTGGAGGAAACAAGCACATTCAATATTTTTTTAATTTATTAATAATAATGAAATAAGATAGAAAATGACACCCATATTATTATACCCATGACTGCCTTTGTGGCGCAGTTGTAATGCGTATGCTTTACGATTATGCTAACGCTGAGGTCTCGGGTTCGATCCCCGGGTCGGGTAAAGTGGTATTGAGTTTTTCTATTACGAAATGCTCAGTATCATCCCGGAGTCTGGAATTTGTGCCCGGTATGGCAATAGGTTCGCCCCCTATCACATCGTGGGACGAAGATACGCTCGGCGAAATGTGGATGTACTAGTTACACCTCTGCCTACCCCTTCGGGAAATACAGGCTTGAGTGCGTATGCGTATGTATTATTATGGTGGCCAATATTAATTATAAATTAACTAAGTTTCACTGCCTCGGTGGCGCAGTTGTAATGCGTACGCGTTACGACTGAGGCTGACGCTGAGGTATCGGGTTCAATCCCCGGGTCGGGTTAAAGTGAACGGATTTGGATGAAATTTGACACACAGGTTCATTATGACCTGGATTAGGTAGGACATAGGCTACTTTTTATCCCGGAAAAGGTCAATCACGCGGGCGGAATTGCGAGCAAAAGCTAGTGTTTAATAGTTTGATATCTATCATTAGATTGCATTATAATTAACTTAAAGTTCAATATTTTGCACTATAATTGTATTGCAATTGAACTGTAGTTCAAGATTTTACGGTACTCTAGATAAGGTCTAAGTTTAGTAGAATTTGATATCTGGCATAAATTAATAATGTAACTTATAATAAATAAGTCATATGTGTTCTACATTTGGCTAGGTCATGGATAATACCAGTGTACATAGAATAACCTCGTACTCATAATCGTTACTATGAGGTCTCATAAGGCGCACGAAGTCCGAACGCATAGTGGCGATTTCTGTATATGTGATTGGTCCGTTTTTAGGCACTAAACAAAAAGGGACCAATTATTATATATACAGAAATCGCTCACTGAAGTGTTTTTTATAGCATAACTATGGCTTACAAACTAGCAAATGGGTCACCAGATGGTAAGTGATCTCCACCAATCCATAAACACCCATATTACGACAAGAATCATGAACACGTTGCAGAGTATAATATAATACTAGCCCTGTATCATATACGTCCCACTGCTGGGCACGGACCTCCTCTACTGAATGAGAGGGGTTAGGCCTTAGTCCACCACGCTGGCCTAATGCGGGTTGGCAGACTTCACATACCTTCGAAATTCTTCTGAAGAACTTCTCAGGTATGCAGGTTTCCTCACGATGTTTCCTTCACCGTTAAAGCAAGTGATAATTAACAATTAATACACACTTAACTTAGAAAGGTCAGAGGTGTATGCACTTGGGGCTGGTTTCGAACCTGCGACTTTCGTCTCGACAGTCCATACCACTCCTCGCTGAGCTATCACTGCTTTAAAAGGAAGGAATAATTAAGGTATTGGAAAAGGGAGTGGGAGGGAATTTGGGCCCCCGGAAAACAGACACGTTTTTAAATATAGGCGGAAATCTTGACAAACTTATTCGATAAAATTATTTTTACAATCTTGTGCAGGAAAAGTAAACGTATTATCATTTTGAATTTCGACCTTGAAACTTTAAATGTTCCTTTGTCCTTGTTCCAAACCAGCTTCGGATCACAATGGATCAAATTCTGTTAAATTCCTTTAGGGTTTATTTAAGGTTAGCCCCCGGCTGCCTAGTGCCTTTCATTTACTTTATTTTTGGCGGGGCCCCTTCAACCTGGAGAGTCATTAGGACGAATGCTTACACGATATGATTATGCATATATATAATATACTGCGGTATGTTTTTTTTTATCATGTCACGGTAAAGTGACTACACTGGACCTGATGTTAAGTACAGTGCAGTCTAAATATAATGTCGACCGTCAAGAACATTGCGTCCCTCGAAAGTCGGCAGAATTATGCCGGCCTAAAGTTATTGGAGATACACTGGCTGACCCTGGAACTCGAATCGTCTGAACAAGCCACTATGTTGGGTTTTTTACATGTGTTTTTTTTAACATAAGCCATTAAACACAAGTCGGGTACCTCATGGTAAGTGATCTTCATCGTCCATGAACATTCACAATATCTGAAGAAACATAGTCGCGTTGCCGACTTTAAGGGAAAGGTTTGATTAAGGGATTGGGAAGGCAAAGGGGATTTTAGCCCACAGATATCTCACTCACTGCCTCGGAGGCGCAGTTGTAATGCGTACGCGTTACGACTGAGGCTGACGCTGAGGTCTCTGGTTCGATTCCCGGGTCGGGTAAAAGTAATATTGGGTTTTTCTATTACGAAAAATCTCAGTATCAGCCCGGAGTCTGGAATTTGTGCCCGGTATGGCGATAGGCTCGCCCCATATCACATCCTGGGACGGAGATACGCTTGGCGAAATTACACCAGGAAGGGGTAGGCACCTCTGCCTACCCCTTCGGGGATTACATGTACATTTGTATGGATATCTCACTCACCATACGAAACATCAACAAGCTCCTACTTCACGTCAGTTTTCTGTAACAAATGGTAACAACCCAGTCGAGTCGGCCCATTATAACAGAATATGTTTTTAGGGCGCGCGGAGATTTTAACAATATAGAAAGAATTAAAATGGTGTGAAGTGTGAGTAGAGTGGTAGAGCCACGCTGTAGACAGTTATCTCTACTGCATAAATGGGCCGGTTCGTCCAGGTCGTTACAACTGTTTCACAGAATACCGACGCAAAGTAGCAGCTTGCTGCTACGTTTTGTACGGTGAGTGAGATATCCAGAAGCCCAAATCCCCTCCCATTCCCAATCCCTTAATTATACCTTTCCTGTAAGGTCGGCAACGCGCCCATGACTCTTGGTATTGTGGGCGTACATGGACGGTAGAGATCACTTACCATCAGGTGACCCACTTGTTCGATTGCCGGCCTATACAATAAATAAAAAAAATATGTATGGTAAGGATCTTTCTATCCAATAATATTAAAAGTATAGTATCACATTTACCTTCATAAGCTTCATGTAGTTTATTCATCTTATATCTACTCCAAAAAAGCCAGCGCGTGCCGAGGAACGGCAAAGGCTGTGGTCCTGGCAGCCGCGAGGGATTCTTAGTTTCCACTGCCCGAGTCATCACAGCTGTGACTGCTACCACCACTAGGGCGGCCAGTAATACCAACGTGGGCACACATGACCAGTCCAGAAGCGGCGGTGGAGTGCTCTGTTAACAAAAATAAAACATATTATATATTGTATTCTTTAGAGTTATATAAACTATAGAGTTATATGTAGCCTAAAACTACCTATGAATCGCTATGAATAATATTAGATTCAACCGTCAACTATTCATAATGTTGAATAACATTTAATTTGCATTTCGAACATATTCATCATCGGGGTATTCACAAGTATGCAGAATTCCTCACGATGTTTACCTTCACCATTAGAGTGAGTGATACTTAACAATGGATATTTGAAAAGTCAGAGGTGAGTGCCTTGTGGGTTAAAATCGAACCTGCGACCACTATCTCGGCAGTCCGTTCCACTCTCCGGTAGGCTATCTCTTATCACCGCTTAGTTAGTATGTATTTATTAGTTCCACGTTTTCATCGACTCGCTTTCTTGTCTCTTTGATTTTATTGTATAGAGTTATAAAATACTGTCTCCAACAAATTGAAGTAGAGAGGGATTCCTGTTTAAAAATACCTAATATAGATATAACATAATACAAGTTCACGGCTTTATCCCGAAGAGGTAGGCAGATGTGCAACTGATGCACCCAGCTCTAAACAAGCCTTCTTTGTTCTGTTAAACCACATGTAATGCAAGTTTTGTTACCGAGGCAATATAAGCCTTTGACTATTACTGTCATGATGCTATATAGTGCAGACATTTGAACTAAAACCCGTACAGCGACAAATAGTTGTGTGTACCGGTTTTGTCTCTTAGCACATATCAGTTTCAAGCTTTTCTGCCGTTATGATTCAAGTACATGAACATATTTACCTATGATAAATTAATGGGGAACTAAATCGACAAAGAATGATGATTGATGATTGTTACATTGTCTTACTTATTGCATGATCATAAAAAAAGTTATAGTAATGTATGTAGAAATGGGCGACAAATCAAAAACTAGCAGCAGTTTAGATATATTGGTGGATAGAAAAATGTTTATGGTATTAACATCACGACAATAAGGTCAATTACAAGAAATAAATTATTGCAATAGGTGATAGTGGGCCGCTTTAGATATTGCAGTGTAAACGGATCACCAACAATTTAGGCACAACACCAAAACTGCTGCTGCGTTTCGTAGGGTGAGTGCGATATCCGGGGCCCAAACCCCCTCCCCTTCCCAATCCCTTAATTATCCCTTTCCTTTAAGGTCGGCAACGCACCCATAATTCTTCTGGTATTGGAGGCGTACATGGGCGGTGGAGATCACTTACCATCAGGGTTACTTATCGTTTGCCGGCCTATACCTACTATTAAAAAAAACATAATACCAAATCAACCTTCAAATCATGATGGAGGAAGGCGGACCCTGACATTAAGTCGGGATGACGCCCGTGCCAGGCAAAAAGAAAGAAGAAGTGATGTCTCTGCTAAATGAGGACCTATTTTGATGATTATTTTTATATATATTATTAATATTTTATTGTACACTAGTACCTAATATAGCTTTAAGACTAAACATTTCAATATAAAAGTACAATTTGTGCGGCCCTATCGCTCAAAGCATAGATCGAAATATACGAAGACCAGAGAGAAATGGCAAACCTAAAACGCAACCTCGATTCGGGTATTGAAGTTTTTAATTTTAATTATGGATGTACTTAATCCATAAATGTCTAGTCATGGCAATCAACAGTTTTAGCAATGTTTCCCATCATCATTTTAATATTCGATTTTTTATTTTATGGTTTTATATTGGTTTATTACCTCAATTTCAATGTGAATCGTGAGCCGTATCTAATAAATCGTGAAATTTTAGACAACCTGTCGAATATGAAAACCTGAATACGATACCTAAGTTTTTATCGCGTTGAATTCAAGGATTTTTTATTACAAGTAATTTCTGAGAATATTACTAAGGTGCACAGGGTCCTTAATTGATAGTTGTGATCTCTTTGATTGTGATATGACATGGCAAATTGGTCTATAGTTTCAACTATATGTCAGAACCGATGGTCAGAACAGATCGCTTCGTGTCATTAGGTCGTACATACATTACATTTGACTACTGTCCACACTGAGTCTGTTATAGCGGGTTCATACGGACTGACTTTAGTTAATCAATTGGTAAATCGTATGCGATCTGAACAGTTTCAATTGAATCTATCAACATAAACCATACTACCACCATACTAGCATTTGTTGATTCAAGTCACTTGATTAATAAGTCGTAAGGTGTGAATCTGTTATTACGCACATCTGACGTCACGGAGTGTCGGTGCATCGAAATCTCTCAAATGTAGACACACTTTTATGTAGGTACTTAAAGCTTATTTCGTGGCTTCCTTTGCGAGGACCACACCCTGGTGCTATTATCAAATATCATACTAACATGTTATTATAATATTTTAAGTAGCCGAATTCCTATTTCAGATGTAGTATGCTATTAATATTTTTAAAACGTGAATCACAAAAATATATTATTAAAAAGAATCAAATAAATGATAATATAATATCGTTAACCATATATGGTGAAAAATAACTCAATAGCTGCAACGAAGGCGGACCCGTATAATGGGACCCGTAATCCGAAGTTCGGACACGTACATACATAGAGTAGATAGATAGATAGAATATTCTTTATTGCAGACCAAATAAAGTAGGTAGATTATAAACAAGGATCATACAGTAAGGGTGATACAATGGGCGGTCTTATCGCAAACGGCGATTTCTTCCAGACAACCTTAGTAGATAAAGCCATTATACAATAATAATACTTTTACTACGAATTACTATAACTAAGATGAATGCGTAACTAAAAGCGATGGTAAAAGCGAATATAAAAACTGATTGACTTTCTGTTAATATGTTTTTCTTAGAATTTATAATAATACTAGCTGTCCCGCGCGGTTTCACCCGCAACTACAGCAGCGCCACCTACCGAGTCCAATTGTGAATCTAAACCATCCAGGGCGCCATCCAAACGCATACAAAAAAAATCATTCAAATCGGTCCAGCCGTTTAGGAGGAGTTCAGTCACATATACACGTACAGTAGAATTATATATATAAAGATATTTATAGATTAAAGTGATAATAAAGTAACGAGCACTTAAAAATTCAAAAATAATAATTTCGAATATGTGTGACGTCTGTCAACCCGCAATAGACGAACTCAAACCATTTTTTTAATTTGCGAATTGGAAATCTCCTTGGACCTTAATTGTTCACGGCGAAAGCACTCTTATACTGTCATTAGACCAATTTTGGAGAAGCTAGGCGAATAAATATTCAGACACAGACGTTATACATTGGATTCAGTCTTTAAACTCATTTTAACAATTAACTACTCCAATTACTCTCTTGCTTCATTAATTGTTAAGATAAACATAATGCAAATAAAAGTTAAAACAAGTACCTAATAGTACTGATAAAACATTAACGACAAATATAAATATTTACTGCGTATATTTATTTCTAGCATTGACATTGAACTTAGCAGCCGTTGTAATAATATTTATTCACAACTTTAGCACACGATTTGGAGACGTTATCGATAGAATGAATGACTTGAGAATGAATAACGGGAAGGTTGAAGTACATACGGGTATCTACTATCTACTCAGTGAACAGTTACAAACGATTTGTTGAGATGTGGCTTATGAGACTACTTCTACATCAATAACCAGCGTTGTTCTTTCAGTTCGTCGCAAAGCCATAAAGATGAAAAAGTTCATAACCTGAATCGTTATGCGTTTGCTGATTTACGTTAAGGAGTTTTCCACTTTCCTGAGTGTATCCTGACAAAGTATGGCACAGATAACCATTATTTCATATGGGACCACCACGAAAAAAGTGTCCTTCAAAGAATAAAGAATCACTCAAATCGGTGCATATATACTGTTGGCGTTATAGTTACACAAAATTATAGTAAGTATACAAAATTGAGGAATTGAGAACCGCTACCTTTTTATAAGTTGGTTAATTAATAACAAAGCAGTGAAAAATTACTAAATAAACAGAAGTGCTATTTGATTTGCAAAATAACAATAAAACTAGAATATATTTAGGCAACAATACAATTATAGTAGTTTTTATACATATTCAATTAGTCTAATTTTCAGTACAATTTTACCTTCATTTTTCATGCAGACATGATCAATAATTCAGTAATCTACACAGCCCTGTTTTAAAATTGGGAAGTTATAATAAAACATTAAATTATTAATCATAATCGCAATGGATAAAACTTAATATTCTAGATCCCTAGTCTGTCTCGCTAGCCTAGCCATCACCGCTTTGTCTATTTGTGCTGTCAAGCAACAGTGTAAGCACTGTTGTGTTCCGGTTTGAATTTACTGTTTACTAATGTCTCGGAGTGACGAGCTCAGTGCAGTGTCATTCAGTACTTTGTAATTCAAATTAGCTGAGCGAACATGCGAAACGCGTTATGACGCGAGCGACCTGCTCGTCCCGTTATTCAAGCCAATAAAAATATCACTTCACAATTTAATTTGTTAATCCACAATCCGATACACCTATTATGTTCCTATACATAACCGTAGGTTTCCTAAAACTATTAAAAGCTTCAAAGTGATCCATTAATTTTAAACGAACGGGTTAGGCCTTAGTCCACCACGCTGGCCTAATGTGAGTTGGCAGACTTCACACACCTTCTAAATTCCTATGGATAATTCTCAGGTATGTAAGTTTCCTCACGATGTTTCCTTCACTGTTATAGCAAACGATAATTAACAATGAAATACACACGTACTTAAAAGTCAGAGGTGCATGGTTTCTAACCAGCAACTTTCATCTCGGCAGTCCGTTCCAATCCCCTGAGCTATCGGTGCTTTGCTGTTACCATAGTGATATTTTAAAGATATCGTTCGAACAACAGGATACAATACCTCCATAATTTTACATTAATTAGTCCCAACATTTAAATTTAGCGAGGTGTTTTGTTGTGAACTTGGGTAGCCAAATAAATCAATCGCGTTTTGGTCAATTAATTTCGAATACGATACCGCGAATGCGTTAGTGATTTGTTTGAAATTACTTGTTTACCAAATAATACAATGAAGGGCCGATTCAAATCAATATGTTACCTGCTAAATAACTTATTTAGCAGGTATGATACTAAGCATTTCATGATAGAAAAACCCAATATCACTTTGGAGATCGAACCCGAGACCTCAGCACAGCAGTCGTACCGCGTACGCATTACAACTGCCTATATGCAACAAATTCCAATAACAGATAATACTATAATATTAGAGCAGATCGCTTCGTGATTTTGATACATTACACATGCATTGATTGCATTGTAACATTTGACAACCGTCCGCACTTGTGAGTTGTAACAGTCGCGCATGTCTCGATCGGTGCAGCGAAATATCACAAGTGGAGATGCACTTGTACGTTTACTTGGACATCGTAAAACAAGTAATTTGCTTTACTTCAATAACAGAATGTGTGATCACACAGACATTTGGTAGCTATTATCGGGATTTATTTAAAGCCCATTATCTTAATTTAAATAATAACTTATATGGCGTGGAGCAGTATCGATGTTTATTAAATACTTCGGTGTATGGAGATTATGCAGCATCATATGTATTCCAGTATTATCTCTACTACTTATATCTGGTCTTTATTCACTGACTGTGGCGTAGCGGGCGGGTAGCCGGCTGTATAACGAGAGGCCGCGGGTTAAATTGCCAAGACAATTTTTTTTTATGGCATAGGTCGGCAAACGAGCAAGTGGGTCATGGTAAGTGATCTTCACCGCCCAACCTTGAAGGAAAGGGATAATTAAGGGATTGGGAAGGGGCCTTTGACCCTCCAGATATCTCTACTTTACGTCGGTTTTCTGTGAAACACTGATAAAGAACCGGATGAGCCGGCCCATTCATGCTGTAAAAAAAACTGTCCACAGCGTGGCTCTACCACTCAAAATGATCCACAAAGTTTTGTTTCGGGTCTGGGTGTTGTGGGACCGTAAGTCCTTCGTAGCTCCTAATACCCACGGTACAGTTCAACTTAGTATGGGGTTAGGAATACGAGTATATGTGTGACTGTTGGATAAATTTATTTATTTATCTATACATAAGATAAAACAAGAGTCTGCTGTATGTCTGTTTATTTGTTCGCGAATCACGTAAAAGCTGCTAAACGGATTGCGATGTAGGTTTCTCTGTTATGTTAAACCAAACTCCAATAAACTTAAGCATAGCTTATAAAAAATAATTTTACTACCAGCTACTGAAAAACTCACACTACAACTTCAGTTTCCGTTTTCTATCAGTACGGTTTTACTATTACATCTTTAGGCCGACTAAATCTGTTTAAGAAACGTCAAATCGTATGGAAATTTGACATAATTAAATAAGTTTAATGGTAAATCTCGATTTAAGATCGTCATGCAAGTAGGCCTCAATAAATTACAGTGGTTATACCTAACTAAAAAGAAGAACTTCTAATTGATAAAAAATATTACGATCTTGTCTAGGGTATATTCCCACAGAACAGAACAGGCCTTCCACGCAAACACTGTCGCAGGCAAAAACTAGTAATTAGTAAGTACATCGATTACCACAGAACCTAAACATGGAGAACATCATTGAACATTATATGCATATCATTTTGATTTACTGCAAAATATTATGAACTTACTCGCAACTCTGCCGGCGTAGGTATTTTTTTTTAATAGCAGAGACCGCCAAATGAGCAAATGGGTCACCTTATAGTAAGTGATCGCCACCGCCCATGAACGTCCACAATAGCTAAGGCATCATGGATGCGTTGCCGTCCTTACAGGAAAGGGATAATTAAGAGATTGGAAAGAGGAGGGGGAATTTGGCCTTTGGATGTCTCATTCACCGTACGAAACGCAACAGGAAGTTGATACTTCACGTCGGTTTTCTGTGAGACAGAGTTAACAAGCCGGTCGAACCGGCCCAGTCATGTTGTAGACAATATTGTTTAAAGTGTGGCTCTACCATTTTAAAATAACATAGGATGTTAAGTATGCTTAGTAACTTCACTGGGTCCAATGTTCTAACCGAAAACCAAACATGTTTATACATTGCTGCTTGACGGCAGAAATGGACTAAGCGTTGGTACGAATCCAGTCGGCCTCTTGGTAAGATAGAATCTTTAAACATTGTAAAATTTTTAATAATTTTTGCTTAAGACATAAAATTTTAATTTGATCTCTTGTTTTTGTATTTAACGGCATTATAGTGGTATCACACATAAAATGAAATATGAAGAAATATGGCATAATAATGCTATTTATATGTATAAAGTTTATATATATTAGACATTAAATTAAATTAAACATAAAAATATTTAAAATAAAACAAAGTTTTAAAGATAAAACACATTAATGATAAACTAAACACTTGATATAACAAGAGAACATCATGAAACCACTTAAGTATAGGTTAGAAACCAATCATACCGAGCCGCAGTGATAGGCTCGCAACCAGCGATGATTGGCGATGTAATCGATTACTGCATAGATATCCAATAAGTATACATGTGCAAAGAGTATAGGTCAATCAACGAGTTATTTCAGTGATATTGAAAGATCTACACTGTGAATGATCGAATGAATACTAGCGACTCTTTTAATTATAAGCTTATACGACCATTCTTCTAACCCTTGCAAACTATGCCGCCAAATTTGTTGTCTATACACGCAAAGAGACATAATATGATCATTATTAATAATAACTAATCGCATAATCTTATTAAACACAAGCATTATTTCTAGAATATTATTGTTTACTAAATTAATGCCGTCGTTTGTAATTTGAAATTTGTTTATACATTTTAGCCTTTAATTTTAATTGATGTTTGGTTTGGAGGTCGTCGACCCTAGTTGCGTGAGCAGAGTCATATGAGGCGTGTGCGCAGCTCGGTGCTGCTGCGCCGCGCGGCGTGCTGCCTCAAGGCTCAAATGTTGCGCTCTTGACATTGGCTTTGCGTAACCGTCTCGTTACGTAATGTGGCACAGCGCGCACGCACGTCAACGGCCGACTGTCTCACTTCATAACTGCACTCGGTGACAGCTTAATATGTGAAGAAATTATCTCACCAAGTATTGGCATCTGACGAGCTGCTTGAGCGAGTTTTTATTGCCATTTTAACGGTGCCTCGCATTTCACAAGCACGCGTAACGCAAATAGGAATTTAACGGTGGTTGGGTTTCAGGTTGACTTGTCATAAAAATCTTCACGATATTACCCCTTCACGATCTTATCTTCAAATTAACGGAACCGGCTTTGTACTCTATCGAATACAAAAATAATAATCAAAATTCATTAAAAATTGCGGAAGATACGGGACAAAATATACAAAACATTGACGACTTAATTCTACGTTTCTACACAAAGCTGCATATAGAACAATAATCTAATGTATTTATTATATACTAAAACTATGGACTAAACCTTCCTTAAACTATGTAGATTATGTTACCTACTTAATGAATCATCGCAATTAATTCTTTAGTTTTTGTTAAAATCGCGACATATTTACATATACACAAAGACTTTTTAAGTCGGTTGTAAACGACCTTTATTATCTATAGTTTATCATGTGAATAACAAAAAATAAAACCGACTCAAAAAAACTAAAATAAATTTAAACTATTTTCAGTCTATGCTATTGCAGTTTAATTGGTCAATGATTAATATTGATACCACCAACTCAAAATATTTTAATGTTATTCTTACATATATTTTTTTAGTCTGTTTAATTTTAATATTTTTAGTAAAAGAATCATCAAAAGCGGTACATAAATGTCGAAGACTTAGTCCTTCATGCTCGATTTCATTCCCTTAAGTACAAGGACATTGTTTTTAATATAAATGGGACCACTGTACTGCCGAGGTAAATCATATCGAATACAAAAATAATCATCCAAATGGTTTCAAAATCCATCTGTCTGCAACATTTTCATGGCTAACGAACTGAAACCGAGATTTTCTATAGTTTATTCCGGCGAACAAGCAAGTGTGTCAGGATAGCTTCGAACATAAGGTACATTTTATACCGAAAACAAATAAAGAAATGAACAACCATTTTGACGTATAAAATATTGATGTACTTTATTGGGATGTTAATGAATTTTTTGAGTTTTTGTACTTTGATAATAACAACTTTAGATTTCCCGATATCCCAAATCGCCCTCTTCTTCCCAATTCCTTAATTATACCTTTCCTTTAAGGTCGGCAACTCGCCCTTGATACTTATTTTTTTGTGCTTTTATTAGCTTCAATGACGAAACGAGCAGGTCGCTCGCGTGATGGTAGGTGCCCCGTCTGCCCATAAACAGAAGCAACACCACACAGAACTTCGAATTACAAAGCACTGCATGATATTGGACTGCGCTCGTCCCGCAAGACCTAAGATGTTAAGTCTCATTATGCCCAGTAATTTCACTGGCTTCAATGTCCTTCAAACCGAAACACAACAGTGCTTTCACACTGTTGCTTGGCGGTAGAAATAGACAAAGCGATGGTATCAACCCAGACGGCCTCTCGCATACGAGAGAGAGGTATTGTGGGCGTACATAGGCGGTGGATATCACTTACCATCGGGTGACCCACTTGCTCGTTTGCCGGCGTATGCTTTAATAAAAGGAATATTTTATAAACATACAACAGATTTAAGTTTATCATACTTCAGAGACGAGTGTGCACTGCGCAGTGCGCATGCTACTATATCATGTACGACATTATTCTCATTGAAAGTCATTTTATACAATCATTCATAAAGTTTATCCAGTTCACGGCGAAGGTAAAACTCATTAAGATAAATATTAGCTCTATACATTTATAGATACACATATTGAACCTATAGTAGGTACCTACTTGTATGCAACATTAGATAAATGCAAACTATAGTTTTATGCTTTAATAACGACATATAAAAATAATAATCTCACACACAATAATAAATCGATAGTCGATATTGTCGTAGAATACATACATATTCTTATTACCAAAATGTCAAGTTTTCAGTAGAACATTGCGCATTTTGTAAAACATTTCAAAATTATTTCATCGCTTTATACACATTGTATATTTATTTTTAAACACTTATAACTGAATTTAATAAAGTAACTATTACCAAAGTTATCTAGATCTTTGAAAAGCTCTATCAAAATGTAGAGATATTGCAAATGCCAACTTCTTTAATAGTTTCCATTCTTTCAAATGCTTATGCGTGTTGTAGGATTTCAATGTAAGTACACTAACTAATAATATATTCTACTTACATTGAAATCCTATAATACTATCTAAATGAGTAAGTTACCTGATGATAATTGATATTCACCACCCATAAACACCCACAATACCAGAAGAATCATGAATGTCAATAAGTATTTTTATGAGGAAATTGTAATAACCCTGTCGACGCGGCCCATTCACGCTATAGACAAAAGTGTCTACAGCATGGCTCTACCACTTAAAGAAATGTATGTTCTATTGTCTATGAATATCGCATCTACGCCTTACCTACGCCATCACATAACATGCTACTATAATAATTCAGACTTCTCGGTGTAAAGGTACGTGAACCGTGTCTTCTGTTGGTAATTTTCTATAATTAGACCTTAGGGTGGTTTTTCATACAGTCTGACAGGTGTGTCAGGCCCATATACAAGAAAAAATAATTTTATGTCATCCAGTTTTTACGGACTTGAACACTTGGACGCGTCGAGGAAATCCTTTAGTGCTTGTTGTAAGTAATTTTTAGTAAGTATTTTTTACATTTGTTTCTTTTTTCTGCTTGGCGTTATCTCGGCTTAATGCCAGGGTGGGCCTTCTCATCATGATTTGACGGTGTATTTCATATTATGTGGGGCGACCCGCCATCTGACACCCATAGCCCGCAACGGGTTAGTAACATAGATGCTTAATATCAGCACATAAAAGAAACTTAAGAAGACGTAATATTGTAATTAGTTGGAATGTTTCATCAAAGTATTTTCGGGGTCTATTGTGCTTACATACATTATTATCACACGACCAATTAGACATCAAAAATTTTCTACTAACAAAGTTGATATAAAGTAGGTAATTTATGTTGATCATATATATTTTTTCATAATAAATAACCGTTTTTTGTGCCGATATACATGCCAAAACAGAGTTTTCATGAGATTTTTCAATTTTATTGTTCGTGTTAATCAGTGCGCGCAGCACGCGAAAAAGCAAGGAATCTTAGTAGGGTTATAAATCACTTTCTACATTACAATGTAATTATAAAAACATATAACAAACAATGTATACACCACACGAACCCATTTTCATTTCAACCTCCACCTAGTGCTTTTAATCTTCTATATATAGGTATAAGAGAATGTATGTGTGTATGTATGTTCACCTAAAACTCGAGAACCGTTAGCCCAATAATTGATATGAAACTTTGCACACATATGAAGGGCGACATGACCACTCCGACGAACATAGTTACCATAGTGCCGGATAGGTGGCGCTGGTGGCAGTGAATTTTATCTTTTGAACCATAGTTCGAAATTGTATGAAATTTTGTATATATGCATATAGCAGAATTGGAACACCAACTTATATGGTTACACTGGTAACTGATAGATGGCGTTAGTGCTGTTTAGTTAAATTAATTAAATATTAAGTGAGTGTTTGTTGTCTTTAGGTAGATGGATAATATGCTCTACTTTAAATATAATCTGACACATGCTTCTCGTTTTTGTATTTCCACATAGGCTAGGTACTTTTTATCCCTGAAAAAGACATTCACGCGGGCGGAGCCGCGGACAAAAGCTAGTTACAAAATACAATCGATATAACATGGATCCCAAGTGAATAAAGGCGCTTGAAAAGTTTATTCGAATTAAAACTAATTCGCCTTAAACTGTAACAAGTTGAATCAGGTGCAAGTTAATACACCACATGCATGAACCTTATGAAAGTTGAAGGACATTTCAATAAAAACGCACAATGTAACTTGATGATAATACAGATTAAAAGATAAACAGCTATATTATAATAAACTTTACGATCACCATACCGAATCACTATGTCCGCGTCCGCTTCATGTCATAGCTACCTATTGCACTCTGTATAATAAACTGATGTAACCACTACCCTGCTATAAATAAGAATTCAGGTAATATTAAAATAGACCCAAAGCCTACACAGTTACATCAGTTTATAAATAGAAATGTAGCTCTACATTTAGTTTCAAGGTCACAATGTATGAAAAACGGCATGTTCTACAAATTAAGTGCTTAGTCTCCTTCTTTTTCCACCTGCCCTTATCCCACTCACAGTCGGGTCGGCGCAACATGCTTCTTAACACATGTTACAGAATTGTTTGGCTTGTAGTTTTTACGACCGACCACTTACCTGACGTCAAACTTTCTGAGGAGAAACCACCTAGACATATTTTTGTTTCAGTGCGGGAATCGAAACCGCGACCTCGCGCTTCACTGCCGGCTACTCGCCCACTGCCCCAGGAGGCTGTCGTACGCTATCTACATAGATGCAGGATGCAAATATATAGATATTCGGCAAACGATCTCTCAAGGACGAGCTCAAACATCACTCCAAATAATATAATATCAATGAAACACAATACTTGTTAACTGATAATGTTAAAATTTTATTACTTACTAACATGTTCTACTTACATCTTATTGGCCTAATTGCTTGTTGTAAACTTAGCAGAGAGTAAAGCAAAATTAGATGATGAGATTTATTGGATCTTTGACAAATATAATATTTTTTAAGTATTGACCACTCATTATGTTTATTGAGTTTATAAGCCGTTTCGGAGGAGTATGGGAACGAACATTGTGACACGAGAATTTTATATATTAGATTAAGTATATAAACTTTACATGAGAAGTTTAACACTCTAAAACTTAAAGTGTAACGTGATGGCTATAAACGCATATAGCTAAAATACTATTTCGGTGATGTGTGTAAAATACCTTCTTCGAAAAATATAAAATAATCAGTATTAACCGGTAGAAGTGAAAAACAGTTATTTTATTCACCTGTTTATCGTAAAAATATTAAATAATATTACATTCATTCAATATTTATCTACCTAAGCAAGGAGTGGCGCTATTTACTCACTGGTACAATAATTTATCAAGTGTCATGAAAACAGGCTTGCGTAGCCCGTAGATACTTTCCGTGGTCAACATAGTAACGAGCAAAAAAATAACACTCTAAATGAACTTCGGAGTTTTTCTCAATCATTCTTAGAGTTAAGTACCTACTTGTAATAATTAACATGCGGGGTTATCTGAAAAGAACAAATACTTGGTATTTTTCGTATCTATATAGTCATTGTTATCAAAGTCGTTTTTATTATAAAACCACGCAGGTCAAAAACCTCGTAAAATTGGAATCGGACTACAAATTTGTTACGTTTAAAACATCGTTTCAAAACGATAAATATTTATTAATTTTTATACTTTTAAATAGTCTCGTAAAAAATATTCACTGCATTTAATATTTTACTAGAATTAATTGTTACTTCTTACTAATATGAATAAAGCAAATTACCTATTTACCTAAATGTTAATTACTCATCTCTACTATTTCTGATTTATTGAAAATCGGATCTGTTGTTTTGGCTGTAATATTTTGAAGTATGTATTTTAAAGTTCTATTTTCGTAAACTAGCATTGTGACATGTATAGATGGAATCGTATATATTATTATGAGTATTTTATTTGCAATAATAATATTCTGTCGTTATCATGCATATTTCAACATATGTCGCAGTTTTTTTACCTTTTTCAATATTTATTCAGTCGTCGGCAAACAATTAATCGTAAACATTTTACATTGGATATGAAACTGTTTTTCCAGCCGATGCCCCCGCGGTACCTATTTGCGAATGTTATCAACAGCGCGCAGCGTTAACACATGTAGAGTATAAAAATAGAATAACCATAATCTGCTACATCTAACCTATAAAGACAAGAATTAACATATACATATGCACTCACGCCTGTAATCCCCTAAGGGTTAAGTAGATGTGCAACCAGTACATTTACAGTACTATATCCACATTTCGCCGAGAATATTTCCGTCCCATGATATGATAAGGGGAGAGCCTATCGCCATACCGGGCACAAGACTCCGGGCTGATACTGAGCATTTCCTAATAGAAAAACCCAATATCACTTTTACGATCCGGAGATCGAACCCGAGACCTCATATAGTCATACTGCGTACGCATTACAACTATTCAAGCTAATAAAAAAAAAACCTGCGTCACCAAGAGGCAGTCAGAAAATTTAACCACATTAAGTTTTATAAAAAAACTTATACAAATAAAATATGAGTAGTGCTATTGCAGTTAAATGATCAATATAATTGATACCACTGATTCAAAATGATTGAAGTATATATAAGCTTTTTAGTTTTTTTTGAGTCGTTTTTTTTTAATTTTTATAATCTACTTTTATTTCGGAGCTTTTAATAGTTCTTATTTTTATATTTTTAGTGTAAGAATAATCTAAATCACTGCATAATATAGTAATAGTGGCTCGTTTAGGAGATCACTACCGAATTAAACGCCTGCCCATAAACAGAAACAACGCCACACAGAACTTTGAATTACAAAGCACTGCATGATACTCGACTGCGCTCGTCACCCCGAGACAGTTGTTAAGTTTCATAATGCCCAGTAATTTCACTGGCTTCAATGTCCTTCAAACAGGAACACAACAGTGCTTACACTGTTGCTTGGCGGCAGGAATAGACAAAGCGGTAGTACCAACCCAGACGGCCTCTCGCATACGAGAGACTTACCACCTTATACATTTGGCGGAGTTATTGGTGAACATACATACATTTTTTTTGACCAGCAGGTCGTCCGCCTAATGGTAAACAGCAAGCGCCACGCCTAAACCAAAATTGGTCCGCCCCGTTAAGTGCATCAACTAGTTGATGTTAGTTGCAACTCTACGTACCCCTTCTGGGATAAAGGCGTGAGCTTATGTTATGTTATATATTATACACAAATTAAAAACGATCCTCCATATTTTTTCGTCATTCACAAAATCAATTATTTTCAATATACATCGTGTTACAGAAAGGTGTGGTCATATTTTAGGGTCAATACATACACCTTAGAACTCGTACTTATGTACCGGATCTTTTCAAAACCAAGACATTCAATAATTTTACGATAATTTCAATAACTCGTTTATTAAGATCGATAACATTGATGACATCACTATTAATTATTATGAACGACACTCACTTTTTAATAAACTTGAATAAGATGTACGTAATTCTACGGAAATACGTACTTAACTTGTAATTTATACACAAATTAACACCTGAAAGAGATTGTGTGCTAAAGACGATATTGGTACCATCCTCTAGAAGAGTTTTAAAGACTTCATTCTCGGGTCTTCCATCTATGCATTTAGCTTAATACAGTTGACGATCCTCTTAGAAGCTGTTATTAGTTACACCAATTTCTCAGTATCTACTTGTTTTTAATCAAATTCAACATATTTTTTGAACTCGTAATCATACTTCTTAAAATCAGAAATTGCCGAACTGACTGCGTCAAATAAATATTGACATTTGACAACTGTTTAATGTTTTTTTTTAATTATAAAATAATTAAATGAAAGGAGGTTGTTTTGTCATTGTTTATGATTTAGTGTTGTCCAAAGTTGAAAGTCGATATCGACATGTTACTCATTCGATAAAAAGGAAAATTCTATAATTATTGTCCTAGCAAAGCAATCGGATTTCGTACTATGGAATGTAAAATATTTATACCCTACACTATACATTACTTAAATTTGCCCGCCCCTTGCCCTTGCCCCTTATAACACGTTGTATATAGAAGTTTCGCGAAAATTATGTCCATACAAATAAATAGGAAAAGTTTCATAATAAATAAATGTTGTAATCACAACACGTAAGTATGTCCGGAAGAGTGTAGTAGGAAAATGACACACAAAATAAAATCGATTGAACCATGACAGGAGGCCGGACGCTGCAAGGAAATACCTAATCGATGTTCCAAGGTGTTGAAACACGATTAATCGATTTCTCCTTGCCATATTTTATACTAGCTTTTGCTCGCAGCACCATCCGCGTTTTTTATGGCATAGACCTGCAAATTAGCAAATGGGTCACCTGATGGCAAGCGATCTTCACCGACTATGAACGCCCACGATATCTAAAGAAGTAGGAACGCGTTGCCGACCTTAAAAAAGGGATAATTAAGGAATTGGGAAGTGGAAGGGGATTTGGAATGTGTTTTCCGGGATAAAAGTGTTGTATGTCTTAATTTAGGTGCCTAAAGGGTACACAAAACCCTACTGTAGAACCTACGGCGTCAGTCTGACTATCTTACATTTTAAGGGCTCTATCATCAGTACAATAATAGATTTATAGCTGAAATTTTCTCAGAACATGTGATATAATGGCGAATATACTAACAAATAATAAAATTTACATAAACTGGTCTAGTACGAGACTCCTGCACGAAAAGTTCCGTACTCACAATGTTAAATTTTACGTTTTTTATTTTTATTGTTTAAGAAAACTGCCATAATAACAGATTATTTTCCGTGACAATTTCAGCCAGGTATAACCTATTAGAAAGAATGAAAGATTTATTGTCCTCTGATAGAGAACATGCAACACACACTTTTTTTATTAAAGCTAAAGTTAGCCAGTATTATAAAAAATACTTTATTACTTCCTAAGGTAGGATTGACAGACAGATAGGTAGCGTAGGCTCTGTAATAGCCTTCCGTTGGTACCCTTTCGGTACAGCAGGCCAATTCTCGTAATTTTATATGTTCAAAATATCATTCCGATCTAGTCTCAGCGTCAAGAAAGTTGCAAATGGCATTCTCTTAAACCAATAATCAACGTGAAATGTGAACATAGATCGTAATGAGATTAAATATAGAATAAAAGTTGACTGAAGCCAAAACGGTATAATGCTACTGCTAATGCTAGGTGACGATGCTAATCCTATTCTGCCTACCCCTTCAGGGATGTAGGCGTGCAGTTATGTGATGTTCTGTAGGTAATAAAGAAATGTAGCTAACTCACCGACTAGGTGAAAACTGGCAATGTCTACTGTCTACTATAATGCAATTAAATAATACATACCTACTCTATGTAGAAACAAAAATATGTTATAAAGGCCTACATCCAGAAACCTGATACAAGATGCTGAATAATCATGTTATTTTAAAGCAAATATTGTTTACGTTAGAAAAAGCGGTGTAGTAATAATATTGACATTCCATTAAACTAAAGCCACAATGTACCGTACAACCACACGATACAGTAAGAATGGGGATCGCCTAGGATTTCAGATGACGTGGTAAAAAGCCCCTGCTAGAAAAAAATATCTCATTGTGTATGCGATGAACTTATTTACAATTAATATCGTTTGTTTATAAAATCCAGGAAGATTAAAAAATATAATATATATAGCTATTATTATACTGCCAGATAACAGTACCGGGTATATCAGGAGTCGAGACTGTTAAAACACAAACAGAGCCAAATCACACTAATAAAATTATGTCACTATTAGTCCAGCTCGCCGAGTCGTGTTCAAAATACCATAATGATCAAATTACGCACCGATTACTTGGTTTCATAATGACGAAATATTAGATTTAATACACTGATCTAATTGTCTCTTCATTATTGTAATTTCTAGTGTTCAAGTACTTTTTGTGCTGTGATTCACAAACACTTTTATAGCAGAGGCTGACAAACGGAACAAGTGGATCACCTGATGCCAGTGGCGTATTTACCCTAAGGCCCAGTAGGCCCGGGCCTAGGGCGGCCAGATATTAGAGCCAATCGTGACAAAAAAATCACTGATCATAACAAGAGTATATAATGGGTGCTGAGAAGAGGCGGCTGGTACTTACTACATAGCCTAGGGCCTAGGGCGGCCAAGACAAATCCGCCTGAAATCCTGATCTTCACCGCCCATAAACATCTACGATAGCAGAGAATCAAGGATGTGTTCCAAACTTTAAGGCAAGGAATAGAAAGGGACATTGCGATTTGGGTTTCTAGAAATCTGTCACTGTACGAAATTCAACAAAAAGCTGCTACTTCACGTCGTTTTTCTGTGAGACGGTAGTAATAATCCGGTTGAATCGGACCATTTACATATGCTATAGACAAGTGTCTACAGCGTGGCTCTACTGACAATAACACGTAAGAACAAAAGTATAGATCCTTTTAATCGCCTCATAAAAAACAAAGGTTCTCAACTCATCTGTATATTTTTTTTAAGTATGTTCACAAATAACTCCGCCAAATGTGGACCGATTTGGCAATTATTTTGGTATTCGATAGGGTTTACTGCGGCGGTGGTTGCATTTAAATCTGAAGAAATAATTCTACACCTAAGGGGTGAAATTGGGGATGAAACACTTAAACACCTTTATGCACTGATTTATGTACCGATTTTAATAATAATAACTAATAGGTTTTGATAATTATTTAATTAGCAAAAAATAGGTTAATAGCTTTTAATTTTTTTTGAGTCGGTTTTATTTTATGTTATAAAGTTTTTATTGTTATTAAAACTTATTGAATCGTTAATGCTGTTGGCAGGCAGCAAGGATGTATTAATATACTTATAAAAATAACAACATAAATATAAATGTGGAACGATAAATAAAAGTAATTAGTTTGTGAATGAACTTGCGTATGATATGACGAGACGACGCGCGACGCCGCGCCGACGGACCGACTCTTCCGCGTTTATTGAGGCTAGTTGATGCGCATTGCGCTCGGCGGGTAATTGATTGCACTGCAGTAATAGTTGACTCTTCACTCTCTATTATGAACATCGACGACGTTTTTTAGGTAATAGCCAACAATAACACGTAATGCTTTAACTATATACTGTTTTGGCTGCAAAAAAATATTTCGTCAATCTCGTATATAAGAAAAATCTCATACTAAAATAGTTTGATTGGTATTTGCCAATCATTTCATTCACACAATTTATGCTGCGACTATATGTATTTTTTGAACTAATCTAGCACGATTGTTTTAAATTCTAAGAAGCTGTTCTTTAATGAAGCAGCTTAAAGTCCGATGGGACAAATATAACCCAAGTACACACCAGAATGAAAAAACATAAGCAAAAGGTAGCATTCCGAGATGTGCAGACAATTAAACTTTCGGATGGCGAATGTTAAAAAAAGTAACACGAAGATATGTGCTGTGCAGTGCAGCGACCAACAGCACGACAACAGTGATCCGTGGGCCGCGGCTATATCTGTCCTCACTGAGCCGGTGAACCCATGGCTACTTGCGTGACAGAACATTATTTTGTCATTTTCTACTCATTAGTGTTGACTACCGCTTATCTCAGCTATTTCAAGAGTATATTAAGTTAATCGCAAACCGATCCCACGAATATCGTCACATTGATACGTTTATACCGCAGGTGGTAATAACATACTCATTAAATGGTATAGTTTAATATATCCGTCACTAAACACGTACGTTTAAAAAAAGTTGGATGCACCCAGACAGGTGGGCTAAAATCATCGAAATAAGATGACTAGAACTATAACTCTCATATAAATCTGCCAAAAATACGGCTCCACTTACTTACACGTGTAAAAGTAATCACATGAAACACTTATTATATACGCAACGAAAATGTATGATCGTTCAAAGTCAACTTTATTTCATAAATATAATGTCTAAATTTCTAGACCGAGATACCACGTTCTGCACCGCGCATAAAAATAGACGTATTAAGTGTCAACTAGAGATCATGAATCCATTTTATGAATTGATGAATTAACGAGCTGCACAGACTTTTATAGCCCCGCCCCCTTGCACAGTTTTGTTGGGGTCATCAAGTTACAGGCAAATCTTGCTGTAACATGTGTTAAATAGCATGTTGCGCCGACCCCATTGCGAGTGGGATAGGGGCAGGTGGAAGAAGATAAGATACGTTTGTATGAAAATCAACGACAAAGTAGGAAGAAATATGGTGAATAAAAATGACAGCTTCGTTAAATAAACACACACTTACTAAACGCAGCGTCTCTACGTAGCTGCGTAGGCACGAGTAACAAAACGAAATTGTAAACCTTTGCTGTACTGTGGTAAAACCACAGTTAAGACAAAAGTAACTACAATGTAGGTATGTATTCGAATTCTTTTGCCAAGGTCGGACGTAAGATTAAAAATAATAAAACAAGTAATAAGAGATCGATTAAGATATAAAAAGTAGTTATGGACTAGGAATTATAGGATAAAAATTCAGATTTCCTTACAAACAGACAGAAAACCGACGTAAAGCTTGCTGCTGCAATTCCTATTAAATATTAAATATCCCTTTCTTTTAAGGTCGGCAACGCGTCCATAATTCTTCTGGTATTGTGGGCGTGCAATGGGCTGTGGATATCACTTACTTCAGGTGACCCGCTTGCTCGTTTGCCAGCCTATGATAAATAAATTAAAAACATACTGTGTTTATGCATAGCTACGATAAATCTTTAGGTATACAATATTGAACTAAAATAATCTTATTATGATGGGTATGGGTATGGGTATCTTAATTCTAAGGTAGACTTAAGCCTAGGACGGTCGATAGACTACACACCTAGGGACTTAGCCTGATCGCTGAATGAGCAGTGAATTTACTTGCGCAGAAATAGATTGAAAGAATTTATTCGCGCAGAGATAGGCGGATCTTTGGACTCAGCCGGGATAACACCAGGCAGAAAGAAAGAGATAGGTTAAATGGAACCTTAGTGACGTCACTGGGCTTAAAAACTTTCAACTCAACAAATATTATTGGAAATTGGTGCACAGACAGTACAGCTACCCTACCGGCGAAGTGGCGAGGGCGAGAGAGGGCGGCGCGATTCGTTTTGCCCGAAGGCCGCCCGGTCCCGGTCGTCTCGCCGCATCGGATATATAACACTATGCATACGTCTTCCCTTCGAAAGACTTCCAGACTGTGTCTCGACTCTCGATAATGGAACAAAAAGTATTTCAGACCAAACTTGTATCACATTTTGTTAGTATCACGCACACATGCCTGCAGCCTGACCCACAGCTGGCAGACGGCGTACAACACGTTTCAAGGATTATTAGTTACCTTAAGGAACACGAAATACGTTCGTACATGAATAACATTAAATATATAACAAACAGTACATAACTAAACACTTGTATATGGTTAAGTAGTAAGTAATAAGTATTAAGTTTTTTGTGTGTGCTGGGCGCAAAAGAAAGGTTGTGCTTGATAGACACCTACATCCACAATGTCACGCTGGAATAAGCACACTATATATGACGCATATTTGAAACTTAATCAATAGAGCGGCTCACCTCGAACTACTAATTGAGTTAGATAATAATGCATAAGATGATTGATATCTAATTGTGCGTATAACAATAACTGACGACCTAGCTCTTCCAGGCAGTGATTGTTATCAAGCCATTTTGCAAAACAGCACGTTGTGTTGGTGTTGGATGCATGCTTCAGTGGTTTAAAAATAAATTATGTCACTAGTATAATTATATGTTATTTGTAAGTAGTATATATGTGAGTCGTAGAGCCCCGCTGTAGACAGTTTTGTTTACGGCACGAAGGGGCCGACTCTACCGGGTCATTACTGTCTCACAGAAAACTGACGGCTTGCCGCTCCATTTCGTACGGGGAGTGAGATATAAGCGAACCCGCCCGCCCGAACCCTTCCCCTTCCCAATCCCTTAATTATGCCTTATCTTTAAGGCCGGCAACGCATCCATGATTCTTCTGGTATTGTGGGGGTCATTGGGATCACTTACCATCACGAGCCCCCACTTGTTCGTTTGCCGGCCAATGCTACAAAAAGTTTTCTTTAGCCGTGTGATTAGGTACAATATTGTTTCAAAAGCTATCCTGTATTAAATGAGTTCCAATTAAAAATACACATATGTCTATTTTTGTCTTTTATCGAGCAATAACAAAAATTGTAGCCTTATCAAGTATAGCTACAGCTGTATATGGAAAATATTTTCTCCGCAGGTTACGACTTCGTACCAAGCTGACAAACTATTATCATAGTAATGGGGTAGTTTAAACCAACCAACCAGTTTTAAAGGTCATCAATAATACGAAAGCAAAACGTATACAAAAACTGTTAATATTTTGTATGATCTACAAAATCATGGGGTAAAACTTTCTTTGTAATATTATTTTGTAGATTCTATAGGTACTGTACAAAGAAACGCCTAAATAATTCCATCAATAATATAATAATTTATTGAGACTCATTAGGCTTATAAGTGTAGCGACTAACCTACGAAGTTTACTCGCCCACAGCTAGTGGCTGGCTTTACGCTTTGGCGTACACGTTTGCCATAAGGCACCGTGTCAAGAACTACTTATCGAAATAAACACGCCCGAATTTGCGTGATGTTTCATAAACTCAGTCCACTGTATCGATAGGTTTCAATCGGAATTGACTTCATATTGTGTGTCGATAAGATTTGCGCAAAGTTCAAATATGGATTATTTAACAATATTAGCAATCACAAGGGATTTAGAAGAGGATTAATATTAATTAAGTCTTTTGGGTGCATGAGGCTCGCCGCCGATGCCGGCTGAACTTTCGCTCGCGTATTTATATGTCGAATTACCGCACTCCCGCGCGACCGACAAAAATCGCGTATGTCGTAAAAATATAAAAAAAAACCGACGCAAAAAGCTAAAAATAACACAACAAATTTAGTGGTTCTTAAAAATATCAACACATATTTTACTTTTTTATAGTATATAGAACTTTAAAATGTTTGATTTTTTTGAAATTACTAGACTGGATTGTACCTATATCATTTAAAACTTATTTTTTTATGAAAATGATGTGTTGTGAATGAAGTTGCAAAAACACCCCGCCGTTTTAAATATAATGGGCGATTATGAAACATGAGTACCAACCTAACCGTAAAAAATGCTTAGCAAGCAATTATACGAATTCAAACTTGAGAACCAAATAGAAAAGTATAAATGATAGTTATATTAATTAATAACCAGATTTTATCAAGTAAGTTTAATGACTAATTATAATTCATCTTTAAAGCACTACAACTCGAAGCAACATAGTGTTCCCACTTTTCTAAAGCAATCTTGCGAGACCGAGTAATATAGGTTAAAACGTCGTTTGCAATTATGTATCCTTAATTAGGACTGAGTAAAAAATGAACCTTGTATCAGAGGCTGGAGTTAGCAACCGATTGAATATTAATATATTGCTATGAGTGAGCAAATGCTGAATATTCAACGTCGCGGTCAGGCAGACGCAAGCGCACCGCGCACGCATAGATTGGGACTACGGCTCCCGGAGTCGACATGCGTGTTTGGCAAAAGGAACCATTTGACTAACAATTTACAATGGCACTTAATACTCGTAACTACTACACGTAGAAAGTGAAATCTCTGTAACGCTTCAATACTAATCCAAATAAAGATTTATAGATCTCGGGGCTATCTGTTTCGAGTGGTAGAGCCATGTTGTTGTCAGATTCGATTACAACATGATGGGCCGGCTCAACAGGGTTACTACCACTGTCTCACAGAAAACCGACGTAAAGAAACGGTTTGCTGCTGCGTTTCGTACAGAGAGAGAGATATCCGGAGAACTAACCCGATTTCCCAATCGCTTTCCTTTAAGGTCGGCAACGCTTCCTTGATACTTCTTGTATTGTGTTCGTTCATGGAGGATAAAGATCACTTTAACGGTGACCGACTTGCTAGTTTGCCGGCTTATGCTATAAAAAACCTGGATATTTGTTTTCTGATCAATTACTTACTTAAGCTTAAGTTTTGTAATTATTCAGACGGCATCATATACTCTACAAAATCTTCTTTCCTTACATTGAATAAGTTGGTAGATCGTCAATTTACGATGCTTTTTTTTATCCTAGCTCGGCAAAGTGTCTACGCTACACCGGATGGTAAGTGTAGCGCAATCCAATAATAGTTCGACCAACGACAGACGATGTATCCATCGTGGGTAAGCAGAATGATACCGGCCTGTCAAATTTTTCTTCATACTCCGTTTAAAGGATCTCATGTTGTAGGAATATGTTGGGAAACTATTCCATAGCGTTATTTACAGTCGCTTTATACCTATTTCGTTCTACAAAGTATTTTTGTTCTTTAGCAATTAAAATAGTATAAAGTTAATTTCAGCACTTAAATTAATTATCTTAATAATATATTTCCCATAAACTTCACGAGATATGAAACAATTATAGCATGAACTTTGCGAAAACAATTCAACCATGACGAGTTACGGATGAATTATTAAGTTTATCTAATTATTCGCTACCTATGTTACTTAACAATATTTATTGTTTTAGCTATAATAATAATAATAATTAATAATAATTTATTTATAAACTTTTTTATACATACAGTTTACATTATGAACGATAATAGCTGTATTAGTATGTACTGTGTCATAGCTATTCTTAAGCTTCATAAGTTTTACAGCCTCCATAGTAAACTATCCCGTAACAATTAAAATATATAGACTAGGTACTCCATACTCGATGACTCTATCAAAATATTTCACGTTTTCATTTATACCTACTGTCTAAGTCGTAATTAATATGCAACTAATTATAAGTGCTTTCGCGTCACTTTGAAAAGAAAAACTCCTATTAAAAATTAACTTCCAACTTAACTCCTCCAAAACACGCAAACTACATGTAGCGCTTCATAATTCGCAAGAAATATTTTTGAATAATGTATATATTTTCTAGTTGTTGCCGTATCTTCGTTTTATGCTTTAACTCGATCTATGTTCGGGATGTAGCATCATTGTAAAAATAAAATTAAACTCAAATAGTTAATAAAATAATAATCGATTTGGAGCTTATTCTTAAGAATATACGAGAGATAAAGTAAATGAACTTTTGAATTTTTACCATGATGTTATCAGTCTCACGCTGTTAATATTTTTTTTTCTGCACCGTATACTACGAGTATTTATTTCTCGTAAACTTTGCTGCAATTTAACATGCGATAAATTATTTTAATGCCGGCTATTGAAAAAGTTCAACCGTATTGATCTAATTAATTTTAGCCGTGTAATCTAAATAATAAAATATGTAAAAGCTTTGTTTTATTTGTAAATTACAAATCTTTTAAACTTATAACTAACAAAACGAGTTTAATAAGCATGTATGTCAACAAATCAATATTATAGTAACACTCTGTCTATAACAATCACCTGCATATCAGTTCGAACGTTCATATTAAAATTAAATATCCATAATGTATTTTTAATAGACTTACTATATTTTAGTTATATATTCGTGATAATAAAACTCACCCAAACGGTTTTCACGTAGTATGAAAAAAGGAAAACACCCGGAAGAGACATTATTACCAATATAAATCCTCAGTTAGACTGACAGAGATAACACACTGGCTTTTTTATTTATACACTTTTTGTTTACTAACATCACATAAGAATCCCTTTATATATTTAGAGCTGACAGGAGTCGGCGGGCGGCGCGCGGGACTCGTCACAACCGACTGAGGAGCCACCACACGTTGCGCCCCTATATACTTACATACTTCTTGTTTTGCCTGAATGCTTGATTTCACGCTCTATATGCACGAATTAATAACTATGGATTGTGAATATCGACCGACTAGTTGCATCTCACAATATACAACCGTTTATTAGTTTTCTCTACTTTAATAAAAACACCTCTACTGCATTTTCCAAATCTCTTATTTTTATTTCGTATAAAAATATCTAGTACATAAGTTAGTAAACTTTTGCTTTACGCATTTATGTATACTTCGACGTGGTAGAGCCACGCTGTAGACAATTTTGTCTACAGCATGAATGGGCCGGCTCGTCCGGGTCGTTACCACTGTCTCACAGAAAACCGGTGTAAAGTAGCAGCTTGCTGCTGCGTTTCGTACGGTGAGTGAGATATCCGGAGGCCCAAATCCCCCTCCCCTTCCCAATCCCTTATTATCCCTTTCCTTTGGGGTCGGCAACGCGCCCATGATTCTTTTGTATTGTGGGCGTACATGGGCGGTGGAGATCGCTTACCATCAGGTGACCCACTTGCTCGTTTGCCGGCCTATACTTTAAAAAAAAAAAAAACCTCGTAGATAACGTGGGTAAATGTGACTTAAAATGTATTTTCATAAGTTCTTAATCACATCCCACGCTTATAAGGTTCAGAGCAAAAATATCAAAGCTTTGCCATATAGACCTTAATAAAAGCTTTGGAAATAAAGCGGTGATTCCAAAAGATGCAATTTCAAACCAAGAAAGAATATAGCAACTAATAACATCAAAAACTACAGAACTACGTAGATGCTAATATTGTTTTAATAGGAGTTTTACTTAAGCTCTCGCCTGTATCCCTAAGAGCTAGGCAAAGCGCAACTAATGCACCTACGGATCACCGAGCTTATTAACGTCCCGTGATGATATCGCCAAGCTGGAGAAGGCCAAGGCACGCGAACTGGCGCAGAAACACGTCTAGTCTAAATAAACTTTAATCTATCGCCGGGGCCTAAAAATAAATAAAATAAAAACGGCCTTTTATTTTTTGCTTTCCATACTTACAGTAATAATAATAATTTACTAATTTCAGTTCATAGTATGCGAACATAATTTAACATTTATACAATTGCGATTTATGAAAATCATTCAACACATTGTCGTTTTTACTAAATATATTATTTTTTCCTTTGCATGCCATTATTAAATTAACATTCCATCATTATATGCTCAAAAAATTATCAATTTGTCAATAAATTTATAGTGATAAAAATTTTGGTTTATTATCTAAGTTTTTTGGAATAAAGAAATTATTATTATTATTTGTTTGTCATGCCATAATCTCGGGACTACAGAGTCCCGGACTTTTGGAAGGCGTGCGTGGGGCCGAAGCCAACACGTAGAGGCCCGTTATAGACATTTTTAATTTAATAAGGTGATGTGACACCGCCCGACGGCTATCCTTGTATACACTATAGAAGTGTATCCAAGGACAGCCCCCGGTTGGTATAGGACTATTATAGGTATAGGCAAAAATTAATATATTCTGTTTTATTGAGATGAGGTGTTGGTGAATTAGATAACCGGGTCTATGGGAAAGACTATGGCACCTGCCTGACCTATGTTAAAAACATGGATAAAATAGGCAGGTGGTGACTCGCCAACTCAGGTAGATGGGCTCCCCAAAATAGTCACTAGAAAAGCGACAAGGGAGCAACACCCCGATGAGTGGCTAAAGGGTGGAGAGGTGTCACTGGGCTTTATACAACGATCATTTGCTCCCTTAGGGTCCCATCACGTTGCCCACTCACCACTTACGTTTCACATCCACCCTTCGAGCATGAAGCTCTCGCGACTCCACTCTGACCGGCCGGTGAAGGCAAGCGAGAGGTGGGGGACCTGTCCTCATCAGTGTTCACTCCAGCCGGCCAGTGAAGGCGAGCCAGAGATGAAGAACAGGAGCCTCCCCCGGGAGCACTCGGGTACGTAGGGTCGCTACTCCCCAACAGCTCGCCACAAGCTGCCCTGCGGGCTTATTATTATTATTATTATTATTAATTTAATTGTACTAAAATATTATATTTGTATACAGTTTATTGCAAAGACCTTGTGGCGAATTATCGCCACCAAATGTTGCCAGCCACTTTCTACACATTGATAGAAATGTTATAAACTGGCAACCCAAAAACGACGATTAGAAAGAGTCCGCCAAAACGAGCTTGTCAGAACACGTTAGAGAGTTAACGGCTACAAAAGTGTAATGGCAGTTATAATATTATATTATCTAAATTGTTAGCCTCTGTTTCTAATTTAAATTGTCCTCTGTATTGTGGCAAGAAAATTATATGTTGCACAAATCACGAAGTTGTTTCCTTGTCGAGCTACGAACTGAAATACCCCAAAACCTCTCTTGGTAGAAGGTAAAGCTGCCTCCAGAGGTGCCTAACATTCTCTATTGTTCGCTTTAAGCATCCAATGAGTGCTGTCTATTTTGTTATATCATTGAGCGTTATAGACGTAAGGCATAAATTCCAATTTTGGTGTAGCATGAATTTTTCGAAGCTAAAACACAAACTGTGATTGGTTGACCTGAGCTTTGAACCCAGTTTTCTCCCTAGAACCTCACGGTTTCATAGCCTAAGTACTCGTATGCTGTCACATATCTAGTGCAATGAAGCGATTTTATAATCATAGAAGTTTACTATATAAATAATATAATATGACTTCAAAACCACAATTCTCTGCCCTTTCTTCCTTCCACCTTTACCCTATGGTTCCACTTGAAGTCACTGGTACGATCTATCTCTGGTATTGGAGTTGTGCTACGTTATAGTTGAGCCTATTTCCGTTTTAAATGTTTGTTTATGTTTAGAGAGCATATGCTCTCTAATATATATTTATTTTGTAGTTTTTCATAATTTTGCTTCATTTTTTAGGGTTCCGTGGCCAAATGGCATAAAACGGAACCCTTATAATTTCGTAATGTCTGTCTGTCTATTTGCGTAACAGCCATTTTACTGGGAGACTATTAGCACTTTATGAATGTTTTGGATGATAGATGTTTTCTAGGTATCTCTACAAAAAGGTATAGTGAAAAGAGGAATGTTTTTTTTTCTTTTGCATGTAGGCATGTGTGATATCATTGAATAGGTCTATAAAATGATATAAAGGTTGCTAAATGACTTTTTGTCTATGTCAAATGTAAAGTTTACAAAAGGCAAAAGTTACTTTGTTTTAAATTGTTTTCAATAAGCTATGTTGTTTAGTGTAACTTGTTACTTATTCATTTGGCACGCTACACTTCAGTCCTCTTTGGCAAGTACATAGGTACTTATAGCACAGCTCGATCTAGCTTCAAGTGTGCTATAAGTACTGGCAGCAAGCCGCCGTGACGCAATTTCCAAATAATATACCTCAGTAAAAACCTTTTTCAAATGGGTTTTTTTCTGAACTATACCTATAACTATTTACATTGTTTTTTTTCGTACGTCTCACTCCCGTGTTTGACAACGATAGCAATGGATTGCTGCATTGCAATCAAAGGATTGCTGGGTTACACGGAGAATTATGTTACTTATGTTGTTTACTTAAGTTTAATTTTGGCTACGCATTTCCATGCCGATTTCAAGGTCTTGTTGGCGTTTTGGCGTCAATTGCTTCCAGAAGGCCAATTCTCCTAATTTTAAATGTTCATAATATCATTCCGATCTAGTCTCAGCGTCAAGAAAGTTGCAAATGACATTCTCCTAAACTAATAATCAACGTCAAATGTGAACATAGATTGTAATGAGATTGAATGTAGAATAAAAGTTGACTGAAGCGAAAACGGTATAATGCTACTGCTAATGCTAGGTGCATTTGACGTTGATTATTGGTTTAAGAGAATGCCATTTGCAACTTTCTTGACGCTGAGACTAGATCGGAATGATATTTTGAACGTTTAAAATTACGAGAATTGGCCTTCAGTACGCTACCTCATAGACGATATTCTCCAAGCGGATCGTACAACCAAGGTCGATCCATACACTGATCATAACAGTCGATGTTTATTGCACAAATCCACACCACGTAAAAACAACAAACACAACTATAATATAGTTTAGGAATGTATATTTCACGAAGGAACTCCATCCTTGAGGAGGTGACATTCTTAATTGGATAATATGAAAACTTGATCATTTTGAAGAGAAACTTCTTTTTAATTGTTTTAATTTGAAACATTGTAATATTACTATGATTTTTGACCAAGTGTTTTAATCGACCTTGTTCGTTCAATTCGCTTGTAGAAAGACGTCTAAGAAGCATCATACTGAAATAAATTATCACTAAATCTCCGGCAAGACCTTGAAGTGGACTATTTATCGTTGTTGGAAAATAAAAGAATAGCAAAAAATATTTAAGATGGGCTTAAAGAATAATGGTCTTATTCATAATGAGTTATCGGAGCTTTATAAGGCCGTTATAAGATGATTGTTAAAAATTGTTATTCATAATCGTTCAATAACGCTAAAACGCTCATTAACTCTCCTATAAAGTGTCACTAATTTATAGAAGCTATAACCCTTCTATAAACCTATTTTAAACGTTCGATAGTGAAAAACATGGCCGACAGCGGTCAGCTGTTTCATATTTGACGTTTACGTCTACTGTCATTTTTTTTAAATTTATTACTTTTTCTTTATTTATAACGGCTTCGCACTATTATACATTTCGCCAATGACAAGTTCTATATTATATATTTTCAACTCTTCCCATGAACAACGAAATAGCGGCGCAGCGGCGCGGCGTGGTCGATTGGAAGGTCTTGTTGAATTTTATAAAATCCTGCGAAAGCCTTCCTCAGCGCAAGTGAAACGGTTCCGGGGGATCCTGAGTGTGCTCTGGATTGCTGCCTGAACCACCCCCGCGCTCTCCTCCATCTCAGGGTCGCATTGTAGAATGTGATACGGAGCCACGACCCCAGGCGGCTCCAGTTAGTCGCCTCTTACGACAGGCAGAGAATATCATGCTGGAATTTTACAAAAGCCTCCAATGTACAGGGCTGGAGCAACCTACCACCTACTAAACATAGTACATTTGTATGGGCAGCCTACATTAACGATATGGTCAAACGTCGATAAACAAATCATTAAACGTTGGACATTTTAATGATATTATGATGATGATGATGAGGGACCTACCATCTAGTAAAAGTAAAGTAAATCGTAACGCATATTTTTCGTTTGCGAAATATTTTTAATTGTTCAATTATACAAACTATACAATTCTTTGAAAAACCTTTGCGTAGAAAACTATCGGTAGAGATTCAAACCGTTTTCTTTGGATTACCAGGAATTTCGCAAGCGGTACCGTTTTACCAAACAAAAGTACAGTTTTTACTTCTGTCTTCTTTGCTGTAATCATCTTAAATATTTTTTAAAAAGCACGCGTCCGTGTGGTCGTGTTTGTTTACCTTTCTTGACATTTGACATTGATGAGATGCCAATTTTCTTTTTAATTAGTTTGTTTCCAGTCTTTCCAGAGACAACCCATACTAAAATCATTCAATCAATCAATCTTTTTCTGTAAACTGGCAACTTTGTGTATGATAAACCTATTTTAGTTATCGGAGCTTTATGAAATGATTATGAATAAAGAATTTTATTGAACGTTCTATAGGCTTAAAATACGTTTTAACTAATGAAGGTTTATACCTTCGATAAGCGTTTTATTATGAATAAGACCCTTATAAGTATCCAGAGCCATGACATAATTAAAAAAACATTAATCAGTCCAGTCTTGCCATTGTGGGGTGAATTCCCCTTTTTAGGGGAATTTCAGACTAATGAGAAGAAACGCGAAAGATATGGGAATTTTCTGAATTAATACATCTTGATTTTGTTCTCTGACAAAATGTCTTTGATACTATATGTAACAGTTGCCTTTATTATCACTTCTGAAAATTAACCTGTACACACTAAGACGTGTGGAATTAAACTTGTTGAGAGGAATTTCAATATGTTTTTTTTCGACATAGTGAAGGGAATTTCCAAAGTTAGCTCTAGCATCACTGAATCAGTCACTCATGACGTCAGCCCGGCTGACGCTTGACGGCTAAAAAAGGTGTCAAACCTCGAGTTTTGGCGGGAATTCTCACAGTGCGGTGGCTCTCTTGTTTTAATTATTTCCTAAACTGGTTTAAAGTTGTGTTTGTTGTATAAAAGTGGTGTGATTTTGTGCAATAAACATTAACGCTGATGAATAGTGTATGGAAACATTGAAATAAGTGAATTTAGGTGATTTTTGATCAAGGGTATTGTCGACCTTGTGCTTTCGATTCGCTTGAAGAAAGTCGTCTAAGAAGCATTGAACTGAAAGGAATTAACACCAAAACTCCAACAAGACCTTGAAATCGGCCACACCCCCGTTTCATCGTTCTTGGAATATAAGAAAAGAATATTATAACTAATGACTTGGCAGCATGGTCTCTGATCTTAGCCGGTTCCTTAAGGAACAAACAAACAAAAAAAAAAGGTGTCAAACCTCAAAAACTTAATTGTACCTAAAGCTTTGCTCAAAAGCTTTTTGTTTGCTGAGTACTTTAACTAAGGATGGAAGAATGTCTTCTTAAATACTATTATATTTGCGGAGAAACTCGCATCAGTTAATGTTTAATATGAAACATTAGTGAAATTAGTCGTAATTGTGTATAATTTCGGTGTGATCTAACGTATTTATTTCTTAAAAGAAGATAACCATGCAGTACAAGAAAGTAACGCACGTTTTGTTTGATTTAGATGGCTTATTAATAAGTAGGTTTAAGTTAATTAACTACCTATTATTACTTTTATATTGTGCAAATATTATTACATTACATACATAGACTCAATTAAATTAATTATTAAATTAGCGTACGAATTATATAATAATTTATGATTAATTTTAGATTCCGAAGAATTATATACGGAATCTTTTTCTCGAGTATGTGCCAAGTATGGCAAAGATTTCACATGGGATCTGAAATCGAGGTTGTTAGGCTTCCAAGGCCAGGAATGTGCTGATATGATAATTAAGAACTTAGACTTGCCTATCACGAGGGAAGAGTTTATGAAGGAGTGTTCAGAATTGAATAAAGTTATATTTACAAATGTACAACTAATGCCAGGTAATAAAAACCTAATATAAAAACTAAACATAGGAAACAACCTTATTATAATAATTCTAAAATGATACAAGATTACCTAATCTACTATTTGAAAAAAAGGACAAATAACAACAGTGTGTTAATTGATTCTGAGCCCAAACTTAAAACTTAAAACCCTATCAATCGATCTATTTCAGGAGCAAGAAAGCTAGTTAACCACTTACACAAAAAAGGTATACCAATAGCACTAGCAACAAGTTCTAGTAGAGAGAGTGTTGAGTTAAAAATGAAAAACAATAAGGATGTGTTAGGATTTTTCCACCATCTGACTATGGGTACATCTGACCCTGAGGTAACCAAGGGCAAACCTGACCCTTGCATATTCCTAGTCTGCGCATCAAGATTTGCAGAAAAACCTAAACCAGAAAATGTAAGTGGTTTAATCAAAGATCTGAACTAATGGGTTAAGTATACAAATAGCACCAGTGTGCTGGACTGAGACCTCTTAAAAATGGGAGATGCCCAGGCCCTGTAGTAAGCCATTGTAACTAATACAGGGTTAAAAGGCTGTGATAACTAAAATGGCCTAACTATTGATTGCAGTCCAGCAAAGGACCAGCAATACATGGTTACAAGTATTGTAATAAAATAAATTTATGTGTTGAATTGACAACCTTATTAATTTTTTTGGTTAAAAAACAAATAAAATCAATTGTATGGCTAAGTGTGATAGATTTGACTGGATTCTGCAGACCCAATTAGCTGGACTGCAATCTCTAGTTAGGCCATTTTGGTTCACACTTTGGTTTGGCCTCTTATAATTTATTTATTTAAACTTTATATACAAAACATGTACTATAAAGGCGGACTTAATACCAGTGGCATTCTCTAACATTCAACCTATGGGTGATGCAGAGACGAGACATGTTATTGTACCAAATTTAGAACAATTAATTATTTCTGGTTAATTATATATAACTTGTTTTTTAAAAATCATTTACACCACAGGTGTCTCCTGTGATTTATAATAGAAACAAGTAGGAAACTACCATTTTTACTTTACGGACTAAAAATAACGAACCATTCCAGATGTAATAGTAAAGCCTGTGGTCACCAGTTTGAAGATTTAAAATTAAACCACAAATATGAAGTTATATGAATATTGATAACCTGGATATTGGCTAGTAGTCAAAATATTAATTATTGTTTTATAAAACAGCATAGGATGAGTATCTTGATCCCCCCATTTTTTTCAGTGCCTAGTATTTGAAGATGCAGTCAACGGAGTGAAAGCTGCCTGCGCCGCCAACATGCCTGTGGTGGTAGTACCTGACCCCAGAATAGACCCACAACAATTAAAGAATGCTACACTTGTACTTAAATCTTTAGAAGATTTTCAACCTGAACTGTTTGGTCTTCCCCCTTATGATTAAGGAAATTAATATTATGTAGACAATATGTAAATAAAAAACAAATGCTTACAAATTGTAATATTTGCACAGTTTATTTTTAATTACTTTTACCTATTTTAGCAACAAAAGTTATTATAACTGTAAGTACTTAAGTAAAAATAAAATAAAAAATGTATGTATTATAACAGAAGATAAGTTAACATATTTGTTCCCTTAGGAGAACAAATATGTATAACTGTCTAAGTACATAGTAAAATATCACAATTAATTTGCTACTTTGTTACTATTCAGTTCTGCTACTGAAGATTCAAGTATATTGTCGAAGCAAGGGAGGACCAGGTGACTCAGCCTAAAACAGATTCTAATTATATTATTTATCCTATTTATATTATATTATTAATATTATTATCTTATCCCTCCTTCCAGAACTCTATCAAAATTAAGTCTAGCCCCTTCTAGAGACTACTTGAATGACTATTCAGTTCTATTATTGTAGATTCAATACAATGGCGTAGCAAGACAGACAGATGACCCGGCCCAATCAGAATCCTACAAGAAATCCATCTAAGTAAATTAGTTTATAATAACTAGGAATGTATTAAATCTAGCCCCTTCAAGAAAATACTTCGATTACTATTCAATTTTGCTACTGGAGATTCAAGTACATTGGCGTAGCAAGTGGGCGCCAGATGATTCGGCCCTAGCCAGAATCGTACCGGCCACCGTCCTGAAATCCATCAAAGTATATTTATAATACTTAACATGAATATATAAATGGTTTAAGTGTAGCCCCTTAGAGAAAATACTCAATCACTTTTCGGTTCTGCTACTGGGGATTCAACACATTGGCATAGCAAGAGAGAGAGCCGATCTCTTTCCCAGAATTCTATTTAAATCTATTTATCAAAACTCCCAGAAATAATAATTATTAACTACTCCCTTTTTCAAATATAACAAACGTACGCCTATACCCTGGAAGGGTTAGGCACAGCTCTTTGTTAAAATATATCATTCTCTTTATAAAGGCGGTAATCCAAAATCTTTGGGGTTGAAGTCCTCCATAGAATCAAGCACAATGGTGGCTTCTTGAGTAAGCGATCGATCTAATCTTGAATCGGGAACCATCACGACTTGCATGCCCGCCGCACGCGCCGCCATCACGCCATTTACGGAATCTTCAAAAACGAGACACTGGAATATTAAAAATAGGTACTTAACTAGAAGCAATATTTATAGTTATCATCGTTATTCCGTATATGCATTGTGATTATTTCCGTAAAATAAATTTTATCCAAATTTAGTCTAAGGATCAAGGTGCAATTTTCAAAAAAAAAGACAATCTTAAATTGTATTTTACGGGCTAGTGCTGACATTCGACCAGTAAAAATATTCCTACTCCATTGAAGATAGGTACCATTATCTCGCACAAAACCAATTTGAAATTAGTCTTACGCTTCGTACGGCCCACGATGAGATATCCGGAGGCTCTACACAAACATACTAATAATTCTAATTTATAAATGACGGAAATGTACCTATTAAAAATTATGTATGTAAAAATTATGATATCTTTCTCTTATAAATTTAATGACTGCCTCGGTGGCGCAGTTGTAATGCGTACGCGGTACGATTACGCTAAGGCTGAGGTCTCGGGTTCGATCCCCGAGTCGGGTAAAGTGGTATTGGGTTTTTCTATTTCGAAATGCTCAGTATCAGTCCGGAGTCTGGAATTTGTGCCCGGTATGGCGATAGACTCGCCCTCTATCACATCGTGGGACGGACATACGCTCGGCGAAATGTGGGTGTACTAGTTACACCTCTGCCTACCCCTTCGGGGATTACAGGCGTGAGTGCGTATATATAAATATATATCTGGAAATTACCTTTTCTGGTGCAGGTTTATCAGGAAACTTGCTTGCGGCAACAAAAAATATATCAGGGTGTGGTTTGCCTCTCTTCACGTCTGAATCCGATGATCCCCATACTTTGTATGGAATAAGATCAAATAACTCTTGATGATTACGCGTTTTCAAGTCGTATGACGCCTTACCACTGCTTGTTGCTAAGGCCATTGGGATGTTGTGATCGTGAAGGTGGCGTATTAGTTTATAAACTCCTATAACGAAACGTGGATACATTGTAACATGAAAACTATGTATGTACCTACTTAACCGTAGGTGTAGCAATTAGTTTGGCCGAGTGGGCCCGGCCCACTCTATAAATTTGTTTGCCTACCTCAGAATCTCATTACCCAACTGCCAGATGTCTTTATCTACCTCTAGTTTTAGTTACCGGGACCAGTAACCAGTAGCTTTTTTTTTTTTTTTTTTACTAGCCGTTTATTATTTACGTCCCACTGCTGGGCACGGGCCTCCTCTACTGAATGAGAGGAGTTAGGCCTTAGTCTACCACACTGGCCTAATGTGGGTTGGTAGACTTCACATACCTTCGAAATTCTTATGAAGAACTTCTCAGGTATGCAGGTTTCCTCACGATGTTTTTCCTTCACCGTTAAAGCAAGTGATAATTGACAATTAATATACACATAACTTAGAAAAGTCAGAGGTGTATGCACTTGGGGCTGGTTTCGAACTTGCGACTTTCGTCTCGACAGTCCGTACCACTCCCCGCTGAGCTATCACTGCTACCTACCTAATTTAAAATCTGGCCAACTCCAGAAAATGCTTACTCCTAAGCCTTTAGGTATAGATACCTAAATAACTACGCGGTAGGTAGGTATGTTATGTTATAGGTTATATTGACAGCCTCCGTGGCGAAGCGGGCGAGTAGCCATTCTTCACCATTCTTGGATTGCACTATACCTATGTACATACCATCAGGTGTAGCTTAGTCACTATGCCGAGCCAGGACAAAAAATATATATTACATGCAATATTTGGCATTTATTCCTTACCAGGCAAAACACTAGTCTGAGGAAAGAGCTCATTAAAGATTTTACTAGTCTCTTGTATAAACTCGTCTACAGTCATTGGCAAATCGAGATCATTTATGATCGTCGCAGAAAACTCTCTGCTGTGTGATCCCATTATTTTAGTCTTCAATTCAAAGGTAAACTCTTTACCGAAGCGAGATACCACTCTTTGAAATCCTATTGAATATAGATCTTCTGTATCTGAAACAGATAAGTACAACATTTAAGAAACCCCGATTTTGAGTACATACACGTTTGGTCTGCAGGCGTCCAGCCGTTTAACTTTACGGTAGGTTTACGGGTATTTCTCGCCTCACAAATAGTCACCTGATCAATCAACTATTGCAACATCACATGTCCCTTTGCACTGTTACCATTACAGGAAGTCCTAATCAAGAAGCTACGTTAGCCTTAATCACCCAATAATCACAACTTTATGAAAGATTAGCATTATTGCCAAATAGCCATATTTCTGTATGAACTTCACTAGTTGAGCACCCCCTTCAATCATGCTTCTCCCGAATTTTGCTCCTTGATTAATCCATTCACGTAATGGTGGTAAGTACCTACATAATAAAATCGTACACAGATTTCGTTGTGCACGCTAATCTCCACAACCAATGAGCCAATTTGGATAAGTTTCTTAATGTATTGGGATAAGCTTGGGCTAGAATATAAGGTTCTAATCTCGCACAGAGGGAAATATTTTTTAATCACAATTGGAGTTGCGTACTTAAGCCAATCTATATACTTAAATAAAAATGGATGGTTGAATTTGTTGCTAAGCTTAAAACTAGAGTCGGCTGGACCGACTTTGATATTTTTTTAGGGTTACTGGATGAATATTAAATTCACAATTGAACCCGGTATGTGGCGCTGCAATCGGGTTTTAGCTATCAATTATATGTTGTGGGTGAAACCGCGCGGGACAGCTAGAATCAAATAAAATCATAGACCTATTTGAAAACTATCCAATAAAACCAAAGAAACTGAACTCAATTATATTTTATTTATCACATTTTTGTACAACTTGCACAGCACATAGTAATCAGTTTGATTAAATAAAATAACTTTATTATATAACATTCAGGAGGCCAATTCTCGTAATTTTAAATGTTCAAAATATCATTCCGATCTAGTCTCAGCGTCAAGAAAGTTGCAAATGGCATTCTCTTAAACCAATAATCAACGTCAAATGTGAACGTAGATCGTAATAAGATTGAAAATAGAATAAAAGTTGACTGAAGCCAAAACGGTATAATGCTACTGCTAATGCTAGGTGCATTTGACGTTGATTATTGGTTTAAGAGAATGCCATTTGCAACTTTCTTGACGCTGAGACTAAATCGGAATGATATTTTGAACATTGAAAATTACGAGAATTGGTCTTCAGATAAGAAAACAATTTGCTGATAAGCAAATTGTTTTAATAACTCACACATACAACATTGATTCTGGTAATATAATTACGCTGTAGTAGAAATGGCTTATATCTAAATTAAAAGACAGAATTTAAAAGATACGTGTATTATTTCTGTTGTACCAAAAAGAGAAAGTCATAAATTGTGACAAAAAATTCAACATTTCTCCTATTACAAGTGTAATAGGAGCAGTTTTACAATAAAGTCTGGCAAAGAGCACTGTGAGAGGGGTCCATACTACATACATGCTCAAGGTTATAACAATACCAATATTTTAACAATAACAAATAAAATGATAGGCTAGCAGTAGATAATTTAAGAAGAATTGATTTGCCTGAACAAAATAAAAATATTCTTTTTAGTCATCAAATGGTGGTAGATCAAACAATTCTGGTTTAAATTCTTCTAAACTCTTCAGTACTAGAGTAGCTTCAGAGGTCAAACTCTTGTCAACTCTAGGGTCTGGTATCATCACCACTTGCATACCTGCTGCTCTTGCAGCTTTCACTCCATTGACAGCATCTTCAAATACTAAGCACTGAAAAAGTAACACTAAATATAAGTAAGTACCCATGAATTTTACTAATAATAAGAAAATGCCAGAATGCATGTGGGATGTGGACTCGACAATCAATGTCCCGATAGTTGTTTCTGCCCATGGCTAGATACCGAAGAGTCTCGACCAACATCTTCAAAGGCTCTCAATTGGTAGTTGGGTCACGAGTCAGATGCAAAAGGCAGTATTATTTGACACAGCACGCATTGTGAGGACGTCCTCACACTGGTGCCCTAACCAGCGGAGGCTTATGTCTTAGGCCTTGCTATCGGAGGGTGTCGTATTTTTTAAAATTTTAAATGTATTTTTTTATGTTATATAATTAAAAATGTAACAAAAAAAATTATAAGTACTACAGATGAAGATGAACAGAAGTTGTCTCTATAGATGCCATCAGCCTTTAAAAGGCTATGACTATATCAACTAGCTACTATAGTTTCCCATATATAATAAAACCTAAACCTAAAAACTAAATTAATGTTACCCTAAGCTTTATAATAAGGCCAGGGGAACATTTGAGAAATTATTTATTAGTCTTGCATTATACTGTCCCACTACTGGGCACAGGCCTCCACTATGAATGAGAGATATTAAGTTAGCCCACCACGCTGGCCTAATGGGTTAGCAAAATTTACATACCTTTGAAATTCTTGTGGAGGATTCTCAGGTACACAGGTTTCCTTATATTGTTTCCTTCACTGTTATAGCAAGAGATAATCGACAATTAATACATACTTACATATATTACTTACACTTATCGTATAATTAAATTTTTCGGAATAAAGAGTAAAAATGTGGTTAAATGTAAACTTTTAACTGTACCTCTTCAGGTTTTGGTTTATCGGGAAACCTGCTTGCAGCAACCAGAAATATGTCAGGATGCGGTTTACCCCTCTTGACATCAGGGTCCGAGGAACCCATTGTCTTGTACGGAAATAACGAAAATAGTTCCTGGTGGTGCTTGTTCACTTTCAACTCATAACTCTCTCTGCTTGAACTTGTTGCCAAACCAATAGGAATGTTTTTAGTATGTAAATGCTCTATTAACTTTCTTGCACCTGAAAAATAAGAGAGAATAAGATAAAGTGGTCAAAATATACCAAAAAGCTAATTAGCTTAATGTTTAAAATGTTGACCATGGCACATATATCACACACAGTGTTTTAAGTATCTGTTGTTTATACAGTAGTCACACTCCAGTAGGTCTAGTATGAGTTACAAATAAGTTCACAGTTTTCGAATTTGTATAAAATTACTACCATCGAAGTGTCAAACTAGTAATTCATATGGTAATAAAGAAAAGAATCGCTTGAAAACTAATTTCATATTCTATTATTATGAAATAAAATAAACCATGTAATTAATTTTAATTCATCATAGTTCCCACTAGTGGCTACTAATATTTGACGTATTGAGAGAAAATGAAAACTTTCATTGTTTTACAAAACTATTAAAACTTGTACTAGGCCTACAGGTGCATAGTGATACCTATGTGAGTTTGGAAATCTTGGTGTGTCTAGAGTATGTAAGGCTGAATGATTCATTATTGTGGTGCTGCAGTCAACATGTTAATAAATTTTATATCATAAAGAAATGTGTCTATGTCTGTATGTGTCTACTTTAATATTTATTTATTATAATATTTTTAATTCTAATAAGGCGCTATAAAAACATCTAAAAAAGAAATATGCTTACCTGGCATAAGTTGAGTTTCTGGAAATAAAACCTCAAATTGCTTTCTGCTCTCATTTAAGAATTCACCCACTGTCATAGGTAAATTAAGTTCTGATATTATTGTCTGTGCTGTTTCATGAGACTGTGATCCCATGAGCTTTAACTTCAAATCAAATGTGTAATGTTTGCCATAACGTGACACTATGTTTTGAAATGCTACTGTGTATAAATCTTCTGTATCTATAAATATTTAATTTAGTCAACATCAATTCAATAAGTTAGAAATAAATAAATTATACCTAAGTTTTAAAATTTTATATATATTTTAATCATTTTATTTAGCTGACTACACAAAAACCAATGAGGTTAACACAGATTTATGTAAGCTATTTTATAAAATAATAATAACTGGCGATAAGAAACATTATCTGAAATAGTTCGCTTTCCATTGAATTCGAGAGTAAAACATTCAACAGATCTCAGACGTGAAAAATACCTGATAAAAAAATATATACATAATACGAACTAACGAAAAGTATAAAAAAAATCCTTTCATATCGATTAAAAAATAACTAAGGGAAAATTGCACTTACTTAGTATTAGACCGTCCATATCAAACAGAACATGGGTGACCGGTTTAAATTGGGATATAATTTAAATAATTTCCAAAAACAATAATACTAAAGTTCAACTAAATTTTAGGTTACGTATCACGCAATGAATGTTTGAATCACAGACTACTTTGGTTTGAATTTTGATTAGAAATAATTGTAAAACTTTCCATCCAAAACCCCGTATCAAACCCACGAAACCCACTTAAACCATATTTTCCAGGCATGATAAATGTCAATTTGACAGTTGACACTGACACTTTTTTTTCTTTAATTATGGCTTCCCATTTCCATGCATATAACTAATGACAAATATTTAATATACTTTTAAATATTCACAAGAACGATGAAACACCGGTGTGTATTTCCATTTTCTGCCATTTCACATTAGGCTTGGTAAACGGCTTGGTACGACCTAAACCACTACAGCACTAATCACAGCACTCTTGCGAGATCAAATGTCGATTATGAAAGAGTGAATGTAGCTATGACGATGTCGACGTGTCGTCGCATCATAGCTAAAGACGATGAAGGTTCCCATTGAAGAATTAGCTGACAGTAGTTGTTATACATTAAAATATGAGTATATGAATAATTACAATAACGACGCGACGTTTAGACAACTGGTTTTTATTTAAATCAGCCAACTATCGGGGGAAAACATACGCACTCACGCCTGTAATCCCCGAAGGGGTAGGCAGAGGTGCAGCCAGTACACCCACATTTCGCCGAGCGTATCTCCGTCCCTTATGTGATAGGAGGCGAGCCTATCGCCATACCGGGCACAAATTCCAGACTCCGGGCTGATACTGAGCATTTCGTAATAGAAAAACCCAATACCACTTTACCCGACCCGGGGATCGAACCCGAGACCTCAGCGTTGGCCTCAATCGTAACGCGTACACATTACAACTGAGCCACCGAGGCAGTCTGAGCCACCGAGGCAGTCATTTTTATGCCACAGTAGTATCTTTTCAAGATACATGGACAATAATTTTCTGAGAGCCTGAATCCAACCCTGCTCAACAGTCAAAATAGTCTGTTTTTATTCAATGTACCTACTTTGTGAAAACATGCGTAGCTAATAATTTTCCCTATCTATTTAATACTCTTTGGTAGCATCTCTATACTAGTCTGTGGTGAAAACTATGGTCAAAATATGTTTGTTTCCTGTGCACAGTCTTTATTCACAAATTACCTACTATTTCTATTATATTTTAAACCGAACTCATATTCGAGTGTTATTTTATGAAAAGTAAAATAAGTGACTTGTTATAACATGGATGGGCCAGGAATGAGTTTGTTTCAAGGCGCCGCTAGCATACATATAAACAATAGCGCCCAAGACAGGCTTGAAGAACAGGAAGAGCTCGAAGATCAAAAAAGACGGAATGAGGAGGTAAGTTATACTCGAATACCATGTAATTTTTATAAATAACAATTCACAGTATAATTTGTCACTCAGAAAAGTTTTATCAAGGAATTTGAATTTCCTTCCCGCCTTGGCATAATATTTTTTGAAGTAGTTGTTTGTTGCAGCATAAATGTCCATTATAAATTGTGAGAACGGCTTTGTTACAGTTAAAACACAAATTGGCGAACGCATTTGACGACTTATTAGACGACGACGAAGCTAGTTCAGTTAACAGCAGTGGAAACTTTACTTTGGATCCTACTCAAAGTAACTGTAGTATGTATAGTCCGATTTTGATTTGTAGAAATATCAAAAGTACAATAGAATAATATTGAATAAATATAAAGACAGCCTCTGTGGTGCAGCAGATGAATAGCTGGCTGTGAAAAGAGGGGCCCGGGGTTCAATTTCCACACTGAGATAAATGTTTGTGTTATTCCCAAATATTTGTTTCGTGTCTAGGTATTGAGGGGCTGTAAGTCTCATACCTCTTGATAGCCTCGATACATTAGAGTGTGAGGTCCTGGGTCAGATCTATGTGTGTGACTGTAAGATGTATTTATTTTTAATATAAACATTATTTTTCCCATTCATAGTAAGCTAAAGTTATATCATTTTTATGATGAGTGAAATATCCAGATGCCCAGAATCAAGATATTTGTTATACATTATTTAGATTCTGTCTACTTTTAACATTACCACCCTCCTAATCTCTTTATTATCCCTTCCCCATAAGATCTGCAACAGTTCTTGATTCTTCTAGTATTGTGGATGTTGATGGGAGGTGATCAGTTGACCCATTTTCTGCTGGTCGGCCTAAGGTCTCCAAAAAAAAAATTTTTTATAAGTTGCTCTATTTCTTTATGCAGAACCCCAGACCAACACAATATGGCACCTGCATTTGCATCAATTACTACATTATTTTATACATGACAGAAAATGAAACACAATATTTTAAATATTGCAATGGTGGGCAAATAATGGAAACATTTATCTCCCTCATATACCTGCACCATATAATGGGTGTTGCTCATGTGACCCATGTGACCGTCATTTCACCCCTGAACACCTGATCATCTTTCCGCTCCCACCTACCTTATTTGCCTCGTGGGCTATCTACCAGTAGTTAAATAGTTAAATTCTATTATATTTTGGTTTAATTAAACTGTGATTAAATCCATATAAATTAGTTCTATTTTAAAGTGTAATAATCCATTGTTTATCTTCACTGATTTTGATCTTTTTCAATTATATTGTTGCCAATATGTTTTTAATTTCAGTTCCACAAACGCGCCCTGGCTTGCCACCAACATATGTAGAGTCATTAAACCATTTAAAAGATACACACCATGGCAATGATACACCAAAGCAATATACTGAGACACCCAAGAACCATGTATCACATATTCGGCACCAGGAAGAAGCGTTGAAATTGCCCTTCAGTCCTTATGGTGCTGGTGATGGACAGAATAATTATTTTCAACAGGATTTCAGAGGTAACTTGTATTTGAACAAACCACTTCAAATCTGCAATACCATAAGTTATTATAACTTGATTGATAATCCCCATACCTTTCCTCAAAGTACATTAATGTGAAGGTCTGAAATTATCAAGAGAAATATATCACAATTACATTTGCTCGCGGCTCTGCCTGCATGATTGGCCTTTTCCAGGATGAAAAGTAACCCATATCTTAATCCAGGCCATGGTCTACCGGTGTATAAAATTTAATCCAAAACCAAGCAAGAAGATTTATGATAAATATACATTATATGCATATATTATATTATATAAATTATAGTTTAATTCATTTAATTGCAGTACATATGAATGGTGTGCACAACTATGATGCCAGACAAGAATACATGAATAATGAACAACTTAAAGTTATGTATGAGGTAAGTTGGAAGTTCCTTATCCTTCTTTTTATATAGCAGAGGCTGGCAAACAAGCAAGAGTGTTACCTGATGTTAAGTGATCCCCATAAAATGACCATAAACCTCTATAATACCAGAAAAATCATGGAACCATTGCCAACATTAAAACAAAAAGTAAAGGGATAATTAAGAGATTGAGTAGGGGAGAGGGGTTGGACCTCCGGACTCTGTGTGATTATTACTATAAATGTAATATGTATTTGTATTTTAATATGTAGTTGATAAAAAAAAAAATGCAAATATTTGTACGTCGGAAACGAATGTTGGACAACTATATTTTTGAATTATCTTTTACACAATATTATGAAAGTAAATATATTATTAATATTATTTTAGATGAGGGTAAAAGAATGTCAACAACTCGCAGAACAAATGGAGAAATCGGACACAGAGATTGATAGCCTCCGTGCAAGACTTGCAGCTGCTATCAATGACAGGGACAAAGCGGAATTATCACTGCAAGAAGCACATCATTTGCTTGGTTAACATCCTACCTCATTTATAATCTTCTCTACTTCTACCTGCCATTATCCCACTCGCAGAGGGATCGGCGCAATATGCTTAACACATGTTACAGAAAGATTTGGCTTGTAGTTTTTACGACCGCCCGCCTGCCTGACGTCAACCTAGCGATGTGCGACTATGAATAATTCTAGTCGAATTAATCGACTCATTCGAATAATTTACAAAAATGAGTAGGTAACTAACTTGATACCTACTCGACTTTGGACTGAATATAACTACAGCGTTGATTCAACTTTGATAGTCGACAGTCGACTTGAGTCGAATCCACTGGTTATGTATTAGTTAACTAAATTAGTAATATTTTTCATTGAACTGGGAAATGACGTATAGTACGACACGCTAAAAAAGTAAAGGAAAACAACTAAACTTACCAACAAAGGTACAGAAACAAGAGTAGGTGATAAATAATTAAGAAGTTTAATTAAAAATAAATTAATAATATAAAATAGTATAAAAAAAAATGGCGCCGGAGCAGCCGTGGCGAACGATCCATTCATTCGTACTTTCATTCTAAACTGGATATTGAGGAGAGGCGCGAATCATCTAGTCGAAACCCCATAAGTAATTACTAATCATATAGTTGTATTCGAATACGAACGTTAGTATGTTACTAATATTCAAGTCGAATATGTTTATTAGTAGTTGTAATTTATTCGAGTAGTCAGATTATTCGTTCTCGCTCATCTCTGCGTCAACCCCTCTGGGGAGAAAACATCTAGATCTGAAACATATATTTGGGAATAACAAAATTTTTTTGTATCAGTGCGGGAATCTAACCCGAATATTTATTTGATGTTCATAATATCTCACAGCTTCTAGCAAGCACAAGTTGATTGAGCTCGAGCAGCAAGTTAAAAGCTTAACGGAGAAACTGATTGAGAGTGATCAAGACAAAGAGCAGCTTAAATTAGAGGTGCGGTCTGCTAACATGAGCCTTCAGGATGTGCAGCAGAGATTACACACGCTTCAGGTAATCCCACTTCCAAAATCCTACGACTGTTATAAATGTGAAAGTTTGGATGTTTGTGAGTTTATCTATTTGAATGTTTGTTAGTCAATCACACCTTCACGGCTGAACGGTTTTTTTATAGCATAGGCCGGCGAACGAGCAAGTGAGTCACCCGAAGGTAAGTTATCTCCTTCGCCCAAGAACGCCCACAATACTAGAAGAATCATGGACGCATTGCCGACCTTAAAGGAAATGTGTAATTAAGGGGTTGGGACTGAGAAGGGATTTAGACCTCCGGATATCTCACTCACTGTACGAAACGCAACAACAAGCTGTTACTTCATGCAGTTTCCTGTGAGACTCTAGCAACATTCCGCTCGAACCGGCCCAATAATGCTGTAAACAAAACTGTCTACAGTGTGACTCTACCACTTTATGTTCCACAACACTCTACAAACTGATATTTAATCATTAGGTAGTAATTAAATACATGGTACAAAAAGTTGTCATATTTAAGGGGCGTTACATAACCCTGACAGTGAGTGTTTATGGACCGGATCTTATCTAAATCTAGATATCCTAAAATTTGATGATTATTTTAATCATTCGTTTATTACGATCAATAAGAGTGAGTGAGTGATGATATATAAATTACTATAAATCACTATAAATTATTTACATTACCTCTCTGCGCCTAGTATTAGCTGTTTCTCATTTTACATTTAGTGGTGTCCAAAGTTGCAAGTCGAATATTAATATTTTACTTTTTCAATAAAAAAGAAAATGCTTTATTTATGTCCTAGCAATGCCACCTGATTTGGTAGTATGTGAGGTGCAATATTTATATCGTAATTCGTAAACTATACATTGCTGAAATTTGACCACATCATTCTGTAACACGTTGTATAATAATCATAGTGAGGAGACCTGCATGTCTGAGAAGTTCTCTATTAGGATTGTGCACACATGATTGTTACTGAATTAACAAGTAATAATAATTATTATTTTATTTTAATACCAGGTAGCGCATACTCACGACACCGATGCTTTATTTCGAGAACAACAAGACAGGTAAGTGTTAAACTTAAATACTATTAAAATTACTGAGGTGTTTGTGTTAAAATTTCCTCTTCTAGGCGTGTAGGCGTAGATTATATGGATGTGGTTATGTTATGGATTATGTGGAAATTTTCCAAATTTGCTGTAACTTCAAATTGAGATGGATTTTATTTTGCTAAATTCATTTGTCGTAAAAAGAATGGGTAATTTTATTTCGCGATTTGTTTTTAGTTTTCGGAAGTGATGCCCTTACACCACTTAGGGTTTTGAATTGCATTGTACAGTATGACACTGGACTGCGCTCGGATCCCGGAGACAAATAATAATTGGCAAGTCTCATAATGCCTAGTAATTTCATTCAATAGAAAAACATCTCTGTTGCAGACACCGAGATGAGGTGGACAGGCTCCAAAATGACTTGGTAAAGGCTAAAAGCAGACTCGATGAGAAGGTAAAGTAAGCATTAGCATGAACACTCCAATTTTAAAATCAAATACAAAAATGTACTTTTTAGGGTTCCGAGATAAATAAAGATTTATGGTGATCAGCTGACGTTAATGGAATCCAAAGATACCAAACCCTATTGCAAAGTCTACCCTATCTGTGTTACTTTCGAACTACAAATGACAATGCCAGATCCAACCCCAGCATTTACTTACCTCACACTAGGTTAACCTGTATCGTGGGTATCTAGAAGTACAAAAGACTCGCGGTCCTACAACCGGAAAATAATATTTGTAGATTACACAAACGTTTGTCTCGGTGCGGGAGCCGAACCCGCTGCCTCTGGTTTCACAGCCGGTTTGCCCACTGCGCCACGGTGGCTGTCAAATAAAATAATGTATATGGGGAACAACTGCATTGGTGGGGCAGTTTTATAAATTTTCTGGCATTGTTCTTTAAGGGTGTGTGTACGGAAACCTCGGTGCGCCAAACCAACAGCACTTATTCTTCCACCGCCCCTTATCCCACTCGCAATGGGGTCGGCGCAATATGCTTTTTAATACATGTTATAGAAAGATTTGGCTTGTAGTTTTTATGACCGGCCGCCTGCCTGACATCAGCCCCTCTGTGGACTTCTGTGCTGTTGTTCTTGAGTGCAAGACCAACAGCACTTGACCAGTTATTTTTATTCTGTTAATTAGGAAAACGAAATTAAAACATTGGATAGACGTTGTATGGAGCGTGACAGAGAGAAAGAACAGATACTTGTAGAAAAGGGAGCGATGATAAACAGACTAGCGAATGAATTAGAAGCGGCACAGAGTAGACTCGTCAGTGGCGAGTCAGCGAGATTGAAGGAGAAAGTGTCGCAGCTAACCACAGAGAGAAACGCTGCCAAGGAACAGGTCAAGGAGTTGGGCGTAAGTTAGATTTATATATGTTTACTAGCTGTCCCGCGCGGTTTCACCCGCACCATACTAACATTTACATACTGATATTTTTACCATACTAACGTCACTCAATTGTTTTGCCTTCCCGACACCTCTCCACTAACACTTAAACTTTATGGAATGGTATTAAAGTTCAAATTGACTTTTAAGTATTATTACGAATCGAATGTATGGCAGTATAGAAAAGTGTCGTTTTTAGATTTTTTCAGGCAATTTTTTAAATTTTTCTCCGTAAGAACCATCCTCGTACTTCAAAAAATATTCTAAAAAAGAATTAGCGAAATCGGTTCAGCTGCTCTCGAGATTTGCGCTTAGCAACACATTTTTATATTATAGATTAGTTTAAAATTATGGTCCTTACTTATAAAGATTGTTGAAACACTGGTTATTTTAACAATCTTTTATCTTTCCCTGTCAACGCCATTTATAAAGTTGCTAGAGAGATACTAAACAATGTTTAACTAATCAGTACTTAATGTTTATAAGTAAGGCCTTATAAGTTTAACCAAAACTGCCACCAAGCAGCAGTGTGTAAGCACAATAGTGTTCTGCTTTGAAGGACATTGAAGCCAGTGAAATTACTGGGCATTATCAGACTTAACATCTTATGTCTCGGGGTGACGAGCGCAGTCCAGTGCCATGTAGTATTTCATAATTCGATGTTCTGTTTGGTGTTTCTTTTGTATATGGGCAGGCGTGACGCTTACCATCATGCGAGCTTCCTGCTCGTCTCGACATTAAGACCGGATGAGATTACCTGAGGCCCCAATCCCCCTGACTTTCCTATATTTCAAACCTTTCCTTTAAGGTCGACAAGTAGATCATGATTTTTCTAGTATTGTGGGTATTTCATGGGCGGTAAGGATTACCTATAGGATATCATCAGGTGTCTCTATTACTTGTTGGCTGATATGTGAGATATTTTTTTTAAAGATATTTTACTATTTATAATTATTCCTCTCAGACAAAATTGGAAGTAACAGCGCACGAGCTAGTACTGTGTCGGAACAAATTGAGTACTTCTCAAAAAGAATATGAAAATTGGCGTACGACTCTCCATCAGATACTGCTTGAATCCATGCCGGAGAACAGTTATATTGGTATGTGATGTAATCATATAATTGAGCAGAATACCAGTTTTTTTAAATCATGTACCTATGTCTAGTAAGAGTTACAAATACGTTCAAAGTTTTCGAATTCGTATATAATTACTATTGTCGAAGTGTCAAACGAGTAATTCATACTGTAAAAATTAAGTTTTAACAAAACTTAGAAATCGACTTCAAAATAAAAACACTCAAATATCAAAAATAACAATTTCTATAGGTCTCTTTAGAGTCGGTGCCTGTGTCGCTGACGATCAAATAAAATTGCATTTTCAGTGTTTTTATTTTGAAGCCGGTTTTTAAGTTTTTTAAAACTAATTTTATTTTTTGTGGAAGTTACAGCAATAGCATGTAAATTATAATACAATAACATAATGGTATATATTATTATGGCGGGTCGGGATATATGTGTATGTATTATTATCCCAACAAATAACTGACGTAGCCCTCGATGGACCAGTGGCGGGGTGGAGACTAATTCTATAACTTTTGAGACGAGAGTACAAAAGTTAAGGAATACTTTACTATACGTTTGGTAAAACACAACAATACGTGCGTTGTATGTCCTGGTTTTTGACCGTCGACAAAAATTAGGACTATATTTGTGCCCCCTTGTCCGTGAAGACACATACACACACGAGTGTATGTGTATATCTGTCTGTAGCATCGTAGCGTCAAAGGAATAGACTGATTTAATTGGGTTTTTTCTTGTTTTGAGGTTGGGTATTCAAAATAATTCTTAGCTTTGTTTAAAGTAAATCTATTCAGCCGTTTAAAATATGTTTTTCTGATCGTATTCGGCGGTTTCTAAAGGTGAAGTTATAGAACATTTATATCAACCGAATGTTAAAGATCATAACGTTGCATTCCAATCGTTATTGAAATTACCTTCTTTTCAGCCACCCCACCTGGCTACGCTGGTCATACTACGTCTATACTTACCGTAATTTAATTTATTTTTTTGCGATTAACGTCATTTTACATAATTTTGTTCAGGTGAACCTCCTTCGCCGGGGAAATTAGCAACATTAAAAGAAATGTTGAGCCGGTACAAATCGCAGATACAAAAATTAGGTACACTTCAAGAGGAAATTACCAAGCGGTAAGAGTAATAATATCAGCCCTGTATTATATAGGTACTGTTCCACTGCTGGGCATGGGCCTTCATTACAAACGAGAGGGTTAGACTTTAGTCCACCACAGGGTTGGCAGACTTCATACACCTTCAAAATTATTACGGAGAATTCTCGGGTATACAGGTTTCCTCACGATATTTCCTTCACCGTTAAATCAAGCAATACTTAATAATGAATACACACGTAAGTTTGAAAAGGCAGGGATGCATGTTTCGGTTTCGGCAGTCTTTCGTCTCGGCATTCCGTACCACTCTCCGCTGAGCTATCACTACGGTATGAGTACTTACATTTCACAAGTCAACCTGATGGTAAATGATCTTCTTCGCCCACAAAGCTATAATTCAGGTGGATTGTGAAGGGGATGAGGTTGATCGAATTGGCACTCACCATATGAAATGCAAGCAAGCTGCCACTTAACGTCTTCTGTGAGACAGTTTTCTAGTGGCAGAGCTCACGCTGTAGAGAGTTTTATAAATCTATAACGTGAATTGGCTGACTCGACCGGGTCGTTACCACTGTCTCACCGAAAGCCGAAACAAAGTAACAGCTTGCTGTTGCGTTTCGTACGGTGAGCGAGATTGCCGGAGGCCCAAATCCCACTTCCCAACTCTACCTCTTTCTTTTAAAGTCGGCAACGCATTCATTACTTTTCTGGTATTGTCGATGTGCGGTGGAGATCCCTTACCATTTATTTATTTATTTATTTATTTATTTATTATTTACACACTACACTACCATTACAGGTTCAGTAACCTAATGCGATAATGCAGTTTTAAGATTAAAGCACATACATAAAAAAAAACTAATTACAAAATAAATAAGAATAATAAACCTATCAACGGAAACATATAACACTTATACAAAAAAAAAACTATAAAACTATAACAAGATGTTATAATTATTAAATACGATGTTATATAAACCCTTACATAATTATAACCTATGTCCTACGAATAACACAACGTATGCAAAACTATCTTTGCGAACTCACTCCAATAGCATGTAAATAAATCAATTTTATCGTGGATGATGTTTATTGTCCGTATCGCTTGGATGAGAGGCGTCTTTGCCCCCAGGTTTGTCCTGGCTGCCGGCACAGCCAGCAGCTGCGGGCGCCGCCGCCTCCACACGTAACGATCCGGCACACACAGACTCAGGTGGCACAAAACACCCGGGTTGTGCTCTTTGCCACGCAGTAATTTCACTAAGTATGCGACAAGCGTGAACTCTCGTCGCACCCTCAGCTCATTGTACCCGACCATACCCAATACAAATAGTGTAGGATACATTAATGGGTAAAACGGATACACCCCATATAATTTCATGTACAAATGTCTCGTAAATTTGTTCTGGACCCGTTCTAACATACTAGTGTACTTAGCCTCGTATGGAGCCCATATTACAGCGCTATGTTCTAGATGACTACGAACTAGTGCATCATAGAGTACCCTAACGGTAGTTATGTTGGTGAACTTATGCGACTGTCTTAACACAAAGCCTAGGTTTCGGTACGCTTTTCTACATATTTTAGTAATATGGTCACGAAAATTCAGTTCCGGAGTGAGAGAAACTCCTAAGTCACGCACTTGCGATACTCGTTGCATTGCCTCTGTACCAACCTTATATTCGTAGTGAATCGGAACACGCGCGCGGGTGAAACTCATCACTGAACATTTGGAACCATTAAAGTAGAGTTTATTCTTATGACTCCACTCGACTATCCTATTTATGTCCTCCTGCAATCGGTCGCAGTTAGACGAATCCTTGACTTCTATAAACAATTTAAGGTCATCTGCAAATAATAAACACGTGCCATGTTTAGTAACTTTCGGTAAGTCGTTTATCATTATTATAAAGTTGAGGGGTCCTAAATTGCTGCCCTGGCTTACGCCGGACTTGGTGAAGTACGGCTCAGATTCACACCCGTTATAGTCGACGTACTGTTGCCGACCTTTCATATAGCTGGCAAAAAAATTTAATAGACGCGGTGTACAGCCAACGGCCGCGAGCTTCCCGAGCAACACATCATTGTCTACTGTGTCGAATGCCTTCCTAAAATCAAAGTACGCGGCATCTACTTGCAGGCCAGCGTCTATTGATGGTACCACCTGTGCCATGAAATTAAGAAGATTTGTGGCAGTGCTGCGTCCCTGCCTAAACCCATGTTGCTCATCCGCCAGTAGCGCTCGCACCTGAACCTGCACGCACCGTTGGATAGCAGACTCGAATACCTTTGCCGGCGTCGATAGCACGGCCACAGGTCTATATCCGTCAACGTCAGGACCCGCCTTACCTTTAGGAACCGGAATGACTCGTGTGAGCTTCCATTGAGCCGGAAATATTGCTTGTTTCAAACAGGTGTTAAATATGTGTTGTAGTGGTTCCGCTAATGAAAAACCGCAATCTTTAAAAAGAAACGCCGGTATGCCGTCAGGGCCCGCTGAGCGCTTTGGCTTGAGGCGTATTAGCGCCTCTCTTACTTCTTTCAGCGTGAGAACGTCAAGCTGCACGCGTGCACTATCCGCGCCGCCTGTCGCCGCCGCCGCACCTGCTTCCAATTGCGGTGACTCGCTACTGTATACCGATTCGAAGAACTCTGCGAATTCCCTAGCAGATTCCTCTCCTGTTAAATGTTGTCCATTCTTTATAATCGTATGTTTACCTAACGTGCTGTTTTTTGATCGAATATATTGCCAAAATGATTTCGGGTCCTGTGTAAATTGATACTGAATTTTATTTATATGTTGTTTATGAGCAATTTTTATAGATTTTTTTATACGTGATCTGTATTTGGAGAATTCATCATAGTCACAATCAAGCTTAGACTCCTTAAATCTCTTGTGAAAGCCCGCCTTAGCTTTTATGTCTTTTATTATATCACTGGTGTACCACTCAGGATATTTAAACTTAAAATTATGACTATGGGACGTCACAGGCGACACACTTGTTCCTTTTTCAGTTCCTTTCATACTATACATAAAACTGATAATAATATTTCACATCATATTTAGTGACAAAAAAATTGAACAACACCGAAAACAAGAATCAGAATTGCGTACAAAATTAGAGGAACAGAAAAACGTAGAGATGCAAATGAACTACCGTTTGACGATACTTCAGAAAAAACTTGAAGTACTCGGAAGCAACAGCGATAGCGATTTATTAGAGAGCTACAAACAACAGAACGAACAGCTGCAACATGACTTAGAGCAAATCAGAGCGGAACTTAAAAATGTACGTAGCGTATATTTTATTTCAATTGAATGCACTATACAATAATTATTAAGAAAAGATGTTACATATTATGTGATAAGCTACATAAAAAACCTTTATTACATGGCGAAAGAAACTTTAAAACAAAAGCGTAGTTACCTACGTTTGATTTTGTATACTACTTTATTACAAACAGTAAAAAAAAAAAACTATTCTGTAAAAAAGAGCCTCACAATATGCTGTAAAATAAAGCAGCAACTGCTCGGTGGCGCAGTTGTAATTTGTACGCGTTATACTGAGGCTGACGCTGAGGTCGGGTAACAATGATATTGGGTTTTTCTATTATGAAATGCTCAGTATCAGCTTGCAGCCCGGTATGGCGATAGGCTCGCCCCCTATCACATCATGGGACGGCGATACGCTCGGCGAAATGTGGGTGTACTGGTTACACCTCTGCCTCAGGGGATTACAGACATGAGTGCGTATAAAGCAGCAATTAATATTTTAAATATCGGTATGAGGAAGAGTGAAATCGTAGTAAGAAATAGGGCTATCTCCCTCTCACCACCGTACCTTAATTGCGGTGATGTCTCGCCGTATATTATACATCCTTTTTTTGTGTTTCATATTTGCTCTTTACATCAGTTTTTAAAAACCTGTTACTTATTAATTTTAACCGGATTCAAATAAGCAGGGGATCATTTCGCTGCGTATTTTCCCTTTTTGTTATTTTATGTATATCTATTTATCTTTCAATTGTACAATACGACTAACAAAATCTGTTTTATTCGATAGAGTTTAGCTGCAATGTCGGTTCCATAGATTTCATAACGGAGTTAGGATTACAAAATAAAACTCCTCAACGGATTACAGCACACTCGTCGCGTTGTGTTACTGTATTCGAATTTCCATGCCACCACATTAGCTTTACCTACCACAAAAAATTTAAACATAAAATAAGTTAAACAACAATTAAAACCGAATTAAAAATACTAACATAAGTCAAAAATAACAATATCTACAGGTCGGAGGTAAAATTTCAAATTGTAGATGACTACATAAGTATTTATAAATGTGTTTATAAGAAACAGAGTTTTCCTTTTACCCTATTAAAACTAACGACATAATAATCTTAATCTTTTATAATTATTATTTAGCGTCATAGTTTTATTCTGTACTTAACCTGACAGTAGGTTCATTCACAGACATCTGATATATCGATGATGATTATTTCACAGATGGATCTTAAATATACCGAATTAGAAATGGAACACGATAAACTGAAAAGTGAGAAAGGTAGTCGTGCGTCGATAGTGCAGGAGGCTAATGCAGATCTATTGCGAGAGTTGGAACGCTACAGCGGACAACTGAAGGACACGCTTAAAGAGAACGGGGAACTAAAGACTTTGTACTTACAGGTATAATTCATTGTTTATTGGCAACACTTCTATATTCATTATTATTATTTCTTAAAGACTACCTCGGAGGCGCAGTTGTAATGCGTACGCGGTACGACTTACAAATTGCTAGTTCGTAATTTATGAGTTTGTGAATTTGTTTTTCAATCACGCCTTAACGACTGAACGGATTTGGATAAAATTTAGTTCAAAAGTTTAGTAGGATTAGGGCATATTATGTACTTTTTATTCTGGAAAAATACATTCACACGACCAAGCCGCGAGAAAATACTAGAAGTCTAGAATCCTTTAAAACCATAATATACGGGCAAAATAACTTAGCCGCCAGTAACAAAGTGGTGATGAGAGGCGTAGAGTTCAGGTGAAGTGACTAACTTCAGCTCGGTCAAGTTATTTTATGCGTTTTATAAAAAATGTTGTTCATTATAGGCATGCAGCACTCGTGACTCGGCAACCAGAGAGCTAAAAGACTTACAAACGAAAATACAAAAAGATCGAGAATTGTTTAAAAATCAAGAAAAAGGTCTCAACGAAACTACTGAAAAATACAAACAACAAATTGAAAAATTGACCGCAGACCTTACTGGTACCAAGGAAGAATTAGATAGGGCCAATAAAAGAATATCAGAACTGCAAAACGAATTCACGAATAAACAAAAAGAGTTCGCAGAAAAACTCGATAAGTATCTTGAAGGTTTGTGCATTTGTCTATGCTTGTAGACTCTGGTATTTATTTCTCTAACCTCTCGGTAGACCTTTTTGATAAATAGGTATTTTTAGGGTGTTGTACCTAAAGTGTACCAGTGGAACTCCATTACGCATCTTTAAAGTAACTTAAAGAGTAATTGTAATAGTAAAAAAATATTTATCTTATAAATCACAGATCACGGATAATTTAATAGATGTCATAAGTTGTACAAACATGATGTGCTGATATTTAGCAAACTTTTTAGCGCACTATAATATAATCTATGTTACTGCGATGACGTCAGTAAAAAAAAGGTTCAATGCAAATTTTAGTACTTAAGCGGTCTATTGTATTCATTATTATGGTATAAATATTTTTTATATCTACAGATGAAAAATCCGCAATGCGAAAAGAAATGGAGCCATGTTCACAATGTGAAAAACATTTAAAACACATTCGAATTTTAGATGACCAGCTTAGTGAATATACTATTAAATTAGGTAAGTAAAGAGCGTACTTAGTGGTAAAGCCATGCTGTAGACAGTTTTGTCGATATTCTATAGAATTGTAGCGTCTAAACGAATGAACCGATTCAAAGACTTTTTGTATTTGAAAGCTGGTTTAATCGAGATGGTTTATTTAATTTACAATTAGGAATTACATCATATTTTTTCTAATTATTAAATTCGAAGGAAAAACAGTTGTCAACAGTTGTTAGGTTATTTAGCTTAGTTTTAAGTATGATGTTCTTTTAAGCATCTCAAGAAAGCAACGAAGCGCTGATGAAAGAATTGAAAGGTAAGGCGGAGTTCTTCCAACAGTACATAGTAGAACGGTACAAAAAACTATGCGAACAACAGAGTGTGGGAACTAACACGGAGGAGAGGCAAGAGAGCAACATGTCGCCGCAACGCGCCGGACACATCGAGCTACACAGCCACTGCGACAACGGACTCGCTGCTAAGGTTACTTACATTCATATCATTCATTATTAACTAATTATACTATTATTTATACAGTTGTTATGGAATCTTTATTGTAGTAAAATATATTGTTATATTATAATTACAAAATAGTATCGAATTTAGAATTTTAGTCCTTTATTTACCTGTAATTGTGCATAATGTAACATTAGATATGCGATTTTCTAAATTTGTAAAATATCTTTTGCAATTATGGATATTTAATTTTGCTTTGATACATATGCGTTGCGGCTCGTAGCTATCATAATTATGTTTTTACAGACTGCTCTTATGATGAAAGAGAAAGCAATAAGAGATCAGATAGCGGAGAGGTTCACGTTAGAAATGAAAACTGTCGAAATGAACTGCGCGAGACGAATAAAAGAAATAGAAAACGAACATTTAGAGGTAATCACGAAACTCAAAGAGCTCGTCGAAAGGAAAGCACAAGAAGTAGAAACTTTAAAAGAGTTCATCATCAACGAACGAGCAAAAATAACTCAAATACTAGAAGCGAAAGAAAACGAAATATCGGTACTCATTAAAGATCATAACATCATGCAAGCAGAATGTCAACAAGCTCAAGACGAGATCTCTGAATGGAAGATAAAGGCTGAGAAATATAAAGAAAAGACATTACATTTAGGCTCGTTAGAAAGTCTATTAAGGAGTGAGAGAGAAGATTGGAAGCAAAGAAGCAGCACATGCGCCAAGGAATATCAATCTATTAAGGCAAAAATGAAGGAGTTACAAACAAAAGTCATCGACTTTGAAGAAAAATACGAGAAGTTGAAAAGTGAGCACCAAATTATTCAAGACAAGTATAAAAATGCAAAGAAGATGATTATTTGTCATAAGGTAAACCAGCAAAATGACGACGCTCGTTTTATATATAATACGAGCAAAATGATTGGCCGGACTGAAGTTAGTTACGAATGGCGAGCCTATTTTCAGAGGCTAAAGGTTTACGAGAGTCGTAGAGGATTGATAAAATGACTAACTTTAGGACATCCATGAAATTTTGCGCGTTTTGTATTTTTATTAATTTTCAATACTTGGATAATCGTCGAGGGTTGGAAGTTTAAAATGTTGAATTTTCAGGATTATCATGCTAAAAAAGATGCTCACATCAACAACGAAATGAATAGAATACAAGACGAATACCGACAGATATTCCTTAAATTACAAAAACAATTATGTCACCACGTGAACTGCAGAGTACAAGATGACAGAAGCAAGGGGAAGAAAACACAGGCTCGACAATATCAACCCCCTGATGTGAGTATGATCTTTATTAATAATTGTTTTCTGTGTTATAAAATATTCGTGTAAGGATGTGTTATTTTTAATCCCTTTTTATAGCAGACAAAGCCGGCAAACGTGTAAGTGGGTCACCTGATGGAAAGTAATCTCCACCTCCCTTGAACATCCACAATACCCAAAGAATTATGGACGCGTTGTTGACCTTAAATGAAAATGATAATCAAGATATTGGGAAGGGGAATACCCCGTGTATTTTTGGATATCTCACTCATCGTACGGAACCCAACAGCAAGCTGCTACTTCGTCGATTTTCTGCAAGATAGTAGTAACAACAAACTATTCGAGCTCACCCATTCATGTTGTAGACAAAACTGTACAGCATGGCTCTACCACTTGTAAACCTACCTTGACTCAAAAAGGTGTCATATGTTTGATCGCTTTGTCTACTTCTGTGTTTGTGTATAGCCCATGACACAGTAGCTCCGAAACTCATGCATCTATTGCATTTTTAAATCCTTTATATTTCAGTACTCCATTATGATAGACAAAATTAACCAAGACATCACAAGATTGGCTCAATCTCAGTTCAGTTCAGAACCCGGAACAGATAGTAATCAGTGACGTCAGACGAAACGCTCCGACCAGAGCGGGCGTTACACCACACTACCACATTTAATGGTAAAATTACAACTCGATAATATGAAGATTGATTTAAATGTGATAGAGGATAGGTGCTTTGTACTTACATAGACTTAAGAGAGATGGAATGAAATTCACAAATCTTAAGAATATTTGCTCATGTTTATTTGTTATTGAGTGGTATATCTGATAAACTAAACACGTACAAATTAATACTTAAGATGAGATATACAATGTAATTTGTACATACATTGAAGAAATAATATTATGTCGGATATAATTGCTTACAGGAGTTGAACTTAGTCTGTAATGAATATTATTAGATAAACAGATAAATAAATAGAATGGTCGTAATTGCCCCAAAATTAGTTGATACTAGATTGTTAAAGCTTTCGTTTAGACAACTACATTCATTCCAATGACAAATTATGTAAATATCCTGTGATACTTGAACGTTAGTGTGAACCACAGATCATGGATAACTGATGTGGTATGATAAACTACATCAAGTGTAGACATTTAACGCAACACGCACTATGTAATGATTATTCTATGCGCACCACAATAACATTAGTATACGTATTTTTTGGCGCGCTTGGTAGTAACACAGATGGTTGGTTTTAATACAGAATATAGTACTTACGTGATCTATTATATTAACCGTGGTCTGTGGTGTGAAACGTGATAACCAGTATTAAGTTAATGAAATTGAAATTACACATTCCAATTTGCCCTTATTTATATCGCATGTATATATGTATAGTTTAATATAGGGTATTTGACTATGTCTACTTTTATACATTATTTTATATGCAACCAACAATATTACGAAAATGAAACTGTTTTGCAAAAACAGAATAAAAAATGGGTAGTAAATTAGGTTGCAGTGCAGTTCATGTTTTAAATGTTGGTACAGTCAAAGGTGGGTGCGTAGTGGGAAAATCTCACCATCTCCCTCGCACGCGTGCACTGTAATGGCGTGATTGTCATGTCGTTTTATTCGATTTAATACCAATGTGCAACCAATATCCGGCTTTCCGGACCTCGTCAGCCAGGATAAAATAAATACATAATGTTTCATTACATTAATGTTAAGTTTGTGTTTTCCAAAATAAACTAAGATTGTCGGAACGCATAACAAATCGTAGTTAGGTACTGTAGTTGAATGTTGCGTTACATAAATTGCATTACCTATAATGAGAATTTTATTAGGTTAATTTGTATTTAGTGTTATTGTTCTTATTATTTAGTGTAATTACCTTAATTAATATTTTAATTGTTAGAGGGTGCGAGTTTTCTGTTACGCTATCTTATATTTTTACAGTTACATTCAAGATTTTTATAAATAAAACTGCAATTTTTTTAAACTGGTTTTATTTTTTTATATAGTATTTTGATGGAATAAAAGGCATTTTAGTAACAACACATGGTATATCCTTATTCCTAACGTTGACCAGCAACTCTGTGCCCGATTTTTTCATTAATTCGGGGACGTAACCCATGGCAATGTTCCCGCCAATTGATGGAGCTGGACACCCACTTGTAATTTTACCTATAACTTCGCCGGTTTTGTTCTTCAATAAAGCGTCTTTTCTTGCAGGCGCCCCTGTTTCAATCCTAATACCAACTCTCCTTTTACTTACACCTTCCTTTATTTGGCGTAATATAATAGATGCTCCAGGGAAACCAGATTCCCCTCGCCTTCGTTTTGCTATCAACCACGTTAAATTAGCTTCCACGGGAGTAACACTTTCGTCAATGTCATTGCCGTAAAGGCACAAGCCAGCCTCTAAACGCAGCGAATCACGAGCGCCCAAACCAGCGAGTTTGATATTCGATTCCAACAGAGCTTCAGTAACGTTGTTGGCCTTCTCAGCGGGAATGGATATTTCTACACCGTCTTCCCCTGTGTAACCGCAGCGCGTAACGCGACATACAACACCCGCCACTTTACCAACTCGTGAAGTCATAAACACTAGATCGGTCAAAGGGATATCGGTTAACGGTTGCAACACCGCTGCTGCTTTTGGACCTTGTACTGCGATAAGGGCTCTCTCGCTCACATCCCAAAAATCAACTTTAACATCTTTACCGCCTTTTCTGTACATTTCCGAAGATTCCGTCATGTGTTGCTTGTCAACTTGCAACCGTCCAGCATTAGACACTATGTATAAATTTTCTCCGTTTACTTTAGTGACTATCAAGTCGTCTATAATACCACCTTTATCATTAAGAAAAACTGTAAGGGAACTGGATCCCTCTGACATACCTTTCAAGTCGACTGGACAAATTGATTCGAACCATGACACGCAATCTTTACCACTAACTTTAGTTTGAAGCATGTGAGACACGTCGAATATGGAAGCGTTTGATCTGGTAAACAAGTGGGACGCCGACACGCTCATATCGGAATATTGCACCGGCAATGAGAATCCAGCGAAATTTACCAGTTTTCCTCCATATTTTTCGTGTAAACTGTACAGCGGGGTTTTCGTTACTTTGCTCTCAGTACTATAACATCGCAAATACGGAGACGAAAGTTTTGGAAATTTCGTAGCAAAAAAAACACGATTTAACTTTATAAGACACATTATCACTAAACTCAACCAATGAAGTGTCGATATATACTGAACTACACTTACACAACTATCAACCAAAGATGTCAGAGGTCAGTTTGTGATAAGGTAATGATGTTGCAACAAACTATCTCTAATAATACTTCCACCTTCAACCATTATCTCGTACTATTTGCTGTTACACAATAAGACATTTTTTAGGGTTCCATACCAAAAGACTGGCAATGGAACCTATTTAATTACTATGGCTATGATATGTCTGTCTTACATTTAAAAAGGGGTCATAACTTTGAACTGCACTAGGTAGCAAGCTGATTTTTTTTAGAATATGTAGGTAATAATATAGGGGATAGTTGAGATATTTTAACTTCTCGTAAATAGTTAGACAGTGATATTTGTACTTAAAGAGTAAACTTTATGGAACAAATTGATGGCTTTAATTTCCTATCAATAGTCAGGATTCTATATTGAATTTCAATCACTATGTCATAAGACCATGGGTAAAAAATATCTGTGGACCTGTCAATGGGTTGACTCACCGTAAGACACCCATATCCTGATCTGACAATACATACATACATACACACTCACGCCTATGTCCCATAGGGGTAGGCAGAGACTATTGAGTACCACAAGCTACGATCCTGACACACCTCTTTCGCCTCTTCCACATTCATACATCTTCTCATACATTTTCGTCGGTTGAGGGTACTCGTGACGTGCCCTTTTCGGAGAATGTCATTTATTTGATCCGCATATGTTCTCCTCGGGCGCCCTCTTCCAACCCTACCATTCACATTCGCACGATAAATACCTTTCGTAAGTCGTCTTTCATCCATCCTCTCCATATGCCCAAACCATTTCAGCATACAAATCTGAATGAATGAATGAATCTGAATCTTGATCTGACAAATAATAAAAATAACAAAAAGTGATAATTTAATAGAGTGGCATAGAACGTTTGGTATAGACAATGACTTCAACTTGGTTGCTTTTTAAATACAAACCAAAATACTCAATACAAAATAAATTTTATTTAATCAATACTTTTCATACATTTTGCTTTCAAATACTCTTCATGGGTCAACAGTTCATTTTTTGTTGCTTCAGAGTTTACAATGCTTGACAATATAATTGCTATAAATCCATCAGAATCCGGAAGGTTCTTCAATAGTTTGGGGTTTTTAACTAACTCCTCATTCACTTCTATTAAAGTTCCCTTCATGCAGCATGGTATATCAATTGTTTTACCATCTTCAAATTCTATTTTACAAACTATTGAATTTGGTTTCAAAAGTTGTCCACCCTTTTTACCCTTTCCCTTAACAGAATTACTTAATCTATCAACTTTTCCAATTGAAAAGTTAATTTTATAGTTTTCATGTGTTTTGAAAAAGCCATGACTTGGCGCAAGACTTAATAAAGCTATTCGGTTTGAATGGAACATTAGCATAATATCATTATTTTCAATACCATTAACATCTGTTATATACCTTTTACTGAAATACCTTTCAGTGAATGACTTGTAATTCGCCAAGTCTGGAATTGAGTCTAATATATTGTACTCCATTGTAAATATACTGCTTAAATGCAATTAGTTACCAGTGGCAACCTTCTCTTGTGCTAATATCCGGGCTCGAATTTCAGCCCGTTTTATAAGTGATTCTTCTAAATTTGCTTTTTGTCTTCTAAGTCTCTCTGCTTTTAAACATTTCCTCATGTCACGGTCATAATCATTGCAATAGCCTAAGAATTTCCTAAATGTATGCTGAAAATAACATGTTTTGTGGTTTAATTAACACATAACTTAATATACTGTATGTACAGTATGCACATAGTATGTGTATGTACATACATACGCACTCACGCCTATAATCCCCAGGTGTAATTAGTACACCCATATTTCGCCGAGCGTACATCTGTCCCTTATATGATAGGGGGTGAGCCTTTCGCCATACCGGGCACAAATTCGAGACTCCGGGCTGATACTGAGCATTTCGTAATAGAAAAACCCAATAATACTTTACCCAACCCAGGGATCGAACCCGAGACCTCAGCGTTGGCCTCAATCGTAACGGGTACGCATTACAACTGCGCCACAGAGGCAGTCTGAAATATACTGTATGCATAACAAATTTCAGCCACATAATCCAAATTTAGGAATCAATATTATTTTAACGAATCAAGTTCCTGTAAATAGTGAAATGTTATGCAATTAAAAAACTAACCTCGTCGTGGCAATCTAACAATTTTTTTATGAAAACATTACACTCATCGGTGTGTAAATGCGGCGATAAATCTGTGTGCATAACTTCAATATTTTTATGAACAAAGATTTAATATTATTTAAACTTTAGCTGAGACTTTTATAAATAAGCAGCACAGTAAATAACTGGTAAATAACCAGTAGATAACAGTAAAGTGAATAAAATACCGCAATATAGGAATGTTCGATATTCATCGATGGTGAATAAACATCGATGTTTAGGACGAAAACATCGATATTAAGTAAGAAAACATCGCTGTTTAGTACGAAAACATCGATGTTATGAGAATAAAATATCGCAACGTGAATATACTCTTTAGGGCCCCATCTAGCGTGCATTGGACGTACTAGCTAGATGACTATCATGTTCAAATATCTTACAATAGATGTCTGTTTAATGTACCGGAGTAAGCCGTACAAATAGTAATTTCTTTGAATTTCCTAAGGGATTAATTAAAATACTGTCAACTGCAATGGTCGCGTGATTCTTTTAAATGTGTGTGTTGTGAGTAAACTTGTGAAGCGGAAGCGAATTTAATTTACTGTTGATCAACAGAATGGACTAAAGGGAAAAAACCTGACAAAGTTAATTTTATTACAGAGTGTGCTCAAAAAATACTGTTTTTTTTTTTGTATTTTATTTTCACAAACAATAAACACATTTAATAAATAGAATAGACAGTTATATTTGCTACCGAAAACATCGATATATTTAGACATCGATACTTTTGAATCGATGACAGCATCGATGTTTTTCTAATCTATCCATCGCAATAGCAAAAAGCAATTTCTTGTCTTAGCAAGTTGCCAGAGTTAAGTTTAAAAATTCCGCGCTTTATGTCAAGAATCCTCCTTTTCGTATTTTAAAATTCCCCTCAACAAGTTTAAAACGTCTTAGTTTGTACATGTTAATTTTGTATCCACGACATTATGTCACAGAATAAATTCAAGAAATTATCTCGGCAAATCCCCTTACCTGTCGCATTTCCCTTTTTGTAACCTCTTGGACCCGAAATTCCCCTCATAAAGGGGAATTCCCCTTAAAATGGCAAGACTGCGTCTCAGCGTCAACTCACACTGTCAGATCAGTATTGCCAGAGATAAGCATGGAAATTCCTCGCGGTTAGTTTAAAAATTCTCCTTTTCCTATTAAAATTTTCCATAACAAACTTACAACCAATGCGTGTTCTAATGTGTTCGTGTGCGACATCCGTTACATGTAATATGAAACAGATTTATTAAAGCTCGACTGCCTGAAAGACTGCCTCGGTGACGCAGTTTTAATGCGAACACGTTAATGATTCCTTAGACGGAACACAGCCAAGCATGGTCAAACAGACTGTTCGACGTTTTCTGACTTGTAGTGTGTCAAGAGATTGACGCAATCCGTAGTCAGAACACCTCCTGTGTGTACGTGTGTGTCAATGGAGTGTGTACATGTATATTTGACGCAATACAAGACAGACCGCTTGAACGCGTCACTACCTTTTGTCTGCGATATTCTTTAGGTCATTATCATCACACGTACCTAGGTACTTCTGATTTCGCATTTATTTTTGAAAAGGGAATTCCACATAAAACTTTATTCTCCCTAACACTTTTGCTGACATATTATGAAACAACAACATGAAAGTTTTTGAGAACTAAATTGTTTATGAGAACATCTGTTGAGTGGAGATTGGAGACCCAGCATAATAATTGATTATCGGAGGTTTAATATCCCATGCCAGTCTCATAACGCATTCCCCGTTTTTTACCCTAAATGCCCGTCAAAATGGCAAGCCTGTGTCAGAAGGTGGAATTTCAGCACTAGCCCGCGAAATTTAATTTTCACAGCATGCTGTGACAGGATCATATTTGACGTCATATATACATACATAGACTCACGCTTGTTTCCCTGTTTCCTGTTTTCACGTCATATATCTATGATGCAAATATGATAGTGGAATAGCAGCCTTATAACAACCACTAGTCTTGACATCTATTCCAGTTGTTTCCTAAGGGAGGTCGATAATACCTAGCGAATATATAATTTAAGAAAAATAAAATATTATATATAATAATATATTATATATATATAGTTTATATATATATATATATATATATTTGCACCTCAAATGATAATTCCCAATTCTTCAAATGTTAAGATTATTTTATTTTTCTTAAATTATATATTGTATATATATATATATATATATATACAATATATATATATATATATATATATATATATATTATGTTATCCCATATAAATTGATCAGGATATTATTGACTTGTGCAAAAAATGGTTGCTAAACTAAAGAGGATGGAGGCTAGCAATAAAATACCAATTTGGTTTTTTATTTTATTTTTACTTAAATAGTCACAGTATGTCTCATTAAAATAACTAACAAAGAAAAATACGTAATAGGGGATTAGTCCTATTTGTAGGAACATATACACTACGTATCTTAATATATAATCTCGCTAACAAACATTACATTAATGACTAGTTTAATGGTACTCTTGAGACTTGTATAAAAGACAGTGTTAATTAGGATACTGGAAGTTGTCTTGCATTATTTTTCTATCATCACCACCATAAAACGCACGAAGAATGTCACAATAAATAATATAGTCATACAAACACATCATTCACCCCAAAACCAGGAACAAGCGAATATTTAAGCCAAAAATAACAAAACTAAAAAAACAGACAAAATGCGATGTACCAAGTGTTTTGATGTCCGATTAGATAAACAAATGCAAAATGTGCCCAATATTATTATTTCCAATCCAATTGGCGAAAATTAAAAAGCGGGAGTTAAGTGTGGCACGGGGTTCGTTCGTTCGCTGAGGCATCAACTTTTGGGCATGCCCTGCGGCGCGGCGCTCTCCACCATCTTCTTGTACTTGCCCACGAGTTCGGGCAGGTCGTAAGCGATGGCGACGTCGAGGCGCGTAATGGGGCACCCGCGGAAATACGTGCACGTCGCCGACAACTGTTGGAACTCGTAAAGAGGGTTCAACCGGAAGAAGTCCCGATACGTCTCGGGATCCGGCAAATCATACCTGAATAATAAAATTACATTTTATGAATATAATTCAATTATTAGGACCTCCGTGATAAAGAGAGTACAATTAGAGGCTGCGCGTTATAATCTCACAACGATTTGAATAGGTACTGTAGGTAGGTACATATATTTTTATGGGTTTGGATGTCGTGGGAAGAAATGTTTTTCATAGTTCAGTTACTAATCCTCAATCACTACTATTTTATTCTTTGCAAACGACCTTCTTTTTGTTTTTAACTAAAGTCGGCAAATGAGCAGGGTCACCTGATGGTAAGTGATCTCCACCGCCCATGTACACCCACAATACCAGAAGAATTATGGGCGCGTTGCTGACCTTAAGAGAAAGGGATAAAATAAGGGATTGGGAAGGGTAGGGGAATTTGGGCCTCCGTATGTCTCACTCACCGTACGAAACGCAGTAGCAAGCCGCTACTTTTAAGGCGGTTATCAGTGAGATAGTCGTATCGACCCGGTCGAGCCATGCTGTACTGTAGGTTCCTTGTATGCAAGAGGCCGTCTGGGTTGATACCAGCGCCTTGTCCATTACTGTTGCTTGTATGATAATACTGTTGTTTCGATTTTTTTCGAGGAGGCTTTACTAGAAGTCTTAGGAACTAAGAGCCTCTACTTACCTAGGTTATGCTTAAGCTGTGTGGTGCTTATTTTAGCTTCCGCTAAATTTATCACACAGCTTATAAATACCATTTGAAGTTTAATATATACTTATATCAAAAATCTCTAAACTTTAAGAATATAAGTACGTTATAAGAAAATAGTTTACCTTGAAATGTTAGTAAGTGTGCTGAGACCCTCGTAGATGTGATAATTCTGAGGGTTTTCAATAATCGCGTCTGCAATAAGTTTTTTGTTGCCGAATATTGTTTTGTGATTGTAATATGTGGTCAGATAGCAGTCAACCATCTTAGCATGGTTACGTACACGAACCTGGAAATCAATAAGATATTGTATACTCCTTACATTAACTGTGACATTAAAACAATAATAATACTGGGGATGGTAAAAGTTTATTATTCAAAAATCGTTTAAAAATCTCACCGCAAATCTCCTGGCGCTCGCAATTTTATTTTCTATGCGCTTGTCGATGGCGTGACGCAGGTCGCGCAGCAGCTCTCGCTCCTGGGCCTGGAAGAGGCGCATGGGGGCGCCCGCCTCGTATGGCATGGACCACAGAGACACCGTGTACATCACCGGCGGCTGGGCCGAGCTCATCAGTGGCGAGATGTTCCATATCAATGCACTTTGCACGCGCATCAGCTCTTCTGGTTTCACAGAGTCCGCTTTGTTCAGCACGATTCGCGTCTAAAAATATAATACATATTGACGGATGGTAGTTATAATAGAACGAGAAAATTTCAGACGGAGTAATAAATATCAAGACTGAAAAGATATGAAAAACTTCACCTGAGATTCTCTGCCCTTGAGTTGGTCGAGAATAGCTTCAGTCTCAGGACCAACGTCTAACTTTGATGGATCGTAAACAAGGAAGATAATATCTGCACGGTCTATGAACCACTGACAAGCGTCGTTAAATGGAAAAACGCGAGACACTTGCTTCCTCACTTCCAATATCCCTGGAATCTCAACAATGTTCACCTGAAATATATTATTAGAATTACTAGAACTATTCGTGAAATTACGAAACAAAACCGCGACTATACCTATAACAAAATTATCACCTTTTCCAAAATTTTGCTTGGATATTTAAGGCCTCTGAGACGTTCTTCTAGTCCTTGACCGAACTTTTGTAGTCCTGCGAAAGTCCAATCGGCTGCAAGTTGGGTGCCGTCCAGCACTTCAGGGTCTTTGCCATGCATAAGGATATTAAAGTATGCGGGAGATGGTTCAGCACCTGTTATCGAACGTATGTATAATGAAAGTGAGTTCAACATTATCTCACAATAAAATAAAATAAATATATAAAAAAAAAAACAATATGTATTACCGGTTCTAAGAGACCATTCAGTAAATTCAAGTCCCGTCAAATAGTTCAAAATGCTAGATTTTCCGCCACTCCATGGTCCCATAAATAGTACAAGGGGTTTAGAAAAAATCTCAGGGTCACCAAAGTGCCTATTGCTCAAATCTCTGTATTTGTAAAGCACTTCTAACGGTTTGATTGAATTTTCGTAAAGTCTCTTCAAATCTCTAAGGACAATATCTGCTGAGCGCTCTATTATCAGTTCGGCTTCACTTGCTTCCTCGTCTAATCTAAGAATCTGTTTAATATGGTCTCGAGATCTTAGGTTCTCTGGAATTTCAATAATCTAAAAAAAACAACATAAACTTAAAGTTCTGCCTTTTTTATTATGGAAGAAAACCTTATTATTGCTTTACTCACATTCAGTAACTCTTCTTCGGGTGTTCCTTCTTCTTCTTCCGACGTAGCTTCCTCATCGGTCTGTTCTTCAGTTTTTTCGGGTTCAGTTTCAGTAGACGCATCTGTTTCGCTCTGTTCCTCCGTGCTATCTTCAGCAGGTTTATCCTCGGCTTCTTCAGATACTTTATCTTCTTCAGGAGCGTCTTCGACAGAATCTTCTTTTTCTTGTTCATCTTTTACTTCAGCTAGGTCGTCCTCTGGTTTTGATGAGTCAACTTGTTCCGAGGATGCGTCTTCTTCTTCTTCTGATTTATCTGTTTCTTCTTGAGACTCAGCTTTCTCTTCTGATTCTTCTTTATTTTCTCCCGATTCCTCAGACGCTACTTCTGAATCATCTTTCAATTCTTTTGACTCGTCTTTATCTTCATCTGATTCTGGTTTTTCTTCTTCTGATGTCGCACCACTATCTTCTTTAGATTCGTCTTCTTTTGCTTCTTCAGAATCTTTTTCTTCAGATTCAACATCAGCCTTTTCTTGAGATTCATCGTCAGCTTCACCTGACTCGTCATCATCTCCTTGTTCAGCCTCGGCTTCTGTGTCTTGAACCTCATCCGATTGAGCATTATCTACTGCATCTTGGTCAGCTTCCTTGCTGTCATCATCATCACCCTCTACTTCTTTGCTGTCATCGTCCACTTCCTTTGAATCCTCGTTGCTGTCATCCTCTGATTCGTCTTTTGCAACTTTCTCTTCACTTTCTGAGAACATGAATTCCATAAATATATACTTATAAATATATACTTTATCTAGTCATTCTATACAATACGTGCGCCAGAATTTTTTTAACAGGTAATTTACTTTTGTTCAACATATTGCTTCTATAGAGTGCGTAGTTAATAATTAGCTACCGTGGCAGGTTCGCTCGGCTTGCGCGTTTATTGTCACTATGCAACCTAACTAATCCTAGTATTATGTCTTCACTTTCTTTTTCATAAGAATTATTTCATTGGGCACTAGGATGACTTTGGTAAAGTTGATTCTCAGCATACAAGCATGAAAGATAAAGACAATTTTACACATTACCTAAAGAAGCCCGGTACTGTATTGATAGAATAACTAGATATTCTATACAATGACTGAATTACTACAAATGTTGCCAAATATAATGATTCCGTAGGGGTAGACAGAGACTATGGATTTATACTTAACATGATCCTGACGTTCCACTATCGTATTAACTCTTTCTTTCTGCCTGGTGTTATCCCGGCTTAGTACCAAGATGCGCCTTCCTACTAAGACGTCTCCACTTTGCCCAATCTTGCGCATCTTCCGTAGTGAGAATATCGGCTCTCATATCACATAAAATATCGCAAGCCAGCGCTTTTTGGACTGTCCACGGGATCGTACCACTGGTACAATCTGACACGGGCATTATCGCATTAACTACATTTATTCATTTCTTCACACATTCTAATCAGTTTAGTTTAGTACTCTGGATCTATCTTTAATTTATAATGACACAATTTGGCTGATCAACCCCTTCTGAAACTTCCGTCCACCAATCGCGTTGTGTATAAATACTATTCGGCAATCTTCTATTATTATCCATTCTTTTCATGTGGCGAAACCACCTGAACATGCCTTTTTCAATTCTCATCACTACACACAATCTACATCTTTTTCATGTTCTTTTTTGCATTTAATTACAGATTCCACCCATATTTTTTTATAATAATAATTATTTCAGGCTACTAATGGCCCATATATACATACCTTACAAACTAAGATATATAGAAATATATAATTACAGTAATTGTGTTAAAATATAAACTGAATACTATGTTAGTAGCACTTTACTTTGTGCATTGCCGGCAAACGAGCAAGTGGGTCATCTGATGGCAAGTGATCTCCACCGCCAGTGTACGACCCATAATACCACCAATAAGAATCATCGCCGCGATGCTGACCTTAAAGGACAGGGATAATAAAGGCATTGGGAAGAGGCAGAAGATTTGGGCCTCCAGACATCTCACTCACCGTACGAAACGCAGCAGACAGCCGTTACTTTACGCCAGTTTTCTGTGGTAACGAACCGGTCGTGCCGGCCTGTTCAGGCTGTAGACAAAACTGTCTACAGTGTGACTCTTAATACAAGTATAAAATACTTTACCTTGTTCGGCCGTTTCGTCAGCAGATGCTATGTTTTCTTCTTTGCTGTCTCCATCGTCTTCTTGTTTGCTGTCTACATCATCGTCTTGTTTGCTGTCATCGGCATGTTCGGCACTATCTTTATCATCAGTCTCCTGAGTAGGATCCTCTTGTGAGTCATCTGGTTCCACTAAGTCTTCAATCGATGCTTGAGATACGTACGGCTCCTCCGCAACTTCAACCACAGGTGTTTCGTCTTCACTACTATCCCCGGCCTCGGCTGTATTATCGTAATTTTCTGCAGAAGCTGCTTCTTTCGTATCGTCGTTTGTACTTACTTCACTACTGTCGTTTTTTTCTGCGGAATCTGTGCAAATTGAAATTATATTCATAAAAACAATTGTGTATTTTATATAATAAAAAGGTTTTGAATAATACCTACATTTCGTACATCTAGCTCGAATAATAAAACGAGGTAAAGGTTGAAGCTATTTTTTATCGTTAGCGTAGGTATATTTTTTGTTTGATGTTCCAAGCTCCAAGTGTATCTACGTCACACTTGGCCTATAAACAAGACTTTAATTATAGACGACCAAACTATTTGTGGGACAATGACAATAATGTTCTACTTTTTAATTTACAATAAAATAAGCGTTAAATCGGCGGATCGTTTTGTTGATATTTTTTCTACTTTCCAAAGTGTAAGTATACCTACTTATTGTATTGTAATTAAAATTTGTCATCGCTTCAAGAACAAAGTTATAAAAAGAGATATCTAATCAACCGTTGAGTCTAAAACAAAATTTGTGTTATATTGATAGCTTGTAAAACAAATTATTAATATGTCGTCCGACCATTAACAACCACATAAAGATATTTTCATAAACAACTGTAGAGTTTACAACCACACTAATTGTTGACATAATTTAACGTGTAAGGCACCTATTTAATATCTCTCAATTTCAATTTCAATAACAAATATTTATGTAAGTAGCCATTATCTACTAGATATTTGAAAATCACTTTTTAAGGTTTCTTGTTTATTCTTCTTTTTAGGTAAATAACTATAATATAAGTTTAATTATGTACCTACTCACATGGTATTTATTAATAAATCGGAAATTGTTCAATAACTTTTATTCTAAGCCGTAATAAAAATAATTTATACCTACGATTTTTCTTAAATTAGGACATTAGGATTGATTTTCTATCATAAATTTGTACTCTGAATGTTTCTAATAAATAGGTACATTAAAGTGAATGTGGTATCTATTTATTTATTCGCTACTGTCCAAGAATTTGATTAGATGACCTAGTGATGTCTATTATTTAACTTCGCGATGTATCGATGACGCGGGCCGTTTCTAGGCAGTCAAAATAGAATTTATATATCTCACACCAATAAACTTGTGTCTAACCCGAGGTTATACTCGGTTTCCACGAAACTGAATTCAATGACGACTATTACTTTAACTAAATCACATTAAAGTTCATTAGACAAGACGAGGAAGATGGACAATTAAAAAGAAATAAACATTAACGCCGAGACATGGCTGGATTCATATCAGTTATGTTATGAAATACAAATATTATCAATCCACATTCTCTTAACACACGGAAAGAGTTTAACAGGCCACCTCTACTGAATGAAAGGAGTAAAGCCTTTGTCCACCACGCTGGCCTTGACTTCACATACCCATCTTCGAAATTTTTATTAAGAACTTCTCAGGTATGCAGGTTTCCCTCGCCATTAAAGCAAGCGATAATTATTAACAATTAGTACACGTAACTTAAAAAAGTCAGAAGTCTTTTGACTGGTTATGGTTTCGAACTTGCGACTTTCATCTCGACAGACCATACGTACCACTCCCCGCTTAGCTGTTGTAGCTTTGTATTGTATTTATACGTCAGTAGGTACTTATCAAACAATTTAATAACAAAAGATTACTTTTCTACAGAAACACTACAATGTCAAATTGTTTCCCAAATATGGCTCCCTTTATATTGATTGGATTAAGACTAACTAGTTTCAGGCCATCCGAGTTGGTACTAGCACTTTGTCTATTTCTGCCGCCAAGCAGCAGTGTGTAAGCATAGTTGAGTAGACAATCTCCTGGCGCAGTTGGCGAGTAGCCGGCTGCGAAGCGAGAGGGCTTGGGTTCGATTCCCGCACCGAGACAAGTGTTTGTATGATTCACAAAAAAATGTATCGGGTCTGGGGTTGTGGGACCGTAAATCCCTAGAAGTTCCTGATACTCACGATACAGGTTTACCTAGTGTGAGGTTAAGACTATGTGTGTGACTGTTGGGTGTATTTAGTTGTGTTTCGGTTTGTAGGACAAGTCAGTGAGGTTACTGGACATTATGAGACTTAATCATGCCTCGAGGGTGACGAGCTCAGACCAATGCCATACACTGGTATGGCATTGGTCTATGGCATAGGTACTGACCTACCTATATTTTAATGTAAGGTTCCGTGTTGTTGGTTGCTTCTGGCAGGTGTGGCGCTTACCATCAGGCGAACGATTTGAACGTCTCGTCATTCAGGCTAATAAAAAAAATTAAAAAACTATACTAATAGGTACTTACTTGTTATGAAGGAATACTTCCTACTTCCTTTTCCCATCTCTTGGCATTTGGAAATAAGACTAAAAAGAATTTTAAAAGGACTGCTTCAACAAAATAACTACGTCTATATCGGATTTTGCTCGCGGGTCCGCCCGCGCGAAAATCTTTCTTATGCCCTGCTCCCATGATCGTAGCGTGATATAGATATAAATCTTCCCGAAAATATAACTTATGTTACTCAGTGATAATGTAGTTTCTAACGGCAAAATAATTTTTGGAATCGGTCCAGTAGTTTTTAAGTTTATTCGTTACATACAAAAATACAAATGTTTCCTCTTTATAATATTAGTGTAGATAAAGTTCAAAAGATCATAAGCGATCAGGATCAACTAGAATATTATGATGTTTTAACTTTCAACAAGTTATCGGTGGCATCATTTACGTAAGGGCGTATGTGCGAAATAACAACTGAACAGGTGAAGAAGTAGGTAATGAAATGTAGGTTACCTACTGCAGAAATATCGGATGTAACTGAAAGTTTCATATATAAGTATTTTTTATTTATTTCTAATTATGTTAGAATGTAGGTACTTAAGTACTTTATTTCGTCTAGTTCACCTATTTTAGTTAGTTACCTACTCAGGACTTTAATAACAAAGCACTGCATGGAACTGGACTGTGCTCGTCACCCTGAGCCATACATTTATTAGGTCTCATAATGCCCAGTAATTTCACTGGCTTCAATGTTCTTTAAACCGAAACACAACAGTGCTTACATACACACTGTTTCTTGACGGCAGAAAATGACAAAGCGGTGGTACCAATCCATACGGCCTCTCGCATGCAAGGGATATACCACCAAGTAAATGCTGTATTTGTGTGAATGTTGGCTGTATTCAGCTAGGTGTTAGATAAAAACAACCTACTCAGATTGATACTAATGGCTCACCATATGAATCTGTCATCCACGATCCTTAGTAGTGAGATTGTATATCGAGCGGAGATAGGCTTGATGCTTTCCTTACCTAAACGCGAGGTATGTAATCTCAAAGGTTATTCGTATGATTCATATATCAGATCAAACTAAATAAAAGAATAAAGAATAAAAAAACTCATGCCCAATTCTCCGAGCGCGTACGGCCCTGTATTGCATACGTACTGTGAACTGCTGGAAACGGGCCTCCTTTGTTAATAAGAGGTTAGGTTTTACTTCACCACACTAACATGCGCGTTGGTAGAGTTTCAAAATAAAATAGATATTATCAATAAATGTTAAATATTATGCTGATTTCCTCACAATGTTTCCTTCATTATTGCAGCGAGCAATTATAATTATTAACAAAGAATACCTACTTCTAAAGTCTGAAGTGTGTTCCCTAGGGGTTGGGAATGTACCTAGTAGGCCCTAGATCGAACACAAACGATGTCTCCGTAGTGTGTTCCACTCGCCGCTAGGCTGTCGCCGTTGTTTATTTATTTTAATTTATATATTTATGTAAAAGTAAATATGTCGCATTTTTATTCATTTATCAGATTTTTTTCGTTTCATGTGGATGGATAAGTCAATTCACTAGATTTTTTACACAAGTTGAGCGCTCATATACAAATTTTCTTTACACAGAAAATTCCGTATTGAACCAATATTACACATGATATATTTTTATACAACGATTGGTTGTGCATATTTCTCTCAATTATTTTGAAATATAACGTAATTTTTACGGATTAGACTTAGTTACCCCCTAAATAAGCGTCGATAAAGCTGATGCTAATGTTACTACAGTTCACATCTCAGATTCACTTGGAAGGTAGGTCAGTCTCGTCAATCGTCAGAGTTAAATAAATGTTCTGTGGGTAAGCCCATCGGCAATTCCTGCGGTGTTAGGGGAATATATAAAAATTGTAAGAAGTACGTCCGTCTTTTGCAGCTTGTAAGCATGTTGTAACAAATTTTATCTGGGAAATAGGTTTAAAAACGGGTTGTACGGCGTTATTTATTTACGAATGTCGAATAAACATTTTAAGAATAGCATAATCAAACAATCTTCTATCGGTTTAGTTAATACTACTTCAGGTGATTTAAAACCCGACACTCATTGTTTTTTTGTCGTGAATATGTTTTGAAGGATAGTTACAAAAAGCCGATAATGTACCTACCTATTTTCTTTTACGTGTAGGCACACGTGAATACCATAATTTGAAGGACAGAATTAGTAATCAAAATTAAATTCTATTTTTTTTTTCAATTTTGCCTGTCATTCGTCAATGTGTTTGAACACACATCAGTTAAAAAAATTATAGGGCGTTATCTTGGGGTAACGTTACCTAAGTCTTTATTTCATCAAAATAAGTCCTCTCTGTAAAAAGTTATTACAATTTAAAGTAATTTCAAGTACCTACATCGATAATGCGGTACATTAAGTATTTAAAATTAAGAAATGTGACTAAATCGTAGAATTGACGATTAAGTAAGTACATGAAATATTCCGAACATCTCATGAAATATTACACACTTTGGTTTGTTGACTTTTTCATGATATTCCCTAACCACATCATTGAATAGAGATCGTTTGACGATGTAAATTGTAATCAGCTAAAACATAGCTATTTCAAGAATACGGTGAAATATTGTATGATCAATGATTTTCGTAAAATAGTTGCATTATCCACCACTAGAGGCGCGGATAGCGCTTTGTTTATGTGAGGTAATTAGTATGTAATACAGGAAAGTATGGTAAATAGGTAGCATAGCTTTATATATCACGCTACGACCCACAGGAGCGGAGCAGTAAATTGCACGTGAGTAAAACCGCGCGTGACAGCTAGTGAATAATAAAGCCTCGAAGACTAGTAACTCTTTTCAGTTTTCACACCTATGTCTATAATTCAACAGCTGTAGGCTTAGGGTAGTTGGTGTTAATATTTACCTCGTTCCGTATCTCCTGACTCGAGCTCTTTCAGAGCTTTTTCGATATATGGACGGCATTGTGATTCTGAAGGTACGTCGTCATCGGCTGAAACAATATGTAGTTTAATATTTAATCATGCACTTAGAATATTGGGATATCGTCTGAGTGTAGGTACCTAAGCAGAGTTCAAAACTTCCCTCGCTTACCTGGACATTAAAAGTAATCGGAAATTATACTAAACATATTGTTCGTTGATTTATTTATCTGTTTACATTACATAATTAATATATTGTATCCTATTGTATCCGAAAAACAATTAATTTAACTCCTGTCGGACTTATTGTGCGAGATAAGAGTGGTAGAGTCACGCTGTAGATAGTTTTGTCTACAGCATGAATGAGTCGGCTCGACTGGATTGTTACCTCTCCCAGATAACCGACGTAAAGTAGCGGCTTGCTGCTGCGTTTCGTACGGTGAGTGAGATAGCCGGAGGCCCGAATCCCCCTTCCCAACTCTACAACTTTCTTTGAAAGTCGGCATCGTGCCCATGACTCTTCTTGTGTTGTGGGCGTACATAGGCGGTAGAGATCACTTTCACTTTCCATCAGTTGACCCAATCGCCGTTTGCCAGCCTATGCTATAAAAAATGTATCTCAATCCGTAGGTAGTTTGTCACTTGACATATTATTATGTAGAGTTTATGGCGTAATATAATTTTAATATCACCTACTTATGTAGTACCAGTCTCGGTTATTCTATGATTTTATTATAGTTTTAGACCTACCTCAATAGTATTACAAATGGTAATACGCAAATGACAAATAATGTTGAATCTATTGAACGAAGGAAATAGCCAAGCAAAAAGTCTTTATTTGTCTACAAGTACAGAGAAAATTCTCCAAGTTTGCGTGGATAGTCAAACTTAAGAAATAGTGTAAAATACCCAAAGGCTCTAAGCCTAAAGGAGTGTCGGGATAGATTTTTAGATATTAATTTCAGTTTTTTAATTCTCCCATCCTCCAGTACAGAAGGCCCGTGGCAAGCAGTGGGACGGGTGTTATATAGGGTTGGTATTGTTATAAGCCAGGCATCGAAAAAAAACACTATTGTTGCACCATTCGATGGTGTTGTTAATAAAGATCCAATTCTGAAAAGTAATGTTAAACGGCAAACTAAAGGAAAGTGCTCATTTTTTACATTTTTTTTTTTTATCCTGGTACGGTAAAGTGGACTCATTGTAGGTACCTGGTACATGGTACCTAGTAAGTACAATACATTCAAAATACAATGTCGAGTGTCGACCATTGAAAGACATTGCGACCTTAGATGGTCGGCAGAATTATACCGGCCTGAAGGTATTGGATATATATTGACTGACACCGGAACTCAAAGGAATGGGCCATTAAAGCGGGTTTTGCTTACCACGGGTACGGTGGTCGCTATGCAGTCCTACACTAAAAGTGTTTCAGGTACCCTCCCACCAGCATTTCCCTTACATAATAAAACATTTCATTATTGTTCTCAATACGAGTACTATTTGGTTTCGATATAATTAGTAATTTACTACATTCAGGAAATGATTGTTGATTCTGTAATGATAGATACCGTTTTCTCCCCAGAGGGGCTGACGTCAGGCAGGCGGCCGGTCGTAAAAACTACAAGCCAAATCACTCTGTAACATGTGTTAAAGCATGTTGCGCCGACCCCACTGCGAGTGCAGTAGAGGCTATGTGGAAGAATGATAGGTACCATTTTAGATTTCATTAAAATCAGCCCCGAGATCCCTTTGAGCATTTTTTGCTATTTCTTAAAGTTTCGGATTTGGCCATCCACGCACACTTGAATAATTCACCTGAATATTTATGTACGAGAAATAGTATAGATATATAAATGCCATTAATTTTTTATCAGTATTGATTTAATTTACCTACTCTTGGATTACTTTATTAATTTTATGCCACAGTAAGTATGTACTCAATCAATGAACCGATACCTACCGATAGAAAACATCAACTTAAAGCAAATACTTTTATTTGTAAATAAAATAATTGACACCTATGTCGCAGTCTATTCCGTGTTGTTTTTAGTATTTCCGAGAAGCAATCATCTTAAATTTTTAGTTCATATAATTTAGTCTGGCGGACAAAAGGTTGGCCTTGATAGTTGATACGTCAGCACACTTTGCAGTTGATGCATTGTGTATTGAGTTTCATTTAGTGATGATCATCAAGCGTTATTGACTTCCTGAAAATACTACAACCTAATTATACTACAACTAAATATAGTTACTAATTTCTTAAATTATATTTATTAACCTTGTGGATAACCCAGAGGAAATACCTAGGTGAGTACCTACCTACTCGTTTTATTTATAATTTTATTAAGTATCTACTGCCTGTTTTGATGACATGTAGAGCAACAAAATCATTTATGCTAGTTTTTATACTTACATTGAATAAAAATGCGTCATTCTTGTGACACTTTTGGAATAAGACGAAAAACATGATGAATGAAGACCATTTTTTTTTAGCTCTAGATACAGTAACAATTACTTAAGCAATTTTAGTGCATTTTGCCTGGTAGGTATAGACACTGACAGACTACATTTTAGTCTACGATATACATACTCTACGACATTTTAGTGGTTAACATTCCTACCTATACCTATTCTCATAAACATAGGTAGGTTCGTACTTATTTACGTTCACCATAATAATAATATTATGGTGAACGTGCATAAGTACGTATACATTATACATTAGTAATAGAATAACAACGAAATAAAATGTTTTAATAAATAGCTAAGTACATGTAGATGCTTGGTAAAATACAACATTTTCAAGAAAACGTCACAAATGATGAAAATTACAATAACTTGGGTTTAGTTAGGTAAACGTAAGTATCCAGTATTTGCAATGTATTACTAGGACATTCAAGATATGAGAAGAGATGCTAGCAGAATATTGTATTAACTATGTGTGCCATATATATTTCGCATTTTTATAATGTCGTCACAATCCTATCGTTTTTCACAAGATGGCGTCGCACAACGACAAATCCCTGTATTTCTATTTATGTATCTAGCTTTGAGATGTTTTGAAGCGTTCCACGCGCAGAGCCGCAGCTGGCTTTACCTGACACACAGATGGGTCTTGATATTAGACAAATTTATACTACATCTGGGTCATTGGATCATTTTGTCATACAAAACTTCACCTAAGGTTATCGCCAAAAATAGAGCACATACGTGAGCTTTTTACATAATTTCAGCGCAAGTTACTCCGAAAATAGCCACGATGTAGTGACGCAGAGCGCGAAGGAAGATCTGCCGCTCCCACTCACGAAAGCCGCGGAGACACGACCAAGGACTCACCTCGAACGACGGCGGCGACCGCCGAAGCCACCAGCCACACGCACAACATATACCTCCATAACGTTAATCTTTTGGTCCACATGTTGTCAAGTTCAGCCGGCTATGTCGGACTATCAGTCATTTGCACTCACACTTGCGCACCCCTGCCGTCGCACAGACGTTATACACATCTACACTGAACGAGCGAACACAGTTGACGCATCAGATTAACCTGACCTGCATACGCAAAGGAATGCAAGTCGGGTTAAAACTGTTGTCGTTAAATCGCAGTTCGCAACAACCGGCTTCAACACAAGGCCAACACTACTACACAACTATAGTCTTCTATGCTGAAGTTCAAACGTTTCAAATTAATTAATAGATAGTGATTAAATGAAGATTATAATGCGAACCGCGATTTAACGATTAATAAATCGGGTGCAGCGGTGGCTAATCCGCGGCACTGCACGTTACAACTTCGGGCGTACTCTATTTCCGGAGACAGCACAGCATCGCTGGTCGGAGGGATACTGGCGCGGGAGCAAGGCCTCTCCGCACCGGAGCTTTCAGCGATATTCAGCTCGGTGCGCGTGCCAAGCGCAGCCCACGGAGCGCAGAGAGCGGCGCGCGCGACAACAGTGTGGACTCGACTCTCAACATCCTTGCACGACGACGCAAACTGTTTCCGACTTATATTAACGCTCATTATCTCGGAACATGGACGATATTACTTGCAATTTATTTATTAAACATAACATATCCAGTGGGTCTAGCATACCTACAGATAATATCATGTTCAGAAATACATTTCTGTTTTAATAAAACGTACTAGACCACAGTCCACAATAATGCATATGTTATTCACCAATGGCACGTGTGCATAAAAGTAGCTTGTCTCGGCATTAATACCTGTCAGTTAGACAATACATAGGTACTGGCTAGGACAGCGGTATGCAGCTCAGCCCGTGGCCACTCGTTTCGATATTTCAGCCTGTCTTTACCAAAATTACTTGTGCATTCAGTGCACTAATGTAGTCCCACGAACCCCAATATCGACAAGAGTAGGTAAGTACTTACTTAATGCTAAGTTTGTATTATTTGCTCTGTGTAGATCCTGATCTTGTAGCGTTCATAGACGTAATCTATAAAATCCTTGGAGTGTTTTGTTTCTTACTGAATATTCTGTATTAGGTATACTATGTCGGGATCAGACGTGGAAAAGTAAGGCCGCTATTCCACTATCATATTTGCATCATAGATATATGACGTCACATGCTGTGAAATAGGACCATAGAAATATGATCATAGACAATATGAAGCTTATGTTGCTATTCCACTGTCATACATTTCTCTTAGATCTATGAGCTATAGAAGTAGGATCATTTTTATATGATAGTAAGTGAGAAATGTATGACAGTGTAATAGCGACATAAACTTCTTATTTTCAATGATCATATGTAATAATCTTATATATCCTCAAAGTCATATTCTACAAAACATCGAAACGAAAAAATGGGCTCGACCTCTCTTTCTTTGAGCAAGGTATTATGAATTCCTCCTCCATTGGTGCGTCGTGCAGCGTGGTATCCAAGGTTATTAACATTGCAACTATAGCAGTAGAATATAAAATCAAGTCGTTCTCGGTAGGGTATGAAAGTAAAACGTAGTGATAGTTAACGCGTGTGAAGGCTCTATGATCATAATGTAATTTATATATATGAAGAGCATCATTATGGATCTATGATGACAAATATGACGTCATACATCTATGATGCAAATATGATAGTGGAATAGCGGCCTAAGTGTAGGCCATCACGTCGTCGTAATAATAGCTCAGCAATATCATCGTTTTTAAGCTACCACCCGTTTGGAAAGCTGTTTTAAATAAATAAATAAATAAATACACCCAACAGTCACACACATAGTCCTGACCCCACACTAGGTAAACCTGTATCGTGGGTATCAAGAACTACGAGGGACTTGCGGTCCCACAACACAACCCGAGACAAATATTTGTGGATCAGACAAACATCTGTCAAGGTGCGGGAATCGAACCCACGGCCTCACGCTTCGCAACCGGCTACTCGCTCGCTGCGCCACGGAGGTTGGAGGTTTTACGAGAGAAGAATGGACAAGAAACTCTGGCTCTATTCACACGGAACACTCTTCACACTTCACATCCAAAATATATGCTCCTGGGGAGGAGTATCTGGCGGTACACGGTGCGCAGAACTGTCGAAACACAACGTCAATCCATCCAGAGTCGCGACTCACGGTAGAGTTTGCGACACTTTTAGTACACACTTTCAACAAGTTTCGGACATCATCCATTGAAAGGACCCGGCCGGTAACGCACTACACCCGCCTGACTAAAAAACTTCCCCTTTATCAGAGGAACATCTATAGCACACTTTTCTCTACATCGTTTCTCTACACTGCTGTTTTGCATTTGCATCTTATACATAATATTTTTTTAGGACGAATTATAATTTTCTTAATATAACCATATTTAAAATCAAACAAAATCCCGATGACGACAGCCATGCTATAAATTACAATGGCATAGGGCCGCCCGACGAAATCAAATAGTTGAGTCGTGATGATTTTCAGTGCATAAAAATAGCTCAATAAATCCAACTACGACTTTAGCCAGATTCTAAAATTACTTTAATTAACCTACCGTCACTACGAGCTTCACCCACGTGGTGATGTAGGTATATTGTATTATAATATATCTTTTAATATTTTAATAAAGCTCGTCGATTGTATTCATTATTATTAGTGTACCTGCCAATGTGAGATTGAGTTGAATTTAATAATATGATATTCGGTTCGCCCCGCGCGGCTTCACCCGCGTGCATATTACTGCTCCGCTCCATAGACTTTAATGGCGATTTTGATCTACATAAAATGCACAACGTATCTAATATATTTAATTGGATAAGGAATAATAATGTATTGTTTAAAATAGCTTGGTAAATAACCTTGAATTAAACTCTTGAATCACTCTATTGCTGAAAACTGCATTAAAATCCGTTGCGTAGTTTAAAAGATCTAAGCGTACAAACAGCGGGAGCGACTTTGTTTTATACTATGTAAAAATAAATATCAAATACATAATATGTAAATAGCTCCTAAGACGAGTCAATTAATTGCGTGACCTCAGTACTAATATAATACTCCGTCACACAAATTATGCAATGAAATCTGGAACCGAAGGCCTACTGCCTACCGGCTTTACGCACCCTAGGCACCAGGCCAGGGCCCCTGACCAGTAGGCCTAGTACGAGTTACAAATACGTTCACAGTTTTCGAATTCGTATAAAATTACTACCGTCAAAGTGTCAAACTAGTAATTAATACGGTAATAAAGGAAAGAATCGCTTGAAAAGAAATTTCTTAGTCGACTAATATGAAATCAAATAAACCATATAATTAATTTTAATTCATCATAGTTCCCAGTAGTGGCTACTAATATTTGACGTATGGAGAGAAAACGAAAACTTTCATCGTTTAGGAAAACTATTAAAACTTGTACTAGGCCTACTGATGGGACCCCCAAATTGCTAAAACCTATAAATATACAGTACCTATAAATACCTATACCTCTTCTATACCTATTATTTTAAATTCAAATCACAAATATAATTCGCCTATACACTATTTAATACTAATTTCGGTGATGTGTGATGGCATTGAAAAAGTTAATATTTTCTTTTCGCATGACAAGTCCCTCGAAGACGGCTCTGACCGTAGGATATCTGATAAGTAAACAAGTAGGTAAAGGAGAAAGGTAGGTCAGTGTGGGCAGGTACTAGTTAAATTGTACAATCTAACTTTCGAATGTTTTATCTTTGCTTATAGGTATCTAAAAATAATTATAATCCATGATTTTGAATACGGTATGGAGATGCTTTTTAGTCGTCGCCTTTCGAATGGACTACCGAGCACCTGCTACGCGTCTTCAATGATACATATGCAGAGACTAGTAATAAATATGACAAGTAATGGGCAAACCGCACAAAAAACGGGGTTATACGCACACACGTGCCGCTCAAATAGTTCCGCAGCACAGCGCAGGAAGCGGCCGCGAAGTTGTTCATTTTCTCCTACCCCAGGCCGTATTTGCATAGAATAGGTGTAATTTTTCAGAAACTATACAATATTTATGTATGTGACTGCCTCGGTGGCTCAGTTGTAATGCGTACGCGTTACGATTGAGGTCAACGCTGAGGTCTCGGGTTCGATCCCCGGGTCGGGTAAAGTGGTATTGGGTTTTCTATTACGATATGCTCAGTATCAGCCCGGAGTCTGGAATTAGTGCCCGGTATGGCGATAGGGTCGCCCCCTATCACATAAGGGACGGAAATACGCTCGGCGAAATGGGTGTACTGGTTACACCTCTGCCTACCCCTTCGGGGATTACGGGCGTGAGTGCGTATGTATGTATATTTGTACAATATGTAACAAAACCCCTGTTGGGCGTTTTAACTGTGATATCAGAATCGATATTTAAACGTAATGAAATAACTCGCCTACGAAAATGAGACTGTAAAAATAATCATATTATTTCTTTATAATTTAATTATTTTATTGTTTGTGAACCGTATTTCGATTAATTACCTCTACAAGAGCAAGATGAATCGGAGCCAGAGTGAGATAGCAAGATGCGGCGTCTACGTGCATCAAAGGCGACGCGCCGGCCGTGTGCGCGCCCTGCTACGTCAGTACGATACATGAGTCAGCTGTTCATCACTTTTCAGATGAAAATAACATTTTTTAAATATGTTCATTTTTCAAAGCTATCTGTTTAAGGATAATTTCTCGCTTCTGTTTATTTTATTTATCTATTTTTATTAAGCTGTTTATATGTCTATCATCACAACCCTAACAGGGCCAAAAAAGGTTTTTGTTACATACTGTAGGTATACATGTCAATTTATAATATTTACGTACATTGTACGTGGTACCTTAACTGACATAAAGCTGAATGGGGTTATATCGTTTGTAAAATAATGTAATTATTTGGTACCATCAGTGGGATTAATAGCCTAGTATTAGCTACTAGCCTAGTCCTGTATTATACACGTCCACTGCTGGACACGGGCCTCCTCAACTTAATGAGAGGGTTCGAGCTTAGTCCACCACGCTGGCTTAATGGCTAATGCGGGTTGGCAGATTTCACACAACTTCGAAATTCTTATGGAAAACTTCTCTGTGTATTACTCTAAGTTCTCAGGCATGCAGGTTTTCTCACGATGTTTCCTTCACCGTTAAAGCAAGCGATGATTAACAATGAATACACACGTAACTTAGAAAAGTTCTATTCTTCTGGTATTGTGTGCGTACGTGAGTGGTGGAGATCACTTTACCATTATCAGGTGACACGATTGCTCATTTGCCGCCCTATGCTGTATAAAAAAAAGTCAGAGGTGCATGCTCTTGGAGCTGGAGGTTTCGAACCTGCGACTTTCGTCTCGACAGTTCGTACCACTCTCCGCTGAGCTATCGCTTCTAGTATTATTGCGAAGTTACTGTCGATTAGTATCACCTGAAGAGTTAAATAGCACTGTATTGCGTCGATGCGACAGTCGCTATTTATGGACACGTCTTCTGGCAAAACCGAAAAATTCTTTGCTTAGATCGCAAAGTATCGATTGAAAACCCAACTACATGCATAAAAACCATTGACATTCCGAAAATATAGGTAGGTAGGTACGTAGATAAGAGGTGTAACCATACATGTAACAAGTGCTCACATTTCATCAGCGACGGTTTTCCCGTCCTTTTTAAACACTTTCATTCCTCCTCAATCCCTTACGTTGGCGATTAAAAATGCTACGACTCACTGTTCAATTTAGGAATTGAAACTAAGGACACTCGGTTCATAGGCTGTGTAATTTTCCGGTAGGTACACGAAATATATTACATACCTACTCCTTATTTGTAATACAGCGATTGCTCCGCGCGTATTTATGTGCACAGAACAATTTTTATTTACTACTAGCTTTTGCCCGCGGCTCCGCCATCGTGAATAAGTTTTCCAGGGATAAAAGTCCCGCTTTATATTTGCCCTGGATAAAGAGTAGCCTATGTGTTAATCTAGGACATGATCTACCCGTGTGCCAAATTTCATCGAAATCCGTTCAGTAGTTTTTGCGTGAAAGAGTAACAAACATCCATACATCGATACTTACAAACTTTCGCATTTATAATATTAGTAGGATGCGGGTGCGCCACCGTAGCAGATGGTCGGGTTTTACATACGCACTTAGCCTAGCCCGACAATTATTATTAACATTTCAGAGAGAAATTAAACAATATTACTGTGTTCAATCTAATATGTATTGGTTTTACTATACATACATAGTTGATCTTAATAAGTTTGTAAATAGATATTTATCTTTATTCGTCTAAGCCTGGTTTCCGTTTTATGCGGATGCGGTTGGTGCAAATCCTGTCTCATATTGTCTTATGAGGACCCTGACGATATCTGGACCAAAAAAAACACGTACCACTCTGCACCCAAAGCAGGTTCGCAATCGTATCCGTGTAACACAAAAACCAGCCACTTATTAAACATACCAGTATATACTGTTTACAGTTTAGACATATTTTTGATAATACCCCTTCACCCATCCCACACATGTTAATGTCACGTAACATAATTCCTATATAGGTTCCCATATAGTTGATGAGGACTTAGTTTTAGACAGTAATGCAAGAGGATCTAAAATGTAATCAATTTATTGAAGAAATTTATTTGAATAATTGTGATAAGGTATTTAAATTCAAGTTATATCTTATAACAGCGGTTCCCAAACTTTTAAAACTATGGAACTCTCAACAAATGTCTTTCATTTTAAGAAACCCTACAAAAATAAACACCAGTAATGAGAGATAGGGAAAGCTTATACTAGTTCCTCGTTTCACATTGTGCGCTCTAGACATTGAACCCGCCGACAAAATTCGGCAGTTTAGTCTCAGCGGTGTATTTGTGTGAGTCAGCAGCTGCGTACACGGTGCACAGTTGACATCCCTCAACACTAGACAGTGACTAACTGCCGAGACGTAAGTTTTAAGTTACACAATGACCAGTAATTTCATTGTATACAATGTGCTCCACAACAAAAGACATACATTTATACACTGCTGCTTGGCAGCATAAATAAACAAAGTGGTGGTACCAACCCTGATCGCCTCTCATATATGAGGGACCTACCACCTTCTAAAACCTATATTTGTGTGGGCACTCTACATTAATTATATGGTCAAGCATTGATGAACACCCCACTAAATGTTCAACATTCTGATATAGTCAGTAATAGTTGTCAATTCCATGAAAAAGTCTGATGTGGTGGTTTGTCCAACTTAGGCAAGGACAAGGTATTTTGTGTGTACCATTTTTTTTCATAACATAATGTACTACTGCTATTTTGTCTGCTCTCTTTACCGATGAGAAATATCAAAAGAGAAAATGGTTTTTGTACAAATCTAACTTATTATTATACATTAGTTCAGTGGAAATAATTATTGATCTATAATAATGAGTTCATCAATACTCCAGTCTTCATAGGAATGGTCAGGTAGGTATCTCCTGATAATGATGGGGATCTTGCCATGTTTCAATTCTTTCATTGCAATCTGTAGAGGATCTGTTTCACCTTCTAACTCCACCATCACTGGTGCACACATTGCTATCTGTAAGGCTCTCGTACCTGAAAACGTAAGGCATATTTTATTGAATAAATAAAAAGGTTGCCAAAAAATCTGACCAAATAATTTTTTTCTGCCAAGCAGCTGTATGTAAGCATTGTGTTATGCATTATGATACTTAACATCTTATATCTCAGGGTGACATGATCAGTTCAGTGTCATTCAGTTCTTTATAATTCAATGCTCTGGGTGACGTTGCTTTATACAAGGACAGGCATGGTGATTACCATTATCATGAATATCCTGCTAATATCATCATTTTTTTTTTTTTTTTTACTAGCCCTGTATTATATACGTCCCACTGCTGGGCACGGGCCTCCTCTACTGAATGAGAGGGGTTTAGGCCTTAGTCCACCACGCTGGCCTAATGCGGGTTGGCAGACTTCACATACCTTCGAAATTCTAATGAAGAACGTCTCTGGTATGCAGGTTTCCACACGATGTTTCCTTCACAATATCATCATTTAGATGAATAAAAAAAATCAAATGCATTTGCTGTTATTAGTTGCGGAGTTTCTAATTTTATCCTCATACTCTGTTGTCAGATCATTACCAAATTTATACAGGACCACCCGTGAGATAAATCCTATAGTTCTACAAAAAGAATTATCCAATGTGGTTTTTAAGAAAAGGGACAATTAAGGGATTGGGAAGGGGAAGGGGATTGGGCCTCCAGATATCTCACAATACCCAAGCTGCTACTTTATGCTAGTTTTTGGTGAGACAGTGGTAACAACTTGGCCAAGCCAACCCATTCATGCTGTAGACAAAGTGTCCAAAATGTGATGGTGGAAATTTTGTTTGTAAAAAGAACATGTAAAATGAAACCCATTCTCAATTTTTTAAGTTGGAAAGCTGTTATTCTTCTCTGTTATATGGAATTATAATGTACTAGCTTTTGGTCGCAGCTCCGCCCGCTCGTGATTCGGGTTGCCATCCAATAGAGTATCTGCGCATTTTGATTGGATAAAATTAAACCTATGTCCTTCCCTAGGGTTCAATATTGCTTCGTACCAATCGATTGTTTTTAGCCGTGAAAACGTAACAGACAAAGTTACTTTCATACATACGCACTCACTCACGCCTGTAATCCCCGAAAGGGTAGGCAGAGATGTAACCAGTACACCCACATTTCACCAAGCGTATCTCCGTCCCACGATGTGATAGGGGGCGAGCCTATCGCCATACCGGGCCCTAATTCCAGACTCTGGGCTGATACTGAGCATTTCGTAATGGAAAAACCCAATTCCACTTTACCCGACCCGAGGATCGAACCCGAGACCTCAGCGTTGGCCTCAATCGTAACGCGTACGCATTACAACTGCGCCACCGAGGCCTGCCTTTTTGGACTGCCTTGATTTGCCTCGGTGGCGCAGTTACTTTCACATTTATAATATTATAGTACTATGGATAAAGCATTCTCTTAGCTTTCCTCTGTTTACCTATCCTATCTATTAAAAACAAACAAGACTAATTTAGCAAGAAAACATAACCTCACCTAAAACTCGCGCGCGCTCGTATTTAGTCATATACTTTGTGGTTATACGCTTAGACTTCTCTACGCCCCCACCAGCCTGCCCTGGTGGTAGGCACTGCGCGTTAAACCCGTCCTCCTCCTGTTCTTCTGTTTCTTCAATATTGTCATCTTCTTCAGCAATATCATCGTAATCTGCTCCCGCGTCTTCCGCTTCGTATTCTTCATCGGCCATAGTTAAAGCATACAATTAAATAAATTGCGTATATTCAACTGCGTTGATGCGTTTTTTAATAGTAATAAAATAAATCCCACTGTAAATCCCTTCGGGTTTTGGCGTCAGTTCCAATCCAATCCAATCCAATTTTATATTGTGGCTCCATCGGCGTACGATGATTTTGCCAGTGTCGAGGTAGGAAAAGACACGGTGACAGTAAATAAACACTTTAATGATACGAGACCACTAATCAGAAGTAATCAGTACAAATATACATGTCACGTGGTGTAGGCAGAGCTTGAAAACTTTCAAAACAATGAAATAAGACATAACAATTGAAACACTTAACCTCAACAAATTTCATATAAAAATAAAAAACCACTATGCAAGAATAAGATAGCAACATAATATTATTTAACCAAAGCAAATAATTAAAAATAGGAAGGAACATAAAATATCCATACCCAAAAATTATAACCTTATACCATTGATCCTGATAAAAGAAAAGAGAACCTTAATGAAGGGAGAGTTAACCAAAGTTAATAAGAACGGAATATTAACAGGACGTGGGATATCATTCGGAAGAAGATCATAGAGGGGAACTAAAAGCCTAGGACAAAAAAAAAATATATGATCCAAAGAACCTTCATCCAGACCACACTCACACAGAGAATGATCCCTCACTCGGATTTTTGCTAAAAATACTGGAGAACATACAAACCCAAGCCGCAGACGGATGATAACAGAAGTTGTCAATTTGTCATAATATTTGTTACTAAACCAACACTTAGAGGGAATAGATGGTTGAATAGACCCAAAATATTTACCCTTAGACTGACAGGATATTTGCCAAAGAATATTCCATCTTTTCTCCATCATCGATTTAGCTTGGCAACGTAGATCCCGAGGAAAACAAGCTTTATGAGTATCTGTACCACAATGCGTGGCAGCCTTGGCAAATGAATCCGCATTTTCATTACCCACAATGCCAGAGTGGCTAGGAATCCAAGCTAAAGCCACATCAATGCCCATACATTGACATCTATATAAAAGTTCTTTAGTTTGCAGGGTAAGAGAAAAGTTCTGACGGGAACGAAAATTATATTTTAGCAAATCTTTTAGGCAGCTTAAGGAGTCCGAAAGGATGATGGCTTTGTTTAAACCGTGTGACAATACATATGAAATTGCCTCAAAAAGGGCTATTGCTTCACCAGTAAAAATAGAACAGTAAGGAGAGCAACGAAAGTTTAAAATTATTTTATATTTTGGAATCCATACTGCAGCTCCAACATTGCCATCCTCTGACAGCTTAGAGGCATCCGTATAAATAGAAAGCCAGCCATGCCAATCCTTAGCTAACACATTATTAAGCTTAGAATTAGCACCAGGGTCATGTTTGTTAATATTCAAACTAAGGCGAATATTCGGTTGGAAGATTAAAGATTCATAGGAGACTTCAAATATAGGATAAGAACTGGACTGAACGATAAGAATATGCATATTAAGAAAATTATTAAGACTATTAATTAGAAGGGGAGGCTCTTTATGAACCCAATAATGGGAAGAAGAGATTAGCTCTGAAAGAGTGTGCAAAATAGGAAGAAGAGGATGCAATTTAAATTGAAGAACATTAAAAAAGAATCTATCAGAAAGAAACTGTCGGCGAAGATATAAAGGAGGCTCCAAACATTCAACCTGCATGGCATTTATTGGGGAGCATTTCATCGCACCAGTGATAATTCGCAGGCACTTAGCCTGAATTCGGTCTAATTTAGAAATAGCAATTTTGTTACATGGCTCCAAGAGGAAACCACCATAGTCAAAATGACTCCTAACAATAGCATTATACAAAAGCCTTTGACTGGAAGGATGAGATCCCCAACGAACACCAGAGAGGGCACGGAGAACATTAACACCCCTTTCACATTTTTTGAAAATATATTCAAGATGAAAAAGACCAGATAATTTTGAATCGAGAATAATACCCAGAAATTTCACCTTTTCAAGAATGGAAATCGGATCTTCGCCTACACAGAGATTAATAGGAGGGATGATGCGCTTCCGGGAAAATATTACAGCATTACATTTAGGAATAGATAAACATAAGCCATGATCAGACAACCACTGGTGCAGGTAACGTAAAGCGGAATTCATCTGTACCGAAGCATCCACAACAGATGGAGCACTGCAATAAAGGGCAATATCATCCGCGTATTGCAATATTTTAGAAAAACAATTTACAGAAGAGTCCAAATCATACGTGTATAAGTTGTACAGAATAGGGCTCAACACCGATCCTTGAGGGAGACCCTTCCACACAAGCCGAGGAGAAGAGATGGAGTTTTGGACACGAACGCACACCAAGCGAGCCATAAGCAGGTTACAAATAAAATTAACCAACCTCCCCGGGATACTCAAATGAAGCATTTTAAGCCTAAGCAGAGGAAGCTGAACACTGTCATAAGCAGAAGCCACATCCAAAAAAACACCTATGACACTTTCACCTTTTGAGAATGCTATTCGGACATCAGACATCAAGACACTAATACTGTCCAATGTACCCATTCCCTTACGAAAGCCAAATTGTGTATTTGATAAAATCCCTTTACTTTCTATGATCCATTCAAGCCTATTTTTTATGAGATTTTCCATGATTTTAGCTAGAACAGAAGACAGAGCAATTGGTCTATAAGAAGCCGAATCATTGGGGTCCTTGCCAGGCTTTAAAATGGGGACAATAATTTGGGTTTTCCAAGAATCTGGAATAATACCGGAAACAAAAAATGAATTAATAAGATTAAGAAAAAATACTTTACTATTAGGAGAAGATTTACAAATAAACGAGTATGGGATACCATCTACACCTGGCGCAGAATCTCGGAGATGATCTAATGCACAGGAAAGTTCAGAGAAGGAAAACAGATCATCAAATTTATCACACAAACGAGATGAAGGAGGAATTAAAGGAGGAAAACAATCATAACCAGCAACGAATGAGGGAGCTAATTTATTAATGAAATCACCTAACCAGGTACTCATGTCATTTGAAGAAATAATAGAAGACTGGATGTCACAACCCCTGCGGAAAGCTTTAATTTTCCTCCAGACTAGAGAGGCAGGAGAACGAGGACTAAGAGACTCACAAAAATTTAACCAACCATATCTCTTTTTTTTGGCTAATAAACGACAGGTACAAGCTGAGACTCTCTTAAACTCCAAAAAATTTGACATAGTAGGAGAAGCTGCAAAAGTTAATTCAGATTCCTTACGAACTCGAATGGACTCGGTGCACTCTGAATCCCACCAAGGAGGGGAAGGAATAAAATTACGGGCAGAATTCTTTAATGGAATACTGGAATCAGCTGCACGTAATAAACAAGAGATAAAATCATTGTATAAGAATAAGGCATTTAAAGGATTAACTTGGGGAAGCACTTGAACTCCTAAATCTAATACAGTAGAAAATTTATCCCAGTCAGCTTGAAGAAGGCGATATTTCTGAAGAGGAGGAGCAGGGGGTACAAGAGAATAAGAATTGACAGCAGAAATTAAAATTGGAAAATGATCACTGCCATACGAATACGGAAGGACTGACCAGGATAGGGTTGGCACCAATGAAGGAGAAGCAAAAGAAAGATCTGGGATACTTATATTTTGAGAAGGAGAGACTCTACGGGTAGCAGACCCATCATTAAGCACACAGAGATTAATATCATCCAAGAGATCTAACAAAAAAGTTGAAGAGGGGTCATTACAATGAGAGCCCCATAAAGTGTTGCGGCAATTAAAATCACCTAACACGATTAGAGGACCAGGAATAGAAGAAAGGATTGAATTTAATTCAGAAATTATAAGATGATTAGGGCGAGGGATATAAATAGAAATAAAGGAAACATTGAAGGATCTAATGGCTATAATATGCAAACCTGGATCATGCTGTCGAATTTGAATTTGATAAAAGGTGATGGAACTGCTAACCAATAGGGCGCAACCTGCGCGACCGTCTACTCTGTCATCACGTAAACAGGAAAACCCAGGAATCCTAAATACAACTCCTGGGCTAAGCCAAGTCTCTGCAACGGCAAAGAAAGCCGGCTTGAATCGATTCAGTAGATGAATAACTTCATGTTTTTTATTCCTGATACTTCTACTATTCCATTGGAGTAGCGTGTAACCCATGCTTTGCCCATGAACTCAATAGCTGTTCTACCAGAACGACGACATTGGGCGGTATGTTATCACTGAATTTTGATAAAATATTAATTAAAGAGCATGTCAGTAATTCTACAAGATTATCATTAGGAGTGACAAAGGGAGTAGACTCAATGCAAGAATTATCAAGCGCGCATCCATTAGTTTGAGAAGAAACAGGAGAATTCACAATTAATCTATGGGATTGCACGTCGTATGATTTTCCCAGCTCAGCCTTAGGCCGAGGAGAACGATAAAAAGTTTTTGTGTAAGATTTAACAGGGGATGAAAGAGGAGGAGCTGAAAGTGGAGTGGAGGATGGATGTGGGGATTGAAAAGATAACTTTTGGCTAGCTTGAGAGTGAGAAAAACTTGATGCAGCATCCGAGTAAGATAATTTAGACTGAGGAAATCTGAAAGAAGCCTCACGATAACTTATATTTTCTTGAGACATCACCAATTTGATACATTTTTGTCTTGCATGTTCAGGACATCTTTGATCCGTAGCCATGTGTTTGCCACCTCTACATAAGAGACAGGAGACGTCCTCATCTGAAACATTACAGTTATCACCACTATGGGGCTGAGAGCACCGATAACAACGAGGTTGAGATCTACACTGAGAGCGAATATGACCAAATCGTAAACAATGACGACACTGGATCGTCGGAAGTTGGTAACATGAAACCGGAAGAGAAGCATGGAAACAGTAGACCTTCTCTGGAAGAATTTGTCCCGAGAATGTCAGAACCACAGTGGAAGAAGGTGACCACGAGACAGTATTATCCTTTTTATTTTTAAAATTCAGCCTTCTGGCTTTAATCACCTCTCCACAGTTTGGAGGGGATTCTATTCCCGAGACAAACTCCTCCAAAGACCAATCAGTGGGGACATCTCGAACTACACCCATACGGGTTACATGAAAACGCGGGATAACCGCCTTATAATTATTATTAGTAAGAATATCACTTCCAGCGAAGTGATTAGCCTCATTAGCTGTTTTAAATTGTACAGATATTCTATTCCTACCCATATTCTTGATACCCCCCTCTACAATACCTTTAATACCATTTTTGTGAAGAAATTGGGCAAATTTCAACGTTTTTAAAATAAGCCCTGCTGAAGGATCCGTCTCTAACCTTGAAACAAAAACAGAAAAAGGAGCTTTGTCACTGGAACTATAATTAATTTTGGAATTAACATCAAAGCCCGATTTTGTAAAAACAGACTGAATGGAGTCCGCAGGGGATCTATTTTTTTTTGCATCAATATCTGACTCAGGAACGGCAGGACGCTTTAAATTAGACCTAGCAGGGTTCGAAACTGACACATTTTGTGAACACTCTAAATAAACTTCGATATCAGGAGGAATTCCACCGCCCCCATCAGGGGGCTCCTCAGAATTCATTTTTTAATTTTTAAATACTATAATCCTACACCATACACCACAGGACAAATATACAAAATTATATAAGTACTCAATCAAAATACAAAGATAAGCAAACACTCGTGTCCAAACCAAACCTCTCCGAAGCAAATACTTCAAATCGTCAAAGTCCGTTACACGTCGCCATCTTGATTTGACTCAATATAATCTTGTATTTTTCCCCTAATTCTCCGTATTTACTGAGTAAATTACAGCAAATGCAGATTATTTGCCGTGTCGCAACTCGCCACTGACCAATGTTAAAGAAAATAACTCCAATATTAATATATGTAATATGTATTCCACAACAGAAATAAACTTTTCGACGTACAAGTGTCAAGCCGAATCCAATATCTCCCACGTGCAGCAAAAAAAAACCTGGCGTCAGTTCTTTCTAAGTAGTCTGTGTTTGGCACTATAAACGTAATGTCACAGACTACTTTTTTTTTTTTTTTTTTTTTTTTTTTTTCCTTATGGCTTCGCACTTCTTGTGCATACAGCCAATGTCAAGTTTGGTTTTTAATTTTGTGTTACGACAGAGTTAAAGGTAAGGAAACTTTTGAAACGAAAAAGGAAAACGGATATACGGATAAAGAGAATTGAATTTTGGATAAAAGGATTAGAAATATTACGGATATGAAAATGAAGAGATAAAAATACTAAACCTAAAGTTTACACCTTAGAACAACTACTTACACACACCACTTTAAAGTAAGTAAAAAACATAAAATAATAAAAGGAAAATATATATATACATTATAATTGTATGTATAAGCACATGGAAATTGTATGGATACTTAAGATTAAGAAAAATTGTATATCTACAATTTTATGTTGTTTTTATGGAAAAATGAAGCAATACTTTTATATACTAGCAAATTATTTGTACAAAGAAGTGAAAGTGTAGAGCAAGGAAAAGGAATACGGAGAAGCAGAAGGGATTTTAAAAATGTTGAATGGTCATATTGAGGACATGAGAATAAAATATGATTCATGTCGCCGACATCTGATCCACAGGGGCACATCGGATTATTTAAAATTTTAAGTCTAGCAAGGTGGGCAGGAGAACACGTATGGCCAAGTCTTGCACGGATTAAAATAGATGTTTCCACCTTATCAAACTTAGCCTTGGAGAACCACAACTTTGCAGGTATATCGGGTTGGATAAGGGAATAATAATGGCCTTTATGCATGCTGCTGGAGGACCAATTTTCCCTCCAAGACTCTAGGAGAAAAGTTTTAGCCAAAGACGATAGGTCCTGAGAGAAGTTTTTAAAGGGGAATAAATCACCACACTGCACCGCTTCCTTGGCAAGTCTATCAGCAACTTCATTGCCATGGATCCCTGAATGACTTGGTATCCAAACAAACTTCAAGGAATAGCCTTTAACGGTACATTTGAATGCCAACTCTCTCATCTCCAGTATGACTGGCAAAGTATTTTTAGTTTTAAAAGGAAATTTAATAAGAGCCTGAAGAGCACTTAAAGAGTCTGTAAAAATAATAGCATTATTAAGTTTAAACAAGAGAACATATTCAATGGCTTTAAGTAAGCCAAGACATTCACCTGTGAATACTGATGATTCTGGAGGAAGTTTAACCTTTTGTACAATGTTGTATTGAGTGTGAAAAACACCAATCCCAACACATTGAGAGGAGGAAATTTTAGATGCATCTGTATATAGATGATGGAAACCCTCACAACATTCGGTAAGAAACATGTTGAATTGCTGTTTAACATTTTGGGCATTCCTATCAACACAATTGTAAATAATTAAGGGAGAGAAAGTTAAAGAATCATAGCTATTTGTAAATAATGGTAGCTTATTGGAACGATGGGTGGGAGAAGGGAGAGAGAGGAATTTTTTGTAACTTTTTATTAAACATGGTGCAGACTTACGAGCCCAATAATTAGATGAACTTATACTCGAATGCAGTGAATCAAGTATTGTAATGAGAGGATGATTTGAAAATTGTATGATTTTAAATAAATATTTGTCTGAAAGAAATTGCCTTCTGAGAGAAAGAGGAGCTTCACCACACTCCACTTGTAACGCATTAATTGGACTGGACTTCATTGCTCCAGTCACAATACGTAAAGCTTTGGACTGTAGACGGTCTAATTTTTTAAAAGCATTGACATTACCCGGATCCAGGAGGAACATGCCATAATCGAAAATGCTTCGTATTATAGCATTATATACAAGTTTTAAAGAGTGAGGATGAGCACCCCACCACACTCCAGAAAGACATCTTAGCATGTTTATATGGTGTTCTACTCTACTGACAACATAATCACAATGGGGAATACCAGAGAGTTTAGAATCTAAAATAACACCTAAATACTTAAAGCTGTTGGTCACTGGAATTGGAATGTCATTATAGACAATGTTAATACTAGGAGAAGATCTTTTGCAGGTAAATAATACTGCTGCACTCTTAGATATGGAAAGATCTAAGCCATTTAAATGAAGCCAAGAGGACAGGGAACGCAGGGAAAAATTAAGGACTGAACATGTGTGCTCAATTGAATGGGAAGAGTGGTATAGAAGTAAGTCATCTGCATATTGTAGAATTTGAACATCTTTGCTTAATGAATTTTCTAAATCACATGAGTATATGTTGTACAATAAAGGGCTGAGTACCGAACCCTGTGGGAGTCCTCTCCATATAAGCCGAGATAACTCATATTCTGGAGATACTATATTGACTGATCGTTCATTTAAAATATTTAAAATAAAGTTTGACAGATTTACTGGAACCTGAAGGGTCTGTAGTTTATTTTGTAAGACTGAAAGTGATACGTTATCATAGGCTGCTTTAATATCCAAAAATATGCCAATCAAGGACCGGTTATTGGCAAAAGCTACTCTAATATCAGATGTTATAATACTTAAGCAATCAATAGTACTTTTAGTCTTTCTAAAGCCATACTGGGAGACTGCCAAAAAACCTTTACTTTCCATAAACCACTCTAGCCTATTTTTAATAAGATGCTCTGATAATTTTAACAATACCGAAGATAACACTATAGGACGGTATGAAGAAACTTCAGATGGATTTTTATTAGGTTTAAGAATTGGCAAGACTATTTGACGCTTCCATCCCCATGGGATTTTCCCTGTTTTCATTACCAAGTTTATTAAATTTAAATAATAATCTAAGACACTATCACTAAGGTTAGAAAAAAATGAGTAAGGAATGCCATCTACACCAGGAGCTGAGTCAACAGTATTATCAATAACGCCCCTCAGCTCATTCATGGAAAAAGGAAGGCTTAGAGAACCATTATTATTAAAATGTGAGTTATCTGTTACAGGAGGCACTGGTTGCAATTTAATATCTAGAGGAACCCATGGAGGAGCAAATACGTCCAAGAAATCCCTAGCTAAAGTAGCTGGAATAGGAGGAGAAGTGAAGTTATTAAGGGCAGATCTAAATCTTCTAATTTGGCGCCAGACAATTGTGGGGTGAGTGTTAGGAGAAATTGATTCACAGAAATTATGCCAACCTTCAGACTTCTTCCTCTTGAAAAGTTTACGTGTTAGAGCAATGGTGTTGGAAAGACTTTCAAAGTTTTCCTGGGTCATATTATTATTATATTCCTGTTCTACTAGTTTTCGTTTTTTAACTGCAACAGAGCATTCTGAGTCCCACCACGGTGGCATAGGGAGTTTTCTACCCTTTGTGTTATTTTTCGCAGGAAAAACATCATCCGCCGCAGTAACCAATATATGTGCTAGTGCCTCCGCACATGCCTGCTCACAGCCCTCACCAAGAACTGGAAGCGAATCAAGCATACTATCTACTTTTTTTTTAAATGTCTCCCAGGCAGTACTACATTTGACTGGCAATTTATATTTTAAGTGGGACTTCTTTGTATGACAATTTTTTTTAGAGTATGGAAATGTAATTTTTATAGGAAAATGATCGCTTCCAAAGGAAGAAGAAAGAGTAGACCAATCAAGAAAAGATGCAAAATTAGGAGTGCATATAGAAAGATCTATTGCACTTTGATGGATTTGGTTGGGATCACTGCGACGGGTAGGAGAACCAGTATTTAATATGCACAAGTTATGCATATCTAATATATCAATTAATTCTTCACCGTATGAATTTGAAACAGAGCTACCCCAGGATTGGTGGTGACAGTTAAAATCTCCTAGAATTAAGAAAGGTCTAGGTAGAAATGACAAAAGACTATTAATTTCACTTAATATAGAAGAGGAAGGATGAGAAATATACAGAGAAACAACACATATATTATTTACAGTCAAGGCAGTTATTGAAATTTCATCACAATGGTGAGGAAAAGTAACAATGGAGAAAGGAACAGAATCTTTAATGAGTATGGCAACCCCACCATATCCATCAGACCTATCTTCCCTTACAGTTATATATCCTTTGATTCTAAAATTATAATGAGGTTTTAACCATGTTTCTGAAAGAGTAATTATAATTGGACTATATTTATTTACAAGGAATATTAAATCACTTTTTTTATTAATTATACTCCGGCAATTCCATTGGATTATGTTTGTGTAATCCATTATTTAAATAATTTATTGTAGTTTCCAGTATTGGTGCAACGTTGGACGGTACAAACACATTATTTTGTGAGAGAACATGTAACAATGTAGTTATAATTTCTGTCATAGTCAATTGAGGAACTTTATTGTCTTTATTAATTTCAGTTGGAAAGGCATGACCATTTCCATATGATGATATATTGTTATATTCATTCAATGATGCATTATGTTTGAGTCGGTCATATCCAGGTGTAAGATGTGTGCGCATTTTGACTTTTGAATAAATTGTTTTTTTATAAGATGAATTTTGATTAGATGTTTGGTTACCTAGTGGACCAGCAGACATTGAATGTTTAGGGGCTGATACAACATCAGCATATGGTTTAGAAATTTGTTTATGCAACTTAGCAGCTTCAGCATAAGATATGCAATCCTCAGCCATAGATATTTTAATGTTTTTTTGACGGAGGAACTCGGGACAAGACTTGTTAGTGGCAAAGTGAAACCCTGAGCAAAAACAACACACAGCACAATCATCCTCAACATTACAAGACTCTCCATTGTGATCCCGCCCACATTTAAAACAGCGGGGTTTCCCCCGACACTGAATTTTAGTGTGCCCATATCGACAACAGTTGTAACACTGGACAGTTGGATAGTGGTATAATTCCACTGGTAAGGAATTATAACATACAAATATACGTTTTGGTAAAATCTGACCATCAAATGTTACAACCACTGTCTGAGACGGTTTCCAGGTAACAGTACCATCAATAAAAGCTTTAAAATTTAAGCGTCTTACTTTTAATATTGGACCACACCCAATTGGAACAGATATGTTACTAATGATATCCTCCTCACACCATTCTATTGGAATACCCTTAACTATACCCAATCTAGTCACACTAAATGTAGGTATAAATGCTTTAAAAAGATTAACTTCTAAGCCCCCATATGAGAGGAACGAATTTGCATCATTATAATGAGAAAATGATAAAGTGACTCTATTGCGACCAATTCGCTTTACGCTACCATTAACAATATTTTTAAAATTATTTTTCTTCAAAAAAATTCCAAAAGTAACAGGATGTAATATTACATTATCATTTGGACATTTCTGAATTTTTTGAACATGAATTATGTATGGAGCCAAGTCAGAAGATGTATAAGATTTTCTACCTATCTGAGTTGTTTCTGGGACTATATGGGAAGTGTTATCATTTCCCTTTAAAGTCTCAGAAGTTGTCGGTGAGGATGTCGGAACCAACGGTACGTTGCAATCACTGTCTGAACATTTGCACGATTCTCTAGTTTCATCAACCGCCATTTTATTAATTCTTTTTTTCTTATGACACTGCCTACATACTTTTTTCATGGCTTTCGCGTGGCTGCGCTTCCTTAAATTTTTGTTACTAGTGGAACAATCGGTATCCATTCCAGATTCCGATTGCTCCACGGTAACATATGCAGCTACCTGAGGGGTCGAGCCACCCCCGGGATCCGGGGGCTCGTTCATCACAAATAATATGTAAAAAAAAACTTACCTAACAACGAAGAAAATATTTACAAACTACTACAGAAAACTAAATATAAGAAATATATACAAACTACAACAAAACTAATCACTTTTTAGCCAAATTATTAAATAAAATATTTTCATAACAAAAAAACGTTCCCGCCACGACGAAGTTTCCCGCGCTTTTTTTCCACAGACTACTTAGAGATACTACGTATCGTAAATTTTTTTTTTTTGTTTTTTTGTTCCATAAGGAACCGGCTAAGATCAGAGACCATGCTGCCAAGTCATTAGTTATATCTTTTCTTATATTCCAAGAACGATGAAACAGGGGTGTGGCCGATTTCAAGGTCTTGCTGGAGTTTTGGTGATAATTCCTTTCAGTTCAATGCTTCTTAGACGACTTTCTTCAAGAGAATCGAAAGCACAAGGTCGACAATACCCTTGATCAAAAATCACCCAAATCCACTTATTTCAATGTTTCCATACACTATTCATCATCGTTAATGATTATTGCACAAAACCACACCACTTTTATACAACAAACACAACTTTAAACCAGTTTAGGAAATAATTAAAACAAGAGAGCCACCGCACTGTAAGAATTCCCGCCAAAACTCTACGTATCGTAAATCGTAATGTTTATTGTTTGGTAATTCAATCAGGGACAGCCTAGGGATATTCGATATTCATCGATGTTTCGACTTCGATAACATCGACACATCGATGTTAAGAGAATCAAATATCGAAACGTGAATATACTCTTTAGGGCCATCTAGCGTGCATTAGATGTACTAGCTAGATGACTATCATGTTCAAATATTTTACACTAGATGACTGATCAATATAACCGGAGTAAGCCGTACGAATAGTTATTTCTTTGCATTTCCTCAGAGATTTAAAAAATCACCTGTATATGTGTGTGTTGTGAGTGAACTTGTGAAGCGGAAGCGAATTTAATTTGCTTTTGATACAGTTAATAACAGCAGTGATAGCTCAGTGGGGAGTGGTATGGACTGTCGAGGCGAAAGTCGCAGGTTCGTAACCAGCCCCAAGTGCATACACCTCTGACTTTTCTAAGTTATGTGTGTATTAATTATTAAATTATCACTTGCTTTAACGGTGAAGGAACCTGAGAAGTTCTTCATAAGAATTTCGAAGGTATGTGAAGTATGCCAACCCGCATCAGGCCAGCGTGGTGGACTAAGGCCTAACCCCTCTCAGAATGCAGTAGAGGAGGCCTGTGCCCAGTAGTGGGACGTATATAATACAGGGCTAGTATTATTATTTTACTCGTATAATACAGTTAATAATGAAACCTCGGTAACTAAATAACACGTATGGTAAATCTTTTTCTGTATTGTATTATTATTTCTTTACCATTCCAGTAACTTTTGCAATATTATAACCCAACAGTGTAGGTACCATTTGCTCACTGTATTATTTCCTATTTTTTAGGTTATTTTTTCCAAAGCTGGTCAACTCCTGTACCAGCAAGAGAACAGATTAAAGAGAAAACACTTTTAATAAATATAATTGCCAGTTGTATTTGCTACCTAAAACATCGATGTTTTCCTATCTATGTTTATTGTACATCAATACTTTTGAAGCGATGTTAACATTGATGTTTTTATAATATCGATCATCCCTAGGACAGCCTCGCACAAATCTATCAAAATCTTTATATATTTATTCTATCAAGTTTATACAGGCTGGCGAAACTCCTATAGAAAATTTCATCGATTGGTATCGGTCTCGACCCCATACCCTAGCGGTTTCGGAGGATATAGCGTGACAAGCTTTTGGCAGCGACGGCGGCACCCGCGCCAGTTACTTTCTTTTAGAATATAGAGATTACCATCCCTGCCCTATATATTTACCATCCCACCGTAATTTTCTTTTAAAAACATAAAAAATTATAGTTTTTTTAGTTACGTGATCAATTGAAAACGACGTTTTGGATTACTTAATCTCTAAAAACGTTTGACCCGGCTTTGTTATTTGGATTCCGTAACATTCTCATTCGACGTATCTGGCTGTATGTTGCAAAGAATATTTTGTAGTAGGTAGATTTCTAAGTGGGATCTCATAAAATGGATTGGTCCGTTTTTGTTTAGCGCCAAAAATACACCAACCACGTGTGTACACTCTGTACAGAGAGTTGTTCTATAATACGGGCCTAATAAATGTCTGACGTCGGTCCGTAGTATAGAGAGTTGGAGGGAGTATCAATAGAGAGGCTATGAGCGTAAACCTGACAACGTGGCCTGATAAAGATAGACTTGTGGGCTGCCGTACTTGTGATTTTTCCCGTAGAAGGAGGAGTAAACCACAGTGTCAGAATTCCCGCCAAAACTCTGAATTATTATTAATAATTGGCAATTTAGAAACAGCGAGCGGAATATTTGATTACTGAATAATGTACAAAACTAAAACATTTATGCAATGTAGGTACCAAATAAGATACCAATATAAATTAAGAAATAAATTAATATTGTAGACGTCAATTTGTGACAATAATTTTAATTTAAAAGATTGTATCTGAACGTATCGTATTCCGTTGTTTGTGGCGTTCTTTAGTTATCTTTGACATAGTGGACGCCTTTCCTTTTCCGGTTCTGCATTAAGCTGTAACCATGCCGGTGTGTATTTTTATTAAAGATAACAAAAAATATTGTAGTGAAACTATTTTAATAATGTATTTCTGTGAAAGCGTTTGTCCTAAAACATAATTTCTTAAATGCAGACAGTGTTTTTGAAAATACAGTCGGAATTCTAGTATTGTCGAAACAAACGGATAGGTACACATGGCAGGCACTGACATGTCAGAACATTATGACAAAAACCAAGTTCCATGTGATTTTGTTATGGTTAAACTAGAAAAAAGCAGTTTTAGTGTTAAATCTTGCAGAGAAAGTTAAATCATGACTAACCAAAACAAGTGTGGAATAGTTTTTTTACCTAGTTGTGAAATAACCTAAATGCGTGTTTACAGCTCGCAATTGATTTATTGCACCCTTCGCCCGCGTCAGAGAAGAGGAAACACAAGTTGAAGAGGCTGGTGCCACATCCGAACTCGTATTTCATGGACGTGAAATGCCCGGGCTGCTACAAAATAACGACGGTGTTCAGTCACGCGCAGAGAGTAGTTGTTTGCGCGGGATGCTCGACGATCCTGTGCCAGCCCACCGGAGGCCGCGCTAGATTAACTGAAGGTGAGATATTCCCCAAGGTTCCTAATATTAGAAATGCTTTAAAAATATATAATGTTTGCATTGTCCTTGTTAATCAGTTTTTCAAATACTGCACATAAATAACTCTATTATTCAATTCCTAAAATGTACAAATAAAAATATGACATATAATAAATAGTAAACTTGTATTTTTTTGTATAATCTTAACTGATCACAATATAAGACAATAAAATAGTTCTCTTTACAGATTATATTGTGATGTATTTGTTTGAAAATGGCATAATGTTAAAATGTACCATTTGTGTATTATTGTTCTAAGTCTCTTGGATTGCATTTTTGAGGCATTGCACAACTAAAAGACTTGTTGTTCAATTTGCAATCTATGACTCATCATAGAAGCACTATAATTACAGAATCCTTATCAAATATCTTTTTGTTGCAGCTAATTGATGAACTCATGATTTTATAAATGAAAAAATATAGATAATTATTTTGTTGAATTTAGAGGTAAAAATAATTGCCAAATACTGAAATACAATTCAAAGATATATGTAACCCTATTTGTCAAAAAATAGTATGGTATATTACACAATAAGTAGCTATTAGTCACAGCCAGTTGAGTATCATTTGAGTATTTTGGCAAAGTTTATTACACGATATATTTATCAAAATTTTATTTATATTTCTGATTTACTCAATATCTATTACTAATTACATTCGAAAAACGCAAATATGAATGATATATAACATGTCCCATGGCCCTGATATATTGTGGGCTAAGAGCGGGAAAATAAGCCCACAATCAAGACAATGACAATGTTTTCTTTGTGTTACTCTTGATAATAAAACCACCATCATTAATTTTGTTTCAGGATGTTCATTTAGGAGAAAACAACATTAATATCCTGGAGAGAGCCCTATTAATTTTAAGATTTATCTTTATTTCCGATTGTCTGAGAGAGTGATGTTTTACAAATTGTTTAATATGGATCCATCAGAGCATTACAAATAAAGGCTTTTTCAAAGGGAATGTGCATTTTATTAACTTCTAAAGGAAACAAACAAGTTCTTGTAAGTCATTTATTTTATACTTAATCTATATATTTATAGTCTATAATAATATATTATCACATTTCGGGAATTCGATATAAATTATTATTGTAATATTGCACATATTGTGATATTTATTCTAAGTACACACTACAATACATAAATACAGTACACACTGTAACATCATCTGCACATTGGAGTTCATAACATTTATTAAATTAAACAAATTTTAATCTTGCAACAAATATAACAATTTTATAAAAATAACAATATATATTTTTATACACAAAGTACAACACCATTTCAAGTTACTTTAGCTTTTAGAAGTTAACTTTGGCAAAGTTTAAACTTACCCAACAGGCATACAATATATGAAAGTATACAGATAACAGGAGTACCAGATACTAGGAATAGGAATTGATTTCATATTGGCTGAAGTTTTTGTTCACATAACCTGAGCTCACAGCTGTATTCCAGAAGGGGTAAGAGCAGTGTGAGTGCCTGACTTGGGATTTGAATCTTACCATTCAAAATGAGAATCTTCTCAGCCTATAAGTATGTTGCCACCAGTCCAAATCATACGTGATTACTATGTTTTTCTTGTTTGGACCAAAGTTACCCACTAATGCCAAAGTAAACGAAATTACTATATTGTAACTAAATTACATCAAACTTGTTTGTGTGTAAAGAAGTTGTGTGCTTTTAGACTCAGAGCATTTTCTTGCTTTAAATTATCTTCAGCATCCTGTATGTCTTGCTTGATCTGTGCTACCAAAGCATCTAAAGAGCTAAAATTCATTTCTCCTCTTAAATATCCAACAAGAGATATCTTCAAGTTAGACCCATAGAAGTCACTGCTGAATTTATGCATAATATGCGTTTCCTGAAATTTAAAATATTTAATTCTACATATAACTTTAACACAATTTGTTCACAATAGTATATAAATAAATGCAATAGATTGATTAAATCTCATAATAATTAGCTGGTTTTAAACAAGTTGATATAGTATTGCAGTATACTGGCACTATCAGCTGCAGAATATCTGCCTGCCTGTTTTATAAATAATTATAAAAAAATGGTGTTAAACTTCATAAAATTCAAAAGGCACCTTGATTAAAAAGGCACCTCTTTTTATTGATTCCAATACAATAATAAATATGTATATGACCCTGTATACATTTACACTCAGGCTGTGTGTCAGACATTACAGACAGTAGTATACTATTATAGATACGAAATTTTGGATTTGGTTAGTTTATGGCGGCTTAACGGCTGAACAGTTTTAGATAAAATTTGGCACACAGGTAAACCATGACTTGGATTAGGACATAGGCTACAGTTTATCTAGGAAAAGACCGTGCACGCGGGCGGAGCCGCGAGTAAAAGCTAGTAGCTATAGGTGTAAAAGTTTAATTTATACAAGTTGCTAAACTGTGACGACTGGATAGTTCTAGTTCCAGTGCTTTATGATAGCATGGGAAAAGTCGAGGTAGGGTACAGGTAACGAGAGTTAAGTAGGGGAAGCATTATGTTTCAAGGCATATGACAATTGCATGGAGTGAAAGTTCGTCGTGTTAGCAGCTACTGTATGCAAGTTAATAATGACGGGAGATATCTGTTGTCAGATAGCAACTTGTACTGTGTAGCCAAGTCCATTTCAATATTATTGTCTGCTTACTGCACTGCAGAAATTTACCAGGCCAACTAGCACATTAGCTGGCACTGTAATCAAGCCAAAACACAACTACTAGTCAACTGCGTTGTGTTCGGGAAAAAGAGACATGTGGGATATGTACCGCCGCCCCGCGCCAACTAGGGCTAATATAAGATCAAAACTGGGTTCGTTTTTTAACCGACTAAAAAAGGGAGGAGGTTATCAATTCGGCGCGTTTTTTTTTGCTGTTTTTATGTATATTACAACGATTTCTCCGCTGATGTAGCCAGTAAAATTATTAGGCATTATGATTTATGTCTCGAGGTGACGAGCTCAGTTCAGCGACATGCAGTGTTTTGTAATTTCAATTCCGAGGAGTGTTGCTTCTGTTTACGGGCAAGCGTTACGCTTAGCGTCAGGCGAGCGACGAGCTTGTCGAATTACAAAGCAATGTATGACACTGCACTGCGCTCGTCACCCTGAGACACATGTTATAATACCCACTTACACTGGCTACAATGTCCTTCAAACCGGAACACAACAGTGTTTGCATTGCACACTGCTACTTGGCGGCTGAAATAGACAATGCGGTAGTACCTATCTAGGCGTACTCTCGCATACATGAATTGACCTCTTGCGTCTAATGCAACGATGGAATATGACGAAGCTGAACTGATGAAACGAGCCACAAGACAATTATTGAAGTATTCTATATGTACTAACGTAATAGAATGGACACGGCGGAGAAAATATTGCGCCATGCGTTGCGGTGTAGCACAGCAACTGCCATATCACAACTCACGCATGTAAACCGCGCCTAAAGTATAAAATTACACAATCAATATTATTGTAATTTTTATGCATAACTACGAATACGGCAGCTAGAATATTAACTAGTGTCAACTTGATCTGTAGCGTTGCAAGATTTCGGAATTTTAACGCAAACTGAAAACTACCGGTAACCGTGTTTTCGAAGACATCAAGGAAAACGAGTTTTCAATATCTAAAGGTTACTTACACTTTACTTTCCAGCCAAAAATTACGTGTACCAGTAGCGGACTAAGCCCGTACGCGTCAGGGGCGGCAAATCTAATTGGCGGGCCTCACGGTGAGTTTATTTACCGACTTAAAAAAGGAGGAGGTTCTCAATTCGACAAGTTTTTTTAGGTATATATCTCCGCTAATTGTAGACCGATGTTGTTGGAAAAAAATCGTTAGGAGTTTAGCTGAGATGTGGATATACATATATTTTGGTTAAGATCTTATGACGGAGTAAAAAAATAAAACTGCTACAGATAACAGCATAGTCATCGCGATAGCGTTATTTTATTGGAATTTACATACCATAGCAGTATGGTATGGTAAGTACCACTGAACATTTAAAAATAATTTAACAAAACATAAAAACCGACTTCAAATAATAATACTGAAACGTCAAAAATAACAGTTTCTAAAGGTATTTTGGAGTCGGTGCCAGGGCAGCTGCCGGACAAATGAAATTATAAATTAAATATTATTCTTTAGTATCATTAGTATTTATTATAGTAGCAGAAATTGAGTGGTAGAGGCACACTGTAGACAGTTCTACAGCATGAATGGGCCGGCTCGTCCGGGTCGTTACCACTGTCTCACAGAAAAACTGTGTAAAGTAGCATATTGCTGCTGTTTCCTACGGTGAATGAGATATCCGGAGGCCCAAATCACCCTCCCCTTTCCTATCCCTTAATTATCCCTTTCCTTTATGGACGGCAACGCGGCCATGATCCTTTTGGTACTGTGGTCGTACTCGTACCTACACGAGTGGTGCGGTGGAGATAACGTACCATCAAGTGACCCACGAGGAAGTGCTCGTTTACGGACCTAAAATATAAAAATGAAACTTCGATCGGTATAATTATGCTTAGGGTTTACATTGTATGGGATTTCAATTGATATTGATGGTTCGAACTTCGAACTGCATTTTATTTACAGAACATCTTATTAATATTATAAATGTGAATGTAAGTTTGTTTGTTACGCTTTCACGCGAAAACTACTTAACCGATCATCATGAAACTTTGTACACTACTTGGAGGTATCAGAAGTAACATAGGATACTCTTATGAAAAAATTACATTTTAAGGGGGTAAAAGAGGGGTTTGTACGTTGTATGCCACTTTTTTATGGAAGGTTGACTGTGATATTGAGCGCAAATAATGCTTATTATAAATAATGAAATATAAGCTTCTTATTTTCGAAAATTCCACTTACAAAAGGGGGGAGGGGGGTTGAACTTTGTATGGAACGGAATACGACTGAAACTATGCACGAATTTTGCTTATCACAAATAATGAAATATGTGATTCACATTTTTCCAAAATTCCACTTGCAAAAGGGGGAGGAGGGGTTGAACGTACTCATTAACTCACTGATTAATCACGATTTTTTAAAAACTACTGTAGCTGGGATCATGAAATTTGGTCAGATGATAATGTGTGTAATGTAGACGTCAGCTAAGAACGGATTTTTGGAAATCTACATTTTAAGGGGGTAAAAGAGGGGTTTGTACGTTGTATGCAACTTTTTTATGGAAGGGAATACGACTGTGAAATTGATATTGCTTATGCTACTAAAAATAATGCAATATGAGAGTCACATTTTTGGAAAATTCCACTTACAAAAAGAGGGATTGAACTTATTATGAAAGCATTTATTTTAACTTTTGAACAGCTTGACCGATTGGGGTCATATTCACACCGTACATTTGTTTTGTGGAGACAATGGTTTATAACTATATATCATCACGCTACGACCCATGGAAGCGGAGCAGTAATCTATATATTATAAAGCGTAATACCACTCACGAGGAAATCTCAAACTACTAAAGCTATGATCATGAAATGTGGTCAGATGGTAGTTTGTTTAATGTAAGGGGTCCGCTAAGAAAGGGTTTTTGGAAATTTACATTTAAGGGGTTAAAGGGGGAAATTTTCTATGAAAAGAAAAACGGCTGTGAAATTGTGTACAAATATTACTTAATAAAAATTATGAGATTATTATTAATTATGAGACACGTGTTTCATATATTTGTAAAATTCTACTCTCGCAAGGTGGGGGAGGGGGGTGGTTTGAATTTTTGCATGTTTTTAGATCAATCACGCCTTAACAGCTGAATGGAGTTGTGTAAAATTTGGCTTACACGTAGACCAAGACATGAATTAGAACATAGGTAACTTTTATCCCAGAAAAAAACTATTTGGATTGGAACCTATCGTCGCGATTTGGGAACCGTAGGAGGAGGGATATTCGTAGGACCAAGGGCCCGGGGCAGAAAGCACCCCAATCCCCGGCCCCTAGCCTGTTACTGAAACCAGACATAATGTTCATTTAAATAATATAATACTAGCCCTGTATTATATACGTCCCACTGCTGGCCTCCTCTACTGAATGAGGGGTTAGGCCTTAGTCCAATGTTCGTTTATTTATCATTATCTTCCATGCTTGTTATCAAACTATAACATTGCGGGCTCCGTTAGATAGATGTCCCAAGGTTGTTTTTAAGAGTATAACCATTATTATTGTAGATAGCAATATGCTGTAATAAACATACTTAGGCCCAATAAATACTACTCCGATAAAAACGAGTTCACCACAATTTATTAATAAGTAGTAGTAAATTGAAGATATAAAAAATTTAATTCTTGTAGGTATCGTGATCCCTAATCCAAATTTAAGCGATTTTACGATTGTCCATCTGCTCGCCTCTTTTAACGACACGAGGTAACAAGAGGAGGCGAGGTCCACACTCTAACACTGGCGTCGCGCGTCACGTCTTGCCTCCTGGGGTCTTAGCATATGCAACACGACGTATGTTGCGCACGAGAGATAAGTATTGGCAACAAATATCTCGAGTTAAACTGTCAACATTCGACAAAATTAAGTCGTCATGATAGGATACGAAGACAAAATACCACACAGAGAGCTTGAAAGTACTATTTACTCAACGTTTTCTTTACTCTGAATACCAGTAGTGTATTTTATGCAAACATGTTAGCTTCGATAGACGTAGAGAGATAACCGGATAAAACTGGTATTTCACGACAAAATGATTCAATAAAATTATCGTTTATTGCATACATGCTAAGCCCACTCACTGGAGATAGTGGATCCGCGATAAAAGGAACATGGTCCAGATTTTTTTTACTTTCCCACCAAAACACACTCGCCTCAGTAACTCCGGTACCGGATAGACAGGGGCATGGGATAATATTTTGTTGTCACCGAGCCGCACTAGCGGATCCAGAGGGCTAAGGTTATGTTTTTATCCTTAAAAAAAACTTGGTTGAATCTATTTCTAATTATTCGATTTCAACTGGTTTGTGAAATAGTTTTTTTATGTACATGACCTTGTTAGAATTCTCTATTACTAAAAAAATTTACTAGGTGGTAGGTATCTCGTATGCGAGAGGCCATTTGCGGTCTGGGTTGGTACCAACGCGTTTTTTTTTTAAATCCTGGCTCGGCAAAGTGACTACGCTACACCTGATGGTAAGTGTAGCGCAATCCATGAATACTGTCGACCAACGATAGACACTGAATCTATCGCAGATCGGCAGAATTATGCCGGCCTGCTTAGTTGCTTCTTCACACTCCGTTTAAAGGATCCCATATTATAGGAAGGAGGAAACACGTGCGCCGGCAAGCTATTCCACAGCTTTATGGTCCGACAGAAGTAAATTTTACGAACCTCTTGGTCCGAGCAGAGATGGAAGAGACCACGAAGCTATGGTTTCGCAAGCCAGCACGCGTGGTTCTGTTAAGGAAAGGTGAGGAAGGAATAAGGTCAAACAATTCTTCAGAGCATTCACCGTGATACAGACGATAAAAGACAGAAAGCGAGGCAATGTCCCTACGCAGCTGTAGCGGCTCTAAATTTTTTGTGACGTCTGCATCATTGACAATACGGACAGCCCGTCGCTGCAATCCGTCCAAGGCATCGAGCAAGTACTTTGCGGAACCGTCCCATAGGTGCGAACAGTATTCCGCACCCGGCCGTGCCTGCGCTTTGTATAAGCGGTAAAGCTGGCCGGGTGTAAAAAACCTACGCACCTTGTTCAGGATTCCGACCCTGCGGGATGTGGCTGATATTACGCCCTCGATGTGGTTCCTTGGATTCAGATCGCAGCAAATATCCATGCCTAGGATACTTAGGCTATTCCGCATTGCAAGCGGGATACCCTGAAGATTGGGGAGGGGAGAGAACGGGGATTTTTTGCACGTAAACGCGCACACCTGGGTTTTCTTGGCATTGAACTCAACCAGATTCTTGGTACCCCATTCCGAAATGAGATCCAGGTTAAGCTCAATGACAAGATTCTCTCGCTGCCTCTCAGTGACTTCCCGGCTACCAGGAGGCTTACTGCAGTAACGCCCATGCACAGTGCTGTCATCTGCATAGCAATGAATGTTACCAAGTGGTAACATGTCATTGATATGCAGAATAAACAAGGTGGGCGAAAGCACAGAGCGAGCTGCGAAGCGTGCCCTTCAACAGTGACACGCATTCTACGCTCATGCAGAAAGCCAGAGATCCACTTACACAGGTTTTTTTTTTCACGAGACTTACACAGGTTGTCGGGAAGCCCATACGCCGGAAGCTTGGAGAGGAGGCCACGGTGCCAGACCCAATCAAAAGCCTTGGCAATGTCGAGACTTACAGCTAGAGCGTCGCCATGCCTGTCAACCGCCTCCCCCCAGCAATGTAACAAGTACGCTAGAAGATCCCCCGTGATCGTTTAGACCGGAAGCCGTACTGCCGGTTATTGATCAGCGAGTGATCGTCCAGGTAGCGGACCAGCTGCGCGTTGATTATCCGCTCCATTACTTTGCACATCACTGAGGTTATGGCGATTGGACGGTAGTTGCTAGGATGCGACCCTTTTTGATCACCCTTTTTTGGGATCGGTTCCACATAGGCCTCTCTCCAAGATTGGGGCACAATACCGGAGAGGAAGGAAGAACGGTATAGGCGCGCCAGTACAGGAGACAACTCCGTCGCACACTTTTTGAGAACTACCGCTGGGATACCGTCCGGACCACTGGCTTTGCGGACATCGAGCGACTGCAGTTCACGCCGAACATCACAATGCCTGATTCGGACATCCGACATAGAGTGTCCGCAATCAGGCACCGTGGGTGGCAGTTTATTGCCATCGTAGAGCCGCGAATTAGCCGCAAGGAGATTTGCCAGCAAGGTGGCTTTCTCCTGCGGTCCGTGAGCAAGCGATCCATCCGGATATCTCAGCGGAGGTAGTGAAGGTCGGCAGAAATTAGAATGGATGGCTCTGGCAAGGCTCCAATAAGCTCGGGTACTTGTTGGTTGATCAGCCAAAGCACATCCAATCTTGTTAACGCGCTGTGCATGCGCTCTAACGTAAGCCTTCTTACAGGCCTTGGTGGCTTGGTTATAGGCTGCTTTGAGAGAACCTACATTGGGATCCTTTTTGGCGCGACTCCTGATCCACTGGCGATACGCCGTCTGTTTCACACTAACAAAGTGTTCCAGTTAACCAGTTTTCTATATCTACCGCCACGCAGCAGTCTGTAAGTACTGTTGTGTTTCGGTTTAAACTTTGAAGGACGCTGAAGCTAGTGAAATTACTGAGCATTACGAGACGTTAACAACGAAGTGTGAAGAACACAATCTAGTGCCATGCAGTGCTTCGTAATCCAGTTCTGTGTGGTGTTGCTTCTGTTCATGGGCAGGCGTGGCGCTTATTAGCAGGCGAGTGACCAGCTCGTTTCGTCATTCAAGTTTTATCTGTCTGACAAGACAGGGTCTGCTTTATCGTATCGTGGATTTGGTATTATTTGGGGCGACTCGCCGCACCGTCTGACTCCCAACGAACTACCCGCAAAGGAAACCAGGTTTCGTCATTGCTTCATCCGTTAATCAGCAGTGTACCACGTGCAGGTGAGGTTGGCTTTGGACCTAAGTCCAAGTTGATGACACTCCAAGCTTTGTCATTCAAGCTAATAGAAAGAAAATAGATACGATCTCGCCTCATTGGTCTAGTGGCAACGTACTAAGGCTGAGAACCGTGTGCTCCTGGTATCCATGCCCGGTGTTTGAGTTTTCGATTTGAATAATCACACATGAATTGCCCAAGATTGGAAATTGTACACATTATGGCGATAGGCTCACCCCTATCACTCTACAGGACGGAAATATGCTCGGCAAAACGTGGGTGCGGCACTAGTTGTACCATTGCTTACCCCTCCGGTGATAAAGGCCTGAAACGTCCGTTTATGTATATAATATGTAAAGATACGACATTAGCCCGTTTTCTCCATCCTATGCTTATCGATAATTGGCACCCAAAACCTAAATACCTATATATTATAAATTTTATTATCATCGAATATCTGATAATTATCAATTCAAATGCTAGAATTAAATAAGTTTTATATGATCTCTTGTAATTTTACAATGACTGTTATCTTTCATATAATCATACACAGTATACATAGATATTTTCCTTTAATCCATTCTTATCACATACATAAATAAAACATTTACTTACTACAGACTTTTGTTTGTTCTGATAGAATGGACACCAACCAATATTGGCCACCATTTCATAAACCGGCCCACTGTCTATTTGGGCCCATCCATAATATACTCCGGGATCTAAGCCTTTCGGTAGGGTTTTCACAACTTCCAGTGGATAATTGGCTGAAAATAAAACAGAATTTCATTAAAATAAAATACTTTTACCAAATGTAGCTCCATGGCGCCCCAGCAAGAAACTTTATATAATGAGAGTTACGGGTTTGGTCTTGGCAACATGATAAATCTAATATATAAAATTCTCGTGTCACAATGTTCGTTCTCATACTCCTCCGAAACGGCTCGACCGATTTTTATGAAATTTTATATGCATATCGGGTAGGTCTGAGAATCGGCCAACATCTATTTTTCATCCCCTTATATGTTAAGGGTGGTCCACCCCTAAATTTATTTTTTTATTTTTTAGACAAAGTTTTTTGTTTTTATTTTTTTATGATACAGCATTATAAAATACATACAACCCTAAATTTTCAACCCTCTTCGATAAACCTCTATTTTTTAATAGCGACATTAGTATTTTTGTCAAGCGGGCATTCATGCGGGCGGAGCCGCGGGTAACAGCTAGTGATTGTATATAATATTATTTCCCAATATGGATGTTTTGAAACCAAAATCCCTTCATAGTTTCAACAAGCTTCAATTAACCCATGCAAATACTCTCTGTTACCTGTATACTCTCTGTCTGTTACCTTTTCGCGGCTAAACTACTGGACCGATATTGATAATATATGGTATGAAGAAAGTTTGAACCCTAAGGACGGAAATAGACTACTTTTTGTCTCAAAAAAATCTTACGGGGGTGAAATAGGGGATGAAAGTTTGTATGGAGAACCAATATTAAAACTATAGGGGTGAATCAGGGACTCCAATGTTTTGTGGAGAAAGAATATTATAAATTTTGCAAAGCAGTTCCTTTAATGACTTAAGTGAGCACTAAGAAGAGATTTCTCACCATTCATCTCCTAAAGACTTTGTAACGGAAGTAGTTGATTTGACCGATGACCAGCTGGAAGGAGAGGTGCGGAGGTAGGGCGAGGTGCAGTCGCGGGGCGAGATGTGCATGCAATGGAGAGGAGAGGAGAGGAAAGGGGAGAGCCACATTATAAAAGCGGTGTGATCAATTTCATTCGGGTTGTTGTATCGAGCTAGGCAATCAGAAAAAACTTATTGTGTTGTCTTAAATAATTTTTTTATAGTAAATGATATAGTAATATTTTTATAGTAAGTGATAGTAAAATACATATTTCATTTATAAAGTCCTCTACGTAACAATCAGATGTGGCATATTTTACCCAAAATTAAGAGATTCAGAGAAAAACCAGAATATCCGCACCAATCAAAAAGAAGCCGAGAATCTCAGGCAATCAACCAAGTAAAAACCTTATTAATAGAAAAGTAGATAAAGTTATTAAAAAGTATTTGAGTCATAATGATGAGACATTACAAACTAGATTAACCAGGCTACATAATACTATTACTTCCTGATTCCGATCCTCAAAACCGTGATTTAAACATAAGAAGTTGGATTAAGAAAATTGAGCAACTAGGTATAATTTACCGCTGGAATGACGAAGCAAAATCTTTTATCTTACAATCAAAATTACAAGGCCAAGCGAAACAGTGGTTTAATAGATAAGAGTCTTATGAACAATGGAAATCAGTGCTAATTAGAGCTTTCCAAGTCATCGTCATGATTATGCCTTTTTATTAGATTAACTTGTGGGTAGAAAAAAACTTTTGTCAGTATCAATGACCAAGTATTTTCAGAAGAAGTTAGCGATGTGTTATAGGTGTCAATTAAGCGATCAAGCTGACAGCAGCTGCACCCTATGATGCAGCCCCAGTGTCCTGCCGTATGAGCTCCAGACGCACGCACAAGCATTCCAAAGCTCTACGACGACGAGTACGAGACGAGTTATATGAAGGTTTTCTTCCTGCTTTTGATTCTTATCAAACAAATTCTGTGTACCGCTTCTTTCGCTGTCCCTTGGGAGGTTTCTTCGCAAACGTGAGATGTTTTCCAGCTTGGAGAAATGGTGCGCAGTCTCATTGTAAGCGGCGCGGAATGTCAGCCAATCTTCATGTGCTCCGTTGAACGTCGGTAGCTCGCTGTAACTCAACGGCTTGTACAGCTTGCGTGATAGCCGATTCTAAAACTTCCAAGTTTGGTTGGACGTCCCTTGTCCTACCCGGATTCCGACGTGTAGGTTCGATTCTTGGGCCTGTGTTCGGGTGCTGCGTAGCATCCGGAATCGGTCGCCAGGACGTGGCGGTCGTCTCTGGCTGTTCGGTCGAAGGTGCCGCGTGAATATCCTCCGTGGTCGTAGTTAGCTGCGGCGGTGCTGGATGTGTCTCGTTGAAGATGCGAGCATGGGGGCACTGTAGTGACTCCCGCCGGTGCAGTCGCCGCGTTGTCCCAGGATCCGGCAGGGATGGCTGGGGCTTCCAATGTGGTTGGCGGCTGCTCTTGATGCGTCTCGTGTGGTCGGCTGTCGACGGCGAGTAACTGGCTGTTCCGTAGCCAGGTATGCACCCGATGCTCCTGCTCAACCTCGGTGACTACCGAATCGACATCCTCTTCGCTTGTGTCTGCTTCTAATATAGCCAAATTTGCGGCCGCTAACTCGACCTTTAATCTTGCGAGTTCGGCCCTGGCCAATGCCAGCTTGCGAGCTTTTGCAGTCTTGCTTCTTGTGGACGGTGGCTTGCTCCGATGCGATGACCTTCTATCCTCCACTATGGCGGCTGTCTGCTCCTCCGTAGTGGGGCCAGTCACGGAGGGGCGTGTCGACGTCGGTGGCGTTGACTGTTCCGTCGTGGATTGTCCTTCAGTGGTCGTCCCTGTGACTTCAGTCAGGGTACATGTTGTACCGTTGACCACAGTCGTGGTGACTGTTCCCGAAGTGGCCGTCGCCGTCCTTTTTCCCACTGACCTGGTCACTGGCATCCTGGCTCACGTAGATCCGGCTCGAAGGACCAGTTTATATGCACGACCGTACTGGTACACAGGTGGTAAGTGTGGACTGTATGTGGGTGTGTGTAAGTGTGCGTGTGTATATGGGTGCACAACAGTTGCCGGGGTTGCGGGGGACCGGAAAACCAATGATCCAGAATCAGTGGAATCCGACTTATTTCGGAACCAGAAACAGTAATTAGCCTATACTTAAAAGTACAATAGCTTATGTACTGAAAAGTACATGGGTTTCAAACACAACGCTTGTTCTCGTGGAGCGACGATGCTGGCTCCCGTTTTCGGTTGGCGTGGGCTAGCGCCGTGCTTCCTAGTTCCTGTAATGCTCTTCTTTCTTGATGACATGCTGACATCTTCTTGCTTGTTCTTCTTTTGGAATGCCGGACCAAACTGGCTTCCAGCGGGAATTAGGCCCCATTTCTCATTTTTCGTATTCCCGTTCAATACACAAAACGGGAGCGCGGCGCTTTACGCCGGCGCCCGACCAATCAGAGCGCGCGCACAACGTCAACACAATGGATTTCAATCGACGTGATTTTCATGTTATAGTTTATTAAGAATTTGTAAAAGGTAAAGCCACAAGAATGTTTTGAACTTTAACCACAATATTTAGTGATTCTGCTCATTTAAATTTAAAAGAGGATATAAAGGTTTGAAGATTAAGCGAAATCAGGTGGGCCACCACAGCAGTTGCTCAAAAAAAAAACAAGCTGTGGGAAAATGTCATGAAAACAGACTAATTACATATGTTGAGGTTGAGAGAGAGCCGGGTATTGGATCAGCAGCATTGCAGACTATTATTCACAGACAACGTTTTCTCCATAAGTCTTGTTCGAGATGGGTTCTGCTCAAACTTAACAATGAGCACAAAGGATGTCACAAGGATTGCTGCAAAATATGATAGATAAGTTCTATGGTGGCGAGAAAAACTGTGGGTTCGATTCCCGCACCAATACAAATGTTTATTTTCCGGTCTGGGTGTTGTGGGACCAAGTCCCTCATTGTCTCTGATAACTACAATACAGGTTAATCTAGTGTGGGATCAGGACTATGTGTGTGACTGTTGGGTGTATTTATTATTCATATAACTATGATCCTGAAGGAAAACAACAGTACATGGATGAGTGCTTTGAAGATAAGCTCCAATAAAATGTCATTGTGCACAAAACAAGAAATGGTTACCTCATTTTGTCAGCAAGTCGGGACACATTGCTACTGTAGTGCTTTCATATTAATAATAGCTGTTAAATTGGTGGTAAAAAAGGAATATATTTTTAGTTTAGTTGGTACAGTGTAGCTAACAATTATCCAATCCTTGCTATGCATACTTTATTTATCTTATTTATATATCATAGTTTCAGTTGAGATATCTTTAAAATAAACAAGGGCATCTTAGTTTCCTATTTAATTTTATTTTATGTGATAACAATGCAGACTTGTTTGAACAGTTGAATTCAATGCTAGACAATTATTAACACAAATGGTACTGAATACTGACACACTTTATTGTACTTACATTTATTGTGATAAATGTAAGTAAATAGTAGGTAATTTACGACAAGCTGGGATGGTGGGAATTTAAAGTTGTTACAAAGTACACAAATATACTATAAAATTAGAAAAAGATTGTGTTACCTACCTGTTGGACATCCTAGGTCTTTGGATCCTCGGCCAAACCCTTTCACTACTTCGCCTTCTAAGAAAAATGGCAATAGTGTTGAGGTCATGTCCTTAGCTCGTAATACTCTGTTTATTATCTGGGTCCAACACATAAACTCTTTCGAAATCTTTTTGTGAATAATAATGCGCCAAAGCTAAAAATTCTTGACGAAACACGATAGAAAAGTACTGTTTAATATTTATGTGTTATCTAAAATTATAAATTTCTATGTACTGACAAAATTAATAGTTGGATATTCAACAAACACAATCAGTCAGCTCACGAAGCAGTCAGCAGATCTCGACCACTCGACTGCGAAGATCTCGAATAAATGCCAGAACATAATATAATAAGTTTTTTTTAACATAATCTACGGACTACGACAGATGTTGACAGCAGAACCACAGAAATAAAAATGATTGAACGAATAAAGCACAGACTACTATAGAGATGCTACGAATAAAGGATTGAACGTTAAAGTCAGTGTTGTCAACTTTATTTTTTGGGGATCGTACCATACCGTACCATACACTAAAAAAAATCGTATTTTGCTAACCATACCTATTTGGGAAAAAATATATCGATAATGTTACATCCCTCGCACCGCCTTGCACATTGCTTTGTTTTTATCCAAAAAGTCTATTGTTTGTGGCCAGTGTTGCTAATCTACAGAATTTTCCATGGATCTACGGGATTTTGGGCAACCCTTCGAAAATACAATATAAATATTTAACAAGATACTTCCTTATCAATAGTATTTTTGTTGATAATTAATAATTTTATCTGTAATTTGTTAAATTCAATGCATATATTATGATAGTAAAATTATAGTGTTGTTACGACTAAATAAATAAATATGGAAATTATTCAAATAAATGACAAAAAACTAATAAAATATAGCATAAATTATATTATGATTTTGGCGCCCCCTGAAACTGTCGCCCGGGGCGGGTGTTCCGGTTTAAACAAAAAGATCCGAGGCTGTCACGAGTCGTGATTTACTGAGGCGAGCTTAGTTCAAAATAGCCATAGAACATAGTCTGTAGATCTACGGATTTTTCAGTATCACCCTACGGATTTTTGAAGTTTGGATCTGGCAAGACTGCCTGAGGCCATCACTCCAAAGAATATTAAACTCTCTACGAGAGAAGAACGGTATCTCCAATAGAAAAAAATTGACCATAGCTTTACACACGTTTACTACTAGCGACACGACGGAATAGCAGATAAAACTAAAATGCGCGCGAATTCTTAAAACCGTGGCGCTTAAATATGAATTTAAATTGTTATGATACAAGATCTTCGCACATTACAGACTCGATGCAGACTCCAATCTGACTAGACTCCAGTAAAGCTGATGTGAGTCTAGTCGGTGTGGAGGCGGCATCGAGTCTGAAATTGCGAAGACCTTTAAATAACCCAATCCAACCTGAAAGGCTTATCAACTTTGCAAATGTAGATAAGATCCTTTCATGTCACATAGGACTTAAAATATAGGTCTTCAGGAGATCTACATAAATAAGAATGCAATATACAATAAATATATATACAATAATAATAAAAGAGAACAATATATTAATATATTATTTTTCCGACAAGTACCTTCTTTTTTTCCTCCGTTTTTTCATGATAATTATTTCTCTTCTTGTTTTTTATCACATTTCTAAGTCTAATTATTTCCTTGAGCCTCTTTCTATAAATATTATATAACTTGACTTCTCTGGGAGTCATTTCGCTAATTCTGGTGACATAAATAGCACTCAGGGTTCCACTTCTCCTGGAAGGTAATTTTGCTTTCATGGAACTGAAATGATGCAGTTTCTCGATTTTCAACTGGTGCATTCTGAAACAGCAATTAAGTTTTAACAAACATTTAGTGCAAAGTAAAGTGTCTCTACAGCGCTATTCACTGGTCTGTGATAGTGTTATGCAACATTAAGAAAACCAACTTAACAACAAGACATATTAAAGAAGCGAACTGAAATGCATGTTCACAAGCTAAAAGCACTTGAGCATGAGAAACATGAGCCTTGCATGAGAAAGTTATTACATTGCTCTAGACCTGTGCACACCCTAAATAACCCTTTTTTAACACCGGAAATCTGTTTACGGATTTCTGCCAGAACTCACCAACCTAAAACATTCTATCAACTAAAACTCCCTCACGCTTCACTCTCTCTTATTTCGGAGGAGGCATGTTCATGCAGTTGCACCTGCACCCTTGCAGGAGTCCGCTCTTGTACAGAGCCACCCGCTGTCCAAATACCCTTACTCCGAAATATAATTTTTTAATTGCTTACTAATTCATGGCAATAACTAACAGAAAACCTTTAATTGTTAATTTGTTTAATTGTTTAAGCTTTAGTTGTTAATTGGACCTATTGTTAACAATAAAAGAAACATCAAATGTGGTGCAGTCAGATCCATAAATAATATAAAACTTTTTGACCAATATACATATATAAATAGTAATACCAGCCAAATATTATATGCCCCAGTTGGGCATGGGCCTCCTCTACTACTGAGGAAGTTTTAAGCCTTAGTCCACCACACTGGCCAAATAAATAATAATAAATAACAGCCACACACATAGCCCTAACCTCACAGTAAGATACGAATCATGTGTTGTGTGTATCAGGAACTATGAGAGACTTTCGGTCTCATAACACCCAGACTCTAAACAAATAAAAAAAAAATCCCCTGTAACTATCTATTACACGGAATGCAATAGAGAAAATAGAAAAATGGGTAGATATTTGTTGGCATTGTTTTTTTAGTCCTAAATAAGGTATAGTCTGTATGGAGAGAATTAAAACATGTACATTATGTTATAGGATCTTCCATAAAAAAAATACCATTACTTTTATATGTACTTACTTCATTAAATTAGAAATTCCTGGATTTGGAAAGCGATGATAGGTCACCGTCATATCTTCGGCACGTGTTCGACCGCACTTAGCACACCTTCTTTTATTGATAGACATGTTTTACAGCATTTTAAAATAAAATCAACAAAAACCAAACTGTCGTAACTTAAGCACTAGATTTACAAACGTCTTGTCGCAATGGATAAACACACACCGAAATCAACACAAGTAGGCAGTTCGGCTGTGGTAAAAAATATCGAAATTACATAATAATGCGGAGAGGATACATTCTATTCAATCGACACAGGAAATTTTGTAACTCTAGATTGTAATGGCGGCCGGTAATGCACGTTGACATAACGCTAGTAGGAATTGCCAGTTACCAGATTTTCTTATAAATTAAAGACACTTTTTCTTCACTGGTATCATTTAGCAAACGCACACAAGTAAACAATTGAGTATGTGTGCAAGGGAAAAAGTTCATCGAACAAGATGAAAGACCCGGCCATCACTCACTCTTCTGTTCTGACGGTGACCAATAATAAAAATTGCCATGTAAATTTCTGTCGTCTTAAATATTTTACGTTCGTATTTCTGTTTCGTAAATTATTTTAAAGTTTTGATACAACATTTACCAAAGATGCTTATTATGGCGCAAAGAGGAAAACGCAGATGTCGATTAATAAAGATGTGAAAGGAGTTTCCTCAATACATCTTGGTGGCTTGTTGATACGTATTGTGAACATTATGAAGTGATATTATTAATATTTAAAATGACTGAGAAAGGATATGAAGGCGAGCAATCGTCGTCTTCGTGGGATCTCCCCGGCCCCTCGTCTCTGGGCGCGATATTAGACAGTGTGTTTACGACTACGACTTCTGATAATCAACAGAGAAATGGTATTTGATTCACATATAATATACCCACATATTGTTTTGTGAGACAGACGGTGCTTACCTTTTCTAACACTTCATGAAATTACTTATAATTATTTCATGTATATTCATACAATAAAAGTGTATTCATACAATATGTTATTTATAGAAATAGATACATATATTGTTTTGTTGTATGAAGATCAAGCTGCAGTTTACTGACCACTGATCTAGACAAAGATAATTCCACAGTAAATTAGTGTCGTAGAGATATCTGGGAACCCATTTTATCTACAGCATAAAATGATACACAGAGTGGTATCACTGTCTCTTAGTTTCCTGGCAGCTGGTGTGCAAAACTATTTGCTACACCACCTTCCTATATCACAATATTAATGTTAATTTCATTTACAGAGGAAATGGAGTGTGATGCTCTATTTGCTGAAAGTGATGATGAGGTGGAAGTTCTTCCATCAACTTCTGAAGCTGTGTCATCTGCCGTCACCGAGCAGCCACCAAAACCTGTATCATCAAACTATATCCATTCAACAACTCCAAACCAACCATATGACTACAATATTACACCTTTAATACATCCAGGCGTGTCTCACACACCAGTCCCAGAAGAATACCAACCACTGCCAGATAGTTCTAGCTCATTAGAACATGCTTACTATGAATATATGGGAAATAATCCAGATAACAACACAGGCCAGAGATGCATACCTGGAGTGAATATAAGGTACCAACCCAAACCCACAAACAACAATCAAACTGGATATTATTATCACAATTATGCACATTACCGTGATCATCTTGCTGACCCATTTCATAATAATGTAATTGTGGTAAGTGACAACCACAATTACATGCCGTCACATATGCCCTATACACTGCCACCAAGCCAAGCACACATGAGAGACAATAGTAATGGTTTGAACATGACTTATACAGCCAATGGAAACAGTGGCACTGTTCCTAGTGGACTAGAGAGGCCTAGTCGAAAGCTCAATATATCGCCAAGAAGAAGACACTCGAAAGAGAATGAAGGTTCAAATTTAATAGAAGTTAGTTCCGAAGAGGAGGATAATGCATCAGCTCCGAAAAGAAAACAAAAGAATGTTGACCATCTTAGTAATGTAAGTACTAATGCTCCAACTAGAGGTGCCAGTTGTAGCCACAGTGATGGTGGGTCTAGAGTCAACATTAAAGGAGAACCTAACGAGAGTACAACCACTTCACTCGACAACAGTACTCTCATAGCTGAAGTGATAAACGAAAGACGTGAGACTAACTTAAATCGCACTCACACAGAACAGCAAAATATTCAAACGCCTTCATTTGAAATTAAACAAGAACATGGTTGTGCTCTGAACAATAACTGCTCTTGTAGGTTAAGTCTCATACATAACATAGGTCATGCACATTCAAATGAGTGTCATAGAGTTAGTCCAGTAACTATGGGTTGTCAGTGTGGATCTCACCATCATCACCATCACCACCACCATCACCATCATCATCAACGGACTATGTGTAGTCACAACAATATTAGTGCACCGGGATCGTCAAATGTATCACAAGTTAAAGAGGAGCCAGGCATGCAACAGATTCAAATCAAACAAGAAACACAGGATAGTTCTCAGCCTGTTACAATCAAAGTCGAGGGTACACAACAACACGTTAAAGTGGAGATGGGACAGCCGAGCCCTTCAACGAATACAGGGTCTAGTGAAAATGTAGCTGTCAAGTCTGAGAACGAAAGTATGAGATGTGAAGTGGACGCCTCTGGCGACAGACAAGTGAAGGTGCAATCGCCACAACCCAGCACAAGTTCCGCAAGAGTTACTCAGGTTTCTGAGCAAAATAAAATAAGGAAAGTATCGGTAAGTTGTTTCTACTAATAATATATATTATCATACACATATTTCATTCAATAAATAACTGTGTAGTTTCTGTACACAACTATAGATAGCGCATCTCATCCTGACATACCATTGAAGATTATGCATGTAGTAGTACCACTTGAGTTTTTGGGTTGAGATCTTTACCAAAAACTCACAAAAAAACACTATAGAATTTATATTTCAGACAAATAGTCAGAACAATGAATAATGTAATAAACTAATGTGAAGTATTTTGTTTGGTACAGCAAGATGCACAAGTGCAGGCATCAGGGTCGGTGGGAGGTGGCGTACTTTCAGCGCCAGATTTACAACTCGACTGGGTGTCTGACAGCTCTGATGACGACGTGCAACTACTTGCTGAAGAGAATAATGTGGTGCGTATCACTTTTTGTGGTTTTTAGTTTATTTTGCAGAACCGAATAGAAATTAATATCGCCGAAGACGTAGATGCAACCCCAATCCATGGTTAGTTGAACTTATTTAGAGCCCATCACCATATCGTTTTTTTACTATGAGAAAATACTGTGTGATAGCAAAAGAAGCAAAGCCTGATTATAGCTTGAGTGAGCTCTGTGGTGACTATGGTGTAAGACTATACAAAATCAATGCTGTTATGTGTCTATGAGATTATCAGAGGGGCATAAAGTCTTGCGCCGATTTTTCCTTTACCGAGTTCATTTGTTTGGCATTTTGTGGGTGTTAAAGGGCACTTGTGAGCTCTATCACCAGGAGACTTGGAAAGAAACAAAGAAAAAAAAAAATTAGTTGTCAGAATGGGTCATTATGGTGGGATTTACAATCTTTTATGGTGGTCGACATCCAGTTGGGAGTGTAGGTGGGTTGGTCTAAGGCCAATCACCTGCGCGTGATACACACAACTGATTAATGGACGAGGCAATGGCCGAAACTTTGTTCCCGTTGTGGGTTGTCGAAGGCAGATGGCGGATCCCCATTAGAGTGGTAGAGCCACACTGTAGACACTTTTGTCTACAGCATGAATGGGCCGGCTCGTCCGGGTCGTTACCACTGTCTCATAGAAAACCGGCGTAAAGTAGCAGCTTGCTGCTGCGTTTCGTACGATGAGTGAGATATCCGGAGGCCAAACCCCCTTTCCATTCCCAATCTCTTAATTATCCCTTTCCTATAAGGTCGGCAACGCGTTCATAATTCTTTTGTTATTGTGGGTGTACATGGGCGGTGGAGATCACTTACCATCAGGTGACCCACTTGCTCGATTGCCGACCTATGCTATAAATAAATAAATACTAAATACCATCAAATCAAAGATACGAGAAGGTGAACGTATAATGGCAGGCAGAAGGAAGGTATGATATCCAGTTGGATATAAATTCATCATGTATCAGATTATTTTATTTTTTATTTTATTAAATTTTTTACATTTAAATTAATGTAAAGGCGGACTTTACAGTCTACCCAAGGTAGTGCAGAGATAAAAGACAGTAGGCATGTAAAAAAAAAACCAAACAAGCAACCAAGCAGTGTAGAAAAGAAAAAAAAATGAAAATAAAATTGCTATTTTTACATAAATGAAAGTAATACATAATATATTAAATATACATAATATATAAATACTTATGAATATATATATATACATATAATACATAATATATATATCGATATACATAAACTATTACCAATCAGCAAAATTTATTGTATTGTTTGCAGCGTGAAGTGATCGACCTGACGGGCTCGCCGGTGCGCGCTGAGTGTAGGGAAGGTGGCGAGGGTGGTGAGGGTGGTGAGGGTGGTGTGGGTGGTGGTGGAGGGGGGCAGGCGTCGCCCCCGCGCGTGCGCGCCCGCCCCCCCGTACACAACGCCGCGCCGCCACGCTCGCAAGTACCGCCGCGATACTACCATCCCTTCACTGACGGACCGCCGCCTGCGCATCTCGTGCGCACCAGGTAATTATGTTAGGTTGTATTGTGCCAATAAATCGCGCCGGGCTTCGTCAATACGTCACATCAATCAGCTGTTCATAACTTTTCAAATGAAAATATCATTTTTTAAATATGTTAATTTTTCTAAGCTACCTGTGTAAGGATAATATCTCGCTTCTGTTTATTATATATTTAATTTAACTATTTTTATTAAGCTGTCTATATACCTATCTTCACGACCTAGAAAAGGCCAACAGGGATTTTTTTACATACTGTATAGTTTGTAAGACGTCAGTGAAAATTTATTCCAAATGATACGCCATTAGTTTCACGCCCTTGAATATTGTATATTATTATGTACTATATTAGATAAAGGGTAGAATGTATACAGGGTATACAGTGGAAGTATTGTTTGTGGATGCAGGGTGCAGATGGGTGGATGTGGTGGGTGCTGTTACGGTCCGCCGCCCCGTCCCTCCCCGCACTTGCACCCGCCGCCGCACTCGCAGCACCCGCAGCATCCGCCGCACCCGCAGCACCCGCAGCACCCGCCGCATCCGCCGCCGCATGCACATCGAGCTCCTCCCGCACATCGTAAGTACTACGCTAGACTTTTATACTCTTTCCTACCCTAGCATCAGACTACGACGCCATTGACGCGACGTACTACAGGCTGACGATGTTCCATTTTATATATCTTATACCGCACGCAGCCTTAGGCCTCCTGCTATTGGACGGAGTGTTGTCGAATTAATTGACACTTTCAACTCGACCTAATTTCTTTTGCATAGCGCTGATATTAGTCAAACAGATCGGCGCTAAAAGCTATATATTTCAGCTAATAGCTATATGGATAAGTTACTTATTTTTTTATTGATTAGAAAACAAATAAGCTTACCTAATGGTAAACAGATACAGCCGCTCATGGAAATCGACAATGTCGGGAAATTACCATTCATTGGAATTTATGCTTACTATGGCGATATTTTCAGCCTCTATCACATCACATTGCTTTTAGGGTGAAATGGTTCCAGTAAAGGGAGCTGATCACCCGTCTGTGTAACTCGCAGACATCCCTACTTTAAATACAATACAAATACAATCACACCATTGAACCTTTGGCACTAATGCCTCTGCCTACCTCTTCGAGGATACAACCGTGAGCTTACTTATAACTTTCCAAACAAATATATCACCTGATAATAAGGGCATTTCCACCACCCATAAACACCCACAATACTAGAAGAAATAAGTGTAGAGTGTGAAGACCTAAAACATACATATAATACATTGTTTGTCATTAGTCCATACTGTTATTGGATTGAGCTGCATTTACAATCAAGTGTAGCATAGTTCCTTTGGTGAACAAGGATAAAAAATTAACCATTGATGCGTTGCCGATCTTAAAAGAAAGGAATGGAGGATTGGAGCGAGGATGGGAGATTTAGGCTTCAGACAATCTCACTCAATACAAAGCGCAACAGCAAGCTATAACTTCATGTCGGATTTTCTGTGAGACAGTGGTCCCGGTCCAGTTAAGCCGGCCTATTCATTTTGCCGGCAAAACTGTCTACAGAGTGGCTCTACCACTTCTTTGCATGTGCTCATGACTGTTGCCGGTACCTGTACAATATGACATATTTTGCAGTCGGTGAGCGGCGTCGCGATGGCATGTCTGTGGCGCCGCCGTATCTCGTGCACGAACGTTTGTGGCAACGGCAACATCATATGATGGTAAGTGTGGCATAGGTATTTCGACTCATCGTGCACGTCTTTGTTAATGTGTATTTTTTTATACTGACAAATGACCAGACACTTATGCTCGCTTGATGGTAAGACAACACCACACAGAACTTTGAATTACAAAGTACTGCATTAGACAGCGTTCGTCACCCAGAGGCATAAGATGTTAAGTCTCATAATACCCAGTAATTGCACTGGATTCAATGTCCTTCACACTGAAGCCATTAAGCAGCAGCTATCAAGCTATTGGTACCATCGCTTTGTCTACAATACGAGAGACCATCCTAGTGAAATGTGGTTTTGAGTTGTGTGAATGTCGCGTCAACCGTCGTTCTATGCGTATTGACATGTGCACACACGCATTGTGTTTATATAAATACATCACGCACACTAAGCATCCACAATTTATGAAACAAATGGGGAAGATGTTTTTTTTAAACACTATGTTACAGAAAGATTTTACTTGTGGTTTTTATGACTAGCCGCCTGCCTTACGTCAACTCCTCTGGGGCTAAAACACACAAATGGATTTGTGGATCACAGAAACATTTGTCTCGGAGCGGGAATCGAATCCGTAGCATCTCGCTTCACAGCCGGCTACTCGCCCAGTAGCGAAATAAAATCAATAATTATTTATGGTCGATTCTGAAAATCTGAAGGTGTAAAGTTGTCACCTTATACTATATTTCTTTTATAACTTTGATACATAAACACTGACACAGAAGACAAAAATAACGTAATAAAACTGTACTTATTTTTTAAGGAGATGCAACGTCGCAGCATGATGGGCGACATGGGCGTCGGCTTTGGGCCAGGATTCACGCAATTCCCTAATGTATCTTTGCCACTCAATACTGTACTATCTGTAAGTATTCGCTAGAGAGCATAATAAGTTATAAATATACCCACACAGACATAAATCATCATAAATATAGCTTGTAAGTTTGGGTTGCATCATCTATCAGTTAGTTAAAGAAATAGTAACAGGTAATGATTGACAACATCTACAGATTTAGACATTTTTGTCGTTTGTCCATTACGATTTGCAATTACAGCTGGTTTATTTTTATTTAAGACTATCTACAAGTATGCTTACAATACAGAAATAATCAGAAATCTTATAAGTATTTGAAATTATAAACAAATTTACAATTGAAGTACATACGCACTCACGCCTGTAATCCCCGAAGAAGTAACCAGTACACCCAAATTTCATTGACCTTATTTCCGTCCCATGATGTGACAGGGGGCGAGCTTATCGCCATACCGGGCACAATTCCAGACTTCGGGTTGATACCGACAATTTCTTAATAAAGAGCCCAAAATCACATTTTGTACCGCGTACGCATTACAACTGCACCACTGAGGCAGTCTAGTCAGTCAATTGAAGTACTTATCGACATTATTTTTTACAACAAAATCTTACGTGAATCATTGCTTATTCAATAACTTTAACGGATGAATGATGCAACGCACTCTTATTATACTGTTATTTATATCTGATGTCACGTTATCTTGTTACTCAAGTCAGGATTGTTTATAATGATCATTGTTTTGTAACAGTTCCCGGAAGAATTGGACTTGGCAGTGCAACCGGGATTAGGTTCTGGTTTGCCTCCATCTCCAATGGTGCTGTAAGTAATATTTCATCTTATTAACGATATATCTGTAAAACATGTAGTTACAGTATGTATGTATTGATTTGTTTGTATAAACATTGACTGTGGTGCCGGTAATGAAAATTATATAAATATAAGCTCACGCACACATAGCAAAGTGTGCACGAATGTGTCTAATTATCTATAGCCGTGGGCCTCATATACGGGACTAACGCCCGTATGCAGGTACAACACTCAAAGCTCTATTCTAAATGTTATTATTTCCGTTTTATCTGTATGGTCTGTGCTTAAGTGAGTTATACACTTGTAAATAAATAATAATAATAAATAAACCCAACAGTCTCAAGCATACTCCTGATCCCACACTAGGTAAACCTGTATCGTGGGTATCGGGACTACGAGGAATTTGCGGTCCCACTACACTCAGACCGGAATCAATTTTTTGTGGATCACACAAACATTTGTCTCAGTGCGGAAATCGAACCCACGCCCTCTCGCTTCGCAGCCGGCTACTCGCCTACTGCGCCACGGAAGCTGTCATAAACTTGCTTTTCTTCGGTTACAGTGACGGTCAACACATCCACCATCACATGCATCATTACCTTCAAATGCATCCTCCGCACGTGCACATTTCTATTCAGCCAATGGTAAGACAGTTTTTTTTTAAATTGCCTGTTTTACATTAATGAGCTCGATAAAGCTGGTTTTGAATTATATTTGAAGTAAATCTGTTTCGCTATTTAAAAATTACAAATATTTCTCTAATTGATATTGGTGGTCAATAAGGGCTAGTGGAGACCAGGGCCTTTTTCAGTGTTTGTGCATTGTACACTGTACAGAGTATGCACGGGAGCAGCGCGCTGGCGGCGGTGGTGGCTCGCGTGGCGGGCGTGGCGGGTGTGGCGGGCGTGGCGGGGGTGGCGGGCGTGGCGAGCGTGGCGGAGGCGGAGGCGGCGGCGCGCGGGCGAGCAGCGTGGCGCGGCGCGCGGGGAGCCACGCGCGGCGTCATCGAGCGCAACACCTACCGACACGCATACGCACCGCCCGGACCGCATCACCAGGACGAGAAGTGCACCATCTGTCTCTCCATCTTCGAGGTCCACTCCGACTGCAGGTATTATTCATTTACTCTTTTATTAAGGTATTCACCCGAATACACCTGCCTGCTCATAAACTTAGTAACATCACCCGGAACTTTCAATTACAAAGTACTGCATGGCCCTACACTACACTCATTTGAATTATAATTATTCAGTGGAGAACACGATAGATGATAGCCTCCGTGACGCAGTGGGCGCGTAACCGACTTTGAAGCGAGAGGTTGCGGGTTCGATTCCCGCGCCGACACAATTGTTCGTGTGATCCACATTTACAAATATGATTGTACTGTATATTGTGTTACATTTTCCAGACGATTGCCATGCATGCATTTGTTCCACATGGAGTGTGTTGACCAGTGGCTCAGCACCAACAAGCACTGCCCCATCTGCCGCGTCGATATTGAAACCCATCTCAACAAGGATGCCGCGTTCTAAACTTAAAAGGTATTCTAACATTCTTATTTATATTACAAATCAAATACATTTTAGCAAATTCCTTATTCTATATTTATTTAAATAAATATTTAAGTTAATGGAAGTTTATCATTTGTAACTATATTTTAATTTTGTACATGTAACAAATTGTAGAGTTTTAAGTTTTTGTTTTTGTTTTATCATTAGGCATGTCTCGTTTCAGTTTCTCCTCCATTTGCGGTGCGGTGACGATGGCTTGTTGCTGCATTTCTAAACTCTCCTGCTGAAGCTCATGAGTCAACTGTTTCTGAGTGTTGCAAGTCCTGAAACACAACATACATATATTTGTAAATAATTCACAATTTGAACTTAATATAAGAATATTTTTGTTTATATATTAAAAATCTGTTATATTATCATATCATTACAATGTTAGAAGTCAAATGTGGTGACTATTGTTGTTTTTATCTATACTTAGGTTTAATTAATTAATTATTAAATATATATTTTTTTTGAAGTCAACTTGTTAATTTCAACTCTGTGAGTAGAATATTTAAAATGCTGTATAAAAACCGAAAAACAAATATTTGAGTTAAAATTATATAATGCTTTAATAAATTTTTACACATGTTTGTGTGTTTATTTACCTGCAGGCATGATCAATTCTTTCACATATGGCATCAGAAGCTGCTATGTTTCCTGAGAGATATGATATTTCAGCAGCTACTGTTGCTAACTTTTCTGCATAATCCATGTAACCTAAACATAATATGATATTACATAATGTTTCGTTTGCTAACTAAAATATATTATAACATATACCATGTGTTGCAGAAAGGTGGTACTAATGGATCTGTATAGAGTTGGTGATTGGTAACTTATCGGTAAAGATAAAAAAATCGTAAACCTCAGTTTCAGAGTACATAATTGGACTAAGAAAACTTTAGTGAAAATATATATGATATAACTCTGTATATAGAACAACTCTTCTATATATCTTCTTCTATTTGTTGACAACAAACTGCATTTATAAAAAGTAAGACCCAGATGGGACCAAATATTTTTTCCACTCACAAAAACCTTAATCATTACAATGAAAGCGGTTTTAAAATTTTATTAGCCTTCATAAGTTGTAAACATCACGCCTGTATCCACAAGGGGACACTTTGTATTGCCTTTACACTGTACAAATGGTAAATGATGTATTAATTTAGTATGTTTTTTCAATCATAGAAACTGATATGCCCATATTAATTACCCAATCTGAGAATCGAATCATGGACCGTAGACGGTGGGACCAAACGGACCGATGGTCCACCATACCGGCCGAAATACCGTTTTTACCAGAAAAATATGATGTTATCAATATGGTAATTTAATAGAATTATTTTTCGTTATCTGAATACTCGGAAGAACTCGACACACCAATGAGAAACTAGCGGTGAAACACTCGAAACACGATCGGCGCTGCGCGGCGCGGCGCGACGCTATATTCAGCATCTATACTAAGACTGGTGCGTTCTTTTGCCTACCGCGCTTGGGAAATCGACACCATGTGATTAAATTATGAACATTCGAAAGATCTTTCATTCGATCATCATCATCATTAACTTATTTTTTTACCGTTTGGATGAATATTTTCAATAGATTGATGAATAATATGCTTCTGAAACCCTTTATTTCATTTAAATATTTTTATTACTTAAATAGCTAATTATTTGATTTGTTAGTTGGTCATTCGAATGGTTAACGGCTGAACTGTTTTGGATGAAATTTGGCACACATGTAGACCATTACATGGACTAGGACATAAGCTTCTTTTTGTCCCGGAAAAGGTCATTCACACGGGCGGAGCCGCGAGCAAAAGGTAGTAAATAATAAAGGCACAATAAGAACATTTGACAGCCTCCTAGGCACAGTGGGCTAGTAGCTGGCTACGAAGCGCGCTGTGGGAGTTCGATTCCCGCACCGAGACAAATGTTTGTATAACCCACAAACATTTGTTTCAGGTCTGGGTGTTGTGGGACCACCAAGTCCCTCATAGTTCTTGATAACCACAATACAAGTTAATATAGTGTGAGGTCAGGACTATGTGGGTGACTGTTGGGTGTTGGGTGTATTTATAAGAAACTTTGTCATCCCTAATTAGCTGATTGTGTGTAACTAAACAAACTATTGATTGATGACGAGCGGCACGTGTCGTAAAGCGCGTTTGTAGCGCCGCCCGCCACCCATTAGCATGTCAATGCCCATCATTATAGCCGTACATACCTGTCATTTATATTTTAATATTGGAATAAAACTGCTTTTGCTGCAATAAACAAAGTGAAAACTTACTAAGCAGTGTATGAAGATTGTGTTTAAGATCACACAGTGAACCTCTTATAGCCACCAGCTGGTCCCAGTGATGTGGTGGTGTTCCATCCTCACCCCACTCCAATGCTTGCTTTACAAGACATATCTCTTTTGTCAAAGCTTCACGCAACCTACAAACATAAGACACAGACAGCCTCCATGGCATAGTGGCTATTAGCCGACTGGAAAGTGAGAGGCTGTGGGTTCGTTTCCCACACAAATGTTTGTGTGTATTTAAAGGTAGAAACAGACTTGTCCCATGTATGCAATGCATTCATATTTGGACACTTGATATTATATGAAAACCTAAGTGGGATACGATAAGCATATTTTTAATCCTAAAGTTTTTATATTTCATTGTTTTCATATAAAATCATCATCAATCATCATATCCAGTTATAATACATTGCATTTGTGGGGCAAGACTATCTCTAATAGAGTTTTTATTATTTCTATTTGAAATTTTGGGTTAAAATGTCTGTTTACCTTTCGCTAGTGTCCTGTATAGCAACTAAAGTGACTGTTAGCAACTGTGTGGCGGCATTTACATTGACGGTCGTAGCTTGTTTAATAAGAAAATCGTGTTCTAGACTATTCTCGTCCCAAGTCATGAAATCATGCTGCTTATCTTCACAATACGCAGCTGTTAAAAATCCTATAGAAATTGGGGCAACTTTACGAATCTTCGTGCCTATAATTCTTCTATGAATTTGAACGTTAAACTTGAGAAAATTCAAAACTTTATTTCTAAACATATTGGTAAAGATGATAAGAGTAATATTTTAATGGGAAATACAATGTTACTGCATTATGAATTTGAAATTGGTTCTTATTTATTATGGAGATGAATTTGAGGTTACCAAAGGAGGTTATGGTTTTCGCATCAGCTGTCTTATTTATATGTCAATGTCATTAGTTTTTTTTGTTTGTTTGTGGCTTCGCATTATTATGCATTTCGCCAGACATATGTATGTATGTGAAGTTTACATACCCACATAATTAGCCAATGTGATGGAATATGTCCTAACCTCTCTTATTAGTAGGGTGGAGGGCGTGTGCAGCAGTGTAAACACATTAATAAATATTCTATATACACAATACACAATTCCTGTAATTCTTTATTATCACGATTGAAACACGTGAGAATAGTCTCGCGCTTGTACAGTGGACGTATTTATATTAAAATTCAAAACAGACATTCCACGATCAATGGCTGTTAAGAGTCTCGTAGAATCAAAATCCAAGCTATATACAGGTGATGGCCTCTTCTGTGTAAAGTATATCTGAAATAAAATGAAGTAAACCAGATTTACCTACATATTTGCATCCAGTGGTGGTTCAAAGACACCCCCACGAATCAAAGATCTTATTCCTTATGAGGGGCGTGTTGAGAGCGCGACAGCGCTGCAGCGCCGCGCCGTGCTGTCACATCAAATTTCATATTATTTATTGAATAAAATGTTATTCATTATTCCGTCAACATTTATCGCCACTTCGGATTCTTTTATTAGAGTGAGTGACGAAACGAGCAGGATGCTCGCCTGATAGTAAGCGCCACGCCTTCCTATGAACAGAAGCAAAACCACACAGAACTTTGAATTACAAAGCACTGCATGGCATTGGACTGCGCTCGTCACCCAGAGACATAAGATGTTAAGTCTCATAATGCCCAGTTATTTCACTGGCTTCAATGTCCTTCAAATCGGAACACAACAGTGCTTACGCACTGCTGCTTGGCGGCAGAAATAGAAGAAGCGGTAGTACCAATTCAGATGGCCTCTGGCATACGAAGGACCTTGTCACGTTGGAAGTAGTTTAGTGACAATAGAAAAGATACCAAGATTCATGATATTTGTCTTACCTGCACGTGTTTAGCGCAGTTTCTTACATCAAATAGGACGCACCGAGAGTATTCGGACGAGCCTACAACTACAGCGTGATTGGAGTCCGATTTTACACAATACAAGGTAGACAGAAACGGATCCTTCACATTAAACACCTGCAACAAAAGAAAAAACCGATAAAGTACGAGTTGGACTCGCGCGCAACCAGAACCAGTAGGATTACGGAAACCGGGTCCACGCTTTATTTTATCTTTTTATAAATACAAGGCTGCTAAAATAACAAAAATTGAATTGTTGAGTGTCTTACGTACAAAGTCATGTGTCCTGATGTCCATAAGATGTAACATTCCTGAATGCGTAACATACATGAGAGTATTATCATTGTGCCAACCAATGTCACGTACTGCTTGTTTAGAATTCCTTGTGGCATCAGCAGTTGTCAAATATTTACCTCTGAAATAAAGAATTACTTTTCCAGTATTGTAAATTATGATATTATAAGTATAATTAAATCATAGCTAGAATTACAACAATTACCATTCTTAAATGCTTAGTCTGTCACAATATAGGTAATTATTAATATATGTTAGAAGATTGTGGTGTGTAAAATATCACATTCACACTTTTATAATCTGGCTGGGAGAGAAAATTATTCAACATGCTACAGAAAGCCGTGGATAATGTTAAGAAATGTATAGTATGCTATATATGTTTCATTCCCCATGCCAATTCTGATTGCATTGTTAGGACATAAGTATAGAATTTTCTTATTAATATCGAATGATTACATGTCGATATCGACTTGCAACTTTGGACAACACTAAATGACAAACAGTGATACTTTAGGCCTCCTTTCATTTAAATTTTGTATTACTTATTTAAAATATAAAAAAAAAATGCAGAGAGTTCGGCTATTTCTGAAGTATGATTATGGCGAAATCACCGATCTACGGTGGAGCCAAACACAATTAAAAGAAGTATGATTAAATAAATAAATAAATTGGTGCTTCATGGTGGAGCAGCTGATAATAATTTACAAGAGACTTATCGGTTGATTATTATGCTTATTTGTTGAAGTCATGTATGAACTATACATGGAAAACCCAAGAATGAAGTCTAACTATGTAGTTATAGTTACTTACTGTAAGGAGTATGTAATGACCCCAAAATATGACCACTCATTTCTGTAACACCTTGTATTTAGGTTTTTATTGATTTAAGAATGATTTTTGTTGGCTATTTAAAAGCCTAAAAATCCACCTACATATTGACATCAAGTAAAAGGGGCTTACTGTTTCCATCAAGACCTGTAGCAAGTTTATCCATAACATGATTTATCGCCATGCATCTGACACCTTCACCATTCTGGATTGGTATGTCCTTTATACCTGGTATTATAAGGAACCTTATAGCTTTTACCACATATTAATATTAAATATAATCAATTTCAATATTTATATAAAAAGTTTTACAAGAAATAAATATGACTATGCAAATTCCAAATACTAATCGAATTCTTACTGCAGAAATTATGGTGATATTTTTTGTTACATACATGATACACTGTAATTTATTTTCTTAATTAAAGCTATAATAATAACTTAAGACTTTTAATTAACTGTTTGTATTATATACAAGTATTTATAAATAAACAAGGTCTTGAGATACAAGCTTATATGGTTAGTTCAGATTTTAACATACATATCAGTTATAGTTAAAATTGTTTATTATTATTATATGTTTATTAACTATTTCTTAATATTATTACGAAATAACAAAATCTTACTGTGTTGTATACTGTGGCCACTCTGATTTGTTTGCCAAAAGAGTACATTTGGGCTGTTATTGGAGGCAGTGATAATGTAACAATAGTCATTAGTCTCTATTAAATCAACAGCAGAAACTTCCACTTGACCATTTTCATGACAATCTTGGATGTGATGCAATAGTTGTGGTTTTTGTTTAAAATTTTGAACTTTGTACACGGATGTGCTCCCATCTCTGTAATATAATAATAATGTAAGTGAAGAAGCAAAATATATTACTATATATACAATATGTAATAAAAACCCTGTCCGATCCTTGAAGGTGTTATTAGGTATCGAGATAAGGTTCTATTGATGTAATCCTTTTTGGATAAATAGTTTAAAAAAATACCCCAAATATAATTTAATTACACGAGAAAGTTTACATGGCAATACTGGGCGGCATGGCGCGGCGCGTGACAACTGTTCGGTAGTGAGGTCATGAGGTCATGACCCCAGTACCGCAGTTGATCGTTGGACTACAGCCGTTATAAATAATTCCTAAGCAACTTTTTATGTATCATCCGAGTCTAGATCGTGGGTCATTAGATAATCAAAAATGCCATAGCTGTCGCTGTTTGATGTTTCTGCCACCAACAGTAACACAGGTCACCACCGTCGCAGAAGGATGGCATGAACGCTTCTTACCTCATCTGTGTCCGATTTAATTTAATCAAAAACTGCTACAATCCGCGAACGCATTTCGGTTTGAGTCTCACAAATTTTTGTCAAAACGAATTGCTTGCGTGAAGTCTGGAAACTAATGGCCACGGAGTTGATCCACGTCTACCAATCCACCGTTCTCCATACTACTCGTACTATTTGCGTACGGATCGAATGAAAGAATGTTAATCATCTACTTTTAACACTTTCCACACTTGCACGTGATTAGTACCCAGCTGTCGCGTCACAGAACGAGTACTTCTGATAGGGTCCTCACTAAATAATTCTGCTCTTTAAAAATCACAAACATATTAGACGGTATCGGGGTACCTTGCGGAACCGAATAACGCATCGCGAAATCTCTACGAGCTGCTGAATAATTAGTCACTCCTACCCAGACACAATATCATATTAAAATACTCTTGATTAGAGTTTTACTAGATTTTAGGGAAGTTAGGGTAATCTGGGTACTAATAACATGCATTTTGAAATACAATAACATTTTTATTTACAAGCATAATATTTAATTTTTCTCGGTAATGTCATTAGGATACCTATATGCCGCTTTCGGATCGGACAGGTTTTTTTTTACATATTGTATATGTACAATCATTTTTTAAAACGCATGTTTGCATGTTTGCAGAGCATCTCTGGCGGGTTCACTTGTTTCCGACAAGCATGTCATCAAATGTGTGGTGAAAGGTCTTCATGCCGGCGCCAGACATAGCTTCTAAGATTTGAACACTTGGTTGAAAGTTTGAATTTGAGCACATGCTTGTCGCAAACAAGTGTACCAGCCATACATGCTTTACAAACATGTGCGCTCACAGTACTCGAATAGGCAACAAATAGGATAAACAATGATTTTGTGGATACGGTATGCCTATATTATTTATGTGCATGTAATTTCCATATTAATTGCACATGCACATAAAATAAAATTAGTTATAAGGTGGTAAGTCTCTCGTATCAAATCAAATCAAAATATTCTTTATACAAGTAGCCTTTTACAAGATCTTTTAAATCGTCAATTATATTGTAGATATACTACTACCGCTTCGGAACGTGTTACCGCTGTGGAGAGCAAAAAAACTCCCTCAGCTGTTGCTCAATCGGTCAAAATACTGTGATAAATAATTAATTAAAGCATATTAGTCATTTTTTTTTTTATATTAGAGAGGCTGCCAGGGTTGGTACTACCGCTTTGTATATTTCTGCTGCCGCGCAACAGTGTGTAAGCACTGTTGTGTTCCGGTTAGAAGGATGTTGAAGCCCGTAAAATTACTGGGCATTATTAACATCTTATGTCTCGGGGTAAAAAGTGCAGTCCAATTTTATGCAGTATTTTGTTTTTTAAAGTTCTGTGTGGTGAAGCTTCGGTATATGGGTAGGCGTGGCGCCTACCATCAAGCGGGCGACTTCCCATCATTCAACCTAATAAAAACAGTCCAATCAAATGTCGACCATCCGGTCAAGAGAGCGGTAGAGCAATGTTATATTATTTCATACCTATTTCCACATACCAGAATGTTGTTTCTGATAACAAATCTTGATATATCATTAGTCCGTACATCATGTCTGTATACAGTCGGCACTGCGAGCGTCCAGCATAAACTCTTGTTATTTGGTAAACTTTTCTTGTCTATTGCATAACATAGTAGTTCAGATCCTTTTGACAACATAAGTATTTCTGAATTATGTAATTTCAGCCACGGCATGTAATTTGAATGAAACTGAACAATGACCTGAAACAACAGTTTAGTGCAAACCTTTGTTCTATTTAATAAGATTAATAATAATAATACCAACCCTTTAACATACACTGTGCAATTGAAGTACAGTAGAATTCAGATATAACGACTTCGCTTATAACGACTAACCGGTTTTAACGACGATAATGTTTACTCAAGTTAGGTTTCATAATTAGTTAATGAGAAAATATAACCGTTTAGTGCGACACCGGTTCAAGCGACCAACTGCTTATAGCGACCATTATTTATAATAATACGTCCGGTTAAAACGACGCGCAATGTTTTGTTTACACAACCTACGCACCAATACCTCGGCGCCCTAATTCACCGCGCCCCGCGCGCTTCACCTCTCGTTATTGGCGCGCGTAAATCTCAGTTAGCGTTTGTCACCTGTTATGACAAGTGTTTTACAATTGAAGAAAAAAGTGAAATATTACACCGATTAGAAGCCGGTGAATCAAATGCAACCTGCGCAAAGGAGTTTGGCGTATCTCATTCTACAATATCCACAATAAAGAAGAATAAAGATAAGATCGAGCCGCTGTTTAATGCCAATGTTTTGAAATGCAAACGCGTAAGCACTTCTACTCATGAGCAGGTGGATAAGGCATTGTTACAGTGGTTCAAGCTTCAGCACGACCTAAAATAAAGCATATGTGATTCTTATAAAATGTTTTATTTACCGAAAATACCTTTCGCATTTATAATATGTATTCGTAAGTTAGGTATGTACCTAAGAAATAGTCCCGCCGTTTTGTGCGTCATCCGGTTAATACGACGTAGTATCGCCGGTCCCTTGAAAGTCGTTATATCCGAATTCTACTGTAATTCTTTTTTTACTCTGTCTATGTTATAGAATAGAACTTTTCTATGGCATTTATTAAAAAAATAGGCATAATAAAAATGGTGTTTAAGTTTGTAAGTTGGATGTTTACTTTAAAGAGTAAGCTAATAGGATCTAAATCACTTTTTTTATCTAACCTACATCATCTTCTAAATAACCATATTATTGATATTACAATTTTATAAAAGCATTTATTAATTTGTTTGAAGTTATTAGTAGGAAAGTTCATTGAAATTACAATTTAATGAAACATTTACATTTATATAGTAAACAGTTTGTTGGAAATCTATTATTAATTCTAATAGATTAATAAAATACACATGACTAAAGCAGGGATTTTATCCTTTTATCAGATTGTTATCAAAGTTATAATTTTTCCATAAAATTTTTGATTCAACAATATTAATAGTCATATTTACCTTACACTTGTAGAAGCCATTGCACCAATTATTTGATATTCTACAACGATTATACCAACTTTGCTCATTGTTTTGGCTAAAATAGAATTTCACAAAATAGATAAGCATATAGCACTGCAGCCCATAGCAGTAGTCATTAGATTAGCAAAGATAACATAAACTCAGTCAAATTTCTTCATAAGGAAAACTTAGGCCGTGATAAATATCGGCAGTAGAATTGCCATCCATACCCACTGCGTGATGCGTTATGCAGTATAAATCTGTTACGACAAATGTATCTCCATATTGTATTGTCATTTATTACAAAATTTCTAAATGTTTTGCAGGTAAGAATAACGTTTCGTAAGTCATCTAACTTTAGTTTGTTAAATATGTTTACTAAAATATCAACTGGTAAATTTAATATATTCATTTTCTTTTGGATCCTATGATCCTATCTGCACTATACAAAACACGAGCTTGGGTTGGAGCAAAGAATTTATTGTATGTAAGTCTTTGGCTGTGAGACGAAATTTATTTAAAGTCATAGATTTTGGCACTAACTATGTAAATATTAGGTGGCCCACGTAAAAGGTACGTAGTAGGTAATTATTTAATCATTAATTATCAATAATACACATTTCATTATAATGGTCCTTGTTTAATTAAATGAAAGGAACACTTGTCGGGCTCAAGGAAAGGTATTTTATCCTATTATTGTGGATAAATTTTTTATATTAAATTATTTGAAGTTTGAGGTATTTTTTTTTTTTGTTTGTTTGTTCCATAAGGAACCGGCTAAGATCAGAGACCATGCTGCCAAGTCATTAGTTATATCTTTTCTTATATTCCAAGAACGATGAAACAGGGGTGTCGCCGATTTCAAGGTCTTGCTGGAGTTTTGGTGATAATTCCTTTCAGTTCAATGCTTCTTCAAGCGAATCGAAAGCACAAGGTCGACAATACCCTTGATCAAAAATCACCTAAATCCACTTATTTCAATGTTTCCATACACTATTCATCATCGTTAATGATTATTGCACAAAACCACACCACTTTTATACAACAAACACAACTTTAAACCAGTTTAGGAAATAATTAAAACAAGAGAGCCACCACACTGTAAGAATTCCCGCCAAAACTCCTTGAGGTAATTTTATTGACACTTGACAGTGACACAAGCACAGAACAAATAAAAATACTAACAATATTACTCTTTTTGGTACTTCTTGGTTTTTGGTCTACAGACAGCAACAATAATTCGATCAGACAGAACGAATCTTTTAGAAATCGATTACTTTTATGGGTTGTGTTCGAATCAAAATGACTCGGTCGATCATGATCGACATAGGTCTATTTCGATTTAATATAGTGTTGAGTAGGTTAAGGTCATGGAGATAATAATATGTACTACGTACAACTTGAGTGCTTACTACGTTTTTCATAAAAACTAAAAATATACTTTATCCGTATGTCATAAAGTTTATTTTGGATTACCAATAGATGTAAGGAAAAACGGTCTGGAAAGAGAACGACTTTTTGGTAGCGGTGTCCCTCTCGCACACATTGCCAATGTTCGTTGGTTTCTAAATTAGTAACACTTACAACAGTTCTTGTAGATAAACAAATACATCTACTTAAGACTAGAGTAATAAAAAATAAATAAAAAATATTGCCTGTTCCATACCTACGATTCTATATTTTATAATGTTATTAATTAGAGATACGATTTATTGAAATATTCATAGCACAGAAATTACTGAAGTCTACGTTTTGGGAACACTAAGATCTGAAAAAGGGCAATTGGCGTTGACTGAGTTTAAAGAGCCTCCTACTAAAGATGTCGCAGAAAGAGACAAGGATACAATTTCGAGGGTTACCGCGTCAAAAACAAATTACCCCACAATTTGTTTTGTTACGTGACGTCATGTACTACAATTTCTGGAGAAATAATAGGTTCTTGCTTTTGTGGGTAAATAATACAACATGGTTATTTTCAATTACCTTTTATTATATATATATTATTTTTATTAGCTTGTGATGAGACGCGCAAGTCACTCACCTGGTGATAAGCGTCACACCTGCCCATAAACAGAAGCAACACCAATCAGAACCTCGAATTATGAAGTACTACATGGCACTGAACTACGCTCGTCACCCAGATACATAAGGTGTTGTGTCATAATGCCAAGTAAATTCACTGGTGTCAATGTCCTTCAACAATAACATAACAACATAACAGTAGTAACACACTGCTGCTTGGCGGCAGAAATAGACAAACCGGTGATACCCACCCAGACGACCTCTCGCATACGATGGTCTGTATGTACACCATTACAGTTTGAAGCAGGTCATTGTACATAATAGTTTTAAAAATGTTAAACTCAAAACATATGGACCAAACTTAGAGTGGTAGAGCCACGCTGTAGACACTTGTCAACAGCATGTATAGGCCGGCTCGGCCGGGTCATTATCACTGTCTCACAGAAAACCGGCGTAAATTAGCAGCTTGCTGCTGCATTTCGTACGGTGAGTGAGATACCTGGAGGCCCAAACCCCCTCCCCTTCCCAATCCCTTTCCTTTAAGGTCGGCAACGCACCCATGATTCTTTTGGTATTGTAGGCGTACATGAACGGTGGAGATCACTTACCATCAGGTGACCCACTTGCTCGTTTGCCGGCCTATACCATAAAAAAAACATGGATTATAACTTATTTAAATCAAAAGTTTATATTATTGGTCTGTAATGTAAATTTGATTTTTTTTCTTTCATTTTCGACTGCCTCGGTGGCGCAGTTGTAATGCGTACGCGGTACGACTGCTGTGCTGAGGTCTCGGGCTCAATCCCCGGGTCGGGCAAAGTTCCCGGGATGGGATTTTCTATCATGCTATGCTTAGTATCAGCCCGGAGTCTGGAATTGTGCCCGGTATGGCGATTCGCCAGTATGGAGTTCGCCTCCTATCACATCATGGGACGAATATAAACTAGGCGAAATGTGGGTATACTAGTTAGGTACACCTCTGCTTACTCGTTTTGGGGAAAACAGGCGTGAGTGCGTATTTAATTTAACTGTATTTTCTGAATATTTGAATTCTGTGGTTACTTATTATTGTGACAAGAATTACCATTGTTATATTAAAAAGCCTTTACTCTAATATAAATACCATTATATATCGGTTTGTGATCCTAATAAATAAAATAATATTTAAAATATAATTAATTTAGGTACTTTTTCTATTGATTATTGCTATACATACTTAAACTAAATATTTACCAGAATAGGTACAGCATTACAAAGCAGTACAGTCAGTTTCTTCTTTTTGAATAATACATTTTTCTCTAAATGTTGCTAAAAATTATTGATGATGGTTTTGGTGTCCAATAGCAATGTCTTGTTGATACAATCCAATTCTACAGTAAAACATTATGTTCAGGAAAACTGAAACGAGTCATTTTATTATACATAATTAAATACATTTCTTATATTTAATTTTATTATTAATGCATACTGCAGAATTAATATTTCCCATCATATGGGGTAATAATTTATTGAAATTTCGGCAACACCAAACGGAGTAATTTTGTTTGGTTATAAATTGTATTAAATGATATTTACTTTGATTAATGCTTTACTACGAAGAATTTTACGATAAGAATACTTTAAATACAATATTTTTAAAAGCCTTATTACTGATAAAGCGTGGTATACTTACGAATGAAAAGATAAGTCGGCATTTTCTTTCCACTATCACTTTTTCACCCTTAATGCTACACCGCACCATAGTTTCATAGAAAATTATATAATAGTATATTGAGAAACAAGTGCGACAAGTTGTCCCTCAAAACAAATAAAAAGTTTTAAAAGAAGAAAAAAATATATTTTAAACAATAAATAAAAATTAATTAATATTAATAAACAAAAAATAAATTTTTTCAATTTTTTAAAAGGACGAAGCCTTTTCGGACCAGAAATAATAGCTGAAAAATTAAGCATTCAAAAAAATTAATAAAAACTTTCATATTTGGGTCTCGATACTTGAGGAACTAAATTATTTCTTACTTCATCGGCTTTTTTCAGGATTTCAGGTGGTGTGGATTCGTCGCTCGAACTTTCTGGAGTTTCCGGTATTATTTCCGACTCTATATTCATTTTTAAACTAATTTTAATTTAATTACAATTTTATTTATTAAATTAAACTGTCAGACGCGTCAACCTCAATTCAGTTTTAATATGTCGATTGTGTTTTTTTTTGTTATTATTTTTTTAATTTTAGCAATTTTATCTAAATTTGCGTGTGCCAAGAATAATTTACGTGCGACAAGTAAACTTGTCGCACTCAAATAACAGTTTTATTTATGAAAAAACTCACGCGTAATTTTAAAATGGGCAAACGGTTCTTTTTCAAACGTAACAGCGAGCGTCAAGATACTACTTTTCCCGCATGAGTAATACAAATAATTTTACGAAGTTCTTATCAACAGCAAAATATAGCATGCATTTGTACTTTTACTTAAATTTTAACTAATTTTACCAGGAAGACGATAGCCAAATATACGTCAACTGTCAAACTTTGTTTATGAAAGTTATTTGATATACTTCAAATACTAAACATTCGTCATGAACCAAAAAATATAATCGTTCTGTTTCATTCTTTTATATGATATCACCATAAGTAGCTCTTTTTCTTGTGCGAATGCGACAAAAGCTATTAATTACTCTAGTTATACTCCCTCTACGGCAATTGGATATCAATGAAAAAATGGCGTTTGATTACGTTTGTCGTTCGGAGATAAAAAAGGATTGTTAACGTTTTTAGCTTGTCTTTTCGAAAATCGTGGAAGTTTCAGTGTAATCATGGTGAATACTTGTGTTGTAAGTGGGCGTAAGCGAGAATCCTATCCAGTTTGTAGAATATCCTTCCATAGTAAAGATTCATTGATTAATAATTATTGTTAATAGTGGCATATTTTTTTTATTTTGGGTTAAAATTTTCTTATAATCTTATATTTCATATCGTTTGTCTGGTAATTGTAATTAGTCTATGCCGTATGCTAAATATGAGAAATCAAGCGTAAGAAACTACAACTTGGCAATGTAATTGTAAGAGCCGTCACGTGTTTTATTTGAACTGGATTATGTTAGATCAATTAATATATTTGATTTGGTTTTTAACAGCAAACTGTCGCTTTACGTTGTTTTTTTGCTTCTTCACAAAGTGTATACTTACCACTTAAACTAACTAGTTGTTATAGCATTGTCAAAATTTCTCGTCCTGTTTTCAGGATTCCAGCTAATGCAGAGCGGATGGCCGTGTGGATTACTTCCATGAATGTTGACAGTAATGTGTCAAAATCTGCATGCGTTTGTAGCTTGCATTTTAATAATGATGACAATATAACATAAATACTTGAAATAAAGATTTTTGACTTTGAGTTTGATTTCTCGCACTTGTTATTGTATGTTTTAGAGCTGATATTTTTCCATTTGGTATTCGATTAATTTACTCAATAAAAGATATACGGGTTTCCCAAAAAAATACCTATTTTACCTAAAATTAAACAACACAATGTTTCGGACTTAATTTCCATAAGTCCAGTGTCGCAAGTACGTATGTTGTATTTACTTAGGAGTCCCCGGAAATACTATAAAAATTCTATAACATTTACAATCTACATGGCAGTCAAGAACCTGTACAAAAATATCTGTAGAATTTTGTCCTATATTTAACTTTTTAATGGTGACCATATTAGACAAGGACACCGCTACCAAAAAGTATTCTCTTTCGAGAGCGTTTTCCGAGCATCAGTCAGCACTCCAGTTGTACGTAGTACTTATTAACTCTATGGTTATGGTATAATTATGAGTTTGTAAGAGAAACTTCTTTTTGTATTGACCCGTACAAGGTCTACTTCAAATGAGGCGTGACGTCTTGAAACTCACTAGCTCGTTCTCACTCTCTAAATAACGTATGCAGCCCATGTCATGAGAATAGTAACAGAGTAACGCGACATAAAATTTGAAGTAGCTAATGAAAAATTAAGCTGTTCTTACTAGAAGTGGGCGTTTAAACGAAAAGCACTTATTAAACATTTAAGTACGTTTGTAAGTTTATGCTGTTGACGTTATACCGGAACATAGTTGCATGGTTGCGTCACCGGCCGCCGCTTAGCGTTGTCGTGAAAGCGATCGGAAACATACTTTATACAACAAGATATAAAGTCGAAAGCTAAACGATTTTATTATAATGATAATGCTACTAAATTGTATTTCGTTTGATTGCATAATATTTATTATTGTTTATGAGTAAATCATTTTTGGTCGCTTATATTTTCGTTGTGTTTAATTTTTAACCGTTGTACTACTCTCTACTTAGTTTGCGTTTCGCTGTCGAGAAAGAAGCGTGTGTGTATGTATAATAATAATAATAATAAAGCTTTATTTGTCCATGCAAACAATAAATACGTACAATTTTAGATAAATAATTAATTTACAATTGATTGATTAGTTTTAACATGATTTGATTGTTATAATAAATTTGACAATATAATTATAATTGATTATTGTTAAGTTAAGCAAGTACTATTTTTGTATGGACCCCCTTCGGGTAAAAGCCTCTTCCAAGGTGTGCCACTTGTTTCTGTCCTTGGCTGTGTTTAGCCAACGTCGGCCTGCTATTGCCGCTATTTCATCTGCCCATCTGGCGCGCGGGCGGCCTCTCGTTCTATTTCCTGGCGGTCCGGACCATTCTACCGCTCTCCGAGTCCAACGGTTATCTTCGTACCTAGCGACGTGGTCTGCCCATTTCCATTTACTCTTCAACACGAAAGTTAAGGCGTCTGTAACTTTGGTTTTCTTGCGGATGTCTACATTTCTCATCTTATCTTTGAGTCTAAGTCCTATGATGCTTCTTTCCATTCTTCTTTGAGTGGTCTGAATTTTGTTTCTGGTTTTGCTGTCGATCGTCCATGTTTGGCACCCATAGATTAGACATGGAAGTATAGCCGTGTCCATAACTATCTTCTTAGCTGATAGCGGCAATTGAGACTTGAAAATGTCTTTGTGAGCCCAGTGCCTTCCACGTGATTGCGACTCTCCGTTCCATCTCTTCTAAGTTGCTGTCTTTGTTGAGTGATATTTGTTTTCCTAAATATACATATTTTTCTACAAATTCTATAGGTGTGTTGTTGATTAAAATTGGTGTCGTGATATAATGGTTTGTCATCACTTTTGTTTTTTCGAGGTTTATTTCTAGGCCAACTTCTAAACTTGCCTAGTTTAATTCGTTTATCATTTTGTTTAGTTGTTGTGGGCTCTGTGAAAACAGTATAATGTCATCCGCAAATCTGAGATGACTTAAAAAAATTCCATTAATGTTAATGCCTCGTTTGGCCCATGGTAGGTTGCTCATAACATTTTGTAAAACGGCTATAAACAATTTTGGGGAGATTGGGTCCCCTTGTCTGACTCCTCTCTTAATGTTGATTGCTTTACCAACTCTATCTAATTTGACTCTACTTGTGCCGTTGCCGTAAATATTCCTGAAGATGTTAATATACTTTTCTTTTATGTTTAGTGATTCCAAAGCTTCCCAGATGCTTTCATGTGTTATTGAGTCGAAAGCTTTTTTTATAATCTATAAAAGCAATGTACAGGGGCCTGTGGAATTCTAAATATTTTTCTATCACCTGGTCAACGACTTGAATGTGGTCCACTGTGCTAAATCCGGCTTGCTCGATCGGCTGATGTGCATCGATATTCGGTGATATTCTTTCTAGCAGACAGGAGGTGAACAGTTTGTAAAGACAGGACATGAGGCTTATGGGGCGGTAATTACCTATATCCGCTGCGTCGCCTTTCTTATATAACAGTATTATTTCAGATTCCATCCATAGGTGCGGCACAGTTTCCTCTTCGAGGATTTTATTCCATAGGATAGTGATTGGTGTGAGTAGTAGAGTCGTTGCGATTTTGACATATTCATTTGTGATCCCGTCTGGTCCTGGGCTTTTTCCCAGCTTCAGCTTCTTTAGTTGTTTTATTATTTCAGGTTCTGAAAACTGTTGTATTGGGCAGGTATCTGTGCTGTGGTAAGCGTAAACAGTCTTATTTTTCTCTGTTATGTCTGGTTGGCTGTATAGTTTAGAGTAGAAGTGAGTAGCTATATTTATAATCTCTGTACGTGATTTACATTTGCTAGTGCCGGGCTGAAGTGATGGAATCCATGTAATTGATTTATTCAATTCCTTATAGGCTTTTTTCGCTGACCTTGATTTTTCAAGGTGTCGTTGTATTATATTTGTTCTGTAAGTATAGTAGCAATGTCTTATTTCTTTGTTGGTAAGTTTATAAAGTGTTTTTAAGTTTTCTTTGTCGGCTTTGTTTAGTTTGTGCTTATTTTGTAGTTTACTCCTTTCTTTCATGAGCTCTAGCGCTTTCTCTGACAGGATTTTGCTCTTGTCTGTTCCTTTGATATTTTTTACACTTTCCTTTATGCAGCAAACGATTTTTTGGTAGTAATCTTCCGCATTGCAGTTGTTATGCATAGTTATAATACACTTATTGAGGTTTTTAAGGTACGTTTCTTGCTCGTCTAATGTGTTTAGTCTCCTTAATGGGTTAGAAAAATTTCGTCTGCTCTTGCGTGTTGACTTTAAGTCAATTGTGGCTCTTAATAACCTGTGGTCCGATCCAAATGAGAATGACGATATTACTTCATACTTAGAGATTATGTGGGGTTTCGTGGTCATTATATAGTCTATTTCATTTTTTGTGTTTTTGTCCGGAGAGATCCACGTCCATCGGTTCTTGGGTTTTAGCTTGAACATTGTATTGGTAATTTTTAAGTTATATTCTTGTGCGTATTGAATGAGTCTCTCTCCTCGAACACTTCTTTTACCATATCCATATATACCAGTTACTGAGCTTTCATGATTTTGATGATTTAGTAGATCCGATTTGTGCATTGAAATCTCCCATAGTAATTTTGTACTTCGTAGATGTAGAGTCGTGAGCCTTCTCTAGATCATTGTAAAAGTTGTCTATTTCCGCCTGGGGCGACTTTTCAGTAGGTGCATAAACCTGAATTATTGCGAAATGTGTATTTTCCAGTTCAATTTCTAGTACACACACTCTCTCAGATATTCCAGTGAATGTTATGATTTTATCTTTGTGTGTCTTCTTAACTAGAAACCCCACGCTGCATAGTCCTTTAGTTTGGCCTAGGTAGTACATGATGTATTCGTCATCCTCTACTATTTTTTCTCCAAGACGACGAACTTCGCACAGTCCTACAATGTCGTGGTTGATGTTTTGGAGCGCCGTCTTTAGCTCTATAAGCTTTAGTTCCGAAGATAGTGATTTTGCGTTGATGGTACAAATTTTGAAGGTATTTTTCGTTGGAGCGGTTTTCCTTGGTAGGTTTTGGTCGAGCTCTCCCGCGGTGACCAGCCGTACTGGGAGATGTGGGGTGGGTAGAGGGCCCGATTTTGGTTCTGATTGCTATGCTATGATGTGCTGTAGTGTCTTCGTTTGGCATTTAGAAGAATCTGTATCTGCTTCAGTGAGGATCAGTTTAGGCTTTTGGATTATGTAGTTTTTCATATTTGTTGCTTTGTTTTTCTTAGGTGGCTGCTTGCTAGGATGCTGCGTTTGTTGGCTGCTGGGTAGAGATGTCTCTGGGGATTCGGACAGGCTCCTTTTGCTTGCTTGCATGTGTGGGTGCTTATTGTTCACTACAATGAGTTTGTCATATTTTAGATAAGCAGAGTTACCTGCTTCTTTTTCTTTCTGCAGTTGGCTTTGCAGCTCCTTGCGCTTGTTTAATACCTCTATTGGATAATCTTCTTTTATATAATATGAAGTGTTATTTAAATAGCGTTTATTTTTCAAAACTTCTATTTTGAAACCCAATGTGTTGAATGTTATTATCACCGGTCTGATCTTCTCTCCTTTTTTCCCCAGTCTTCTCGCTGCTTCGATGTTGTTAATAGCACATGAGTCTTTTAAATATGTATTTATTATGTTAATTATCCTTTCTTCTAGTTCTTGGTATGAGTTTTCACATTCATCTACGCCAAACAAGACTATGTTCCAGCGTCTGGACTGCCTCTCCAAGTTAATTATTTTTGTATGTTGCTCTTGGATTTTTGTCTCCAGTAATTCGTTTTTTAGTTCGAGGTTGTTAAACTTTTCGTTAATGCCGTTGATTATTGTGTTTTTAATATCTTCTTTCATCTCTAACATATCTTGTTTTTGTTGTTTTATGTCATGTTGCATATTCAATAACACTCTTTTTATTTAAGTGTATATAAAATATAGTGTAGATAGGTATATTAAGTGTAAATATAGAATAGTGGATGTGCATTTAATAATTTTGATTTCGCTCAAAAAGCGTTTTAAGTGATAAGCTTTTTTAAAAGCTAGCGTTTAAATTCGTTGTGAAAATTAAGCCGTTTGTCACACTACTAGTTCTTAATTATTTCGCCATGTACGGGACAATCGTAATGCCCCTTGTTAGTCCTACTCAACACACTATTCGATAGTAGCAAATACGTAGTATCTCTAAGTAGTCTGTGGTAGCAAACACAGACTACAATATGACATAATAGAGGCTAGGAGTAATATTGTTCTGTGTAATAGAGATTAGTAGCAAATAAAGTCTAAATATTCATGGAAAACTGTTATTTATCGAGATTAAGAAATGCCTAGGTGTTGTGGAATAGGTAGATTTTTGAAATTATTGGATTATCCCAGGATTTTTATTAATGTTCAAACTACAAAGTTAGAATATGGATTTATTCAAACAAGGTGCGTTATTAAACAGTTATTTTCCGTATTTAATTTGTTCTAACGATAGTTCCAACTGTATTTTTGTGACGACCAATAAAATGATTAACTCTTCCATGTTATTACGTCGACATATATCAAGGTCGTACTGTCGGGTGCCAGGTACCAGTTACCAGTCGATACTAAGGCGCGGAGAGCAGTGCTGCGGCACGCTGTCGTCCCGCAGTGGGTGGATTTCGCTTATCAAAAAACATCGTGTAAAGTGTAGACACAGTAGACTGAAGTGGTGCGCATCGTGTGAGCCAATTCAGAGAACAGTCGATTGCTAGTCGCCAAACGCTACACATTCGCTGAGTGCGTTGTATTTGCGATCTTTGTCCTCGCATAGAAGTAAACATCGCGTTGTTACCAACAACGTTCTTTGTGATAATGTTTTAGTGTTTAACCAAATTTAATTTTACAAGTAAGTTCGTCAAAAACATGGAATATGGAAACCTATGAAGTGATGTGAGGAATAAATACATCCGTTTGTGTAGCTATGACTCATTTTCCTTTTAGTGTCAGCATGATTTTTCTAGTGTTTGTCCAGTTGTATAATAGTTGTCATACTTTTTAGTCAGGAAAATATCACAGGATATTAAAGTGTTATAAACTACTTATACCTTAAATTAGCTCAGTAAATAGTTTTAATGTTGGATATACATAGAAAATATTCACTACAAAATAATAATTGATTTTCAATAGGTATGAAGGGTCCAACAAGACCAGCACCTGCGGTACCAGGGCTTGCAGTCAATCGTTATTCTCCTGTAACTAATTGGGACAATGATCCATTTGGTGCTGATGTATTTGAACCATTGCCACATATTCAAAAGAAGAAGCCTCCTCCACCACGTCCTCCACCACCGAAAATCAACACCAGACAACCAGATGTACCAGTCAAACCTTCCCATTTTATAAGAAGACCCACAGTGCTATCTTCCTTATTGTCCCGTAAAACAAAACAACCAAGCAGTCAAAATGTTAACCAGCAACATGTAATACCTGAGTTTACTAGTGACATGGACACTAAATTTGCAAAATGTGAACCAAAGAATATTCAAACTGGTGCTTTAATAGACTTATCCTCACCTCCAAGTTCTCCAACATTTACAACGAGATCCAGCAGCGATGGAGTCAGTGTGGATAGCTTTGGTTCAGATGCTACAACGTCTACAAACCATCCTAATGCTCTCAATGGGAATGGTTCCCAGGCTGAGAGTGGTTTTGAGGATGATTTTGATCTCTTTTTGAATACTAGAAAGAGTAGAGAGGAGACATTGGATGATTTTACATCTATTGATCCCTTTTCACCACAGTCCAGTGTTACCAAACCTCCTATAATGAAAAAGCCCTCACTGCTAAAGGATCCATTCGACATGTCTAATATCAGCCAGCCTCAAATTCCATTGCTGAAAGGTCCTACAATAATCAGAGCAAAGCCTGCAAGGCCTAAACCTCCAGATAGTGCTGCTATATTGAAGAATACTTTTGGAGATAACTTCCCGGTGACAACCATGAGTGTAAACACAACAATACCAATACAAAAAGTCAACAGTTTTGGAGATACTTTTGTAAGTACTGCATATTTTCTTTTATGACTAATTCATTTTATTTTTCATCATTAATTCAATCTGTTTTATCTTTAATAAATTGATTTATTTTTACAATATGATAAGATAGAGATAAATTGAGGTGCCATTATGGCTTATCATATTATCATAATTGAAGATAAATGTGAACATTGCTGTGTTTAATAGGTTATTTCCTATTATCAAGCATTAAAAAAACATATCATACCTAGGTATTTTGACAGGTTTCATATTTGCAGTAATATATGAAATTATTATTTTTGGCAATATAATATGGATGGATAGTAACTATCAACATTCTATATTTAATTTTAGTAATATATTTAGATGTTTCTATGTGGGAGTGAAATGTTATAATTTGCAATAAAATATAGATGATAATATGCTGAGTGTCTTATCATAAATCCTTAGATGGAAATGAAAGGAAAAAAGTTACAAAATGAATAATTTGTTTGTTACAAAGTTCAGTGAACAATTTTTTTTTATAATTTATGAATATGAATTACTATTTATAGCTACCAATAACCTGGAAAAATGTAAAAATATTGAAAGATCTTTAAATTGTAAATAAGGAATGAGGTCAGTTTAAAGCCACCATGGCTTCTTCTTGTTTTTGTAATCTTTTATGTATTAGATATGTACATTTTTCGAATTAAAACTTAACTCAATTTGGCTTCACCAGCACTGTTTGTGTGCTTCTTTTGACAAATTTTATACCCATTTTCCCTATACCCACTCTTGACCAAGCGCCACAATAGTTAGTATAGTAATTACAATAAAAATTAATTTTATAATTATAAATTGAACTAATGAACCATCTCTAATATTCACAACTACAATAAATGACAAATGTTGTTGGTTCAGTTGCAGACAACTACAAAGAAATAGCACACAATTTTCATATTTGCAATATATATTCAATAATCAATAATCCTGGATATTTTTTTAATCACTAAACTATTGTGTCTTAGAATCTCTATTATACGTAGATTTAAAAAATATCTATCCTATATTTTTCTTCAGGAATCCAAACAATTCAGTTGGGAAGAGGAAAGTTCTCCTGAAAGAGAATCGTCGCCACCCATGCCGACGATACCGCCGCCTCCGCCACCAGTCGTGGTTGAAGAGGAAAACACCTTGAGTTGGCCATTAGATAATGTTGATGCCACTGTTCCAAGTATAAACAATGATGAAGAACCATATGCGATAGCACTGTTCGACTATTTCACTGACCATCCTGATGATTTGTGCTTTACGGTGAGTGATATAATGGTTTTGCAGTTATTAGTGTACTAATTTAATACAAATAGTGTACTTTTCTATTAAATAAGTTTATTCATTATTGCAGGACGGAAATATTTCCTATATAAGAATACTTAACAAATAAGTTAGTTTATTTGTTAAGTACATCAACCATTTTGTACAAGGATATGACTGGTCACTAGACATGTTCTTTTTTAACACTATCAAAATTAACTGCAAATCGTCGAATTTATTCCGTTATATTATGTTCCAACTGAGTTTACAGGGAGGGTAAACCTTGAAGTAAACATACTGATCTACGATTTTTATATTTGGTGCGAGTCTGATATATGTTTCCATCTGTCGAAAATTCCCAGACCATTATTCCACGCCATTAATTCCGTGCTGATCTAAGTGTTCACACTATTATTCACGACAATTATCAAATTACATACACTTATATCTTTCAAAAACGTTTTATAAATACGCTAATCAAGTTTAAGGCGGTCGTTTTTACATTCGCATGTAAAGTGTTACGTAATAGTGGATAGGTATCCGTTTATTTGCAACATTGAGGTGCAAGGACTTAATTCGTGTAGATTCCATATTTTTATTATTATTTAATGCCTCAGTGGCGCAGTTGTAATGCGTATGCGTTACGACTGAGGCTGACGCTGAGGTCTCGGGTTCGATCCCGGGTCGGGTAAAAGTGATATTGGGTTTTTCTATTACGATAAGCTCAGTATCAGCCCGGAGTCTGGAATATGTGCCCGGTATGGCGATAGGCTCGTCCCCTATCACATCATGGGACGGAGGTACGCTCGGCGAAATGTGGGTGTACTGGTTACACCTCTGCCTACCCCTTCGGGGACTACAGGCATGTATGTATTATTATTTAAAAAATTAGTATTCCATTCACTACAACGTGTAGGAACCACCATTTAAAACAACTGCATGATGTCTCCATACTGCACACAATTAGTGATAAATAACCAACCAGGTCAAATACAGTTAACGTTAATTTAGTAATTATGTTCAACTTGCATTCGTCCGGAATGATGCTTCGTTTATTATACGGTGAATGTGGAATGTACTGATTTAGTCATAACGTCATAAGTATGTTAGCAAATAAAGTAAGTTAGTCTTCGAATGGCAAGCAATGCAAAATCTATATTTATTTGTTCTGTGTAACACGGTCCTTTTTTATTTATTTGCAAAACGTATTATGCCATTAGTAACAGCATGTAAAATTACAGATTTGGCGTAAATATGTTTTGATTTCAGATAAACTTCCACGTCACGAGTCACGACATAACATAATATCCTATCTTCACTGTAATCCAAGTCGAACATATTTTTTATAACGTTCAATAACGCCTAGCAATACTTTCCTGTAATAGTGATAGTAGGAAGTTTAGAACCATATGTTTAATGTAAACACACGCATATACATATACGTAATACGTATATAACGCCGCGTCAAATGGCCATCTGGTTGTTGACGTTCCGGGAACGCGTTGTTTGGGGCGTTTGCGATCTACGTTTTAACTGTAGCTGTGTTTATATGTTTCGTCAACGTTGGCGGTATTGATGCACGCCACATTAGATCTTATCGATACATTTCGCTTTGAATGAACCTATATCACCGCAGGAACTTGTTATCACTCGCCACTTCCATATGTTGTGGACACCGCCCCCCACCGCCCCCGCTATATCGCTGCAAAAAAATGATGTCGCTAATTATTGTTATTATTCCGCATTGTCGCGACACTGCTATTATGATCGTTTTGTTGACCTCTTTCAAGTGGCTTTGTGGGTATCATAAGCTGTTTTATTACCTAACTAATCTTTTGAACTGTGTCGCCATTTGTTATCAGACAATGAATGGAAGTGCATTGCCAATACACATCTTAAACTAACTAGGTACTTACTATTATGATAAATAATTGTTTATTTATTTAAAATCTTTATTATACACAATATATAACATACAGAAGTATACATTATAAAAGAAAAGTACAACATTATTACAACTACATATAATATGTATGTCCATGTTTATATGAACTGCACTTATTGGATTCAGGATAGTAGGTAATTTAAAGACATTCGGAACACGCATAATAGAAGAACATTCACTTAAGATAATGTATTGAATACAAACAAAAATTCCTTCACATACATATTAGCGGTCGATTGCGACTGGATCACAAGTTTAATTGCAAATCTTGTTACGATAGTAATGTTGATTGCGTGAACAATAATGGGGGTCATTACGCTTCATTTTGTAGACGTCGGCATCCTTGATTGTTAAGTAGCTACTTGCTTTTGCACTTGCACGCAGTGTATATCGTAGCGAGTAATCATACGGACGTGATGCCAACCTTCTATATTGTTAATAAATATACGACATCGTTTTTTATATGTTTAGTATACGAGCGTCCTTGCTGGATAGACTTGGACAAGTGCAGTCTACCTGTCTATTTTTATTAGCTTTTATGACGAGACGAGCAGGTCACTAGCCTGATGGTAAGCGCCGCGCCTGCCCATAAACAGAAACAACGCCACACAGAACTTTGCATTATTAAAGCACCGCATGGCCCGGGACTGCGCTCGTCATCCCGAGACAAGTTGTTATCTCTCATAATGCCCAGTAATTTCACTGATTTCAATATTCCTCAAACCGGAACACAGTGCTTACATAAGCAACAGCTTGGCGGTAGAAATAGTTTCTCTATTTCTGCGTTGGTACCAAACGGCCTTTCGCATATGAGGGACCTACCACCTTGTAAAACCTTGTATTTAGAGCCTTAGTTGTTAAACCGCGACCCGAAGCGAAGATTCGTGTGTCTCGTGAACCAGAGTCGTAGAACTATCAACATGACATTAAGGACCTGCATTTTCAGAATTAAATAGGAGAGTGAGAGTAGCCTGGTTTAATTCAGTGTCTTAAATCCAATCATAAATCAATTTTGTATTTACCCTAAGTAATGTGGGGGTTGGGGTAGAGCTGGCCATGTGAGCAAAAAGGCATGCGGTCCGAGGTTCCACCCTACTTTGTCTCTATTGGCCCATGACGACAAATGTTTGACAATCACTGATTTTGAGGGTATAGAGTATCCAGACTTTTAAGATTTTTTCTTCTATTATATTTTTATGGGACTGTATAAAATTTACTCGGTCTGTTTATAAGTTTGCCAACCCTATACATCAATGACGCAGCCTTGCGTCCAAATTAAGACGTCCACGAATAATTAATTATTGGCCCATTTATAAACATCTTTATAAAGTATGCAGCCTATATTCATTGTTAGAAGTGCAATCGTGTTAGTGGTAGAGCCACACTGTAGACAGTCTTGTCTTTAGCATAAATGAGCCGACCGTGGCCGGCTCGACTGAAATAGTAGGTACCAACTACCTCTGTCTCTGTGAGTGGGATTTCCTTAGGCCCAAGACCCCCTCCCATTTTTCTTTTAAGTTCGGAAACGCATCCAGGATACTTCTGGTTTTTTGGATCTTCATGGACGGTGGACATCATTACCATCAGATGATCCAAATGCACGGTTGCGGCCTCAGCTATGAAAAAAATTAAATGTGAAAAACATGACTGAAGACTCCTTGGGACAGCTTGCACTGCCATAAAAGAGTAAAAGACTAAATGATAAACAGTGAGATCTCCTACTCTTTCTCTCGCTCTACTTCAGACCTCCTTTCATTTCGTTTCATTCCAATTTTATATAATGTATATAAAATTAAAGAACAGTTTTCAAATAAATGTTCAACACATTTGAAGACGTGCGATGGAGATAGTGAGATGTTTCCACTTCGCGCACACTTTTCAATCCTTACTGTGAATTTAATTTGTTTTGGACTGCCTCGGTGGCGCAGTTGTAATGCGTAAGCGGTACGACTGCTGTGCTAAGGTTTCGGATTCGATCCCCGGGTCGGGTAAAGTGATATTGGGGTTTTCTATCACAAAATTATTAGTATCAACCCGAAATCTGGAAGCCCGAAATGGCGATAGGCTCGCCGCCTATCACATCATGGGACGGAAATAAACTCGGGGAAAGGTGGATGTACTGGTTACACCTCTGCCTACCCCCACAGCTCCCTGTAGTACAGGCGTGAGTGCGTATGTAATTTGTTTTGGCTTGTCATAAGTGCAAATAAGTTCGCCTACGTCTACGTGACGAATAAAGATTTTATTTTATTTACTAATTCATGGTATTAAATTTTGAATAACTGAAAAGAATCCTTTTAATATAAACTCAATTCAACGAGACTTACGTCACACGTACATCACAATGGTTCTAAAGAAATTAAATACTTTAGCAAACAATCCAATTTGCACAGTTGCGAAGGAGACGATTTCTCCAACGATATTTGAAGGTTTCTCACAAAAATAAATCGAAAATCACTGTTATCATTGAATAGGTTTATTTAGTTTCATAATTTAATTTAAATAATTCATATCTAACAAAATAAACCTTGGCCTAATGTGCATTCATATAATTGAGTTGTAGTTTTTTTCTGTTAAAATATGTAGTTTATGTATGTATGATTAATGCACCTAACTTTTAAATGTTGATATTGTTTTGAATAAAAAAAAATAAGCTTATGCCTATATAGCCGTCGGGGTAGGCAAAGTTGCAAATAGTGCACCCAGATTTTATCGAGCTTATCTTCGTTCCATGATGTGATATGGAGAAAGCCTATCGTCATACCGGTCACAAATTCCAATCCCGTGCAATAAACTCAAATTGTAATCGCCTGATCTGGGAATTGAGCCACTAGATCAAGGGGGGGGGGGGGGGTCTTATTAAACGCATAACATTTTTATTGAAATTTTATAAGCGTAATTTTCAAAGGTACTCGTATTATCGCCCCATCCATTTTAATTAATATGTACTCTTGTCCATTGTCCATTATAAACGACCGTTTATGCCGATAAATGAGCTGACAGTATCTATCAATATAACCCAATTGACTGTTCTGAATTGTGATGACACGATGCACGCAGCATTCAGTTTATATTATCAAACTTGTTTATTCATAATTAGATGCATACATCTTTTTACACATTGTGAAGTAGTAAGTAGGTAGTAATTAGTAAAGTCCGTTCACACGTTAATAATCACCTGACAGGTCTGCACTATTTTCAATCTACTATATTAGCTTTCTAGTACCTACTAACGTCACAAAAGTGTAAATAAGGTTTCACCTGACTCATTAACGACGTACTCATTAATCCGCAATTACTGATTGTGAAACACAGGAATATATCGCTTTTTGAGTCTAGTTCTCATTCCCATTCATGTTGTATGGTACTTACCAATTTTTTTTCACTCAATATTATCTCCAGCAATAAGAACCAAATGTATTCATATTATTATATATAATTTACATAAACTTTTTTATGTTATCCGCAGACCAACGCCGAGATCAAGTTGATACGTCGCGTAGACCATGAATGGTTATTTGGCAGCCTCAAAACCGGTGTCCAAGGATTATTCCCGTCGAACTACGTCCAGATCAAGGTGCCACTTCCGAACGAGTCCATGCCACCTCAGCCTCTGCTTGGAACAGCCGTCGCTCTGTACGAGTTTGAGCCTGATCAACCTGGCGATCTGCGCTTCATCACCGGTGACACAATACTCGTGAGACATAAACTGAACGACGAGTGGTACTTCGGCGAGTGTAATGGTGCTAAAGGACAGTTCCCCATTAACTATGTCAAAATGGGATAGCTTGTGATTGTGAAATGAGGTATTGGGGTATATTTGTGATAAACTACAGGAAGACTGACGTCGCCCATATTACAATGCCACTATTTTATAAACAGCTTTACATCTAGCTTGTAAATGATATGGCGAGGAATTAGTCTATTCGTTGGAATTTATTTTTTGCTAAATGATTATGTGGCGCTGTGTAGTTTTCGTCTTGAATAGAAACAGACGTTTTAAAAATCTTCCATAAACAGGCGGTAAAGCCTTTGATTATGTACAATTGAATGATGTGCGTCCATGATTAGGCGTCAATGTTGCCATAATAACATAATTTAAGTGTCCACTAATGTAGTCTAGTTGCAATTTTAAAAGAAACTACCTTCATAAATCATAATAAAATGTGTGTAATTGTGCGTGCTTTTCACGAACGAGCGAACGACTGATTGTATATAGAGCTTGTATAAACAACGTCCTTAATATAGCGTGTAAGTATTAAGAAAATATTATGTTTTAATATAACGGTTGTGTAATATAGTCTATTCGATCTGACATTTAGCTCGTAACTTTGTCTATGTCTTCTATTATTTGTAACTCGTGGTATCCATATACTTTGTGATCAAAGTGTGGCATACTTTGCAGGCATGGTCCAAAATTATCTTTCAACTGATATCGCGAAATTATTTTTTCATTACGCTTATTGTCTCAGTTATCTTTGTTTGCAGCGACGACAATGAGTCACGTTTTATTTATTTTTCTTCACCTGTCTTTAAATGTATATTTTTGATTTAATGCGACATGAACAATTGTATCGCGTTTTGCCTTACGACATTTTGTATATTATAATTATTATTTTCATCAAGCAGATTTTAGTATTTTTATTATTAATTACGTTTGATTAATTTATAAGATCATTATTTGGTGGGACCATAATTTTAAGTGCCTTCAGTAGGTGTGCATATAATGAATTTATTTATATAATGATAAAATAAAGAATATTTCCAAATGTAATATCTTATCTTTTATTGATCCCAGCTTATTTACATTGAGTACGTACAAAAGAACAGAAAACGATCACCACAGGGATAGACAGGTCACAGGACCTCACACTTGCGGGAACTTCAATAAACTTGGATATAAAATTAAAATATGGACAATTTCATCACATGTAGTGAAGTTTATTAATAATTTGAACAAAAATAATTCTCTACCTTCATAAAATATTTACAATTCCTTAATTACAACTTAATGTCAACATACCCTGTTCGCTTTTCAACCGTTGCGTTCAAACATTATGAAATTATAACATCGGTGGCAAGACATTCTGAGCAAATACTTTCCATTAAACTTTAATTAAATCGTACACATAATGTGAAGTTACAGTTGTGACGGTCAACGGGGTTCTCCACGGTACAAAAATCCTCATTCACAACATGTTGAAAAGAGAAAAGAGGGCGAGGATTATTGTGTTGAACGTATTCATTAAGATTAAAGGCTAATTATCTAATAACACAGTCCCAAACATTACCGTAGCGTTTTATACGACTAACGCTGCAATACTTGCCCTGATGGGTTTGTTTCGTTCTACTGACACTAATGTCTGCATTCAGGTACATCACATACTCGTACGTATACAAAAATATAATAATAGAAGTGGACGAGAAAAAATGTTAGCTATACATACACAAACAAATGGTTGGCGACCGGACAATTACGGCGATTAGAATGAATTGTGACAATAATGTATAATATGACCCATATCAATGAAACTGCGTCATTATAAGTTTGCAAAAATAGATCTGACGTACATTGCGCGAAGTTTTAACGGCCTTTAATTGTAGCGGATGGGGAAACATATTGCATGGAGAATTAAATAACCATACGGAATATAAAGCAAGCCTCATTTAACAAAATAAATTTTGTAAATGGCTTTAATCATCAGGCAGAGAACTGGAATAAGAATTTATTTAGATCATGCCTCGTTTAAAGAATACGTTCGCGTATAAACATATTACACATACATACATACATAAGCCCATGCATATAATATCCTCAAGAGATGGGCAGAAGTGTAACTAGAAAACCCACGGTTCCCCCAGCTTTTTCCATAGCATGTTATGATAGGTGGCGAGCCTATCACAATATCGGGCACAAATTACATATGATCCATATAATCATATATGTTTTTTTTATGGATTCGCACCCAGATCCTCATCGATTTCTCAGCTTTAGTTTGGTGCCACTAGACCGATGAGGCGATACAAATTACACAATACATAAAAATACTTACAAATAAATTAAAAATAATTGGTTTAGCCAAACAGTTGCTTTATACTTCTACAACAAAGTTCTGAAGTACGAGAACTAGCCAGCAGGTGGAAAACAACATAAAGAACAATTAGAACATAAACAATGTTTATTTATTCAGTTCAACTCATATCTTGTCTCATGAACTAAGACACGATGAGATAATCGGCGTGAAAGGAAATATGATAATTTTTTAAAATCCCGTTTTGCAACATCCAAACATATAACATTAGTTGTTGTTGAAGTGAATAATATGCAAATTGGATAATGATTGACAACATGACCTTTAATGTAGCTATGTTTTTTAATACAAGATCTTTTTGTATAATTATATTGTATGTCAATTGAGCTTCATAAATTAAGGGTAATGGATATTATAACTTTCTGCAGTTTGCATTGTAGCCGTGCGAATAACATAAACTTTCAGATATAAAAGTATCTGAAGTAATGTTAAGTTACAGTTTATTATAATTATAGTAATATTCGAATAGACACATTAAATAACGCCGATAGTATAGAGAGAAGCACATTATGTTCGCAATAATTAACACCTAATGTAATCGCGACGATGGCTACATAAGCGTTTGTTTGCGTTCGATTAATTTCAATATCAATAATAATATATACAATTTGCACTCCAAGCTTGCCACACCAGCTAACATTTATACACAAAAAGCAAGTAACAATACCGTTTTTTCTTTCCTTATTACAAATCGCTTTATTTACAATGTACAGCATATCAACTACCAATTCTTACGATACCGTGATCATACATAGGCCCATGTAAACAACGGTTAATAATCAGTGTTACATGATAACATGGGGCTATATGACCACACTAATCCTTCAATCACATAGGGTATCTAACACAGATTCATTGGCTTGGCCATGCAATGTTATTTTTGAGTTGCAATGACGGTGTTGTATGTTTTATGTGGTTAAACAATATATTTACACGTTACACGGCTTGTATCAGTGTTCGCTGATACTTAGTCGGGCCTGTAGATCGGTATCTTGGGTATGAACTCTATGAGGAGCACATACTCCATCATGGACGAGGAGTCGCAGTGCTGCTTGGTGAGTCGCCAACGCAGACCCAGTTTGTTGTAAAGTCGACTGTTCTCCCATTCCAGAAGTTTGTTCAGAGAATGCTGGGTCTGTAAGTTGAAACGGAAACACCTACACATATGGTATAGTAGCAATATTGCAATTATTTACTAAATAAGTACCTACAGCAGGTATTTCGATTTAAATTATACACTTAGACAATTTCTTCGTTTTTTTGCGTCGTAGTACTATAAAAAGCAAATAGTGATCAGTTTTTTTATGAAATGTTCTTCTTTTGCCATCTGGGTTGGTGCCACCGCGGTATCTGCCGCCAAGCAGCGGTGTGTAGGCACTAGGCAATGTTGTGTTGCGTTTGAAGGACATTGAAGCCAATGAAATTACTGGGCATTATGTTTTGGCCGTGGTGTTAGGTGAGCGACTTGCTCGTTTCGTCATTTTAGCTAATTAAAAGAATGTCGCAGTATAACTGAAACGTTTACAGAAAACCTTAATAAATTACTATAATATCACGAAATATTTATTTCGTGTCGCAATTTTACAAGGTCTCGCCTACGTAATCCTATGAAAAAAAACATTGTAAACCTGGCCGGATTCATTATTATACACATTTTTACGTGATTACCGACATAAAATTTAATTATATTTTTATAATTATGCTAAAATAACACAGTAAAACTTAACCGGGTTAAGATAATTATATTGTATAAGTATATAAACTTTAAAGGTACATCTGTATTTTTAATCGTATGGTTATGGCATGCAGTTAGCCAATCCATTTGCCCATCGGAACCGATGCTCGCAATTATTTAATGTGTCACTACTCAGCATTGCAATGAATTGTTGCCACTTAACGTAACAGTACGTAGATACGCATGAAGATGCAATAAAAAATTGTTCCTACATAATACGTTTTGAAAGTACAGATCAGTGGTTTGGATGTCAGATGTCCAATATGAGCAACCCCCGCGCCGTGCCGTTGAGATTGCAAACACAACGTGTTACAGAAAGGAGTGGTCATATTTAATTTGGGAAGTGGAATGGACTGTTGACGACGGAAGTCGCAGGGTCGAAACCAGTCCTAAGAGCACCTGACCTTTTTAACCGACTTCGAAAAAGGAGGAGGTTATCAATATGGCGCGGTTTTTTTTGTGCTTTTTTATGTGTTATTTTATGCTTATGTATGTAGATCGATTTCTCTATCAACTGTGGGCAGATTAAGTTGGAAAAAAATCATTCAATAGAGTTTAGCTGCGATGTGGTCCCATATAAATTTGGTTAAAATCTGGTGACGGAGTACGGAGTAAAAAAAAATAACGTCGTCAACGGACAACAGTATACTCGTCGCAATTGTGTTATTTTATTGGAATTTAAATGATATTGCTGTAACTACCACTAAAAATTTAAACATAAAATCATTTTAACTAAACTTAGAAACCGACAATAAGTTCTTCATTGTGTGACTAAAACCAAGTTCATGTTTATTTTATATTTCGTATCGTAGTTCCCGATGCCCCCGACACAAAACTAATCGGATCTATTTTGGGATCAGGATAATGTGTTATATTGAGACAATATTAAGTTTCATTTATTTGTTATTTTTATAAAAAGTATTTCATAGACGCTTATTACTAAAGGCAAAGGCGTTGAAGATAAATAATAATTTTAATGTTAACTACTATTTAACCTCGAGTTTATGAATGTTAATGTACTTATCGCTCTTTCAACAGATGCAATACGTATATAATAACATGTCACTCTTTACTCTTTAGTGGCTGAAAACAATAGCTGCGACGTTGTTCTTGACTAATTTCAGGCCAGCCAAGTTACTACGTGACTTGACCCCTACAACTGCCTTACCCCTTACATTATACCATTTTGCATCCTCAAACCACAATACTGGGAACGCTCACGCTTGAGTGTAAGTGAGGCGGGGAGTGTCCATGAATCATAATTTATTATACCTATAACAATGTTCAGTCATTGAACTGGATAATTTTACAATAACTGGTTGCGTTAAACAATACAAGAATGTTTGTTCGATAGCATGCTAAATACAAGGGCGTAGGAATATTTTTTTGGAGTGAGCTTGAAATTAAATTACTACTCTCGCCTCTCGGCTACTAAAACATAATGACTGGATGATGGTTAGCGGGAATCTTACGTGGGATAGACTCACCCTGGTTATCTCTTACGCGCATGGCCACAAAATATATGTGTTAGCTACTTACATGATTTTCGGGATAGGTGAGTTTCGATATTCAAAAGCACAATCGAAGGGTAATAAAATGAGTCTGATTAAACTACTGAGATCCAATAAATAATAAATAAAGACACCCAACAGTCACACAAATAGTCCCGACCCCACACTAGGCTAACCTGTATCGTGGGTATCAGAAACTACGAGGGACTTGCGGCCCTACAGCACCCAGACCGGAAACAAATTGTTGTGGATCACACAAACATTTGTCCTAGTGCGGGAATCGAACCCACGCCCTCTCGCTTCGCAGCCGGCTACTCGCCCACTGCGCCACGGAGGCTGTCAGAAGAGGATCACTTCATTGATCAAATGGCATTGTTACTTAGGCTATGAAAGGTTCTGAAATTGTATTCGAATCGAAAAACACACGTTACTTCTTATAGGATTAGATTTGTGCCCAATATAGCGCCATTTCTCCCTTATCATGGGACAGAAATAGGCTCGTCGAATGCTGGGTACACTGAAAGTACCGATATTTCGGAGATAGAGGTCAGAACTTAGAATATGTGTTAACACAAAGAGATCCAATACTAGCTAATATCCTATCTACAGTTTTGACTTTGGAGCAAATCTCATTCTTCGGAATTGAGTAGCGGAGTATGTGAAATCAAACATTTTACATAGCTACATGTTTTGTAAGTACATGTATTATTTATTTCATAGATTATAATCAGATTCAACAACGACGCTCCTTTGATCTCTGCGTATACACCCACGCACAGAGGTCATCATTACGTAGTCTGTACGTGCGTCGTGCAGAATTATAGTATACTCGTAAGTACAATACACATATCCTAAAGATTTCCCATACCTTGTACCTATAGGTACTAGTCCATATTATGCATAGGTAAGATTATTACTTACTTAGTACTTTTATAGCTCTGACTGATTAATTCAATAAGATGTTTAGTTTAAGTAGATAACATAGTATTGATTAGCAAAAATTAGAGTCTAGTTGCAAATTAGTACTTCTTTATTATTAGTATACATAAAAAAATGGCAAAAATGTCTCATTTTATCTTATTTGTCCCATGCTTAAAACAAAAGCTACAAATATGATTAAATATTAAAAGCAGGGACAACATTAGAATCCTTAATGTTAATATCTTTTGTTTGGCTTGTAGAGACATTGGTAGAACTTCGTAATATTATGTACTAACACTATATTGTATGTGTAAAGCTACATTTAAAACAAACTAACCGAGCCTACTAGTTGGTAATTTAGAATTAAAGTATTGACGTAAATATTTACACATATTTCTATAAAAAAGTAAGTTTACTTACGTGTTTATAGATACTGACTCACTCAACTTAATATACACCTGATTTAGTTGACCAGAGTTGTTTTTAGTATCATCACAATAATTGTACGGTTTTACAAAGCCTTCCAAGGTAATCCTAGATACACTGATACAGCTAAACACATATAACATTAAAGTACGTACCCGTTTACTAAGACATATGACTGGCCATAGAGAGCATCCTAATGTACAACAGCAGCAGACGCAGCCGCAGAACAACCACTTGACGTTGACGGGCAGGGTCTTCTTCAACACGCTGTTGATACGCGCCACCGTCGCGCGGTACTCCTCGGGCGCCACGCGCGACTGCAACCCCGACGGGAACTCGCTGTTGAAACGATTGCTTAAACCAAATCTGAAATGTAGAACAATTCTAATTTGCAGGACAACGTGTTTTTGATAAGAGAAAATAGAGAGCTTATTGGGCAAACAATTGTCCGTATCACACTATTTACCATTTTAGAAAAGGTAAAAATAGAATGGTTTAACAAAATCCAAATTAACATTTAAAGTATTAGCATGCAAATTAGCATTTTTGTTGTTGAAATACATTTTAAATGTCTTTGACCTAGTTAGAAAAAAATATAGCAAACATGCAATTATATTGCTTCCCATAAATTACTAAGTTTAGTTTTAATTTCCATAAGACAATGATACAAAGTGACCTTGGTTGATAGACGTCAATGAAAGAAATGTAAGCAACAACTTACTTACTTTGTAAGATAAAAATTAATAACTCCTAGCATATTTTTTGTACTATTTGTTTACATCCCGGAGAGAGCAATCAGTATGTGTTTTCCATTCGAAAGATCACACATGAATGAACCGTGATTGGAATTTATGCCCGGTATGGCGAAAGCCTCATCACGTATCACATCATGGGACGGCAATAAGTTGCATATCTGCATACCCCCTTGGGCAGGCAAGCAGGCGTGAACTTATGTTATGTAGTTTTTAGGGTTCCATACCCAATAGGTACCGACAGTACCTACCCTATTACAGAGCTTAGGGTAGATGCCACCATGAACAGCCAAGGTAAGGTGTTGTAATACATTGTAGTGTATGGTGAATAAAATGGTGGGAATGTCTGCAAGATGCACAGAAACGTGATCAGCTTATGTCTGTGGACCATTTTCACCCTTAATCCCAGTTTGGGTCACACTCCAGTTTTGCTTCAGATCAGCCTGATTCACCGGCAGCCTTCTGAGACATCTCCACCATTGGGGTTACTGCTGCATCTCAGACAAACCTTTGGAGCATTGTGGCACTCTTCCAGGAACTCCAGGAGCTCTTCCTTCTTTGTCCAGGAACATAAGGGTGGACTATGCTCAGCTTGAATGTGAGACGCACCTGCTACCTGGAGTTGTCTGTCTGTATAGAGTATACACACCCACCCTGCAGCGCCAACCTCACATTTATTATAAGGGATCACTAACATTACCTTAGCTTTTCATGGTAGCCTCCATCCTGAAGCACTGGTTTTAATGGTGCTCCTGCAGTATGACCCCTTCTAACATTGCAAATCTTTTTGTTGCCCTGCTGAACCTAATGATGTCTCACAGTTTGACATCCTGTATTTCATCTTGATCACCCACCATATATACAGTACAGTATTACAGAGCCTACACCATCTAAATTTCCTACATTTAAAGGGCTTTTTAATGTTGATAAAAAGAACAAAAAGGTGAGTGATTTGATGTCATGTTGAAACATTTGTTTTGTCAAGACAATGGTTCATAGCTGTTTTAAGTAAATAAAACTTCAGATCTGTAACACTGCCTTAAACTATCTACTTACATAAAAATGTATAATAAGCATGTTATATAAATACATCTAGAATCTATATTATAAATGAGTCAACACACATACATTTACTGTCGTAATTTCTACTTCACTTGTAAAATACGGAAAATAATTAAACAGTTCCCATTATATGTTACATCAAAAATGGGTTTTGGACAAAATTATGATTATAGAAACAGTTTCAATGACATTTGCTTATGATGACAAAGAAAAAATATATCTTGTAAAAGTATATTAAATACTCCATATTTAATATAGCCAATAAAGGGTTAAATAGGATTTATTTTTGTGTGAAAGATAAACAGCTGATGATAATAAACAAAGGGTATCGGATATAAGCTTACACTGTCATGTTTCCAGCCCCTCGTACAACTATCGGATCAGGCACTAACGTCACATGGGTCTCCTCTATATTTTCCTCAGCGTCCTCAAGATCATCTGGATATATAGCATCGAAATCTGCCATTTTACTTACTTAATCTCTAACTAAACTATCAATTTCGTATATTATAAAAACATAACAAAGCACTGTGTTTGTTAGATTCAACATTCATGGAAAAAGGAACACAGAAAGTCAAATGTGATGTTTCAGCTTCAGTGTGACCAGATTAAATTTTAAGAGAATACTAATGTCATCTTAGAAAAATACTAAAAAATGTATCTGTTGCAGGCAAAGACTTTATATATATGTATATATAGACGGGCTGTTTAGAAGTAAAATCGCGTCACCAAACGCGCGAGTTTGACAGCTCAAGCGGGAGAGCGGGTTAGACGCTTACGAAGAAGTGACATTATAATTATTTTTGCCCGGATTGTCTCTGAGAGTAACTATACGATGTTTTTTTTGTAAGTGAATTTCAATAATTAAACAGTATTTTTCACATGTGTGTTGAATTTATGCAAGGAAACAAAAAATAAATAACTAAAAAAAATATTTTTGTGCCCTCAGAACACTTCTTCGTTCTTTGAGAATACATTTTACAATACCCTAGTATACAATTCAGCATTTTCGTAAATGTATTAATTCCATCCAATAACTGAAACACAAACATCACACTTACCTTTCACCTACTAAAATTCACTATAAATAAATAAGTACCTATTCCCACTTTGGCGTATCCGTTTTTGTTGTGTTTTACTATTCAACTTTATCGCTTCGGAAGCGCTGCTCGCTCTAAACTAATTCTAGTTATGAGTAAGCGAGATAGTAACAGGGAGTCGGTTGTTTGGTTTTGTATTAGTTTTCGTTCACAATAAATACTATTTTCGAAGAAAATATAGATATAATAAAGATATATTAAGATTCCTGACCTTAAAATACATGCACGTAATTATTGGCAACGTTTTAAGGGTCACAATGAACAAATTCTTGTTATTTTGTCAAATTCAACGTTCGAATAGCCTCAAATGACAACAACCGTTCCTGTCGCTCGCTCGCTGTCGACTAAGTTTTTTTTCTTTTTTTTTTCTAGACAGCCGGTATAGTAGTATACATTTAAAGTCTTTGGTTGCAGGTTATCTTATTTCGATGGTCGCAGGACCATAATTTTAAAACCGTGATTTTCCGACATAGGTCGATCAATAGGTACGCTTGGTCAAAAAACACTTATTTAAATGTATATTGCACCAATTCACACCACACATATACAACAAACACAACTGTAAATTAGTTTAAGAAAGAATTAAATTAAGAGCTCAAGCGCACTGTCAGAATCAAAGAATATTATACCTACTCTCTACGAGTCAGAATTCTCGATAACACTCTCTATACATATACTTCGCTAGGCTACAATTTAATTTTTTGTAGTTTTACTAGATGTCGCTGTGTTAAATATTTACTTTATATATTTGCACCTTAAACTGGGGTGAGGGGTCAATTTATTATTGGGTAGATACGACATACCTACTAAATTGGTACTTTTTGTCATTAATTTCACCTTTATTTCATGTCTAAGTCTAATCATGGTTTATTTAAAAAAGTATTAACCGTGACTGTGTCGTTTTGTAAAGCTTTGACGATTAATAATAACCAATATAAATGTAATTGATATTGATTATTAGCGGGCCCACAAGATTCGAATTTAGTTGATCGATTGCCAAATCGCATATAATTTGAACCGTCCGAACAGACTTTTAATCGAATTGATCAACAAAAATTATACAGATTGTGTTGATTAAAGTCAGTTGATCAACTGAAATCGAACCGTGTGATCCCGCTATGGCCATTTTCTATAAACGATTTTAGTTTGATTCTCCGGATAGATTGCACAAATGACTCAATCAGAATACCTACAATTTGAAGGTTATGTGTAGGTACTAATTAGATACTTACTTAAATAGTTTTATTAGTTGATTTTCGGTCTCTGTCCGAATAATCAAACTTAGATTTTATATTTCAATTTTTCGTAAAACGTCAACTTGTTCTTTACAAAGCTATGGACGTCTTAAAGTTAGGTAGGTACTTACGTAGAATCTGTGGTTTAGCTATTTGTTAAAATAAAATACGTTAAAATCTATTCGTAATTTAGATGTGAATAATGTATGATGGTCAGCACTCATCGGGAACCTGGTTAAATTATAACAGACAAGACATCGAAGTCCCACCACAACTAAGTAGGTATTCGATCTTTATTATCCATTGATTTTATCCTTCATAAAAAATGTTACAAATGATAAAGTTGCTAAGTGTGGATCCAGAGGGAGAGGTGTCATTAGTTACTACCATCTTTACTTACCATTACCTAGTTACCTGTTACTTACCTACAAATTAAGAAAATAATACTGAACTACTTTGTGTCGGGCATAAGCAGAATCTCCTCCTCTTCGTAAATTTAACCGAAGTAGCCTTTTCTCTTCGTCTAATAGAACAAAAATTTTCATTTCCATAGCGAAATTCTGGATCCTCACCTGTTTGTCAGATATCTTGTAGTTTATTACTTAACCAATGTTTATACCTTGATACGCGCATGCAACGTAATTGCACAAGAACGTGCCTGTTAATGTGTGTGCGTGTTTTAATCCTAATAATGTTAAGAGAATTGTGAATTAACAACTAATTAATGCTCTCCACATTGCTTAGGTAGGTAATGGACAGGACTAAACTATTGAAAACAAGCAATATTTTCTCAACGCAAATAAATGAGAAATTTGTCAGGTAGAATAATTAAATAACATCGACGATAACAAGATAAATTTATCACAATCTCTCTATGTTAGACATTTCCACGAAAATTTCCTCATGATTAATTCAGGACAATCAAGGTGTGGACTTAATTATAAAGAATATTCCTAGTTTTAAAGGTGGGTCTGAGCTGCCCATATAAGGTGGGGCCATTATGAATTATCTCACGAGTGTGACACGACCGCTACCACACATGCACGTTGATAACAAGCGCAGCTGTGACCTAAAAACGTTGATGTCTTGTTCTTGTTGCACATGTATTATATTCTATCACCGATACATAAATTTCAGTAATATTTGCTATAGGTTATGTAGGTCCGGCGGCAGTTTTTTGGTTTAGGAGGGGCTTGGCCCAAATTTAGAATTTAAAAAAATGAGAATATTATATTATACAAATTCCAGACTCCGGGCTGATACTGAGCATATCGTAATAGAAAAACCCAATACCACTTTACCCGACCCGGGGATCGACCCGAGACCTCAGCGTTGACCTCAAACGTAACGCGTACGCATTACAACTGCGCCACCGAGGCAAGGCAAGTAAGGATAAGCGATGAAAAATATATTGTAAAGTAGGATAATATCAAGATTTATTTGAGATTTGAGTCAATATTTTTTTTTATTAGCTTGAGTGACGAAACGAGTAGGTCGCTCGCCTGATGGTAAGCGTCACCCCTGCCCATAATCAGAAGCACCACACAGAACTTTGAATTCAAAGCACTGCACTTTCACTGGCTTCAAAGGCAAACCACAACAACGACAAATAATATTTGATATTTAAACATAATGTAAATCATATTCGTCAAAATAATTATAATACATTAGATTAGTACAGAAATCAGCTATTTCAGTTTCATTTATTTAAAAATTTTGATCAGCACTGGGAGCTTGAAGCTACAGAGATTCTTGCACTGTACTGAATTATAGGCCTTACCGGGCTTTCATGGGCCATATAGGATGAAATGAAAGGGTATGTAAAAACCGCTTCATTGATGTTGGTTATTATTAAATACGGTATTGTAATACAAGTCGTTCTTAGTCTTTGTAAACATTTATATACATTTGTATATCTCGGCTGTTACATTTAAATCAAAAGCAAAAGCCTTTATGAAATTTTTTGTTTTTTTTTAAATAGGTACATTGTAAACAAATTTCCCTATATAACGGCTACATTCATTAGAAGAGAACAATTATTCATATTTACATTTAAGAGACGAAAAATCCTGCATGCGCTTGCACGTTCGGATTTGAAATCATTTTTATGCAATTATATGAAGCAGATACTCCTCTTACAAATTTTATCGATTAGTGCGTTATCATCTTACGAAATACAATGTTCGAATTTATCGTTGTATATTTAATTTAGGTGTACGTTAGATAATTTATGAAACAAAAAGCTACAGTGAACATGTTTGTAAAGGGTATAGGGCCGGCCGTGACAAATCAAACGTTTTTCAAAGCGGGTGCATTAAATCAGTGCAAATTGCAGGCACATGAGTATAAAAGCGACACATGCGCACCCCTCCGCATTCAGAACAAGAGCGCCCACCGAAGGTACTCACGCAACATGAAGGTACGGGTCCATTGTACATATTATATTATATATAAAATATTAGGTACTTTTAAAAGTTCACGTTGGTCTATTTAAGCGATGGCTCTTGGGATCGAACCCCGGCTCGAGAAATTCAAAGTGAGGCATTTTCGAGTTGGACTATTTACACGTAATTTGCTCGATATTGCAACTTGTGTCAGAAATGACAATAGGCTTTCCCTTATTATATTACGGGGCAGAAATTACCTCGGCGAACTGTGATTGCATTCTCTCTGTAGTGACTGCGCGCCCTGTATCACGAGGTCGAAATAAGCCTGGTAACCGAGAGCATTTTTTTTTAATAGTACTGCATTCCTGCGTATCCCTTTGGGAATACAGGCGAGAGCTTATATTATGTGCTATTCTTTTAAAAAGGGTTGTCAATTCAAAAGATTTCTTATGAAACTTATGCAAACTAATAAATAGATATGTAATTATTAACCGACGAAAAAATACGGAGGAGGTTCTCAATTCGACGCGTATATTTGTTTTTTTATATCTATAAACACGCGCCTCGGTGGCGCAGTTGTAATGCGTATGCGTTACGACTGAGGCTGACGCTGAGGTCTCGGGTTCGATCCCCGGGTCGGGTAAAAGTGATATTGGGTTTATCTATTACGAAAAAGCTCAGTATCAACCCAGAGTCTGGAATTTGTGCTCGGTATGGCGATAGGTTCGCCCCATCATGGGACGGAGATACGCTCAGCGAAATGGTTGCGCCTCTGCCTACCCTTTCGGGGATTACAGGCGTGAGTGCGTATGTATTTAAACATAATTATTTTATCAATTGAAAGATATAGCTCAAAGTTGGTCCTATTTAAATTTCAAGAAGAAATTTCACCCTTAGAGAGTTTAAACTCTGGGGATATATGACAACTTCGTAATTTATGCACCCATTATGATGATTATTTCCCTAAAAATATAAAATAACACATTTATTAACAAAAATAACCAATACAAAAAAATAAATAAAACAGCTAAACATAGAATTAACTGATTTTGAGTTAGTGCATTCTACCAAAAACTGATCCTGGTGATCATAGCGCCGACCAAAAATGGGTTGGTACCTATTATGTTAAGCTGTTTTGGAGTCGGTTTGTTTACTTCAATGCTTAGCAAACTCATTAATCAAACGAGCCAAATATATAATACAACAAACTGTTGAAATTTATTTTGAGAGACAAACTTGTTTATTCTCTGCACCACCCAAAGGTTGACTGGTAGAGAATGCCTCTAGCATTAAGTCCGCCTGTACATATATTATGTATAAAGTGTGTAAAATAAATAAATAAATAAATAAAATATAAATTTTCCCTCGTAGTTTCGAATCTGATGATACTGGCACAGATCTGGAGCATTTATTTATAAAATTGGTCATTTGTGGCAGATCCGCACTCAAGGGCCAAAGAGTTCTGCTGATCATTGTGGTTTACAATATTGTGCAGCGTTGTCTTTCTTTTTGCCTGACATGGCGTTATCCCGGCTCATGGCCAGGACCCGCCTTCTCTTACAATAGATTTGACGGTATTTGGTATTATATAGTTCGCCAAATTTCGCCATGTACCACGTGCAGGTGAAGTTGGCTTTGGGTCTAAGATATTGGTGGGCCGTAATTGATTAATATAAAACACTTCTACAAATATTTATTTGTAACATGTTTGCAGTGTAACATTTTGGCACAACTGAGTTGAGATGCGTCGTGACGTCCGTTCAGTAATTATTTGGTTCTGAAGACTTGTGTACAAAGTACCTATATTATATTATTGAAATACTGGTGTCTTCTCAGCGTTATGATATGTCACGAGACTTAAAAGTACTTTCACGGTAGGAAGTGGGTTAACTTTGCCCTGGTGTTGTGAATATCCATGAGGAACGGTATCTACTTCACGGTACCTTCAGGTGGGCCATCGTTTGCCTTCAAAGACCATTAAAAACACTTTTATGTTTATTCTTTATGTTTCTGGCATGATTAAATTATATAGCTAATACTTAGTAATGCCTGTTGTTTATTTTTTTCTGAAATGCGACTAATGGAAAAACATAGCAGTGATAGGTATTGGGATTGTCACCTTGTAGTTGTGGTAGTCACTTTCCTTAATCAAGCGGCTGTGATTAACCTTTTTACCATTCGATTAGAGACGTTTGAAAGAAATGTTTTAAAATATGGTTATGTTGGAATTCTCTGGCTGCGGTCCACTGCCTCCACTAAATAAGTCATAATTATTAAACAAGAAATTGCTTTCTTCCATCATAGTAATAGTATGTCAAATCTATGCGTTACGGTAAATAGTTTCATAGAGCATATTGCAATTAACAGCTTTAATTTTTATTTTCTTGTAGTAAGTACCACATGTTTACATCGTTTTTGTAAGCATCATTATCTGGCGAAGGGTAGGCGAGTACCTACTATCAATTAGGTATTGCTAAATCAGGCCCAATCGCGCTCTTTTTATCTATACTTGAATCATAATAACCTTGTCGTAAGAAAGTTTATTGTGTACCTAGTTTTATATTAAGTATACGACCATTAACAACTTTTTGCACTGAAAGCGACATTTCCGGGCCGTATTGGGCTTTTCTGTTTCATATTTACGAAAAAGCGTATGCGGATTCGTACAGCGGATCTTATTGGAAATGTATTAACTTCAAATATATTTCTCGTATACGGATGACGTGACAGCTATCAAAAAATCTCGTACTAGACAGACAAGTGATACAATAGAGTAGTGACACGACCGGGTTTTGTAGACGCAGCATCGCGTCGCAGAACGCACTAGAGAGTTTGCGTCTAGTTTGCGTATAGCCAAATGAATCGGTTAGCGCGTGTACCTAAGCAAAAACTGCATTTTGTAGGCATATTCGTTCACTGAATGAGACGGCAAGCGAAACTGTAATTACAAACTAAGTACAATACGCGTAGTGTAAAAGCTAATATTCATAATGCGCAGTAAACTATGCCAGCTAGTCCGAAGCGAAATGTTTGTTCGCTGTACCTAGAGAATTTTTCGGCTTTCAATCTCGAGAACACGCGTATAATATTATAAGCACGGAAACCTCGCTTCGCACAAAAATACACACAAACACCCGAAAAACGACAGCATTGTGGGAGTAGCTGACTGCGAAACGAGAGCGTTCGAGTTCAATCCTCGCACGGGGACAAAAAATTAAGTAATTTACAACTTAATTTGAAAATAAAATTCTAGAAAATGTTTATGTTAACACTTATGTTTTTTTAGGTCCTAATTTTGGCTGCAGTCCTGGTGGTGTGCAAAAGAGCTGCTGGCGGTGTGTTGCCAGTGGCCGCGCCCTACGCTTATGCCAAGCCTTACGGCTTAGCAGCGCCCGTCGCGGTTGCGCGACCTGCCTTCACAGCGCACTACGCTGTCGCCCCCGCGGTTGCCAAAGTGGCCGCCCCTGTTGAAGAATACGACCCGAACCCTCAGTATTCATACGCTTATGATATTCAGGACGCACTTACCGGTGAGAATTTGGGCTGTTTTTTTTTTTAAGTAATGACTTAATTAGACCCATTATTTTTAACCTCGACGCTGATAATGTGAAAAATAATTTAATGGCGACATACATACTTATTAATATAAAGTTCAGAGATAACTATTATATAATTTTCCATGAGAATTATCTTTACATTGTTACATTTATCTATTGTAGGGTCAGGACAATGTGTGTGACTGTTGGGTGTATTTACTATTATTTATATTTTTAAACCCAAAGGCCTGCCATTATCTGATCATAGGTTAAAATGACACAACAAAAACATATTTCATCCTCATGTTCGAGTTTATCGTATACACGTGATAACCTCCGTGCGCAGCGGGCGAGTAGCCGGCTGGGAAACGAGAGGCCGTAGGTTCGATTCCCGCACCGAGACAAATGTTTATGCGATCCACAAATATATGTTTGAGGTCTGGGTGTTGTGGGACTGCAAGTCCTTGGAAGTTCCTGATACCCACGAAACAGGTTAACCTAGTGTGGGGTCAGGACTGTGTGTGTGACTGTTGGGTGTATTTATTTATTATTATTTATTTCAGGCGACTCTAAGAGCCAGCAGGAGACCCGTTCAGGTGACGTAGTTCAAGGCTCATACTCCCTGGTAGAGCCTGACGGCACGCGCCGGATCGTTGAGTACACCGCCGACCCTCACAACGGGTTCAACGCGGTCGTGCACAAGGAACCGCTCGGTGGGGTCGTGGCGAAGGCTGTGGCAGCCCCCGCTTACATTCACTAGTCCCACCGCGTCCACACATAACCAGTTTAGACTCATCTAGAAGTGCACACTCAATACAAATGTTATGATTTATTCAATGAAGTGGTACGAACAATTTCTATCATACGAGTATTACGTACAATTTATTTTGTTGTCAACTTACGCTGGCGTTTTATTGTTTAAAGTGCCTGCATCGGTTTTCCCATAAACAATTTTAGGTAATTATTATTGTAATGGTTTGACAATATGCCATATTAGACGTAAAACTTAGTTCACCACTTCAATTTGAACGAAACATATATATTAAAAGTACCTACACGATCTAGATTCGTCAAACACACGGCACGCCCGTCAAAGTGACCTGAAATGTATTACGTTTATGTTTTATTTATGCTTATTATGTAGCGTATTGTTAATTGATGTGTTAACGCTGAGGTAATAAATAAGAGGAATCGAAGGCATTCGTTTCATTTAAAAACGTTGATGAAGTGGATACATGCTTTACGGGATAAGTCGTAATGTGCGTGTATGTGTGTCAACCGCGCCCTAATATTATCTGCGAACCCATTGTATGGCCATTCGTATGGCGGCATGAATGTGTTGCGCACATACCATGCATATTGCAACTTACTTATTTGTAAATGACTAAATTCACAGAAATACATTACCTATTGAGTAATATAACTGTAATGGCCTCTAGAAACATATTTATTGATTAATGTAGTCGTGCCTTAAAGTACAGCCAGATAGCAAAACTGTTTGGTCCAGTATTTTCACTAGTTTTATTGTATTTCGTTTCGAGTACAACCGAAGAAATAAAAAAGACCACAGTCCACAGCTATATTAAAACAAGAAGAATCAAATCAGGTACCGCAACAAGTTGCAACACAAGAGGTTGAAACATCTAATAATACCGTTAGTGGAGTTAAAGGTAGGTCAATAAAAAATAAACCACCATTAAAGCAGCAGAGCTTCAAACGAAATCTGAAGAATCATCTGCGGAAATCGTGAAAGCTACATTGATTCAAAGGAAATCAAAGAAGCAATTCTATTCGAGAAGAGGATATCAAATATAAGGCTATAATCTTAATCAATAGGTATAGGTTACAACTTCTAAAGTATATTTACATTTGAGTCCTATTTATTTCAATTTAACTACCAAAAACATGTGTTGGTATTTAACGTATCACAATATTAAGAGCAGAGGTGGATTAGCTCGGCTTCGAGGTTACACTAGACATAATTTATCACATTAACCTGCTATAGTACGTGTTATCTGATATAAGGTAACAATAAGCAATTCTTTACACACGTCAATAAATCAATGTCTTCTATATCAGTAGCAGGGGAAGTTATGGCTATGAAATCGCTCCTAAAGGACAATAACAGGTAACAGGTATTTTTCTTTTGTAAGTACGGAACAATATGCTATATACTGTCTAAAAGACACTAATATAAGGTCGAACTTCGAATGCAGCTTTTTGTCTCTAAGTACGTATCATATTGGAATTCAAGAACGCATCGAGTCTTTTGTTGTTATATTTCGCCTATTCATAACGCAAATCCCGATGAATTACACGGTTAGTCACTGTGCATTACCGTGTTCAATGTTTTATGATGTGTCTACCTACAATTATTACTTTATTATCCATTATATTGTGAATTTGTTTTGTATACGTTTTGTCCTTATAGTGATGCAGTTTGGTGAGACTTATTGTGAGCGTAATTATTTAGATGATGTATTATTGTATACAAATGGCGTCCCTTAGAGTATACTACCAGAATGCGCGTGGACTGCGTACGAAAACGAATAATTTCCTTCGCAATGTCTGCCTAAATTCGTACGATGTGATTGTGATCACAGAAACATGGTTAGTGGATAGCATAGATAATTGCGAGTTATTTGATGGAAGATACCTGGTGTGGCGACGTGACCGCGATTATGCTCGTACTTTACAAACACTAGGTGGTGGGGTCTTAGTGGCTGTTCGAAAGGATTTGGCTGTTATGGAGAGATATGACTGGCGTAGCAGTGCGGAGGATATTTGGATAACTCTTACTTTAAAAAAGGCTAGACCGTCGGTGACCTACACAATACATATTTGCGGACTTTACCTTTGCAAGGAAAACTCCGGTAACTCATTTAAAACACAGCTTTTTAATTTCACTAATAATGTAAATTCTCTTATAGTAACTCATCCACTCGATACATTTATAATATTGGGGGATTTTAATTTCGGTAACGAGGTAAAATGGTACTCGTCTGGCAGTACTGAATTGGTGCCTGGTGACATATCCGATCACACATATGCTGAATTTTTCGACTCGTTCAATACATGCAATCTATCCCAATTTAATGGTGTACGTAATGTTTATGGTCGACTGTTGGATCTGGTCTTTTCCAATACCCCCTTAATTGTTGAGGAGATTGCGGACTCCCTTGCATTCCCCGCAGATGCACATCACAGGACTTTACTTATTCAGGCCAATTTCATACAAATTCATGCGCTACAGGAAAATGCAATCAAGAAGTATATGTTTAACAAAGCCGATTACGAAGCCGTGAGATGTGCACTAATGCAAATCAACTGGGATGACTGTTTAAGATCAGTTTCGCTGGATGAAGCGGTCAATCGTTTTTATAATAATTTGTATGAAATAAGGGACCGTTTTATTCCTATTAAATCGATAAGACGCCAGTTACACCCTTCGTGGTACAGTTCCGCCTTAATAAAAATGCTCAAAGAGAAACATAAGTATCACTCGAGGTATAAAACATATGGTAATCTGTCAGATTATCATTCATTTTCTCTGTTGCGAATGAGAGTAGTGGAATTGGAACAAACTTGTTTCACTAAGTATATGGATAAAATCGAATCTTCTATAATAGCGAATCCGAAAAATTTCTGGTCGTATATTAAAAGCAAAAAAGGCACTGTTGCTCTTCCTAACATAATGAGATATCGTGACATGGTGGCAGAGACTGGCCAGGACATAACTAATTTATTCGCAAATTATTTCCATTCGACTTTTCAGCAATCAGATTCTGATTTTTCATGTGCTTACTCCTCAGCCGATTATGATATTAGCACCTCGATTTCCTCTGTTGAAATTTGTCCTGATAAAGTACTAAAATTGCTTAAATCACTCGACATTACGAAATCGGGTGGCCCTGACTTAATTCCACCTATCTTTATTGTCAATTGTGCAGATAGTTTAGTGATGCCGATCTGCATTCTTTTTAAACGCTCGCTTTCAGAAGGTACAGTTCCGAAAATGTGGAAGTCTGCATTTATAACCCCAGTTTTTAAGGCAGGAGATAAAGCAGATGTTTCCAACTACCGCCCAATTTCTAAACTATGCCTATTTTCTAAGATCCTGGAGAGGATAGTCCACGGTGAAGTTTACACCATGCTAGCTGCCAAAATAGGTGATGAGCAACATGGATTTCTCAGAGGTCGCTCAACCACAACTAACTTGGTTCTGTTTAATGAACACATTTCCAAGCACATGGATAATCGCACGCAGGTGGACGTGATTTACACAGACTACAGCAAATGTTTCGATCGCATAGATCACTTGTTATTGTTGCGAAAACTGATGTTGGCTGGAATACATGGAGATCTTTTGCGATGGTTTGCATCATACATTGAGAATCGGACACAGGCAGTAGTTTTACAGGGGTTTACTTCGATTTGGAAATTTATACCATCAGGCGTACCACAGGGATCGATTTTAGGTCCACTCCTATTTACTATTTTTATTTCTGATGTAATATCATGCTTTCGTAACTCTGTTGTTCTTCTATACGCTGATGACATGAAAATAGTGAAGCCCATTCTCAGTATCTTAGATGCAGTGAAGTTGCAAGATGACCTTGATAAATTCTCAGATTATTGTACTCAGAACAAACTGCAGCTTAATGTTTCAAAATGTTTTTACATGACTTTTTCTAGATTAAAAAAAAACGTTAGTACTAGCTATAAATTTTACAATAATTATATTGGCAAGGTTTCTAGCATTAGGGATTTGGGTGTCATACATGATGATAAATTAATATTTGATAAGCACATAGAACATATTATAAATAAGGCAACCAAGTCCTTGGGTTTCATTATGAGGAATGCTGCTTGTTTCCGATCCTTAAAACCAATAAAAATTATGTATTGTTCATTCGTACGCAGTCACTTAGAATACGCGTCACAAGTCTGGAACCCACAATATAAAATATATATTAATCGGATTGAACAAATACAAGGGAAGTTTCTTCGATACTTAGATTATAAGGCACATCAAGTGACGTCTGATTATCATCATCGTTGTATAAAGTATCACTTCTTACCATTAGAAAGTAGGCGATCTATAAATGACATATGTTTCTTGATGAAATTAGCCAGGGGATCAATTGATTGCCCTAACCTGCTCTCAGAATTATCCATACGTACTAATCAGTTATGCTTTAGGCAAAGACCATTACTGTGCACGCCTTCTGTAAATACAAACTATAGACAAAATGCTTTCCTAATTCGAAGCTCCAATAGTTTCAATGAGTTGCATTCGAAATTGGATATAGATTTATTTTGCACTAGTACAGGCAAAGTGAAACGTGTTTTGACACAAGAGTACTTCTTAACACATGGAACATACTGATAAATATCTGTATATGTATAAACTATTATATAAACTAACATAACGGCATAGAATAAGTGGTAACCAATATGGTCATGAATTGGTGGAGGCTTGTAATTAGCTATTAGTCTAAACCATAGATGTTATTTAATAAATGTTATTAGTCTGTAAGCTTCCCTAAAATAAATAAATAAATAAATAAATAAATAAATAAATAAATAAAATAAAGGACTATTGCACAATTTATTTGTGCCTTTCTACTTACGACCTAACTACTGGGAACCGGAACAATAATGTAATTTATTTACTCATAAGTAATTGTATACAACTTATTGAAACGAAACAATGGCTGTGAAACGAGAGACCTCTGGTTCGATTCCTACACCGAGGCAAATGTTTGTGAGAGCCATAGATATTTGTTTCGGGTCTGGGGGTTGTAGGACCGTAAGTTCTTAGTAGTTTCTGATACCCACGATACAGGTTACCCAAGTGTGGGGCTGGAACTATGTATGTGACTGTTCGGTGTATTTATTATCATTCTTCTTGTTCCATCTTCCCTTACCCCACTCGCAGTGGGGTCGGCGTAACATGATTTTAACACATGTTACAGAAAGATTTAGCTTGTAGTTTTTACGACTGGCTGCCTGCCTGAAATCAACCTCTCTGGGGAGAGGTATTTAATATTTCTATTATAAAAAATAAAATTACATGTTTAAGTTGCTTTGGCCGTTAAACTACAATAATGCTGCCTCAAAATCGGTTAATTTTATTTTAAGTTTTTCTTTTGTTAAAAGTTTTTATCAATTAGGCGATTAATTACGGATATATTATTGTAATATCATTATTTTCATATCATTATGATTTAATTGATATATGCAAATACAGAATCAATGACGGATGTAATAAATGTTTATTCATTACCGTTTTATATAAAGTTGTATTATATTGCAAACGAGTGTGACATTGGGTGTCAATATCGTACATGCATTGTGAATAGTGTCATAGTTGTTTGCTAATCTAGAGCGGTAACAAAAAATCCGTTGACCTGGACCCGGGGCCCGGCTCCGATATTAAATGTCGCATTAAATGCATATCCAATGGTGGGTTGTATCTATAAGTACCTGTAATAGTAAAACAACAATAAAAATATATTTTTTATTGTGTTAAGTATAAGGTCTTATTTAAATTGTACTCTTGTGTGATGGTGTGGTGTGCAATAAATGATTTATATTCTATTCTATTCTATTAATATGTAGTATTTTGTGGATTTATAGGCAATAGGTTAGTTGAGGATTAAGGTAATTACACCAATTAATCAATTGTTTTTAAAGTGGTTACGAGTATCACATAGGTTTAAAATGTCTGCTAGTTCTATTAAAATACTATAAAAGCATTTGTTCACATAATCGACAAGTATTTTATTACTTACTATTGACTATCAGCACTATCACATTTTATATCTGTACTTCAGAAAATATCTGCTTATTATTTGACGAAACGATAACCAGTGTCACTTGAAAACAGTAAATTAACATTTACGTATGTTGAAACAACCTGCACTTAGAGTCCATAAATAACAAGTTTTACATTCACAAGGCGTGGCCTTTCTTTTGTTATGATCATTGTCATTGGACCAATGTTGCTAATTCTTAAAATAAATAAATGGAGTACGCTGATTAAGAATGAACGTTAATTAATATACGAGTGTATTATCAAATTCTAGGTTACATTTAGAAGATACTGGTAACTCGTAATAACGTCCTAAGAAGTAGCGTAAGTTATACTGAATTCTGATGAAGCGTAAGTAGTGGTAGGTCCCGCGTATCAGAGAGGCCGTCTGGGTTGGTACCACCGCTTTGTCTATTTCTGCCGCCAAGCAGCAGTGTGTAAGCACTGTTATGTTACGGTTTGAATGATATTGAAGCCAGTAAAATTACTGGGCATTATGAGACTTAACATCTTATGTCTCAGGGAGACAAGCGCAGTCCAATATCATGCAGTGCTTTGTAATTCAAAGTTCTGTATGGTGTTGCATCTGTTTATGGGCAGGGGCGGCGTGGCGCTTACCATCAGGCGAGCGGCTTGCTCGTTTCGTCACTCAAGCCAATAAAAAAAAGCATATACGTAAAACGGGGTTAGACAAGAAAGCAGAGGTGAATCGGGACAGTATTTACGAGTATATTGAATTTATTCACGAATCAATTATTATCTCAAGCTTAACTTTTGTCCATAATGTATAGAAATTTGTTATTTTTAAATTCATGTAATTTAAGTCAGTTACTATATATTTGTGAAAAACTAAACCAGTTCTGCTTCTGTTCTCTTCAGCATTGCTATTTACACCCTTTTTACATACAAAGTTTTTAGATATACGATCTACCAACTCAACTACATATAAACAAATTATTAAGTAATATAATTCTATGAAAGTATGTAATTCATATTATGTTATAAATAATTAACATAAATTTCAGCTATATAATAATATTGTAATTATTCTGAATATCTGTATTTTTTAATATCACATTAATTAAAGTAAATAAGATCAAATAAAATATAAAACGAATAAAATATATTTTACGAGTGGTAGAGCCACGCTGTAGACAATTTTGTCTACAGCATGAATGGGCCGGCTCGTCCGGGTCGTTACCACTGTCTCACAGAAAACCGGCGTAAAGTAGCAGCTTGCTGCTGCGTTTCGTACGGTGAGTGAGATATTCGGAGGGCCAAATCCCCTCCCCTTCCCAATCCCTTATTATCCCTTTCCTTTAAGGTCGGCAACGCGCCCATAATTCTTTTATATTGTGGGCGTACATGGGCGGTGGAGATCGCTTACATCAGGTGACCCACTTGCTGGTTTGCCGGCCTATACTATATTAAAAAAAAACATGTAATAATAGCAAAGCAAGATATTTCCAAATGTTATCGCGTTGTTCCGTATTATTATATACCGCGCGCGTTGAAGTTTATTCTTCACGAGGAAAGATAACGATACAAAAAACATAAACGCGTGTCACGTGCCTAAACGTTTGTGTTGACCTTTAATGTTGTTATAAGAATTTTAACACTACTTTTGATAATAATCACCCGTAAATTACAGTACGCAGACTTCATGATAAATTCGTAAGAACTATCTGTCGCATATTAGAACAAGATAGCTATTATTTAATAATATTCTTATTTGTGTTTGCGTAACTAAGCACTTAAAATTTTGTTAATTATTATTATTGATTTATTTTACTATAAGATGTTTGCTGCTGCTATATAATATTATATTAAGATTAATAGTTTACTCCCTCCTCGCGATCAAACAATATCTTGCATTTAATTTTCATTAATAACTAGAATTTATTTAGAAAGTAGTTAGTAAATTACAATCATAAACATTATTAAATAAATATTAGAGAACAAATATTTATATATATCGCTCATGTATTCATTTCCCGTTCAGTTCAGCCACGACAGTTTATTTATTTAATTTATTTGGGCATTACTTTTCCGTCTATTATAAAATACTATGTTTCTTTTCGAAAGGTAAAATACCTATAAATCTTATTTAAAGTCCCCTTTACAATCGTTGCTAATAGATTAGTGGGTTAATGGATGCTTGTAGAAAGAACAAACGAACGACGAATAGTAATGTGACGTGTGCAGTCGACAGTTATATTGTCGGTTGGAAAAAATATGCGCAATATTTATAATATAATTTTTGAAATGTTAAAGGACGATTGTTATGCTTAAAAATACTACACACTTTCACAGAAATAAATATTGTAGTAAGGGCACAAGGTTTTTCAGAAAATAGAGTATCCGGATATTCAATTTGTTTATTATTGAATTTATTGTACGGCTGTATTATTGTTGATAGCTTCCACATACGCGGCCTTGAAACGGACAATCCAATGCATTAGCCAACTTCCTCCCGAACGCGGCCCTGACTATATTCGTAATTGTAAATATTATCTGCTTTATGTTTTTATTATGGATAAGTCACTGTTTTATAAATACTGATTATCGTGAATATAGCTTATAAGATATTTGTTAGCACCAAAAGATAAAAAATTGAAGTGCTACAGGTAGAATATCCACTGAAACAAGTTTATGTAGTAAAAACCTATCGAAGTGTTAAACAACTTATTGCCAACGCAGGATTTTGCCGAAGATATAACCTTATATATAACTCGGGATTATATAAGGATTCTACACCATACACATATACTTGCTATGTATATACATAAGGTACGTATGTACTGCCATACATTACTTCGTAATTTAAAGGTCTGAGTGGTGTTGGTTTGTTTATGCAATTCGCGTCATTTAGTAGTTTAAAGAAATATAGGTACATAAGTGTGCCTACTTCAGGATACATGTAACCAATACCATTTTACTTATTTTTTAGCAGTCGCGTGGAATGATTGAGAAATTAGCTCATCAGCGGCAACAAGTAGATATAGGGCCGTGCACACACTACCTGATTATTTATTGACTTACTATAACGGTTTTATATTTGTTACATTGGATTGGATTATAAATAACCTAATTTATATTCTAAATATAAGACCTAACCCCTCATTCAGGAGAGCAGCATGCTCGTGTTCAGCAATGGGACGTGTATAATACAGGGCTACTATTATTATAATTGTGTTATCTATTATTCTTTGAGTGATCCAATATATTTAATTACTGTTCTAGGTTTTGTGGCATCTTCTCCCTTGTAGTTGCTGATACTCACGACGGACAGGTTATTTGCATGTGTGTGTTTGTTGGGTGTATTTATTTTATCTATTGTAACTTAAAAACAAAAGACAAAGCAAATGGATTTAAAAGACGAAATACTCTGTGCAAATGTTAGGTATATCAAATTGAATTATTGCCAAAGTCTACAAAATATTCCAACCAGTGTAGATAATCACATTAAGGTTGTGACAGGCTAAAACGTAAAAAATAATGTTAAGTTCCAAGAAAATATTCATAAATCTGCTGATTCAATGGGTTAAAAAATATAATGTGTATAGCTTCATTACGGAATTTTCTGTCGAAGTACAATTTATTCATGAGCGCTCAACTTATGTAAAGTCAAATAATTACTGCTATTTTTAACCTGTCACGCAATTTTACTAGTGAATGAACCTAAGTGAGTGAACATACATGAATCATAAACCAAGAAAACTGTAATCAAATAAAAAAGATTACATTAAAAGTTCAAATAAAAATCATATTCCTTAAAATTACCGGCTTGGATCTCGGCCGCGATACCTTAACCTCGGGTAGCTAGCTCTGTTGTATGAACGCACAGACCTCAAACCGTCAATATTATTAGCTATGTACGTTCCAACCTTAAGTATAGCCAAGCCAAGCACTATTCCTAATATATATAATAACCTAAGTGGCGTAATTGTTCAGATTTTGTTGTATTACCTCAGTGACCGTTATTTGAGTGCGGCAGTCTAATGCGAACTGATGTATTGGTCCAACTTCCTTATTATTACGCAAATACTTATTTCTCAATTGTTTATTCTCATATGCTTCAGGACGTAGGCTATTATTGCGTATGTAGCCTTGATTGCAACTGTAAAACATTTAGTAATATGTACTTATTACTCAGTATTATAATAATAATGTATACATTTTTTTTTCTCTTACTTTTTTACGATGAAGTTTGGGACATCTTTCACTATTACGACTCATTCTGGATGACTTGGGCTTGGTAATGTAAAATAATAAAGACTATTTAATACTCACTCACGCCTGTAATCCCCGAAGGGGTAGGCAGACGTGCAACCACATTTCGCCGACCGTATCTTCGTCCCATGATGTCATAGCGGGCGAGCCTATCGCCATACCGGGCACAAATTCCAGACTCCGGGCCGATGAGTATTTCGTAATAGAATAACCCAATATCACTTTTACCCGACCCGGGGATCGAAACCGAGTCAGCGTCAGCCTCAGTCGTAACGCGTACGCATTACAATTGCACCACCGAGGCAGTCAAAGTAAAAGACTGTTTGTTCCATTATTTGAAGTTAGTTCAAGGTTCAACGGAATACTTACAACGGAATAAACCTAAAATAATGTCACTCTTAAAGCATTTGTTCAATGAGCCACGTAGGCGCATAATATACTGAGCTATATTGTTTCGAACAATGCTATCTCTACATTTATTTATCATTAATTTATGCACATGTAATTTGGTATGCATGTATGTATTTTCATCAACAAAAGTGAATCTTCATAGCTATTGATATTAGGTACAACGATTTTTACTTTTTGTTTTAAAGTTTCTTGAAGTTGTTAATATAAAATAAAGCTCTAGCAACATTTAAATACATCACTGAAATACGTTAACATCGCGTACAAAGGTCCATAAATGGGTCTTATTCATAATAAAACGCTTATCGAAGGTATAAACCTTCATTAGTTAAAACGTATTATAAGCCTATCGAACGTTCAAATTTATTCAATTATAAAATTCTTTATTCATAATCGTTTGATAAAGCTTCGATAACTAAAATAGGTTTATCATACACAAAGTTGCCAGTTTACAGAAAATGATTGATTGATTGAATGATTTTAATATGGTTTGTCTCTGGAAAGACTGGAAACAAACTAAATAAAAAGAAAATTGACGGAGTTTTGGCGGGAATTCTCTGACGAGTTAAAGTTGTGTTTGTTGTATAAAAGTGGTGTGGTTTTGTGCAATAATCATTTACGATGATGAATAGCGTATGGAAACATTAAAAATATGGAATTTAGGTGATTTTTGATCAAGGGTATTGATCGACCTTGTGCTTTCGATCCGCTTGAAGAAAGTCGTCTAAAAAGCATTGAACTGAAAGGAATTAACAACAAAACTCCAACAAGACCTTGAAATGAGCCACACCCCCGTTTCATCGTTCTTGGAATATAAGAAAAGAATATAACTAATGACTTGGTCTCTGACCTTAGCCGGTTCCTTAAGGAACAAACAAACAAAAACAAGAAAATTGACATGTCATCAATGTCAAATGTCAAGAAAGGTAAACAAACATAGAGTTATAAAATTCCACAAGACCTTGAAATTGACCACGCCGCGCCGCTGCGCTGATATTTCGTCGTTCTTGGGAAGAGTTGAAAATATATAATATAGTACTTGTCATTGGCGAAATGTATAATAGGGCGAAGCAGTTATAAATAAAGAAAAAGACATAAATAAAAAATGACAGTAGACGTAAAAATATACGTCAATTATGAAACAGCTGACCGATGTTGGCCATGTTTTTCACTATCGAACGCTTAAAATAGGTTTATAGAAGGTTTATAGCTTCTATAAGATAGTGACACTTTATAGGAGAGTTAATGAGCGTTTTAGCGTTATTGAACGATTATGAATAACAATTTTTATCAATCATCTAATAACGGCCTTATAAAGCTCCGATAACTTATTATGAATAAGACCATAAACATACTAGAGTACCTGCGTCACAATTTGTATTTTATTTCTATCTTAGAATGTATAAAAGTGAAAAGACATATAATTCGAATAATTTATATAATAATCAGCTAAACAGAGACAGTCTTCTTATGTATCATATAAGAACGTTGAAACTAAAACATTAGGTTTTTTTTTGTAAAATTTGTTAATTAATTTCAGCTCTAAGTAAACGATGCAGTTCAATTACATTCGATACGATTTCAAAGACATAACAATTAGGCAACAAAGGCTTAATAACCGCAGATGTAGGTGGTTAGTCAGCAATCGGAGCACTTACCGGGCGCCCAGCTCGCAATAAGGAACATTCGAGTGAACGCAAGCCGCTTCTATAAATACGATCACCGATCTCTCTCTCTGTACTGTTTACTTTGAAACCATATTGTTGAACGTACAACATGTTTAGGGTAAAAAAATATTAATTGCATTTAATTATTGTGCTTTATATTATATTATTTATTTGCAAACTAACCTTGTGCTACTGTAAAGTGTGTGGGTGTAATTAATACGAACAATTCAATGAAATGACTATTCTAAATTATTCAATTGCAAGTGTTGTTCCGAATATATTGTTCTACTGCGATGTGATAAAAACTATTTAACACAATATCTATAATGAAAGTTGCTAGTAATCTACGTTATTTTGATTGTAATTAGTTAATTCAATCATCAAAATTAAAGTTCGAAGTATCAACAAAATGCAAAATGAAATCCTAATAAATTTGAACCCATTATAGTTCTCAATTTGGTTCGAGTGCGGCGACTTGACGCGACGGTAACCGTGTTCGCAGCATATCCGTTTATGTTTGCATAATATTGATTTAGTTCATCTACAGTATTAGTGACTATTTACTCGTACTGCTGGCCTGCCTTTTGGTGCAGTTCGAAATAGCTATCTGTAAAATAAAATACAATAGAAAAATAGTTTAAAATAGAACTTAACAAAGGTTTTGTGCACAGATTAGTCCTCAATGTTAATAATTTATTTTATTATTTGCTGTGTTTATATTATTTAATAATCAATGAACATAACGACAAATAATATGTTATCAAATGTTATATTTATTTACAGGCATCAATAATCGTTTGCATAGTACCCAGTGTACTTAGTATTATAGTGAGGGATCCGCCTCCATCGCCTTCAGATTACAAATACTCGTACAATATCGACGATCCCACTACTGGTGATAGCAAGAGTCAGCACGAAGTCAGACTAGGAGACACTGTCAGTGGAGCATATTCAGTAGTAGATCCTGATGGTGTTAAACGCATAGTAGAGTATACTGCCGATGCTAAACATGGATTCCAAGCGACTGTTCGTGAAGAACCTCCAGAACAGCCAGTACTAACTACTACACCTGCATCTGCACAATACAATTATAACAAATATTATGCAAACAACAATGCAAAATCAGCATACCACCATGTACCCGTAGTTCATAATGAAATATCATCGATTCCTTACTATGCGAAGACAAACCGATTATCCGAAGATCAAATGGTATACTTTACGCCTGCAAATGAAATAAGACCGGACAGATCTCCTTTCGTTCCAGGGCAATATTTCCTGCCAAGTACAAAGTAATTTTTATATATTCTTTCATATATTAAGGGCATTGTGATATAATTTTAATTAGTGTTAGTTGTCATTGTCAAGTTGGTTACCATAAGAATGTGCATTGTGATTTATGTATGTTATGGGAATGGTTGTTTTAAACTAGGCGTGTATGAGTGTTCCAGATTACTGTAAAGTCACTATGGATAATATTTGCTACTGTATTTCACGCTGAAAAAATAAACGTGGTTCTGGTTTCAACATTTTGTTTAACCAGTTTTAGAATTCGACAAAAATACGGAATATTAGAATTTCGAATAAGAAGTAAATTAAATCCTTGTGATTTTGTAGACCATATATTTGATTGTGGTACATTTTAAAATGTACAAAGATGTAGGTTTTGTTGTAATTTGTTTATTTTATGTTGGAGTTAAGATTGTGACAAGTATTAAAGCTTAAACATTGTTTATTTATCCAATGTCATTTTAAAAAGATTATTGCACTTTTATTTACCTATTTACGTTTCATTTATTTTATCAGTTTATCGTGTAAAATATGATTTTCATCTAATTTATAGCGCAGTTATTTGAGTGTCTTTGGCACAGCGAGAGATAAAAAGGCGTCGAGAACAACCGCAGTTAATCAGATAAATTTATTCAAGGTTTCAACACGGGAACTAGGTGGGCATGTGCTTTGCAACTGTACAGACTCGGTTTTATTTTTATATGACCTTACTTATAAACATTTTTTGTCACATGTTCATATCCGACTTAGCATATAACGATTCATGACACATGTGAAGAAAATTAATAATAAAAAAGATTAAAACTAAGGCGAAGTTTTATTTCGTGAATCTGTGACATATTTTTATTTTATGACAGATTTTTAAGTTAAAAAATAATTATAATTAATATGTAATTTATAAAAACGGTATGTAAATTACATATTTCACATTTTATAAACGTCTAGAAGAGGGAGCTGACTTAAAATAGAGTTTCCATCATGGAAAACATGTAATGGCTCGCTCTAGCGAGTTGCGACGTTAGGGAGCGCTTGTGGGCAAGATAAAGTAAAGGTACTAACGAGTTCTTTCAGCGTGCAGTTTCCAGCCTACCTGGTCTTTACCACCCGCCTGGTTGATGATGGTGGCCGCCATTACAGCTTAAATTAATTGGAGATGTCCCAAATTCACTTCACCAATTGCACAGACATTGTTTTACACACAATTGATTTTGCCTTATTACAAGGTGATTTTTAAGGCAAAATTTTAAATGTATCGACGTCGTAGTAATTTATTATCACCGCTTCCGGTATAACGGAAAAAATAAAATATCAAAATCGGTATCGATTTTCCCTCCCCAAAGGGGCTGATGTCAGGCAGGCGGCCGTTCGTAAAAACTACAAATCATATCTTTCTGTAACATCTGTTAAAAATCATGTTGCGCTGACCCCACTGTTAGTCAGATGAGGTCAGGTGGAAGAAGAAGATATTCCGATATCGGTGTCGGTATCCGATGCTTCTCTTAAAATAATAAAATCAGCAATTTATTTTATAGTAACAATAAATACGCTCACAGCATAATGTAATAAGAATACAATAAGAACATTACTTGGGCAGGTGTAATGGAGTATTAGTTGCAGCAAACTTTATGGAGGGGTGCCATCATTTATTACACCTATGACCTAACGTCTTGTTGCAAAGTTTGTATTTTCTGTCGATTTTCTGTATTCGATATTATTTCGGTTAAGGCACCATTTTATGCTTTAGAATTTAGAGTTGAGACAAAACAGCGCAACTCTACCACCTACATGCATGTGTTACGTCGACCTCCCACAGCGAGATAAATTGCTATAAGAGTATTAAGTATATCATTTAGGATTATTGTTAGTTTCGTACCCACATTACTATTAGTAACTTATTACAAAGCTTACGCCACGCCGCCGTCTGTCTGTCCTACCTTTAAAGGGCTCTATATTTTATACCGTAATTGCTGCCTAAAATTTTCACAGAATATGCGTTACTAATTCGGATATTCCAACAAATAATAAAAAATACCAAAGGTAACGTTTTAGGTGTGTAAGTGGCTCACCAACATCTTAGGCCCAAAGTCAACCTCACTTGCACGGGGTACACTCTGCTGATTAACAGGCGAGGCAATGGCCAAACTCGGTTTCCGTTGCGAGTTGTGGAAGTAAGACGGTGGGTCGCCCCATATAATATCAAATATCGTTGAATCTATGGTACGATAAGGCGGACCCTATTAAACCGGGATAACGCCAGGTAAAAAAGAAAAGGTGCAAGTTTTTAGTTGTAGGTAAGGAGCCCTCAATGCGCAAATTTAACTCGTAGATGACCGGTTTTAATTTTACAACTGCAAGGGTACGATATGATAACATTATTGTCGATCTCGGAGTAATCTGCAGCGCCTATGCTAAAAGTAATTGCCTAAATCTTATAGCCATAATTTACAAACCGAATTATTTGCAGCACTAGATTCAGTTTACAGTAGGCGCTTTACGGTCCGCGTGCGCTTTAAGAAGACCTGACAATAATATAGCTTGTAACAGATTAAGGTATAAAAGTTCCACTTAAGGTTCCATCAAATGAAATAATGGAGAAATTAAATTTTAACCAATGTAATGCTGGGTACTGAAATTTCCCCAATTAAAGCAAGAAGAGTATTAAATGTCACTACATCGTCTAGATGCTGCCAAGTTTGTGTATATGAGTATCATATGGGATTTAAACGTGTTCATATTATACCACGTACCACGTTGCACCTCCAGACAGAGTAAACAAACTGATTTGCTATTTTTATATATTAAGAAAGAGCTAGCTAATACCCGACATGCGCCGCAATATTTTTCTTTGTATTTTCGAACCAACTTCAAAACTTAAGAGATACTCAATTAGATTCCCAAGTTTTATTTATTTAGTTATTTATACACATAGAACAAACAATTAAAAACAAACTTTTTTTGTATATTACGCGATATCTCTGACAAATGTGGACCGCTTTTAATGATTCCTTTTCTGTTCGATAGAGTTCATTCTTTATATGTTGGTTAAGATCTGGTGATGGAATACCAGGGAAAATGAAATGCCCATAAATGGAAACCAGCCAACATATGTTGTTGGTGAGTGGAAGAGCCACGCTGTAGACACTTTTGTTTACAGCATAAATGGGCCGGTTCGTCCGGGTCGTTACCACAGAAAACCGACGTAAAGTAGTAGCTTGCTGCTGCGATTCATATGGAGAGTGAGATATCCGGAGGCCCAAATCCCCTTCCCCTTCCACTTCCCAATCCCTTAATTATTCCTGTCTTTTAAGGTCGGCAACGCGCCCATAATTCTTTTGGTATTGCGTACTTGGGTGGTGGAGATCACTTACCATCAAGTGACCCACATGCTCGTTTATCGGCCTATGCTATAAAAAAACGTAACGCGACGCACGTTTTTGATTTATAAACTTATAATTATTGTCCAGCGGACTCGCACCAGACCAGTATTTTTTTGTTAGGTAGCCACAATTAGGTACTAAAACTTTGCTTTGCTCAAACTGCAATATCTGCTTTAGTTCAGCCATCCAGATATATCATGACCTAGACTAGATTAGCGGACTGTGGGAGGACTGAATTGTACTCATTTTTGCCCCTTCAGAAATATAGGCGTGAGCATGTGGTGTCATGGATGTTATGTCACAAAAATAAACGTGAATCGCTTTATTTTGTATTACTAAGAGTCTATAGATGATTAGTTATTACATAGGAACACACGGATTAATTCAACAATACAAACACCATTTATAAACTATAATTTTATTTTATTTTCCTTTATAGTGGTGCTACAGGGCATAGTTCAAACCAGTGGCCACAGCCGCATCGCTTAGGCTCACCCTGATGCAACCACATGAACTCCAAATGGTTGTCCCACTCATTACAATGACAGCACATGAGTCGAGCTGCGTTAGCGCTTGGTATCAAGTTGGGACGTTCACGGGTTCCTGGTCCTGATAGGGTGAAAAGCGAAACGTAGTTATAAGAAGATATAAGATATCCTATAAGAAGGACCACAAGTTGTCCTTGTGGAAAGCACCATAGATCATAAGACCCAAGATATAAGACGGGCCCAAAGTATTTCTATAAACAATATAAGTCGAGGGTTTAATTAATCCCTGTTTTGTCCCTCGCTTGCATACGTCATATAATGTATGAGATTTAATCACCGATTTAAAATATAGTATTAGTATATAGTGTTAGTGATATGAAGTGAAGCACTTACTCTACTTTCTTACACTTATATAACACTATTCTGAAGAAGCAATAGTTCACGTCTCACGATCACATTCACAACTCACGGACTCACGTTAGTTTATGTTGTTTAATTTGTTTTCAGTATTGACAATATAATTCTGTGAATCATTGCTTCTTATGGACACTGTTACCATTACCAACGCTTGCAATAATGAAAAAGAAAGAACGATTTATTGTTGGGCATAAACCCGCAACATAAAACAATTATTTATGTAAAAAAAAGTGCTGCAAATAATAATTATAACATAGAAATAACATAACAATAACATATAATTAACAGCGTTGTGCACGTTTCACGCTTATACCGCGCCAATTAGACAATACACACGCAATTCCATATATAAGGATATTTTAGCAACAAAAATGGAGTATCAACATATTTGTAAACACCTGTACGTTATTTATTATATGCACTCACGCCTGCAATCCCCGAAGGGGTAGGCAGAGGTGTAAATAGTAAACCCATATTTGGAGCGTATCTCCGTCGCATGATCGGTGCTCGCTATCCAGTCTGTAGTTTAAGCCTATTGAGGGTACCGCCACTATCAAGTCTACCATACTTAGTTAGATAAGAATTAAGAATATGGATGACATCTACGTCAGATGGCACCTTATAAATACGCTCTCCACTACGGGGAGGAGTTCTCACTTCTCTCCAGACTGTCGAGGTACCCTTAACTGAGTGTTATCCGTGTACACACGTGTTTTTTTTATTGCATAGGCGCGCAAACGAGTACCTGATCGTAACTGATCTCCACCGCCCATGTACGACCACAATACCAAAAGAGTCATGGGCGCGTTGCCAACCTTAAAAGAAAGGCATAATTAAGAGATTGGGAAGGGGAGGGGATTTGGGCCTCCGGATATCTCACTCAACGTACGAAACGAAGCAGCAAGCTGCTACTTTACGTCGGTTTTCTGTGAAACAGTGGTTACGACCCGGACAAGCCGGCCCATTCATACTGTAGACAAAACTGTCTACAGCGTGGCTCTACCACTCTTGTGGTGAGCGACAAGACGGGGGGTAGGGGCGGAGCCCAGGTACAAACACGACAGCCATGGAACACCACACAGTAGGTTACAAAAATTATCAGGTACCGCTCAGGTAAGGTGGGAACCTTCTAGTATAGGTATTTGCAAAACTTAGTAACTATAATAATGACTTCTTTGAAAGCTTTATAAGTTATAGTGTTTATTAATTTTCCTTGTCAAGCATTGCGATTGCGAGGTCGTCCTTTCGAATCCAGGTATTTTTTCTCTGTGGGTGGCAATAATAACAATTCAAAAATTCTACTTCATTCTTACGTTATATATATCTGGAGTTCTCCCAGCGCACAAAATTGTTACACGTCAATATCTACAACTGTTAAGAAATAACGACTCAAACTTATTTTTATGTTTAAATCATTACTTAGTACCTACTTAAAAAACTTTATTTCACGTCCAAAACATGTTAAATTAAAAGCCAAAAAAATATGTGATAATTTTGCGGGTGTCACACGCACTACGTATTTAAAACAATCACGTGTCTAATTTTTTACTAGATGGAAAGATTTGGTCTTTTTTATTAGCTTGAGTGACGAAATGAGCAGGTCACTTACCTGATGGTTAGAGTCACGTCTGCCCATATACAGAAGCAACACCACACAGAACTTTGAATTACAAAGCACTGCAACGCATTGGACTGCACTCGTCACCCCGAGACATGAGATGTTAAGTCTCATAATGCCCAGTAATTTTACTAGCTTCAATGTACTTCAAACCGTCCTTACTCATTGCTGCTTCGCGGTATAAATAGACAAAGAGGATACAAACCCAGACGGCCTCTCGCATATGGAGACTTACCACCTAGTAAGATAAGTGAGAGAAGTCGGTTAAAATAAAACTATCTTTGGGTTTTGCTGACTACCAATCACTAACCATTAAATTTTATTGTTAAGTATATAGTTTTTATTTTCTGTTTAATTCTATAAAAAATATTTTGACAGCAAATTACCTTTCTTGATAGATAACATACGGAATGGATCACAATCTCCAGCCAAATGTGCCAGCAACTCTCTTTTCTCGATGCCCGTCACTTGGTCCAAAGGGTCATGCATATTACTACACACACGCGCCCCAGCCCGCCCTAATTGCCTTATCTGCTTGAGTAACCACATAAATGAAAATTATTATTATTAAAATATTGGTTGACTGGTAGCCCAAACAGATTCACAAATAAAGTTAGTCCACAACCATACACAACAGTTATCGAAATTATTATGACACGTGCTGTCAGTATTTTTTAAATCGGGATGACGTGTGTTTATTAGGATTCACTGAGAAAATAGGTTTATTATGGGATGACTTATAATAAGGAAGCTATCTACCTACTCAAAGAAGTAAGCAGACGGAACATATAAATTTCCTTATTTTAACAATTACATAGATGAGAATAATTTACTAGCGGTCATCCAAAAGCAATGAAATTCACAAATCTCCACCACCCATTTACACGTGCACACGCACACGCACGACTGCTTTTAGAGAAATTTTTATGGATGACAACGCTCGCGCCCTCCGTTTTAGCGATGTGGAAGCATCACTACTCAAGGGATCAGGATTCGTCGTTTGGGTTAGCTAGCTTGAAGTCCCGACCTCAATCCAATAGAGCACATCCACTACTACCAAAAACGATCGTCGAAACGTCGGTCCGAAACGAAGAAACGACGAACTTCTTAATTAGCCTTACTACCAAATTACTTCGAATCCGACACCGTTTCTGTCGGACCCATAGACAATCGTTCGAATGAACATATTGTTCGGATTAGGGAGGTATATCTTTAAAAACCGTAATTTTTTACCGATTATGACATACTTATGAAAAAAATAATAAATTGGATGTCTAAATAAGTTTTCGGTAATATATCTATTATTTCATAGCTCTTATTAATTCGCCTTGAAGCCGAAAATATGGAAGTACTGGAGGGGATTCTGGGGGACGTAAAAGAGATCAATAATTTTTTTAAATATCTTTTGGAAAAATTGTAAAAAATTGTTTTATTTTCTTAAATACATATATTATTATTATTACTTATCATCACGCCATGCCCTGACGGGGTAGGCAGAGAGGACAGAGTGCCCTACATTTGTATACCTCGCTTCCTGAACTGTCATCAATCCTTTCATACATCTACGCCGGTTAAGAGTACTTTTAATCTCATCATCAACAAATACTTTTTTGATTTGGTCTTCATAGCTCATCCTTGGTCATGCTCAGTTTCTTCTTCTACTCTCTTTCGCATTGTGTATCTTTTTTTGTGAGCCTCTCATCCTCCATAAGTTGCACATGCCCAAACCATCGAAGCATATTTCGATGCATCTTGATGATGACACTCTTTCAAACCTGCCATACTTCGTATCTCTTCGTTGCGTATTCGGTCGCCCAAGGTAACGCCGCATAATTTACGCAGAAAACGCATTTCTACTGCATTTACCTTTCTTTCATACTTCTGACATACCCAGGATTTATTGCCTTATAACAGAACCCTAAATACATATATTTGGAAGATGATCTTTTTCCTTGCTTGGGAACATTGTTGGTCATGGGTGCTCTTGCGAGTTGGAAGTCTTATAATTAATATTCTATTCTGAAACAAGAAAATATATGTTATAGTCTAATAAATTCAAAGACATAGGCACAAATGATAGCATAAAATTCTTCTTTTTGTGTACTTATACTAGTATTAGATGAAATCTTTGTAGGCTATATACCTATACAGTAATAATGCGGGCGAGGCTAGTTAATAATAATGATGTAAAATATTCACCTATTATTTCTATTGAGTAACTGTATCAAGTCATTTCGAGCTCGAAATTATATAACAAATATAGGTCATTTTAGTATACAATGCATATAATAACAAAACCAGGTAAGATTATATAGGCGTTAAGATTACTCCCAGCTAGGTACTTGAGAAAGGTAGAAAGTAATATTTATTCTGTAACTTACCTTAGTGGTGGGATCAATTCCTCGTATTTTTGTTTTTTTGGAGGAAGCAATGGAACTATATCCTCGCAGATTATTTCAAAAAGGGATGGCGAAACCCTACGATTTCTAAAAAAAACCATGTCTGGAATATTGCGGTGAACGAAGGTTTCACGCAGTCGGAGACGCTTCCGACTTCGCTCAGCACTTTCCTCTCGCAACAACTCTTGAAACAGAAGGAATCGAGCCATTTTAAAAACTCGGAATATCCAAACGAATATCAAACGAAAGGTTTAGAGCTTTCGTGTAATTGAGGTTAAGATCCGAAAGAAAAAACGATGTATTTTATGTCAAATTGTTTTCATAGTAGGGTCGACGAACGTAATAATGTCATTAGTGTCAAAATTCGACATCGGATCCGTCTTCGAATCCGTCATCGGATCCGTAACACTTCGTAGTAACAAAATGTGCGATCCGACAGCCGAAAGTACGGATTTCGTTTTTGGTGGTAGCGCCTCTGGGATGTTCTAAGCGATGAGTAAGATCACTGCAGCCCGCTCCGCATACCATCAGGGAGCTAAAGAGTGTAATTGCCGCGGGGCGTGGGAAATGGGAATGTGTTCCACAAAAACCCAATAGGAATACCATCGATCGTATACCCTGGTGAATGCACACTGTCAGTTTAGCAAGAGGGTGCTACACTTGATACTAAACGTTTACTTCTTGATTATAGGTTATTAAAAAAACATATATTTTTTGAGCTTTTTAATGAATGGGTAGGTAGGTAGGTTAGGTACGGTTAGGTCTTAGGTACACTATTGTCTGTTTAGATTTTGACATCACAGTACATTGATTAAATAGAAAAATAACAAAATTGACAAACTATTATAATAATAATAATAATAATAATACACCCAACAGTCACACACATAGTCCTGACCCCACACTAGGTAAACCTGTATCGTGGGTATCAGGAACTACGAGGGACTTGCGGTCCCACAACACCCAGACCCGAGACCAATATTTGTGGTTCACACAAACATTTGTCTCGGTGTGGGAATCGAACCCACGGCCTCTCGCTTCGCAGCCGACTACTCGCCCGCTGCGCCACGGATTATTTGCATAATATTTAAAGATTTTGAAGATACAGGCTACATAAATTTATTTGTTTATTTTTTGAGAAAGTTTAAGTATATTGTTTGTGATCCCTTAAACATTGAATTTAAAAGGTATTGCAGTTAGACATGATCTTCGTCACAAAGACGAGTCGCTCAAAAAAGTCGCCTGCAGGCTGCAACACGATACAACTAAACAAGTGATCTTTGCAATCGAGATCAATCATAGCATTGCTTTTATTATCATATAACACGAACGGTTTCAGGAGGCTTCTGTGAGTTAAACAAAAAATTAAGTTACATAACATTCAAAAGCAACCGGTTTATAAATCTTGCATGTGTACGTCCAGCATAATGCAATGCTGTAGCCTGTAGGCAATCACGTGTCGTATATAAAAACTCAGAGATATGTAATTACAGGCACATTTGATTTGAGCTCTTCTCAGAGTATACTCCAAAATTAAAATGGCTTTCTCTGAAAAATATTGACGTAGCGATAAAAATGAAAAACTTGTGCTAGTTGTTCAAGAATAAATAAAATATAGTAACTAATTCACCCTACAAGACCAGACTGGCAAGAAACACCATAAACGAGCAAAAATTATGGATATTTGTACAACTTTTTATAGATCTTTGTACTCGGACAGTCCCGAAGCTGATACATTTCCGGAATACTCCCTGTCTGATTCCATTCCATATATCACAAGCCTTGAGGTACATAAAGCTCTTAAAACAATGGCTTTTGAGCGAAGCCCAGGAGGCGATGGAGTTACCACGGAGGCTCTGAAAATTGGTTCGCCAGTACTGCTCCCTCACGTAACGAATCTTTTCAACACCATACTAGAGACAGGACAAGTCCCGAAGGGCATGTGCCATTCTAACATCATTTTAATTCATAAGAAAGGAGAGAAGTCTGATATCAGCAACTATAGACCCATAAGCCTATTATCACAGTTATACAAGCTTTTTATTAGAGTCATCCTCAATCGCATTGATGGAGATCTTGACATCCATCAACCACCAGAAAAAGCTGGTTTTCGTCGCAGTTTTTCAACTACAGATCACCTTCATACAATTAATCAGGCCATAGAAAAATATTCAGAATTTAATAAACCATTATATCTAGCCTTTGTGGATTACACAAAGGCTTTTGATAGCATTAAGCATTCCGCAGTATTTGCAGCCCTTGAAAACCATAAAATAAACAAAACACATATAAGCTTACTAAGAACCATCTATCGCAATAGCCCAGCTGATATTAGACTTCACTCCTCCGGACCGGCCTTCAGAATTTGTAGGGGTGTTAAGCAAGGCGACCCACTCTCCCCAAAGCTTTTTACCAGCACCCTCCAAGATATTTTTAGGTTAATGTCAGATTCTTGGGCAGCACGGGGTATTTTGGTGAAGCTATCAAATCTTCGGTTTGCGGACGATATTGTTCTGTTTGCCTCTTCAGCTCAAGAATTGCAAGTTATGCTCCAAGATCTGAGCAGAGCGAGCCTTAAGGTTGGACTGACGATGAATCGGTCAAAGACTCAGATCATGACAAATAGCACACGAACTAGGATTGAGGTAGATGGAGGGGAGATGCAGTATGTCGACGATTATACGTATCTTGGCCAGATAGTCTCCTTTGAGAACCGCCAAGATCGAGAGATCCAACGTCGAATTGACAATGCATGGAGGGGTTATTGGTCTTTAAAACATTACATGAAGGGCAACCTTCCACTTTCACTGAAGCGTAAACTCTTGCATGTGTATCTTACCCATCCTCACCTATGGAGCTCAAACATGGTCTTTGACCGAGCTTCAGAAGTCCAGGCTCAAGGTTTGCCAAAGAGCTATGGAGCGCAGCATCCTTGGCGTGAAACGTACGGACAGAATACCCAATACCACCTTGCGCTCCATAACTACAATAAAGGATGTAGGGCATAAATCAGCCCTGTTAAAATGGGATTGGGCAGGTCACGTGAGCCGGATGCATCCGGAAAGGTGGGCCAGGACTGTCACTCAATGGGTGCCCGAATATGGTAGACGGCGACGAGGCAGACCCCGAAAGAGGTGGCGCGACGATCTTGACCACTTTGACAAAAACTGGCCGAAAACAGCCTTGGATAGGGAACGTTGGAGGGAGTTGAGGGAGACCTTTGCCCAGCAGTGGGACAGTATAGGTTAAAAAAAAAAAAAAAAAGTAACTAATTTGATTTTTTCTTTTATAGTTGGTAGTTCTGGTTTGCGCTTTCGTCGCTGCCCATGCAGGCTACATCGCCCCCGCGACCTATAGCGCGCACCCCGTAGCATACGCGGCTGCGCCTGTAGTGCACGCCGCTCCCGTAGCGTACGCCGCACCCATCGCTAAAGTCGCCGCCGTTGCCCCCGTCGCCAGGGTAAAAGAGTACGACGCGCACCCTCAATACAGCTTTGCCTACGACGTGCACGACGGTGTCACCGGTGATTCTAAGAGCCAGCACGAGACTCGCGACGGTGACCTCGTCCAGGGTTCCTACTCCGTTGTTGATCCCGATGGTACCAGACGCACCGTCGACTACACCGCTGACCCCCACAACGGGGTCAGTGCCGTAGTAAATAGAGAACCGCTTGCTCACGTCGCAAAGGTTGCCGCTGTTGCCCCTGTTGCTAGAGTTACAGCTCCTGTTAGCCAGCTTACGCCGCTCCCGTACTGCATGCCGCCCCTGTGGCCTACTCCGCTCCCGTCTATCACCTCTAAAACCCTTTCCCTAGTCATAATCTAAACAAGGTATATTATTTATTGAAACGAAACACGAATAAATTGAAAACTTATTAAATTTAAGTTGTTTTTTTAACTTAATTAAATAGCATTTCCAGCAGTTCCTTATTAGTAAAGTTTATCTGCTATTCACGAAATAATACATTTTCATTCACTATTATAATACAGCAGTTCAACCAATAAATATTACGGAAAGACAATCTTCTCTTCGAGTATATCTTTTCAATCTCCTAAATCATAAGTATCGCAAACGCAAGGAGTGGAGAGCAAGTTTGGACGTAACGTTCAGAGATTTGGTAGTTGCTCATTTTGTTCAAAAGAGGGCACATGCACTCGTATATAAACACAGCCTTATTTCAGATTTTGTAAACAATATGATATACTAACTATAGTTTCCAAATGTAAACCATAGTTCATATTTAATAAAATAAAATTATTTTTCTAATAAAGGCGTATTCTAAGTTATCATTCAAGTTTAGATGTTACGTAGACTGTTACAATAAATTACGGCTTACATTGAATAGCACACTGACTTTCAAACTAACTAAATGAATTAGGACATATTGTACGCAATGGGATTACTATGCTAAATTGAAAAACATTTTCTTTAAATATCCAACTATGATTATATATAGATGTCATAGCTGTGTGCTAACCAATCTAAAGATAGAGCAATTGATTATCTGGAATTTCACAGAAAATACATAGATATAATTTTCTTTTCAGAGAGGTCTGCGCGTTATTATAAATATCGTTTTGGGGGTTGTTTAGGTCTCATACACGCTGTAAAGATTAGTTATGAGTACTAATAGGTCTCAATCGAACTTATAGCTGAAAGTTTCTTCAAAATAGCAACGCAGCATACGTGTTAACATATAGACAGAATATTATCAACATAATTGTATAAAGGTTTATGTGTAAATCAACATGAAGCTTGCTGAATGACAGCTTGCATCGTTGCATTTCAACATTACCGGAGGCCCAAATCCCGCATCCTCTAACTAATCTCTATACTTTCCCACTAAGGTTGGCAATGCATCCATGATTCTTCTGGTATTGAGTGTGGTGATAGAAGGTGCTGATCACTTGTCGTCAGGTGACCCACTTGCTAGTTTGATGACTTACGCTATAAAAACAAAAAAACTAAATCATATTCACGTACTATGAAGTCATAGTAAGTGAATTACATAGTGCAAGCGAATGCATAGTGGCAATTTCTGTGTACGTAATTAGTCAATTTTTGGTGCTTAACAAAATCAGTCCAACCTCATATACAAAAATCTATACACAGCAAAGAGCTAATTGAAGTATTATTCTTGAATGTTGGAGAAATTTGTGTCGTGTCTATATTAATCTAGATACATATAAATAAACGCGTAATGAGTACGCAGTGCGACTGCTACGCTGATGTCGCGGGTTTAAATCCAGAGGGTCAATTCTCGTAATTTTAAATGTTCAAAATATCAGACCGATCTAGTCTTAGCGTCAAGAAAGCCGCTAACTGAAGCCAAAACGGTATAATGCTACTGCTAATGCTAGGTGCATTTGACGTTGAATATTGGTTTAAGAGAATGCCATTTTCAACTTTCTTGACGCTGAAACTAGATTGGAATGATATTTTGAACATTTAAAATTACGAGAATTGGCCTCCTACCAGTTGGGTACCTACGAGTTGGGTAAAAGTGACATTGGGTTTTCCTATCACGAAAATGTATAGTATCAGCCCGGGGTCTGGAATTGTTTCCATTATGGCGGTAGGCTCGCCCCCTATCACATCATGGGACGTAAATAAGCTCGGCGAAATATGGGTGTACCTACTGCCTACACCACTGCCCCGTTCGTAGAATACAGGCTTGAGTACGTATGTATATAAATAAAATTTAAGTGTCTGTGAAAGCTTTTTCCTATGGTTATTTGCACATTACCAAAACACAAGTTCAATTTTTTTGTGTGTGTTTGTTCGAGCTAATCTTACATTCTTAAAAATGGCTGATCCGATTTTTACTAGACTGACTAGACTGCAATTGGCAGATACAGGACCTTTCAGATAGTAATTTAGACAGCTTCTTACCCAGAGATGTGACGGTACAGGTTGCCCTCGGGCGGAGCCGCGGCTTACTCTTAGTTAGAACATTAAATTTTTCGTGTAATAACGATGTTCACAGAATTTTTATAGGATTATGTCTAAATTGACTTAAGACTAAAAGATAAGTAGCAATGACCATACACGACACGACAAATAATAATGCCATTAAAATTTACAAACGTATCAAGTCCTGAAGCCATAATTACAAACACTTCTAAAACTAAAGCCTTCTTTAGAAATGTCCTTGACATTGTTGATCATAATATATTTTTACTCTCACCTGTGTAGGTGCGTACAGTATAACGTAACGCCAAAGGCAGTCGCGAACCGTATAAAAAGTCGTTGAGATGTAATTACAGGCACATTTGACTCCAGTTCTTCTCAGAGTATACACAAATATTACAATGGCTTTCAAGGTACGATTAGCTAAAAAAATATTAACGATTGTTAAAAAATAAACGAAAAAAAGTTGCTTTTTTGTTTTGTATCATAATTATTTTAAATGTTCTTTGTGCATGGCGTTATTCCGACTTAGTACGACCCTGGTACACCTTCCTTCTTAAACACTTTCCCATATTATTCATCTTCATAAATATTTTAAGTAATATAATTATTTTTTATTATTCTCCTTTTTTATAGTTGGTAGTTCTGGTTTGCGCTTTTGCCGCTGCTCAAGCGGGCTACATCGCCCCAGCGGCCTACAGCGCGCACCCCGTAGCATACGCGGCTGCGCCCGTAGTGCATGCCGCTCCTATCGTGCACGCCGCTCCCGTAGCATATGCCGCACCCATCGCTAAAGTCGCCGCCGTCGCCAGGGTAGAAGAATACAATGCGCACCCTCAGTACAGCTTCGCCTACGACGTGCAGGACGGTCTTACCGGTGACTCCAAGAGCCAGCATGAGTCACGCGACGGTGACGTCGTCCAGGGTTCCTACTCCGTCAACGACCCCGATGGCACCAGACGCACCGTAGATTACACCGCTGATCCCCACAATGGTTTCAACGCTGTCGTCCGCAAAGAACCCCTCGCTCATGTTGCTAAAGTCGCCGCTGTCGCCCCTGTGGTTCACGCCGCCCCTGTAGTGCACGCTGCTCCTGTTGTTCATGCTGCCCCTGTAATCCACGCCACACCCTTGGCCTACTCAGCTCCTATTTACCACCATTGAAAAGTCTTGCCGTTAGACATAATACAGACAAAAATCTTATTTATTAAAAAAGAAACGTCTAACAAAATAGTATTTATTACCTACTTATGTTTTAATTATTAAAATACCGATTCCTGAAGAAATATTAGAAGAATGATGATGTTGCGGCAATATTATTGCTAAATTCAATAACAAATAGGTATTAAGTAGTTGCAATTTGTTTTTTATAAATGGAATGACTAGAAGAGCAGTTCGCAGCCTACACATAAACAGCGAGTAGCAATTATACTCAGAACTTAAACTTACAAAGTATTCCATGGCACTGGACTGCGCTCATCATCCCGAGACATAAAATAATTGTCCCATAAATTGAAAAATATGCTAATGACAAGCCTCCATATTTGTATATAAACCATATGTGCACTATTTTAAGATTAAGTTAAGGAAAAAAAAACACAAAGTAATAACAATATTCATCACAATAATTAACAAGAAAAGGAAAATAATTGTGTACATTACAGCAGCACAACATAGTACCTACAATACTTAAACCCTAACCTTTATTGAAGTAAGAAAAAGAAAGTAGTGTAGAACAATACTATTTCCGTTGAAAATCATAATTGTCCTCAAGATAATATTTTATATTCTAGTGAGTCTACGTCTCACTGTGCTTGCATTCGTGTAGAACAAGTAGATATTTAAATCAAGTGGAATATTATTGAAACTCGCGGCGCTTCGTAACATAAATGCATTACGCCTGAAGGCCAATTCTCGTAATTTTAAATGTTCAAAATATCATTCCGATCTAATCTCAGCGTTAAGAAAGTTGCAAATAGCATTCTCTTAAACCAATAATCAACGTCAAATGCACTTAGCATTAGCAGTAGCATTATACCGTTTTGGCTTCAGTCAACTTTTATTCTACATTCAATCTCATGACGATCTATGTTCACATTTGAGGTTGATTATTGGTTTAAGAGAATGCCATTTGCAACTTTCTTGACGCTGAGATTAGATCGGAATGATATTTTGAACATTTAAAATTACGAGAATTGGCCTACAGGTAGATGGCACTTGCAACAGAGGTCGTTGCCTTAGACCAATTTGATTCATACGTAAGGATATCTTCTCCAGGAATTCAAGACAATCTATCGAACCATTAGTCAAGTTTACTAAAAAATATATAGGTATATCACTGTTATACCGTCTATGTGCCAATGGTAAGAAATAAAATTAACTACCTATTATCTAGTATGTAAGTCGTAGAGCCACGTTGTGCTTATTAAGGAAGGTTGCTCGACTGGACATCGGGTTGATTGGGGTTGGTATCATTACAGACGAGTCGTGATATTGCTGGAGAGTAATTAAAATATAAAATTAGTTTCACTAAAAAGTTTTTAAAACACAAAGTTTTAAGCTCCATCTTTATACGAGGAGAGTCGACGAGACCGCAACATAGATTCGCTATGTCAAATTGCATGACGCGGTGTCGTATAGAGTTATCTATTATATTCCCTCTCTCACTTTCTAAATGGGGTTTAATATTGTATTTTTACATACAGTATTCTTATTTTAACTTTTTAGGACTCCATACCAAAAAGGCGACAAGAGTGCCCCATTACTAAGCTCTGCCTGCCTGTTTTACCTGTATCTTTCTAGTTTGGAAGTTTCTTAGGTCTGATGTAAAAAATATCCATGAGAAAAATCTGCATTTCTCCTCGTCTGCCACTTTTGGTGCATGTTTGGTATTCGCATGATGTTTTTTATCCACGATTTAGATAAATAATAATATCTCTATAGAATAGCGACACGTAAACTACCACACATGTAACATGTTTAAAAAGCATGTTGCGTCATCTTCACTGCGAGTGTGATAAGGGCAGGTGAAAGAAGAAGATGGAAGTGAAAAAGCCGTCGATAATAAAATCTACGTACCTATATATCTTCGGCTAGAGTACGTGACGCGAGTGCAATCCGTCTTGAACTCCTAGATCTTAATTGTGGGCTACTTTTCTCCGCACTTAGCCCGTAAAAATTTCGGGCCATTGTGCGTGAAATTTATGCTAGCTAGGAGTCTAGCCCACCTAACTCCGACTAGAAGCGCAGGATCCTTCTTGTGTCTCTACAGGCTTCTCGGAGTGACCTCGGTGTGTTGAGGATTACCGCCCGTTGTGTAGCTACACCTTTACATTCCAGGATTACGTGTGAAGCTGTATCATCGGCCGATAGGTATCACTTATATAGGGGGCTGTCGGTCATACATAGATTTTTTTTTTATTAAGTGTGCAATGTCCAGTGATGTTGCCTACGATTATGCGTAGGGATGTCCTGTCTAGTGGCTATCACTACGCTTTGTTAAGAGTGCGTCCGGATGTAGCACCATTTCGCGGGATTGTCTGCATGTACTGATATTTGCCAATTGATCTGCGTGTTGTTCGAGCGATCTGTGGCGTGCATCCGTATGTATAGCGTCATATGACTAACGGGCATCCTACACTACGTCTAAGCTAAACCCAAAAAAATATACCTTTTTGTTATATATGTCAAGTAATAATGAATGAATGAAACTAACACAATATCCTAACTGGCTTTGGAAGCGATTTCTTTATTAGTTTATTTATTAAACGGATAAATACATTATGGATTATTGGCTATTCAAGGTAATAACAGTTTATAGAAAAAGCTTGCTGATCACAACTGAATGCCCTCTATCTTCGTTTTGTAGTTAGTTAGATAACACGAATTATATTTTACTGGAACTCAGGTAGGCAGCCAGTAGGCTGCCTACCCTTTCGCGGAATACAGGCGTAAGTGCGTATGTATGGACCTATGTATATGTTTTACAAGTTCTACAAAATATGCTCCTTGATTCGTAATTCATTCTCCACTTCTACTTAATTGGAATAATAAAGCCATCAATATTAGGTGATTTAGTAAGTCATTAAATTAACATACAAGGCGTTTTTATAAATTAAATACATATTAAACGAGTACACCTTGATAGATGTCACAAAATCTATCTGAGACAAGTCCCTGCAGTCCTTGTACTATATCAAGTAATGCTCAAACAATTGACTTGTTGATAGGTACATGTTATTCAGTAATAGAACAAGTAGCCATACCGAGTCTCGCCGCAGGCGTAATTTTGGTAATATAAAATCGCATGTACGAATTTATTTTCTATCATATATTCTCCGTTATCTAATAACACCACAACTAGCAAAATGGTATACAAGGTACGTTTTAAATGAATTCTTCGGCACTGTTTTTTTGCGACAGTAATAATGCGATGCTTTACAATTGGTCGTTGAGATCAAGCACGGTAGTCAAGTAATACTTGCATACATCTACAGTTACTAATATTTACCTTTGTTATTTTCCAGTTTGTGGTACTTGCCTGTGTGGTGGCCGTTGCTGGAGCCGGACTTATCCCGGTTGCTCCCCTCTCTTACGCCGCACCGGCATATCACGCCGCTCCCATCGCGTACGCCGCACCCATTGCTAAAGTTGCCGCCGTCGCCCCCATTTCCAGAGTAGAGGAGTACAACGCGCACCCTCAGTACAGCTTCGCCTACAACGTGCAGGACGGTGTTACCGGCGACTCCAAGAGCCAGCATGAGTCTCGCGATGGTGACGTCGTCCAGGGCTCCTACTCCGTCAACGACCCCGATGGCACCAGACGCACCGTAGACTACACCGCTGATCCTCACAATGGTTTCAACGCTGTTGTACGCAGAGAGCCCCTTGCCCATGTTGCGAAGGTCGCCGCTGTTGCTCCCGTGGCTAGATACGCCGCCCCCGTAGCTTATGCTGCTGCCCCCGTGGTTCACACCGCCCCTGTTGTCCATGCTGCCCCGATTGTCCACTCTGCCCCAATTGTCCATGCTTCTCCTCTAGCGTACTCTTCCCCTATCTACCACCATTGATTAATAACAAATGTCACGTAACGCGATCTGTATTTATTTATGTTTAATAAACCAAAAATATGATAATAAGCAAAAAATAAATTAATTGATCGAAATAAAATAGTATTATTTTAATCTTTTTGGGAAGATTTGTAAGTTTGTTCATAGAATGACAACTATGTTTAATAATGAGATAACTACTATGAGTAACGTGTACTTTATTCTGATCTGGAATATGGATTAATGAGTCTAGAATCCATAATTTGTGACCCTTACGTTGCTTAAGTTTATAATCATTAGTAATTTTAGATCTTAGGCCGGGTGTTAATACTGTTAGTCGGCTACTTTATAGTAAGCGATTAAAATTTTGGATAGACTCGTCACTAGACTAAAGCGCTTATTCAACAATCAAACATCTTTGATTAGGAACATCGGAGCCTATCGATGAGACGTTGGGGCGCAATAAATATGGCCCAATAATTAATGATCGGTTACCAAAATAATTACCTATATAGTTTTGTGCTACGATGTGACTACTGAGTTGTCTTTCTGTAAAGTTCTCTGTTTGGTTTTACGCTTAAGTACTCGTAAATTAAATTTTTATTCTTACGATCAACTACAGCTTATAATAATATGAAAGATGCAATTATTAACTACAATTTACTCCAAAATTAGAACACTTTTATCGTATATTTCTTAAGATTTGGCTGAAAGTCAAGAACGCGTTTGAATTTTCCGCCATTGACAAATTGTAGCTCATTTCCAATTGCGTGCACATTCATAGTGATGCGCACACATAATACAAAGTACGAAGTTGGGACGCGGTGTCACAACCCAATACCACTATATATACGTTGGCGGACTCTACAGGAGCATAGTCACATTTGACTTACTCTTCAAAACATCCTCAACAACTAAAATGGCCTATAAGGTAATACCTCGTTATAGTTCTTTTCTACCTAACTTAAGTTAGGGCCTTATATTGACTATTTTAATTAATTTAGAGCTTTGTTATTGTTTTAACTCTTTCTCATATCAGTAAATATTGAATTTGGAATTGGCAAGAAACATTATAAAAACTATTCCATAAAATATTAGACGTGAGTAAATTGTTAATTCAAACCACCGCGGCTATTAGGTACTATTTTATACAAATCAATTAGATTCTAATAATACGTAAATCGGTGACAGTATTACGTTAAGTAAATGCTCCTCTACTAAGTTCATTTGGATGCGGCAGCTCGCATGTCCTTGACGATTGAGGTATTCTTAGCTTGTTAGTAATTTCTCCGCGCATTCGCTTGTGTAATAGTACTAGTATCGTCCTCGTGGAACTGTGTCACTATTTCAAGTACAAGTTGCAGTTGTCTGATCGAAATAACACGCGGCATACATATTTTAATTACATACAATTCGATTTAATAATTAAAGTAAAGTAGAGCTCTATTTAATGCGTGATCTCTCATCTCAAAAGTCACTTCATTTTCTTAAACCGAAGAAATAAAAAATAATACATATTATATCTATTGTACCCTTGTAACGTGTTGTTGTTACTAAGGAAGTTATTACTTTAATGACTATGTCATGTCTTTTTAGTTCATCGTCTTCTCCTGCCTTGTGGCTCTGGCCCGCGCCAGTGTTGCTCCTGCAGCGGTCGCCGCACCTCTTTTAGCAGAGCCTGTGGTAGCTGCAGCCCCGGTTGCCGCAAGATTGGAAGAATTTGACCCCCTTCCTCAATACCGATTTGGATACGATGTGGCTGATGCTCTCACCGGTGACTACAAGAGCCAGACAGAAGAGCGCAATGGTGATCTGGTCCAGGGTAGCTACTCGCTTGTGGACCCCGACGGTACTCGTCGCATCGTTGACTACTCAGCTGACTCCATAAACGGGTTTAACGCGGTAGTGCGTAAAGAACCATTGGTAGCTGCTGCGCCCGCTGTAGTTGCCGAGCCCGCGGTGGTGCCGGCCCGCATTGCGGCTGCTCCCGTAGCCACTCGCTTAGCCGCCGCTCCAGTAGCTCCAGTGGTCGCCCCTGTCGCCAGATACACCGCCGCATATGCCGCCCCATTGGCCTACACCGCACCCGTCGCCAGAGTCGCAACTTACAGTGCTCCCCTAGCATACGCAGCCCCTGCGGCGAGATATGTCGCTCCTGCTGCTAAATTCGTCGCTCTTTAAATATCTTGACATTCGTACCCAAGGACTGATTTGAACATTAAATGGCTAAATAAATTTTTTACTACGAAATATTTGTTTTTATCACAGTTCATAAGACGCAATGCTATAAAATTACCTATTTTGGCTTTTACTCAGCGCCTATTCTTGAACTACGGGTAAGGTAAACGTTTACTTAGTAAGCAGCATTGAAAATATTAAAATAGAGGATCTTCTTATTAACACATTTTTTTTAAATAGTTTGTCAAAAAAATATATTACTCATAAATTTCAAATGCCAATACTGGGCAACACTTTTGTAATACTTTTACTTTATACATATTATTATTGTTTATATAAAATATTTTAAAATGGAAGAGAAACAATTGTATGGTGCATTAACTGTATATCGTGAGAGAGGGGCGTATCTGGGCCGTCTTGAACAATTTGAAAAGGCGGAATCTTCATACGATGAGGCGTTTAAGCGCAATCCGGAAGATGTGCGCACTCTTACAGGCCGAAGCCAAGTGTGTGCTGATGCGGTGCAACCAGCGCAGGCGTATGTAGATGCTGAACAGGCGCTCAAACTTGAACCACGTAACATGAACGCTAGAAATATGCAAGCGCGCGCTTTGTACACTATGTCCAACTTTGAAAGATCTGTTGTTATGAATTATCGTGGTGCTAGAGTTCGTCGCCAACCATCTTACTTCATGGAAGGAATCAATCAGGGCGTGGAAACCATACAAGACAGTATTGGCATTAACGCAGGCAATGTGATGATGGATTTTTTACCTCTAATCAGACAAGCTGAAGCTTTCCATAGTGATGAGAATGAACCGCAAAAACCTTTGCACGTATCACGTATTCCTAAACCAGAACGTAAACGTAAACTGACTCAAATGGAAGCAAGAAAACATACAACATTAGCACGCGTTCTTGCCATGAAATATTTAGGACCTATGGCATATGATAAATTTTTTCTTCAAGAACTTACGGAAGATCCACGTATTAAATCTGCGAATTCAGTTGGTAGCGCTGAACTAAAAGGCCTAGTCAAGGAGGCTCTAAGATCCCTTAGGGAAAGACAAGAGATATTGCGATCACAACGACCTTACTACACTATTAAATTGGCCGAGAAAGCAGAATCCTCATATCAAAATAGATATAAACAAGCCGTATTAATTAAAGAGAGAGAAATTGGAGCACGTACCGCAGAACGTTTGTTGGCATCAATTGAAAGCAGCCTAGAAGCCAATCGCGTGATGAACTTAATTGCACAGGCTGAGAGAATGCAAATATTCCTTGACAGTAAAACGCGCCGTACATTACCTGATAAGGAATTATACATAGATCGACTGTATATGGCGGTAGGTGAAGCTTACCTTTCACAGCATCGCCTCTCCTATACACTTAGTGAACGTGGTAATCGAAGACGTATTGCATTTCTCATGGGTCTACCAGTTGGTCGTCCAACTTCCTTTGATTCCGTCTTGGCGAATTATCCTTACAAATTCATAGACATCAAACAAGCAACGGAGAAAGTTATGGCAACTCTGGAGATGTGCGAAAACTCAACAATGAAGTGCTGGCTGATGTATGAACTTGCTCGGTTACTATGCACCCAAAAGAATTATGCCCTTACCAAGTTCTACGCTAAACGTTGTCAACGCGAGGCTTATGAAATAGGAAACGTAACATGGTGGCTGAATGGGTGTTTTGCACTGATGAGTGGTGATATGCAACAAGGAAACGCGAACGAAGTGCGAATTCAAGTAGAAGAAGCATTCGATTGGTCTAAGAGATTGCCGGAGCCAGAGCGTGTACAGGCGTTCTTGATAAAATGTGCTGAGATGGCCGCAGAAACCGTGTCTGCGGATGAACGCAAGGTCATAGTACAGCGCGAAAAGCAGATCATAGGTGTAATGGATGAAAAGCAAAAGATCGAAACTCAAGTGTTGTTTAAGCGCATGTCCATTGTACCTACTGGGCGACGGTTTTCGGTACTGCCCCGCAAGGTGGGTGTAAGCGAGGACCAGGTGGAGCGTCGACGCCGGCGTCAACGTGGCCTCTCCGTTATACCAGGACCTGAGCAAACACTGCCACCGCAGCCTCAATCTGACACTCTAGGTTTTCAGATAATTGACATGTAATACAATATTTGTATTTATAAATCTCCTATATTGCGATTAAGCCAATATAAGTACATTACCATGTAATAAATGTTTTCTAAACATATAGAAAATTGTAGCTTTCAGTAGTTTCTAGGTATACTGAACCTATACTATACACCTATACTATACACTTTTTACTGATTAAATCAGTAATAAAATTAAGGTCTATAAGTTTTAGAGTTTTTAACTCTCTATCGTCAGCATGTAACCAATCTTGTCTGTGACGCCTCTAACATATGGTAACACATATGGGACACGTTCAACTGTGGCTGGTTTCACTCGGTTTCTGTGACGGCGCGCGGCGTGGAATTTGGAGCTTATTGTCTCGAAGTATTCGCTTGACATGCTGTAGCTCAGTAGCCAGATGTTCCTCGTCACAGATTCCTTGTGCTCTCTGAAACAAAATGAAACCGCGATAAAATCCGTATAAACTAGTTTTATCTCAATGTATAATATTCAAGTAACATAACCAATCACTATGATCCACAAATGTTTGTTTCGGGTCTGGGTGTTGTGGGACCAAGCCCCTTATGGATCCCCTGTATCGTGGATCTAATATCCACGATACAGGTTAACCTAGTGTGGAATCAAGACTATGTGTGTGACTGTTGGGTGTATTTATTATTTATTAGCTCACTTAAGTGTTGTTTGTGAACCTATCTATTTCAAATTGAGTTCATATAAATGTAATGTCGTGTTCTTATTTACCACTTAAAGGATTGGTAATTAGTAGTGGTGGACAGAAAGAGAGGAGATAGGAAAACTTTTTCGCTGAATTGGGCCATGTAAGGCTGATGTTATTATCCATCAAATATCTTTATCATAATGCCGAGGATCGTGACCGCTGCAGGCCAAGTTTATAAGCCCCTTATAAGGAGCCATCCATCTCATTCCGTCATCGCCGAAGTGAATTAAAAATCAAGATCAAGAATATAAACACGTCATTGTGTAGATTACGCTTCTGTTTATGAGCAGCAGTGATGACATACAATCAGAAGGTGGGTTTTCTCGTTTCACCTCGCTCCCATAAAAATAATGCAAATCATACTTAAAACATAAAATATTAGGTAATAGGAGTGAGAATCTTTATTCAACATATTTCTATACATTATGTAAATAAACAAATAAATTATACAAACTAAACAACACTATATCAAATATTAAATTAATAGATATAAAGTAAATGTAATTCTACAAAATAGGGCGACGATTATAAAAAGTATTTACATAATTATTTTATAATAACATAGTATAATATAGCTCATTAGATAATAATATTATACTATGTAGATATTTTATTTCGCTTCTTCACTTGCATTATGTAAAAGCAGTATCTGTATCTGCGACCTCGTAAATATTGCCGCGGATAATATTTTTAATGTTGCTCGTGTTTTGAAATCAACAGTCAATCAAATTATCAGATGTCAAATAGTTGGAATCCCACAGTGTCAGATTTTGGGGGTGGTGGTAGTTCTTGCTCTGGTCCTGGTATGACGGAGAGCCCACGCTGTCGAAGATGTCGGCGCTCGGCACGCAACTCACCCGCCTCCGGTTTGCGAGGCAGCACCGAGAATCGTCGCCCAGTCGGCACGATCGACATGCGCTTGAACAACACTTGGGTTTCGATTTTCTGTTTTTCATCCATTACACCCACGATATTTCTTTCTCTTTGGACTATTACCTTGCGTTCGTCTGAAGTTATAACTTCTGATGCCATTTCCGAACATTTTGCCAAAAACGCTTGTACTCGTTCTGGATCCTGCAATTTCTTAGACCATTCGTAAGCCTCTTCTACTTGGATTCGCACTTCATTCGAGTTTCCTTGCTGCATATCGCCACTCATCAGTACGAAACATCCATTTAGCCACCATGTTACATTCGCTATTTCATGTGCCTCGCGCTGACAACGTTTAGCGTAAAACTTGGCAAGTGCATAATTCTTTTGGGTACATAGTAGCCGAGCCATTTCATACATAAGCCAGCACCTCATTGTAGAGTTCTCGCACATCTCTAATGTTGCCATCACTTTCTCTGTCGCTTGTTTAATGTCAATGAACTTGTAAGGGTAATTTGCCATGACAGAATCGAATGAAGTAGGTCGACCGACTGGAAGTCCCATAAGGAATGCAATACGTCTCCTATTACCGCGTTCACTAAGTGTATATGATAAACGATGTTGCAGAAGATAAGCTTCGCCCACTGCTCTATAAAGCCGATCCGTATAAAGTTCTTTGTCAGGTAACGTACGTGGTGTTTTTCCATCGAGGAACACTTGCATTCTTTCCGCCTGTACAATCACTTCCATTACACGATTAGCACGTAATCTCTTTTCAATCGATTTCAACAAACGTATCGAGGTACGTGCTCCGATCTCTCTTTCTTTAATTAAAACAGCTTCTTTATATCTGCTTTGATGGGATGATTCTGCTTTCTCAGCTAACTTGACAGTGTAATAGGGCCGTTGTGCGCGCAACATACCTTGTCTTTCAGTGAGGGATCTTAACGCTTCCTTGACCAAGGCTTTAAGCTCAGTGCTGCCAGCAGCATTTGCAGATTGAATTCGTTGATCCTCCGTAAGTTCCTGAAGAAAAAATTTATCTGATGCCATGGCTCCCAAATATTTCATAGCAAGTACGCGTGCTAAAGTTGTATGTTTTCGTGCTTCCATTTGAGTCAGTTTACGTTTACGTTCAGGTTTAGGAATACGTGATACGTGCAAAGGTTTTTTTGGTTCATTATCATCAGTACCGGCAGCTTCATTTTGTTTGATTAAAGGTAAAAATTCCACCATTACATTTCCCGCATTAATTCCTATACAGTCTTGTATGGTCTCTACACCTTGATTTATACCCTCCGTGAAGTAAGGCGGTTGGCGACGTACTCTGTACCCACGATAGTTCATAACAACGGATCGTTCAAAATCAGACATAGTGTACAAGGCGCGCGCTTGCATGTTTCTTGCGTTCATGTTATGTGGTTCAAGTCTAAGCGCTAGTTCAGCATCTGCATATGCCTGCATTGGTTGTACCGCATCAGCACATACTTGACTCCGACCAGTAAGAGTGCGCACATCTTCGGATGCGTTTCTGAATGCCTCATCGTACGAATCTTTGGCCTTTTCAAATTGTTCAAGGCGCCGCAAGCATGCGCCTCGCTCGCGGTATACAGTTAATGCACCATATAACATTTTTTCCTCCATTTTTAAATATATTATTACCGATAACCTTTACTATAATAAATACCGAATAAAGAGATTATATGTACTAAAAAGGTGCTGAAAAAGGTGTGAAGTAGCCAAATTACTTATACTATATTACAGATTGTAATGATTTTAATTAATTAATTATTTTGAAATGATTTTAGAGTAATTATATTTTTTTTATATTCGTTGTTTTTGACTTATGTCATTGATAAATCAAGACGTGAAGAAAAAAAGCGAAAAAGTAGAAAAAGCGAAGAAGTGTTTTGTATTTTTAAAATAAAAAACCCAAAGAATGTAATATACATAACACCTTAATGGGAAATCTTTACGTAGGGTACGAACTTGAATGTAGATATTCCCAGAAATCCTGCGGATATTCAATAAATGTATGAAGTTGCGTCTCCAACATAATCTCCACCAAAGAGTATTATACTAGATAAGGAAAGTCTCCACCTTGTCTCCACTAAGGTCTCCACCATAGATAATACACTATTCTCCACGTTGACTGAGTATCTATCAACGATTCTCCACGACTAAGTTTCAAGTATAAAGCTGAGTTTTTACTAAAGGAAAAAACGAACTAAGGAGGAAAGAAATACCTAATGATTTATTTGGCCAACTTACATAGTCTTTGTCGATTAGCATATAGTCAAATTATGACATCTTACACAAGATTGAAGTCATAATAAGAAATTCTATAGGGGCAGTCTGTGGATCAACTATTCGCAGAAGATAATCAGCGCCCTGCGTGTCCAATATAATAACGCATATAGAATGTTGTTGGGGCTACCGAGTTACTGCAACGCATTAGGCATATCTGCAGATGTTCATACTGATAGATTCCATACTATACTAAGAAGGAGAGCCGCCTCGATGTTGCGTCGTTTTCGTGACAGCCCCAAGATTTTCTTAGAGTAGTAGCCGAAAAAATTGATTGCCCATTTAATAACGCCCATGTAATAAAATTGCGTAGTTTATATGGAGAATAATAATAATCTGAAATAAATAATTTCAAATGAATTAAACTTAATTGAGAAATTCTCCATAAGAATTTAGAAGGTACGTGTGCGAAGTCTGCCAACACGCATTAGGTCAGCGTGGTGGACCAAGGCTTAACCTCTCATTCAGTGAGGAGGACTGTGTCCAGCAGTGGGACGGGCCTAGTATTATTATTATTGGTATTAGATTATGTAAATAGGGACTGTTATTAATTTAGGCTACTTAAATTATCCCGAGAAAATTGAAGCAATATTGCTCCCAAGTTTGAAGTATAACGTAGCGATAAGGTGAGACCAATTTACACCGTGTCGCTATTAAAACTTTCGTAGTTTTTACCAAATAAATAGAATTTATAACATAGACATTATTAAAATAGTCAATAAAAATATATTTCACAAAATTACAGCACACTCAAAAAGTATTTTCAGAAATATTGGCAACAGACTGCAATTTATATTGTATACATAGTTACCTTCTAATAATAAAAATCCACTGTAGATTTTATTGGAGAAAATGAAAATTGAATAGAGTGATTATTAAAGGAGGATGAAGAAAATTAAACTGTTTAAAGGTGTTACAGGTAGTCAAAATATAATTTGAATACATTTACATAACAAAAACATAACATAAGCTCGCCCCTGTATCCCCAAAGGGGTAAACAGAGGTGCCACTAGTGCACCCACGGTTTGACGAGTTTATTTCCAACCCATTATGTGTTATGTGGCGAGCCTATTGCCGTACAAAGCACAAATTCCAACCCCGGGCAACTCACGTGTGGTTTTTCATATTAAAAACTCAAATACTGCGTTAATAAGATACCACCAAAGCTATGAGCCGACAAAATAAATATAAGTCAAATAACTTTTTGCTAATATAAGCGATGTAGAAACACGCTAAACTATTTATTATATGTATTGAATTAGCTGGTTTAGATTTTTTATCGATTTTATTATAAGTCCGCAAATTACGTCAATAATTATTTTCAGTATCGTCGTAAGCTGCACCAATAACTGGTCAGTCTTTTTATCATGTCACTATCCATATAGTGCCACACACGCCACAGAAACACTGCAAAAACATACATATACTTCCTCCATCTGCCTTAATCTGACTCGCAGTGGGGTCAGCGTAACATGCTGAATACATATTACAGAAAGGTTTGACTTGTAGTTTTTACGACCGGCCGCTTACGTGACGTCAACCCGCTCAATGGTTTCAACGCGGTGGTCCGTCGTGAGCCACTTGTGGTCGCCGCGCCTGCCAGGGTTGTAGCCCCTGCACACATCGCCTCCGCCCCTCTCTTCGCCCGCGCCCCTGTCGTGGCACCCGCCCCCATTATTCGACATTAGTATTGTGGCAATAGAGCTCATGGATTTTATTCCGAGGTCAGGCAATCTGTACCCCTCGAAACATGGGTGCAACACTAGTTGCTCCTCTGCCTACGCCTTCGGGGATAAAGCTCGAGTCTTTATGTATGTTTTTTAATCCAACCTAGTAAATGCTTGCTGCAATTTTATCAAAGATTTAAAATTAACTGTTGTTTACAATAAATAAAGCTGATGATGATGAGCTGTGTGGAATACAGGAGCGGCGTGAACAACAGGGGCAGCGGCGTAGGTGACAGGCGCGGCGATCTTGGCAACAGGGGCGGCATAGGATAGAGAAGCGGCCACTTTACTCACGTGAGCAAGGGGCTCGCGGTGAACCACAGCATTGAAACCATTATGGGGGTCAGCGGTGTAGTCGACGGTACGCTTGGTACCATCAGGATCAACAACCGAGTAGGAGCCCTTCACGACATCTCCGTCACGGGTCTCGTGCTGGATTTTCGAGTCACCGGTGATTCCGTCTTGAACGTCGTAGGAAAAGCTATACTGAGGTTGTGTGTCGTACTCTTCTACGGCTACTTACGCGACGGGGGTAACAGCGGCGATTTTAGTGACAGGCGCGGCGTACGTTACTGGTGCGGCGTATTTAGCCACGGGAGCGGCGTAAGCCAGGGGTGCCCCGTGGATGGCATGGGTCGTGTATGTGATGGGGTCGGAATATGCCAGCTGAGCGACGGGCAGAAACCGAACGATGAACTGTTAACAAAAAGGACTAATTTTCTAAAATTTTAAATCCATTCTTACCTAAATGTACTAACTGTAACAATACGTATTTTGAATGCCATTATTGGATGTTTTAATTTTGAATACTTTGCTGGAAGTGCCGTACTCAGAAAACAGTCTCATTTTATATCTGTCGTTAGTGTTCGTGATATTCGAGTTGTGACGACACGCAGTTACGATGCGATAATCGAACCTACGACCTACGAAAAGCTTATTGAAACTTTCTCTTTTAATTGAGACGGTTAACTGATGCAAGGTCGAATCATCGCCGGAATGCGCCTATAGCAAGAACTACGGGCTCCGGCCCTCAACATGTTGCAAACAACTGTCCCGATCATTTACATATGATTTTATATAGTATCGTAATACCTTTAGTCTCAGGAATAGTGTTGAGTAGGACACGATTTTTAAATTACTTTGTAAGAGTATACTGTTTCGGTGGCGCAGTTATAATGCATATGCGTTACGGCTGGAGCTGACGCCGGGGTGTCGGGTTCGATCCCCCTGTCACGTAAAAGTGATATTGGGTTTTTTCTATTACGAAATGCTCAGTATCAGCCCGGAGTTTGGAATAGTGCCCGGTATGCGGATAGGATCACCCCCTATCACATCATGGGACGGAGATACGCTCGGCGAAATGTAAGTTAACTGGTTACACCTCTGCCTACCCCTTTGGGATTACAGACGTCTATACTTGTCTATAATATAGGTAGGTTATATACTGCCCCATGATCGGCTAATATTCTTAGAAAAATGACCGTTTACTTTATAACTGGGTAATTAATCTTTTGTGACCCTGAATACTCTAATTGATAGGAAACTATTTCATAATAATACATACATACGCACTCCTGTGCAGGCAGGAGCCTGTGACCCCCTAAGGGTAGGCAGAGATGTAACCAGTACACCCACTTTTCGCAGAGGTTATTTCCGTCCCATCATGTCACAAATCGGGCACAATTCCAGATTCTGGCTTGATACTGAGCAATTCGTAATAGAAAAACCCAATATCACTTTTACGCGACCCAGGGATCAACCAAAGGCGTCATTACAGCAGTCGTAATGCGTACGCATTATAACTGCGCCACCGAGGTTATCAGTTTTAGGTATATATATTCAGCTACTAACGAAATTAAATACGAGTATGAAAGGAGGTTGTCGAAATAAGATCAAATAAATCATTATCAAACTTTTAATAACATAAATAACAATCATGCAAAAAGGCCTAAAAATACAAAAGCAACAACAAAATTGTAATAATTCATCTAGTAAAATACGGGACCTGGAAATCTAGGAGCAAAGAGGGGGGCGGGTGCCACGACAGGGGCGCGGGCGAAGAGAGGGGCGGAGGCGATGTGTGCAGGGGCTACAACCCTGGCAGGCGCGGCGACCACAAGTGGCTCACGACGGACCACCGCGTTGAAACCATTGAGCGGGTCGGCGGCGTAGTCAACAATCCTCCTGGTGCCGTCAGGGTCGACGACGCTGTAAGAGCCAGTCACGAGGTCACCGTTCCTTTGTTCCTGGTGTCCTTTGTAGTCCCCGGTGAGGGCGTCTTGGACGTCATAGCCGTAGGAGTACTGAGGTAAGGGATCGACGCGAGCGACGGGGAGGGGGGCGATCACACTGGCGGTGGCGACGCCCACGATGCAGATGAATACTACAATCTGAAATAAATCAAATGAATTATTAATAAGTGTACTGTGTGTGACTATAGACGGGAAATCACATGGATGGTACAGATTTATAGGTACATATAAATTTGTGCTTCCTGTATTTTATGTACCGTCATATTCATACAAACACAGATTGCCTTTCATGTTTGATACCGGCTAGGGTAGGTACCGTAATGATTTAATTAATCAATATGTCATGTCATAACGACATTGATCAGTTGCGCAACATCGACATTTTTGCTCGTGCGTATTGTTATGCACCGTTTGCATGGTGATGTCCACTACTTGCGACATGCTCCCGGTCACCTTTTGGTTGTAACATGCGCCGGGAATACATAATAGACATCGGCACCGACGGACACTGTGAAATCGATCATAAATGGTGGAAACGACGAAATTGTACTTGCTTACTTTAATCATTACGGATCTACGTGATCCCCTCCCCTTCCAATTCCCTTAATTATCCCGTTCCAACGCGCCCATAATTCTTTTGGTATTGTGGGCGTACATGAGCGGTGGAGATTACTTATTTGCTATAATAAAAGACTAAATCTGTATGAAGAAAAATTACAGATTATAATGAGAATGTTTTTTCTTCAATTGTAATTAGAACACATATTTGTGACAGGGCTGGACCGTGCCTTCCGGCCCTGATATGCATTATATCAGCTTTTAATCAATGTGCATATAAAATTACGTACTAAATGTCAAAAACGACCGGCCCCAACACGACCATGGGTAAAAAACACGGAAGGGTATAAGATCATTACATCTGCTGGAGATTATAAAAAGAATTAGTGATGTGTATGTTAAGTGACAAATCTAAATAGGTGTAATTGTTTTAAGAAGATAGGAATAAAAATAAAAACGGGCCCTTTCAAATGCAACAAATGAAAAACTAAAGCGATCTATTTTCATTGTAATAGACGGGTCAAGCCGAAAGCGGCTGGTAGAAAGATGGCTGTGTCGCAAAGAGTCTCGATATGGATAGTATTGGCTAATCGTAGACGCACGCGTATACCACGCGCCGTCTGGCACCCGCTATTGCAACTACTTGATACTATCTGACTGCTTGGAAATTAAAACTCTATAAACTGTAACAATAGTTAGCTCGGTTTCAAAGAAGCTTTGGGAAAGCTTTTATTTCTTCCGCCAAACTATTATCTATAGTGATTCCATAAAAGACAATTTAAAACTATTTGTTTAAATTATTATCTATCAAAGGACGTCACGGTTAAATGCATGGAAGTGATGTCAAATATTATTCCAGCCCAATTAAAAACTATAAGTCCGCAAAGGCCATAAAAGAAAGAAGAAGACGAAAAACTATAAGTGGATATAATACCTAAATATAATTTAAAACATATAATTTTATAATACAATACTATTGGAATGTGCTAATTCAAATCGAATTGAATATTATTATTTATTATTAATTTAAAAATATAAATCGTCTTACCTTGGAGTTCATGGCTGTTTGTGTGGGGTTGGTTGGTCACAGTCCTCGAAGTGGAATGTACATGTCCTGGTTCGCACCCACGTTATATATCGAACAACTGCGTAATGCAGGACGTGAGAATAATACCGCACGGCTCATTGAAGAAAGTGCTACAAATTACGCGCAGGTCACTCTTGCGATACACATTGCGTTCCGCGCGCCGAATTTTCGCTTTCTTCAAACAAACTGTCCACTCTGTGAAATACCTATTTGACTCATCCATGATGTATTATTTTTATTCTTTACAAGTCACATTGGTCTGATCCATCGACTTCAACATAGTACAAAGGAACAGTTTATAGCGGCTTGAACGATTTATCTTACTTCCATTCAAAACTGCCAACACTATCAAACCCAACAGTCACACAGTTACATAGTTCGGACCCCGCACTAATATACATATACGTCTCTTGTATCGTGGGTATCAGGAACTACGTGAGAGTTGTGGTCACTTCCAGACTCGAAATAAACTTTTAATAGGAGGTAGGTACCTCGTATGCGAGAGGCCATCTGGGTTGGTACCACTGTTTTCTCGCCAAGCAAAAGTGTACAAGCACTATTGCATTTCGGTTTGAAGGACATTGAATCCAGTGAAATTACCGGGCATTATAAGACTTGATCATCTTCTGTCTCGAGGTGAAGAGCGCAATCCAGTGCTTTGTAATTCAACGTTTTGTGTAGTGTTGCTTCTGATTGCGTAAATAGTGAAGGTAATAAAAAAAATTGTGGATCACACAAACAATTGTCTCACGAAACGAAGGGGTCGTGGATTGGGTCCGCGCAATCCACGGCCCCTTCGTTTCGTTACTTACTCGCTGCGCTACGGAAACTCTCGTAAAACAATTAGGTAATATTTTTATGTTTATTTAAGCCATAGAGGGCTTTCTATGTCTTTTCCAGAATAAAAGTACATACAAACATACATACATACGCACTCACGCCTGTAATCCACGAAGGGGTAGGCAGAGGTGTAACTAGTATACCCACATTTCGCCGAGCGTATCTCCGTCCCAGGATGTGATAAGGGGCGAGCCTATCGCTATACCGGGCACAAATTCCAGACACCGGGCTCATACTGAGCATTTCGTGATAGAAAAACCCAATATCAATAAAAGCAGGTCATGGTGCCAAATTTCATCCAAAACCATTCACCTATTAAGATGTGATTGAATAACAAACATCCATATTCACAAACTCACAAACATCCAAACTTTTACATTTATAATACTATAAGTAGACAGTATGATTAACGACTTTTGCTTGGTGTAAATATGATGTAGAGCAACAAACAACTTTTTAGAAACGTTTGTAATATCGGTAATACAAAGAAAAGCTAATATACTATTACCCATTATTTATTCTGTTCTATTACGCAATTATCGTAGCTCCTTAAAGAATGAACCGATTTAAATGCAATTTATTGTTTGAAACTTGGTTTAATTAAGATGTTTCTTAGTTATGTTTGAAGAAGATACGGGGCTTAGCAACGCGACGTAAATTTATTAACTCGTTTTGTCGATAATCTCTGGATGTCTATGAAAGTTAACATGGTCGCTTAGTATACTCCACTCGTTATGTCAAAAGTAGAGATAATCTCTATGGTATTTTGTCTACGAACCCTAACATGACGATATAATTTTATAATTATTTTAATTTTACGGATATTGTAAATTTTACGCGGGATATTGTTGTCGATAGTTATCTCTTTCGCGCACGAGATATCGTGTTGCATATGCTAAGCCCCCTGATGAGCCGTTTAAAGAGGTAGATGTTTATATCTTTGACGTCGGCGGTTATTCCAGGGGTTTGTGAATTTGTCAGAGGAGACCTCTCGCTGCCGGCAGTGGTGTCCGCCATGGTCGACAGTCGGAGGTCCTGGTGTGCGGTGGCCCACTTCTGCGAGGCCGTAATCTTGCAGAATGAGAGTGCCGAGAGGGATCGGGAACGAGCCGATCCCTCCCGCCGCCAGAGGAGACGTAGGAGACGCCGGGGTGACGACTGACCGGCGTCTCCCGCCCTGTGGATTGGGGGCGTTTGGAGAATTCCGCCACGGTATCCCCAGCCTGTCGTAAGAGGCGACTAATAGGGGCCATCGGGGGTCGCGGGCGCGCAGCGGGGGGCTGTTGTAGCGCCCTTTATATTTAACATTCTTATACGTGCGACCCCGGGATGGACAGCAGCACGGGTGATTGGCCTCGTTGCTGCCGTTGACGCCGAGAGCGTCCTTCGGTGGCGGGGGCTTCTGAGCCCCCCATATTTGGAGACGGGCCGCAAGGCGGCACCGCGCAGGGACGGTCCCGCCTGAAGCCGGGGCGTTTTTCGCATCGGGAACCCGGGGCCGTTCCTAATGCGCCGAAAATGGCCACCGCGGGGTTTTTAGTTGGTATGCCGGTATAGGGTGTATATAGTGTTAGGGACTCGGCCCAGCGGTCGCTTGGATATTTACCATCTCTCCCGGGCGGCGTAACGTTGGGTCGTAAGGCCGGTGAACCCAACATAACCGTTCCGCTTCCCCCCGGGGCGGGGCGGTAGCAATAAGTCGCTTTTCCCCGCGACAACAACAAAAAAAAAAGGGGTTTGTGAATTTGGATGTTTGTTAGTCAATCACAATTAACGGCTGAACGGTTTTGGGTGAAATTTAGCACACAGGTATACCTGTGACCCAAATTTGACGTGACCTGGATTAGAACATACGCTACTTTTTATACCGGAAAATGCCGTTCACGCGGGCGGAGCTACGAGCAATCGCTAGTTAATCCTAATTCTTTCAGTGCTATCAATAATAATTTGAAATTAGGACCGACGCAAAATTTATTCATAAAATTAATCAAGGTTTTTTTTTGAATTAGCTCTATTATTGTAGTTTTTATTTTTATTTTACAACGTAGAAACTTTCAAAATCTATTTTAGTGTTTCATCTCCGATTTTATCCTTATAGTGGAAAAATACCTTCTTCAAATGTATGCGAGAATACCTTTGATCTAATATCGAACAGAGCAAGAATCTTCAATAATCAGATCACTCCGTGAAAAGCTATGGGTGGTTACATATCGTCGTTGATATTGCAATTCATTCTATGTAATTTTTTATATTTTTTGTCGAATCGGATCTAAATCTAATTTTAAACGCGTCCGTAAAATTTATGAATACAGTTATTTAACAAGCCTATAAAACCACTATTGTCGTAACCTGACAGTTTTTACAAATAAGTGTTATTCGCCTCTCTTGTAAAGTGCGCCAAAACGACGATATACAAATAAAAAAAACAAATATAGTTACGTTTCAAATTACGCCTATTACGTTTTTTCGTCGGTTAAAAACAAGGAGTAAGCGCTCTATATTTGGCCATATAGAAATCAACCACTTTACGCCACGACGTTTACTAATGATTGACGTAATGGTGAGCTAACATAGTCAGTTAGTATACAAAACACACGTACTATACTTTTTTCCAACGTGTCCGGGTTTCCTCGCATTTCCTTATGCAGCTAGGACGTACTTACAACACAACAAAGATCATTGGTATGCGCGATCATTGGACGTGGACGCTTCGTTTGACATCATATTGCATCTTATGTCCATAGTAAGATGTGCGCTGGAGTGGACTCATATTAAAATAATTCGACTGTTGTTCAAATGTAAGAAATTATTCGCGGCTCCGCCCGAGTGATAGTCCCAATCTAATGGGTTTAAATAATAATCGAAATATTATACATGCCCTGCAATATGAATACTCGTCCCACTGTCAGCACGGACCTCCTCTACTGCATTCAGTAGATAGAGGGGTTATGCCTTAGTCCACTATGACACGCTGGCCTAATGCGGATCAGCAGACTTCACATACCTTCGAACTTCTTATAGAGAACTTCTCAACTATACAGGTTTCCTCACGATGTTCCCAGATATCATTAATGATTAATATACACGTAATTTAGATAAATCACGGGTGCATGCTCTCGGGGCTGGTTTCGAACCTGCAACTTTCTTCGCGACAGTCCTCACCACTTCCCGCTGAGCTGCAAAACAGGCATAGATATATGTTTGTGCCCTATAATGGACTTACTTATTAAAAAAACCATATCTTTAGCCGGTGCATTGAAGTAACACATTGACGGGAAGCGAGTTACTCCAGTGAGCCATCTACTCCGTCTTGTTGTATAAGTCCCGCAGGCGGGTGAAATTATATTACCTATATTCTTTCTTTTCAGTCTTTTGATAGGTATAGCTTCTGGTTCTGGCTCGATTTTTTTTTGTTTTTACGATTTCCGCCATTAAAGGTTCCAAGTTTTTATTTGTCATCCGAAAGTTTTTTCTACTACTCGGCTACTTTCATATATTATGGCATTTAGTTTTGAATAGAGCACGAAAATTGTGTTTTGCTACCTACCTACTTAATATTTGTTTTAAGTTAACAATGACATATAGAACTCCACAAGCACTGACTCAAAATTGGTTAGTATAGGAGACGAATTATATTGGCTTTTCACATTTGTAACTATGTGGCAGGTACCCTCGTATGCGAGAGATCGTCTGGATACCACCGCTTTCCTATTTCTGCCGTCAAGCAGCAATGTGTAAGCACTGTTGTGTTTTGGTTTGAAGGGCATTTACGTGGCTAACTTATAGTATTCGTGGTAAGGATTTCTACGCTGTTTACCTAATCTCATAAAAAATAATTTTAGATACAACAACAAAAAAAAATGTTTTCTAATTTTAAAAACGCTGCCGCGTGTTTTGAAAGCTCATAAATTGGTGACAAAAATCAAACGAACCATACTGTCGCGAGACCCTGCATTAAAATATAAATAATAGTTTAAAAAAATTAAAAAAATACGCTTTTATAGAAAATCCAACTTAAAAAATAGAAAATAAATTTTAATAAATTTAAATTAAAAATAGTGTAAGTAAAAATGATTTTATTGTAAAAAAAGCGTGGGGTGCATGGTATCAATAGTTATAAATATTTTATGAACAGATATGAGTAGAAGGGTTATTTTGATAATATCCTGAAAAGCACCCCACGCTTTTTTTACAAAAAAAAAACATTTTTTCTTACACTATTTTTAATTCAAATTGATTAAAATTTATTTTCTATTTTTTAAGTTGGATTTTCTATAAAAGCGTATTTTTTAAACTATTTTTATATTTCATTTTTTAGTTGAATTTAATATAAAAGCGTATTTGTTATTTCAAACTATTTAAAATATTTAATTGTCATCGGTCCTTAATAAGTATGCCAAATTTCGAGTTAATCCGACGTTTTGAAGGGGGTCAAAATCATGTTCAAAGATTCCGTTACATACATACTAACATACGTATGAAGCTAATAAAAAGCTATTAAAAAGCAGCTGATCATAGGGTGGTGTGCGTATTTTTTATCTCTGAAATAATTTGATTTATAAGTGCAAAGTTGTTCGGAATTACTGTCTTTTCGGCTAACATTATCATCTCAAAAAGTGACTGTTCGAAATGAGTTATTCTGTGAGTTATTAGTGTTCTTATATTGATGCTCCACGAGTTGCAGTGTTTGCTGCCAATGCAAAAAATACTGTACCAACCATCAACAATAGCTCAGGAGTCTGGATACCTTTTTTATAGACCTACCATGTATTTCTGAAACCGGGAGGTCACGTGTATGTGATGATTATTTTCCGAGCTCTTGAGAAAATGAAAAACCTAGAAAATAACTCTTGTCCCTGATTAGTACTACATATTTCCACTGAATCTCTACATACTCTTATTCAGTTTACACACCCGATTAAAGTTAGTGTGTGTGACTAGTGTATGTTAGTTAATCTGACTGTGATTATCATGTTTTATCATAGTGCCTAAACGAATGTATTAAGAATAAGTTGAATAGTTTAATCGAGATGTTTCTTAGTCATATTAGTTTATATTTTTCATCATAATGTCGTCTATTAAATTTTATCACCATATATGTAAATAACGCTATTGATGTTAAATATGATTTAATTTAATTTTTGTATCCGTGCAAGACTCGAGATGGTTGAATGCACCTGTAATGGCAGTGTACATTGCCCATTGCATTATAATAATATCTTTTTCCAATGTATTGTGTAACTGTCGATGGTGTGTCATATTAAGTAAATAAAAATAAAATATTATTTGAAGAAAATCTGTTGAGATGTTTAGAAATTACAGCTCTTTTTTAATTAGAATCGGGAGGATTTTATACATAACGAGTTATTTGTTACAATATATATTATGTATTAAATTTTATTATCGGCGACGCGGCGATTTAAAATATCAGAGTAATGAATTTTCGAAAGTTAATTGCGTATGTACCGCCATATACTTATACGAAAATATCGCAAGGAAAGTCACTGACCACTAGAATAATAATTGAATTGTATATTGCAGTATCTTAAGGATTATTTATTCTATATACGTTTTAAAATATTAATTCTAAGTATTTAATTCTAAGTTCTAAAATATAATATTATCAAGGGGGAATTTACATCGATATATAAACGTATACAATAAGAATAAGCTATATTTTTATTGGAATTATTTAAAATTATTAATATAACTTGACCTCGTAATTATTGATGGAGTGTAAGTGAGCCACCAACATCTTAGGCCCAAAGCCAACCTCACCTGTAGGCTGTACGTGGTACACGATTAACGGACAAGGCAATGGCGAAGCTTGCTTCCTATTGCGGGAACGCAAGGCAGAAAGAAAAATTAAGATCTCGTAATTATTGATGGTTCTACATATATTGGTTTAGAGTAGTTTAACAAGCAACAACATGCAACACAATTTTTCAAACTTTGTGCTTAGGTGTAAATATTTATTAATTTGGTGTAGTCAGTAGTGGCAAGGTGCCACTATGGCAACGCTGTTGATATTACACACGAGTAAATAAAAGACATAAGTCGGAAAGTTATCAACTCATTTAATTGTTGTAAGGTAAAAAAGAAACAAAATAGCTAAAAAATATTTACAAATCAAGTCTTAGTTTATAATGAGCCGTCATCGTCAGTTTGAAGATCTTTTTAAGGGTAGCGGTAACCGGCGGCGGCGACTGGCTCGACGAGCTTGGCGGGCGCGGCGCGGACGGCGGGTGCGACGGCAGTGGGCACCACAGCGGCGCGTGCGGCAACGGGAGCGGCTACGGGTGCAGTGTATGCAGCAGTTACGGGCGCTGCCGCGGCGTACGTGTACGCTGCTGGGAACGGCGCAGCGTACGCTGTGTAAGAACTGTACGCGGCGTAGGGTGCAGCAGTGTACGCGGCGTAGGGTGCAGCAGTGTACGCGGCGTAGGGTGCAGCAGTGTACGTGGCAGCTACGGGTGCGGCGGCAACCGGAGCGGCGGCGTAACGTGCAGCTACTACTGGCGCGGCGGCATAACGAGCAGCCACATAAGCGGCAGACGCGACCGGGGCTGCGGCGTAACGAGCTACGACGGGAGCTGCTACAGGGGCGGCAGCTACGGGAGCAGCGGCATAACGAGCAACCACTGGGGCGGCAGCATAATTAGCCACTATGGGAGCGGCGGCGTATCTGGCGGCGGCAACAACTGGGGCTGGGGCGATAGCAGGAGCAGCAGCAGGGGCTACAGCGTAGCGGGCGGGAGCGAATGCAGGAGCAGCAGCAATAGGCGCAGCAGCGATACGAGCGGGAACGACAGCGGGCTCAGCGACGACGGCGGGGGCGGCTGCGACTAGCGGCTCCTTGCGCACCACGGCGTTGAAACCGTTAATGGAGTCGGCGGCATAATCAACAACGCGACGGGTGCCATCAGGTTCAACAAGAGAGTAAGATCCCTGAACCAAGTCACCGTTGCGCTCTTCTTGCTGGCTCTTGTAGTCACCGGTGAGTGAGTCAGCTACGTCGTAGCCGAACCTGTACTGTGGCAGGGGGTCGAACTCTTCAAGTCTGGCTGCGACGGGTGCCGCCACGACGGCTGCGGGGACCGCGCTTCCGTAAGCGAGAGCCAAGAGGCAGGAGAAGATCACCAACTAGAAAAAAATAAACAATCCGTCATTAAATAGTACAAACATATTCTACACTCGGTTTTAATATTTATTTTTATGTTATTAAATCACTATTGTTTACAACCCCCGTACTCGGGGTAGCCACTAAAACTTTACTGTAGCACTTTTTCACAATCACTTTTTCACAAGGCACGTCAATCCAATATTTTCGTACCTTAAAGGCCATTTTTTTGTGGTTTAGGTATGTGTGTTCAGGAATGCTTAGAGCTGTGAACTGTACCCCCTGTTTGACACTAACGGCATTTATAGCAGTTGGCGTGGTGCGCTTGCTTCATCCTGGTCGCATCTCCAAATTTAAATATATTCAAGTACGCACGTACACGAGCCTGGCCGATGGGACGGGTGGACAATGCCACGTAAACAAAGCGGCTACTTGTGCAACTGGCCAGGCCTATGAAACATCGTGGTCACACCGATTTTTCACTCAATACACGAAATAACTTGTTCCAGGAGATGTATTAGGTGATCTTCACGGTTGAGTACCGTTAAAAAAATCATTAAGGAAATGTAAAACCTAAACTTACAAAATACCAATTCAATTCGTTCATGTCAATGCTTTGAATGGATTCTAGACTTATTGTGGAGAACTAAGAACTCAATGTTCACACTTTTATAACATGTCAAACGATAAATTAATTATTAGGTATAAGCCAAATGCATGGCGTGTTGATATATTGAATACTAAGATATACATTTTTGATAACGATTGTTATTGATACCGTATTACGTAGCTGAAAAGTTTGCTATTAGGTTATATTTGCAGCTGGATAAGAAATATTAGGTACTTAGTTAAGACATAGCTCCCGAATGGGACCTTAAATTTTCCCGAAGAAGGCCCACGAGGCAGGTATACCCAACGACAATCCCCTAAGATTGATGGTACTATATTGTATCCATCAGATTAAAGACCGTCATATGGGGAAATACTCGTTAAAGTGTTTTTTTAATTAGCTTGAGTGACGAAACGAGTAGGTCGCTGATGCCTGATGGTAAGCGCCACGCCTGCCCCAGTACTTTGAATTATAAAGCACTGCATGGCATTGAATTGCGCTCGTCACCCCGAGACATAAGATGTTAAGTCTCATAATGCCCAGTAATTTCACTGGCTTCAATGTCCTTTAAACAGGAACACAACAGTGCTTACACACTGCTGCTTGGCGGCATAAATAGACAAAGCGGTGGTACACACCCAGACGGCCTCTCGCATATGAGGGACCTACCACCTTGTAAAATTTCACTCCTCTGAGAAGTGTTTCGGCTAATGATTACTGCATACTATAGCTATTTCAACCGGATACCCTCACCCATTTGCCGTAGTAATTATAATTGTTTTTAATTTGCAATAAAATTCACACCAACTCATAAATTAAATGATTGGATTATAAAGTCGAGTTATGGGAAATATGGATTTAAAGTTGCGAAAGAGGAAAATAAATGGTGCAGAACCTTAAACTTCAATTGCGCAAACTGTGCTAAACGACAAAACTGATCTAGTTTATTTCGTTGTGCACATTTGTGGATAGCCGTCGACATTTGAAACTTGCTCTTGGTCATATAACGTGTTACCGTTGCAAAATATTATGTGTGTATGTACATCGTGGAAGGAAACTTGTAAAATTATTATATGGGCTCTTTTGTTTTATTGTGTCAAAGATATTAACGCCCTATAATGTTTTCCATTACGGAACACGTAGAAAAAGAATTGTGTTGAAAAATGGTTTCCTTATTTCCATAAATACCTAAAACACATTTATCTATTGGTCTTATCATGGTTTTATTATATACATACATACATACGCACTCACGCCTGTAATCCCCGAAGGGGTAGGCAGAGGTGTAGCCAGTACACCCACATTTCGCCGAGCGTATCTCCGTCACACGATGTGATAGGGGGCGAGCCTATCGCCATACCGGGCACAAATTCCAGACTCCAGGCTAATACTGAGCATTTCGTAATAGAAAAACCCAATACCACTTTACCCGACCCGGGGATCGAACCCGAGAGCTCAGCGTTGGCCTCAATCGTAACGCGTACACATTACAACTGCGCCACCGAGGCAGTCGGTTTTATTATATATGGATACATAATAACTTACTTGAAAATAAAACTTTGCGCACAAAAATTATGCGCAAAGTTTTAAAAAAATATGAATATTCTTTAACGTCGCTATTCGCATATACAAACAAACCTATTGTAATACCATAACAGATAACAAATGTCAACTCATGTCTCATGGTTATGTGGTCGGCATTGAACATTTACATAAAAATGAATTGATTTCCACAGATGAAGGACGTCGCATCGTGTGGAAGACGAAATGTTTTCTTCAGCAAGAACTAAGGAGTTTAAATGAAATCATGCATCTTTTAGTTTATTAAGCAAATTAAAATTAAAGCTTTGAAGTTTTAACCATGTTTTTCGGTCTCTGACCTTAGAAAGCGTACTTTATAATGAAAAAATCGATGTGACTTGTTAGACGTTAGACCACCACGCTGGCGTATTGCAGGTTGGCAGACTTCACATACCCTCAAAATTGTTATGAAGAATTTATCAGGTATAAATAATAATAAATACACCGAACAGTCACACACATAATCCTAACTCCACACTAGATTAGCCTGCATCGTGGGTATCAGGAACTAGGTACGAGGGACTTGCGGTCCCGCAACACCCAAACCCGAAACAAATATTTAGATACGGATTTTAATCATGATTTAAACGATTTAAAATAAATAAAATTCTAAAATGACTAATACACATTGGAGTCCCGGGCCACGCAAGTATCATCGAAGGCAGCTCATGAAAACGCACGACACGCGGCTGGCATTTTTCCGAGTAGCGCACGCGCGTCCTTTACAAGGTTGCCAATAGTTGCGTAACTGCGCTATGTATTAAAATGCTGAGTTTATTATTTCGTTCAATTATACAACGTGTTAAAGAAAGGGGCGGGCAAATTTAAGCAATGTATAGTGTAGGGTATAAGTATTTATCTCCCATAGTACCAAATCCGATTTCATTGCTAGTACAATAATTATAGAATTTTCTTTTTTATCGAATGAGTAACATGCCGATATCGACTTTCAACTTTGGACAACACTAAATGATAAACAATGATATTATAGACCTCCTTTCATTTAATTATTTTATAATTAAAAAAACATTAAACAGTTGTCAAATGTCAATATTTATTTGACGCAGTCAGTTCGGCAAGTTCTGATTTTATGAAGTATGATTACGAGTTAAAAAAATATATTGTAATTGACTAAAAATAAGTATTATGTATTTGTGTAACTGATAAAAGTTTTTAAGAGGATCGTCGACTGTAATAAGCCATATTCATAGATGGAAGACCCGTGAATGAAGTCTTTAACATGCTTCTAAAGGATGGTACCTATTTGTCTTCAACACACAATCTCTTTCAGGTGTTAATTTGTGTTTAAATTACAAGTTACGTACGTATGTCCGTAGAATTACGTGCATCTTATTCAAGGTTATTAAAAAGTGAGTATCGTTCATAATAATTAATAGTGATGTCATCAATCTGATCGATCTTAATAAACGAGTGATTACATTTTACGTGAAATTTTCGGATGTCTTGGTTTTGAAAAGATCCGGTACATAAGTACTAATTGTACGGTGTATGTAATGACCCTAAAATATGACCACACCTTTTTGTAACACGTTGTATATAATGTTTAATTTATTTATCTGAAATAAATCTAATGGTTTTGGCCAGCGCACCGACAAAATATTACTTTTGATTGTAATCAATTTTGTTGTCCCAATAAATATAAATAAATTAATCATTAATTATGTGATTTAAATATAAGTTCCATTTTCTTTATACTTACCAATTAAGTAACGAAATACCGTATGAATCATTTCTCTCTACCGTTTGACAAAAAAATACAAATTCAAATTCTGACTTATATAATAATATATCAGTTCAAATACTGGGCGTTTGATTTATTTCGTACATATACTATTATATACATATACTGTAAACTTTCCAATAAACCCATAAAGGTTTAATTTAGAAGCATTATTTGAACTTATTTTAGGAACACCAAATATATCTACAAATAATCACCCGAATAATACAGACAATTTGTATTATTCATATTTTATAAACTTTCAAAACGCCACACCTGCTGTAGCCGTTCTATTTTTCTTCTCATAGCCGCGCCTGTTACGTTATTATACTAAAAACCCGCACATTACACACATTAAGACACAATATGTTATCTGACACACATCAATCACGTAGGTACATAGGTTCTATTTGGAAAACTGAGTAGCATTTATTACAGAAGTAAAAGGTCACGAACGAATTGAAATCATGCAACGAAAAGGTCGCAAAAATGCTAGTGTGTTATATAACGAAAGTAATTATTACTGCCTCGGTGGCGCAGGTGTAATACGTACGCGTTACGATTGAGGCCAACGCTGAGCTCTCGGGTTCGATCCCCGGGTCGGGTAAAGTGGTATTGGGTTTTTCTATTACGAAATGCTCAGTATCAGCCCGGAGTCTGGAATTTGTGCCCGTTATGGCGATATGCTCGCCCCCTATCACATCGTAGGACAGAGATACGCTCGGCGAAATGTGGGTGTACTGGTTACACCTCTGCCTACCCCTTCGGGGATTACAGGCGTGAGTGCGTATGATAATTATTATTGACTGCCTCGGTGGCGCAGTTGTAATGCGTACGCGTTATGACTGCTGTGCTGAGGTCTCGGGTACGTTCCCTGGGTCCGGTTAAAGTTATATTGGGTCTTTCAATTGCGAAATGGTCAAAATTAACTAAGTCTGGAATTATGCCCAGAACTGAGATATTTATAATTAAAAAAAAAAAAATATTAATAATAATAATTTATTTATTTGTTCGAGTTCCAGAGACTCATTTGTGTTAGTATACAAACTTATATTTCAAATGTTAGTAATACAAAGGTTTTTTAAATGTTTCTAATATTTATATTTGAAGTAGGTTTTTAAGTTTTGCTAAAACTTTTTTATTATTCATTTTTTTGTGGTAGGTACTGCCATGGTATGTAAATTCCAATAAAGTAACACAATCGCGATGACTATGCTGTTATCCGTTGAGGAGTTTCATTTTTTTACTCTGTACTCAGATCTTAACAAAATTTATATGAGAACACATCACAGCTAAACTCTATCGAATAATTTAGCGGGTTACATATAGGTATAGTATAGTTCAAACCTCAGATAAACCTTTTCTATTCTATTCTATATCGAATGGTTAGTGGCCCACCTAGTGTGACAGTTTTCAAGCCACCCAAACGCCTCTGACTTGGCTTAACAACTGCTATCGGTTGATAACAGCGGGAACCGGCTATTTACGTGCCCTCCCGAGCAAGGAGACGCTTGGTTAAAACACTTAGCGACCACCATCACCATCTTAACTCGCTAGTCGTTTACCGATTAGTGAGCTCAACTAGCTATGAGCGCCTCAAAAGCCCTTTAAAGGTAGAACACACAAGTGGTATGGAGCTGAATATCAAATCGAATTTCGACCACTACGCGACCACTAATTTTAATAATTCAGCCAGAAATTACGTAGAAATATCGAAAAGATAGTGTCTGTCTCATAAATCAGTAGTAATTGTAGATAATACTAAAATTCTATTCAATTCGGTTACAATTATACAACGTGTTACAGAAAGGTGTGGTCATATTTTAGGGTCATTACATACACCTTACAACTCGTACTTATGTACCGGATCTTTTCAAAACCAAGACATCCAAAAATTTCACGTTAATTTTCATCACTCGTTTATTAAGATCGATAAGATTGATGACATCACTATTAATTATTCTGAACGACACTCACTTTTTAATAAACTTGAATAAGATGTACGTAATTCTACGGACATACGCACGTAACTTGTAATTTCAACACAAATTAACACTTGAAAGAGACTGTACTGAAGACGATATAGGTACCATCATCTAGAAGCATGTTAAAGACATCATTCTCGGGTCTTCTTTCTTTTCTCTGTTATTAGTTACACCAACACAAAGTACCAATACATAATACTTGTTTTTAGTCAAATACAACATATGAACACGTAATCAATCATGCTTCAAAAAATCAGAAATTGCCGAACTTACTGCTTAATTTGATAACTGTTTAATGATTTTTTTATTATAAAATAATTAAATAAAACGAGGTCTTTAATATAATTGTTTATCATTTAGTGTTGTCCAAAGTTGAAAGTCGATATCGACATGTTACTCATTCGATAAAAAAGAAAATTCTATAATTATTGTCCTAGCAATGCAATCGGAATTGGTACTATGGGAGATAAAATACTTATACCCTACACTACACATTGCTTAAATTTGCCCGCCCCTTTCTATAACACGTTGTATATAGCCGTCCATAAAAAAATACAACAAGTAAAAGGTTTAAAAAATCGCAATGATAATAAGCAACAACCTTGATCCGAATTGTTGGCCTCATTTTCGTACAGGAATTATACGCCGAACTAGCAAGCGTGAGTTGGCAGCGGCTGAGTTCACGCTACTTAGTATTCTAGACTTGAATCCGAAATAGTAAACTAAACACTTTCGTTTAAAATATTTCTTAGAAACACTGAAAGCGAGAGTGACATGTTAAACTCGTATTTTGAAAGACCTGTGGATACTATAAATTACTATAGACGCTGGAGGTCTTGAACAACTGGATCCTACAACTAGAACAAAATGCAATAGACATGCCCACAAGGACTGGCAGGTAATAAGGCATTTACATATGGCTAAGGTCATATGTAACATGACACGGGCACACGGCTGTTCGCTGCCTACGTGCTACGTGATAAAGAAAGTAAGTGCCTGTTTAGCGATCGTATTATCTGTTATTTGATGTGCCAGATCAAATGACTATATACTCTTATATTCTACTCACGGTTGCTTTTATTTTTTAAGTCTCCTTAAAAAGCCGTCTTGTAAACGTAAATAGCAAATTTATTATTCAACTTCCATGCAATATTAAAATAAAAATATGATTTAAAATTTACTATTCAAAGCCGCAAACTTTTATTCCGTATTGTTTTAGTCCGTATTAAATTTATAGAAGACTTAGTTATATGTATTTAAAATGAATCGTAATTTATCGACATCGAGAAAAGAATTAGCATTTGTATATTTATTATTATAAAATGGCCTGACTGGCCGATTCACCAACGCCCAGACCAAATTGCTGGACCTAAAGTGATAGTGACAACGTATTCCTATATTGACATATTTGATTTTGGGATGAAAAATACGGTGATTAGGCTTCAGAATTTCAGGGTCCCTTCAGTCCGGAGCTCAGAGTTAATGCCCCTGTGGCAAAGATGGAAATGGTTTAGACATTTCGGTTTCCTCGTTAAAATTTCGGCCTGTGTGCCCATCCATAGGATGAAGATGCAACTGTCCAGAGTAAATCTTCTATTAGTAGTTTTGTAAATTATTTAAATGCTTATTCAATACGTAATAAAGATAAAATATGTGTATTTAAAATACATATAGTTAAAGTTTTCAAATTACTCCTTAATTAATTATCGTATTTTTTCAGAAGGAAGCACGTTAACTTAATAACCTATTGATTAATATACATGCTACGGAACCCTAAGTATATGCGGGTGCAGCTCCTAGCTGTCCGATTTGAACTATTACGTCCCCTCGTTGGTCGTTTGTGACGAAGTTATTGACGCGACGGATACGAATTGCATATGAATAAGATATTAAATACAAATGTAGAGCAACTTTCCTCGTGTCGTCTTACTTGATTATTTTAACAATACAAATTACGCAAAAAGATTCCAGTTAATGTGCCTGCGATATGTTTAGATCGTGTGCTAGATATAAAGTTAAGTGTTAGTAAAAATTTAAAAACAATATTATGTATGAATATACTAAGTAGTAGAAAATTTATATTCTTCTTCGTCCACTTGTCTTTATCCCACTCACAGTGGGGTCAACGCGACATGATTTTTAGCACATGTTACAGAAAGATTTATCATGTAGTTTTTACAACTAACTAGTTTCATTTTTTTCTTTGTCTACCGTCATCAGATCTCAACTAAATTTATATGGGACTACATCGCAGCTAAACTCTATCGAATGTACTTTTTTCCAACAAAATCCGTCATCATTTGCCGAAGAAATTGATTTACTACAATAATAATAATAATAAACGACCTGGAGTTACGCATGATCGTGTTGTTACCTCAATAATTCCACAATTCAATGCGTGAACTAAATTCTAAGATGTACTACTTGATAGTAATTGTATCAGTCACACATATATTATATCGCTGCATAGCGGATGAATACAAATGTTTCACAAAATGACATTTAAACTCGTAGTAGCAGACCACCCGCGGCAAAAGCTTAGATTTATAATATCGCTATTCGCTAAGCTACAAGTCAGTAGTCTTACTTAACTGTCTACTAAAGGTATATTTTCGGTTAGTATAAGTTTAAGTATTTAAATCTATTTTTTTAACATTATTTTATATTGCAAATGGTGCCAATTCTATTGGACCGTTCACTAAATGAAGTTATTTTTAAAATTCTCTAATTTTAGTTTAGACATTTGGACTATGAATAGCATATTGTTGTATTAGATTACTTGAATACTTCTGGCCTTATCCCACCCACAGTAGGGTCGGCGCAAAATGATTTTCAACACATGTTACGGCAAGATTTGGCTTATAGTTTTCATGACCGGCCATCTGCCTGACGTCATCCCCCCTGGGGAGACACCCAGACCCGAAAGATATATTTGTGGATCACACAAACATTAGTCTCGGTGCGGGAATCGAACTCGCGTCCTCTTCCTTCACAGCCACCTACTCGCCTATCACGCACACTCACACTCACGGAAGTTATCATACGTACCTGCTATAATTACGTACACATTATTCACGTTTATTAAAAAGTGAGTGTCTATCATAATAATTAATATTAAGTAAGATAGATAATCAATCTTAATAAACGAGTGATTCAAATTAACGTGAAATTTTAGGTTCTTCTTATATCATAGGCCGGCAAACGAGCAAGTGGGTCACTTGAGGGTGTGATCTCCACCGCTCATTTACGCCCACAGTACTAAAAGAATTATGAGCGCGTTTGCCGACCTTAAAGGAAAGGGATATTTAAGGGATTGGGAAGGGGAGGGAGATATGGGCCTCCGGATATCACTCACCAAGCTGCTACTTTACGTCGGTTTTCTGTGAGACAGTGGTAACGACCTGAACGAGTCGGCCTATTCATGTTGTAGTCAAAAGTATCTACAGCGTGGCTCTACCAGTCACAAAATGATGTCTCGGTTTTGAAAATATCTGGTACATAAATACTCACTGTAAGGTATATGTAATAACCCTAAAATATGACCACACCTTTCTGTAAAACGTATCTTCTTCTTCTTATATATAAAAATCAATTGCTGTTCGTTAGACTCGCTAAAACTTCTTAACAGTTGGACCGATTTTGATGATACTTTTTGTGGGTGTTTGAGTAGGTCCCTGGGATGGTTTATATTCACTCTTATATATAAAAATCAATTGCTGTTCGTTAGACTCGCTAAAACTTCTAAAGGGTTGGACCGATTTTGATGATACTTTTCGTGGGTGTTTGGGTAGGTCCCTGGGATGGTTTATATTCACAATTGGACCCGGTAGGTCGCACTGCAAGCGAAAGATGTTGCAGGTGAAACCGCGGGTGACAAATAGTAAGAAATAAATGTACAAAAATGTACCAAGTAGAGCAATTTGAATCCTGTCAAACTAAAATAGTTTTATTCCTGTCACTATAGACTAGTTAAGAATACGAAATGTCGTAAATGACAGGACCAAACATAATAGTGGTTTTTTTTCTAGTTTAGATATTTGTTACAACAAATTCCTTTTGATTCTGATATCGCAAAACTCTCTCTGAAAGCGTCTAAATCTAATGAAATCATTTAACTTACAAATATGTAAGAACAATACAAATATTATAATACAACTTACTTATTAAAAGCGTGCTATTTCTTCGCTTGATTCATGCATAGTTTTATGTCTGTCTTTGTAGGCTAAATGCCTACAATTTTTAACTGTTTTTTATAGCTGTTTATAACTATAAATTATTGTGTTGTGTCAACATAATTAGGATTGCAATCTAGTATAAAACTGTGTACTATGTATGTAGAGTATATTTATTTTATGTTACTCTCGATTGTAATCTGTTTTGTTGTCCAAATAAAGTATAAATAAATATAACTAATACACATAATTGGTATGCAGTCTTCGTAATACTCTAATGATTTAATATATCTGTTGAATTTTATCCTAAAGCACTATTTCGATACATGCTGAACATGTACAGTAACAGCCTATAATATATATATATATATATATATATATATATAACTAGCTGTCCCGCGCGATTTCACCCGCAACTACAGCAGCGCCACCTACCAGGTCCAATTGTGAATCTAAACCATCCAGAGCGCCACCCAAACTTATACAAAAAAAGTCATTCAAATCGGTCCAGCCGTTTAGGAGGAGTTCAGTCACATACACACGAACAGTAGAATTATATATATAAAGATAGTAATATGCTTTCGTGAAATAAAGACGAAATTATTTAGTTTAACAAGAACATAACTCGCACATATAAAACACATGATTTGCATTGTAATTCGCAAAGGGTATGAAAACCTGTTACCACGTTCTCCGAGTTATCTAGGGCTGGTCTAGTTTCATAAATCTGAGTAGATACAGCGGCACTCTGGTCTAGGGTCATGCTCCGGACATTGCATCATGAATTCATGAGTCGTGCTCGTGACTCGCTCGCGAGTCGCGCCTCGACATATGATTTAAGAAAAGCTTGAATATCCTACAAGCGTAACCACACAGTAAAATAACTACACTGCTAAATAGTTTTTGTAATCGTTTAGTCTAATTGCAAAGTATAACCAAATATCCCATTCTATATAACTTAATAATATACTGTTATGTTTTGTAGATGCTACCTGTTATTAATAATTTCGATATACTACTGTAGTGGTGCTGTGACTATTATCTCAGACTAATAATATTTAACTAACGATAAAGAATTTAATAAAGTAAGTAAGCCTGAAGTATTATTGCCGCTCTGTCTGCAAAATTGTTGTTAATTTTAATTATAATAACTGTAAGTTCTCCGTGTACAAAATACATAAATCATATAATATAAATTCGTAAATAAATGTTCTGAATAAATTTGATTTATAATTCAATCGGTTTGTAAAATATATTAAAGAAATATTATTTTAAGTCGCTATTGTTAAGATATACGTATTTATCCTAAAGTGAACGATCTAATTTAATACACAACAACTACTTATCATAAATGATATTTTAGTGGATCAAGATTATACATTGGTATGTTTCATTTACTTCAGTTGAATCAGTTATAAGTTTAAATTAATTTTATTATCGTGAATTTAAAAAAATCCTACTCATTATGTGTCCCTAATTGCGAGAACCCATGTACGAAGCAGTTTATCCACGTAAGTAATAATTACGAACACTCAAGTCCACGACGCGCAACTTGTATATCAAGCTAGATGTCAACTTGTTTTCTTCATGATTTAGTCCAAGGTCTTCATTTTACGATTTTGCTCAATATTCTGACGACCGAGAGGGCAGTGTCTTCTCACGGGCGCCACATTACTTTGAACTTTAATTAAAAGACACGAATACTTACCTCCTCCTTTACTTTCCTCTTACAATACAAAATATTGACCATTACGTTCATATTTTGGTCTTATCATCCGTATTGTCCTTTAGTATGTATAAATTAAGATTGTTTAACAGCAGCAGCAGTTGTGTCATATTACGTTACTAATTCATACTTATTTCTTATTAAAAGAAGATACAAGTTAATGCACTTATTGGTTGTGTAAGTGTGTATGATTGGAGATTCCTATACTTTCTAGATAGGAAGATTTCTACCTAGACATCATTTATCATTGTGTATAGAAAGTGTTATTTAGTATTAAGTTACAGACCAGATAAATTTGAATCTCTTACCAAAACCACACCTAATGTTTTTAATATTTTTTTAATGTGAAGGCAATTAGTGAACCATTCAAACGTTAATTTATTATGTGCGTAATTTATACATACCGTAGTAAATTCCGCTTCCTACATTTTATCGGAGTCATAACAACGTCTGTAATGTAACTGTAAAAGATATTATTTAAAATATCATCAAGAGCATCTACTGTTTATATGTTTGACAGCCTCCGTGGCGCAGCGGGCGACTAGCCAGCTGCGAAGCGAGAGGCCGTGGGTTCGATTCCCGCACCGAGACAAATGTTTGTCCGACGACCACAAAAATTTGTTTCGGGTCTGGGTGTTTTGGGACCGCAAGTCCTTCGTAGTTCCTGATACCCACGATACAGGTTAACCTAGTGTGGGGTCAGGACTATATTTGTGACTGTTGGTTGTATTATTATTTATTTATATATGCTTATGGCACGTAAAATAGACGTGTATGCTACCAACCTGTATAATTTATTACCTAATTTAACATGAATACCATTTTGAGAAAGGCAGAAAGAGAACAAACGCCAACTCCAGTAATTTCTGCCAGGCAGAGCATTTTAACCCAAATATTATAGGTATTATTACTCAAAGCAAACTTTAGTTCAAATATGCCAGAATAAAACGACAACTTATAATTATTATAAGTATGCCAGTTAGGGCAAAAGATATAAAACAAGTAAGATGCATAAGGCGCATACCATGTCATGTACACGAAATTAAACGCATTTAATGATTGATATTCATTATATATAGCCTCTATTCGTGTTGCGAATAGCCATTTAGAACAATAGGCACAGCACACCACCTTGACATTATACATAAGTATATTGCAGTTAATGATTGTTATCCAACTGGTGCGCAATGATAATTGTAAGTGGTTGCTGGATAAGGTCAAGATTTAGTTTCTCCGAAGCATCGCTATTAATGGATTTGCTGATCTTGTACGTAATAGGTTTACCGGCCGTCCTGTTTTCTCAGAAAATGACCTATTTTTGGGGTGTCCTGGTTAGTTTTTAAGTAGAGTCTTAGGTAATTGGTAAAGTCCTGTATTTTAAAATTCTTGTGCTACTACTGCCTCCTAGCTTACATTTAATAATCAATTATTAATTGTTTATTTAACTTCTTATACATCGTGTTACAGAAAAGTGTGGTTATATTTAAGGGTCCTTACATACACCTGGCAGTGTGTGTTATATATGTGTGTGTATCTGATCTTATAAAAATCTATACATCCTAAAATTTCACAATAATATTAATCACTCGTATATTACGATCGATCACATCCCTATAAATTAAATCAAGTGCGTGAGCTGAATAACAACGCCGCAGTGCGACAAAAGCTTATCAGTTTATCACTTAGTGTTGTCTAAACTTTAGACTCTAAAGCTGCAAGTCGAATATCGACATGTGCTGCTAATTCGATAAAAAAAGAAAATGCTTTATTTATGTCCTAGCAATGCAATCGAATTTGGTACTACGGGCGGGGAAATACTTATATCATACGCTAATCGCTTTACGTTGCTTGAATTTGGCCACTTCTTTCTGTAACACATTTTATATGTATTTATATATACATTATACATGTTTGTATGTATTTATATGAGTAAAATTGTATCATAAGCTGTTATATAAGTAGATTTTTGTATTAGTATCTTGTTTAGGTACTTACGTCTTTTCGACGATTTATATACACCCACTTTATCTCGTCTCTGCATCACCATAGTTAGACTGGTAGAGAATAAGTACCTCTAGCATTAAGTCCGCTTTAGAGATTTATGGTCTAATTCATAATAAGTTATCGGAGCTTTATAAGGCCGTTATTAGATGATTGATAAAAATTCTTATTCATAATCGTTCAATAACGCTAAAACGCTCATTAACTCTCCTTCAAAGTGTCACTATTTTAAAGAAGCTATAACCCTTCTATAAACCTATTTTAAGCGTTCGATAGTGAAAAACATGGCCGACATCGGTCAGCTCTTTCATAATTGACGTATATTTTTACGTCGGACAAGGTCGACAATACCCTTGATCAAAAATCACCTAAATCCACTTATTTCAATGTTTCCATACACTATTCATCATCGTTAATGATTATTGCACAAAACCACGCCACTTTTATACAACAAACACAACTTTAAACCAGTTTAGGAAATAATTAAAACAAGAGAGCCACCGCACTGTAAGAATTCCCGCCAAAAACTTCGTTTGTTTGTTCCTTAAGGAACCGGCTAAAGTCAGAGACCATGCTGCCAAGTGATTAGTTATATTCTTTTCTTATATTACAAGAACGATGAAACGCGGGTGTGGCCCATTTCAAGGTCTTGTTAGAGTTTTTGTGTTAATTCCTTTCAGTTCAATGCTTTTAGACGACTTTCTTCAAGCGGAACGAAAGCACAAGGTCGATCAAAAATCACCTAAATTCCCTATTTTTAATGTTTCCATACGCTATTCATCATCGTAAATGATTATTGCACAAAACCACACCACTTTTATACAACAAACACAACTTTAAACTAGTTTAGGAAATAATTAAATCAAGAGAGCCACCGCACTATCAGAATTCCCGCCAAAACTCCGTCAATTTTCTTTTTAATTAGTTTGTTTCCAGTCTTTCCAGAGACAACCCATACTAAAATCATTCAATCAATCAATCTTTTTCTGTAAACTGGCAACTTTGTGTATGATAAACCTATTTTAGTTATCGGAGCTTTATCAAACGATTATGAATAAGGAATTTTATTGAACGTTCTATAGTCTTAAAATACGTTTTAACTAATGAAGGTTTATACCTTCGATAAGCGTTTTATTATGAATAAGACCCATAATGTATATAAAGTTTAAATAAACAAATAATAGCAAACGCAACGCGATTCTGGTATTTTTATTTTTTTACTTAAATGATCTTCGGGTATATAATTTAAGGATGGCATCCCTACGTTATAATTACTTATAATAGCATCTCTATAGTAGTCTGTGCTTATAATACAATGGTTTTTCTTAATCAGATTCTTGTCTGTCCCTGCTTATCTCAAGGGGCTGTAGGAGTTGCAATTGAGGGATTCTGAGCAACTAACTGCTCAGCGTCTTGGTGTAGTATTTACTTGCACCGCCTCTTTAGCGACTATCGTACGTAAGAAGCAGTCATTGTCATCTGGGATGGCCCTATCATATGGCAATTTGGGCGGCCATTCCAGGCATCGAACCGGGTGGCGACATGTGAGGCACCTCCTAATATCAAATCGATACTAGCTCTTTCCCCTTTTTTGTGGCGTCGCGTCGAGCTGATAGCCTGACGAGAGTCGGCTATTTTCAGCTTCACCGGTCTTTTGGGTGAGCCCTTGAGGAGCTCTCAACCCTTACCGCTTTCCTCATATCAAATCACACTAAATATATTATATACTTATGGGATAATGGTGCCATATTTAGATCTCGCTCTGTCTGCCGGCCGCGGACAGTAGCCGGTACTTATCGTAATTCATTATCAGTCATGATGGTGAATAATGACAAAGAAAGTCACCTTTTTCTATAAAGCCACCGTTTTAGAGTATAAAGAACGTGTAATTATTAGGTATCACCATCTTGGTATAACATATTTTCGTTGTAATTTTGTCAACCCAAAAAAGATACTTAGATACGCACTCACTCATTTATAAATGAATATTTACAAATATCGGTGTGCATTGCTAACATAGAGATTTTATATAATTGTTAGGTCTCAGTTTATACTAGGCTACTTTTACGCAATATTACAAAAAAACGGATACGAAGCTGCACAACGTGCGGCTGTGAAAGATCACGCACTCCTTGACTGACAGGCGCCAATTAAATTAGACTTATCGCTAAAGACACCCACCCGTCAAGCTACTTTTGTTTTATAGAGGCCTCGATACGAGTATAATCTGAGGCCGTAATCATAGACTTTAGGGGGTATTAATCGCCAACATTAGCGTCATATTGTTTACTCTGAATTAAATTACGGACAATACGATTTTTTATATCATGAAGCTTTTAATTTTTATGTAAACATACCTAAACCTGTCCGACAATATATAAACCCAATGTCAATAGTTAAAATCATATCAATATTTTTAATGTACCCTATATAGGTAGTACGTTAATTTGGTACGAGATTTTGATATGATATGCATAAGCCTAACTTTCTTTCTTTTTGCCTGACGTTATCCCGACGTAGTGCCAAGATCCACCTTCTCGAAGCATAGATTTGACGGTATTTGGCATAGTAACAATTAAATTAAATTTAACAATTAAACAATTTAACCTTTGCCTCCCACAACCCACAACGACAACCAAATTTAATTAAAGAGATATAAAAGAACCTAATTAACCTAACTAACCTAATTATTTAGCTTCACTCAATTGTTGTTGCATCTTTAATTTAGATCCATTTTATTAGGTGTAAATAGTAATGTATGTAGGCCCCAGTTTTAAAACATAAGATCAATAATGAAATGAAATGAAATAGGATATTAATCATGTAGGCAATTAAAATAGCGCTTATGACAAGTCAGTACAAAATAAAAAAACTTATGTAAGTATATAAATCATATAATTAAATTTATATTTAATTTAGTTTATTCCCCTGTTTAGTTTTTTTCCACTATATAAATAAATAAATACACCCATCAGTCACGCACATGGTCCTGAGCCCACACTAAGATATGAGTAGTGTGTCGTGGGTATTAGTAACTACAAGATACTTTCAGTTTCACAACACCCAGATCCGAAATAAATATTGTGGATTATACATATACGGAGATCGAACCTGTGGCCTCTAGTTTATCAGTTATCTGCTCGCTCAGTGCGCTACGAACGCCTTTAAACGTTCAAAAATATACTTACCTCTCTACTATAACGAATATGCTTGAAACAGTAAAAGATTATACATATTGTATTATTATTCTGAACAGGATGTACAAAGAGGGCCCATGTGTGGAGTGTCTCGGGCATCCTTGAGACAACGTGCCGGGCTCGGGCGTGGTCACTTTCGCAACACTATAACTAGAGCAAGCGTCGGTCGTGTAGTAATAAAATGTTTCTTGTTATTATCATTTTATGACCTCACTTACCGACGTTACACTTAACTTGTCACCTTTTGTGAACTTTTGAATACTATCTCTACCAGCACAAAAGTCATTGACAAGTAATTATTTTTGAATATTATATACGATTATTTTACCCGGTTTTTAAATGTTGTGCCCGGTATGGGTATGGTAGGCTCGCCCCCTATCACATCATAGGACGAAAATAAGCTCGGCGAAATGTGGATGTACTGGTTACAACTCTGCTTACCCCTTCGGGGATTACACGCGTGAGTGCGTATATGTTATTTTAATACTTTTATTTATGTATTTAATACATTTTACTGAAGTAGCATAGGTAGTTACAGGTGATGGTTTAGCGGGGAATGGTACGGACTGTCGAGACAGAAGTCGCAGATTCGAAACCTGACCCAAAGCACACACCTCTGAATTTACCGAAGTTACGTGTATAGGAGTTGTTAATTATCGGAAACAGTATTCCGAACTAAGTTGAAATTTGACTGAATCCAAATGATGTAGGTATAATATTTCATGGATTCAATAAATAATTTGAATTGAATCGCTCGCTTTAACGGTAAAGAAAAACATCGTGAGGAAATCTGCATACCTAAGAATTTCCTTTAAGAATTTCAAAGGTATGTGAATTCTACCAAGGGTACCTAAACCCCCTCACTTGTAAAGGACGGCCGTGCCCTGCATTGGGACGTATACAAAACAGATCTGGTATTATTTGGAGACAGTATAGACTAGAAAGTGGGTCACATGATTGTAAATAATCCTTGCCACTCATTCATGTACACCCAAAACACCAGGATGTGTCCATGAGGAATCGTGAGTGCGTTGCCTAGCTTGGAGCATGGAAAGGTAGGCTGTGAGGAGGAGAATTAGAGGCCTTCGTTGTGTGTTGTGTGACACAAAAAAATTGGTTCTCAATTCGTCTGTATGTATATTTTTTATATATGTCTTGGGTATGTGTTTGGTCACCTCCACGTGTGCGGCGGGATGGACAATCCATGCGGATAAGTCCAAGTGGAGTGCCGATCCCCTACCGCCGGTATACCTGGGCAACAGCGAGCTACTCCCCCTAGGGGGTCTAACTCACTGTTGGCAAAGAACCTACCTAATCACCGGAATTTGGTCCGAAGAGGCTTCACCAGTGACCTGTGGCTATGTAGCAACAAAGGACTGGTAGGTTGTGACCTGTGGGTGAGTCAGACCGACCAAGGAGAGAGACCGATACAAGGAGAGGTATGAGCCCACCTACGTCTTGTGCCGTGCGTAGTTGAGCGCCGTATGGGGGGATAATGGAATCCTGGAGGGTTGAGTCTACCATAGATCGGGTTGTTGTTATCTGTGGGGACAACACGCCCTCTTTGGTCCGGCATTCCATCCTAAACGGCAGCCTCAGGAAATAGCCAGCCTGAGGTAACCGGTAGCAAGTACCCCTTAAGGGTCGCGGGCGAGGGTTGCAGAGTCATGGGGTGCGCAGTCGGCGGAGCGCGGAGCCTATGGCGAGTACAGGTCAAAACCTCGGCCTGACAACCATAGTCCTCCTCGCACCGTGCGGACTCGCTGCATCTCGGATTCTGGACCCTATACTCTCCGGGGTAGGTCCCGGTGCTCGAATGAGCATCCCCACTTGCGGACTCCCAGGAGGGTGGGACGCCACTGGAGAATGAAGCTATATTTATTTTTAACTATGGTAAACAAGAGTACCAACAACCCCAAGCAGGCCGCTGCTTCGAAAGAAGCGCCCTACATAACTGTCGAACGGGTCGCGGCTTCCAAGGAAGCGCCCCGCCAGACACCAAGACCGGTCGCAGCTTCAGACGAAGCGCCCGGTCAAAAACCAACAACCTCCACTGCTCTCACCCCCTCGGGGGCTGATGAGCAGATCTGGCAGGTAGCCCAACAGAAGCGCAAAACAAAGCGCAACCGCAACAAAGCCAAACAGGCCAACAAACTGGTCCAGGCTGGCAAGGGTAGGCGACTACCGACCGCCGTAAGGCAGGTGGCTGTCAAAGAGCCGGCAACGGCTCCCGCCACCTCAGTAAGCGCGCAGCAATCTAACCGTCCTGACAGTAGCCAGGGCGGAGAGAAGTTACGCGACGAAAAGGTGACCCAACCCAGCCAGGGCGCGGAGGGGAAACCCAAAGTGCCACGAAAGGCCAAACGTCAGCGTGGCGCCAGAGGCAAGAAGGGAAACGCGGTGCCCCAGGAAACTGAGGGCCAGAGCAAAGTACCCAAACGCCCTCGCCCCAACGATACACAATCGCCTTATCGAGGCGCGAAGAAGGCTAAGGCCTCCACCAGCACCAGTGTAGTGAAGGGTACCAACTCATACGCAGACGCTGTCGTATTAAACGACCTCTTTGTCGCTGTGATGGCGGAACCCTTCACCGACTTAACACCGGCGCAGGTGGAGAGCATCAAGCACACCTTGGAGACCTGCATCGAGAACATCGCCGAGGCTCCAAGCACCACCACAACCACCCCGTACTGGCCCTCCTTCCGTGGAAAACCCTTTCACAGCGAAGGAGTGCTGAAGCTACAGTGCGAGGATGAGAAGGACGTGGAGTGGCTCCGGGAAACCGTGGCCGCTTTCGAGTCGCCAATTCCGGGTACTCGGCTGGTCGTAGGGCGACAGAAGGACATCCCCAAAAGGGTGAAGTCCGCTGTCCTGCTACCACATTGTTCGGACGAAATCAGGACGATACAAAGCGTCCTGACAGGTCAGAACAAGTGGTATCAGGTCAGCAAATGGTCGCTGTACAATATCGAGCGCCATAAGGGGGACCCTCCAGGTACCTTCTTGGTGCTCGGTATTCCAGCCGACCAGATACCCGGAATCATCGCAAGGGGGCGTAGGCTTTGCTATAAACTCGGCAATGCCTACATCCGTTTCTTCGGCAGCAGGGGTAAGCTGCAGGATATGCCGCCCGCCCCTGCTGAGACTGCGACAGCACCCATGGTCGCTGGCGACCCTCCTGCTGTAAAGCAGGAGGTGCGCGCCGGACTTGACCGGGGAGCCGGCGCGTCTATGTCCGCGGCTAGCCGGCCGAAAGGCGGAATCTGGCCGGCGAACCAACGGTCACCCAACACTCCTTAGCCGAAAGGCAGAGGCAGGATGGGATATCGGCTTGCTCGCTGACTACCTCCTTTATGGACGCCGGTTACGGCGACCTGGAGGAGGATGTCGCGCAGCTGATGGACCGGGACATTCCTTTGGAAACGGATGAGGAAGTGAGCAGTCCACTTCGCTCCTCCTCGCCCCAATAACATCAACATCACCCAAGCCAACCTCCAGCATAAACAAGCCGCGGCGACTACCCTGCGAAGAATGCTGGAGGTAAACAACAAGACCATCGCCCTTATCCAGGAGCCGTGGAGAAGGAAGGACAGAATTTGCGGTCTCAACAACATCGGAGGTAAGTTACTACTTGACACCACCGTAACTAATCCACGCACCTGCATCTATGTACCTAAATCAACAAACGTAGCTCTAATGAATGAGTTCTGTTCCAGAGACCTGACCACGGTCAGGCTCCAGAGCAACTGTTCCAGCATCCCAGAGGTCATCATAGCGTCTGCCTATCTGCCGGGCGACGCGGACATACCGACGGTCGAGCTGGAGAACCTCATTAGACACTGCGAAAGTAAGAAGCTTGAACTCATCATCTCGGCGGATGCAAACGCGCACCATACCTTATGGGGCAGCGTTGCTCCTAACAAACGAGGTGAAGATTTGGTTGAATTTTTATTCTCCACAAATCTCAGGCTACTAAACAGGGGGTCCGAACCTACCTTCGTCACCTCCAGATTTCAAACTATAATAGACATCACACTCGCCACGGAAAGAGTATCGGACAAAATCTCCGAATGGCATTTGTCGAATGACCTGTCGTGCTCCGACCACAGGTGGGTAAGATATAAACTCAACGTGGACCTCAAAAGGCTAGACCCATGGCGTAATCCTAAACGGACAGACCGCACAAGGTTCGAAAGGCTAATGTCGGAAAATCCAGCTCTCATAACAATCCCAACAGGATATGAGAAGCCGGCTGACATAGAGAGGCACGTGAATAAACTAACTGACACATTAATGAACACATTTACCGAGACCTGTCCACTAACTACGCCCTCGTCGAAAACCACCACTCGTAATGGTTGGTGGGGACCGGAACTCGAGAAACTGCGACACAAATTACGCCAACTGTTTAACAGAGCGAAAAACACAAGAAAGGAAACAGACTGGGATGCGTATAAACTAATGCAATCCCAGTATAAGAGACGCATCCGAAAAAGGAAACGCGTATGCTGGAGAACCTTCTGTACCAACATCGAATCAAATACTCAAGCAATTAGGGTAAAAAACATACTGGCTAGCGAACCTAACAAAAATCTAGCCTGCCTCAAAAAACCAAATAACAGTTACACCACAACCAATGCTGAAATGTGTGAGCTGCTATTGAATACACACTTCCCGGGGTGCTCCGTCATGGAAAGTACCACATGGGATGAGGCTGATCAGCAGTACTTCGACAAGCCGACTGCTGAAGCCACCAACACTGCCCGCAGAATAGTCACACTAGAGAAAGTCCTATGGGCAATCAACAGCTTCTCAACATACAAAGCAGCGGGCTTGGATGGCATCTTTCCTGGGCTGCTACAGTGGTGTAGGAGATTGGTTGCTCCGCATCTAGTAGGAGTCTATCAGGCATGCCTCATGCACCGCTATGTTCCTCTGATATGGAGAGAAGTTAAAGTGGTATTTATACCCAAACCCGGTAAGAGCGATTATACACAGCCCAAATCATACAGACCGATAAGCCTCACTTCCTTCCTCCTCAAGACCCTGGAAAGGCTCTGCGATCGGGATCTTAGAGATAGGGCTCTAACGTATCATCCTCTACACCATCAACAACACGCCTACTGTCCGGGCAAATCAACAGAATCAGCGCTTCACAGTGTCATCACACCAATAGAAAGTGCACTATCAACACAATCATCAGCGCTTGTAGCCTTCATCGATGTCGAGGGGGCTTTTGACAAGACGCAGTTTAACAGCATAAGCCAAGCACTGCTCAACCACGGCGCCGACCGAACCACATCCGGTTGGATTGACAGCATGCTGAGGAAAAGGGCAGTGCAAGTAACGGTAAACGGCACCACACGAGCGATTGTGTCGAGAGGCTGCCCACAGGGTGGAGTCATCTCACCACTCCTGTGGAATCTCGTAGTGGATGACCTAATTAGGTCGCTCAACGAAGCGGGCTACTATACTGTAGGCTATGCAGACGATATAGCAATCCTCGTAAGGGGTAAATTCGAGAAAGTCCTTTGCGATCTCATGCAAGGGGCACTCAATATCGTCGAGCGATGGTGTTCTGAACAAGGACTGTCAGTAAACCCATCAAAAACCGAACTAGTATTATTCACAAAGAAGCGGATTATAAACAATCTCCACTTACCCAAACTCCAAGGAATAACGCTTACCCTCACTAAAGAGGTGAAATATTTAGGCGTTATTCTAGATGATAAGCTGCTATGGAACAAGCACCTAGACAATAAACTGGAGAAGGCCTGTATTATATTCTGGCAGTGTAAGAGACTCCTTGGCAGAACCTGGGGTTTACACCCCAAAATTGCCATGTGGCTATACACTGTGGTAATACGGCCAATCATCACATACGGAGCCGTGGCCTGGTGGCCCAGAACCAAACTGACCACTGCCAAAAACAAACTGCAGCACTTTCAGAGGCTAGCTTGTATAGCCGTAACGGGCTGCATGAAAACCACACCCACAGCGGCACTGGAGATACTTCTAGGGCTACCGCCCCTAGACCTATTTATCCAGCAGGAGGCGGCCTCAGCGGCCATCAGACTAAAGTCACTCAACCTCTGGGGTGCAGCAAACGGGGCTCATACCGAAATCCTTGGGGAGGCTATATCCTACCAACCTTTGATAGCTGCCCCCAATGATAAGATACCCAAACAACACATCTTCAACAAGACGTACACAGTCCAGCTTATTGAAGAACAATACGACTCGTCTGGAGTCCACGAACTGCGCATATATACCGATGGTTCCAAAACCAGAACAGGATCGGGCGCAGGAGTGTACTCACCAGAGATAAATATTAATATATCAACAGCCTTAGGGGAACATAGTTCTATTTTCCAGTGTGAATGCATCGCCATCACGCAGGCTGCCAGAGCAGTGACTAGACGGAATATCGAAGATCATAAGATTCGCATAGTGTCCGATAGCGCTGCAGTGCTACAAGCCCTCGATAGTAAAACCATTCAATCCGGGCTCATACTAGAGTGCCACCAGGCACTGGAAGTGATAGGTAGTAACAACCTAGTCACTTTACAGTGGATAAAGGGGCACAGTGGCTCTCTAGGTAATGACGCAGCAGACGAGCTGGCGAGAAGAGGGTCGGAACAGAGGGTGTTTGGCCCTAGTCCAATAGTTCCACTACCCTTCAACCAGCTAAGGTCATGGCTACGCCACAGAACGCTTGAACAACATGCAGATCAATGGGCAAACACCAGTGCGTGCAGACAATCCCGGGAAACAGTGCCACACCCGGATGCACGTTTAACAAAGCGCCTGCTATCCTTAGATAGGACATCCCTACGCATAATCGTAGGCAATATTACAGGACATTGCCCACTTAACAAACATTTATATGTTCTAGGTATAACCGACAGCCCCCTATGTAGGGGATGTCTGTCGGCTGATGAAACAGCTTCACACGTCATCCTGGAATGTGAAGGTGTAGCTACACAACGGGCGGAAATCCTCAATACACCGAGGTCACTCCGAGAAGCCTGTGGAGACACCAGGAGGATCCTGCGCTTCTGGTCGGAGTTAGGCTGGCTAGATCTCTAGCCGGCACAAACTACACGCACAATGGCCTGACATTCAACAGGCTAAGTGCGGAGAAAAGGAGCCCACAATCAATCAATCAATCAATCAATCAATATATGTCCACGCATATCTCTGCCAAATGTCAGCCAATTTGTATGGTTATGTGTGGTGGTCGTCTCATTTAAACGAAATAAATCCAACACATAAAGGAGTTAAATTGGGGATGAAAGACTAAAACATATAAGTATACACCGATTTTAATGATGCTTTCACAAAAAAATAGTAAACTTTAATACATTTATTTCGTAACTAACAAAAAAGGAAAAAGCAAAAATTTTAAACTATTAATCCATTTTGTTTCAGTGGTAATGTTTTTTTTATTATTATTTATTTTACTACAGTAACACCGATCGAAAATTGTTGCAGTTTTATTTTTAGCTCTTTAATTTTTATGTGTAGATTCTGTTATTTGTTAAAAAGGTTTTATAATGATAAAGTGGTACCAACGTAGTGAAGCCGGCATATTTGTGTTGTAAACATCGAGTGTAGACAAAACTGGATATAGTGTAATTTTAACCTACATTTAACTAATAAACCAATGTTTGATTTATAAAAGCCTATCACGGCCTATCAATTGTACACCATACAATTCACACATCATTGTATAGGCATAATATATATAAATTTATATCATAGAAGGCATCTTTAAAATCCTTGGAAAACTTAACGTATAGTTTGAAGCGCCTAGTACAAGACACCACATTACGCTTCGCGGTGTTATGCGAACATTTATAGAAGCTATTATAACATTACTATGCTGCTGCTAGTAGTATAAAATGTATTATTCGAATCACTTTCATCATACGCAACAAGAAAATGATGAAAAGTTCGTCTGGAGTTACATATTTATAAATAATATCCATATATTTTACACATAGAGATACATACAGCTTGCCGTTATAAATTGTATCTGAAAGCTCTGCAGTTGTTTATCTAGACACACGTCTGTGTGTCCAGTCAAGTCTAGGTGACGCACCGGGAGTGTGTTGTAAAGTAGAAGACATATTTATTCTTTTAGTATATTCTTCTAATTACTTGTTTTATATTAGTATTGACGTTAATAATATTGTCTATAGTTGAAATAGCAATACCCACTCATTAATAATTGTTCATAATATAATAAATCGCTGGATTGTTTTCTTTAATGTGTCAGTAAGGGCGGTTCTTGAATAATATTAGTAATATTTTTATGTATACATAAACATTACATATCTTCTATTTATGTGTCTTATTTATCATCTGTAGCTGTACTAAGCTATAAGTTTATATTACATGTATATCTCAAAGGAATATTGCATGTATATCTACATCATGAAATACATTTACAGTACTATATGCTAGAACCACGCTGTAGACACTTGTCTACAGCATGTATGGTCCGGCTCGTCCGGGTCATTACCACTGTCTCACAGAAAACTGGCGTAAAGTAGCAGCTTGCTGTTGCGTTTCGTACGGTGAGTGAGATATCCGGAGGCCCAAACCCCCTCCCCTTCCCAATCCCTTAATTATCCCTTTCCTTTAAGGTCGGCAACGCACCTATAATTATAGAAGAATATAAATCAAAAAAATTAATGAAATGAATTATAATTATTTTGGTATTGTGGGCGTACATGGGCGGTGGAGATCATTTACCATCAGGTAACCCACATGCTCGTTTGCTGGCCTATACCATAAAAAAAAAATTATAGAAAAATACTTGCTTTATTTTTGATCAATGATAATTAATAATAAGTAATATAAATAGAGAACGCCAAGCAGAAGCAAGAATATTATGTAATATAAATAATAATAATATATTAGTCACGATGCATGTAGCGGCCAAACATCATCCATTAAGCTCTGAGCAAAGGAAAAAAATAAATTACTACACAATACATCCAGTCGTGTTATAAATACTAGACTACGTGGTAAGTCCCTCGTATACAAGATGCCGTCTGGGTTAGTACCACCTTTTAGTCTATTTCTGCTGCGAAACAGCAGTGTGTAAGCATTGTTGTGTTTCAGTTTGAAGGATATTGAAACCATTGTCTCGGGGTGACGAGCGCAGGCTAATTCCATGCAGTGCTTTGTAACGAAGTTCTGTGTGGTGTTGTTTCTGTTTTTTTAATACGTGGACAATTTCATTATCTCTATACAAACAGATCTAGCATATACATACATATAGTAAGATGTGCAAAAATAAGACTATATGTGTGACTGTTGGGTGTATTATTTTATTATTATTTATTATAAATAAGTGATAAAACCTCCAGTAATTCTATGGCTGTACCTGTATTTTTAAACAATTCAATATGCATAGGCACACTCTTAATATGGACTAATTGATGTTCATATACCTAATTGTGTAACGCAGGCGACACAGTTGTGTGATTCACATTTCTCGTGCGCACATGCATACGCACACGCGAACTACTGACATGAGACATTTTGTTGATATATTTTTATGGTTTACGAGACTATCCCGCCCACACACCTGCCACTGTAACTATTGTGCACCAGGATCGACAGTCGCACGCATTTTTATTGAAACCGAACAGTGGCGAGTCTCTGCGAGTGATAAATTGTCTTTGTCCCGCAACGAAATTAATCAAATAGAAAGTTAACTCAAACGTAGATCATGATCTGGATCTAGACATGGGCTGCTTTTATCTCGGAAAAAGCTTGGTGGAGCCGCGAGCCGTCGTATTTCTTTGAAAGTATAAATGTATCGTCAGAAATGTCCATTGCGAAATTACAAATAGTATATTTTTATATACTGCGATGGCAGAAGTTCAATGTTTATGTGGTAAACGACGAAACTGGAAAGCAACGCAAGTCAATCGTCAGACGGCGGCCTAGTGCTCTGTTTAAAGAGACCTTGATTTTAATACCAAGGGCTAACTACTTGAACTGCGAGAAATACATGTTTTGTAACATTCGATAATAAATTAACTATAAAAATTGTAGGTGTTGCTAAGGAAGTGTTTATTTTTATTACATTATTTATTTTAAATCATTTAAGCAGACATGGTACAAATAGCAGCATATTATAATGTCACTTTGTTCGGATCCTCTATTATGGATAATTTATTTGAAAACAAATATTTTATCAAAGCTTTATCGAGTACGATATGACCTATTAAAATTAAATGAAATATCTAAATTGATCAATAAATAAGCAGATATGATTTACTATTTTAGTAATAAATAGTAAAAAATAATATTCAGTAATATCAACAGATGTTCATAAAATATATGTAGAATGAGACTTGTTTAATAACCAAGAGCGTTTAAACGAGTCCTCGTCAATATCAAAGGCGTCATTGACCTGCCCACTATTACATAATATACATAACTACATACCTAATGGTATTTATTTCATAATTATTTACCTATTAAACCTATTAAATGAATAATTATAATTATTATATTACTTCAATATTTAGACCTGTATTAAATTATCCCAATGCTCGACACTGGCCTCTACTATGATTAGCAGGAGTTAGAACTTTCTTCGAACACGCTGGTCGCTAACTTAATGCGGGTAGCAAAACTTCAGAAATACTTTTTGTATTATTTTTTTTATTAGCCTGAATGACGAGACAAGCTGACTGCTCGCTAATGTTAAGGACCACGCCTGACGCCTGCCCATAAACAGAAGCAATACCACACAGAACTTTGAATTTCAAAGCACTCCATTATACACTGGACTGCACTCCTCATCACGAAACATTTTTATTTTTTATGTTACATAAGATGTTATGTCTCACAATGCCCAGTAATTTTACTAGATTTGAAACCCAACAATGCTTATAGATTGCTGCTTTGCGGCAGTCAATAGTCAAAGTGGTGGTACCTACCCAGACGGCCTCTCGCATACGAGGGGCCTACCACGATTATAAAACTTAGGAAGAACGGATATGCAGGTTTTATCACGATGTTTTCCTTCATCATTAATAGCCGTTCCCTATATTCTATTGAAAGATAGATTTGCGTACTATCAATAGTATTTTGACAAATCTTCCATACAAAATGTGTTAAAATAGTACTGCCAGAAAGCAAACCTCTCTACTTATTACTTTCATTTGCTACGCCAGTGCCCAGTAGGTACTTAGTAATTAGGTATGGTTTTCACACTTACAAACATCTGAAGAACACACCCTAATGTCTAAGATAAAGTTTTCTTTTATAGAGATTAGGTACTGGTACATTCCAAAATATAAGATAAATATAAAATTCATTAAAAATATTTCTATGTACTAAATATTTACCACAAACACAACCAATGTATTGCACTTCATAAAACATGTTTAGTGTGATATTTACCAGTATAGGTAGCCCCTTAATTTTCGAGGAGGCTTGACAACGCCCGAGGGCTCAAACTCGCGGTCACACGACGCTAGTGATACTCCGAATAGTGAAAGGGTGCGCCCCCGACATCGGTATAAAAGCTCCAAGCACTCTTCGTCAAGCATCATTCAACATCCCCGATCTACTCACTCACTACAATGGCATTCAAGGTATTAATGGACATGTTCAGTGGGCCTTTCAGTGATCAAATTGGTGCTAAAGTAATTTAACATTCAAACACTATTAACATACAAAATATATATTTGTTACAGTTTGTGGTTCTCGCCTGTTTGGTGGCAGTCGCCAGCGCCGGAGTTTTCCCGGTCGCTCCCCTCGCCTACTCCGCCCCGGCTTACCACACCGCCGCGGCCTACCATGCAGCTCCTGTCGTGCACGGCGCTCCCGTAGCGTACGCCGCACCCATCGCTAAAGTCGCCGCCGTCGCCAGGGTAGAGGAGTACGACGCGCACCCTCAGTACAGCTTCGCCTACGACGTGCAAGACGGTCTTACCGGTGACTCCAAGAGCCAGCACGAGTCCCGCGACGGTGACGTCGTCCAGGGTTCCTACTCCGTCAATGACCCCGATGGCACCAGACGCACCGTAGATTACACCGCTGACCCACACAACGGTTTCAACGCTGTCGTGCGCAAAGAACCCCTCGCTCACGTCGCTAAAGTCGCCGCTGTAGCCCCTGTCGCCAAGATCGCTGCGCCCGTAGCGTACGCTGCCCCTGTGGTCCACGCTGCCCCTGTCACCAAGATCGCTGCTCCCGTCGCCTACTCTGCTCCCTACTACCACTCTGCCCCAGCTGTATACCACTCTGCCCCAGCTGTATACCAGTCTGCCCCAGCTGTATACCACTCCGCCCCAACTGTCTACTCTGCCCCCGTCTACCACCACTAAACATGTGCCAAAACCTAGAAATATAAATATACAATGCGATAGCATAAAATGTACGGTACTATGTATTGTATAGGATATTTGCGTTAGGCTAATAAAAGCAATAAATTATTTTTTCATATATTAACTACTTTTTTAATGTGTTTATCCTTTATGCAATATGCATACGTGATACGACTTCCCTATGTTATCAAATATCATATTACGCAATTTCCTTTTTACTTGAGAATACATACAGTACTTAGGTACTATGATTTAAATTAAGCGCTTCGGCAATTTTCAATTTTATGAGAAATACCAATGTGTGCTGATAATAAGTATCTAATACGGACCTGTTACAACATGGAGTTAAGGTGGGACGTCGTCACTAGCCCGCGATTTTTTGTTTGTTTTGTTTTTTTTTAAATTGCATCTCATTCCTTCGACATCATATCGATTAAAATAAATTTTGCGAAAAGAATCACTGTTCATCTACTGAATAATAATCATAGTAATTATCAAGAAAGCTTTTGTAAACTTTAAATGGAGGCTTTTGCGGGAATTCAGATAGTGCGGTCGATATCCTATTTTAATGAATTCCTAAACTAGTTTAAAGTTCTGTTTGTTGTATAAAAGTGGTGTGGTTTTAACCGACTTCAAAAAAGGAGGAAGTTCTTAACTCGGCGAATTTTGGTTTGTTTTTTTATGTATGATCGATTTCTCCGGCAATTATGGACCGATTTTATTGGAAAAAAAACATTATGTGTCATTTGTTTTCGGTACCTACTATTAAAAATGTCATAATCTGTAGATGTCTTCAACCATTGCTTGTTACAATAACTTTAACATTATCCGTCATACTACAAAGGCCATCCAGGCCATCCATCAAAACATTAACACAGTACAATACACAGTTTGTACATTGGTAAAACCGAAGTGTGAAGAAGCGCATATTGTAAGTCGTCGTATTATATTACCATTCTGCTAGGCCGGTACCGCCTTTTTTTTAATTTTTATTAGATTGAATGGCGAGACGAGCAGGTCGCTCGCCTAATGGTAAGCGCCACGCTTGCTCATAAACAGAAGCAACGCCACACAGAACTTTAAATAAAGCACTGCATGACACTGGACTGCGCTCGTCACCCCGAGACATAAGGTGTTAAATCTCATAATGCCCAGTAATTACACTGGCTTCAATGTCCTTCACACCGGAACACAACAGTGCTTACACACTGCTGCTTGGCGGCAGAAATAGACAAAGCGGTGGTACCAACCCAGCCGGTCTCTCGCAAACGAGGAACCTACCACCTTGTAAAATGGCCTTGGCCTAATTCGCCAAACTTCATATGACTAGTTTGCTTCGCTAATTTGGTACCTAGAAAATTGGGGGACAGTAATGTTGAAAGCCTTGATATTTTATAATTCTCACGAGACGAGACATTAGGTAGGTACCTATCTACTTACTAATACGGTTATGTACTACACGTAAACGCTATTTATTTTATTTAGGTTCTTTTAACCTTTTATATTGATCGGTAATAATTATTTAGTAAGAGCGTTAAATAAGTAATTTTAGACTTACCTAATTTACAATAAATAATTACCTACATAACAAATAGCCAGTTTCTTACTTCAGTGTACCAGGGTATAGATAAATTATTTGTGATTCTGTTGACACATAGCTGGATCTACAGCGCGTGCTTGTGTCTACAGTCTACACACTAGACTACACATAAACATCGACACAAAACTTTATTCTATTTTTAGAGTTATTTTAAGACCCAAATGGCAAAAACGGGACCATAATAATTTCGTCATGCTCGTCTGACCGTCAAGTCTGTCCGCCCGTAAGTAACAGTCATTTTACTGGGAGACTTATAGCACTACTTATATGCTTTGACTATATGGATGCAATTTGAATGACAGGTTTATATTATGAACAGCAACTACACAAAGGTGTAGAGAAAATAAGAAAATAAAATTGTAGTGGCCTTAGAAAAGTAGGTAGTTATTCTAAGATTAAGACAATTTATGAATTAAGTCAAAACCGACTTAAACGTCATCAAGACCCGGATGGTTGGCGCTCACTTGGGGAGGCTTTCGTCCAACAGTGGACGGCAACAGGCTGAGATGATGATTATGAATTAAGTCCAACGGGGACGTTGCTACGTCACCTGATGGTAAGTGATCTCCACCGCCAACAATAGGTACCATGTGAAAAAAATCATGGGTACGTTGCCGACCTTAACTGAAAAGGAATAACAAAAATTAGTAAGGGGATTTGGGCCTCCGGATATCATACTCACCGCACGAAACACAGCAGCAAACAGCTAGGTACTATACGTCGGTTTTTTGTGAGACTGGTAACGACCCGGTCGAGCCGGCCCATTAGTGCTATAAACAAAACTGTCTACAGCGTGGCTCTACCACTTACATTCAACAACGCAGATATAATCTTCTAATATATAAAATTCTCGTGTCACAATGTTCGTTCCCATACTCCTCCGAAACGGCTGAACCGATTTTTATGAAATTTTATATGCATATTCAGTAGGTCTGAGAATCGGCTACTATCTATTTTTCATCCCCCTAAATGTTAAGGGTGGTCCACCCCTAAATTATTATTTTTATTTTTTAGATAACATTTTTTGTTTTTATTTTTTTAAATAGCGATATTAGTATTTTTGTCAAGCGCATTTCTCACACCGATCGCGATGACGGGACTCGCTTGATGCGACTAGACTACTTTAATCCTGGAAATAGGCATTCACGCGGGCGGAGCCGCGGGCAACAGCTAGTAATATATAATAAATATTGATAACTAATATTTGCACACCATTTAAATATGGTAGAATGTATAAGGGCCACTTATATTATATCTAAGACCATACAAACTGTACACCTACATTCTTGCAAATAAATTATTTGATTTGATTTGATTAATATGTGCTTTTATTCATTCTGTCCAACTTAGAATAATAAGGCAGTCCACCATCCAGTATCCACATGCTGTCAAACGATTTTTTCATGAAGCGGTACAGAAAATTAAAGCTATGCACTGCCGCGATTTAGATCATGATCTCTGGCCGCGATCCTGCGATCTGCGATATCTACACTCAGCCGTGATCCATTCTTGCGATCTGTTCAGTGTCCACCAATCAGAGGCCGTCACCCTCTGTCATTCGTCGTAAGTAAGATTGCTAAGATTTTTTCGTATTTTTCAGATTTAGATACAAAAATATATTTTATGTAGTATTTTATGGAAAGAATAATATAGACAAAGGTATTTTTGTTATATTTATTATTAATTTGCTGTTACTAACCTAAACAATGATATAAAAGATTTCACGATATCATACATTTCGATGTGATTTGCCTTTTTAACCTACCTAGTTTTTGTATCTAAATATACATTCTGGCAACACAATTCGATAGATCGCTGTCTAGATTGCGGTAATTTTGGCGGTAGTGTGTTTAAGAGCGCACGTCCCCATTTATATTGGACTTAGAACAAAAATCCCGGCGCGGCGCGGCGTCCCTTTGAAATAGCTGGCGACTAGATTGCAGCAGTGACGCAGTGTGTAAGATCACACGCGATCCTATACAAAATGTACTAGAAAGATCGCAGATCGCGGCTCTGCGTGAAAGGCATTTATTGTGAAGCAGTGGTGAAACGGCTGCTACAGTTTATTCAAATGTACTCTATGGTCTTTAAAGTTTCACTTTAAGCCATCGACTAAATGCAATGCAACAAATAAAAAGATTTTTTTATTTAAATTAAATATTATCACATATGTAAATAATAGTATTTTACTAAACTCGTTGTATAGTGGATTTAAAATTAATTATACTGTTTCTTTATCTTGTTTTACAAAATTAATAATCAAATTAACTGCTAGTGTTCTGAGTTATTTAATAATAAAGAAATAAAATTTATTTGACACATAGCCATACAAAAAATACAAAATATCAAGAAATCTTATCCACAGATTCTTTAAGCAGTAACTTATCAATCTCAGTCTATTCTCTCAAACTAAGCGAAAAACTTGTTTAGTAATAGAGTCTCAAGCTTAATCTCAAGTAGTCTCCGGTGTAATGCTAAAAATATTAACTTTTGTACCCGTTTCTACACCACTGCTGTCAATATGTGTCAAGAATAGAAACCCTTGCTCTATCGTCTTTATCAGGTAAGCAATAGAGTACAAATTGCTCTGTGATAGTTTCTAAAGATTAACATACCACATATGACGTTGACAGCAGAATGAAGCCAAACAAAACAAACATCTGCGGCAGCCGACGCCCAAACAAATTATTATTTTCTGTAAAATAGGCGTGTCTTGGGCGTGTCGCGGGTTAATATATACTCTCCCAGATATTTAGTCAGGCTCGACTTCAGTTGTTAAGTAAATAATTTAAATATTCATTATAATAAAATATTCAAAAGTTATTGTGTTAATTTTAGTATTTCGAGTTTTTAAATGAATTTTTAACTTATTCTAATTACATAATTTGCTATAATTGGTCAACTATTAATAGTTAACTTATCCTTGCTAAATAATAACTCAGAATGGTGTCCACGAGAGGTATACGATATAAGTTCAGCGAAGGGGAACGAGTGTTGTGCTACGAACCCGACCCAACAAAAGCCAAAGTTCTATACGACTCTAAGGTAAGAATTTTATAATTTTCATACTTCTTTACTCTTATTAATTTAACTAAATGGCCCAGATTTTATTTATAAGAATATTTTCTACAGCAAATGAAACATCCCCCAAAAGTTTAAAAGTTGTCTAAAAGTTTTTTTTAATTCTTAGAGGGTCCCAATATTTCATAATCTGAACCACATTATATATTATATTTCATAGACCACATGTATATTATGTACTTATTCTTTGTTTATGTTGAAAATACAAATATGGTGTGTTCTGTAGACCACGCCCATCACATGATTTGGAGCAAGAAGTTTATAAATGTTGTTAAACATCACACTAATCTACTTGTAGTAGTGCATTACAATGTATAGATTAATTTTAAAGTAACTTTTTAAGGCTCTGAATGGAAATGCATCAATAAAAACTGTAACATCATTTTGATGTTTACATTTTTGAAAGAATATTTTAATGATTTTATTTCTAAATTTCTCTATAATTAGATGTTTCTATTCCCTTATCTTGTGTGTACTTACCTTAAACCCCAATATACATATTTGTTAATTAAATATTTGTAGCATAAAAAGTCCTAAAAAGTGTCAGTTGGCGATATACTAAAAACAATAATATTTTGTATAATTGGGTACTTACCTTTTCAAATGCCGATATATTATTATATTTCGTTGCTGCATTCACTGCTATGCAATGTGGCATGTCACGGGTTAAACAAAGAGGTGTTAGAACTTCATGCTTATTTGTTATATTAAATTGAATAATTTATATGAAATGAGTGCATTGTCATATTTCGTGGGAATCAAAACTCATAAACTCAACAATATTGATTATTATTTTCTTATGTATGTATTATATTGGTGTAGGTCTTGGAAGTGATTGAAGGTAAGGATAGGCGTGGCCGTCGGACGGTGGAGTATCTGATACACTTCCAAGGATGGAACTCTTCTTGGGACCGTTGCGTTAGTGAAGATTTCGTACTTAAAGACACAGAAGAGAACAGACAGCTGCAACGAGACTTGGCGGAAAAATCACAGCTTCAGCTGTAAGTGTCTTTGTGATTTATATTTATTTATTTTGTTACATCTATATGTCTTGACAATGTTTAACAATGTTCTATATTTTATTTTATTGTATTAATAATATTTTGAATAGAATAAAAAAAATTGATTCTATAAAAGGTACCAACGGAACCCTATAACAGACCCTACCGCGCCTTTTGCCTGTCTTATCTTTAAAGGTCTATGTCTAAGACCGTAATAGTAATAATAGGTAGCCTGCTAAAATAATCACAGAATATTTGTTATCATGGAGGATTTCCTAACAAATAATAAAAAGAATAAAGTAAACAATTAAGTGTGGGTACGGAACCCTCGGCGTGGGATTCCGAACCGCACTTAATCGGTTTTTTTTTATGTGAAGCGACGTACGTGGCAGCCCAGATAGCTTGACGCACAAATGCAACCTTATGTCCTCAAACCATAACAACTCTTATCTCAAATACTTCAATAACATCCCAATTTTATTGTCATACATGAAACAATTACCTACGGTTGGAATTTTATGTAGACTGTCAATTAACAGAGGAGCGTATTTATATCGACGTGAGCGCAAGAAGGGTGGCAGTAACAACACAGGTGCCGGACCAGCGAAGCGACCACGCCATGGCTTCAGTGACGACGGCTCTTCTACAAGCACGCAGCCCGATGGTATTTTTTTATGTGTTTTTAGTTAGTACTTAGTATTGTAAGTTTCGTAGTAATTGTACTGCCTCTGAAAGTCTTGTGAGGCTGTAGCCGTAGCTACGCTCATGAGTATGACATATAAAAATTGTTTATATATTGATTTAAATATATACCGGGTGTAAGGGAAACGTTTCCGAAAATGAATACAGGGTGTAATCCTGGTGGTTACAGACATGATGATGGTATGTCTATATTATTTTTTAAATTTCCCACGCACAGTCTTGTTTGGACCATTAAATGTAATGACGTATTAATCAAATAATAGTTTAAATCGTATTTTTTTTAACATAATGTAAAGCCCATAAAAAAATCAGCTGACGCTCAGAATCGGCTGTGTGACGCGGCGCGACGCGATTTACCTACTGAGTATTGGCGCGTGGGACATTGACCTCGAGTTTAGCATTAGAATGCTTTACATTGCGGGCTTACACTTCCTAAATGACAAGGAAACAGCAAAGGAATATCCTTTTCTGTTTATGTTACATTAGTGTTCTATTAAACTTTCTGCTTCGGAAGCGGTCCCCTTACACCCAGTATAAAGATTTGTAATTCTTGCATATTTTTAAATGCACTAAAATCTTTTGCTTTCATTTTGTTATGTATTTCTATAGAAAACAAATATTTATAAACAAACATTAGTATTATTAGAAGGCGAAACCGGTGACACGGACTCGTCGTCCGCATCGGGTTCTAGTTCCCAGCCGCACTCTCCACCAGCGCTGCCACCGCCCTCCAATATCGCGCCAGTCGGTAGAGCTCACATCACGCTACCGTCCGCACTCAGGCAAGTTTAAATATTACAAAGTGTTTACAAATTTGATGTTTATTACATAATCAGTTTGACGATGTGTTTAAGTTTAATGAAGAATATTTTATATTAAACGAAAGGACCGTAGGGCACATGAGGCGTATTCGAAACTTATCGTATGCGTCGCATATTCCGCACGTCGCGCCGCGCTGTACGAGAGCATTACGAGTGTATACAAAGTATACATCTCTTAACATGTTTGTACACAATGCAGCGTCGTTTCAGAATCGTTGCTTCTCGTATTCATTATTACGATAGTCGTACTGTAGTATATTTAGTTAACATAAAACTGCTGAACTCTTAGAATATGTGTTATTACTCTATGGCTGAACTGATGAAAGGCGGAGGGTCTTCAAAGGATTGAGAAATGCGGAGGGCCGGCAAGGGTGACGCGATCTGGGAAAGACCTTTGTTTAGCAGTGGACGGATACAGGCTGATGGATAGATAAAAATTACTTAATTTGTTCAATTAGTAGATTGCTCAATGCAAACATCGCTTTCTATATCGCCTTCGAACAAAGTTATACTAAAGTTATACTTACACAAAAAAAAAAAATCTTCTGTCTGAAAACAAAGTCAGGTTTCCTTAATTAACAATTTGGGAAGATACGTATGAACGTGCTTTTAAATAAAGAGCATCAAAACGGTAGCTACGATTCGCTTACGCAACGATGCGTGTGCTGAAGTTAACTCCAAACGTCTCGTATTCGTATCGTATAGATATATGATGCGATTACGCCACGACACGTGTGTGACGTCTCTAATTAATGCTGTTATTTTATTTAAGAATGTTCTGCTGCATATTTTGCTCTAGATACCCTACTAATGAATAAATAATTCGATATAAACTTGAACTATAATTTTCTTAGCTTAGTACCTACAATCTACATATAATAATAACACATAGTATAAGTTTATGATTTCATGTTGCAGCTGGCGACCGAATCACAGCATCCAAAGCATTCAATGTTACCTACAATATTACATTTCTGAAGAAACTTATTGAGTGATCGTATTTTAGGGATCGGCTAACATTTGACTATCATTTGGTGGTGAAACGTGGCCGGCTATCGCACCTGCCCGCGACGCCATGCGCAGCGCAAATCCTAGAATCGTTCGTGAAGTGGTTCGCTCGCGCGGGGGCGTGGCATCAGGCGCGTGGACGAAACGACCCCCCACAGAAACCCGACATTTTAGATGTTTCTTGCCGGTAAATTTATTATTACTTACAAGAATTTGTTTAATAATATCTGTGCTAGTTTTATTGTAACCGTCATTTAACTTATGTATTTTATTCTACAGCAATTTGTGTCGTAGTCCCTCGTTTGGATCTGTCGCGGTGTTATTGTCAGTTTCCTTTTAGGAGTCATTAATCTAACAGGCCGGGAGATTATCCAGAATACTTGACAAAACGTTTAACCAAACGCAAAATTAGAATTATTTATATTATTTTATAGAAGTATTGTTTGTCATACGTAGTTCGAGGTTGTATATTAATTTACCGAGTATCTGTAAAAATACTTAGAATCCAGACTTTTTTCGGAGGTTTTACAGACGGTATTTAAATATTAATGTATTTTCACGCATAACACCGCCAAGTGTGGACTGATTTGGATGATTTTTTTTGTATTCGATAAGGTTTGAAGGGAGTGAAATCTAAACTTCGACATTTAAGTATGCATGAGTATTTATGCTGATTCTTTCATTAAATATAGTAAAATAAAACTTTTAATAATGTTAAACAGTTTTGAGTCGATTATTTCAACCATTGATAATAATTAACCTGAAATAGTAGGTACCGCGCGTCTACGAAAACAAAACGAAGAATAATTATAATAAAATTCATTCATTATTCTCATACAGATATAACATCTCATACTTATGTGCCTATCTACTTGGTGATTAAATGCTATGGAGGATCACGATCCTCTATAACCTTGGGCTTGGATCTGCGCTTATACTTACTTTTCTTACTCGCCTGAATGTCGCGCCTGAATAAGCATATGCTCGTTTTGTGATAGCATCCATAAACGGAAGCAACACCGCACAGAACTTATAATTATTACAAAGTACAGCATTGCGCTCGTCACATAAGATGGTAGGTCTCATAATGCTCAGTAATTTCACCAACTTCAATGTTTGGAATATATAATAAGTACCTACTGTATGTAATTACTTATTACCAATCCGTTGTAGTACAATCCGCTTTAAAGTACTCTGAAGGCTTAACATACTCGTATGCGCCTCGAGAAAATTTTGTAGACTCGTTTTCTCGTGAAATAACTAGTTAAAACTGGTTATCACTCGTATGTCTAGAAGCTAACATGCTAACATAAGACTCTACTCGTTACGTCAAAAGAAGATACAAATGTAGAGAAACTAGTATATTTTGAGTATTTTGACTACGAAACTTAACATAATAAAGTAATTTTATCAAATGTTGACACTTTTATCTGAGATATTTGTCACTAGGTTTCCCGCTCGCGTGCGAGATATCTCGTCAGATCATCACCAACTTTGATGTAATATAATAGAAATAATACAATGACTGCCTCCGTGGCGCAGTTGTAATGCGTACGTGTTACGACTGAGGCTGACGCTGAGGTCTCGAGTTCGATTCCCGGGTCGGGTAAAGTGATATTGGGTTTTTCTATTATGAAATGCTTTATATCACCAGGAGTCTGGAATTGTGCCCGATATGGCGATAGGCTTACCCCCTATAACATCATGGGACGGAGATACGCTCGGTGAAATGTGGGTGTACTGGTTACACCTCTGCCTACCCTTTCGGGGATTACAGGCGTGAGTGCGTATGTATGTATTGTTTTTCAGGTTAAATCTGGTACGCGAGGTGGCTGACGGACTACGCGTGTATTTTGATTTCATATTGCGAGGTCATCTGCTTTACAAACAGGAACTAAATCAGTACCACGAGATCTGTGGAAAATTTATTGATGAGTAAGTTGTATCTCTTTTAGTCTCAAATTTTAATAATATTAATAATATTATTATTATTAAAAATATTGTATTATACTTTTATTCAGCAGCTGTTTAATTTAAAATAAATAGAGAGACGATTATTTATAGGCAAGAAGAAGAAAGGAAATCAGTATTGGAGGAGGAAATGAATGAGGATCAACAGTCGCAGGATGAGGCAACACTCAACTGTATTGAAGAGGAAATGAAAAGCCCTAAACTGCCTGAGTATTCGCATTTACCGCCAGACCCTATGGACGGGGATAGAGATGATAGTAAGTATAGAGATACATTATGATCATCACAACCTATTACTGTCCACTGTCGGACGTAGGCCTCTCCAAATGAGATAGAGACAAAAAATAAAACAACCTGTTAAAAATCTAATTTAATGATGACGTCAAAATACTTTTTCAAATTTTAATTACAATTATATAAATACATACGTACACACTCGCGCTTTTAATCCCTGAAGAGGTATGCAGAGGTGTAACCAGTACACCTACATTTCGTCGAGTTTATCTCCGCCCCATAATGTGATAGGGGTACAATTCCAGACTCCGGGCTGATACTAGACATTTCTTAATACAAAAACTCAATATCATTCTTACCCGACCCGGGATCGAACCCGAGACCTCAGCCTCGGTCATAACGCATACGCATTACAACTGCGCCACTGAGGCGTTATAATTTACCAGTTATTTTTTTTTAAAGATATCAAAATACTTTTTCACAAATTATAATTACTTGCAAATTTTTTATACATAATATCCAAATGCTTCTGCATACCGTACATTCGGAAAGTAGTTGCAAACACCTTAAACTAGTTAAATTGAAAAATAGAAACAAACCATAGAAGTAATTAATAATAATAATAAATACACCCAACAGTCACACACATAGTCCTAACACTAGGTAAATCTGTATCGTGGGTATCAGGAACTACGAGGGACTTGGTCACACAACACCCAGACCCGAAACAAACATTTGTGGATCATACAAACATTTGTCTCGGTGCGGGAATCAAACCCACGGCCTCTCGATTCACAGCCCGGCTACTCACCCACTGCGCCACGGAGGCTGTCATTGTATTGTTTTTAGGTCAGACAAACAGCAACGACGAAGCAGACATTAGCAAAATAGATCTGAATGATAAATGCGGTTCGAAGAGTGACTCTGCGCCGGAGGACAATCACAACGGCGGGTGTGAGAAGTCACGCGACGACTACTGCGCCCCGAGACCGGCCAATGTCGCCAGGAGGTCTCTCATCAGTTTATATTATATTCATACTAATATACAGTATGTAACAAAAACCCTGTTGGCCCTTTTAGGGTCGTGAAGATAGACATATAAACAGCTTAATAAAAATAGTTCAATTTAAAAAGTAATAAACAAAAGCGAGATAATAGCCTTACACAGGTAGCTTAGAAAAATGAACATATTTAAAAAAAAATATTTTCATCTGAAAAGTGATGAACAGGTGACTCATCTGACGTACTGACGTAGCCGGGCACGCAAGCGGCGCGGCTCGTTTGATGCACGTAGACGCAACTTACTATCTCTCTCTGGCTCTGATTCATCGCTCTTACAGAGGTAATCAATAAAATAATTATATTATAAAAAATAAAAATGATTATTTTTATAGTCTCATTTTCGTATGCGAGTTATTTCATTGCGTTTGAATATCGATTCTGATATCACAGTTAAAACGCCTAACAGGGTTTTTGTTACTTACTGTATAAATGCGAAAGTAATTCTACCTTAGCACGGCTAAACTACTGGTCCGATTTTGATGAAATTCGGTATGAAGACAGCTTGAACTCTAGGAAAGGACATAGGCTGACTAGGACTGAAATAGGGAATGAAAGTTTATATGAGGAACCTATTATTAATTATCAAGAGAGCCATAATTTCTCAAAATGCATGTATTAATTATTTTTTGTTTTTTGCAAAAAATAACCACCAATCGGACTGGACTTTGGGTCCAAGGGGGTAAATAAAGTTGATTCCAAAACTTTGACTTGACTTTAACTGGAATGTGACGGACTTTGACTGGAACGTGGTTGTAATTTAGTTGTTAGAAATTTGGGTGGAATTAGGCCGGACTTTTACTGAAATATGGGTGGAATTTGGATGGACTGACGAAAGTTGGACGGCTATTGACTGGAATATGATTGGACTTTGACTGGAATATGGTTGGAATTTGGCCGGGCATTGATAGGAATTTGACTGGTATATGACTAGACTTTGACTGGAATTTGGTTGTAGTTTAGCCGGACTTTAGCGGTACTTTTACTGGTCTTTGAATGTTACGTATGTAAATTGTTATAAAGTTGTCATTATAAGTATAGTCAAATGAAGATATAATTTAAAGTGCTATAATTACAATTTTAATTATTAGGTACTATCGATAAGATCGATTCACATGCTTATAAATTAAGTGAAGTGTGTGAGCGAGAATGACAATACTGGAGTGAGACAAAAACTCAGCTCATATTTATTATTTAATGTTGTCCAAAGTTGCAAGTCTAATTACTCATTCGATAAAAAAGAAAATGCTTTTTTATGTCCTCGAAATGGAATCGGGTTTGGTATAACGGGGGTGGAATACGTATATCGTACGATGTACGTTGCTTAAATTTGACAATACCATTCTTTAAAACGTTGTATAAGTACTTATCTTTAGTATTAATGGCCGTTCCAAATATTCTGTCTATCGACAGTTTTGCTTACTGGCAGTAAAAATTTGACACATTTTTTATGGAAGATCTGTCAAAATACTATTAATAGTATGCAAAACTATCTTTATGTGGAATATAAGGAGCGGTCATTAGTGTAGGTGCTATTAAGATTAACCTTATACTCCATATTTTGTAAAGTAACAGTGAATAATATAATGTTTTCTCCCCTTAAGGCTGCGATCTCACAAATCAGTCGTGTCGCAGTCGGAAAATGAAGAGCCGGCTCCGTCCACGTCTACAGGCGAGCCACGGACTTTTGAAACTCTTTCATCCAGGTACATTTTTACTATAATTACAAAGTGGCATTCAAAAAGCAAAAAAAGACAGCTACTATAAATGCGCTATCAGGATTTTTTCTTTCGAACTAGAAACATTACTTTATGTGTCACACTCCATTACACGCAACTATTTGAATGTATGATTCTTTTTAGACATTTTACTTAGTTTATTCAAGTTTTTACAGATGTGACCAGTAATAAACACATGTAAAAATAAACACTACTATGATTTCAGCGCTTCGGTTATCTTCGGATATTTCGAAAATACGGACGTGTGATGATGAATAATAGATTATGTTCCTACTGATACAAAATATGTAAAAAAAATATTTTGCAAATATGCTACAAAGGTCCCTTACACACGTCAGTAATAGAAACTTCTATCGGTGCTTTGGAATTGTTCTGTTGAGTGACTGACCGAACCAAGATGGGCAGTCATTGAAAATTCATTTTTTTTAATAGCATACGAGAGCACAACGTCCAAGTGGGTCACCTGATGGTATCTAAGTGATCTCCACTGCTCATGAATATCCACAAAACCTGAAGAATTATGGACGCGTTGCCGATCTTAAAGAAGACGGAAAGAAGATTTTAGGCCTCCAGATATCGTAATTCATAAATACCGATAATAATAATACTACCAGCCCTGTATTATATACGTTCCACTGCTGGGCACGGACCTCCTCTACTGAATGAGAGGGGTTAGACCTTAGTCCACCAAGCTGGCCTAATGCGGGTTGGCAGACTTCACATACCTTCGAAATTCTTATGAAGAACTTCTCAGGTATGCAGGTTTCCTCACGGTGTTTCCTTCATCGTTAAAGCAAGTGATAATTAACAATTAATACACACATAACTTAGAAAAGTCAGAGGTGTATGCACTTGGGGCTGGTTTAGAAACTGCGACTTTCGTCTCTACAGTCCATACCACTCCCCGCTGAGCTATCACTGCTACGTGAATACCGATATCGTACTGTAACTGTGTACGTGTATAATATTGTGACGTGTATTGTGTATGTGTGTATATATTTGTAGCGTGGGTAGCAGCGGCTCATCGCTGAGCGAGGGTTGGTGCGGCGCCGAGCAGCGCGCGCCCGCCGCACCCGCCCCTACCAGGACTCCGCTCTCTTTACTACTAGACAAGGTTACAAACACTTACATTCATTATTATTGATATGCCCGAAAATTTGTTCAAGACACACATTAAACGTGAGCTTATGACCAGGGGCTACTATAATGTTAAACAATATCTAGAGGATAGAGACGTTTGGCGTTCGGTTCCTCCTTGCATACTGTGACCTCCTGGGGCCCTGTAGCTTAGGTTAATTATGAGATAATTAAACAATTATAAATAGAATGTATGTTTTAGTAACCAAGATCTAAATAAATTGACCAATGAGTTGTATTATTCTACGAGCAAGCTAAAATGGAATGCTTCCTAACATAACATACCTACCTAAACCAAAAAAATAAAACGATATCAAATAAACAAAAGACGACCGATCGCGAATAAATAAAACCTAACGGAAAATTGGCAATTTTTTAAAAGACAAGTCATGCTCTTCAAGAATATAGTAAGCGGACAAAAAACAAGCCCACTGAGTTTGTTTCGCCGGGTCTTCTCAAGCTGGGTCGCGTTTGGATCCGGTGGTAGTTTTAAAACAAGACTTCGGAGATACACATGGTCCGCATTCAATCTCCCTAAAGTTAACTATAGGACTTTGTATTTCCTAATATAAATTATTGAAAATCCGGACCTAAAACAAGCCCCCTGAGTTCAAGTAGCTGGATCTTCTCAGAGTTTGGGTCGCGCCGCGTTGAATCTAGTGGTAAATTAAGCCCACTGAGTTTGTTTCGCCGGGTCTTCTCAAGCTGGGTCGTTTTGGATCCGGTGGTAGTTTTAAAACTCGTGCCGTTTCGGTAAATGCAGTGGTCCATACCGACTCAAAATATTTAATAATTAATAATGGGACGTTTCCATATTACAAATACTGTTAATAATGTAAAATAAAAAAGCAACAAATAAACAATTTAGTGTAATTGCCTAGTGTATTTGACGATGCTATGTATGTTATGTATACATTAGTTGATATGATTTTTATACATAAGTTTCTTTATTTTGTACTGACTTGTCATAAGCGCTATTTTAATTGCCTGCATGATTAATAAAACTATTTCATTTCATTTCATTACTATTAAGTTAATCGATAAATCTCCCTTTAGATAGTGTATATGATATCAATATTCAAGATATTTATTGTAGGTATACTTATTGTTTTACATTCACTGAAGAGCTTTTAGAGTCTCAACAACTGTGCGCGCAGTTGTGTTCTAACTTCCTTCTAAAAGTATCCATATCGGTAGTGGAAAAAGCTACCGGTATTGGGGTTCTCGGGATCTCGCGGCATGCACATAGGGATTTATCGAAGTTCCGTATTGATTTATGGCCATTCCCAATATTCTGTCTGTCGACAGATTTGCTTACTTGCAGTATAATTTTGACACATTTTGTATGGAAGATCTGTCAAAACACTATTAATAGTAAGCAAATCTGCCGATAAACAGAATATTAGAAACGGCCATTAGTACGGTAGAACGGCGCAGCGTCAATACTCAATACTCAGTAGTGAATAGTGAATAGGAACAAAACTGGATCACTTTGTTTACACATATCAAATTTGATAAACTGTACCTACTACCTAATATGATTAGGTACCTGTTAAAAAATAATATAACTTCTATACATTTTGGACAAAAATTAAGCTTATGATAATACTTTAGTCCATACATTTAGGTAATTATCTAAACTAGTGATCGCGTACGTAATGGTCGAAAGTCTGAACTTTTTTTAACAGACTTATTTTGTGCCATTACGTCAGCTGTGAAATTTGACATTCAGGTATTGTCAGTGTGAGCGTAAGCCGTAATCAAAGAATGTTTTACATTAATCAAAAAGAAGAAGAAACAATGTTTTAGTTTATTTAATTAAATGTACATATTTTTTACGTATATTATATATATAACTAGCTGTCCCGCAACTACAGCAGCGCCACCTACCGGGTTCAATTGTGAATCTAAACCATCCAGAGCGCCACCCAAACGTATACAAAAAAAATCATTCAAATCGGTCCAGCCGTTTAGGAGGAGTTCAGTGACATACTCACGTACAGTAAAAGTATATATATAAAGATAAAGATAAGATTCAGTACTTTTCCTCCATATAAACTTTATCTATGCCAAATCTCACACTTCCCGTGCGCGCAATATGCTTTAAAAAAACTCTCACGTATTATTATTAGATTTATTGAGTGGTAGAGCCACGCTGTAGACATTTTTGTCTACAGCATGAATGGGCCGGCTCGTCCGGATCGTTACCACTGTCTCACTGAAAACCGACGTAAAGTAGCCGCTTTCTGCTGCGTTTCGTACGGTGAGTGAGATATCCGCGAAACGAGCCGGTCGCTCGCATGATGGTAAGCGCCACGCCTGCCCATAAACAGAAGCAACGCCACAAAGAACCTTAAATTACGAAGCAATGCATGGCACTAGCCTGCGCTCGACACCCCGAGACATCATACTCTTCTACACATCTTATGTTAAGTCTAATAATAATTTCCAGTAATTTCACTGACTTCACGTTCTTTAAACCGAAACGCAGCAGTGCTTTCACACTACTGTTTGGCGGCTGAAATATACAAACCTTGACGGCCTCGCGTACCTTATGTTTGAGATAAAACAAACATTTGTGAAAATTTCAGTTTGATCAGACATTTCTGCAAATAGGTTAAACAACTTGTAGTCTTTTATAATACTATTTCAGGCATACCACCCGTAAGTAATTTTATAATGTTATGACATTACAGGTGGCAAAATGGCAGATCATTCCAAGGGAAGGCACTGAACATCTCCCATGTCGTGTGTACGGGGCGATTCATCTAGCCAGACTTTTTGGTAATTAATCGATGATTTATGAATTTATATAATAATAATATAAGCTTACTTAATGAATGGTAATGGTTGTTTTTTTTTCAGTAAAATTGCCAGATTTCCTCAATGCCACTCAAATGCCAGACTTCAAGTTGAAGCTCATTGTCAAACATATTGACATGTTTGTTCAGTAAGTATCAAAGAGTATAAATTGTGAAAATTTTGCCACCCCGGAGGTATTGATTGCCCCTTTAGATTAGATTTAAAATTTTGACGTATTAGTTTCATCTACTTAATACAGTATGTACCCACATTTAGATTGAGGTCTAAATTCTGTTTCTTGCCAAGTAATTTAATGCACTGTAGTAAAGTTTCAAAGTGTGTAAAACTCAATTCAGACGTTCAGTTATAGCCGTACAGTCGAACTCTTCAGAGCCTCAACCATAAGTTTATCTCGGTAAAATCGCTAGCGACAACATAAAATATTTGTATGACAAAATTTAGTTTCTCAGGTATCCGCTAGAGGCGCTACTGAGTTTTTCATATAAATAACTTACTTCGTCGCTAGCGATTTTACGCAGACAAACTCATGGTTAGCCTGCAGATCAATCTGTAGCTACGTATCTAAGAGTATCATACGCGAAATTCAACTTGGCCGGGCTTAAGTTAGTCACTTCACCCGCTCTTTGCGGCTTTCCTTTAGACTGAAAGCAATAACTGACTGCCTCGGTGGCGCAGTTGTAATGCGTACGCGTTACGATTGAGGCTAACGCTGAGGTCTTGGGTTCGATCCCCGGGTCGGGTAAAGTGGTATTGGGTTTTTATATTACGAAATGCTCAGTATCAGCCCGGAGTCTGGAATTTGTGGCCGGTATGGCGATAGGCTCGCCCCCTATCACATTGTGGGACGGAGATACGCTCGGCGAAATGTAGGTGTACTGGTTACACCTCTGCCTACCCCTTCGGGGATTACAGGCGTGAGTGCGTATGTATATGAAAGCAATAACCGAAACGCCGCTCGTGACGATTTAAGGCCGGACAAGTTTTTTTTTTTTATAAATAAATACACCCAACAGTCACACACATAGTCCCGACCCCACACTAGGTTAACCTTTATCGTGGGTATCGGGAACTACGAGGGACTTGCGGTCCCACAACACCCAGACCCGAAACAAATATTTATGGATTAGACAAACATTTGTCTCGGTGTGGGAATCGAACCCACGGCCTCACGCTTCGCAGCTGGTTACTCGCCCACTGCGCCACGGAGGCTGTTGTGCGTATTATAGGCAGACCTATACAACGTGTTACAGAAAGGTGTGGTCACATTTATCTATGTACACCTGACAGTGAATGTTTATGTATCGGATCTTATCAAAATTTAGACATCTTAAAATTTCACACTAATATTAGTCACTCGTTTATTAAGATTGATAAAATCAATCACATTCCTATATATTATTTGCATTACCTACATCTGCGTGCCTAGTAACGGCCGGCTTCTTTCGTATTAGCCGTTTATCATTTAGTGGTGTCCAAGTTGCAAGTAGAATATTTTTTTAAATGATCGCACCTATCTGTAACACGTTGTAATAGTTTTTGTCACTGCTCGTCCCGGTTTAACTGTGCAGTTTGACAATACAGGCAAAACGGTACGGGCGTACCCTGTGTATGGCGCTCTATAGTTTTACTGTTTCTTCTAACTAAACAAGTAAAATTGTATGTATAGCTATAACTGAACGTATCTAGCCCGCATTATATTTGTATTAATCGCATGATGTTTGTACGCAGGTATCTAGATGAACACAGCGAGTGGTTCGGCGAGGTTTACTACGTCGCTGACAATATGTCTCGCTCACATTGAACACACAACTGATTCCTATATAAATCATCAACGCCGCCTAATGTTTACACATTTCGTGTTATTCACAGATACGTCAATGTTTATTTCGACTGCATTAGTGACATGCTTGAAAAACTCGCGTATCATTTGTAAAGCGCGCCATACACGTTAGGGTATGCCAGCGCAGTTTTACCTGTACAGGTAATATGGAACGCGTACAACAGAGTGAATAAGAATGCAGGGGTGAAACAATAGGAAAGTTAGATTAAGGTTATTACACAGATGGCGATCCATCGACCAAGCTGTTATCTCAAGCTTTTGTCCAACATTTAAACAAGTTTCTTTACTTTTGATTTGATAACAGTCAAATCAGTTATATGCGTAAAAAACGAAACCAGTTTTGTTACTATACACTCCTACATTCCCATTCAGCCCGTTTTACTGTATGTGAAGAAACTGTACAGATACCCCTAACATACCTACACGTTTCGGTTTATCTGTCCAGGTAAACCTGTCAGGTAAACAGTTACGTGAATGATGCGCTTAAGCTTAATTGTAGTTTATAAAATAACTGTAAAAACGGAACCTTCTTAGCGTACGACAAACGAGTGACTTGTTACAAAAGCCTTTCAGTAGTGTTGTTGAATAGTTGTTATAGATACTCGTCAAGCATAGTACGAGATACCGCAGTTAGCGGCTCAGACATTAATCACACGTAAATCTGGGAATAACGTAGCTATAGTTTCAAACACTGCAAATTAAAATATTGTGTGAAATATACAATAGGTACTTAGTAATGTGACGGTTTGGAAATATAGATAAATGAACAATTAAATATTTTAGTATAGGCGTATTTTGATTCTAGTCTCATCTGGAATAGGTATACTTTTGTACTCCATAATTTTAAAAAATCGAATAGCCATTTGACGACTAAATGCCACAGAATATTATGAATTTCGCTTAAGTTTACGTAATAGTTCTGGATATCTTGAGACTTGCGAGAGTGTAGGTAGTCGAACATTAATCTATAGATATTTCGGTTTATTTGTGCAGATCTTGCTATGTGTGCATATTGAGTTTATTTTGATTACCTGTATATCAGACCACTACTCTCTCCATAAGTTTTTTTTTTATTTTATGGCATAGGCCGACAAACGAGCAAGTGGGTCACCTGATGGTAAGTGATCTCCACCGCCCATGTACGCCCACAATACCAAAAGAATCATGGGTGCGTTGCCGACCTTAAAGGAAAGGGATAATTAATTAATTAGAAATGAATAATGAATTAGAAAGGGGAGGGGGTTTGGGCCTCCGGATATCTCACTCACCGTACGAAACGCAGCAGCAAGCTGCTACTTTACGCCGGTTTTCTGTGAGACAGTGGTAATGACCCGGACGAGCCGGCCCATACATGCTGTAGACAAGTGTCTACAGCGTGGCTCTACCACTCTAATTTTCTGGTTGCTGATCGAAACAACATAAAAGTGCAAGCACACTGCAAAAATTAACCGAATTTTCCAATGCTTTTCCTGTATCCTAGAATATTGCTGTTCAGAACATACCTACTGTGCGCAATAACGATGGCTGCTCTGTCTCAAGTTTATAAGCACGCGTAGGATTACTCATGTGTTACTTTAGATATACCATAGTATAAACGTACCTTTTCACTTATAGCGATCTTCTTGTAGTAGAAGTGAGCCGCTATATCTCTTAACAGTATTATGTACTAGCTTCCACCAAAACCTGCACTGTTAAATTAGCACTTAACTATTTATATTTCGGAAGACCAAAACGAGGACAAAAATCAAAATCAAATTACTGTGATTTTCTACGATGTTATAATATTGAATTGATAAAGAATGTACCAACATCAATAACTCATCGAGCTATTTAGAATTAAGTAGGTACTTTCAATTGGAAATATCTGTGAAGCTGTCAAATGACATAAGACGTGAAACAGCTACGTTTCAACTGAATTTTATAGCGATTGCCAAGTTTATTAGTAGTCGAAAAACTCGTCACGCCATAGCGAAAGCAACACGATATCAAATACGGCTTAGTATTAACAAAGTTGTTTTTGCAGCCGTATCACGCTTAGGTACAATGGTACAACGTAGGCACGATGTCAGTACTGCGTGTTTGAAGATTAAATGAATTTGCAATCGCTATTAATTTCAATTGAAACGGGTATACATTGGCAACGGTAGTAATGGCGAGTGTGACTGTGACAGATACAATGCGCACATTCCAGCGGCCTCCACAGATATTTCCGACGGTTATTAGCAACTTTTAGCATTTATGTGTGATTTATTTAATGCGTCTTAGAGGATTATGTAGAACATAACCATATTAAATAATAAAGCACAAGTTTCATTTCAATGGTGTTTTATTATAAAAATGACATTCACTCTCACAATCATAACAAGAACAAATATTAATCAATCACTCAAAATGTCATTATTGAAATCAAATTCTAGACTTGGTAAGTTATTGTAAATCGAATCCACACAAAGATCACTGCAGACCTCTATATACAATGACATTGTGTTGCAGTAAAGTGTGGTCATATTTAAGGGTCGGTACATACACCTGACTGAATGTTTATTTACCGGATCTTATCTAAATCTAGACATCCTAAAATTTCACGCAAATTTTAAACACCGTATATTTCGATCACATCCTTATAAAATAAGTGAAGTGCGTGAAAAAAACGATGTTGGAGTGAGATAAATGCTGAACTGTTTAACTTTTTTATCCAAAGATGTAAGTCGAATTTCGACATATTACTCATTCGATTAAAAATAAATTGTTTTATTTATGTCCTATCAATGCAACCAATTTTGGTACTACGTGAAGTGCAATAAATAATTATATTGTACACTATAATATGTTGCTTAAATTTGACCACACCTTTCTGTAACACATATTTTCATTTTTGATCATTAATTGAAAGTCTCAACTAAGGTGGTTGCAGACAATTTATTAAGGCACTCGAAAGTATAATATCCATTAAATAATTGACTGAATAATAAAAAATAATAATTAAGCATAGAATACAAACTGAAATCATACATTAAAATGGTTTCATCGACATAACTTCAACACAGTGGTAATTACAAAATAATTGATTCAAGATATTGAGCTGCTTGAGATCATTTTTTCCCGTGATTTTCAATATTGGGACAGACATGAAAGAAGAAGGTATTTATGAAATTGCTTGAAATTTATCTATTGAACGGATTTTTATATGCCAGCGCTATTATTGGAAGCATCTATATTGGTTCTTGACACCACACTAGATGACGTGTCCAGTAACGCTATTATATTAATTTTACTTGTATATATATGAGCTATCTCAATATTATATCGTACTGCAGTCGAGACCAAAGAACTTTGTACAAAACGAAACACAAAATAGTAAAAATATGGAAGTAGATATGTATATAGATCATTAACATCTGAATGACGAGACGAGCAGGTCGCTCGTCTGGTGATGATGATTGAATAGGGTAGTAGACATAGACATTTTGGTAAATATATATAGATGTATATTTACCAGAATGATGAGACGAGCAGGCTGTTTGTCTTAGGCGCCACGCCTGTCCATAAACAGTAATAAAACCACGCGAAACTACTGCGCTACGCTCATTATTCTAAGACAAGATGTTGTCTCATAATGCCCATACATTTCACTGGCTATTCCCTGCCAACCAGAACACAATAGTGACTGCTGTTTGCCGGCAAAAAAGCGGGAAATAACTAAAATATACTAAGAGAGGTTACTTTACAAATTACATAAATCAAAAATGATAAAAACGTATTATACTGAGAATATGATTTCATAGCTATCTAATTCCTAATTACACCTACGACCTTTTTTCTTCGACCCGAGTCTTATATTTTTGTGGATGACAGCTTTATTTACATTTTGTATAAAATACCTTAGCCCCGACTACACAGCAAGCATTGGTATTGCTAATATTGTTCCATTCTATGTATGACACGTCGATACTCCTGTTCTATAGCGTGGTACTGACTGGCGAGACGTCCGTGTGTCTCGCTCGCACCGGTTGCACTTATCGTGGCGGCAAATTCTTCCGGTTTTAATACTCTCTGCAACTTGTTCATCTCTAATTTCTTTTTCTGAAAACGAAATGTATATGAGTAATTTAATACACAATTAGTTAAAAATGGGTGTACTAGGCCGTGACCAAAGTTAAAGTATTGCTTATAAAGATTTCTACCATGCATAGTTATCTCAGCTCATAATAAAAAATAGTTTCACAAAAAAGAATTAGTTTTAAAAACGCTAAACCCTGTCGTGCGGTTTTTAAGTTCGAGGCTCGGTGGCAAAATACAAAGGGACCACACCGACTCGCCGACCCCAAATGAACATACAGCTGATCATAGGGTCGTGTGCGTAGTTTTTATAAAATCTTTAAACTGTAATATTTCTGAAACTATTGAACTTATTGAAAAAGTTTAAGTACAAAAATTGGTCAGCAATACGTGTACTTTTAGGTCCTTTCGGCTTACTACACCTTTTCCGACTAACCTTGTATTGTGATGTAATTTTACAAAAATGAAAAATATATCCACTTGACATTTTGCAAATGTTACACTCAACACACAGGTTACTTAAAAAATATATGGGTGATTATTTACAACTTTGGTACATGATCCAGCCTTATCCCCAGTAGGACAAAATGATTACATACAGAGAACAGGAGGCCCAAATCCCTCTACCCATCCCAATCCCTTAATTATCTCTTTCCTTTAAGGTTGGTAATGTAGGTTAATGGCCGGTGGACATCATATATATTACAAATACCACACAGATTATTCTATCTATACCAGCCTTTGTATAATTACATAGTATAATGCAATAAAGATTGATATACAATAAAACCATAGTCATGTGTATTATTATGGAGACTATCCTGATTGCGAAACTATATACTCAAAAAATAATTTACCTGGAAAGGTGCATTCAATCTATTCTTAACATCAAGCCTGTAATTCAAGTATGCAGTCTTATCCGATGTATTTGTATTTTTCAGTCTAAGTATTTCATACACACGTCTCGCCTGTTTCTTATTTATCTTGAATTTGTTACGCGCTTGGTTAGCCATTTCGATAGAAAATCTGTAATTTTATTAAAAATCTATTTGATAAATTGTAACCCACATAAATATTTTCTTTGCTATTATTCTATAACAGGCTCAGCTCGCTGGCACAGCGGCCGGCTGTGAAACAAGCGGCCGCGGGTTCGATCTCCGCACCAAGACAAATGTTTGTGTGATCCACAAATATTTGTTTCGGGTCTGGGTGTTGTAAGACCGAAAATCTCTCGTTGTTCCTGATACCCACGACAAAAGACTTGCATCTTACTTTGGGGTCTGAGCTATGTCTCTGACAGTTGGATGAATTTATTTATTATATTAAGCTTTTTACACTTAAAGACCAGTGAGCCAGATATAAAAGACGGTAGGCATGGCGACGCAATGTTAATATTCATGGTGAGGGTATTTGATACATTTTGTACCTAACTGGATAGCAAAAAGGCCATACACGGAATACACGGAAAAAGGCCATAGTTGCTTGTTGTGGCAATTCGCTATCCAGGGCCAGCCAGCGTATATCTAGTCACTTCAAGCTCCGATAATTATGGCAATGTGTTGCGGTCGATATTATATTTAGACTGAAATATAGTTCAATCCTATCCATCAAATGCACGTCACTTTGCTGTGCCAACAACCAGGTAAAAAAAATATCTTTAAATATTATGTTGTTAAAAATAATTCTTACCCCTGATATAGTTTTGTGGGTTGAAATGCTGGCAGAGTTTCACAATTCTTAGCATCAACATAATCTCTGATTCTCTGAAAGTCGTCTGAAGGGTCTTCCACTGCCATATCAACAACCTCAGGTATTATTATAAAATGAGAATAAATAGCCTGTAAAATACACCCATTGTAGTGTAAATTCTGTGTTCATTAGACAAAATTAAAATTTTCTTCTTTAATTTATTGTGTACTGTGTATGTGTGTGTAAATTCGGTTTCCGTTCACAGGAAATCCCGGTAAATTACTCTTACTTAACATTATGACTGTAATTGCAATTGAAAATGTCGGAAAAACAAAAACCCACTGTGAATCTACATTGTATCTAAGTTCTGTCAAACTAAAATTAGTTCGGCGCTCTAGATTTTAGAACATTGTCCTTAATTTAACAAGATTAAAGTATATTTTAGTTGAGTTTAGTTTGCGACATACCTTTAGTAACTCGGCACAGAGTCCGAGTTTCCTGAACGGTGGCAGTGTGAGGACCTGCGAGATGCGCGGCCGCGAGTGTCGCGGATACGCGTAGTACCGATACACCGTCGCGTACGCAGCCGTGGCGTACCGAACGCAACCCTCGCTAGACTGGTACTTCTCCAAACTGAAACGGATATCAGGAACTATATCCGTGAGTCACCACGGGAGTCTTAGTTGAAAACCAGCACAGACCCTTTCAGCAGCTTATCACAAGACACACAGCCCGTCCCTTTATACTATTTTTTTACTCTGTATGTTTATACTATCATGTATCTTTGTACGATCTACATTTATCTATGTTATGTAAATAAAAAACCAAAGTAAAAACACGACTTGTACTACTGAGCATTGTCCACTGTTTCTCACACTTAACATATATATCGTAACCGTTAAAAAATTCCATCATCAATAAAAAGGCATCTGACAATTCTAAATGGCTGAACAGATTTTCCTCAAAAAGAGGTTTAATTGATACCACCGCTTTGTCGATATCACTGACAAGCAGCAGTTTGAAGGACATTATAGCCATTAAAATTACTGGGCATTATGGAAATTAAACTCTTTGTCTTGGGGTAACGAACGCAGTTCATTTCCATGCAGTATTTTATAATTCAAAGATGTGTGATGTTGCTTCTCTTTATGGGCAGGCGTTGCCGCTTACTATCAGGCAAGCGATCTTTTTATTCAAGCTTATAAATATAGTGACTAGGCCAAGATAAAGAAAAACAGTGTGAATATCACTTACACTGTGAAGAAGGTCCACATGTCATCATCAACATCTATAAATGAGGCCGCATCCACATACCACAGCAAGAAAGTTTGTAGACGCTGGTGGTAATCTAAAAATCCAGGTGTTGATGTCTCACAGTAATATATTTCAAATGTTCTCTTCTCACTTTCATTATCTAAAAGCAATCATTTTAAATTATATTAATTTTAACTGGAATGGACAAACAATTTTTAGTACTCTAAATGCTATATATTTGGTAAATATTTCGACATTAATAGTTATTATATTTTAAATATACCTATGATAAATTAATTGAGAACCCTTGAAACCCAAAGTTCAAAGTTTTTTGAACAAAAACAACTCATTTATTATGGATCATAAAACAGTCTCCATACAGTTGTATTTGACCACATATCAAAGTACCTACTTTGATGTGTGGAAATCAATTTCCACGTTCACTGTTTGCGTTTTCGCCGTTACTGTTGATAATTATTACTGTGTAATAGCACAAATTAAATAATATATGTAATAAGTACAAATAATAATATCACACTTTGGTGTTTCGGACTATCATAGACAATGAACGAATATTACGTCATGGGATAAGCAGCTCAGGGTTTACAATACGCAGCAAATAACTTTGCCGGAGTGAAGCGAAAAAGCAATGTGGACCTAGCACTTAGCGCACTTGACCCTATGGTCAAGTTAGCTATGTAATTTTAGAGAGAGATGACAATGAGAGACAAATTTTATAAATTCGTCCAAAAATAAATAAGAAAACTACTCAAATCTAACGGAAAAGTTACTTGCGAAATGACAAATGACGCGACGCAAACTGGCGTCACCGTGCAAAATGGCCATTATGGTGCACTCATGTGAACGAGATAATGAGTGTTCCCACTATGTGCGCCCACCTTTGCTTATTCATAACAATGTTTAAAATCATAATTTGTAAAGGAATTTTGTTTGTGTCTACAACTTTTCTTTTTCGTGTTATTTTCTGTTGTATATATCATAAAGTTTAAAATTCAACTTAGACAACTACCCTATTATCATGATCAGGATAATAAAAAATTTCAAGCCAAAATTGTCTACAGAGTGGCTCGGCCACTCGTCTTTTTATTCTAAATAGTTAGTGGCCAACCAAGTTGTCAAAGTTGACAACCCTCCTGAATCTTGCTATGAGCATTTCATACTTACATGGTTTAATTGTAAAGGCATGTAAGAGTTGGCCATGAGGAGTGAATGATTCATCTTTTTTCAACAGTGAAACAAAGTGATCTAAATTGGTAACATATCCAGGTGCTAACACTCTCTTCAGGGCACCCTCAACATCATCAGCTTTCATACCCTCGGACTTACTGGGCTCAATCTGAAAATTACTTGTTTATTTATTTATTACTAGCTACCCAACCATTCTCCACACATGTGCAATTTACTCAAGTGGCATCATTTATGTTTAGAATGCATCAATTACTTGTACAATTACTTGTCCAATAAATTTCGACACTTACAGCTTACAACTAGCCACCTGCCTGATGTCAACCCTTCTGGGGAGGGACTTCTTAGTAATAATTAAAAGGTAAAAATAGTTACTGTATTTCAACCTTATGAGATATACATATTATTATTGTAGACTTTTCTATGGATCTTTTAAGACTTATAATTCTTTAGCACATTATTTTGACATACCTCGTAAGTTAAAGCCACCGCCAGTGTTTGTAAGTGTCCAAAATCTTATTATAACTTGTTTACTATTTATTACTTTAATTGGAATGTATTATACATACACACCTTTTAGAATAAATTCTATAAATGATAGTGAAAACCATATCAAACTGCATTGTATAGTTTAGGAGAACTAAGCGAATAAACAAATAAACAGACAGATGCAGAGAGCAACTTATTTTTATACCATGTAATATGTATTAATAATATTATACAGGTGTGTTTTAGCAGAAATACATATGACAATTGGCACCCACAATTGCATAAAGATAGTATTCTTATTCTTAGAAGCATTTAAAGATTATTGCTAAGAATTGCTTTTTACTGAAAAATTATATATGGTTGTGTGACCCTACCACTTATAAAACTTAGTTCCTGTATACACACAATCGTTTTTACACAGGCAAAAACCTTGTGAGGTGCAAAATCTCTCCATTGTATGTATAACATGCATGAAACTATGTTTCTACTAAAACTCAACTAATGTGAATCTTGTTAAAATCTATAAATCCAATATAACCACTTTGCATGCTACAGTGTATAAACAATATAAAATTTAGATCAATTAAAAAAATAAAAATGTAGGTAGGTATATATTGAAATAATATTTATATAGTTCTAAGCTATGACTTTTAGTTTTAAGCTATTCATTTTTACCAACAATATTAAAGGAGACATACCTTATCTGTATAATCTATGCCAAGATATGTCTGTAGACTGGCTGCACTATAATAAAGTTTGATATGCAAATCTGTGTACCCAAATATGTTTTCATTCTCTCCAAATACTTGGTGGCACATATCTGGACCAAAACTTGATTCATCATTGTCAAGATCATCTGTTGTTCTCACTGGAAGATAATTAAACAGTCTCATAATCAAAAAAGTCATTGTTTCCTAAGTTTGAACACCTACATTAATAGCAAAAAGAATAACTTTTGGACATCAATATATTATTTTTTAAATGAAAATGTAATATCACCGATGTACCAAAATATCATATTGGTAATAATTATTAGCTCCAGACTCATCGAAAGAACACGAATTCGGTGTCACATACAAAATTCCTGGAAACATAATATACTATATGCAATAACTTACCCAACTTTAAGTCCAAAATCTCATTCCCATCCACAACCAAATGGCACAATGCATCAGTCATTTTTAGAACAGTTTTGGACAGGGGTTATTAGAAATATTCGAAGAGTACATGTATTTCCCGCGCAAATGGTCTTGCGACTTAACAAAAACAATTGTTTTGCTTTAAATTTTGAAGATTCGAGTAAATGTAGTCTACTTCACTTTAGCAAATAAATTTCCACGGCATATGTTAATTTGATCACATTCATTCAAAATACATATGGCTGTGGCTATGAAAAACAAGAATAACGAACTTAATTTTGCAAACATAAAAATTTGACACCGACTGTTTTTTTTTTTTTTTTTGTTTGTTTGTTCCATAAGGAACCGGCTAAGATCAGAGACCATGCTGCCAAGTCATTAGTTATATCGTTTCTTATATTCCAAAAACGATGAAACAGGGGTGTGGCCGATTTCAAGGTCTTGCTGGAGTTTTGGTGATAATTCCTTTCAGTTCAATGCTTCTTAGACAACTTTCTTCAAGCGAATCGAAAGCACAAGGTCGACAATACCCTTGATCAAAAATCACCTAAATCCACTTATTTCAATGTTTTCATACACTATTCATCATCGTTAATGATTATTGCACAAAACCACACCACTTTTATACAACAAACACAACTTTAAACCAGTTTAGGAAATAATTAAAACAAGAGAGCCACCGCACTATAAGAATTCCCGCCAAAACTCCTGACACCGACTGATTAAAAACATGAAATATGTGTGAGCTCGAGAGGTAGTGTTCACTGTTCAATAAAAATCGATTGATCGATATGTTAACATCGTTAGTTATAATTATAAAAAAGACATATATTTGGCCCTGCAAGGTCAAGGTAAGATCAATCTATTTTGATTTTTGTTACATAATGTGTTATAATCCAAAACTATAATTATTGTGCCATAAAATAATAAAATACGATATCACCAGCGGAGGTTATTAATAATAATCTAATCCCATATCACATTGTATTAAAATTAGGTATTTATAATGTATTAACTTACTATAATTATATTTTTCCTACTTTGCCTGACTACTACGAAATATTACTACTATTATAAATGGGAAAGTTTGGATGTTTGTAGTCAATCACGCAAATAACAGCTGAACAGTTATATGCAGTTACAGTTACAGCTATGACCTGAATTAGGACATAGGCTACTTTTATCCCGGAAAAGGCCGTTTACGCGGGTGAAGCCACGAGAAAAGCTAGTATCGAATAAATGTGAAGAAATTACGTATGGTTAAAAAATATAATCCAGCCAAAAATTATAAAGTCTTATACATGCATACGCACTCACGCCTGTAATCCCTGAAGGGGTACTGCAGAGGTGTAACCAGTACACCCACTTCTCGACGAAATGTCTTATATAGTACACAAAATGTTTCTATTATTACAGCAGTGGCCGGCAAACTGGCAAATGGGTCACCTAATGGTAACACATTTCATTTAATTAACGAAAATACTTTGTCGATCACGGTCTGCATGAAATACAATATTCAGATTATTGAGCTCAACTTGGCCAAATCAAATACATCTTGAAGTAGTTTGAAAAATAAATGAATATATCTTCCATAATATATCGTTAAAAACAATATCGATACTTGTTTCATTATATTTCACTTTTAGTCCTTTCGATATCCCTAGTTTTTTTTTTTAATAGGGGTACAATAATACATTTTAATCCAGATTTTATTATTGCAATATTTTACTTGTTGCAGTAATTAAAATTTAAATTATTATAAATACGTTTAATAAATTTAAATATTAAGATAAGTTAGAGAAATAAAACCACGTGACTGTTGGCTTTTGCTTCCTTTGCTTCTACTTCATGAGACAACCAAAACAAAAAATAGATCTATGGTTCAGAGATGCGTGAGTACGAACAATCTTCCTACTCGATTATTTTACTACTATAATAGCCAGAATCAACTTGAATATTAATAAAATACTAATGTTCGTATTCAAGTATAACTAGTAATTACTAAATCATGGCGTTTCGACTAGATTAATCGCGACTCTCCTCAGTATCCAGTTTAGAATTAAAGTAATGAATCGTTTGACGCAGCCGCTTCGGCGCCAATTTTCTTATAAATATTAATTTAATAGGTACGGAAACTGTTTTTGATTATTATATATTATTTTTTATGAAACTTCTTAATAATTTTTTACCTACTCTTGTTTTTATCTCTTTGTTTTTACGTTTAGTTGTTTCCCTTTACCTTTAAAGCGTGCCGTACTATATGTCCTTTCCGAGTTGCATTACTAATTTAAATAATTAATACCGAATCTGTGGATTCGACTTAGGTCGATTATCGAAGTATTCGAAGTTGAATCAAAGCCGGAAACGTAGTTGGTAGTAGTATTCATTGCAGTCAAAGTCGATTAGGTATCTAATTAGTTATTTTTTTTTGTAAAGTATTCGAATGAGTATAATAATTTACATCGTCGAATAATTCGCTAGATTCTAGAATCATTCATACCGCATCGCTACTATGGTTCATTCATTTATGTGACGTCATTATGGCCTGGTTGGGTTAGGTTTGCTTAGAAATTTTTGTTATAAACCTTGTATTTTATAGTAATTAGTTTGTTGTGCTACATATTCTAGATTAGTGATACAATAATCTTGCAAAATAACAGTAATCCTGGTGCCAAGAAGTGTTTTTTTGACGACACTCTCTGGCGAAAATGAATCGCCATGAAGGTAGGTAATGATAATCAAAATTTGTTCGATGCTTTTGTCACTGCAAATTTTGTTGCGAAAATAAAGTGTAATTATGGCATCGTTGGGTAATGTACATTTTTGACTCGCGAGTTCTTTTGCGTATCTCTAAGGTAGACAAAGAGGAGCCAGATCGATTGTTTTGTATTTATTGACATATTTTCAGGAGTCAGCTGTGATTCTTGTTTGAAAAATAACTTTAGAGGACGAAGATACAAATGTTTAATTTGCATCGACTACGACTTATGCGCAGCTTGTTACGAATCTGGCGCTACTACAAATCAGCATACCACAGAACACCCCATGCAATGCATCCTTTCTAGAAGTGACTTTGGTAAGTAATATATTTACTAATTTAATTGTGTCATACGTTTTAAGAGACATTTTCATTGTACTAGTTCTTGTGTTATGTGTTTATATTTGTATTATGTATTTCTGTTGCTGTGAAATATTGTTTTGACAAATATAATGATGATAATAACAACATTTATACTACTAATGTAAGTAATAACTATCAATTAACAAAATAAAACTAAGTATTTACCAGGTAGGTATGCTGAATATTTCTGATAAAAATACAATCTAGTAGTTTACTAAAAATAATGTGAGTGATCCTTAGTAAGATGTGTATGTTTCTATATAGTTCAATAATAAGATTTAGTTACTTCATTAATTAGAATTTACATTTCAAAACATACTGATCAAAAAAGATCTGTTTTGTAGAAAACTACTTTACTGAAAAGATATAACAATTGGTAGTTGTTAATTCTGTGTTGATAAGTTAACTAAGTGGAACATTTAGTGTGAAGAGAAACTTTTACCAATAAAAAAAAAAAAACTTTCAGTATAACTTGCATATACAACGTGTTATAGAAAGGGGTGGGCAAATTTAAGCAATGTATAGTTTAGGGTATAAGTATTTTATCTCCCATAGTACCAAATCCGATTGCATTGCTAGGACAATAATTATAGAATTTTCTTTTTTATCAAATGAGTAACATGTCGATATCGACTTTCAACTTTGGACAACACTAAATGATAAACAATGATACTATAAACCTCCTTTCATTTATGTATTTTATAATTAAAAAAACATTAAACAGTAGTCAAATTTAATGTCAATATTTATTTGACGCAGTCAGTTCGGCAATAGTATGATTACGAGTTCAAAAAATATGTTTTATTTGACTGAAAACAAGTATTATGTATTGGTAATTTATGTTGGTGTAACATAACAGTTTTTTAGGAGGATCGTCGACTGTATTAAGCCAAATTCATAGATAGAAGAACTGAGAATGAAGTCTTTAAAATGCTTCTAGATGATGGTGCCTATATCGTCTTCAGCACACAATCTCTTTCAGGTGTTAATTTGTGTTTAAATTACAAGTTACGTACGTATGTCCGTAGAATTACGTACATCTTATTCAAGTTTATTAAAAAGTGAGTGTCGTTCATAATAATTAATAGTGATGTCATCAATCTTATCGATCTTAATAAACGAGTGATTAAAATTAACGTGAAATTTTAGGATGTCTTGGTTTGAAATGATCCGGTACATAGGTACTTACTATAAGGAGTGTGTAATGACCCTAAAATATGACCACACCTTTCTGTAACACGTTGTATAAGGAAACTTAGCAAAAGGTGGCACAAAAAATTATAATTATCCTTCATGGACAATATCCACTGTGTAATAATAAGGCTAACAACAAATTTTGATGAGTTGATGGTATTCATGAAATTTAACACTAAATGTAATTAGAGTCGCAACAATGTGATAAAACTACATTATGGGCCTTAGTTATAAATGTTACTTAAGCATTGATTACTTACACTCTTTTGTCTTTCTCTGTCAACATGATTTATAAAGTGGCTAGCATGAGGCGAAAACAGTGTATGACTAATCAGTGCTTAACAAAGTTTATATGTATATAATTTATTACAGATTTGTACTATGGGGGTGAGACTCTAACGTTAGAACAGCCACAGGCATACACATGCCCATTCTGCAACCGCATGGGTTTCACCGATAGTTCTCTTATGGAACATGTTACTGCCGAACATGCTGATACTACACTTGCTGTAAGTTTACAACTTTGCTTGTCTATTTACAAAGTAGTAGAACCATACTGTGTGTTGTTTTGTTTACAACATGAATGGGCTGGCTTGACTGGATTGTTACCACTGTCTCATAGAACACCAACATGAAGTAGAAGCTTGCTGTTGCATTTCGTATGTTGCGTGAGATATCAGCAGGGCAAAATACCCTCTCCCCTTCCAAATCCTCTTATCATACCTTTCGTTTAAGGTCAGCAATGTGTCCATGATTCTTCATGTATTGTGGATGTTCATGAGAAATACAGGTCACTCATCATCAGGTGAGCCACTTCTCGTTTGCTGTCCTCAACATAAAGAAAATGTTACTATAAAACTATGTATAAATGATAAATAATTCAAATATTAGGGTAATTCATCCAATTTATTAATAGGAGTACAAATAAGTTTCAGTCGGTTTTTGTCAAAAAAATAATATTTATTGTGAAAGAACGGTAGTTTAAATTAAATCAAAGTATTGTCCATCACTAGCAACTACTTTTTGCCATCTTTCAGGCAGCATTCGGATTCCACGTCTGAAGAACTCCTTGTCTTTTGAGGCTATCTACGAATCAACCCAAATTTTGGTATCTTCATATGAGGTGAACCGCTTCTCTGACAGAGCATGTGCCATTGACCGGAACAGATGATAGTCGGACGGCGCAATGTCTGGTGAATACGGCGGGTGGGGTAGCACTTCCCAATGAAGTGTTTTCAAATAGGTTTTCACCGGAACTGCTACATGCGGACGAGCATTATCATGTAGAAGAATAATTTTGTCGTGTCTGGAGTAGTATTGAGGGCGTTTTTCTTTCAGAACTCGGGTCAATCTCATCAATTGTGTTCGGTAAAGAGTTCCAGTAATTGTTTCGCTTGGATTAAGCAACTCGTAATACACCACACCCAGCTGATCCCACCAAATACACAGCATGAGTTTTTTTCCATGAATTCGGTTTTGCTGTGGATGTTGACGCGTGGCCAGGTAGTCCCCATGATTTTCTTCTTCTGGGATTATCACAATGTATCCACTATTCATCACCAGTAACGATTCGATGTAAAAATCCTTTTTTTTTGTGCCTAGCTAGCAGCATTTCAGTCATGCATAATCAGCGTTCAACATCTCTCGGCTTTAATTCGTATGGAACCCAATTACCTTGTTTAATAATCATTCCTAACGATTTTAAACGATGTGAGACTGCTTGCTGAGTGACTTCTAAAGTAAGTGCAAGTTCCTTTTGTGTTTGAGATGAATCTTCCTCCAACAATTCCTCCAATTCTGCATCTTCGTAAATTTTTGGCCTTCTACTGCGATCTTTGTCTTCTACGTCAAAATCACCGTTTTTAAACTTTTGAAACCTTTCCCGACATGTTCTCTCACTCAATGCAGCCTCATTATATGCTTCTTCGAGCAATCGATGCGCCTCAGCTGCAGATTTTTTTAAATCAAAAGTTCCCGTAAATGACGCTTATTTGGCTCAAATTTAGACATTTTTGGATAAAAAAAATATATGATGCTGATACGAAGTTAATGATATGATAGGGTTATGTTGTTTTTGAATAAGCAACCTCATTTTTAAGCCGGTTATCATCTGCGAATTCTAATGTAAGCCTCGTGCAATGCCATCTATCTCAAAACTGCGGAAACTTATTTGTACTCGTAATAAATTAAAATGTTAGATTATCAAAAGATTTTTATAAATCAGGTCAAAATTAATTAAGTCAAAGTTATTAAAATCTGATGGAAGGAATAACTATTGTTAAATTATTTATAGCAGAGGGTGGCAAACCAGCAAATGGGTCACCTGATGGCAAGCTGTCACTTTACATCGGTTTTCAGTGAGACATACCAGTGTCTCGCTGGTCACTGGTCTGCTGCTGGTGTCAAGCTGGTCGAGACATCCCATTAATTCTGTAGACAAAACTGGCGTGGCGTAGCCACTTGTTTCTGCTGTGCGATAAACTCTATGTGAATGAGGCTCTGTCTATCTCCTTTCAATGAAATATATATTGAAAATTAGTTTAAATCCATGAATTACACACATCTGGTCTGGGTGTTGTATAGCCATAAGGTCCTCATAGTTCCTGATACCCAAAATACAGGTGTTACTTAGTGTGGAGTCAGGACTATGTGTGTGATTGTGTGTTGTATCTATTTATTTATCTCAATATTTTCAATTTCAGGTGGTATGTCCAGTGTGCGCATCGATCCCTGGTGGCGAACCAAACTTCGTCACTGATGACTTTGCTGGCCACCTTACGCTCGAGCACCGAACGGGTCCCAGGGATCTAATGTCATTTCTGATATCCTTTTCATAATACAATCTTATATTTACTATACTATACTTTGCGCGTCATATTTCCGGGGTAAAAAATAGATGCAGAATATTAGGTAAATATTAAGACAGCTTCCGTAACACAGTGGGCCAGTAGCCATTTGTGATGCGAGTGGCCGGGTTCGATTCCCGCACCGAGACAAATGTTTGTTTCGGGACTGGGTGTTGTGGGACCGTTAAGTCTCTCGTAGTTTTGGATACCCATAATACAAGTCAACCTAGTGTGTGTGTCAGGACTCAGGACTATGTCTGTGCGTTTTGGGTGTATTTGATTTATATTGATAAGGTTTCTGGGTGGCAAGACTTGTGCATGATATCTTAATATTTATGAGTCCTTAACAAGCTTGCACGATGAGCCCAGCGGTATCCGACACGGCGGCGTGCGTCGTATGCCACACTCCGGACGCGGCGTCAGTCGTGCTCGCAGAACCAATATGCAGTTCAGGTATGTTTATACATACTACTATAACAATATATAACCTACATACTATTATAACAATATTATGAATTTACATTGGCAAATCTAAACTACATATGAATAACAAGCTCACGCACACATGGCAACATGTGCGAAAAAACCATATAGCACACATTGTAGTGTAATAACAAGAACAAGTCTATTTGATTAGTGATTTTATTTCAATAAATAATAATACAATACAAACATGGTGCCTATTTCACATGTTTAGTGTGTGGTAACTGAACGTGAGGTATGAGATTGTGTTTGTTGTGTTCAGCACTGGCGGCGGCGGCATCTCATCGCTGTCGCCATCGTCACGCGACGCGGTCGTGGATCCGATCGCGGAGCTTCTGTCGCAACTGTCGGGTGTCAGACGCGGCGCCGGACAGCCTGGCACGCCCAGTCAGCTGCAGCAACTGCAGATGCAGCTGCAACTCGAGCGGCAACAAGCCACGGTACACACTACACACTACACACACCCGCTACAGACTACACATACTTTTTACCGGCATTAAGACATTTCCCCACTTGTTTAACTTGCAAGTTACATCTTTCCTTTTCGCATGTCTATAATAACGCAATGATGTGTGGAAATTGAATCATAGCTCCCTATGATTATATAATGATAGATATTTCTTGACACAATAGTTATTATAACCTGATGAAGATGGTTGTTTATGTTATAAACAAAACAGACAAAAAAGTGGCATTACCACTTCTTAATTACATAATATAAAGATGACACATCTGTATTACCTATCTTTTACATCAGACTGGTGTTATATTACTATCGAGTTGTGTATAAAGAATTTTTATAAATATAATCTTGCCTTGAGAAATAGAGAAATAAGTTTCATATTAATTATATTGGATAATTTAACACCCGACTGCAGGCCGCCCGACAGCAATTGGAAAGACTGCCGCGGCGTGCGGGAGGATCAGCAGCTGCGTCTGCCGCACCGCCACCTGCACCACAACCCGCCGCCGTGCAGCCACAGCCACAGACCGACACCGTCGACTCACAGTTCCTGCTCGCCGGCTTCCTCGGTAACGCGTGCCGACAGCCACGACAAACTTATCGTAAACGTCGTCCTGTATCACCTCTGACCACAAGGATCTCTGTTTGACAGGAACGGCGAGCGCCGCGTCCGGCCCGGAGGCGGACCCGCGCGCGGCTCTACTGCGCGGGCTAATGCTGGCGTCGCTGGGACGAGCGCCGCCCGCCGCCCGCGCGCCGCCCCCCGCGCCCCCGGCAGCACCCGCGCCGCCTGCACCGCGCGCACACACTGCACCCGTCACACCAGCCGCACCACCCGCACCACCTGCCTCAGCGCCGAGAGTGAAGCCGCAGCCGCGTACCAAGGTACGGTGGAGAGCGGGGCAGGAGGAGGCGGAGGAGGCGGGCGGCGTGCAGGACGCTCTGTGACGCGGTCGGCGGTGTTGTTGCAGGAGGCGGCGGCGCGAGCACACGCGGCCGCGCGACAGCTGCCCGAGGGCAGGTAGGAGCGTCGGCGCGCCGCCGTGCCGCCGTGCCACTGCGCTGCCGTGCGTCTCGACGCGGTCGGCTGGCAGCACGGAGCAGGCGCGGGCCGCCACTCGTCGAGGCACACTCTATGTATGACGTCAGCAGTAGGGTCGGCGCGTCACGTCTCGCCGCATCTCTCAGGAGGAGCTGATCGAGTCACGTGTGGGAGCGCGGTCGGCCCGCGTCCGGACTCGTTTCGTTGTTTTTCGCTAACACTTCCTAGTGAACGCTTATGATACATTCGTTTTGTTGGCTTTCGAAATATCAGTGTGATTTCTTTTGTCGTAGAGGAGTAATAGCGATGGAATGTTTTATATATGCGACAGATGTTACTTACGGTGATTGATGTTATCGCTCGAGAGGAGTCCGGTTTTACATTAGCGTTGTCGCTGGCTCGCGATCGGGAGGGGTTTCCGAGTCGATTGGCACCGTTGTTCTTGACGTTAAGTTATGATAATTTATTATATTGTGTAAAGCTATTGAGCGTTATACAAATTATTAATAGGGTAGTTATAGAATAAAAGCAAAAATTTCCTTTTATCACTATGCTCTGGCAGTTTCGATGACTTGTAGATATATTTCTTCCACTTGAAAACCCTCCTGACTCCTCTCTGAAATTATATTATTTTATAATGATACAGTTTAATATGGTTGGAACACTACTTACCCTACAATATCACTAGCTATTGATGAAAGTGCTTATTAGTTTGATTATTATACTCCAGCATTACAAAATGTTTGTATGTACCCTAATTAAATTCTATAATATTAAATATTGTATTTTATTTATCAATAAAACTAAGTATAATATGATTGTATCTTAATTTCTTCGTACGCGTGAGACTCCCGTTGTGTGAAGATAAAGCAGGTTAAACATTCTATCACTTTCGATGATTCACTTGAACCATCAAGAGTGGACTTATTGCTTTTAGCGAAGTGGTCCTGTAGGCCTTCGTCAGCTTTTCTGCGAACCCGCGTTGCACCGTGTTGAGTTGATTCTGCACGCATAGTTTTTAAGACTCCGCATACAAGATTGTAGGTTCTACAACCGCGGTGTAGAGAGTTCTTGTTCTATCTATCCCATCGTACTTTCGCGGCCCTTGCAAGGTGTTTATAGAACCCTATTGCTTTCTTACATACCTCGGCTACATGCTTGTTAAAAGTCATTTTTCTGTCTACCGTGATGCCTAATATTTTATTTTCATTTACTGGACCAATGTCGGTTCCACCCATATGTAGAATTGGGTTGTCATATTTGAGTTTGTTCGTTAATACCATCGCTTTTGTTTTCTGTTCAGTTCAAGTTCAAATATTTAGGTAGGCTGCTACATTTGCGTAAAGTCCAGTTGCATCTTCTAATAATAAATTCATTCAAAAAATCAAGATGCGACTGTGGCAAAGAAACTATCCTAGAATTTATTGAGTTGCTTCACTGAGAACCATCTTTAGGGAAACTACATGCACTTATAAAATATAGGCATACCACGTCCACAAAATCGTCGTCCATCCTATTTATCGTATTTGCCAAGCATGTTTGGAAGGTACACTTATTTCCTACAAACATGTGATCAGATGTGTGTTGAAAGTTCTTCAAACAAATGTTCAAACATTTGAAGCTATGTCTAGCGTCGGCATTAAGCGAATAAAATTAACACTTAAACTCCAGCAAGAACTTGAAATCGACCACATCTCTGTTTCACCGTTCTTAAAAGATAAGAAAATAATAAAACTAATGACTTGGCAGCATGGTCTCTGATCTTAGCCGGTTCCTTATGGAACAAACAATTTTTTTTTTTTTTTTTTGTTTGTTTGTTCCATAAGGAACCGGCTAAGATCAGAGACCATGCTGCCAAGTCATTAGTTATATCGTTTCTTATATTCCAAGAACGATGAAACGGGTGTGGCCGATTTCAAGGTGTTGCTGGAGTTTTGGTGATAATTCCTTTCAGTTCAATGCTTCTTAGACGACTTTCTTCAAGCGAATCGAAAGCACAAGGTCGACAATACCCTTGATCAAAAATCACCTAAATCCACTTATTTCAATGTTTCCATACACTATTCATCATCGTTAATGATTATTGCACAAAACCACACCACTTTTATACAACAAACACAACTTTAAACCAGTTTAGGAAATAATTAAAACAAGAGAGCCACCGCACTGTAAGAATTCCCGCCAAAACTCCTGGAACAAACAAACAAATAAAAAAAGTTAAAAATCTTTATGGGTCTAGTGTTGCGTAGGACATGATTTTTATCTTTTTTGTACTGAGCCGGTACAAGATAACACATCAAATGAGGCGAGCGAGTTGAAATTTGAAGCTCACTCCCTCTTGCCCTCTACATGCAAAAAACATTGAGCCGCTTTTACAATATTTCGTCAAGTACGGGACAAATGAAATTCCTCTTGTATGTCCTACAACACTACTTGGACGTACCTAGTACCTACTAGAGCTGTGTCGGTCGATCATTTTTTGCAACCTGAGTCGATCACGACCCATTGGTAAGATGATCGATGATTCGATGGAGCTAATATGTAGTTGTACGTAGTAAACGTACATACGAACGTACGTAGTACGTAGAAGTCTGGTTGCCTGTAAGAGATTGCCCTGAGCGATAAGGACGCCAATTGTACTTGTGCAGCACAGACGATAAACAAGTGCATAGTGGACAGTTATAATAGTTATATACTTCGTTATTGTGCTACATAGACAGTAAGTGTAAATAGTGAACGTTTATATACTTTGTTATAGTGATTAATATGGCTCGACAGTTACAGTTCATATAGTGAATATTATGTTTTAACAGTTCTATTTAAAGTGTTTACAGTTACAGTTTTATTTGTTGTACATACAGTAGTATGTTTTGTTGAAAATAATTTGTATTATGTGTTTTTAATTAAATAAACAGAGGGGTTCTTCTCGTCGGTATAGCCGGTGGCTAGGATAGGGAATTCCGCGATATTTTGTCCTTTTCTGACACATAGGTCCATCTCGCTCCTTCGCTAAGTGAAACCTCACTATGCGTTGGAGCGAGATGGAGCTGAATTTTGTATAAAAAGCGTGCAAATTCTTTCAGCGACACAGTTTACAGGAAGATTTCGGGCTGAAGAAAAGTAATGGAAGAATAGTAACCACCAAAAGTACCAAAGGGGGGCGTGGCTTTTACAGTTTAAATTCAGTGTTTTCTTTCCTATACAGTCCACTCTCACAGACAAAGCAATTTTCATTGCGCTGTATTTTCTTATGATACAGTTTCTGCCCGTACTGGCCTTCCGGTGCCTTTTGTACATATACGAAATATTACAGTATATGTATTGCAATTTTCATTGCAAACCACCAGTACATAAGGGCCTATAACACATACGTACACACATACCACTTACACAATACAAATGTACGGGATACAGTAAAGTCCCATACAGTACTATTATTTGTTTTGTTATTTTTTTACGTACTTGTACTATAAGTGGTGTACAATAAAGAATTATAAATAAAAATAAATAACTCCATGGTTTATTCATACAAATTGAGAGACTATGAGGTATTTCCGTGCATTCCGCCGTTTTTACCATACGTACTACTGGAATCCAGTTTCACAGCTCCACATTAAATAACACCCGTGGTGCTGTAATAAAAATCATGGGTTGACACCCATATCGAGGAAATAATGTACGTCATCTTGGATTTGAAAACGGATGTCGTTTTCATAAGTGTCACCCATATCGATTTGTTAAAATAAATAAATAAAGAAAAACATAGAATCCAACTATATCGCCGCCTTCATTATATGGATCATATTATACCATTTTATGAATTCAATACATATTTTAATTTTATCACCCTAATGTGGATAACTAAACCATGAATTTCAGGCGCGTTTTGAAAGCCGGTCACTGCGCAACTAAATTCAAATGATTGATTTACTATTCCATCGACGTGAAGTTGTGGGCCGGAGTGAAGCGGTTAGCGGGAGCGAGATCCATCATACATTGACTATGGTCTACGGACAATATCAATGTTTCGATCAGTCAGATCGAATCTTTTAAAAACCGAATATACTTGTATGGGTTGTGATTGAATCAAAATGACTTGATCGATCGTGTTCGACACAGGTCTAGTCCTTCCGATTTTTTGATATACTCAGGAGTTTTGGCGGGAATTCTGACAGTGCAGTGTCTCTCTTATTTTAATTATTTCCTAAACTGGTTTAAAGTTGTGTTTGTTGTATAAAAGTGGTGTGGTTTTGTGCAATAATCATTAACGCTGATGAATAGTGTATGGAAACATTGAAATAAGTGAATTTAGGTGATTTTTGATCAAGGGTATTGTCGACCTTGTGCTTTCGATTCGCTTGAAGAAAGTCGTCTGAGAAGCATTGAACTGAAAGGAATTAACACCAAAACTCCAACAAGACCTTGAAATTGGCCACACCCCTGTTTCATCGTTCTTGGAATATAAGAAAAGAATATAACTAATGACTTGGCAGCATGGTCTTTGATCTTAGCCGGTTCCTTAAGGAACAAAAAAAAAAGAGTTTTGGCGGGAATTCTTACAGTGCGGTGGCTCTCTTGTTTTAGTTATTCCCTAAACTGGTTTAAAGTTGTGTTTGTTGTATAAAAGTGGTGTGGTTTTGTGCAATAATCATTAACGATGATGAATAGTGTATGGAAACATTAAAATAAGTGGATTTGGGTGATTTTTTATCAAGGGTATTGTCGACCTTGTGCTTTCGATTCTCTTGAAAAAAGTCGTCTAAGAAGCTTTGAACTGAAAGGAATTATCACCAAAACTCCAGCAAGACCTTGAAATCGGCCACACCCCTGTTTCATCGTTCTTGGAATATAAGAAAAGATATAACTAATGACTTGGCAGCATGGTCTCTGATCTTAGCCGGTTCCTTATGGAACAAACAAACAAAAAAAAAAAAGGAACCAAAAAAAAAAAAAATATACTCAGGGTCAGGACAGGTAGTTTGTTTCCAGATAAAGTACTAAAAGCATACCCTTATAGATTGTGATTATTTACTACAAACAGTGTTTAGCTCTATCGATCCGACGACGAGGGGTGCAGGCGATCTTTGCCTCGGTAGAGTTAAGAGTAAAATTGTTCTCTGATCTTTGCCGGCAGGCACCGGCAGTTATATTTCGCGTTGTACCGTATGGGAACTTGTGTGTATTGTTTACCTTCTGAAATGCAATTATGAAATTGCATTGTGTTATTTTTATGTGTATAGTTTTTTATCAATTCGATTGCTATCCTACTTAAAGATAAAATCAGCTACAATGGCGAACGAAGATCACCAACGTTTATCGCAGTATGTGAAAGATATACATTCTGCTCTGAGAAGATCTACGCATAAATTAGGAGCGGAGAAGGCATGGCAAAAGCATTGCGAAAATAAAGAAAAATTAGCATCCTATGCGAAATGTATGCAAACGTTAGCAACTGCACACTGGGAGCAAAACATTGCCGACGATCTAAGCAAAGCCAAATCGAGGATTAATTGGACAGTAGATTTCTGTAATGACTATTTTATAAATTTGCTCTACGAATATTACAGGGAAAAAGACTACAATGTCTCTAAAAAATTAAATTTGAGTTTAGATACTATAGAATGTTTTTCAGAAAAAATAAAATTCATAGATGTTGGTAGCTGCTATAATCCATTTAAAGAATATCCCTTGTTTGATGTATTTGCGATTGATCTATATCCTGCCAATGATTCTGTTTTCCAGTGTGACTTTTTAAAAGTGCCAGTCGGAGATAAGACTGTTGTTGAAAATGTAAAGGTCACTCAATTGGAGCAATGTTCATTTGATGTGGTTGCATTCTGTTTCTTTCTGGAATACCTCCCTACTTCCCAGCTGAGAATTAATGCTTGTGAGAAAGCTTATGATATATTAAAACCTGGAGGATTATTAATAATAAGTACTCCAGATTCGAAGCATGTTGGAGCAAATAGTAACATTATGAAGTGCTGGCGTTATGCCTTAGCGTTAATGGGACTTTCAAGAATAAAATATGAGAAATTTAAACACATGCATTGCATGGCATTTAGAAAGAGTCTGCATCCAAACATAGCAAAACGTTGGGCATATCTGTACAAGAAAGCCGATATGGAGTATGAAATCAATATACCACAAGATTTTAAGATTGACAATGACTATATTGATTTAGATGCTCCATCTGGAAGCGGACTGCATAGGGTTTCATTCAAACCTGAAGACTTTGAAGATTTACCTTTTTGTAATGAAGATTTTTAAATGTAAATTATTCATAAGCATCCAATTTTATGTATTGTAATTAGGATTTTATGACAAATACAACATATCAATTTTGATAAAATTGTTTTATTTATTATTCTTAATTTATAAGTCAATGTCTGTACTTGTGTACATTAAAGATTATAGTAAGGTACAATAATGAATTAGGAAATTTAAATTCCAGCACTAAATTTGGCTTTCCGCTTTTCTAATTTTTCTTTCTTTTCAATATCCGTCATAATTTTAGAAACTGACTGACCAAACCTTTCTGCTCTTTTTTTTAATTTATCTATATTTTCACTCAATGTACCTGTCACTTCAGTTGAGCTCAGTGCAGATGTACTGTTCTGAATAAACCTTTGCTTCCTGGCTTCTTTCCTTTCTTGTTCTGTCATTTTAACTGGCAAACCAAACCTCTTAGCCCTCATTTGCAGCCTTGTTTTAGGATCTAAATCGGATGTGATTTTAATTTTATTACTGTCCATTGTTGCATTAGTATCTGTAAGTTGTTCTTCAGTTTTCTCCTCTTCTTGTTTTAATGATGTTGTTGTTATTGATGTGGCTCTGTTAAGAACTATTTTCTTTGAAGGTGCGTCTTTTTCCACACTTTTTTCTTTTTCATCATTGGTTATTTTGCGTTTGAGTGTACGGGTAGGTTTCACTTCAGCGGAGGCTTGCGTCGGTGTTTGGTGGTCTGCAAGAGCCAGATCTTCAGTCAGTGTATCCAACATGTCCGATTGACTTTTGTCGTCTTCATCCTCCAAAACGCCGTCGGAATCTATTTCGTCCGAATCCAAGTTTATATCACCGTGGTCCTCTTGAGACATAGCCGCTTGAAGTCTTGCTACAAGTTCGGCTTTATCACCGGCATAAGAGAGTCCACGTGACTTTAACTCTTTACGCAAATCGACTACCTTCATCTTACTAACATCAGCAACGGTCGAATCGGCCATGATTCGGAATTTGAGGCAGATACAAGTAAAAATAAATGTTTCACAAGCAATTACCCGCTATTACCAGGAATGTGAACACGTACTTCTACTTCTACTAATACGTAAAATACGAAATATTTAGGCAAACAGGATAGTCAATCATATTTTCTAAGCAAAAGAGGCAGATAACGTATAATTTATGCTATAAATACCAATGACTGTCAAAAATATATCTTTTATACTCTATTATTTTGTTTAGTATTCGGGTAATAAAAGATTGTTCGAGTAGACGCTTTAGTGATGGGCAATTGTGAGTCAAAGTTCGTTATTGAATAAATGGATTTAGTTAAATATATATATATTATTATATTAATTTAATTTATTATAAATAAAATTACTCTTACGCGTAATATTTGACATTGGTTCGGAAAATCCAAATTAAATCGTATTTTAGATATTGTATGTACAATATGATAGCACTTATGATTTATTTCTATGAATACATTAGCCATATTAAAGTATAAAATACGACATACGAAAATCGAATTTCGTAGGCCTAAGCTAGGGATTACTTTAAAAATAAATCTTAATTCCAGATTTCGAATTACTCTTTATAGTCATATAAATAAGTTTAGTCTATTTAGAGGCGATAAAAAAATAAATGAATAATGAAATTTTAATTGAATACACTAATAGGGTAGTTGACTAGTTTTTTTTTATTATTTAAATCAATAAGTTACTTTACTCAAAATATATGGCAGAAAGAATTTTATAAATCGGACCAAAAATAAATAAGTTAGAAGCCATTCAAATCCTGTGGAAGGGGTAATTGTCAAATGACAGACGATGCAACCATTGACGTCACTGTGTAAAATGTTCATTATGGTGCACGCGTGCAAGCGAGATAGTGAGATATCCCCGCTACGCACCCACTTTTCTTCATACCAACATTTAAAGTCATAACTGCGGGCACATTTCTGAACCAATTTATATTGTGTTTTAATAAAAGGGTTTCTTTTGCGTGTCATTTTCTGTTGCTTATAAAATAATGTATAAAATTCAATATGAGAAACTACCCTATTCGTATTGTGATTTTGTCGTCAAGCACTATGCGATTCTATACCACAGACTACTATAGAGATGCTATGCATGTCTATACCGTGGGAGTTTTAGCGGGAATTCTGACAGTGCGGTGTCTCTCTTATTTTAATTATTTCCTAACTGGTTTAAAGTTGTGTTTGTTGTATAAAAGTGTGGTGTGGTTTTGTGCAACAATCATTAACGCTGATGAATAGTGTATGGAAACATTTAAATAAGTGAATTTAGGTAATTTTTGACTAAGGGCATCGATCGACCTTGTGCGTTCGATCCGCTTGAAAAAAGTCGTCTAAGAAGCATCGAACTGAAAAGAATCAACACTAAAACTCCAGCAAGACCTTGAAATCGGTAACACCCCCGTTTCATCGTTCTTAGAAAATAAGAGAAGAATATAACTAATGACTTGGCGCCTGGCGGTATGGTCTCTGATCTTAGCCGGTTCCTTATGGAACAAACATACAAAAAAAATGACAAAATGGTCAACTTTTGTTTGTCTGACAAATGAATTCGTTTTGAGTTTGAGCGGTTTTGAGAGTGACGTTTTTTCGTAGAATAAGAAATCTTTCTAATAAGTACACTACTTTAAACTTTGAATAAAAAGCAATTTGTATTTTGTTTTGTGTTCTGTGTGGTACCTAATATATTCTCTTTGGGTACCACCGCGTACCAACCTCGTGAGAGTAATAGTGTTCTGTGGTCGACAGTGAGGCAGAGTTAAAAATATGACTATTGCTGGTGCTGGCAAAACATTCAAGTTTCAAATATATTTTTTAGCAATACATAATAAAGAATCTGCATAAAATTATGTGTGGTCGAACTGGTCTGTGCGTATTATTATGTATGTATAATAAACTACTTTCATAAAACTTACATATTATTTCTAAACGAATTGATAATCATTTTAGATCACTTAATAAGGATCAAGTGCAATGTGCTTGTAGTTACAAACCAAAGGGAGCCAACTTATACATAAAGCCAGATTGGTTAGCTGAGCATAATGCAGGGAAAGAATACAACTCCAGGCGAATATTAACCACTGCGCCAGAGCACAGGACTTGCTCGTTCAAAGCCTGGCGCAGTGGTCGATACAAGTGGCTGTGGTCGCCGAACCGTATTTTGTCCCTGCTAGGGAAGATTGGGCAGGGGACCTAGACGGTTCGGTGGCCGTCATCACTCGGGGCGCTGCCGGCTCCCCACCCTTTGAAAAAGTAGCGAAGGGTTCGGGATGCGTGGCGGTTCTGTTGGGGGGGGTCTGGATTGTGGGAGTGTATTTCTCCCCCAACAGATCCCTGGCCGAGTTCGAGCTATTTCTCACTCGGCTGGGGGCCCTGGTGGTGCAAGGCAGTCAGCCTCGCCCCGTCCTCGTCGCCGGCGACTTCAACGCCAAGTCTCTGGCTTGGGGTTCGTCGGCGACCGACGTGCGCGGCGAGGCCCTGGAGGAGTGGGCGATCTCGTCCAGCCTGGCCGTCGTGAATCGCGGATCGGTGGACACGTGCGTGCGGCACAATGGCGGTTCGGTGGTGGACATCACGTTCGCCACCCCAGCACTAGCCCGCCGTGTCCGGGATTGGAGGGTCCTGGTGGACGAGGAGACGTTGTCGGATCACCGATACATTCGGTTCGACGTCGTCTCGTCCCCTATTACCCGGTCTGGGGGAGGACCAACCGCTCCGCGATCGGACGGCCCGCGTTGGAGTTTGAAGCGCCTCGATGTCGAGGCCCTGAAGGAGGCCGCTCTGGCCCAGGCGTGGCTCCCCGTACCGGAGGGCCGGTACGGGTCGAGGAGGAGGCGGCGTGGTTCGGGGCGGCGATGTCGCATGTCTGCGACGCAGCCATGCCCCGTGTCCGACGCCGCCCGGAGAAACGCCAGGTGTTCTGGTGGACGGCGGAGCTCACGCGGCTACGTGTCTCTTGCGTGGCCGCGCGCCGCTGTCTAGCCAGGCACCGTCGTCGCCGGATTCGTCTGTCCGGCGACGAGGACCAGGAGCGGCTGCTTCACGGCCTCTACAAAGAGGCCAAGAGAGCGCTGCATGTGGCAATAGCGGGAGCAAAGTCCGCGGCTCGGAGGGAGTTCCGGAGCACTCTTGACAACGATCCGTGGGGGCGTCCGTACCGCGTGGCGATGAAGAAGTGTCGCCCGTGGGCGCCCCCGCTGACGCAGAGTCTCCGGGGCGACCTAGTCGAGGAGGTCGTCGCGGCTTTGTTCCCGGCCACCGAGGATGTCACTCCTCCACCGATGGCGCCAGGTCCAGCGGCGCCATCGTCGTTGAGTTCGGCAGGGGTTGTTTCCGAGGTTTCGCCCGCAGAGTTGCGGGCGGCAGTGGTTCGGCTGCGGGGCAAGAACACCGCCCCAGGGCTCGATGGTATCCCCGGCAAAGCCTGGGTGCTAGCCCTCGAGTTCCTGGGTGCGAGGCTCCGCGGCCTTTTCTCCGCCTGTATGGAGTAGGGCGTCTTCCCGTCGCGCTGGAAGACCGGGAAGCTCGTCCTGCTCAAGAAGGAGGGCCGACCCGCAGAGTCGCCATCGGCCTACCGGCCCATCGTGTTGCTCGACGAGGTCTGCAAATTGTTTGAGAGGGTTATTCACGCTCGCCTCGTCGAGCATCTTGAAGGGGTCGGGCCGGACCTGGCAGATTGCCAGTTCGGGTTCCGGCATGGCCGATCGACCATCCACGCGATTTTGCGGGTCAAGGCACAGGCGGAGGATGCAGTAGCCCGGGGCAAGGTGGTCGTGGCGGTGTCTCTCGACATCGCCAACGCGTTTAATACGCTGCCCTGGGCCTGCATAAACGAAGCACTGCGGTACCACGTGGTGCCACCGTATTTACGGCGTCTGGTACACTCGTACCTATCTGATAGGGACGTGTTGTATCCAGGCGCCGACAGGTGGCACCGAAGAGCGATGGCCTGCGGTGTTCCACAGGGCTCAGTTCTGGGCCCGCTTCTGTGGAACATCGGCTACGATTGGGTGCTCCGTGGTGCCAATCCTCGGGGCGTCGCTGTCGTCTGCTACGCGGACGACACTTTAGTGACAGCGACGGCGAGATCCTTCCAGGATGCCGCCCTGCTCGCCTCTGTGGGTACAGAGCGGGTGGTGGGCAGGATTCGGCGACTGGGCCTCACTGTGGCCCTGAACAAAACCGAGGCCCTCTGTTTCCATGGGCCTCGGCGGGGGCCACCTATGGAGGCCCACATCACAGTGGAGGGGGTGCGGATTTCCGTCGGCTCTACCATGAAGTATCTGGGATTGGTACTAGATAGCCGATGGAATTTCCGTGCCCATTTCGAGAAGTTGTCGCCGAAACTGGTGCGGGCAGCAGGTGCGCTTGGAAGCCTGCTGCCGAACCTGGAAGGTCCCGGCAACCCCTGCCGAAGTTTGTATGCGGGAGTCGTGCGGTCCATGGCCCTTTACGGTTGTCCCGTTTGGGCCGGGTCCCTGAACGCCCGCTGTGTCACTCTACTGCGTAAACCGCAGCGCTTAGTGGCACAGCGGATCATCAGGGGCTACCGCACGGTCTCCCATGAGGCGGCCTGCCTGTTGGCGGGTACTCTCCCTTGGGAGTTGGACGCCCAGCACCTCTCGTCTGCGTTCTTTTGGCGAGAGGGGGCGTCCCAACGTACGCAGAGATTGGCTCCAAGGGAGATTGCGGCCCGATTTCGCAGAGCCGCCGTGGAGGAGTGGCATGCCAGGCTGGAGAGCCCAAGTGCCGGTGTGAGGACTGTCGCGGCAGTGCGTCCTGTCCTTGACGAGTGGTTAGACAGGCGCCACGGTGCGCCCACATTCCGGCTGACACAGGTACTGACGGGTCACGGTTGTTTCGGCTCGTACCTGTGTCGCATAGCCGGGAAGGAGGATTCCGCCGTGTGCCACCATTGTGGCAACTGCCGCGAGGACACGGCACAACACACCTTGGAGGAGTGTCCAGCCTGGAGTGACGAGCGCAGCGCTCTCAGAGCAGTCGTCGGAGGAGACCTGTCGCTGCCGACCGTGGTGTCTGCCATGGTCGGCAGCCGGAGGTCTTGGCGGGCGGTAGCCTCCTTTTGCGAGTGCGTCATCTCGCAGAAGGAGAGCGCCGAGCGGGATCGTGAGCAGAACGATCCCGCGCGCCGCCAAAGGAGACGTAGGAGGCGTCGGGTGGACGACTGACCGGCGTCTCCCGCCCTGTGGAATGGGGGCGTTTGGAGAATTCCACCACGGTATCCCCTGCCTGTCGTAAGAGGCGACTAATTGGGGCCATCGGGGGTCGTAGGCGCGCAGCCGGGGGCTGTCGTAGCGCCATTATTGTACTGTTGTACATGCGACCCCGGGATGGACGGCAGCACGGGTGGTAGGCCTCGTGTCTGCCGTTGACGCCGAGGGCGTCCTTCGGTGTGCGCGGGCTTCTGAGCCCCCCATAAGGAGACGGGCCGCAAGGCGGCACCGCGCAGGGGCGGTTCCGGTAGCAATCCTTAGATTTAGCTAAGGATACCCCGGGGCCGCTCCACATGCGCCGAAGAAGGCCACCGCGGGGTTTTAGTTGGTATGCCGGTGTAGGGTGTACATATGTGTTAGGGACTCGGCCCAGTGGTCGCCCGGATTTAACATCTCTTCCGGGTGGCGTAGTGCTGGGTCGTAAGACCGGTGAACCCAACATAACCGTTCCGCCTTCCCCCGGGGCGGGGCGGTAGCAATAATTCGCTTTCCCCGCGACAAAAAAAAAAAAAAAAAAAAGGGAAAGAATACAAACCTTCTTACAACATAGCTCCAACAGATGTCACACCCATTCTAGTCTCTGCAAGTAAATTTAATAATGCAACATCATGCGACAGAGTATTAAAACCAATGATGTGGGGAATAATACCACCATGGCATAAGGTAGAAGAAAATATAACATAAGCTGTACATGTATTCCGGAAGTGATAAGTAGAAGTGCTACTAGGTCCCACACTCACGGTACACCAAGCTTATTTCCGTTACATTATGTGATAAGCTGAGCCTATCGTCATACCATGAAATTACAGGGCATTATGATTATTATTATTTTAGACAGCCTCTGGTGCAGCGGGCGAGTAGCCGGTTGCGAAGCGCGAGGCCGTGGGTTCGATTCCCCACACCTATACTCTGATTTTTAATTAGATAGACTAAACTGACAGCTGCGATCGGCCTTTTCTTTTTTTAATGTTGCAAGCGTAGAGTATAGTGCTGTAGTATGGCTGATTATGAATGATTCATCGACATGTTGTGACATGACCTTTCAATTTAATTTTACTCAATTGTGTTAATAAATGTTTAGTAATAATATAAAAGTAATTAAATGAATATTACAAAATTAATAAACGTAATACATTAACTTTATTGTAATAAATAAGAAATCAAGAATAAAACAAATGTGATCGATGGAATTTAGTTACATTTTTAATGTTTTTGTTAGTAGGTATGTGTATGGGTTCTTTGCTTCTGCAGAAATTAATATTAATTACTAATATTATTAATATGACAATACTGGTAAGCATCCTCCCTTTTGTGCGTCATTTGTCTGCCTTCTTTGCTCGCGATTGGTTGTACGAATATTCCTTGCGCTCTTAACGCCTGTTTTCTTGTTAAATATTTGCTGTTAAGTTTTTGTTATATCTCTCCTTGTTACTTTGTTGTGTTTGAGTGTTGTTGTTTTTTTAACTGACATGGATCACGCTCAACCGAGCACATTGAGTGCAGTTATGTCTCCTAGGAAAAGGAGACACCGCGCTCCTCTGAGTGTCACCGAGAAAACAATGGTGCAAAACTTATTTAAATACGATTTCAACGAAGAGCAAAACAAATTGGATACGCAATTATACGAAAAACTTAACAAGCGCCACTGCGCTCAGAAAACCGCAGATATTTTGGGAATCGGAACTGCCACTGTATTCAACGTTTTAAAGACCTTAAGGCCTAACAACGCGTGCTAAAGCTCCTACAGGAAAAGGAAGGCGCCTTATAATTAGCCACATTGGAAGCGAGGAAGGCTTTCTAGATGGGGGTTTATTGATGTTTGAGTCAAAGACAGACTCCAGTGACTACCATATTGAGATGAATGCAGAACATTTTAAGGAGTGGCTAAAGGGAATATTGCCTAAATTAAAAAATGATTCCGTTTTGGTGTTAGACAATGCGCCTTACCACTCCCGTAAGGTAGAGAAAACCCCCAATTCGGCGTGGCGTAAAATCCATATTCAAGAGTGGCTGAACTCAAAGAATTTAAAATTTAAAGATACAATGATTAAAAGCTGAATTACTGGAAATCGTTAATGAAGAAAAGCCTAATTATCAAATAAATGTAGTTGATGAGCTCGCTGCTGAGTATGGTGTCACCATCTTAAGACTGCCTCCTTACCATTGTGAATGATATGAATCCTATAGAATTAGTATGGGCACAGGTAAAGGGGCATGTCGCAAGAAATAACTAAAGTTTTAAAATGGCCGAAATTAAAGAATTATTTAGTGACGGGTTAAAGTTTATGACACCGCAACGGTGGTCGAGTTGTATCAATCATGTTATAAAAGAAGAGAACGTTATAAAACAAAATGATGCAACTCGACCACCTTATTGATGATGTGACAGAAAGATTTATAATAAGTGTAACAGACTAGGATTCTGAAAGTGATTATTTAGAAATAAATAGCGATTAAAAAAGGTCGGTTTTTCATTTATTTTTCTATTTATTGATCAATGCAAATTAAAAATAATACTTTATTATAAAATAAAATGAATCACAATGTTTGATTTTTTCGATTCCTTATCGAAACACTCGATAACTCAGGATAAAACACTATTTTTACTTTACGATAACCTGGCAACTCACCAAATGTCAGTTTAGTCTATCTAATAAAAAAATCAGAGTTTAGACAAATGTTTGTCTAATTCACAAATATTTGTCTTGGATCTGGGTGTTGTGGGACCGCAAGTCCCTCGTAGTTCGTGTGGGGTCAGGACTATGTGTGTCACTGTTGGGTGTATTTGTTTATTTATTATGAGTCTTACCAACTTTTGTTATGCAAAACATAATATTGATAAACTTGTTTTGAATAATATGCACATATGTATACTATTTATTATTATTATTATTATTTTTAAAATTATGGCTCTGTCCTTATGGACAATTCCGCCAACATTAAGTGAGGCAGATACACGATAAGAATTGAAGAGTAAAACCACTCAGAACCGCGAGATGCCCGGTTAATGCAGTTGATATTATACCTAAGACAAAGATTAAAATGCTACAAACAAAACAAAAAACAATTATACAATTCTATTATAAATTACTACAAGTTAATCTAAAACTTACAGACGAACGAATATTACAGTTAGTGAACAAGATACCGCTATTTAGCTATAGTCTAATATTATTGACAAGAATAAAGTTGGCCAAAATATCAAAAGACGAGGTAAAAACATAAGAAAGTAAACAGTTAAGGTTGGAGGGACGGGGAATAAAAGAAGGGATGACATCATATAAAGAGAAAGCTAGATTTGGGCAATTGAAAAATATGATCAGTAGAACCATCCTCCAAACCACATTCACACAATGAGTGATCCCTGACCCTAATTTTGGCAAGAAAAACAGGAGTACAAACATGGCCTAAACATAACCGAATAACAGTGGAGGTAACCCTCTTGTTGGCATTACGAAACATAAAGAACCAAGGTCTAACAGGAATATCTGGCTGAATGTTACCATAGTGAATACCTTTAACAGTTTTAGATCTCCTCCATAAATTATTCCATTTCTCAAAAAGACGAGGCTTGGCAAGAGAGCGCAGATCAGACAAATAATATTTAAAGTGCGACTCGCACCCTAATCTACAAGCTTCTTTGGCATAAAGATCTGCTGATTCGTTACCCACGATACCACTATGACTGATCCATGCCAAAGCAACCTCAATACTACTACAATAACATTCGTATAATAATTCCTTAGTCTTAAAGTTTAGGGGAGAGAAGATTTAGAACGAAGGGGAAATTTATTAATGTCCTCAAGACAACTAAGGGAATCAGAAAAATATAGATTTATTAAGATTATGAGATTTAACAAATGAAACGGCTTCATAAAGGGCAACTGATTCAGCAGTAAAAACAGAGGAAGACGGGGGAATTTTGAAGTTAAGTACAATTTTATATTTTGGGATCCAAACACCTGCCCTAACACAGTCTGTTGGAGAAAGCTTGGACCCATCTGTGAATATATTAAGCCAACCACTCCATTTCTTATCAAGGATCCTATTAAAAATTTGGTTAGCGCCAGGGATATTTTTATCGACACCAAAGTTGAAAATAATGAAAGGTCTAAAAAAGAGGGCGTCAAATTGAATGGAAAAAACAGGGTTAATGGGAAACTGAATCACAGGATAAAGAAGATCAGAAAAAGACTTGAAACTAACAAGGAGACATGGAGGAACTTTATGACACCAATAACTGGAAGAGGGAAAGAGCTCGGAAAGAGAAATAAGTTTGGTTGCAAGAGGGTGTTGGGTTAGCATCATGGCATTAAAAACAAAACGGTCACAAAGATATTGCCTACGAAAATTGAGAGAAGGGTCGACACACTCCACTTGTAAAGCATTAATTGCAGAAGACTTCATCGCACCAGAAACTATATGTAGACATTTAGATTGAATTTTGTCTAATTTGGCCAAAGAAAGCTTATTACAAGGCTCTAGCAAAAATGGGCCATAGTCAAAGTGACTTCTGACAATTGCATTATAAAGCAATTTCTGGCAGTAAGGATGAGAGCCCCACCAAACGCCAGAAAGAGCTCTAAGAACATTAACATTCTTTTCGTACTTGTCAGCAATGTAGTTCAGGTGAGGAGCACCAGTCAACTTTGAATCAAGAATTACTCCCAAGAATTTAGTATGTACTTTAATCGGAAGGGGGTGCCCATTAATAAAAATATTAACATTAGGAATCAATCTCTTTCTAGAAGATATGACTGCGTTACTTTTTCCAATGGATAAATTTAATCTGTGATCCAATAACCAGTCATTAAGATATGATAAAGCAGAATTTAAACGAGAAGAAGCATCACGAAAACAAGGTGAAATGGCATACAGTGCGATATCACCTGCATACTGAAGAATTTCACAAAAATAATCCACCGTTTTGTCCAAGTCACAAGTATATAAACTGTAAAGAATAGGACTCAGAACAGACCCTTGAGGCAAACCCTTCCAAACCATACGCGGATGAAGAAGAGAACCTTGGTGACGAACGGAAATTAGACGCGCCATATGAAGGGAACAAATCACATTAGTTAATCTCACAGGGATACCTAAATAGAGCATTTTCCGTCTGAGTAACGAGAGGTCAACACAGTCATAGGCAGATGAGATATCCAGAAACACTCCAACCACATGCTCGTTCTTAGAAAAAGCCAATCTAATGTCGGTGGTTAAAAGGGCAAGACTATCAATAGTACCCAAACCACGCCTGAAACCAAATTGAGATTTAGAAAGGATACCTTTACTCTTCACAATCCACTCTAATCTATTTTTTATAGATGCTCAAATACTTTAGCCATAACCGAAGAAAGAGCAATCGGTCTATATGCCGAAGGGTCTTTGGGATCCTTATCTGGTTTTAAAATCGGAATAATTATTTGTTTTTTTCCAGGAAACTGGAAAAATACCCGAAACAAAAATATGATTAATAATGTTTAAGAACAAATGTCTAGTTGAGGATGAAGCCTTACAAATAAATGAATAAGGAATACCGTCACCACCTGGAGCAGAATCATGAAGATTATTCAAAACACAAGAGATAACTCTTCAAAAGAAAATAATTCATCCATTTTATCTGTGGAATTTAAATTGGAAATTGGAAGCGGGAAACAATCAAGAGAGGGAACAAATGGAGGAGCTAAATTATCTAAAAAGCCATTTATCCATGAAGAAGTATCATTAGACGAGATATTATAATTATCTACCTTGGAACTACGAAAGCGCTTAATATTCCTCCAGACAACTGAAGAGGGAGAGTATTAGATGAGAGACTTTCACAAAATGATTTCCAGGCATTTTTTTCTTCATGGATAATAGTCTATTAGTACGCGCCGAAATCTGTTTAAAGTTTAAAAAATTAACAATATTAATGTTGTTACAATAAAAAAGTTCAGCCGATTTACGTTATTTTACAATGGCAGAGCACTCAGAGTCACACCATGGTGGAGAAAGGAGTTTATGCCATGAAGAGTTTTTGACAAGAAAAATAGAATTTGCAACAGACAGCAGAACTTCAGTAAGTTTAGAATACAAATTAATAAAATTATGACTATCAACAGGGGGAAGAGAAGAAATACCTACATCAACTAACACCGAAAACTGGTCCCAATCTGCCAGCTCCAATCTGAACTCTAGTAAAGGAGGGGTTAGAAGAGGAGAGACTAAAACAGAATTTGAAGACAGAAAGAAATGAGACTCCCACATAGGATGATGACAATTAAAATCACCTAGAATAATAACAGGACGAGGAAGAATAGAAAAAATAGAAGACAATCAGACATAATGGAAGCGTTAGGATAAGGGATGTAAATAGAAAGAAAAGAGATGTTGTTAACCCTAGACGCAAGAACATTAAAATCAGGGCTATGATAGGGAAGAGAAATTTGATGAGAAGACAAATTTCTTTTAATAAGAAGGGCACAACCCCCATACCCATCTATCCTGTCATCCCGGAGACAAGAGAAGCCAGTTACCCTAAAAAGGGAAATAAGCCAAGTCTCAGAAATGGCACAGACAAAGGGATGAAATTTATTAATTAGAAAAACAAGATCATGTTTTTTATGATTAATACTTTTAAGATTCCACTGCAGAAGACATTGGTTGGAATCCACTTTTATCAATAAGAGAAATCATATTCTGAAGCTTATGTAAGACATTGTTGGGTATGGAATCATTAAATTTAGAAACAATATTAATAAGGAGATCGGAGAGGAGAACAATTAAATTATCATTTAGAGATTGATCTTGTATTTGGGATAGACAACGACCATTAGGCATAGAAGAGGATGGAGATGAAGTGATACGATTGTGAGCCTCATGATCGAAGGAAACACCAAGGGAAGGTCTAGGACGATGAGGGATAAGAACAGATTTCCTATAAGACTGCACAAGAGAAGGGGAAGAAGATAAAAGGGGAGGAAGAAGGGGATTGAGAAAAGGGCTGGGATTTTGCAACCTCAGAAAAACGCCGATGGGAAGACATTGGAAACCTCCGGGAAGCTTCCGAGAAAGAAATATTATCAACTAACATAGCCAGCTTAATAGCCTTTTGCCGGGAATGTTCCGGGCAGACTTTATTGGAAGCAAAATGGGATCCAGAGCAGAAGAGACAGGTAGACTCGGATTCAGAAACATCACAAGTATTCCCTGTATGTTGTTGCGCACACCTGAAGCAACGTGGTTTAGACCGGCATTGATTCTTAATGTGATCAAAACGACAGCATGCCAAACACTGAATTATATACATCTACATCTGATTCAATGGCACGTTTTTTCGCACCAGACACGGAGAAAATACTTTGAAAAAACATATCAGGGGAATCAGGGGGGATAGGCGGTACTTTATCCATCATAGATAAAAATACGCATAACAACACAAAATACTTACCAAATGCAACTTATACTACAAATAAGCTACCACAACGCACATACACTACTATTACGAGATAAATCAACCACAATTACAGAGAAAAACAAAAAAAATCGCAAGACAGCGTGTATCCACCAACACCTTCAGTTGCAAAAAACATATGTGTACTAAAACATTTATTAAATAATTATTTAATTTATAGGGTGAATATAGTTCTCACAAGTTGAGCAGTAATAACTGTCGCTTGGAAAATATTCAATCTTCAAAACTTTATGGTCCAATATTGAAAAATGGGGGCAGATGCATTGTTGTTGTGGAAGGTTTTTATGAATGGCAAACCACTAACAAAACTGCTAAAGCTAAACAACCATATTATATTTATGCTCCTCAAGATGCTGAGACAATGGTGAGGGTTATGTTTTATTACATTTTCAACAAGTATAGAAAACTGATGTTTATAATGCTACTGTCAACAGAATGCTATCTAGTCTTTGTTTGATAGGTTTTGAGAAATATTCTTGGACAATTAATTCATGCAGTGAGAATATACCTTGGCTTAATTAATTATACATTGTATTCTTTATGTTTGAATACAGTTGGATCAAAAAACTACTATCTAATAACAATCATTGTTGTTACATTATATATTTTTTAGATTGATGATTCAAATACATGGACAAACAATTACAATGAAGAAAAAGGTTGGACTGGTATAAATCTTCTGCACATGGCTGGTTTGTATGATGTGTGGCAGAATGGTGAAACCATCATATATGCATACTCTGTAATTACAATGGACTCCAATGAAACATTTAATTGGCTCCATTCTAGAATGCCTGCAATATTAGAAACACAGGATCAAATAGAAGTGAGCACCTATTAAAATCAAATTAAAAAGTGTCTAAGAAAGTTTTAAGCAAGATAATAGTTTTAATGTTGATATACCATATCTATGCCAGAAATGTAAACAAGTATTTGGGTACCCACTTTTCAGTTAACTCTCATTGTATTTTATGTACTTAATTGGCAAACCCTACCAAAGGAAAATTTAAGAAGTGTATAGATATTTTTACATTTTTGAAATTGATATGGTGGTTAGACCTAAGGTATGTTTGATACATGCACCTTTAATTAGTTTTTCGCATACAAACACTTCTCACTTCTATTAAAAAGCAAAACTCCATAAATTTTTATTTAGTATGCTTTATTAATTACACTTAATTCTTTATTACATTTTATATTTTTGTTTCACATATTTTGTTACTATTTTCATGAATATGTAAGCACAGGTGATTGACCGGTGGCTCTGACCCTCTCTAGAATATTGATGAACCACATCAGAATCCCACTAACCACCCTTCCAGTTGTCTATAACTATCTCTATTTTTAGTTGGTAAATAGGAGCAGTAGGTAATTTAAAATATTTTCCACCCCAAAGCATAGACTTTAATGTATACTTATACTAGACTGGCTGCACGGTATGTAGAAATTAATAATGATATAATAAACTAGCAGTTACCCGCGGCGCCATCCGCGTAAATATCTGGGATAAAAGTTGTCTATGTTCTAATTAATATCTGTATGCCAAATTTTATCCAATACTATTCAGCCGTTAAGGCGTGATTGATCTACAAACACCCAAACTTTCACATTAAAAATATATAAAAATCAACGTAATATATAATAATCCCCCCCTTTATATTAGTCAAATACTTCGCCTTTCGCCAGTGGAATTTTACAAAAATGTCAAACATGTTTCTCATTATTTTTATTAAGCAATAGCACAGCCGTATTTCTTTCCATAGAAAGTTTTATACAAAGTTAACGCAATAAGTTAATTCACCGCAATTCAATATTACCATCTCGCTTCAAGTAACTAGAATCAGGCTATTCACTGCAGCTCACCAATCCCGCACCCCCGCCTTAGTCGTCTAGTAGTATACATTCTTCTTCTTCTTTTAAAAACATATGTCTCCACCGTTGTATCGGTGATTTCACCAGTGTCGAGTGATATAGACTTCCGGCCCGAAGTTACCTATACGATTTAAGGATCTATGTTTGTAATCATTAAACTACTACTACTACATATATATACCTACTAGTCATAAGGTCAGAATCAAACCGATATAAAAATAAGGAACAAATCTCAACTTAATAAAGTTTGTTGATGAATTTTATTAGTTTTCAAGGGATTGCGGAAAGGAATAATGATAAAATAATATTATATTTTTAAATAGGGGTTAAATGAGAGTTGTGTTAGTAATTTATTACGAAATTAGGTAAATTAAATATAAAATAAATATTAAAGCACCTAGAATAAACACCATAAATACCCTATGTCGGAAATTTCTGTAGATGTAATCGAGGAAGGAATTTAAAGATTTTTAATAGAATACTATTCTGTAATGATCAGAGATACAGGTTATTGGCTTTAATCAATTTGCATAAAAAAAATATAGAATTGGGGCAGGTGCTAGCTAGAATAGCCTTGACATTTACAGGACGGGGGAAATCTGCAGGTAGAAGGTCATACAAGGGGACAGGGACTCGAGGGCATGAGAAAAATATGTGCTCCAAAGTGCCCTCGTCCAATCCGCATTCGCACAGCGAATGATCACGAACGCGGATCTTAGCAAGGAACACCGGAGAACTCACATGACCCAGCCGTAAGCGGATAATGGCTGTAGAATTTTTTATTAATCTGTCTGTACTTAAAAAAACAGGGTTTTATTGGAGTAGAAGGTTGGATGGACCCGTAATGGATACCTTTATTTACTCTGGTACGCTGCCATTGCTCATTCCAAGATGATATGAGATTTGGTTTTGAACAGGATATTAAATCACGAGCAAAACATTGTTGGTAAGAATCGACTCCAGAGAAAATTGCACTACAGGCATTTTGGTCTGCAATTTCATTCCCAGAAATACCAGAATGACTAGGAATCCATGCCAATATAACCTCTATTCCCGAGCAGTAACATTTATAGAGTGTTTCTTTGATTTTCAAGGTTAGGTAAAATTATTTTTTATTGAAGGACGATTTAACAAGATCTTGGAGTAAACTCCTGGAGTCAGTAAAAATGATGCTTTTGTTTAATCCATGCGAGAAAACAAATTGGACCGTTTCAAAGATAACAGCAGCTTCACCAGTGAAAATGGAAGTAACGGGAGGGCATTTAAAATTCAAAATTATTTTATATTTTGGAAGCCAGACAGCGGCCCCAACATGGTCTATATTGGACATTAGCGTCTGTGAAGAGAGGTGTCCAATCCTTCCAGTCTTCTAATAAAATTCGGTTAAAATTTTTATTTGCATCAGCATCATTTTTATAAATTCCAAAATTAATAATGATTTTGGGGATAAAAATTAAAGAAGCGAAGTCAAAAGAAAAAAGAAAATGAGAGTTAGAAATATTTGAGAGGTAGAACTGGAAAAATTTATAAAACTATTAACAAGAAGAGGAGGAGATTTGTGGGCCCAATAACTGGAATTCTGGGTTGATTGAGCAAGTAAAGGAAGTTTGTCATGGAGGGGATGGGATGATCTTTGAAGGATATTGTAAAAGAAGGGGGGTCGAAGCATTCCACTTGAAGGGCGTTAATTGGCGAAGATCTCATAGCTCCAGCGATTATGCGGAGGCATCTCGACTGCAATTTGTCAAGCAGGATTAATGCAGCTTTGTTGCATGGTTCCAAAAGGACACAGCCGTAATCAAAATGACTTCGTATAATCGCGTTATAGAGCAGTTTCTGATTATATGGATGAGATCCCCATCGAACACCAGATATTGCCCTAATAACGTTGATGCCCTTTTCGCACTTAGCTTCAATATATTTTAAATGAGGAACACCTGACAGTTTATTATCAAAAATTACACCTAGAAATTTAACCTGACAGAACCTCTATTGGTTGTTCATCAACCACTAGAGAAAAAGATGGGAGGGATCTCTTACGGGAAAATACGACTGCCTTGCATTTTGGGATAGAAAGAGATAGATGGTGACGTCTCAACCATTGATTAAGGTACTGCAGAGCAGAATTCATCCTAGTGGCTGCTTCTGATATATGTTTAAAGCTGATATACAGGACGACATCATCAGCATATTGCAATACATTGACAAAACAATTCACTGATTTGTCAAGGTCTGTTGTGTAAATGTTATAAAGGAGTGGACTGAGAACAGAACCCTGTGGAAGACCCTTCCAAACCACATGGGAGTATGATTGGGATCTTGAGCACCAAGGACAATAGAGCGGCCCATGAGTAAATTACTAATGATGTTTATCATCCTCGCTGGAATACTCAGCTGCTGCATTTTATACCTGAGTAAGGGGAGATGAACATTGTCGTATGCTGAGTTAATGTCTAGAAAGACTCCAATGTCATGTTCGTCACGAGCAAATGCAAGACGTAGGTCGGTGGTAAAGATACTCAAATTATCCATAGTGCTCATACCCCGTCGAACCCATATTGGGATTTGGTCAGGAGACCTCTATTCTCAAGGATCCACTCCAACCTATTTTTAATTAGATGCTCCATAATTTTACCCAGGGTTGAGGAAAGGGCGAGGTCTATAGGATGAGCTAGAATTAGGGTCCTTACCGGATTTGAGAATGGGTATTATGATTTGGGTCTTCCATATATCAGGAACTGAACCCTTTAGAAAAATAAAATTTAGGATGTTAAGGAAATAGGATTTCGTGTCTTGGGAGGATTTGGATATAAATGAATAAGGAATCCCGTCAATGCCCGGGGCAGAGTCCTGAACTCGTTCCAGAACACAACAGAGCTCCGCCATTGAAAAGGGCTCATTTAGTTTGTCAGGAGGATAGGGAGGGAGATGAGAGAGGAAACAACCTTCGGAAGGGGCAAATGGAGGAGCTATTTTATTGATAAAGTCATGGAGCCAAGGATCAGAGATATTAGATGGCGGGTTGGAAGAATTACTTAGAGATCTACGAAATATTCTCAATTTCTTCCAGACAAGAGAGGACGGGGAGCAGGGTGAGAGAGATTCGCAGAAATTAGACCAGCCCTGAGTCTTCTTTTTAGACAGAGTTCTCTTGCATCTAGCCGCAACCTTTTTAAAATTCAGAAAATTTTGCATTGATAAGTCTAAGGCAAAAGAAGTTTCTGCTAAATTGCGGATCTTAACAGCCTCTGTGCACTCAGAATCCCACCATGGCGGAGATGGAATTTTACCATTAGCACTATTTTTGAGTGGGATCGACAGGTTAGCAGCAGAAATTAAAGCCTCAGAAAATTCATAGTAGACAGTTAAGAAGTTACTATGATTTATGGGTTGAATGGTAGTAATAGAAGAATCCAGGTTTGTTCTGAAGCTACTCCAGTCTGCTTTCGAGAGTCTATACTTCAAAAAAGGCTCAGGTGCCGGTCTTGGAAAGGAAGAATTATGCCAGAGGGACAACAGGGGGAAATGGTCACTGCCATACGACAGATTAAGTATGGACCAGGTTATCGACGAAGATAAATTATGAGAAGCGAGAGTAAGGTCGACTGAACTAGGGTTTTGGGAAGGAGGAACTCTTCTTGTAGATGACCCGTCATTGAGTATGCATACATTGAGATCCTCGAAAAGTTGAAGGAGAGTAGCAGAATGGCCATCATTATGGGGAGAACCCCACAGAGCATGATGCGAGTTAAAATCCCCCATAATAAATAGGGGAGCAGGAACAGCTGAGATAACTCTACGAAGGTCATTGATAATGGAAGAGGTTGGGTGAGGGATGTAAAGAGAAACAAAGGAGATGTTTAAAACTCTAGCTGCGACAATTTGAAAAGAGGAGTCATGGGTCGGAAGATAGATCTGAGAATAAGGAAAGGATCTTTTGATGAGAAGAGCACATCCAGCCCATCCATCATCTCTGTCATCCCTAAGGCAGCAGTATCCTCGAACTCTAAAAGGAGATCCAGGCTTCAGCCAAGTCTCAGAGACAGCAAAGACGTGTGGGCTGTGACGGTTGAGGAGGTGAATGATTTCTGGCTTCTTGTGCTTAATATTTCTACAGTTCCACTGGAGGAGACTGTGAGCCATTGATAGAACTAAATTGAACAAATAGTTGTTGAAGTAAAGAAAAGACGTTAGGGTGAAGGGCATCGCTAAATTTAGTAGAGATATTAAGGAGGATAGAAAGCAGCAATTCAATCAAATTGTCATTCGGAGAAGGGGACGAGCAAGAAGGTCTAGGGGAAGAAGGAGCACTAAGACTGGTCGGAGAGGATAGGGCGCATTCGTTGGGTAAAGCGGGTTTAGGGTCTTGGGTTAATACGGAATGGGCGAAGGAGTCATACCCTTTATTTTGGGTAACACCTGGGCGGATTTCAACAAAAATGGTTTTTTTTGTAGGAATGGGATGGGGAGGGTTGGGGATTAGAAGAAACTCTGGGTGAAGGGACACTGTTAGGTTTTGCAGAATCTGCGTAAGATCTACGTACAGGTCGTAATCTAGAAGAAGCCTCGAAAATTAAGCAGCCTGCCTGAAGCCTGCTTTATTATTGGTCCATACTTTATTAATTTCATATTTTAATTATATTTTTACTGCTTTATTATTGGTTGATTTAGGTACTATAATTTTGTCTTATTCCTTTAGCATTGTTTTTGGTGTTCATTACAATTGTAAATTTCATAACATTTCCTTATTTTTTTGTTTCAAACTATCGCGCATGAATGATATGTTTTTGTACTAAGTTGGGAGGAACCAGCTGAAAATCAGTGTATACACTGAGCTGGTCCCTCGCCACATGCATACAATATTGTGTTAGCTACTGTATTAGTTACTGTATTATGTAAAATGTTTTTATGTATTGTGGCAAATAAATGGTTTAAATGGTTTAAATGGTTTAAAAATGAAATATTCTCTTCTGACATAATCATTTTGATTGCCTTCTGGCGGGAGTGTTCAGGACAGTTGGGGAATGTTGCCATGTGGAGAGGGATCTACACTGGGAAGTAATGTGGCCAAAGCGGCAGCACTGACGGCACTGGATAGTTGGGAGTTAGTACAGGGACACGGGTAAAGACGAGTGGAAACAGAGGATTCTCTCAGGAAGGAGACGACCTCTAAATGTCAGGACTACAGTAGTAGATGGAACCCATTCCGTTAGCCCATCTTTTAATATTCTCTTATTAAGCCGGCGAGCCTTGATGACCTCGCCACAATGATCCGGGTAGGACAAGCCAGATATAAACTCATTCAGGGACCAATCAGTAGGGATGTTCCTTACAACTCCCATGCGGGAGATGTGGAACTTAGGGATAGTAGCAGTCAAATTATGTTTGGATAAAATTTTACATTTGGTGAAGGTGTTGGCCGACTCTGCGGAATTAAGCTGGAGTGAAATTTTGCCACGACCAGCAGGCTTAATACTGCCAGGGACAATGCCAGAGACATTGCCCTGGTATAGGATTTTAGCTAATTTAAGTGTTTGCATGGACACATTAGGATCAGCTGCGATGGTAACTAAGTAAGGGCCGGTATCTGCATCGGTGTATAAAAACTTTTCATCAAACTCAGGACAGGTATAAATGTCCTGCACAGAGGATGCTGGAGAATTTTTTTTTTTCTTTGGGTTTTTAAAGTCGTCAGCGTCTAGTGGGCGTTTGTGAGCCCTCTTTTGTTCACTACTACCGCCCCCATCCGGCGGCTCATCTTCTCCTACCTCCATCTTAATACACTATTTTATTATGCCTACCCTACGAATAATTTTGTTAAAGTAAGAGGTTAGTGTAAATAAATAGAATTAAGAAAATAATATGTTAGTTTTATTAAATAATCACGACACACAACACAGTATAATTTACTACATACTTATCTAACAAAAAACATCAACGAAAGGACTAAATAAAAACAACTTAAATGCGAAACTGCCGCGGAAAGTGTGCACTCTATCACAACGACGGGCCGAAAAAAAGTAGTATACATTGAAGTCTTTGTTCTTAAGCCCTTATTGACAGGTTGTTATCCTTTTCATTTTCCACCTGCCCTTATCCCACTTGCAGTGGGCTGGGCGCAACATGCTTTTAACACATGTTACAGAAATAAATGGCAAAGTTTTTACTACTAACCTTTCTGGGGAGAAAACAACCAGACCCTAAGCAAATATTTGTGGAGCACATAATCATTTGTCTCGGTGCGGGATCGAACCCGCGGCTTCACAGCCGGCTACTCTCCTACTGCGCCTTGGAGGCAGACAATTAACATTTAACAAGTCGTTATCAAATACTTTAATGTATACTACTAGACAAGCTGCGCGGTACATAGAAATTGTACCACTAAGTTGCTGTCAATTGACCGTAACTCAATATTACCATCTCGCTTCCTCAACTAGAACCCCTCTCGCGCTTCCTGTCTTTGAGCTGTCAAATTCCCGCGTTATGTGACGCAATTTTACTTCTAAACAGCCCATCTAGTAGTATACTCGTACATTAAAGTCTTTGGTCGATAAAAGAATATAAAATTGTTCTCAAATTCGGACGCATTGTGCATAACAATTTTTTTATTTTAGGCATGGCTAGATATTGAAAATGTTAATTCGGACATGGTCAGCATCAGCTCCGCGAGTTTTAAGTGAAATATAAATATAATTCTGCCTATTTTGTGACAAAGTGCAAAAAATCATAAAATCAGTGAATAAATACATGAAATAAATAAAGACTATGTGTAAAAACAAATATCAAGTGCTAAAAACAAACAAAAGAAAAATGTGTGACCATCCAATGTCACATTTTAATATCTAAACTTGACAAAAATCAAAAATAAAAGAATAGTGAAGTACAATATATATCAGTGGAACTAATCTACAAGTGTCATATTCACAAGCATTCCCAAGATTGTTAATTACAATTCTCTCGGCCCGACATAACCTAAAAAATAAAAATAAACAGCAGTTTCTTTTAAAATAATTCTACACTTACCAGCTGAGTAGCGCCATCTATCCGAACTTGTAGAACTATGCGCATATGAATCGACTCGCCTGTGGATTACGGCCTTCTAACTAAAGACGTGTTTACATACAGCATCACAAGAGGGCGCAGGTAGAAGGTACGCATACATTTTTGAAACAATGGAGGAACTCACAGTTATGATCAAAAACTTACAACTTAAATTTGACGAACAAACAAATGAGATACGGGATATGAAACAAAGCATACCACAAATTATAAATAACAACATAGACACAAAATTCGCAAAATTGGAGCATAAATATAACGCATTGGAAAAAACCATAGAAGAACAGGGACGGCGTATACAACAATTAGAGAGAACTATAAAGAAAAAGAATTTAATTTTCTTTGGTATCGAAGAAAATGAAAGAAGTTATTTTGATCTACAACAAAAAATATTAGACATTATAAAGCAATATACGAAATTAAACTATAATGGAGAAAACATAGAAGAAGTGAGACGTTTGGGGAACAATCGAAATGATGGGAAGATACGACCTATTATTGTGACGCTAAGCACAATGGGGATGAAAATCGAGCTTTTGAAGAACAAGAAAAAATTTAATGACTCACCATACTATATCAAAGAAGATTTTCCACCTGAAATACTACAGGAACGCAAACAATTAATGCCACAATTGGTAGAAGCAAGAAACAAAGGTCGTGTAGCATTTATAAAGTACAATAAACTTATAATCATCCCAGAAGATGAGCATAAACCACGCTCTTATAAAACAGCAAATCGTACCCAAAATAAAAGGAATTTATCAGAATCTCCAGAAGCTATTGAAGGAAATACACACTTAGACATGAATTTTACCAAGAAACCGTCTAAGAAACAAAACACGAACATCCACCAATACATGATAAGAAATCAAAATCAAAACAGAGACCCATCTCAAGCCGCTTTAACTACCCCACCTACAGGCATTAATAGTTCAACATCTCAACTACATACAAACAGGGAGAAATATTGACAGAAAGCAACCTCTCCACGAAGTCCCCCACCACGGCCGGTCACCGCGGGGGATAACGACCACAACCCTCCACTCCAAACACTCTACATATGCACTTACAACGTTAGATCTCTTTCAACAAACGAAAGATTGCTTGACTTAAAACAAGCAATAACCAAAATAAAATATGATATTATCGGACTCGCAGAAATTCGAAGGACAGGATACGAAATTACTGAAGACAATGAGCACGTATTCTGCTATTATGGTGAGACAAAAGGGCAATATGGTGTTGGTTTCCTTATTAAAAAGAAATATAAACTAAATATTGAGAGCTTTATTGGAATATCCGAACGCATATGCATTTTAAATCTTAAATTTGAAAAAACATCACTTACAATCTTCCAAGTCCATGCACCTACCATTGATGCAAGCGATTACGATATAAGCGGCTTCTACAATAAACTTCAGCAAGCGAAAAACCAATATAACAATTATCAAATTATATTGGGTGATTTTAATGCTCGCGTCGGTCAACGCATAGCAGGTGAAGAAAGAATAATGGGAAGTCATAATTACGGTAAAAGAGACAAAAGAGGGGAAACCCTATTACAGTTTTGTTGGGAAAATAATCTATTTATTATAAACAGCCTTTTTAAAAAGAATACAAAAAACATGTGGACATGGATCTCACCAAAAAAGATGAAAAGTCAAATAGATTATATTCTATCCAATATGAAAGAAAAAATTACAAATATAGACATACCAACCAGCATAGCATTCCCCAGCGATCACAGACTTATAAGATGTACTGTAAAAATATCAAACACGAAAAAGAGCCGAGCCAAATATTCAAATAGCAGATCCAAATTGGACACAACTGAAAGAAAATACCAATACATAGAAGTTTTAAGAAGAAAAATCAATATATTGAAACTAGATGATAGTCAGGATGTGGAATCCTTTTACAGCAAAATCAAAAAAACAATTTTAGACAGCCTAAATTCTATTAAGAAAGATACACTAATGATAAAAGGCAGCATACCAAACTATATAAAATGTCTAATCATAAGACGAACTGAATTAACAAGGAAGAAAAATCTCACAAAAGAAGAAAAGGAAGAGCGCACCTACCTATATAAAAATATCCACAAACTTATTAAAAAAGAACATAGAGAAAATAGAATAAAAGTAATAGAAAACCACCTACAAGCTTCAGGAAGCCTAAAGAAAGGTTTTAAAGCGCTGAGAACAACTAAGCAATGGATTCCCTGTCTAAAAGAAAATTCCACTAATACCAAAACTTTCTCAAGATTAAAAATAATAGATACTGCTACAAGATTCTACAAAAACCTTTACTCATCTCAGGACATAGAGCAAGTGGATCCACCGTACATCCAAAAATCTACCACTTTGGATAGATTTTCTGCCCAAGAAGTCATGAAGAAAATAGAAACTTTAAAATCAGACAAAAGCAATGGACCGGACGGGATCCCAAATGATGCTATAAAAGCTGGCAGATACCTTTTAATAACACACCTAACCACACTTTTTAATAAAATTTTAGACTGCAAAAAAATACCACAGACGTGGGCAGAATCCGATATAATTTTACTTTATAAAAAAGGGGACCCTGCCGATATCAGCAACTACCGTCCCATTAGTTTACAATCAAATGTTTACAAATTATTTGCTTCATGTCTAGAAGATCGCTTAAAAATGTACACAGAGAAATATCAACCTCCAGAACAAGCAGGGTTTAGAAGAAGCTTTTCCACGACAGATCACATCCACACATTAAACCTAATAATAGAGAAATATGTAGAATATAATAGACCGCTCTACCTGGCCTTTATTGATTACGCTAAGGCATTCGACTCAATATCTCATGCTAGCATATGGAAAGCTCTACATGACTGCGGTGTGCCAATAGAAACAATCGAGCTTTTAAAAGACTTATATAGTAAAAGTATTAGTCGGGTAAAACTAGAGAAACAAGGTCCAGACATAAACATTTGTAGAGGCGTTAGACAGGGCGATCCACTTTCACCAAGGATTTTTATAACTGTACTTCAAAACATAATGATAAACCTGAAATGGGATAAGAAAGGTATCTACATAGAAGGGAATTTCTTAAGTAACCTCAGATTTGCTGACGATATCATACTTTTCTCTGAAACAGCACCTCAACTCGAAGAGATGATCAATGAACTACATAATAACAGCAGCAAAATAGGCTTAGAATTAAATGCCACAAAAACAAAGATCATGACAAATTACTATATAAGACCTATTATTGTCAACAATACCTCGCTTGAATATGTACAAGAATACATATATCTTGGCAAACAAATTTCGTTTAAAAAGTCCCGACATCATGATGAATTAAATAGGCGGATATCGATCACATGGAACAAATTCTGGTGTAACAAAGAAATATTAAAGTCTAACCTTCCTGTAAATCTTAAAAAAAAAGTTATGGATTCCTGTCTTCTACCATGCCTTACCTACGGTTGTCAAACTTGGATATATAATACTTATACCAAAAACAAAATACAAATATGCCAGAGGTCAATGGAACGCTGTATACTAAACATAAAAAGGAAAGACAAAAAAAGAAATTCAGATATTAGACAAACAACGAATATTATAGATGCTTTGAATCACTGTAAAAGACTAAAATGGAAATGGGCTGGCCACATTGCACGTATGGACAAGGAAAAATGGACAAAAAGAATTACCACATGGTCAGGACCTCCTAATAAAAGAGATAGGGGTAGACCAAAAGAGAGATGGATAGACGAAATAAAAAAAATAGCTGGTAATGACTGGATGACAAAGGCAAAAGACAGAGTTGAATGGAGTAAAATGGAGGAGGCCTTCACTCGTGTAGAGGTCCTTAATTATTAATAATTTTATATTTAAATTATAGTCATTGTATATGTATATATGTATGTATATGTGTATATAGCTATTTTATTAATAATGCATGTTATAAACTTTAATCAATAATTTTTATTTTCGACTATAATTTTATGATGTTATGATTGTTATAATTTAATAATATGCAATATTAAGTGACAATGAAATGAAAAAAAAAAAAAAAAAAAAAAAAAACAGAATAGTAGTTATTAAGGAATAAATGAAGGCTTTATTATTATTATTATTATAATTCGGACATGGCTCTTGGGTATATAAGGTCGGTTAAAATAATATCCTGGCATGAAGTTTCTACTGCAGTAAACAACTCAAGAAATAAATCTATTAATTGTAATAAAAGACTAGAAGCAGAAAAAACTAAGAAAACTCAAACGTCACTAGCCAAATGGATAACAAAAACAGAAAAGCGTAAATCTTGTGATAATAGTATTTCAAAAGCCAAAAAAGTGAAAAAAGAACTATAAACGCAATAATAATTTAACTATTATTCTAAGAATTGATAAATTTTTTGTATATTTTTCTTTTTAATCTTTATTATGTAGGTAAGTACGTACTTTTTAACTAAATGACGTTCCTTCCTTATCACCGTTTTTTTTGTCGCGAGGAAAAGCGTGTTAATTGCTACCGCCCCGCCCCGGGGCTCACCGGTCTTACGACCCAACTTTAAGCCGCCCGGGAGAGATGGTAAATATCCGGGCGACCGCTGGGCCGAGTCCACGCTACATACACCCTACACCGGCATACCAACTAAAAACCCCGCGGTTGCCCGTCTTCGGCGCATAAGGAACGGCCCCGGTTTCCCGAGGCGAGAAGCGCCCCGGCTTCAGCCAGAACCGTCCCTGCGCGGTGCCGCCTTGCGCAGGCCCGTCTCCATATATGGGGAGCTCAGAAGCCCCCGCCATCGAAGGACGCTCTCGGCGTCAACGGCAGCAACGAGGCCAACCACCCGTGCTGCCGTCCAACCCGGGGTCGCACGTACAAGAATATTATGTACAAAGGGCGCTACGACAGCCCCCCGCTGCGCGCCCGCGACCTCCGATGACCCCTATTAGTCGCCTCTTACGACAGGCAGGGGATACCGTGGTGGAATTCTCCAAACGCCCCCAATCCACAGGGCGGGAGACGCCGGTCAGTCGTCACCCCGGCGCCTCCTACGTCTCTGGTGGCGGGAGGGATCGGCTTGTTCTCAATCCCTCTCGGCACTCTCCTGCGAGATTTTGGCCTCGCAGAAGTGGGCCACCGCACGCCAGGACCATTCCTTCCCTAATAGGTATATATATATTAAAATTTAACTATTTGAGTGTGGTTGCCAAAAATTTAAGAAAAAATTTATTATGTTTCCTATGTACACCGAAAAAGCCGGTCAAGTGTGAGTCTGACTCGCGCACTTGTGCGGCCCGGGCGTTACGTACCACCCCTCGTAATCATTTCTCAATTTATTTTTTAGATATTTGTGTGTACCTACGTTATTGAGAATGGCCGTAAACAACGTTGGCTCAAATCATCTTTTATTATTTATGATGGTTTCAGCTTAAAAGGAAAAGACAAATGTATACTATATGGACTGTTTAAAACCTAGATATAGAAACCTATAGATGAAGTCATGTTATCCATCTGTTTTAATTCACAGCGAAAGAGACTTATTAAAATACAATAAGTGTGAAAGGGACAAAATTACTTATTTGTTAGCCTTATCGCTGTTACTATTTGACACCAAGTTTGTGGAGTCAAACATTGGTGTCCGAAACTATATTTTATAAAATTATGTGTTCTCGCATCATAAAGTGTCTGAAAGTGCGTGCGGCGTATTGCAAAACCATATAAATGGGTTTGAGCTGCATTTTAGAATGTAAAACCAATTCAAACAAGGGTTGTGTGATCTCATACATGGTTAGACGATGCCTTTATATATAAGTTCCTTTATCTACGGTTTAGAAGTAAAATGCGTCACATAACGTGAGAGTTTGAAAGACTGCGAACAAGTGAGTGACCTTCAAGACACCTCACCTCATTTGAAGTGAACTTTGTACTGGCTTAGTACACAACAGCGGCTACTCTTACAAACTTTTAAAAAAATCGTGTCCTACCAGCACTACTAAAAAGTGTATCTTAAAATGTCAATAACTGTAAGTTACATACATTCTGAAACTTAGATATTCTGAAATGCTCTTTTGCTCACAATTCGCAAAGGCCATAAAAATAAGAACTCTGCATTTTCTATGAATCAAATATCTATGGTAAGCTATTGGCCCTCCGACAGATAGTTAAACGTTAAGGATAGGGCATTCCTATTTATTCGTTTTAATCGGTTTCTATCGGTATTTGTCTTTATTTATTGAAATGCTACTAAAAGTAGGCATTTTAACTTTTGTCATAAGAATCTGCCAATAAAACAGCTCCACCGTTGGCTCCACATATAAAGGTAACGTACACGTAACAAAAATGAATGAACGTTCAAAATCAACTATATTTCATTTAAGTTAATGTCTAAATATTATGGGCCATATTCTAAAAATAGAATAGAATAGAATTTAGGAATGAAAAAGCTACACGGGCTTTAATAGCTCCTCCCCCTTGCACAGAGTTTTCACAGGATTTTTAGTTCATTTTTTACTTGAGTTACGTTTCATAACATCTTATTTCGATGATGGCTTAGATTTGATGGTATGTATGGTCGAAACTCGAAAGTCTCAGTTATTATGTGTATTATCTATGGTCGAAAGACTATAGTCTGTCCTCTTAGAACAATAAATTATAAAAAAAATGTTTTGTAACATGAGAGTTCCTGTGGCGATGGGACTCTAAAATTTATTTTATGTGGCTAAATTGTTGAAATTCTTTTTTTGAAACATGTGGAAATATGTGTCACGGCGGATTAGAGATACTTTTGAAAGAAGCGCTAACCATTTTGAGAAACGAGGCAGCGCTGGTGTTGTGAATGTTCCTGGGAGTCCTGATGAAAAAAACAAACGTTCCAGCCCCCAATGTCGCCGGTTCCCTCCTCAGACATGTTGGCAAACGTGCAACAACAACAAGGATACTAACAGCAAGAGATGGAACTTCGAATACTTGAATCGAAGTTGGATTGGTGCCATTACATGGGTAAATCTGAGACTATTTATACTATTAAACAGATGAAACTGTCTTCAATCATATTTTGAAACAAATCAGATGGGTTGTCTTGTTTAAACCTTGTTTATGGATAATTCAGCGTTATCAGGATGTATTTATACAGAATAATTATATCACCTCACTTCAATATCGTAAAAGGGATATTATATTCAAGTGACTTCCAAGTGAGGCAAGTGAACTATCTAGAGAACTAAGATTATTCATTGAAATTAACTGTTAGTTATTACAGTAGTAGGAAAGGAAAACACATAACTAAAATTACACACATAGTTCTAATCAGTTACCTATTTTGTATACTTAAGTGTAATGTCTAAACACAACCAATGCACTTATTTCTTTCTGTGTAAATTAGTTTATGTAAAGAATCAAAAGATAATACATATTTTTTATATGAAAAACTAATCAATATCACCAGATTTATAATTATTGGATGCATGGAACAATTTATAAAAAAGTATGTGTGTGGAGGCTAGTATTTCTGTAGTCAGTAAAGAAAACATACTGTTTTACTAGGTAGCTGGTAAACACAATTTTGTGTAGCGGGCAACACTGAGTTTGCAATACACAACATGACACTGCAGTATAAATCATCTTTATACACTATATCCAAATATTTATTACTATATTAAAATAGGAATTAAAAAAAAATATCAAATTATAAACTCTTTATAATAATATTGTTATATCCCACTAGTTGTGTTTCCTCTTTAACATTGACATTTATTGGTATCATATTTTTATTTACAGAGCAGTGCCTTAGTTTTGGGATGGTACACTAGCCAGCTGCTGCATCTCAAATGCAAATATCATACTAAAAGACATGAGAAAATATGTCCTTCAATAAACAATTTATTAAAGTCATTACACCCTTATGTTGCTAGTGTTAACAAGGATGCAATTTGCATCAATGCTGCTCCTAGAATTGACAAAATTATAAATGACTTCACTCCCAGTGTACATTTGATATCAAATGATCAGCATGGGATGAGAAAAGAAGATGACACTGCGTCAAGTAGTAAAACAAGTTCCGATACATCCAACAGTGATTTGGGAGATGTTTTAAATTCAATTGAAAACAAGCTTGGACTTGCAGCTATTGAAAATGGCCAACATCAAGATGGACTTCAATTATTAAGGTGATATTAAAATTAGTGTTTTACATGTAACTTGTAGTATAAGAACATAGTTACCAAAATACAAGGATAACTGTCTCAAGACGACTGGCATTGTTGGCACATGCATTCTTGTGGACGGCAATAAGCTGATTTATAAGGTTAACTGTATGCTGAGGCCTTGGCTGTGGCATATATAGCTGATGTTAGATGATACAATTTAAAATAGAAAAGAAGTCACAATGTGGAACTTGCACTAAAATTATATTACGAAATGATGTTGATAATTCAATAATAATAGTTGTGTAAAATACATTATTGAGAGGTTTATTGAAGGATATTTTTTTTTAGGAAATATTTATATATGTTACGTGAATTAAAACATATTTTCAAACACCAATTGGCGCAAAGTGACGTCACTCCTAAATGTTTACATACGAAAATATGGGGAACAAGCAAAGACTTTAATACTATAGACAGGCTGTTCAGAGGTAAAATTGTGTTACATTCGCGGCCGGCGAGGCGGGAGTGACGTCTAAGGCGCGGGAGCGAAGAGTTGAGAGTAAGCGAGATGGCAATATAGAGACGGCTGTTTTATTTTCGTTTTCATTCACAATAAATGACATTTTCGATAAAAACCAAGAAATAATATTGTTACTTCCTTAAAATAACTTATAGCCTATTATACCAGCCCTGTATATTACCACATCCAACTGGTGGGTATCATCTACTAATGAGATGGCGGAAGTAAATTAATATGAACATTTTTTTTGTATTTGCTATCATTGGAGAAATGTTTAGTAATTTAACTACTGCCGCCATAGACTAAAACGGCATAAATTTTCAGATCCGCTGCACATCGTCATTATGCACCAGCTCTGTACAACCTGGGATTGTGCTACGAAACCGGAGTAGGCGTGTCAGTCGATGAGAAAATGGTTACATTTATAGTATTTCAATAGCAGTTAAATATTCCTAATAGATAAAAATTAACACTCGTACTGTATTGGATTATTCAATTATTTATTACATAACATCTTTCACACAGTATAGAGTTATTATTACACTAATAATAATTTAAATGATTATGAATTGCCAATAAGCTTTTTGTTTAAAATTCGAGACACTTCTATTTGAACTGCCTCGGTGGCGCACGCACGCGTACGCATTACGACTGAGGTCGCAGGTTCGGTCCCCCAGGTCGGGAAAAAGTGATATTGGGTTTTCTATAATGAAATGCTGAGTATCAGCCCGGAGTCTGGAATTGTGCCCGATATAGCGATAGCCTCGTCCCCACATCATGGGATGGAGATAAGCTCGGCGAAATGTGGGTGTACTAGTTACACCTCTGCCTATGCCTTCGGGATTACAGGCGCAAGTCGTATGTATACATGTACTGCTATTTGAGTAATGGTTGTGCGATAGGAATTACATTATAATAAATTAAAACATAGTAAATTGCACAATATATAGCTTCGTTAATGTGAACTAGTACCTACTGTGTACATTTCGGAAATGTATGAGTATGTACATTGTATAATAAATGGTTTCTTTTACTAGGCGATGGAGTTGTATAAATCTGCTGCTGCTTTAGAACATCCTGGTGCTCTTTACAACCTCGGCATTTATTACGGACAGGGACGCGGTGGGTTGACACGTGATTTCGAAACGGCGACTCGTTTGTTGCGTCTTGCTGCCATGAAAGGCCAAGAAGATGCTATAAAGGCATTAAAGGAACTTAACGTCGACATTGGAGAAACATCTCATAAGATAAATACAGAAGAACCGTGGACATATAGCCACAGCTACACACAAAACAAGAACGTTGTTCCAATGCAGACTACACTTTTCGTCGAAAATGCAAGTTTTTTGCAGATCTCAAGCGAAACTCCTGTATATTAACATATTAAGATTCATGAGAATAAAAGTGTTGTAAATTAGTGTATAGTTCTTGGAACTCTAAACCACTTAAGATGGAAATATGTTCTCACTATATTATTACATGTAACTATTATCCTAGTCGTTAGGTATTCAGTGTTTGATTTATTTTGTTTTCGCATCATAATGTAAGGGTTGGACCAGACTTATTTACAGGGAAATTATTACAGTGACTCCTTTTTGTTATTTCTTTCGCCCACTAGAATCAGTTTGCTAATCATGTAATTGTTCACATGAATGTTCCCTGGAAGTACATAGTGAAAGGGTGCGAATGAATACGACTGGGACAGGTGATAGCCTTTGTTTCCTCAGAGAACAGTGGAATATGTATTGTTTTCCTCTTCATTTCAATTTCATGAATTTGCAACATACATGATAATTGACTGCTAACTCTTCTGACAACCTATTTATCTAGTATTTATAGAGAAACTGTAGATTGCGTGGACAAACTGCATACTCCCGTGTGCAACCCTATAAAACATGAAGCTGATATGGTCAATAAATTTTGCGAATGTGTGCTTACAAGCGAGGTCCTATCTTAATTGTTGAAACAGCACAGGGTCTACTTTATTTGTATATGCTTTGGTATAAACAAGTAAACTTAAATAAATTTTATACTCGTAATTGAACATTTTATACAGTATGTAAAAATAACCCTGTTGGCCCGTTCTAGGTCGTTAGGATAAGACATATAGACAGCTTATTAAAAATAGTTAAATAAAAAAAAACAGAAGCAAGATATTATCCTTACACAGGTAGCTTAGAAAAAAAGAACATAAATAACAAAAAAAACATCTGAAAAGCGATGAACAATAATCCTTACACAGGTAGCTTAGAAAAATGAACATAAATAAAAAAAAAACATCTGAAAAGCGATGAACAGCTGCTGGTGTGCCGTATTAACGAAGCCGGGCACGCACGCGGTGCGGCTTGTTTGATGCACGTAGACGCCGCAACTTGCTATCTCGCTCAGACTCCCGAGTCATCGCTCCTACAGAGGTAATCAATCGAAATACTGTTTACAAACAATAAAATTATTACAAGTTTAAAAAATAAATATGATTATTTTTATAGTCAGATTTTCGTATGCGAGTTATTTCATTACGTTTGAATATCGATTCTGATATCACAGTTAAAACGCCCAACAGGGTTTTTGTTACATATTGTATATGTAATCAGGTGTCAAGATATTTGCTTACTAACAATTACATACAAAATATAATTTTGTAAGTGCTTCTTTATTTGTTAAATAAGGCATTTTTTTACTATTAAATTTGTTTAAATGAGATTATTTTATTATCTTACCAACTTAAATAATAAATGAAACAGTAATTTTAAAATTAATTTCATATTTAATAATTTGCCAACATGCTTAAAATTAAGTATGCTAATTATATGACTTGACCAACAGACATTTAGTATTTACAAAATGTCTCATTATTATTAATCCATTCAATGCCGCGTATACGATAAAATATATTTTCATTATCCTATGGGTAGTATAATTTAAGAGTACAAGGTACAATTACATATATTGTATAATACATGTTCATTGGCAATGAATGGTTTAATATGTCGTTAACTAAACATACATTTTACAATGATTTTGGTCAGAATTGTTATTAATAAGAAGTAGAAATGCCACAGAATCAGGTCTAGAGTCACTATTACACACTTAGTGCACTCATCACTGCATATAATAATCCACAAACATGAATAATCATTACATCAGTGGTCCTTACTTATTAACAATAGTTTTCGAGGTAGATGCTACCTCTAAGGAAAATAATAATAATTGCAGATGTTTTATGCTTGTTCCGTTGATTTTTCTCATTTGGAATATTATATCATATCCATGTGGGACTGGGAATCCAATGTCATCTGTAATAATCATAAACTTAGTATCATTTTCCCAAAACTCAAATCACGTTGTTTCTGGTAACTAGAAGAATTTTCTATTTCCCCTCGTACTTAGTTATCAGATATTAACTAAATTTATATGGGATCACCCTCGAGGTTAACCCTAGGAAATAAAAAATAATCATCAAAATGGGTAAACCTTTTGGCGGAGATATCGCGTAATCGCTTTGGTACAAATGTTATTAGTGACGCAATGGTTTGAAATAATTCCAGTAGTACGATGGAAGTTATGCGCTTCGACAATCTTCGTCTTTAATGATTTATAATAAACACCCAGAAAATGCTTGGAATTCCAGGCCTCGCCAGCCACTTATGAGAAAAAGAAGTACATAATTTAATGTTATCTACCGCTCTATATTATTATCATCATCATCCTTAGTTTTCCAAGATCAATGAAGAATTTCAACGCAGATGTGTTAAATAATAGTAGTGTACGTTTATATATATATATATATAGTGATAACTAGCTGTTTCCCGCGGCTCCGTTCATGTGAATATTGTTTTCTGTGATGAAAATATTACAATCCATAAAAAATTTGCATACAAAGTAAAAAGGAGGGTATCCTTTTACACTCTTAAAATGAAAATTACCAAAAATACCTTTTTTAGTGGGCCTTTACAAATTATCATCTGAACGAATTTCATGATCCCAGGTTTAGTAGTTTTTGAGGCCTGCATGAATATCTTTTTCAGAGACAATTGTACCCTATGTCCTTCCCCAGGAGGTTATTTTATTTAAATCCGTTAAGTCGTTGTTTAGCCTTGAAAATGTAACAGACATACAGTAAGTTTCGCATGTATATATTTGTATAGATGATACATACCGTGTTAGTATTTGCGCGTGTAGTCGCGTGCGGAGGCTGCGTGAGGCGCGTGCGGCGCGTGTGGCGCGTGCGGTGCGTGCGGCGCGTGCGGCGCGTATCGCTCCTGGTACGGAGCGCCCGGCGGCGGCGGCTGGTACTGTCCCGCATGGCCCGGATACCGCGGCTCGTACCCGGCGTACCGGGCCTCGCCGCCCGACCAAGCGTCGCCGCCGGACCCGCCACCGCTGCCGCCGCCGCCACCGCCGCCGCCTCCTACATTATAACAATTACAATTACATACTACAACACACTCGAAATACCGCACAGTTAAATCTACGAGATCACTTTCTATGTTATGTGTGGTAATAACGCATTAACCTTCTCCTATATCGATTGACACATACACTTTACTGTCATTAAATTAAGCAAGTATTCCTTCCAGCTTAAAGCTTCAAATTTGATTTAGATTCTGAGGAATTTCTGATTAAAATAGCCAAAGAGTGAGAGTATAGTTCACCTTTAGAGGGTGGAGCCGAGTCGGGATATCTGTTAGATACACTCCAGTTGCGCGGCTCCGGCTTGGCGGGGGGTGATGGACGATACGAGCGGCTGTCACGAGACTCGTACGAACGACTGCAACAATTACACAACATTATCACTAGCATGCATGACTAGCCCAGCTTCACTGCCAGGTGTCAACAAAGTGTTTGCTACTCATTGATCGGTACTGACTTACAAGTTACAGTGATTAGTGTGTGGAAGGGGGATAGTCTCATGTATGCAGTGTTAGCATCTGTACTTTTACATAATTATAATTATGTCACCAGCATTTCGATAAAGAATTTTTAAAATTAAAACACTGATATTTTTTTAAGGAAGTATAAGTAATAAAAAAAATGATGTTGCATAGGATGAGCGTAGAGAAAACATGTCTTTTCTATGGTAATATGGTTGTGAAAAACAATCATACCCTGGCTCCTTAGGTCTAGTGCCGGGCGGTAAGGGTTGACGTGCATCATCACCGCCGCCGCCGTTACTAGAGTACTTCATGTTGCCAGCTATAAAAAAACAACTTTACTCAGCAAATTTAATAAATTTTATCTTCTCAATATGGAATAGAATCAGTACAACTGTAACAATAAAAATAAAAGTATAAAACGTACACTTACAGGAGACGTGACGAGGGTAGTCCCGTTTATAATCACGGTCCCGCTCGCGCTTGTCGGCACCGCGGTCGTAGTTAGCGCTCATATCGAAACGTGGCGGCGGCGGCGCTTCGAACTGACCGCGGCTTGAAGACTGCACAATACAGGTACACAAGAATAAATATTCGTACAATAATTCGTAGTTATGGACTTAGAAATGCGAGCGACGGGCTGCATGTCTTGCGCTGTCGTACTTGCGCTTGTTTTTTTTTAATTATTAGCTTGTGTGACGAAACGAATAAGTCGTTCGCCTGATGGTAAACGCAACGCCTGTACATTAACAGAAGCAGTGTCGTCTCATAATTCCCAGTAATTTCACTGGCTTCAATGTCCTTCAAACCGAAACACAATAGTGCTTACACACTGCTATTTGTCGGCAGAAATAGACGGCGCGGTGGTACCAACCCAGACAGCCTCTCGCATACGAGGGACCTACCACTTTGTAAAAACACTTTTTTGTGTAGTGGTGTAGTACCATGGGCGGCGGCGGCGGTCGCTTGTGTCGTGCGTCGCGTGCGTCACGTTCGTAGACGGGCTCGGGCGGCGGGCTGCCTGCCTTGCGGTACGCGCTGCTCTAGTACCCGCGCTTGTGGTATGTATGTGTATTGTGTATTGTGTATTGTGTAGTAGTGTAGTGGTGTAGTACCATGGGCGGCGGCGGCGGTCGCTTGTGTCGTGCGTCGCGTGCGTCACGTTCGTAGGCGGGCTCGGGCGGCGGGCTGCCTGCCTTGCGGTACGCGCTGCTCTAGTACCCGCGCTTGTGGTATGTATGTGTATTGTGTAGTAGTGTAGTGGTGTAGTACCATGGGCGGCGGCGGCGGTCGCTTGTGTCGTGCGTCGCGTGCGTCACGTTCGTAGGCGGGCTCGGGCGGCGGGCTGCCTGCCTTGCGGTACGCGCTGCTCTAGTACCCGCGCTTGTGGTATGTATGTGTATTGTGTAGTAGTGTAGTGGTGTAGTACCATGGGCGGCGGCGGCGGTCGCTTGTGTCGTGCGTCGCGTGCGTCACGTTCGTAGACGGGCTCGGGCGGCTGGCTGCCTGCCTTGCGGTACGCGCTGCTCTAGTACCCGCGCTTGTGGTATGTATGTGTATTGTGTATTGTGTATTGTGTAGTAGTGTAGTGGTGTAGTACCATGGGCGGCGGCGGCGGTCGCTTGTGTCGTGCGTCGCGTGCGTCACGTTCGTAGGCGGGCTCGGGCGGCGGGCTGCCTGCCTTGCGGTACGCGCTGCTCTAGTACCCGCGCTTGTGGTATGTATGTGTATTGTGTAGTAGTGTAGTGGTGTAGTACTATGGGCGGCGGCGGCGGTCGCTTGTGTCGTGCGTCGCGTGCGTCACGTTCGTAGGCGGGCTCGGGCGGCGGGCTGCCTGCCTTGCGGTACGCGCTGCTCTAGTACCCGCGCTTGTGGTATGTATGTGTATTGTGTATTGTGTATTGTGTAGTAGTGTAGTGGTGTAGTACTATGGGCGGCGGCGGCGGTCGCTTGTGTCGTGCGTCGCGTGCGTCACGTTCGTAGGCGGGCTCGGGCGGCGGGCTGCCTGCCTTGCGGTACGCGCTGCTCTAGTACCCGCGCTTGTGGTATGTATGTGTATTGTGTATTGTGTAGTAGTGTAGTGGTGTAGTACCATGGGCGGCGGCGGCGGTCGCTTGTGTCGTGCGTCGCGTGCGTCACGTTCGTAGGCGGGCTCGGGCGGCGGGCTGCCTGCCTTGCGGTACGCGCTGCTCTAGTACCCGCGCTTGTGGTATGTATGTGTATTGTGTAGTAGTGTAGTGGTGTAGTACTATGGGCGGCGGCGGCGGTCGCTTGTGTCGTGCGTCGCGTGCGTCACGTTCGTAGGCGGGCTCGGGCGGCGGGCTGCCTGCCTTGCGGTACGCGCTGCTCTAGTACCCGCGCTTGTGGTATGTATGTGTATTGTGTATTGTGTATTGTGTAGTAGTGTAGTGGTGTAGTACTATGGGCGGCGGCGGCGGTCGCTTGTGTCGTGCGTCGCGTGCGTCACGTTCGTAGGCGGGCTCGGGCGGCGGGCTGCCTGCCTTGCGGTACGCGCTGCTCTAGTACCCGCGCTTGTGGTATGTATGTGTATTGTGTATTGTGTAGTAGTGTAGTGGTGTAGTACCATGGGCGGCGGCGGCGGTCGCTTGTGTCGTGCGTCGCGTGCGTCACGTTCGTAGGCGGGCTCGGGCGGCGGGCTGCCTGCCTTGCGGTACGCGCTGCTCTAGTACCCGCGCTTGTGGTATGTATGTGTATTGTGTATTGTGTAGTAGTGTAGTGGTGTAGTACCATGGGCGGCGGCGGCGGTCGCTTGTGTCGTGCGTCGCGTGCGTCACGTTCGTAGGCGGGCTCGGGCGGCGGGCTGCCTGCCTTGCGGTACGCGCTGCTCTCGTACCCGCGCTTGTGGTATGTATGTGTATTGTGTATTGTGTAGTAGTGTAGTGGTGTAGTACCATGGGCGGCGGCGGCGGTCGCTTGTGTCGTGCGTCGCGTGCGTCACGTTCGTAGGCGGGCTCGGGCGGCGGGCTGCCTGCCTTGCGGTACGCGCTGCTCTAGTACCCGCGCTTGTGGTATGTATGTGTATTGTGTATTGTGTAGTAGTGTAGTGGTGTAGTACCATGGGCGGCGGCGGCGGTCGCTTGTGTCGTGCGTCGCGTGCGTCACGTTCGTAGACGGGCTCGGGCGGCGGGCTGCCTGCCTTGCGGTACGCGCTGCTCTAGTACCCGCGCTTGTGGTATGTATGTGTATTGTGTATTGTGTAGTAGTGTAGTGGTGTAGTACCATGGGCGGCGGCGGCGGTCGCTTGTGTCGTGCGTCGCGTGCGTCACGTTCGTAGGCGGGCTCGGGCGGCGGGCTGCCTGCCTTGCGGTACGCGCTGCTCTAGTACCCGCGCTTGTGGTATGTATGTGTATTGTGTATTGTGTAGTAGTGTAGTGGTGTAGTACCATGGGCGGCGGCGGCGGTCGCTTGTGTCGTGCGTCGCGTGCGTCACGTTCGTAGGCGGGCTCGGGCGGCGGGCTGCCTGCCTTGCGGTACGCGCTGCTCTCGTACCCGCGTTTCCGACGTTCCTCCTCCAGTCTAAATACATATCTTTTTTAAATTTGAATGCAGAGATAAACAGGTCACTAGCTTTTAAGGTAAATAGCTATCCCTAAACAGTGACAACACCACTTAGTCCCATATTCAAGAACAACACTCAAGTGAGCGCTTTGCTAACTGTCAATTTCTGTTATTGACACGTGATTGGTCTATTTTTGGCACCAAACAAAAACGGACCAATCACGTGTACAGAAATCGACACTTAGCAAAGAGCTCACTTGAGTGTTGTTTTTGAATACGGGCCTTAGAACTTTGCATTTAAAGTACTGAATCAAACAAGCCTGTTAAACATTTAGGAAGACATCATTAATTATGGAAATAAAGCCAATCATTATTGAACACTTACAAGTTAATTTCATAGGTTTTATATGCAATATTTATCACTGAACTAGTTATTTTTATATATACGAACCTGAGCTGCGCCCTTTTAAGTTCCAATCTCTCCAATTCTAATTTTTCACGCTCCAGTCTGTGTCGCTCGCGTTCAAGCCTCAACAGCTCGTTCTTTTCACGTTCAATTTTTTCTCTGAAATATAATAGAGGTTTAGCAAATGATATTCGTGGTAGTCAAATCGGGTGGTGTAATAAATTGCCAATAATATACGTAGGTACCACTAGACTTTAGCTTAAGCTTTATGATATTGTGAACATAAATATGCAATATATAATTATTTAACTACATATTTAGTACCACTAAAACGAACTATGGCTTAATATATTATCGCAATTGGATATTATATAGAATTACCAAAAATATCGCCAGGTGGTTTTATTGTTTTATACCCTTTGATTTAGTTATAAAATAGACTGTCTCTGTGGAGCAGTTGTAATGCGTATGCGGTACGAGTGGCGTGCTGAGGGTTCGATCCCCTGGTCTGGTAAAAGTGATATTGGGTTTTTGTATCACGAAATGGGGTGGAATCTGGAATTGGGGCCAGTATGGCGATGGCGAGTCTTGCCTCCTATCACATCATGGGTCGGGAATAAGGTCGGCGAAATGTGGGTGTCCTGGTTACACCTCTGCCTACAGGCGTGAGGGCGTATGTATGTATAACGTGGTCAGTTACCTCTCAGCGCGCAGTTTTTCCCTTTCGATTTCGAGCCGGTGTTTCTCCTGGCGTTGTCGTCTCTCTCGCTCGCGCAAGGCGTCCTCTGCCGCGCGTCGCCTGCGCTGTTCCTCGCGCGCTACACGTGACCGCGACCGAGCCCGCGCCACGTCGCGCTCCTTCTGTATAATATGTAAATAAATAAATTCACAATGCTCAAACCACATCCACACTGCTGCAATACACCCAACCCTAGACCCCCAACAAATACGTCATCATGTTTTACCATTAACCAAATGGCAAAAACGGAACCCATATAATTTCGTCATGTCCATCTGTCTGTCCGTATGTCACAGGCATTTAACTCGAAGACTATAAGCAGTATATGGATGAAATTTGGATGGTAAGTGTATTCTTTGAATCACTACACAAACATGTAATTAAGGGTCATTTTTTTCAATTGTACAGGTATCATTGCATTGGTCCTTAAAATATACGAGTTAACTGGGTAAGTATTAAAAACGCGGCGTTTCGGACACGTCCAAAAAAATTCTTATGGCTGTAATTCCAAAACTCAATGACACTCATTTAAAAAGCAGGCGTTAAGACTTCTGACAAATTACGTATTATTTTTTATCTTTATGACTCCATCTCCAAAACACAATGACACTCATTTAACAAGCAGGCGTTAAAACTTCCGACCAATAACAACTAATAAATAAGATTTCAATCAATACATGCCTGTTTCCTATCTAAAAAGCGAATGAGTACTTCATACCACTTGTAATAATACATTAACGTGTAACTAACTAAAGCCCAAATTTTACCCAAATCTTTGAGAATGACAGTACTTCTTTGGGTGACCTCCGCCTCTCGTGACTGCGAGTGCTGCGCCTGGTTCTATCCTGCAAATAAATGACATATAAAAGGGATGTTTAATGAATTTTAATAGTCAAATAAAATGATTCCAACATCCATAAAAATTATTTGAAAAAATACATACCTTATCAGATCGATGTGATTTTTCACGCGTGCGAGATGTAGACCTGGTACTCTCAGCGCCTGATATTTCGCCTTCTTTCTTTGGCTTGACTTCACTTTTTTCCGTAGGTTCTTTTCCGTCCTGCTGCACAAAAAAATTCAAACTACATGGGGGATAAAGTTTAAAAATGCAGCATAAAAAGAGATTGCTTTCTTTTATATATTATATATAAAGTAGAATATTGTGACTTATGCACTGTTAAAATTCGTCAAATTAGTTAAGGGTTAGTACATACTTCAGAGTCTTTACTTTCTTCTTTGCGTTCTTTGCTGGGTCGTCTTTCCATGCGAATGGAAGGTTGTCTACGCGATGAAGATTCAGACTCGGATTTAGCCTTTTCTACTGAAATCATCCGTCCATGTAGTTCTGAAATAAATTTAAATATTATACTTATAATATAAAATTGTATTAGTGTGTGTATACTGGGTGTAAGGGAAACATTTCTGAATACGAAGCCAGGTGGTAGTGTAGGTGGTTACATAAGATACGATACGATAGCACACAAAAAACGCGAAATATATGACATAGTTTTTTTGTAATTTTTAGGCACAATCTTGCGTGGACCAATAAATACAATGACGTTTTTATAAAATAATAATTAATATTTTATCTTTCTATAATATAATTTAATAACAAAACAGTTCATGCTTGGAATCAGATGTGCAGCGCGGCGCGGCACAACGCACGGCGCGATATGCTTATTGAGTATTGAAGCTCGGTGATGCGTGAGCATTAGTAGGATTAACATTGGTGGCTAACATTTACAAAATGCCAAGTACACAGCAAAAGAACACTGTTTTCCGTTTGTGTTAAGGTAGTATTTTATTACAGTTTCGGCTTCAGAAACGGTCCATTTAAACCCAGTATAGCATCCTTCGTAATCCATTAGACATAGTTATTAATTTTAAGTCATTAGTCAATGATTGAACTTTAGAATTAAAATTCAATTAAATAAATACATTCAACAATTACAAAAACTAGTATTAAGCTGTATTATAAACATCAGAAACTAACCAGAAACATTTGTGGATATAGTTACTTACCCACTGCACCAAGAAGGCTGTCAATTAGAATCAAACTTACCTGTTCTGTGGAGATTCTTGATGCAGTTCTCAGCATCTTGTGCACTGGCCATGGTCACATAACCATAGCATCTAGAACCTGGTGTCTTGGCATTAGTCACTACCTTTGCTCCAATAACCTATAAAAAATAAACCAGTTACATATTATACAAAATGTTAGGCAGATCTAAGGTATACAATAGGTAAAACATAGACATTAAAATGAAAAAAATAAAAATATTAGTTTACCTTTCCATGTTTGCTGCAGAGCTGCTTCAGGTCCCTGGCGCGCGTGTCACCCGACAGTCCACTGACCCACAAGTTTCTAGCACCACCCTCTTTACTTTCATCTCTTTTCTCTTTCTTTTCGCTTTCGCCATCTTTATCTTTCTCATCTAGATGATATAGAATGCATAAGATAATTTAAAATGTAAGACGAATAAACAGTGTCAATCAAATCATGTATAAGTACATAGAATTTAGTACCTTTTGCATCTTTGTCATGTTTCTCACTCTCATTGCTGAAAAATAAATTTTACGATTATATAGTGTCAATGAGATAAATAATATGCCTATTTTTTTGCTTCAGTAACATACATATTAATAAAATACAAATGTCTATTTAATTTTCTCAGGCGTTTTATATAATATGCGTAACATTAACACACATAATATCATCTACAAAGTTTTGCACCATTACTCCACCGCTAGGCACAGGAAGTCGCTCGTTGTGCTGACGCAGCGCGATGCCGCAGTCAAGGCGCCGCCATCCACGTACCAGGGTGACACGTCGCCTCAGGTGAAACAGGTGCATTCGCTAACTGCTAGCTTTCTTCAACACGCAGACAGGCGATCCTCTAGTGGACCACTGACGAGATTTAGCCAGTACGATGTCATTCCGAAATTCCACCTGTACAACCCTGCAAGCTCGCAGAGGACGATTCCGCCGAAACTGCAGACGGGTTCCACGCAAAAACCGGTGCAAAACTTTGTAGTGATAACGAAAATAATGAATGTCGTGACAAACGCAGTAGTTTAAAGTTGCGCGGTGTGACGTCGCGACGGCCATTCGGCGTTCACCAACCTAGTGGCGGAGGCTTCTAGTTTTACTTGTTGGTCGTCGGCGGGCGCAGTGTCACCGTCGGCTGTGGCGTCGTCTGTTGTAGGCTTTTCATCCGTAGTCTCGGCCGGCTCGTCACAGTCCGCGTCATCTAGGTGAGTGCCAGCGGTCAGCATCAATGGAGCCAGCGCAGGTCGCTCACCGGAGCGCGGAGCCCGGGAGCGGCCCACTCTGTCTCTCTTATCTTGTTAAACCCCCAAAATTTAAACACTATCTTCACAGTTGTTGCACTTCAATGACGAATATATGAAAACTCATGACCTGAAAACTTGATTGGACATTAGCACCACCATCTTTGTATGGAGCAGCATAGCAGCTTTGTGCTGCTATGTCCATGTTATTTAGAAATATTTTTAGGCAACACCAAACTTATCTGCAGAAACTTGGAATACCCTGCCATTAATAATACACAGACATTAATTTAAGTACTTGGGTTTTGTTTGTAGAATTTTTGTTGTAGACTCTGACATGTAGACATGCAGTGGGTGTTCTTTTACTTTAGATTGTAATTTCTATATCACTGAACTGAAACTGGTTGTTGAGTCTCCAAAGTGGTGCTATGAACCACATGGTCACATATCTTCAGTTGCAGTAGATGTCCTTACTCCTTATTCCTACAGCAGCACTCTTCATTTCTTTGTCTCCATATATGGAGCATCACCTAGATTTTGTTCCAAAAGTTTCTTCCTTTCAACTTTCATTGTCCTCATATAAATTATAATCACTGGGTTTGATCATTAGTCTACATATTATTATGGATTAGCATTTTGGCGAAACAATGTATTTTTCACTGATAATCTTATATTAAATAATTCATTACGAGGTTTATAATGTTGACATAGTATTTCCTTTTGTTTAAACTAAGACCAAAAAACATTTCCATATACATTCATGTAGACTGGAGTATTCTACAGATCTTAATATTGTAAATATATTGGATAGTTATTTCAATATTATAGCTGAAATTAGAAGTCCTAAAAGAAATAATATTAACTTACCTTTCTTGTTGGCTTTAGGGTTGTTATCAGTCTGAAAGAGACAAGTATAAGTTTAGATGTCTTCACTAATAGTTAACTTGGCAGGAGTCCAGTATGACGTTATTTCAATTATAGATCTAACATTTATTTATTTGAATATGATCCATGCAGCTTTGTGTTAGCCAAAGTAGACTATTAGAATAATAAAATGATAAATTTACAATAAATATATTTCAATGTACTTAACAAATGTGTTTATAAAACATTGACAGGTACCTCACTACATCTCATCTACTTCCATCATAAAACCATTTTCAGTCTTGACATTAACAGGTGGCAATTTTACTGTAACACTGAAGAAATAGAAACATACCTCCTCATTGAGCAATTCATCATCACCAATATCCAGATTGATACTATCCTCTGCATCAGTGTTGTTTTCAATTTTGTGATCTTCTTCACTTTTAACATCCTTGACAAGACATGGCTTCTTGGCCTGTGAGGATTCAGGCTCCTCTTTAGACTCTCTTTTCCTGTTCACTTTCTCATCATCTTCTATTTCCATTTTGAGTTCAGTATTTTGTTGATCGTTGTTAGATTTCTCTTTCTTGACTAACGGTTCAGAATCTTCTTCTTCACCGGCGTCGTCTTGTACTATCATATCTTCCATGGCAGGAGTCTCTTCAGACTCGTGTTCTATGGCGCTTTCCGCCCGCCGGGCCCTTTTAGACGGTGTTTTAGCTTCAGTGATACTCAGCTCAAACTTGAAGGAGGCTGGATCGTGTCCTTCCTCCTCTAAATGCTAAAACAGATACAACTCTCACATATAGTTTTAAAGTACGCATTCAATTATTTACCACGAGACAAATAAATTACCTTCGCCAATCGTTGAATGAGCACGCCGCGGACGCCACTTTTGTCGAGGTTACGCTTTTCTAATTCGGCTCTTAAATCTATTACTCTTAGATCATTCAGTAGACGTTTTTTGTCCGACATCGTACGGCGTTATTTTTAGAGCCTGTCTATTATTATCCGTATATATTTTGCTGTTTACCAAAACTTTTTCGAGAACAGATTTTTTGATCACTCGCTTTGCTGGAAGCAATTTCAAGATGGCGGCATGGCATGATGGCAGACTGGCAGAGGGCTGCCAGCACAGAACAATTTTACGGTTGTCAGTTGATTTTTTCAAATTATTCAGTTTTGGGGTGAAACTGATAAATTTGTATTCGACGAATATTATTCAATAAGATATTAGTTTCCGTAAATAATGATTAAATAAAAAAGATATTAGGATTATCCGGGGTTATCGATGTATTCATGTATCGGTAATCCGACGATTCGTGATATCATAATATTCCTTTACTATATTTATAAATCGGTCGCAGAAAATATTTGTGTTATTCGATGTATTCATAAAAAATTACCATACGCCGAATAGTGATACGCTATTAACCAACGTTAAAAAAATGGTGTTTATATGGAATTAAATATAAAATAGTTAGTGTTTAAATTATGAAAATGATTAATGATAATACTGTGGTAGCAACACCAAAGCCTAGTTGTCATTAACACATGAAAGTTTGTCATTGATTGTCATGTGACTAGATTATCTGTAGACGTTAAATTAGTAGTCTGTGATCTGTAGATAGATCACCTGTAGATACTTGACAATAAACTTTTATTTTATACGTAACTGGTAATTCTTCGAATAACGAAGTTAACTTTATAACGTTATCATTGTGCACACTGCTCACAAATACTATTCTGATTACATAAAACACAATACGACAGAACAGAAAGGTATGTACTAAATAGAGTTATTATGATCAATTTATTCAATTTCTATGCAAATTCTATCATTGTGCTATTTTTTAGATACAATCATGGTGACTGGAGAGACAGCCAATAAGTTATTGGACAAGATCATTGTCCGACAGTTGCATTTAATGGAAGACAAAATGCGTTGCGAGCTTAACATAGAATCTAATGTCAACAACGCTTGTATCCATCTCGCTAAATCACGATATATAATGGGTCAGAGTTCTGTGAGTACAACCCGTCTGCCTACAGAAAGCAGTCCAGATTTCTCGGCGTCTACTAAATGCGTAACTGTAGAGGAAGATGGTGTGAAACAGCTAAAAGTTTTAGAGAATAACTCAGAAGATACAGTGAACCCATTACGATGGTTTGGTGTCCTAGTACCACAAAATTTACATAAAGCGCAGAGCATCTTCCAGAATGCTATAAACTATGTTGTTGAATGTGCCAATGTGCAATTACTGATACAGGAAAATATGAAGAATATCCAAGCAATAAAGAGCTATTTAAATGAACTGAACTCAACATAGACATGTTTCTTTTGTGTAGTGAATAAATTAATTTATTTAATTTTTTAAAATTATTAGCCTGAATGAAGAAACTACCAGGTTGCTTGCATGATGGTAAGCGCCATGCTTGCTCATAAACAGTATACAGAACTTTTAATTACAAAACACTACATAGCATTGGACTATGTTTGTCACCCAAGACTTAGTATGTTCAGTCTTAGGCTGAAATGTATAGAGCACACTTTGGCTTTGCACAAGTCCTATACAACAATTTTATTACAAGCTTAACTTTCTGGATTTTTCTTTGAAAAAAGTAATATTAATAATATTCAAAAGTTTTAATCAGGGTACATCTTTCTTAGAATCATTATTAATATTATCATTACATTAATTAAAAATTAACTAGCGAGAAACATTATGTGTGTTATTAATGATGACGTTAAGATTGTGCATTGCATTGTTTTTACTTTTGACCGCTTTTGACGGCTTTTGACCAAACTTTTGACAGTTGATTTTTCTGTGTTAATATTTGACAGTTTTGCCTTTCAGCAAGAATTAAAATGATTAATAGTAGAATACTATATCGATGGATTAATACAATAATATTTTCATTTAATATGTTATTGTAATATACTAAACTAATGTATTTGTCAATTTGGCTGTAACAGTTTGTTGTCTTTTCTTTGTATTGAATACCGAGGTTCCCAAATTTTATGGAAACGTGTACAAAGCAGTAACACTTTTAATAATAATGAGACCAAATTGAAAGTAATGAAAAAGATATGATGCAAAATTACAATTTAGACCATTATTATTTGGTTTATACTCGTGTAAGTTTTTGGTAAATCGTCAATTTAGTATACATATGTGTTTGTTAAGATTGTACTCAGTTACTCAGCGCAAGTCAAAGGTATAAATACTGACACTGACGTGCTCAGCTATGATAGAGATAAGGCAATTTGTATGGTTTCAATGTCCTTCGAATCGAAATACAATCTTTATATATGTAAAGATATTTTTGGGATATGATATGGGATGATATAGGTCTGTTCAGTTATCATATATTCAAGTTATATGTTGTTTTTTTGCATTTCTTCTTAAAGCTCCCCAGTTTTCTATTAAGTATGTAAAAAATAAGCATTTATACATAAGTACAATAAATATTATATGAAACCCATTATATGTGTAAAAGAAAACCAACAAGCAATTCTATCGTAATTTATTTTGTTTTGAACAGTCATGTTATCACTATAATGTAAATCATTATCATAAAGTACATAATATGCTTTGTACTGTTAAGGTAACCAAGTCGTCAGCACAATCTGTATAACAGTAGCTACATAACATAACACTATTCATACATTCATTACAGCTTGAATTATTATTGGTGTTATCAGTAAAGCTAATTTGCCTTTACTTCAATAAAGAATAAAGGTATCAGCAACTAAAGATTTCTTTTGGTGGCCCAAGTAGTACCAATATCCTTACTAACACCATTTTAATTAGCATATCAGATCAATTAGGTACTTTGTAAGCTCTCTGTTTTATGAAAACATGTTTTTCCGATGGCAAAGATTTTTATTGTTACACATAATTTATAATAATATTTTGTGGCTTTTCCAGTAACCTTTAGCAAATATAAAGTTGATATTTTTGTAATTAGAAAAATTATAATTCCTTAGCAGAGTGGCATAACTATCATTAATATGGGTTCAAAGTTTAACCCCTTCGTCTACACTGATAAAAGAAAATTCCACAAAATCTTTCTTAGATAGATGGAGGCGACTTCTTTAGATTTATAAACAAATATATTTCTCTAAAATCTATTTTAGACAAATATATCTAATGACTATATTAATGACCATTTAACTAAATATAACATCAAGTGTTGATTTTTGCCACTTAGGCCACCTGCTTTATTAATTCTAAAGCAAGTCTTTGGAACTCGAATAAGTAAGAAGAAGAATAAGTAATAATAAGAGTATCTCTTAGCATGAATAAAAGCTTTTTTTTAATCCATTTAATAAGAATTAATAAAATGATTGTGATCTAAAAAAATGTTTATTGACGTATTATTATCTATGATACAAAACAACTATTATATTAAACACTTGGTATCTTTGGTTGTATCAAAACACTGAATGGCTTTTATTCTTATACAAAAGAACTGCTAGAGCAGTGTTCGGGAAACTCATTTGTCCACAGAGCCTAATATAAATACAGCAGCTGACGCAATTTCTTTTATAAGCGATGTTTCTCAAATGCTAATAAAAAGCTTATGAGAAATAAAATATTTGTTGCTATTTCTCTTCGTTTCCTTGCTACATAAGCTAGATCTAGAAACATTCATTTCTAAAACTGTTACTTGTGGCACAGCCTTGGTTTGTCGACCACTGCACTACAGTATTAACAATGGCGAAACTTGGTTCCCGTTTCGGGTTGTAGGGGACAGACGGCGAATCGCCCGACATAATACCAAATCCACCGTCAAATCATGATGGGATGCGGATTCTGGCCTTAAGCCGGAGAAAGCCAGGCAGAGATATATTAGAGAATGTTGATTATTGCTGAATCTTACATATAATATTTCACTTACAACAATTACTACACAAAATAAAATTTCCATTTATCATTTATTAGGTATATTATAATGCATAAGTAATAAATTGTTGCAGGATTTGTAATTTTGCATTTTGACCGGCATTTAATACAAATGCATTGTCCTTGTACTGAAATTGTGTGATTATTTTCATATTACTGTGATTGTAACTAATATAGCAAAAGTTTTCACTTTAAGCCTATTTAGTACTTTATAACCTATGTTTGCTTTCTATAGATGTAAAAAACTTCTTATTAAATTCGCCGCGCCCGTGCAAATAAAAAAAAATCTGTACGAATAAAAATCGCACTACATAAGCTCACGCCTGACGCAGACTCAAACTTCGGCAAAACCGTAGAAACCTATCTAAGGCAAAGCCTCATACATAGGTATACCAATAGAAACGGCAGCATGCCAATCGAAATTCAATATTATAAGTTGTTACAACCTTAGCGTAAAGGTGGACGAATAAATCGGTAAATGATCTTGGTGGTTACTGCTTATTATTTAAATATCACCACTCATATGGTTGTGCGATCGCTTGTAGAAGTGTTTTTTGACCGGATTACGGACACCTCAATGACAACGGACTATATCTGCCGGTATTGTGATATTTGGGTTGTGATGAGGTCGTCGCGCCAGTGCAGGTTTCTTCGACTGCAAACATTCAAAAACGAAACGTTCCATCGCGACGTCCCAGCTTTGTAACATCACACGTTGGGCTCTCGATCAATCATAATCAAAACGGCATCGTTCACGTCATGTTTTTACGCCACATTCTTACCCTGTTGGTTCCAGTGCACAAACTGAGGCACTGTTAGTTTTCGGGTAATAAATGGACTAAGTACTACAAACTCTATGTTACCAGTTACCATGTTCACTAAATTGACGACGATCAAAAGAGGAAGAGTATCCCGGAAAGAGTAGGCAGAGGCGTAACTTAAGCACCAACGGTTTTCTAAGTACCTATCTATTTCAAAATGTTCGGTAATTTTTGCCGCATGGTATCAGGCCCAATTCTACCACATGGCGAACCGAGATGTCCATTCTTGAAGTTTAGGCTTTAAGTCCTGTATTATATAGGTACTGTCCCACTGCTTGGCAATTACTTATAAGAGGGGGTCAAGCCTTAGTCCCACATGCTAGCCTAATGCAAGTAAGAGTAAGATAATGAAATCTATCAAGATTTCCCATATTCTTCGAAATGTAGGTATTCTCGACAGGCTAGCGAGAAATGGAACGCAAGTCTATCGCTACATGTCTCGTCGGACCATCGAAATAAGATGACCATCGGACACAATTCTAATTTCGGATAAATCACACTAATAGGGTAGAGGACTCGATTTTTTTTATTACTTTATTCAATAAGTTACGTTACTCAAAACCAATTATCGAAAGAATTTTGTAAATCCGATTAATAATAAATAAGTTATAAGCGATGGTTATAAGCCAATAAATTCTGGCAGAAGAGATAATTGACAAATAACAGAAAAACGATGCACAGCAATATTGTGACGTCAATATTCAGTACGGTCCAGGCTTGCGAGGGAGTTAGTGAGATACTTCCAGTACACGCTCACCTTTGCCCATAAGTAGATGAAAGGAAAAGATCAATTGGGGGTAGTTGCCACCACCACCCGTACTACAACACCTATTTGACGAAGACACCACTGAACTATCATTCAGTCAAGTTGGTCCAAAACGTCGGGAAATAAATAGGTATCCATACCTTACAACGCTGCAACGTGATAAGACCCATCTATAAAAATCGCGAAAGCATTAACATTAATAACATTATTGTGCACCCTTTTTACTGCTTGGATTAAGTTGTAATTTTTTAACGTGATAATTATGATCGCCTTTCTACTCTTTTAGGAGTATGCACCATTTACATGGAATGTTTCTCGCAACCCCGGATTTACGATTTCTTCGAACCGGGACATAAACTTCGCCCCTCTCTCCAGCGTTTGAGATAAATTACTTAAAAAAAACTCACAAATATATGTTGACATTTTTCGTAAATGGAAAAATAAGAACCTTTTAATTAGAGGGTTCCCTTTATTAACTATTACTTAATATCTTTTTCATCTGTGGGACGTGAAATTATATACCCCGGGAAAAAATATATTAGATCTACTTTCAGTAGATCTATGTGCCTACATCTAAATGTTGGTGTTGAATGATGCACAAAGGGCCTGTGTGGCTAATTTTTCTTACAAGTCGACGTTGAGCCAACCAGGCTTCCGTATGCTAGACGCTTTGTGGAGCAAATTTATATTTTTAATCATATTATATTATGATTTTGGCGCCCCCTAAAACTCTCGCCCGGGGCGGGTGCCCCGGTTTGCCCCCCTAGATCCGAGGCTGGTATCCCGTAGGACGTAGACATAGGAGAATACATAACAATTGAGCGATAGAGCCACACTGTAGACAGTTTTGTCTACACCACGAATGGGCCGGCTCCAACGGATCTTTGCCACTGTCTCACAGAAAACCGACCTAGTACTAGAACGAAGTCACTTCATGTAGATCGACAATACGTACCGATACGACATACCTACACCAAATGTTTGGCAGGACTTTTCAATTAATTTAAGAAATATTGTAGTTGCTTATTACTATGTATGCTTATTAGATCAGTTGATGATTCGATCCCGTCGATAAGCCAAAGTTATCAGATCAAAGGACCCACGTCGATCGACATCAGTCAGGAAGATGTGGTAACTTTCTAAATTCATATTCCAACATGTGATTTTTTTACCGGCCAGAACTCGGAAGGCTCATTGCAGAATTAAGCGAGGTTTCACGACTTATATTTAGTATAAATAACATACCTACGTTTATTAAATACTCTATAATAATACCCTGATAAATAATAAAATGCACAATGTATAATACAGTAAAAATGAGAAAGAATAATCACATAAAATTAATTTTATTTACAACTTCAATGATATTCCAACACCAAGTAAACAACAATAAAAAATTAAAATAATGATAAAAAGACAATTTAACAATTTCAACTGTGTGACTTACCAATTATATCAGCAAAAAATGTAATACTTCGATAATAACAAGAAACGATGAAAATATAACAAGATCGAATATAGGTAACGCTGTATACTCTTAATAAAAAATGCGTAATAAAAGATATTTAAAAATTGTGCGTCGATCTGTACATATAAACGCACTTATTTGTGCTGTCGGCAATGTATGCCATGACTAGAATCGAAGTAAGCTCAATGAAATAACGAGACTTTAACAATCATCAATTTGTGCATTATTCGCAGACACATACTAAGCACTAGTAAGTACGTAGAACTAAACGGATAAAACACCAGTATGTGAAAAAACAGTAGGTATTCAGCAATATAAAGATCTATAGAACCTACTATACGTTATTTTTATGAAGTCTGGAAATGGAAATGATTTATACTTGAACAATGTTAACTATATCATTATAATTTAAGTTTTAAAATTAAAATGTTTAATAAATACCTATATAACGGGTAATACATGTACGAGGTATTATAATAATGTTATTGCAATTAATTTAATAATCTGGAATGTTTCTAAAATGTGTGCAGGGCACCCACAATAAATTATTATTAACAATTAATAATTTAAATACTTTTTTGCTTACTTGCCTAATGTTTTATGAAAACACAAGGCAGTAGAAGCCATTTCCATAACTGCTGCGAAAGCTAACACATTTGAGCTCCAAACAGCAAGGGGGTAATGTTCTACAACGTCTCACTAATTCATTATACAAACATATTGTGATAACTAAACTTGAACACCCATGTTCGAGTAAGTGTCACCTAACAGCTAAAATTGTCTTAATTTGTTACATTATGGACGCGAATACGAATTTTAATTCGTAACCAGTACCTATCTATGACAAGTTACGCTAATGTGTTCTAACTTTAGACGAATAAGCTTCGATTTCAGCCCACATTCATCGTTAGTTCAATCACTGAGTTTATATTCAAATTGTAGAATACTGATTCGCTACTGATTGGTTTTTCTCCGACAACTGTTAAGCGCGAATAAAAAATATATTGAGTCATTTGTTTCTCTGAGTAAAATTAAGTAGGTACAGTCATACATACATCAAGCATTACATGTGAATTACATTTAGGACAACCATCGATAATTTAGGTACGTTTTTAATGTATAATTACCGGCACAAGTTGTGAGCACAGATGAACAACAGTGGGGGCGAACGACGAACCAATCGCGTGAAGCGTCGGTACCCCGCTATCTTTCATTCCGCCAATCAGAACTGAATGAATTACTGCGTAGTTAAAGAGTGTACTAACGACTCGTGCCTGTACTTGTACAAAGCGACGGGTGGCGCTATTAGCTCCGATACACATGTCTGCAGGTGGCAGCCATGATAGTTTTTAGAGAAAACATGCGAGTCCCCCTTCCCCCGCTTCCCTGTAGCACTCTCTTCTCCCAGCATACGTGATACAAGCTTGCTATTCATGCTAGGCACTTGCCAGTTATGGAATGCCTTTGTGCGATCTGCAGGCATGTGTATCTATCTCTATATTTTATCTATCCGTTGTCTTTGGTGTCGGGCTGCATGGCGCGCCAGTCGCCGCGGGTGCACGTTGAGTCGCGCCACCACGCTTGCACGTCGCTGTAGTGCGCGTTCCTGTGCCGTCGTTCGTTGGCGTGCACCATAGCGCACACGCGGCAGAAGAAGTACGTGTTTATGAACTCTCCTGTGCCCTGCCACATTATAATATTTATTAGTAAATTAGTAAAAATATCCTAATAAAAAGGTGGCTGCAAGAGTGTAACTTTAGTGAGTGGTAGAGCCACGCTGTAGATAGTTTTGTCTACAGCACGAATGAGCCGGCTCGACCGGGTCGTTACCATTGTCTTACAAAAAACTGACGTAAAGTAGCGGCTAGCTGCGTTTCGTACGGTAAGTGAGAAATCCGGAGGCCCAAATCCCCCCCCCTTACCAATCCCATAATTATCCCATTAATTAAAGGTCGGTCTATGATTCTCCTTGTGTTGTGGGCATATATGGGCGGTGGAGATCACTATCAGGTGAACCACTTGCTTGTTTTCCGGCCTATGCTATAAAAAAGCACTTGCAAGCTTCCCTGTACAAAGCCGTGTATGTAACTAACAATAATACCTATATAAAGTAGGTACATAATATTGATGCGTAATGTATTTTCGTAACTACAAAGCCACGGGATTTACATTGAGTAATAATCCCTATAAACATGTGTCATTGTAATCAATACAAATGTTTTCCCTATGTGGTGACTATAAATATAAATGGTATTATTTTGATTAACTCCAATGACACGACGAGCACCTGCTACAGACAGATCCCCCACCTCTGGCATAGCTTCACCAGCTGGTCAGAATCGGAGTCGCGAGAGCCTTATGCTCGAAAATGGATGTGAAACTTAAGATGTTAGTGGGCAACGTCATGGGAATCCTAAGGGAGCAAATGATCGTTGTTTAAAGCCCAGTGACACCTCTCCACCCTTCAGTTGCTCATCTGGTGTTGCTCCCTTGACGCTTTTTCTAGCGACTATTTTGGGGAGCTCGTCTACCTGAGTAGGCTAGTCACCACCTTCCTATTAAACCGTGATTTTAACATAGGTTAGGCAGGTGCCATATTCTATAGAATCCAATACCTCACATAAGCCAGTAGATATACATTTTTGTCCATTCGTACAATAGTCCTACACCAACCGGGGGCTGTCCTTGGGTACAAATACATATCTATAGTGTAAACGGGGATAGCCGTCAATAATAATAAATAATAAGTTAATATTAAGTTAAAATTGTCTAACGGGCCTCTTCGTGTTGGCTTCAGCCCCACACTCGCCGTCCAAAGGTCCGGGACTCTGTAGTCCCGAGATTATGGTACTACAACCAGCCCTGTTATAAACGTCCCACTGCTGGGCACGGGCCTCCTCTACTAAATGAGAGAGGTTGGGCTGCTTGTCCAAAACGAAATAAATATAATATAACGTTTAACAAAACTTAAAAACCGACTTCAACTTTTATTTAGTGGTAGTTACAGCAAAAGCATGTAAATTCCAATGCAATAACACAATCGCGACGAGTGTACTGTTGTCTGTTGAGGGGTGTTATTTTGTTTCTCCGTACTCCGTCATCAGATCTTAATCAAATTTATATGGGGCCACATCGCAGCTAAACTCTATCGATTGAATTTTTTTACAACAAAATCGTTCCACCCTCTTAGGAGGAGTTCAGTGACAAACACACGTAAAGAAGAATGATGTATAAAGATATACCTTCCATCTGAAATAGGAATTGTATAGGTCATCGTCTTCGTCGAGGCGGTGCAAGTACGCGGCAAGTTCCTCGGCACCAGCGAACTCTTCGACGTGCACGTACGAGTTGTGAGGCGCCACGGCAGCGTATTCAGATGCGCGTGCACCCATTACTATAGGCAACACGTTGTGCCTAAAACATACATAAAACATTTTAATAAATAGGTACACTATTACCAATTACTAATACTTTAGACAGGCTGTTTAGAAGTCAAATTGTGTTGCATACGCTTCGGGCGCGACGGGTGTGACGTCTAAGGCGTGGGAGCGAGAGGAGTTAAGAGTAAACGAGATGGAAACATTGAGTCGGCTGATTTGTGTAGTATTTATTGTCATTCACAGCAAATGCCATTTTCGAAGAAAGTCAAGGTATAATATAGTTACTTGCTTAAAATAACTTCAAATCAAATTCACGAATTATCCACGTGACAATGTTTTATGGGTTACAATACACAGTTTCGTGTTAGTTTATCGAATTTTTATGCGTGGTAGAGCCACGCTGTAGACACTTTTGTCTACAGCATGAATGGCCCGGTACGTTCGGGTCGTTACCACTGTCTCATAGAAAACCGACGTAAAGTAACAGCTTGCTGATGCGTTTCGTACGGTGAGTCTGATATCCGGAGGCCCAATCCCCTTCCCCTTTCCAATCCCTTAATTATCCCTTTCTTTTAAGGTTGGCAACGCGCCCATATTCTTTTTATATTGTGGGCGTACATGGGCGGTGGATATCACTTACCATCAGGTGACCCACTTGCTCGTTTGCCGTCCGAGCCTTCTCCGTACGAAACACAACAGCAAGCCGCTACTTTACGTTAGTATTCTGAAAGGCAGGTTATTAACCAGGATGAGACCATTTATGCCTTAGACAAAACTGTCTACAGCGTGGCTCTACCACTCAAACTAATTGAATTCAAATAATTGAAGTGTAACGTGTCTCAGTACGCCACTAACATCTTAGGCGCTAAGCCAAGGCACTTGGACGTGGTATACTCTGCTGATTAGCGGACGAGGCAATGCCGAAACTTGGTTACCGTTGCGGGTTGTGGGGGTCAGACCGCGGGTCGTCCCATATAATAACAAATACCGTCAAATTTATGGTACGTGAAAGCGGACCCTGGTATTAAGCCGGGATAACGCCAGGCACAAAGAAAGAAAGATTACATTGAATAATACTGAATGTGGTAGAATCACGCTAAATAAAGTTTTATCTAAAGCACGAATAGGTCGATTCGAGCGAGTTGGTACCAGTGTCGCACAACAAAATAACTAAGTAGGTAAGTAAAGCTAAAGCTAACAGTCTCTACAATTTTTTTTATTTTATTTACCATTTACAACCTAATAATACTAAGTAAATATATTTTATATACAGTTTAAATAAAGTCAAATTACAGATTATCGAACGATGTTCTAAAAAACTATAATTATTGTACTCTGATAAGCAAGTGAATAACAATGACTACAATGTTAATATCACATATTCTGAACTCTATAACTACGTAGCATTGCGTACATTGAATATACTTACTGCAGTCCATTAACGAAGAACTTCTCCGTTACATAATCCCTACAATTAGAATTTTCAAAGGCGAGGTAGAATTTGTACTCCTTGTCAAGCATCTCCAAACAGTTGGGGTCATTGCGTGGACAGTGGTGCGATCCACAGGCGCCGTAGATATCCACCTGGATGTACTTGCTGAGCTGACGAGCGTACTGCAAGCGACGGTTGCGTGCGTGACAGTTCGAAACGAACCATGCAACCTTCACACGAAACAAATATTTTGTGGTTTATTTAACATTTTTTTATTTTATTAGATTGAATGACGAGACGAGCAGGTCGCTCGCTTGATGGTAAGCGCCACGCCTGCTCATAAACAGAAGCAACGCCACACAGAACTTTAAATAACAAAGCACTACATGACACTGGACTGCGCTCGTCACCCCGAGACATAAGGTGTTAAGTCTCATAATGCCCAGTAATTTCACTGGCTTCAATGCCCTTTAAACCGGAACACAACAGTGCTTACACACTGTTGCTTGACGGCAAAAATAGACAAAGCGGTGGTACCAGCCGGTCTATCGCAAATGAGGGACCTACCACCTTATAGGATTCTTAGCAGATATGAGACTCTATCGTAAGTTATGGAGATAAGTTTATGGATCTGTAACTAATTGTCTTTTTTTTTCTTTTTTTTATATCATAGTCCGGTAAACGAGCAAGTGGGTCACCTGATGGTAAGTAATCTCCACCGCCCATGTACGCCCAAAATACTAAAAGAATCATAGGCGCGTTGCCGACCTTAAAGAAAAGGGATAATTAAAGGATTGGGAAGGGGAGGGGGATTTGGGCCTTCGATATCTCACTCACTGTACGGAACGGAGCAGCAAGCTGCTACTTTACGCCGGTTTCCTGTGAGACGGTGGTAACGACCTGGACGAGCCGGTCCATTCAAACTGTCTACAGCGTGGCTCTACCACCCAATACAGCCTACTGTCTTCTTCCATCTACCCTTATCCCACTCGCAGTGAGGTCGGCGCAACGTGCTTTTAACAGATGTTACACAAAGATATGATTTTTTAGTTTTTACGACTGGCCATCTGCCCTGTCAACCCCTCTGGGGAGAAAACACCCAGATCCAAAACAAATATTTGTGGATCACACAAACATTTGTGTCGGTGCAGGAATCGAACCCGCGACCTCTCGCTTCACAGCCAGCTACCCAGGGAAGCTGTCCGTAACTAATTGTAAGAAACATAATATATGTAGTCAAAGAAACGCGAAATGTATATAGTATTTTTGTAAATGATAGAGCCACTCTGTAGACAACGCGGCAGGTCCCTCGTATGCGAGAGGCCGTCTTGGTTAGTACCACCGCTTTATCTATTTCTGTCGCCAAGCAGCAATGTGTAAGCACTATTGTGTTCCGGTTTGAAGGGCACTGAAGCCAGTGAAACTACTGGAGATAATGAGACTTAACATCTTATGTCTCGGGGTGTCGAACGCAGTCCTATGCCGTTCAGTGCTTTTGTAATTCAAAGTTCTGTGGTTCTGTTTATGGGTAGGCGTGGCGCTTCAGGCGAGCGACATGCTCGTTTCTTCACTCAAGCTAATAAAAAAACAGTTTTGATCTACAGCTACAATTGGCCGGCCTACTATTCCACAGAAACCGGGCGTGAAAGTGCAGTTGCGTTTTTACGGTTATTGAACTTTCCGGAAATACCCCTCCCGTTCCTAATCCCCATTCCTTTTAGGTCGGCAACCCATTAATAATTGGAGATCACTTAACATCAGGTGACCCACTTGCTTATTTGCCAACCTGTACTATAAAACAAAACATAAAATAATATGTTACATATAATAATAATAATACTAGCCCTGAATTATATACGTCCCACTGCTGGGAACTGGCCTCCTCTACTAAATGAGACGGGTTAGGCCTTACATAGAATCTTTAAATCTCGTGGTAGAGTCTCGGCGGGTGAGTATTTGAATATAATATGTAATTGGTGTATAAAATGTACCTTTTTAGTTTTATTAGCGGCATAGTTCCTGTCAAGATCTCTTTCGGTGACGAGGGGGTCGTGGTACACCCAGCGTTCGTAGGGCGCCACGATGTCAGAGTCGCGACGGTACGTGGAGGTCCAGTTGAAAACGTCTACTGACGAGGGTCGCAAGGACGCAGTGTGATAAGGACACTCCAAGTAATATAAAATCCATATCTAAAACGATAAACATTATGCGTGTGATTAATGCTTATACAGAATAGCGCGATGCGGGTATAATAAAATTAGTACCTATGACTAATAGATGGGTCTGAAATAGTAGCACAGAAGAAGTATTGCATTAATGATACAACGTATCTAACGCATAATAAAACTTTTATCGATGGTATCAATAATTGACCATTAAACTGCAATAGGACCGACTCAAAATCGTTGTTTAGTTTCATTTTTAACATGGTACTTTGTTTCATCCGGATTTAATTTTGGGTTAAAAAATTAGGTATTTTCCACATATAACGGCTCTTGTATTTAGGTACAATGATATACCTAACTACGTAGTTTATAATGAATCAGTTTGCGTGTATATTCGTATTTGAAAAGTCGCTCACCTGATTGATAGGTCGCTTCACATTGAAAGGTGTGTGGTGGTCTTTAAATAAGATGGCGTCAGCAGTGGCAGCTTCCCTGGAATCTGCAGTCAATAGGCACCTGTCTACCAGACACTTATTTCTGATGAACTCGGTGCGACCTCCTGATGCTCCCCAAGCTCCTAGACCGTTCGCGAGCAGTATTTTCTTTAGAGGTACGTCTTCATTTTTTGGCAACGTGTACATCAGCTGGTGGACGATCCTAATATAGTTTCCCAATGTTAACTAAATAAAGCTTTGATAAAGTTATGTTCGATAAAGTTCGTAAGTATTTAATTTCAATGTAACGAATATTATTACGCTTAGGGTAGTCATATGTTGGCAGTTTCAAGCAGTCAGCGTAGCGAAACATTTTATTATCATCACTGTATACCATCACTGGTATACATAAGACCGTTAAAGCAATCATGGCTCATGTCAACAGTCAACGGGAGCAGTTGAACTTGAGCATCTGACAATAACTGCTTAAGCAGTCTGTATATTGCCGTGCCATCGCCAGCTCATTCCAGCACCTTGCTGATGGTTATCGTAGCAAATCTCCACTGTATTATTAAATAAAAATAACATCATAAATTTTTTCTCATACGTTCAATATTTGGGGAGGCTCTACTTTTTATAGACATGCAAGGTTGTTTTCGTTACCATCCAACCATTTGAATTAAATTTAGGCTTTTTAGTCTCGTGGAAAATGCATTATTACCTGTCATCACCTGGAGCATCTTCGGGGAAGAGTTTTGCATTGGGGTCATGGAACCAGGGCCTCTGATCGCCACCGCGCATGTACCATGGCCTGCGCGACACCTCATCTCCTTCGCGGTTTAACGTTTCTTCATCAGATTCGGTGATGAAATTCTTCAAAAGAATATAAAATACCTACTTAGTTTATTACGAATGACCGTTCGTGTTGTTTTTTTTCTTCGTAATGGAATATGTAGTAGACTAATGTAACTTCTACAAAAAAAAAAACCCTACGATGGGGTCCATGATTTTTTCTCTTTTATTGAACTACGAAACCAAATAAGTATATTCACTTTTAGCAAATAATCTTAAAGGTAAATAAAAATTTGTAGGAGTCTGTTTCTAATATTATCAAGTCACACGGCAACAGTGCAAAGTGTTTCCCCAAACTCGTAATGTATAAACGAAGTTAACCGATTAGCCCGTTTTAAATGTTTTACTAAGTAACATACATTATTACTTTACCAACTTATACCTTGTCCTTGACTCAGAAATCAGAAATGCGGGCACGTGTGCGCATAATCATTTGCATTTGAAATTGGTCTGAATTAGACCTATAAAACAGGCTGATGACAAATTAACACCTTAATAATGAGTACCTACTTCATGAGTATCTATATAAACCCAGTGTATACTTGTAGTTGTCATGTGCAAATACCGTACACGGTTCCATATTGACACGCATAAAGTTTTAGGTCATAATTTTCAATCGCACAACTATTTTAATTAAAATAATCATACAACTATTTTTAATAATCATTCTGCATAACGTTCAAATTGTAATAATACCTATTTGGCATATTTTTCCGCATAATTTCTGTAGTCTTATTAGTCATTACTCTGTGTCCTAAAGTTATTTTCATAAACTTTTAATGCATAATTATAATACATATTATGCACATAATGACCAAAGAAAATAGATACTTTTTACTTATTTGTTTGATACCGGCAAATTATTATACACCGTCGTCGTAAAAGCAGGTTATTTGCTAAGAAAATTGATAATGGAATACCTCCTCTTAAACCGGTTTTATTTTTTGCGGGAATTCTGAATGTGCGATATATCGTTTTGGAGATAATCTGGCAGGAATTTGTTCACGACAATGGAGCCATAGAATAATGGAGCTCATGTTACGTGATTTTCGTGTTATGATTTATTGTGATAACTATAAAAAAGATTTAAAACCGCAAGAATGTTTTGAATTTTAGCTATAACTTTAGTGTTTCTACTTATTTTCGAGCTACAGTTTTCAATTGGTTTGCTGAATTTAATAGAGGACTAAGCTTTGAAGGTGAGGCGAAGTCAGGTCGCGTCAGTTATATTGTCTTTGTCGCGTCGGCGCGTCGACCAACCATGATTACTGAAGAAAATGTACAAGCTGTCGGCAATGGGAATTAAAACCTTTTTACAGAAGTTGAGCGCACTTATACAAATTTTGCTTCGACAGAATGATTCGAAATGAAGCTATATTACATACTCTAAGATTACACATATTTTAATTTTTTGGATCAGCAGATTTGTAAGATTTTTTTGTAACACGTTATTTTTACGATTTAGCCTTACTTACAGACCTATAAAGATAAGCTGAAAAAATAGGACGAGTTAGGGTTATATCAGTGGAAAAATTATGCTCAGAAACAGTTAGGTATGCCAAATGACAATGATGCTAAAAACAAAGAGAATATAACTATGCTACAAAACTTTCAATATTTTATCAAACAATATTATGCGTGCCCGATTTTATCTAATCCACAGGAAATATCAGCGATAAGTTAATTATATGATTATTTGGCAGATAAACGTTTAAGTATATTGCGACAGCAAAACGATAAACCAAAAAGTGTGATATGTAATGAAAAATAAGTAACAGTAAAGCCTCATTTATACAGAGATGGATTATCGCACGGGCATACATGATAAGATCGAGAATACGTTATGTATAACAGAAAACTCTCGTTAATGAAGTCGTGTCATTTGGCAGTGAAAATATATGTCCTCATAAACCAGAATTTCTTATTACATTTTTTTTATTTATCTTTTTCTTCTTCGCTCAATTTTTTTTGAATACTTAATAGGGCTTAAGTATAGGTGAGTGAAACCTTGAGACATACCTAATACCTATATTTATATTTTATTACCTGTATCCTGTATTTTATTACGGCATGCGTTACAATAATATTTCTTGGGCCAGGAACCTTCGCGGGCGTACACAGAACAACTCAACAAAAATTCATAACAATCACATCACAATGGTTTAGGAACGCACAGATGACAAACATACAAAGAAACATTAATTTTTATTTATATAGATAGATAGACAGATAAATAGATAGACTAGCTGTCCCGCGTGGTTTTACTCGCGTGCATATTACTGCTGCGCTCCTGCGGCGTGATGATGTATAGTTATGAACAATGAACGCCACAATATAAACAGGTGGTGTGAATTTTAGTTTTATTACTAATTCTAAGTTCATCGAATTAGGTTTTTTTTTTGAATTTATATGCAATGTTTAGACACCCGAAACTTTATATATATTTTTTTTAATGCCTAGATAGGCAGGCGAGCAGACGGCCCTCCTGATGGTAGGTAGTTACCGCCGCCCATGGACCTCAGCAATGCCAGAGCAAAGCCAAGCCGCTGCCTACCGTTAATAACTTACATTCTTTAATAATTATACGTATGTATTGATTTTTTAGGTTCACGCCTTTATCCATAGGTTACTTTATATTCGTATCCGTTGAAAGGTAGTAAATGCAATTAGTAAACTTACTGTTGGCCGAGCTTATTTTCGTCCCTTGGTGTGATACGAGACGATCATAAAGTCACGTCGGACGCAAGATTCACAAATATTTTGATTGCTAAACCGGAATGCAACCTAGAATCACAACGGTTTCACAGCCGAAGTGTGATCTAATTACGCTGCCATTAGACCATATTTTAGGGTATTTTCAACCGACGAAACCAGAGAAAGTTCTTAATTCGACGTATATATATATATTAGTATATGTAGATATAATAATATGTATATATGTATTATAATTAGAACTTTCGTATAATACATATATACATATTATTATTATTATTTAATATAATAATAATAATATGTATATGTATAATAATAATATATACATATTATTATTATTATTTAATATAATAATAATAATATGTATATGTATAATAATAATATATACATATTATTATTATTATTTAATATAATAATAATAATATGTATAACCACGCAGAACTCGGCCAAATTGACAGCCTCCGTGGCGCAGCGGGCGAGTAGCCGGTTGCGAAGCGTGAGGCTGTGGGTTCGATTCCCGCACCTTGACAAATGTTTGTCTGATCCACAAATATTTGTCTCGGGTCTGGGTGTTGTGGGACCGCAATTCCCTCGTAGTTCTTGATACCCACGATACAGGCTTACCTAGTGTGGGGTCAGGACTATGTGTGTGACTGTTAGGTGTATTTATTATTATTATTATTATTATTATTAAATGTGAACTGATTTGTATGATTATTTTTTCATTCGAAAGATTATAGCTCAAAGTTGGTCACATTTTAATTACAAGAAGAAAATATACTCCTAAGGGGATGAAATGGGGGATGAAAGATTCAAACGTGGTCATTTATGCACCGATTTTGATAATCCAAAAAATCAATCTGTCTCCAACGATACAGGTGCGCCTAGCTCGGGGCCGTTACATAATAATGTCCTTGTAATGATTGTTGTATGATTAATTAATATTTGTATTTGTATAAGGTTTTTGATTTAATGAGATAGAATGTAGAGTGTATACTTATATAGTATATATAGTTTACAAAGTTGTAGAATATAGAGGTGATCATAAAGACAAGCACCTGCCTATCACAGCGTATATTTTAATATAGACTTGCTTAAGTCATCGTGAGCACTTATTAAAGTTATAATAACAGGCAAAACACACTTCAATGAGTAATGATGGTAGCAGATGGTAGCTTAGGTGCAAATCAAAATGGTGGTTTACCTAGTGTTGAGTTTTATTTTTGTTTCAATTTGTGTTTAAGTTTTTTCGAAAAATCCCATATGATTTGCGGGGATTTAAATTTCGAGTAGGTACAATATTTCAATCCCGTTGATAAACTCACCCCCTATTACATTATCAAGCTCGGTGAATTGTGGGTGGTGCCTCTGGGGACTTCTGCCTACCTTTTCGGGGATACAAGCGTGAGCTTAAGTTAAACGCATAATAAAATTGATACCTGGAGATGGTGTTCGATCTTGGCAAGCGGCAGAGGCGGATGCGGCACGGGGGTGTGGGCGCGCGCGGCAGGCTCGGGCGGTGGCGGGCGCGGCAGCAGCAGCAGCGCCAGCGCGGTGAGCGCGAGCGGCAGCACCAGCACGGCACGCCGCACCGCCCGCAGCGCTCGCGCCGCCCGCACCCACATCTTCAACGCTAGTTACCCACCCCACCCGACCGAGCTTCTGCACTCCCGTGACGCGCCCATTTTATACGGATTTTTACCTCCTCACAATTTTGATAACCATCTAAAACAAAATAAATGCGTACTATATATTAGTTATATTATAATACTAGCCATGTATTATATACATCCTACTGCCGGGCACGGGCCTCCTCTACTGAATGAGAGGGGTTAGGCAGACTTCACATACCTTCGAAATTCTTATGCAGAACTTCTCAGGTATGCAGGTTTCCTCACGATGTTTCCTTGACCGTTAAAGCAAATGATAATTTACAATTAATACACACGTAACTTAGAAAAGTCAGAGGTGTATGCTCTGGTTTCGAACCTGCGACTTTCGTCTCGACAGTCCATACCACTCCTTCACTGAGCTATCACTGCTGAGTTATATTATACGTAGTTATATTTTCGAACTAACCATTGGAAGCAAAATTGTTTAATGGGTTTTAAGTATTAAACTGATCAGACTATTTTCGTATTTTGTAACGAAATAACATTATTTTAGGAGTTATATGGAATTTCATACATGATGACCAGATGAATATTAATATTATATATATATATATATATATATATATATATGCTGTTATTTATTTTGTTGGAGACATAGATAATAATTATTTAGTAATCCAACTAGTAAAATTAAATAAGATTATATAGCCAAAGAAAGAAATTACACCCAACAGTCACACACATAGCTCTGACCCCACACTAGGTAAACCTGTGTCGTGGGTATCAGGAACTACGAGGGACTTGCGGTCCCACAACACCCAGACCCGAGACCAATATTTGTGGTTCACACAAACATTTGTCTCGGTGTGGGAATCGAACCCACGGCCTCTCGCTTCGCAGCCGACTACTCGCCCGCTGCGCCACGGAGCTGTCACTGCGATAATAGTCACATACATACGCACTCACGCCTGTAATCCCCGAAGGGGTAGGCAGAGGTGTAGCCAGTACACCCACATTTCGCCGAGCGTATCTCCGTCCCTTATGTGATAGGGGGCGAGCCTATCGCCATACCTTTACATACCTTTTATATTTGGTAATGATCGTTCTAGTTTGTTAATAGTGCTCATGAATTGTATACAACCACATTATTTGACTGTATATATAACCAGAAATTATATTTGTTCACAATTAAATGGGAAAAACATTTTGATAATTACCATGTTTCCTGTTTACAAGAGGTATACTGTGGTCGCAGCCCGATCGACCCTATTACATAATTTCCTCATACAATAATAATTGTATTAATTGAAAATATAAAAATCCATAATGTAGTTTAAATAAAGCAATTATAGACAACGTCAGTATTGAAGTTCTCTACAATGTATAGATCGGTATAGATACACCAAGATAACTGTGAATTGTAGAGCGTCGCTCTGATTGATGACATATTGATGATATGGTAGGCAGTGGCTTGGCTGTGCTCTGGCATTGCTGTGGTCCATGAGCGGCGGTAACCACTTACCATCAGGTGGGCCGTGTGCTCGTCTGCGTATCTACGCAATAAAATAAACATATTTCACATATTATATTTTCACATATTTTTTAGTGGCAGAGACACGCTGTAGACACTTTTGTGTACAGTATGAATGGGCCGGCTCTCCCGGGTCGTTACCACTGTCTCAAAGAAAACCGGCGTAAAGTAGCAGCTTACTGCTGCGTTTCGTAGGGTGAGTGAGATATCCGGAGGCCCAAATCCCCTCCCATTCCCAATCCCTTAATTATCCCTTTCTTTTAAGGTCGGCAACGCGTCCATAATTCTCTTGGTATTGTGGACGTACATTGGCGGTGGAGATCGCTTACCATTAGGTGACCAACCTGATATCTATAAACAGTAAATTTGTATACCCATGATCCGAAAACCTAGACATATTAATTTGTTTGTTTAGTGGATCATAACATTTATTTCTACTGAGTAGTCTACTAAACATCCACTAGTCACTAGATATCAAAATTTACACACTAGTGGCGGTTCAACCCACCAAATCGAGATATAATTATACTAAGTTGGAAACACTGTCTGTTGTTCCATTTTCAGCCATTTAAGAGATAACTTGGTATATCTTATAGATGCGATGCATAGATGGTTTAAACATATAAATTCGCCAAAGATAATAGTAATGAAATATACAGGAGGTAAAATGTCTTTGTATACAACCTACTTTTATTTCGTATACCTGGCTTTCTCGTACCATAGATTTGACGGTATTTGTTATTATAATATGGGGGCTGGGGCTTTCCTTATCTAGTTAATACTCTTTGGCTGGGGCGGCCCGCCGCGCCGCGCCGTGCCGTCTGACTCCCACAACCCGTAACGGAAATCAAATTTCGCTATTACTTCGTCCGAGTGTACGTGCAAGTGAGGTTGACTTTAGGCCTAAGATGTTGTTGTCCCAGTTACACTCCTCTAAGATATTGGTGGCCCAGTCTCTACACTTTACTAACTTTCATTTAAGAAATAATCTTTCAAGTTGTTTTTTTTATAAATTTATTTTTGAATTTGGTATAAATTTATTTTTGAATTTGGTATAAATTTATTTTTGAATTTGGTATAAGTTTATTTTTGAACTTGGTATTTTAGTTTCAGTTGTGCCAGTATATGGTACTACTATACTATACAGTATAGGTTATTACTAGCTTTTGCTCGCAACTCTGCTCGCGTGAATGTGTTTTTCCAGGATAAAATTAGCTTATGTTCTAATTCAGGCCAGGATCTATCTGTGTGCCAAATTTCATCCAAATTCGTTCAGTGGTGTGGATGAATAACAAACATCCAAATTCACAAACTTTCACATTTAAAATATTTAAGTACAGTATTTAATTTACCTTTTTATTCGAAATTGACCATTTATACACGTATACCTAAAGTTGAAAAAATCCCTAGGTACTTTTAATTCAATTAATATAATTAGTGTTGTATATATTATGATATGGGAGCGTAAGTGGGCCACCAACATCTTTGACAACTTTGAGCCATTTTGTATATTTTGGTGACAAATTGAACTAAAATGTATGCCACTAAAGTTCGTTGAACTTTGTTATTAGTATCGCGGTTATTATAGGAGTGCTAATTTGATACCGTTTCGTCACACTGCTCGAATATGTGTTAAAAAATAACGTTTTATTAACGTAAGTTAGGCTAAAAGGCTCTTATTTCACCATGGTTTATACATATGATAAAGTTAAGTATAATAATATATACTAGCTATAAAAAAAATACAAGTGGTCCCGTATAGGTCGAAATTCAACCTCTATACTTTTTGTTGTTTAACGTCAGCTGCGAGATTTAACATTCAGACATCATTTATTTTGTTTAATTCAATGTATTTGTTATAGATACATATATTTAAAATTAACTGTAAATTTTAACTATGTCATATCTCACACACCTCCGTTCGCACATATTGCTTAAAAAGAGGTCCAAAGTTTTCTCTTCACGTATTAATATACCTATATGAAGATAGATTACTTCATCGCGTAAAATCAATAGTTACTATTATAATATTCAGTTTTGATCGATACAAGACAAGGACAACCTCCGTGGTGCAGTGGGCGAGTAACCGGCTATGAAATCGCGGGTTCGATTCCCGCAGACAAAAATGTTTGTGTGAACCACAAATATTTGTTTCGGTTTATTCTCCCCAAAGGGTTTGTCAGGTAGGTGGCCGGTCGTAAAAACTACAAACCAAATCTTTCTGTAACATGTGTTAAAAAAGCATGTTGCGACGACCCTACTGTGAGTGGGATAAGGGCAGATGGAAGACGAAGAACATTGATCCATGCAAGGTACTATAGGCAGCTGTATTTATTGGTAGATTTCCGCATTACAGTGGTCGGTGGCAGGAAAATATTATTGAATATAATCGCCTCGTTAGATAAGAGGCAGCGTACTATTTAGGCTGAGTAACCGTGTGGTTTTTGTCGCGGTGAAAACTGATTCTATCGTTAGGCCCAACGTTGAGCCGTCCGGGAGAGATGGAAAACCTTATTTCTGTGTTCTGGACAACATGGAAAACATCTGGACAACCAACCAAACAGTCCCTAACACCCTAAACCGGTAAAGACGACTAAAAAACTCGCGGCTCCCGATGGCATCAAATAGTCGCATCTTACGATAGATAGGCAGGGGTCACCGTAGCAGGATTTGCCAAACACCCACAATCACAACTTCAATCAAGTCAATCTTCACCCTGGCGCCTCTAACGTCTCTTCTGACGGTAGAAGGGATCGGATTGCTCCCGATCCCTTTAGGCACTCTTCTTGCGAGAGTTCTGCTTGCTTGCTGCAAGCTTGCCACTTCTGCGAGATGATTCTCTCGCAGAAGTGGACTGCCGCACACCAGGATCTCGGACTGGTGACAATGACTGATACCCCGGCCGGCAGCGAGAGGTCTCCTCCGATGAGCGCTATTCGACATAGGTATTTGGCGAAACTTCCAAGACCTGTGAGCACCTGCGTTAGTAAGAACGTCGCCGCACCGTGGCCTATCTCATCACTGGGTCCTCAGATCCATTTCGCATTCTGTAGCCAGAGACACTACTCCTCCACGGCGTGGCGTGGCGACTCTGCGGAGGGAATACAAATGGTCTCCACCTCTCTCGGGGCCAGTCTCTCCCCGCGTCTGTACGCCACCTTGAAACGTGCCGGAGAGTGCCTTAGCATCCAGATCTAAGGGGAAGAATCCTATAATTCAGGAAATGTTTGTGTTGCCTTATCTACAAAACTTTAAAGGCTTTTGTCTGTAGAACAATTTTTTTTCAAATTTTGATTACGTTGTGTTATCGTTGATTAAACGGCTATGTAATTAAAACTCCATAGTAAACATTATCAAGGCCTTCGAAGCAGAAATATCGAATATAATGGCGATAATATTAAATTAAACCTTGATAGGTTAACGTGAGTGTAGGTGTTTTTATGATTCCCTATAAACTAGACGTAAGTAAATGTGTAAAGGTAATGTTTTTTGATTGGTAGAGCCACGCTGTAGACACTTTTGTCTACGTTATCACTATCTCACAGAAAACCGACGTAAAGTAGCAGCTTGCTGCTGCGTTTCGTACGGTGAGTGAGATATCCGGAGGCCCAAACCCCTCTCCCCTTCCCAATCCCTTAATTATCCCTTTCCTATAACGCGCAGGCAACGCGCTCATGATTATTTTGGTATTGTGGGCGTACATGGGTGGTGGAGATCACTTAACATCAGGTGACCCACTTGCTCATTTCCCACCTATGCCATAAAAATATATGTTTTTATCATCTCTATATAGGGTAAGAGTTAAATTGGAGTCTTTAGGTCAGACATAGTCAACTTTGTGGACATTGTCAACTCAGTAAACATAGTCATCTCCGAGGACATAGTCCACGCTGTGGTCATTGAAAATCTCCGTGTACTACGCTATCCCGCGGACTCCGTACACTATTGATATTGATCCAAGACCAGTGTATCGAAATAAGGGTGTAATAAGTTATAATTTCGGTTCTTGGATGGATGTAGCCTTACCACAACCCTGACTATCCATGTTTATTTTATTTGTATTCTATTATATTTCATTTATTTAAATCTTTTTTTGTGTTACATTGTTACCCTAAATGGTTTATATGGAATTATATGTTCCAGATGGAACTACGCGGTACGGCTAGTATAAAATAAATGAACTATTTCACTGTTACGCTGGGCACGGGCCTCTACTAATAAGTGGGATTAGACCTTTCGTCTAACACGATGGCTATAATTAATGGGCTGGTAGGATTTACGCACTCACTCACGCCTGTACTCCCCGTATGGGTAGGCACAGGTGTAACTAGTACACCCACATTTCGCCGAGCTTATTTCCGTCCCGTGATGTGATGGGGGTGAGCCTATCACCATATCGGGCACAATATCAGTCTCCAGGTTGATACTAAGAATTTCATGATAGAAAAACCTATGATAAATATATATCATTACGATTTACACGACCTCTGGGCATATATTTACATGTATTACTTATTTCACATGGACTATGGAGTGTTTTGTATTGGTATGAATAGTCGGTGCTTGCTGCAGTGCGCGGTAGGATGGCGGTAGGCATGCTGTGATTCACAGATGTGTAGATAAGGGGCTCATGTGGCTACTGGCCAGTTAGCGATAAACGCGGGGAAAGTTGATTCATTTATTCATGCATTATGCACCATTTGTGTAATTTTCTTATTATTTTAATTCAACATTTAAATAGATACTTTTACGTATGATGAAAACATGTTTCAATCAAGGAGTGATTTATAAGTCGCAAGTAAAATTCCGCAGCATGACAATTATGAGATTTTCTTAATTTTTTTATGACTGTATGATAACCAATATGTTTAACCACGTTACTTATATACGTGTACGTTTATAAAAGTAGATACAAATGATTATTAAAATACTAAGTAGGTATATCTACATAATTTTATTTTCATTACGTGACCTAGTTTTAGTTAGTATTAGCATTTAGTATATTTTTTTAAAGTAACGCAATAATCAGCTGGACTTTACAATTACATATTATATTTCGGCGCCCGGTTGTAAAGTTGTTCATATGTTGTGCATTTCAATTTTATATATAGTGTTTTTTTAGAAGTATGTATTAATGTAACAACTACTGGTTGTCCAAATAAATAAATAAATAAGTTTATTGAAGTGCCGGCAAATAATGGCAAGCCAGAACTGCGTCAACGGTTCACGAATTGGCAATCCAATGTGCCCACACAAGATGCAAGAAAGCAGAGAATGTCGTTGCCGATTTTGATGTTTATGATCGTATTATGTACCATCGTAATCCCCCAAGGGTTAGGCAGAAGTCTAACCAGTACACTCACATTTCGCCGAGCTTATTTCCGTCTCATGATATGATAGCGGGCGAGCCTATCGCCAAACCGGGCACAATTCCTGGCTCAAGGTTGATGCATGTCGTATTAGAAAAATCCAATATAACTTACCCGACCCGGAATCGAACCTGAGATCTTTGCACAGCAGTCGTACCGCGTACGCATTACAAATACGCCACCGAGGCAGTCACCATCATAATATAAAGTTTTATTAAATCATAATATTTTACGATGTTTCATTGCTATGTGTTAACAACCGGAATTATGGTCTATGTCATTTAAATTCAATGTATTATTCTCTACGGGTGTTGAAAAAATTGTTACGGTTTAGCAAGCCATTATCATATGGATAAACGCTGTTATTACTTTTACTCAATAGGAGTTTGATTGCGGAAGGTACTCTAGTGTTTGCATAACAAATATGCATATGAAAATATCATAACGTCACGAATGTGTTTCTGAAGAGGTAGGCAGAGTTTAGAGGAGCAACGAATGCATCCACATTTCGTCAATAGAATTTTCATATCAACATAATGTATTTATTGTAAAATGTGATAATACTCGTACATTACTTAACTTACATAATATAGCGCTGCAAAACCAATTTCATGAGTTCACCGGCGCGCCCGCGCCACTGCCTCGGTGGCGCAGTTTTAATGCGTACGCGTTACGACTGAGGCTGACGCTGAGGTCTCGGGTTCGATCCCCGAGTCGGGTAAAAGTGATATTGGGGTTTTCTATTACGATAACGTTATTAGCTCGGAGTCTGGAATTTGTGCCCGATATGGCGATAGGCTCGCTACGGGACTGATATAAGTCCAGCGAATTGTGGTTGCCCTAATTGCACATCTGTCCACATTAGGGATACAGGCGTAAGCGTAACATACATACATAATACATAAGTATTCCTACTTATCTCACACAAATTAAGTACATTACTTGGTATATTTTGTTATAATCGACCACGACCTCTCCTCTATATTCGTGCACAGTCCAACTTGATAAAGTAATACACCTCCAATGGAATATAATACGACCTACGACACTAAAAAATACGACGGTCGCAAAGATCTGGGTTTGGAGGTCGGCTCGGTAGTCGGTAGTCAGCAAAGATCGCGGTCGTACTGTTTTTTACCGAGCAAGTAGAGATGAAAGCAATGCACATGCGCACTACGTCCGTTTCACTGTTGTTGAGTATCGTATCCCATCACTCCGTAGCCCGTGATATTGTCTGCCGTTAGCCTCTTGTTTACAAATGTTTTACGCGCATACCCGGCGATTGTCTTATTAGTTCTCACATTTCATACGAGATTTTCTTATGTGAAGTATTTGCTTGGAGTACTGGTGAAAGATAGACATAGTAAAATCTTTGAGGGTTACTTAATTACTTTTGTTTCTTATGAATATTTTAAACCAGTTTTTGCTCGCGGATACGCCCGCGTGATATTTTTTCGGGTTGCTATTTGGCATTCTCGAGTCCTCGATTCGGTCAAGTGGAATCAGCTCTTTTGAAACTGTAACGAGAGAGTGGTGGGGTGTATATAAGGAACTCTGTAAAATTGTATGCCTATAGACACACCGGTTTAGCCTGTGCGTTGTCTGTCAGTAGAGATTTTAAGTATATAAAGTTTAGTGTAGAGTAAGCTACTTGTTGCAGTTTTAAATAATTTAAACAGACCTCGGTTATCCTGTTTCCCGTTTCAAGTCAGCAGTTGTTACCTATTTGTATGACGTCATTTAATTTGTACTTGTATTGAATTCACGTAACGGTTACTTTGAAATAATTATGTTTTTTTATACCGTATGCCAGCAAAAGAACAAGTGGGTCACCTGATGGTAAGTGATCTCCACCGCGCCCATATACGCCCACAATAACAGAAGAATCATAGCGTAGCCGACCTTGAAGGGAAGGGATTGCGAAGGGGAGGGGATTTGGGCCTCCGGATATCTCACTCACCGTACGAAATGCAGCAGGAAGTTGCTACTTTACGTCGGTTTTCTGTGCGACAGAGGTGATGACCCGGTCGAGCCGGCCGGCCCATTCATGTAGTAGAGTAGGTACTGTAGACAAAACTGTATACAGTATGGCTCTACCACTTACAGCATATGTATTGTGTACTCCAACAACACGATAATAATAGTAGTGCCTACTTACTGTGCTAGTTAAAGCATATGGTTAAATATAACGCAACGCCATGCCCATACCTACTCATTACAATTTTATATAATACAAACCAAATTGAATCTAATTCGTTATTGACATATTTTGCGAGATAATAATTTAAAAAAATATTTATGAAAATTTGTGCGAGGCCCCATCGCCATGTACTGATTCTAAAAAATACTATCTTACATATAACAAATAAATTGATTAATTAAACTGATTTCAAAACTCAGGATGTATTAAAATATGACGGTTGATATTAACTCATGTACTGCATGCAGAGTGCAGACTAATAGACGAAGGGACATAATTGTGTTTGAAAATAGCCGATGGTGTTTTGATAAACTTAATGAATAGATTATAATAGCTCGCCGAGTTCATAATTCATATGTTATGATTAGTTACCAGTTATGATAACATTAGTGTAGTAGTGTAATACTCATTATACCTCTATACGTAAATAGAGTCTTTTTTTCGAATGGATTTGTGCTGTTAGTCTATGTTGTTTTTACAGCTTCACCTGAAAATAAAGCCGGCGCTTAAGGTGCTCTAGCCAGAAATATGTATAGTGTATTTAGTAGCGATTACCTAAGCACAGAGGCGCCTTTTAGAAGGCTCAGACCTCAGCTTGAGCAATCGCTGGGGAGTATAGTTTAGGGCCGCCTCTGCACATCATTATGCCGAGGGCCAGTTGTAGGAGCTCTTCGGACTCGCAGGCGTGTCCTATGTCGGGGTCGCGTATTATTGTTGCGATTCGGGTTGGGCTGGGAAAGTGCTGCTTCGATAGCGACTGTGATGGGAGTCGTTGGGATCTGCCAAAACATGTTTGGGACGTCGACGGAGGATTACATCGCCTACTGGGATGTAGTCGGCAGCTGCCACTATGAGAGGATTTTGATGACGCGTTGCTGTATCAAAGTACTGTTGGACACAGTTCTTCATGTGTCTGGTTATGGTAGGTAATCGTAGGTCTTGGTGAAGATCCAAGTTCCGCAGATACCAAGGTGCTCCGGTGGCTTTACGCATAAACCTATTCTGAATCGTATGTAGATAGAGTCAAATCCTTATCAAAGTAGAGACAAGATGATGTTACCAGTGAAGAGTGACGACGTAACATACGGTTCACATTTGTAAACTTTATGGCGATAGGTTTACCGCTTATCACATCATGGTACTTACATACGCACTCACGCCTGTAATCCTCGAAGGGGTAGGCAGAGATTACCAGTGCACCCACATTTCGCCGAGCGTATCTCCGTCCCATGATATGATAGGGGGCGAGCCTACCGCCTTACCGTGCACAATTCCAGACTCCGGGCTGATATTGAGCATTTCGTAATAGAAAAACCCTATATCACTTTTACCCGAGCTGTGGATTGAACCCGAGACCTCAGCGTCAGCCTCAGTCGTAACGCATACACATTATAACTGCGCCACTGAGGCAGGTATGGGACTTACTTCAAATAAATTCGTCAAACGACAACGGCGCGAGTTTATAAAATAAGTTGTTATCAAATTCCTATCACCACATCTTTAAAACTTGTATCTGAACATTTATGTCTATTAAATACTCAATACCTATTTTAACAAGGTGGTAGGTCCGTCGCAGATATGCGAAAGGCTGTCTGGTTTGGTACCACTACTTTATTTCTGCCGCCAAACAGCCGTGTATAAACACTGTTGTGTTTCAGTTTCAAGGATATTGAAGACAGTAAAAATACGGGGCATTATGAGACTAAAAGTTTATGTCTCGGGTTGACGAACGCCGTTCAGTACCATACAGTGCTTTGTACGTAATCCAAAGTTCTATGCGGTGTTCTCTGTTTAGAGTAGGCATCAGGCGACCAGCTCGTTTGGCCATTCAGGCTGGGAAAATGAATTTTTACCTAAACCTTTCTTCTTCTTCCACCTGCCCTTATCCCACTCGCGCTGGGGTCGGCGCAACATCCTTTTAACACATGTTACAGAAAGATTTGGCTTTAGTTTTACGACCGGCCGCCTGCCTGACTTCAACCCCTGTGGGGAGAAGTAATGCACGCCTTTTTCCTTCCTGTTAGATGAACGCACATATAAAATGTTTTATTAGTGAGTGAAATAATTTTAAATGGATATTTTTTTATCGATCTCTTATCGTTCCGATTACATTCACTGTGTTTTACTTATACCTCGGAAAAATCGATTTAGTTTCGCAAACATTTCAAGATTCTGAGCACCTAGTTAATAGTGTTAAGTATTTTTGATGACTTACTAAAGTTACTATAGGCTCGCCCCCTATCACATCGTGGGACGGAGATACGCTCGGCGAAATGTGGGTGTACTGGTTATACCTCTGCCTACCCCTTCGGGGATTACAGGCGTGAGTGCGTATGTTACTAAAGTCATTGATTTGTTTTTCTGAAAATAGTTCAACATGATTAATAACTATTGAGAATGGCATAAGTATTTAATATATAGTACATATGTAATAATTGTATTTCCATGTTTCTTTTTTTTGTTTTTCCGTACCTCAAAGTGGAGAACTTAACCCTTATAGGATAAATTTTCGTCTGTCTGTAGCCCCGTGTGAAAAGGCCATATTCTTCCACTAAAAGAATAATTTACTGGGAATTATTACAAGAAAACTACATAGTAAAAATCTGTGTTACAAATTACCTAAACACGATATTATGTAAACATTTATGGAACCCTCCCAGAGATTTTTGTAAACTTACGTTTATCGCTTATCGCTGAATGGTTAAAAAGATAATGCTGCGATAGCCTAGCGCCCTAGACCCTAGTGGAGTAGATCGAATTGCCCTAACGGGGATCTCGGGTTCTATCCTAGGGTACGCAATTTAAACTTTACGTTACGTGTTATTGCTTAAACAGTGAAAGAAAATATCGTGCGGAAACCAGCATCCTCAGATACAGAAAACTCTCGTTCCCCATAAGAAATTCGAAGGTGCTTGTGGAGTGTACCAAACTGCGTTCGGTAAACGTGGTTCTTGAAAGGCCTAACCCTCTTAATCGTAGAGGAAAGCCGTGCCCAATGTGGGGACAATGTGTAGAGCTAATAATTTATCTATATATTAAAAGGAATAACAGAGAAATAAGAATTTTGCAAAAAGTACAAATACTAGTAAGTAGGTAATAATTTCCTTATATGTATATTGTATATCAACAATCACGCTTTTAAGATTGATTAAAAAAATGTTTCCTTATCGGCGACAATAAAAACATTGAAGTTTAAATTTATCTAGAAATTAGTTGATACGGTAAAAAGTGACCCGATAGCCGAACGGGGAGTGGAACTGACTACCGTGACAAAAGTCGCAATTTCAATCCCAGCCCCCGGAGCACACACAGCTCTGACTTTTCGAAGTTACGTGTGAAATAATATTATTATGATAGGGGTCGAGGTGTAAGTGGACCACCAACATTTTAGGTCCAAAGCCAACCTCACATGCACGTGGGGCTAGGCAATGGCGAAATATGGTTTCAGTTGCAGGTTGTGGGTGTCAGACGGCGGGTCGCCTCACATACTATCAGTACCGTCACATCAGATATGAGAAGTACACAAAAAGGTTATGGTACGGATAGGGCGTCGCAGCATAACGATGCGCGCTACAGCACGCAGTACGGGCGTGGTTTAATAGTATCACAAAGTTCCGCTTCGCCACATGGAAAATAGGCTCTCTGGCCGGACGATGCAGAAAGCTCGCTGATGCACTCGAGAGGCTTCGGGTAAGAATCGTTTCTGCAAGAAACTCGACATAACCAGATGCCGATGTGTCAGGGACTCCCGGTGTGATTTTAATAGTGCGGTGAAGGAGAGATGGTGCTCTTACTTTCACAAACTTCTGAACATAAAAAACCCGATTCTTGACAGATGAGTTTTATAACTGCCATTCATAAGGGTACAGAGTAGAGTTCAGGATTTTGAGAACTACTGTGGCATTAAGCTTATTATATGTATATATTTTAGGATTTGAATAATGCTTTCGACTGTGTCCCCGGAAAGGCAATCTGGTGGGCACTAAGGGTCAAGGGTGTGCTAGAAACCTATTTGTTGACATCATCGGGGAAATATGCTCTGATCTGAATCTTTGGTCGGAATTGCCGTTGGCGATATCAACCCCTTCCCGATAACTGTTGGTGTCCACCAGCACTTGGCGCTGAGTCCCTTTCTATTCAGTGTTGTGCTTGAAGTCACAACGGCGCTACAAGAGCAGCCACCATGGATGCTCATGACACAGCACTAGTGTACAAGGACAAATAGTGCCTAGAGCATAGACCGAACCTGTGAAAGGGGATGTTTAAAAACGGCGGTCTGAAACTAAATGTGGCGAAGACCGAGTACATGGATTGCAAATGTACAATCCCGGATAGTATAGGGAACGACCTGGCCGTGAAAATGGACAAGTTTAAATATCTAGGGTCTGTACTCCAGAAGTTCGGTGTCATCGATCTCGACGTCAAGGCCCACTTGGCGCCGGTTGGGCTAAGTGACAGTAGGTCACAGACGTTACTTGCGATCTAAAGATGCCGATGAGACTTAAAGGATATATACAAGACAAGACTCATAATATACAAGACGATCATTCAGCCGGTGCTTCTGTATGGGCGAGACGTGGCCTGCACTGTTATGGAGATCCACATTTCGGAAATGAAGATGCTGCGGTGGATGTACACATGTTACACGACTATTACTACGTTATATTGAAATGTACGGAATACTAAGCGCACGCGTTGCATTGGCGGGAACGAGTGGAAGCGAGACAGGGAGTTGCAAACAAGATTTTATATTGATCTATTTTCATTTAGTAATTATTATTTGGTAAGTATTTAATATAATGTGTATGAATTTCTATGATAAGCACAAAATATCGAGTGGTGACGACATTAAACTAAGACATGATCGCTATTAGCCAATCCCAATACATAGATCGGCTAGCTGGTGTCCGTATGTCACATATGGTGACTACTGAAAATCAGCGCTGTGTTATGACTTATGGTACGCGCCATAGCGCAGCAGTACGTTGAGTGGTCACCTACCTGACACGGCCACAACGGGAAAATGCCAACATTGTGATTTTTAACGTTAATTGTATAAGTGCGTTGTCAGCTGTACAAATATATTATTTTCCTTTCTATTCTTTCTTCCTTCTGAATTGTAAACTTAATGAGTACCTCCGCGGCAGCCTAGGTGATCCAGACGTGGCAGATAAATTTCAGGAAAATCGCATATTACGGTGGTTCATTCAAAAGTACGTCGCGTCGATCCCAAATGCCTGTGCCAAATCGTACCAGGCCCAGGTGTACGACCTCGCGGCCCATAAGGTGCTGGGCTTGACGAATTAGAAAGAGAGAGTGAGATGAGAGCTAATGGTGTCACTACGAAGGATGTTCAAGTTCGGGCGAAGTGGAGGCATCTTAGTAGGAAAACGGATCATGGCACTAAGCTAGGATAACGCCAGGCAGAAAGAAAAGAAGCTAATATTATTATAACTATTAATTGAAACTACTTATTAAAAAAAAGTTTAGTTATAGGTATATGTCATAATAAGGTACCTAAGGGAACTGAAAAGTCTTTATAAATGCTTGGGAATAATGAAAAAAATGAAAGACGCAATATACTGTAAGACGTAATATAACAAACGAAAACTTAAATCAACCGCAAAGTGAAAAATATTTAAATTAAAAATCAAAGGATACTCAATACTGCAGCAAAACTTACCGTGGCGGTGATATCCTGTGTGCAGTGTGTGTATTTTTTATTTGTGTAAGCCGTTAGATAAGGGAATACTGTATATTTATCTAAATACAACTTCACTCTAAATTTCGATAAATAACAATATCACAGTACTTACATAAAAATGCTTGTTGCAGAGCTCACTGATAAACTGATAACAGAGTGCACTAATCGAGAGATTTTTTAATTGTTTTTTTTAATCTAATGTTTTTAATGCACAAGGCAGTGACACGGTTTTCCAGTATGATGTGTGTTCACGTTTGCGAGTCGATATTTCGCCGAAGTCAGAGGCGCGCGCTCGACGGGTTCTGGCGTGTTATTGGCGCGATGGAAGCCTGCGTGCGCAGTGCGCGCCACGCCGCGCCGCCTGCCGCATATCCATACCGCATTGATACCGTGGCTACTGCCTGCTTTATACTTGGATACTCAATATAGACTACTGAATTGCTGACGTCATCATTTTGCCATTGATTACATGAGCTTTTACTATGCCTAATAGAAAATAACCTGCCTCAAAGTACATAATTATCATATATATCTAATTAGTTCTAAAGTTGATCTAATATGTAAGGTAAATTTTATAGATGTAATAATTATCTTATCAATAATAATTATGTAATACTTACTAACATTTTAGTTGGGTATACGCAATACCGTATTTATATTCCGGCACGAAAGTAGGAGCGTATTGTTTTCAGGTGTAGTACCTATTTCTATTTTAAATACACATACATATATATGAATCCTATCTTAAGCTACCCTCTGGCACAGACTAGCTTAAACTAGTAAGTAGAGTTACATAATATCTAATAGTACTATGGTAGAATTATAATAATATGTATTAAGTACCTACCTATGTGAGATACTGTTAGATTTGTCTTAGTTTTGGTAGTGATACTTTAGGTTAGGTTTAGGTTTAGTAGGGAAATTAATTACATTCAGTTTATGACATCATAAATCAATACGTATGGCGGAAACTAAACTGAAACAATAACTGTAGAACTTGGCTGACACACTGCCATGTCATGTGTCTAGAAAAAAAAACCCCAGCTATAAAAAATGGTGTAGGTGGTGGACCTGCTAAACAGTATCTAATTGTTACCTCTGTTCATGGCTGGAATACTCTTTTACGCAGTCTGGTATCGATTGAAATCAATGGATATACTTATTTTTTTGTTTATTTAAGTAGTTGCTTTATTGTCTGCCCTCAAAGTTAAACAGTCAATTGGTTTAAGCCGCGTCCACATCAGATGCATGACTTACGAGTGAACTCAAGTGAACTTTAATTTCAGCTCGGCCAAATTATTTTTCGCGTATTGCACTGAATCAAAATGACAATAATACCCCTAGAGTAGTTCATAGCGAGTTGTTTTGGAGTAAATTGGATTACCCTCACACATCTCAATGGTCGCAGGGAGGTATTTTTCTTCTTTAAATAAATAAATAAAATAAATACACCCAACAGTCACACACATAGTCCTGACCCCACACTAGGTAAACCTGTATCGTGGGTATCAGAAACTACGAGGGACTTGCGGTCCCACAACACCCAGACCCGAGACCAATATTTGTGGTTCACACAAACATTTGTCTCAGTGTGGGAATCGAACCCACGGCCTCTCGCTTCGCAGCCGGCTACACGCCCGCTGCGCCACGGAGGCTGTCATGCTGTCTTTGACTTGCATTTGGCGTCAGGTCGCGGAGTAAACAATGACGAGAAAAAAGTCCAACCTACAGCTTGTCTTCACCTCCTGGTCAGAGTAGAGCCGCACGAACGTAGGTATAACATTCAAGGGGTGAATGCATTCAAGAGTATAGTGACAGTCTACTTTGGTTGAGAAACCGTGAGGTCTTGGTTTCAAATATCATGTCGGGCAATCACAATATCATATTATTATGGTGGGACGGTAATAAGTCCGGCAAACCGAGGGCGCAGCACTAGTAGAAATTCTACCTATCCCTTCTGGGATACAGCTGTGAGCTTATTTTTTTATTTCCCAGGTAGACAACTACTGCTGCTCTGCTGACTGCGCTTATTATTATTCGATTTAGTCTCATTATATTTTGTAATATGTGAACAACCTTTCTACTGGTGCATAGCTGCCTAGCTTTAGACTGCCTATTCAGGTATTGTATTTAAGAAGATTCTTTTGAGAGGTGTGCGTGTGGACTGAGGGACATCGCGTCATTCAGGTAGAGTATTAAGTGGTACGGAGGTATTAAGTGGTAGAGCCACGCTGTAGACAGTTTTGTCCACAGGTTGAATGGGCCGGCTCGACCGGGTTGTTACCACTACATACATACATATGCACTCACGAATGTAATCCACGAAGGGGTGAACAGAGCTGTAACCAGTAGCTACACCCATAATTCGCCGAGCTTATTTGCGTCCCATGATGTGACGGTGTGGGGCAAGCTTATAGTCTCACACTGAGCATTTTGTAATAGAAAGACCCAATATCATTTTTACCCGACTCTGTGATCGAACCAGAGAATCAGCACAGCAGTCGTACCGCGTACCTACGTATTACAACTGTGCCACCGAGGTAGTCCGAGACCGAGTTGAATTGTTACCACTGTCTCACAAAAAACTATAAAGTTAGTAAATTGTAGAGCCACGCTGTAGACAGTTTAGTCTACAGCATGAATGGGCCGGCCACTATGGGTGATGGAGATCACTTACCATCATGTGATTTACTCGCTCGTTCGCTGGCTTCTAATAAAGTAAGTCCTCACAATTACCTATAGGCCTACAACGTTGCTGTGTAAAAGGAGGACAAAAAAACATTAGAATAAGTATTTCTAAGCCAACAAACACATGTTCTCATTTATAGATTTATTATTATAGATTTGATCGGTGATATTGGCGACACACCAAAGTATTTTGCATTTTGCAATTTGAAAATAAAGTAGAAAGAGTAGACACCATAGAAGTAGACCTAGACAACCAATCCATTAAACGTCCATAATCAAGTTCAAAGTTGTACCCGTCCCTGCAATAGTCCTACATCTACCAGGGACTGCCCTTGGGATACAAAGATAGTACCTAGTTGTTATATTGGTTTAAAATTTACCAAATGTGTAATAGGTAATGGGTTTTTTTTGTAACAGGCTCATACCTCCCTTATTAAGCATATTGGCCCTGCGCATGCTTTCCAAAGGTTCGGGACTCCATTCGAGTTTGGAAGGGCAAACATAATGTTAGTAATATTTAACCGGTTCTAAATAAACGTAATGCCCACAGTAAAGTTGGACAAATGCTAAGAATATCACTAAAACGTGGATTTCAGAACAGTACGAGACTATCCTGCCCACACATGACAGCCTCCGTGGCGCAGCGGGCGAGTAGCCGGCTGCGAAGCGAGAGGCCGTGGGTTCGATTCCCACACTGAGACAAATGTTTGTGTGAACCACAAATATTGTTCTCGGGTCTGGGTGTTGTGGGACCGCATGTCCCTCGTAGTTCCTGATACCCACGACACAGGTTTACCTAGTGTGGGGTCAGGACTATGTGTGTGACTGTTGGGTGTATTTATTATTATTATTTATTACACACCCGCCACTGTAACTCCTGTAAACCAGGATCGACAGTGGCACGCATATTTCGACACCGAGCAATGAAGCTCGGCGAGTCTCTGGGAATGCAAATCGTGTCTTTATCCCGCAACGAAATTAATCAAATAGAAAATTAGGGACGAGTTGGAAATAATAATTGTCCACTTCCCTCCATAGCAAAGCGGGAGACAAAATAATGAACTAAGGAGGTCTTAACCTCAGGCACAAGGACATTTACACCTGGATAAGCCAGATGTAAAGCACCACGGATATCATTAAGTGGGTCCTATCACGTGAGCTGTTAAACTTGATTCCAATAATAGGTATAGCAAAAACGCCGGAATGCACGGGAACACGGGAATTCAGAACAGTAGTGGGAATTTAAAATTAATGCGTCGTTTTATAAAATATTTACGACAATAAAATGTTACAACAGTCGTTCCTTATAATTTAAATGTTCGAAAATTAGGACAACATTCTTAAACCTTTCTAAGATAAAACACTTGTTCCCATAAAAATAGTTTAACGGGTAGGTTAACAATATTTCACTGTATCTAAGTAGGGAATGGATATTGTTCACATTCTTTGAGAAGTATTTATATAGGTATGTTGCTTTGTAGTGCTATCGATCAGGGCGACAATAGACTAATCATAATTAATCTGCTTACATCGAGAGTTGTAACCTCAGCCGATGTTTATAAACCCACGGAAAGGGACTGCACAGGAAGTTATAGAAACTAGGTTAACACAATAAGCTATTTATATTTGCTAATGATTATTATTATATTTGGGCCATTAAGATTTGTGGGACGGACTTTCCGCCAAGTATCAGTTATCAGAGTATCAGAGTTTACTACTTATGAATTAGGATCGTATGCTAGAAGTTACGTTGAGACGAGTATTATTTTATTAATACCAAACGACAGAAATCACTTTGACTCATATTTTATTGGTTACATTTACAATATTACTACTTTATAGACCACAACCCCATGTCAGGATTCTCTATAGACCATTCTCTAATTATAACTCGAACAACTAGAACCGAATAGTCAACCAGCATAGCTACCGCGTAATGAACACTTGGACTATCGACTGAATACTGATCTTAATGAACTGGAGACTGTCTGACTGACTGCAGGCAAAAGACCTCCATTTATAGCGACGTCTTTTATACCATTTAACTACCCTTCCACAACTATATCGCTCCATTATTATTTCAGTGTACCCAACGTTGCTTTCTCAGACACCCTCAATAAACCAATATTAACAGAATACGCGTATCGGTAAGACATTGATAGTAGGTTAGTACAGTTGAAAATTTAGTGATTTACCGTAAACCACTCAAAGATCCTGAGAAATCCTGTTAAACGCCCATTGAGGCCTATAACGAAGCCTTGCTCTTTGTTACTACGGCCAAAGAATACTAACTATTACTCTATGGCGGTCAGACTCAAATAGATGTCGGAAAAAGATATAACTAAAATAAAAACGATAGTTACAATAAGGTAAAGAGCTATTTCTGCGGTATTTTCACCAAAACTCAAAAGGACATAAAAAATAAGCGAAGAAATGCATCGAATGGTGCCGATTCTGTTTTAAATAAATCTCTAAACTAGACTTAAAAAACTCTAAGTTCAGTTTTGGTCGCTGTCAAACGATATTTCGAATTCTGAAATCATCTAAAGTGACAAAAGTTAGATACATTGTTTTAGTTTGACAGGATTAAAATTGGTTAAAGTTATTGAATTTAGTCCTTAATTACTTAATTTGGAATATAATCATAAACTTCAAAAATGGTCCAAAATTAGGAATTTGAAACTAATTTTAGACGGCATGTAAATACATGTAGAGCCACGCTGTAGACAGTTTTTTTTTACAGTACGAAAGGTTCAGGTTCGACCAGGTCGTTAGCACTGCCTCACAGAAGACCGACATAAAGTAGCGGCTTTCCGCTCCATTTCGTATCATGACTGAGATAGCTAGAGTTCATGTTTTATTATTATAATTAAGTAAAAACTAAATCACCCTTGCTTATCTAGAAATGAATATTTTAAGAAACTACAAATAAAGAATATCTACGTTTATATAATATGACTCTAGCATGCTGCAGCCTATTTAAAATAGGTCTTTACCAATGAAATTGCCGTTCTGTACGAAAAAACAAATGATTGAAAACGGCATTAACCAGAAAACAGTTTTGACTCATTCTCATGGTACTAGGTATACAAAAAATCTCACTGAAAGAAACCTAGTGAACCGTGGACTCATTAGCGATACTCTATTTATTATAACGTTTAACCGAACCATTTTTAAAAAGGTTGAGCACTAGTGATGAGAAGTGGCTCAGATCAGTCACGATAAATGCACGTGAACGTGGAAAAAATTATGGTCAAAGTGAGGCCAAGCTTTACATACTGTGGCGAAGCCCAGATTAACGCGAAAGTGATGTGGTGTATACACCTTACGGTGCGATTGAAGGGGCATTGCTCATTATGAGCTTTAACCGACGAACAAAACCATCGATTCGGATCTCTGCTGCAGCTGATGAGACTAAAGCTAGCAATTGAGAAAAAGCGGTCTGAATGGATCTACAGAAAGAAATTAGTCTTTTATCATGATAACGCAACACAACACACATCTTAGCCACTCAGCAAAAATGAATTCACTGGGTGGTAGGTCCCTCGTTCCTATGCGGGTTTGGTACCACCGCTTTATCTATTTCTGTTGCCAAGCAATTGTGTAAGAACTGTGTTTCGGTTTGAAGGACAATGAAGCCAGTGAAATTACTGGGCATTAATGAGACTTAACGGGCCTTAGGACAAAACGGCACATATTATTATAATTAATGTAATCAAACTAGTGTAACATACGAGGCAATTGAGAAACTTAAGTGTTCCCGTTGTCTGTTGTGGGCTTCAGACTGCGGTCGCCCCCGCATAACACCAAATCTACCGTCAAATCATGATGGGAAGGCGGACCCAGGTATTAGCCGGGATAACACCATGCAGAAAGATAGAAAGAATTAAATTTATAAGTAGCGATCCGTGCCAGTATGATCCCAAGGTCAGATGAATTTCGTCTTCCTACTTCTTTTTGGATGATCTTGTCGTATAATAGTCTCTTGGGTAGCATAGAGAACTTGCTTGCTCCATTTATTTGTTCCGCATCGTAGCATGTGGCCTGTCCAACTCCATTTCAGATGGTTAATATGAGTAAATAAGTCGGCAACTTTAGTTTTGTTTTCTATTTCTGTTGTTAATCTTATTCAGTTTGATTCCCAACATATTTCTCTCAGTTTATTACTAATCTATTACTATGTCTTCAGACCACAATAATGCTTACACACTACTGCTGCTGCTTATCTGTTTTATTTTATGTACTTATTAAAACATACCTTAGGACTTAGGCCTACTTGATGGAAAGTGTAAAAACACAATATTTATGTTTTAACCTTTATTAATTTTTCCCATTGCATGAATAAAAAACTTAAGGTACTACAAATCTTTACACCATACCATTATAACGACAATACAGAAGAATTATTAATATAATACAGTCAAACAAAACTCCACATATTATATTTTGTAATATCCAACACAGAAGAGGAGGTACAACACTTAAAGATTCAAAAATAAATAGCAGTCTAATAGAGAAAATTGTGAATTCAGCAAATATAACAATACAAACTACTAACTACTAAATACTTCATAAATGTTAGCACCCAACAGCTTCAATTTATCATTGAGAGTCAGTTGTTGAGTCAATAAATCTGGAATGTTTGTGTTGCCTTTACAAGTGTTCTTAGTTATGAGTTCATTAATTACTGGGAGCAGTTTTACAAAATGTATTTCCACTTTATTAACATCCACAAAGGGATCTGCAGATACTCCCAACTTCAACGCGCCATTCGTAATGACATGATTGTCAACCTCCAAATGATTTTTAGTTACTGGCAATGATTTTGTCACAAACAAATTTGCTACCTCATCAATTACTGCCGAAAAACTCCTGCCCACAGAAGACATTGCAATAGATGTCACTTCGTCACTCTCCAATATGTCCATTGTTTCTTTTACAATTGTATCCAATTTGGCATCATCTATATCCATATGCCCTACTAAATAGTGCACCATTTTTTTAATGGGATCTCCATCTGAGGTGTCTGTACATAAAATTGTTTGTATAGACCAAAACATCTGTTCTACTTCTTGTAGTGTAATTTTTTTTTTCAACATGACTGGTTCCACCACTCTTTTAACTGCCTTTTCTATTTGCCTTATCAAATCTTCTACACCTCGTCCAACAAAATGATGACATAATGATAAATATTTTGACTGTAAATTGCTGTCAACTAATGGATCCTCCTCATGTACAGAATCTTTGAAAAGGTAGCCCCCAATTATATTCAACTGCACTCGCAAAGTCACTTGTAATATGCAGAGTGCATAGACAAGGACACAGATTCTCGTAAATATCATTATTTTTAACTGTTCCCATAGTGCTACTTTATTCTCTGGATTTTCTTGCAATTTCTGCACTATATCTTCAGTGTTCAATATACCTAGGATACTTTCAGATACAATTTTCGACAATGAAAGAATAGTCTGATTACAAGTACGTTCAGTACTTTCAAAATGTTGTTTTTTACGGGTCATCTCAAAGAATTTCTTTGCTTCCTTTTCCTGCCATTCTCTTAGTTTCTTTTGGGCATAGCTTGTTAGTATGTAAATACCACCAACTACAGCCCCTGTCACAAAGAACTTTTTCTTATGACGATGCAAAAAGTTAGTAATGCTTGAGAACATGTCTACAATGTAGAAGTTGTTCCAAGTTACTGGAATTCAAGTGGTGAGTCTGATCGGTACTTTGTTGTGTTCATAAGGCGTTTAGTTATGAAGGTGGTAGCGTCAATGAACCGATCCACACAGTTCATGATGCACACCTCAGTTTTGGAGTCGAGTCGGGTTGCCGGTCGTCCCATACATGTATCCCAGCATGTGTCCGTCAGACCATGTACAAGAACCTGGAAAAGCAACAGAAGCACATATTATTACTATCACCAAGTGGATTGGAATCACTAGTGTGGTGGACATAGGTATAATTCCTCATTAGTAGAGGAGGCCCATGCTTAGCAGTGGGACAGTATATACATATACAGGCCTCATTTTATTATTATGGTATTGCATAAAAAACATCAATATTTCTATTCATAGCTCTTTAGCAAGTAGCTATAATTCGCTTTTCATAACTGGTATAAAATATAAATACAGGTTATTAATGGATTAGTTTTGACATAACAATATTAAAAGAAAATATTGTTTTTCTTTTTATATAATATATGGAAAATAATAACATAAATTGCTAATTTTAAGAGGGGTTGACGATGGGCAGGTGGTCATAAAAACTACAAGCGAAATATTTCTATAACATGTGTTAGAAAACATGTTGTGATGACCCCACGGTGAGTGGCATAAGGGCAGGTAAAATAAGAATGAAATTTATATAATATAAATGAAGAAAAAAATTTACATTATTTTAATAAAAAAATTAAACTAAAAGTAGACAAATCCTGCTATTTTTATTTACTTTATCCCTATATATTTTTTTAATAACAGATTGGCTGATGGTAATTGATCTCCACCACCCATGATCAATACCAGAAGAACCATGTATGTGTTGCCAACATTAAAGGAAAGGTATAATGAAGGGATTTGGAAGGGCGGGGATTTGGACCTAAGGATATCTCAATAATCATAAAAAATGCAGTAGCAAAGGGCTACCTTACATTGGTTTTCTGTGAGACAGTAGTAACAATGAGCCATTGATAGACAATTTTGTCTACAGCATGGCTCTACCACCCAAATATATCATGATATACCTAATTATTATATGATATACAGCTAACAGCTTTAAAGTTGATACAAGTGTTTCAATGCTTTAATGTTTTGTTCAGTCTATTGTGGAAAGTATTTATTGTAGGCATTAATATAATTTCTTGGAGTTTACAGATAAATCATTTTCTCATAATTGCCATTGCCACCCTACTGTGTAGCTTATAGAATACAGGTACAGGAATTATTTATGTCTGTGGATGTAATTAAAAACTTTTATAACATGTTCTAACCTGTGAAATTTCCATACTATCAGAATTATCTACCTACGTATTCTTTAGATACATCTAAAGACATAAATCAGCTCTTGTATTGGGTACAAGATCCAATAGACACTGTTACTTTTGAATAGATGCAATTTATAGCTTTGGATTGTAAAAAAAATGGCAACTCAGTAGTACCTACTTATCTAAACTTACTTATTTGCATAGTTGACTTCTGTAAGGTAAATCACACCAAATTTTCAGTATTTTTGATGCACATTTAAAACTCAGTTTTTATAACAACAAATTAAATTAAAATAACAAAATTTGAAAATATTCTTTAGCTGTCTTAACTAACCATTTTTAAAAAACATCCATGGAGATTGGCAATAGACACTGCCCGTTGCCGACATTGTTTCATTGTATAATCAATTGTGCAAACAACATAAATGTTCAACAAGGTTACATTAAATAACACTACGCAAAACACTACACTAAACATAGGTTATACAACATACTAAAATCAAAATAATAATAATAAAAAAAAACTAAAACTCAGGTCAAAGGTCGAGGTTTAATTTTCAATAGGTAAACTCATTATATCTTAAGGATGTTTAAATGAGCAATTCTATAGAGTATTTTTTTTATCTCTAACCTGAAATCGTTGCTTCTGCGTTTCTGCTAATATGAAGTTTTCCAACTGCGGATCAACACTTTCGTTTTCGCTCATAATCAGTACAAATAAGTTAAACCTAGAATAATTTTATGAACACATAAAAGTTACAGAGACCTATGTAATTCAACCTATAGATAAAGAAAAAATGCATCATGGAAGAGAAGCATTCCTACATCACAGATTAATATTAGTAGCTAGCTAATAAATATACTTCAAAAAATTATGGCAATAATGCACAGAGAAAAGAAATTACGGAAAAGGTCATTGATGAAAATACAGAGCATAAGAATGGAGGATCTTTGTTTTATAAATTGTTTACGGCTCTGGATATTTATCCTTTGAGCCAAATACTTTAAAATTAAGTGATTTTTGACCCGGGGTATTCATTGATCGACCTTGGTGGTTCGATCCGCAAAATAGAAAATCGTCTATGAATATACGTATAATATAATTAACACCAAATCTCCGGCAAGACTTTGAAATCGAGCAGACCCGGGCCGTGTTTCATCTTTCTTGGAAATAAAGAAATATTACAATTTACATTACATGTATGCGTCTGAAGGACTTATATCCATGGATATGAATAACAAATAAATAACTGACATTTGACACTACTTGTCACTGTGGGGAGAAGTTTTGGCGGGAATTCTGCCAGTGCGGTGGCTCTCTTATTTTAATTATTTCCTAAACTGGTTTAAAGTTGTGTTTGTTGTATAAAAGTGGTGTGGTTTTGTGTAATAATCATTAACGATGATAAATAGTGTATGGAAACATTGAAATAAGTGGATTTAGGTGATTTTTGATCAAGGGTATTGTCGACCTTGTGCTTTCGATTCGCTTGAAGAAAGTCGTCTAAGAAGCATTGAACTGAAAGGAATTATCACCAAAACTCCAGCAAGACCTTGAAATCGGCCACACCCCTGTTTCATCGTTCTTGGAATATAAGAAAAGATATAACTAATGACTTGGCAACATGGTCTCTGATCTTAGCCGGTTTCTTATGGAACAAACAAACAAAAAAAAAAAAGGACTGTGGTTGTCACTTGGTAGAATGACTTGGGAATTCGATTTGTTCATTTGTTGTGCTAAATTGATGAATTAAATATCATAGTTATCTGTGTAAATATCTTACTCCTAAGTAACCTAACAATAATATAACAAATTTATACATCAAACATGTCACAAATCAACATTTGGAAGATTACAGAAGATGTTGATATAACTGGTTATACAGTTATTGTGCCCAGTGTGGCAGTTGGAAATGTCGCTCAACTTACCTGTGACTTGCTTATTTCTTCTCTGCAAATGAAGAAAATTGCAATAGTACATAGTCTCGCTACTATTCCAGTGGTAGGTTATGATCCTTACGATTTAAATTCCAACGATGTTTCGTGTTCTTGCGAATTATACAGATGTGAAGAGAAAAAAATATTAGTGTTACAAATTCGAGCCCCTTTGGTACTAAAATATGCACGATTTTTTTTGACCGAAGTTGTCAAAACATTAAAGAATCGGAAAGTTGAAGATATGGTTATTCTAACGAGTAGTTATGCTCATGAGAAAAAACATATACTGACATCATCATTTAGATATAAGACAAATGAACTGTGTCGTTATAAAAATAAAGTAAAGGATCTAAATTGGACAGAGCATGAATGTTCAGAAGACCTGAATATATTTGGAGGAGGATTTGCTTCACAGTTATATAAAATCAGTTCAGAAAACTCACTGCCTTGTTTAGTAATTTACAAATATTGTTCTGAAGGAGACAATATACCAGATGCATATGATATGATACAACATTTATCAAATGTGATACCATTGTTCAGTGAGAAGAAGGATTTGCTATCACAGCTCGTGCAGCCAGTGTCTTGGAAATTTTTGTTTGGTAGACCACCACCTAAAGATATTTATTGATTAAATGGATTTATAAAAAAATATTCTTTATTTTTATCAGCTATTATCAATATTTTCAAAGAATGTTTACAGTTGCCATATAAAATAATGTTATTTAATGTCCAGTTTGAGATAAATGAACAAGTAAAATATTGATTTAATTTCTGTTGTATTATTTGTAATAAACAAACAAAAAAATTGCTAAAATATATAGCTAAACTATTTTTTTAGAGAAACAATTGTAAGGAGACGGTGATCGTTTTGGGACTAATTGAAAATGTGTAGAATAAACTTTCCAAACCCAAAATTGACCAATGAGCATTTTAATAACAGCACCACTCATCTCTCCAACTTATAGTTGTCACTCTGTATTTAGATTTTTTTGGCATTCAAGTCACATGTTATATATCCATTCAACATGTTTTTGGCTGCTTTGAGTGCTTCGTTAAACACTAAAAGTACCTGATTTAATCAATCAGGTTAAACACTTGGCATCTCATGGGCCAAGAATAGCCGTAGCCTCACATTGATTGAGAGAATCATAATCTTTTTTTATACTATAGGCCAGCAAACGAGCAAGTGGGTCACCTGATGGTAATTGATCTCCACCGCCCATGCACGCCCACAATACTAAAATAATCATGGGCGCGTTGCCGATCTTAAAGGAAAGGGATTGGGAAGGGGAGGGGCATTTGGGCCTCCGGATATCTCACTCACCGTACGAAACGCAGCAGCAAGCTGCTACTTTACTCCGGTTTTCTGTGAGACAGTGGTAACGACCCGGACGAGCCGTACCATTCAGAAACTTCTCTCATCGTCGAACACCCTATGAGCATTCACATAATGAAATATTACGGATTTAAAGGTATAAATAATATAAAAATAATATGTGAATACATGAACCTAGTTTGTATGGTAGAATAAGGGAAGCAGTGACATTTTGCTTTGCGATCTGTCGCAATCGTAGCGCCGCATGTCGAACAGCGTCGACGTTACTACACTCGACAGTCTACACTGTCCCTTACAGATATTATATTTACAAGGGCCAGCAATAGATGACGCTACTTGTTCATTTGTTGTTTTTGTTGCTACATAAAATATTAAAAACTTCCGAGCACCATAAAACTAGATGGCCTCGGTCGAGAGCTACCAAGAGCTACTCTCGTATACTCTTAGGTCGTCTGGTATGGTACCATTGCTTTGCCTTTTTCTGTCGCTAAGCAGCAATGTGTAAGCAGTGTTTTTTTTTGTGGTATAAAAAGCGTCACGTCTGCCCATAAACAGAAGCAACATCAAACATAATTTTGAATGATAAATCACTACATGGTACTGGGCTGCGCTTGGCCGTCACTCCGTGACATAAGTTGTTAGCGCACGATACTGAACGGTATCTCAAGCATCTAAGATTGTGTGAACATATTTGTAAAAATTGTATTAAAATAACTTAGGTAAACTAAAATAAGTATGTAAGTAGTCGATAGTTGGTCGTTTCAGTATTCGGGTGTAAGTCTCATAATGTCCTTTAAACCGAAATACAATAGTAATTACATACGTACTACTACTTAGCAGCAGAAATAGACAAAGCAGTGGTACTTACCCAGACGGCTACTCGCTACGAGGGGCCTATACCACCTAGTAATAAGTGGAGAAAGCAATAATGATTGTTCGTAGGAAGAAATACATATTAACTTCAGTTAAGGTATTCATTTTGAGTAAATAACGTTGGAGCGGTAGATGGGCCCACGTTCCTGTGGGAAATCTTCCACATTTAAGATTCTGCGAGTGCGTGCTGTAATTAATTAGACCCAACCACGATCGCAGATAGAAATCGTCGATCACTTCATCAAAAATTCAAAGTACATTTTCCTAATAGTCGGTACCTAGAAATTTACTTGTTAACTTTAATGGTAAGACAAAGTGCGACAGTACCTACATAAGTACCTATACTTATGATTATGAAAGAAATAATAGTATGTAGTGGGTTAATTTAATTACTGTCTGGTATGGTTCATGTATCTAGGAAGTAGTAGAGTCTACGTGGAAATAAAGCCGCCGCGTCGTAAGATTTAAGATTTTTACAAGACACTTGTAGCATAACTTGACTAACGAAATTCTATCTCTAATAGAATCACCTAAGGTTTTATGGTTTTAGCAAGTTTCTACATGTTTTAAAAATCAGGAACGACGGTTTGCCTTTTGCACAGTTTCTAATAAGTACATATCTATTTGTTATGACTTACGTAACGTAAGTACCTACGTGTAAGTTTCGCATATGGCCCCTAAATTTAATTGAACTTACTCGTAGGTAATATGTCTCGTAGGACATGGGATGTCACGATTTATGACTTAGCTTTGATATCCAAAAGAATATCTTTACGTCTTTGATTTATACTTTATATTTAAGTAGATATCTAGAGTTACAATTTCTAACATGCAATTCCAATACAAGTAGGTAGGTACTATTATACTGTCGGACTATATTGTCAGTCTGGCGTAGTTAAATATAGCCGGTGTAGCTATATGTATAATTCAAATAGACATAATTTGAATATCTCTCGGCACGTAATAACTTCCCAGCTACGATGATCCCAACACGACACAATTTGACGTCAACACATGACATCCCAACTTCGCAGCTGTGTTTACGATACCAATTACTCGGAAATGTATTCCACTGACTGCCGCCATTAACTTAATTACGATACTGAATAAATCCTACTTCTAAATTAATCGCAGGCTGTTTAGTACACAAAATATACATTATTATATACCACGGACCATTCGTGTCCACATGGGGATAATAATTGAAGGTCTTAACCAACGTTAAGCACTAGAATCAGACATTTAGAATACATTTTATATAAATTAAAAATACGTGTGACTGCCTCGGTGGCGCAGATGTAATGCGTACGCGTTACGACAGGCTGACGCTGAGGTCTCGGATTCGATCCCCGGGTCGGGTAAATGTGATATTTGGTTTTTCTATTACGAAATACTAAGTGTCAGCCCGAAGTCTGGAATTGTGCCCGGTATGGCGATAGGCTCGCCTCCTATCACATCATGGGACGGAGATACGCTCGGCGAAATGTGGGTGTACTGGTTTCGGGGATTACAGGCGTGAGTGCGTATGTATATGTAAAAATATTGTAACGTAGACTGTAGAGGACTTTATAAATAAAATATGTATTTTACTATCGACAATTTAATTTAAAAGACAACACAATTAGATTTTTTGATTGCCTATCTCGATACAATAACCCGAATGAAATTGATCACACCGCATTTATAATGAGGCTCCCCTCTCCTCTTCTCACCTCCACTGCATGCACACCTCGCCCTGCCACTGCACCTTGCCGCACTTCCGCACCTCTCTTTCTACTTACTGGTCATCGGTCAAATTATCTACTTCCGTCACAAAATGTTAAATGATAGAAAAATATCTATGTTGCTCGTAAGTCATCGCTCTTGCAAGGGTAATCAATAGAAATACGGTTTACAAATAAAAAAATATTCAAGTTTAAAAAATAAATTAGATTATTTTTATACTCGTAGTCCAATTTTCGTGTGCGAGTTTTTTCATTACCTCAGAATATTGATTCTGATATCACAGTTAAAACGTCCAACAGGGTTTTTGTTACATATTGTATAGAAGTAATTCTGTGATTTATGGATATGAGGATAATGACGTTAATAAGGCAACCGTAGCAACTTTAAGTGTTGGTTACTCTTCTGTTTTTGCATGTAAAAAGTCGGCTTTGGCTATTATCAACTGACAACAGTCGTTATGCCAAGTCGTAGGCCTTCTGGCGGCTTAAAAACTTTGACACTGAGTTGGCCACTAATCATTCGATATAGAAAAGACTCCTCTGTATAAGTAATATAGAGAGGGTGATGGACCTCGTATCCGTATCTCGTATAAAATTTCAACGATATATGAAAAACCATTAAAGTTTGGCTTTTTCAGTCCGAACCATTATTAAAAGTCGTATTTTTAAAACGATGCATATTTATGTTGCTACATCGCAATAAAATTTTACTTTACGAGCGACCCCCGTATTCACAATAATTACCGTTTCGCTGTGTTTTCGTCACTGACATAGACATCGTGCCGGCCTTAATTGAAATGCAGGCAGCGGGACTGCGTACCTATTACCCGCAACTCGCAAGCTACCAACAGATACATTTCGTATCAAATTGGAAGACTTACATTTGCACGAGATTAGAAATTAAAGTACATACCTCGTTGTTAGGCTTCGATAAATTAATGGTTGATTAAATTGAGTTGTTTGGTTTATGTTTTAACTTGTGTAGGTAATGATTAAGAATGCAGGTATTAAATTATTATATGTGTATTGTGTAGATTGTTATATGTGTATTAGATATTGTCGGCGAAATGTGGGTGTACTGGTTGAACCTCTGCCTACCCCTTCAGGGATGGCAGGCATGAGTGCGTATGTATTGTGTAGATGTAGATTTAGATTATGTGATAAGTACAGATAATATTTTTTTTATATTAGCGGTCGGCAAACGTGTAAGTATGTCGCCTGATAGTAAGTGATCTCCGCCGCTTTTAAAAATCTATAATACTTGAGGCTCATGAATGCGTTCCCGTCCTTAAATAATTAAAGGATTGGAAAGGGGAGGGGGATTTGGCCCTCCGGATATGCCACTCACCGTAGGAAACATAACAGCAAGCTGCTACTTAAACTTGTACGAATTTCCGGCTCGTCCGGGTCGTTACCACTGTCTCACAGAAAACCGACGTAAAGTAGCAGCGTGCTGCTGCGTTTCGTACGGGGAGTGAGATATCCAGAGGCCCAAATCCCCCTAACCCGTCCCAATCCCTTAACGATCCGTTTCCTTTAAGGTTGGCAACGCGCCCACGACTTTTGGTATTGTGGGCGTACATGGGCCGTGAAGATCACTTACCATCAGGTGACCCATATGCTCGTTTGCCGGCCTATGCAATAAAAAAAAAAGAATAAAGGCCGCGAGTATGGTGGGAGTTAAACTTGTTCGTAGATGGAAGAAAAACAAATCTTAATTAATAACATCTCTACATTCATAATTTAATAATCCAACTCCGTAGAGAGTCATTATTACTTTTCTTCCTACTTCATTACACCTGTAAAAACAGATTACATAATTAACCTGACCTACTTTGCATTAAAGCGCATGGGACGCGATAACAATTCGTTGTGGATTAGGTTTTAATACCTACATGTATGTAAACTTGATGAAATTGCATACATACATATTATATTTTATCGCTAAAATTATTGTCATTTTACGGACGGTAATAAAGATGTATACACTTTTTCAAATCTTCCAGTATTTTGTGATTCCACGGGGCTTTGTCAAAAAGATTTAGGATTTAATGTTTTATTGTATATGGCTATCTTTTCAGAATAAGTGAGGATGAGTTTTCGTCTAACCAGAAAACGATAACTGAGATGGCAGTCCATAAATGTGGTGGAATAATGTGTATGTGAGTGAGCATTGAACCTTCGGAATGGGGGCACCCCGCGCGACCTAAAGTGTTATAAATCGTCCGTTATCGCCTTGGAGCAATAACTACTTTATGGCGCTATAAAGACAATCTAACATTATCTATCACAAAGTGGAGAGAACAGATTTCAGAAACTCTTACAAAGTGGTTTTGAAAAGCCGAAATCATGCTTTAATAGTCCAATTTTTTGTTCTAGGTATATGCGATATTGTGTAACTTATTCTTTTATATCTTTAGTTTAGTTTGTAATGATGAAACTTTTTCATCCCTATTCCTTGTCCAGAAGTTGTTGACCTTCCACGTTCGTGGAAGGTTATTTTCATGAGTGGATATGGGCAAAATATCGGTAAGTAGTGTTTACTGAGTTACTTGGAAACTTTAATTAGGTATATTATTATTATTTAAGTAGAAGGTAATACCTACAGTCATCTTGATTTTCATTGATTTAAACACAAATGGTCACGTCACTCTTTTCTTTTGGTCTCTTTCACCTGCCCTTATCCCATCGCAGTGGGATCGGCGCAACATGCTATTTAACACATTTTACAGAAAGATTGGGCTTGACCGCCTTCTGACGTCAACTCCTGTGGGGAGAAAATACCCAAACTCAACACAAACACACAAACACAAACATTTTGTCTCAGTGTGGGATTCAAACCCGCGGCCTCTTGCTTCACAGCCGGTTACTCGCCACCTGCGCCACTCTTTTCTTTGATACGTACCTAATAATATTAGCATATAAGTCTAATAGTACCTATTAAGATTACTACTAACATTGTTGTATTATGCACGCCAATCGCCAAATGCAATGGTCTTATCATTATTACCTACATTTATAATTTAGGTACTATAAGTGGTAGAACCTCGCTGTAAATAATTGTTTTTACAGCGTGAATGGGCCGGCTCGACCGGGTTGTTACCACTGTCTCACAGAAAACTGACGTGAAGTAGCAGCTTGATGTTGTGAGTGAGATATTCGGAGGCCCAATTCCCCTTCCCTTTCCCAAAGCCTTATTTATCCCTTCCATGATTCCTCAGATATTGTGATGTTCATGAGTGGTGGAGCTCACTTAGTGAGAGACTATTTATTACAAATATAGTTATTAATTGAAGATCTTCTATGTTTTTACAGGTGTAAACAGCGTAGGTATTGTAGCCAGAAAATGTCTTACAAATTCACATAATAGTCAAACATCCGTAGGTATATTTTACGAACAAATTAAAATATTTCGACTGTCGTTGACTCGTGATATTTACAACATTTCTAAGTTTCATTACCATATTTACTGGATCCGCCCTAAAACGCGTAGTCTTCATTTTTAAATAAAAGGGCTTCGGTTAAAAATACGCGCGTATCTTATAGCGGGCTCACAAGGTTCTGTTTGGATTGATCAACTGTTAAATCGCATGAGATTAAAATCGCCTGAACTGACTTTTAAGCGAAACGATCAACAAAAATCATACACTTTTTATTGATTCAAGTCACTTGTTGAAAGGGATTTGAGTCATCTGAAACGCTATTAGGGCTAAAAAATATTACGAAAAAAGATTACTTTGTTTCCGATATAACAAAACGATATTTTTTCTTCTAGTTTAAACGAATAAGTATCATTATACTATAATACATTAGATATGGTTATTGCCAAAGACTTTAATGTATACTACTAGACAGGCTGTTTAGAAGTAAAATTGCGTCACATAACGCGGGAGTGTGACAGCTAACAAACAGGGAGCTTGAGTTACGGTCAATTGACCGCAACTTAGTGGTACAATTTCTACGTACCGCGCAGCTTGTTTAGTGTATACATTTAAGTCTTTGGGTATTGCAGATATAATTAAAGTGTAATTCATAACGAAGCACGTGTCGTACAGAAAGGGGACACCGGTAGTCGATAATTCCATTCGCCGATTTACGAGTTGTAGATGACAACTGCTTGACAAGATGAGCGCGACGCGACGCTGACGCATGGGCCGGGCGTACAGACGACAACGAGCGAATTTAACGTTTTCAGTCGAACGATTGATAAATTTGGGCAATTTATCGTGAAATTACGCGATATGGAAACGCAAACTTTTACATCTGTACCTTCCCATTTTACCGCGGGTTTTATCTGTTACGAGTATCGATTCAATTTATTATGTTTGCACATTTTATATAAATGCTTGTACCATTAATTGGAAAATTTGTATGGCTTACCTATTATTGCTTTAGTATCTAATAATAAATAAATACACTTGTTGGGTCACACACATAGTACTGCCCCCACACTAGGTTAACCTGTATCGTGAGTATCAGGAACTACGAGGGACTTGTGGTCCCACAACACCCAGACACGAAACAAATATTTGTGGATCACGCAACAATTTGTCACGGTGTGGAATTGAACCCACGGCCCTCGCTTCGCAGCTTCCTACTCGCCGACTGCGCCACGGAGGCTGTCACGACTCTACACTAGGTATTTATCTTATTGTCGTAAATACTTGTATTTGGTTTTGTTAATATTTCTAAATTGATAATTAGATTTTTACAAATACATAGGTATAACTATGACTTTGTGGAAATTTCGATGTGCCGACATGGGAGCCGAACTCAGGATCTCATCGGATTCATAAGTATACTGCCACGAGACCAATATCATTAGTCCAATGATACGAATATATTATTTTACTGAAATGTTACCTACGGTAAATATACTAAGAGTATACTTATATAATAAGATATACAGTAACATTTAACAAACTATAGTCTGTCCTTAAAATAGACGACGAATTGCATAAGAATATCAAATAATACGATATTATTCTTATGCTAATTAGCTCAAGTGGGTCGTGAGTCGTTACACATACATATTGTATCCATTTTAGCAACAGAGCTGAAGCGGTTGCCGTAGCCGAAAAAAAGGGATAGGAAGAATACACACACTTACATATCCATTTTATAATACATATACATATATCCATAAACCGACTTCATAAAAGGAGTCTCTCAACTCAACTCGTATCGTTTTGGTTTTTTACCTTTTAATATAAACCGTAGAAAAAACAAGAATACAATGATGCTTCATAAATTCTTTGAAAGAATGCATATATTCAGTGAAGTTTCTTCGGCAGGTGCATCGTGTACGTTCATATAAAGTTACGTTCCATAAATAAAACATTTTATATGCACGTGTATTTCTGACAGATCCTTGCGGTTGCATACGGGATAAAGAGCGATTTTTTATCTTTATGGACCAAGAATAGCAATACCCATCTCGTCTTTTGGACGAGTTCTAGACTTTGTGGATCACTAATCTTTGTATTAGGAATAAAGTAGTGATTGATTTCTGATCTGATTCTTTCTTTCTGCCTGGCGTTATCCTGGCTTAATGCCAGATTAATCTTGATTTTATGGTGGGTTTTTGTATTATGCGGTGCGAACCGCTGTCTGATCCACACAACTCGCAACAGGAACCAAAATTCGACATTGCCTCGTCCGTTAGTCAGCCGAGTGTACCACGTGCAGGTGGGGAGGGTTGAACCTAAGATGTTGGTTGTCCACTTACATTCCACTGATTGTTGATTCTGCGAATAATAATAATAAGGAATAAATATGTCGGTAGATGAAGGTCGCCCTGCAGATAGGTCGAGCGACGACATACGCAAGGTGGTTGGATGAGTAAAGTCGAGGAGCAAGTTCAATCGCGTGCTTAAGAAGAGCCCTATGTCCAGCAGTGGACTAACACAGGCTGATAATGATGAAATTCACCCAACAATCGCACACGAAGTCCAGACTCCAGAGTTAGGGTAACCTGAAAGTTAGTGTAATCTATATGTTTAAGAATTAGGTTATGTCTTGATTAGTAAAGTAGTAGTAGTCTTGAGTAGTAAGATAAACAGATTTATAAAAATCAATTGTTGTTCGTTAGTCTCGCAAAAACTCCTAAACGATCGGACCGATTTCGATGATTTGTTTTTGTATGTATTTGAGCGGGTTCACAATTGGACCCGGTAGGTGGCGCTGCAATCGATAGATGTTGCGGGTGAAACTGCGCGGGACAGCTAGATTTTATATAAAAATGTGAGTAGAACCACAATTTTATTCATTTGAGAGATTATTCTGTCGTAACAATTATTAAATCCTGGATGCGAACTTAGCCATCGGTCCAACTCGTTACTCTTACTTTAAACGAAGTTGTCATGATGCCTTACAATTTAAAAATGAATAGGATTCAAGCGGTTCCATAAAACGTTACGACGAGGTGCACGGCCTGCGAGAAGTGGGTCAAATTTCGTCATTGTCGGAGTGTCGCGTTGGGGCGTTGAGGCTAACATTTAATACAAAGCTTGCATACTTACGTCTATTGCGAATGCTTCATACTCGTATGAGAAAAGTGACACAGTGTAGCTAAGAAACCAAGTATTTGAGAAGTTTTGTTTTCAAATTAGAAGTTTTGAAATATTTCAAAGTTACTTATTAAATCTTAATGTAACAAACTTCACTTTTTACGTGGTAGCGCCATGCTGTAGAAAATATTGTCTACAGTTTGAATGGGTTGACTCGATCGGGATGGTACCACTGTGGCACAGAAAAGCGATGTAAAGTGGCAACTTTGCTGTTGTGTTTCATGATGAGTTTTATATGCGACGAAAGAGATTTCTAGAGGCATAAAAAATCCATCCCCTGTACAGTCCGCAATTCTTTCCATAAAGATCGGTAACGCACCGAGGATTCTTCTGGAATTGGGGATAGTAGGGATTACTTACCATGAGGTAGCCCTTGTTTGCCGGCGCTCTACTATAAAAGAAAATTAATGAATTAGAGGGCGTAGGCTAGTAATGCCTCTGACCACCAGATTTCAGGTCTTATCATGAGCTTATTAGTGTAGTTGTTATTCTTGTATCAACCACTATCACGGAAGAGTTCTTGCATAACTGGTCTCCTTCCTCATGGCGGCCATGTGATGATGTGAATGGTAAGTGCTAAAAATATTCTGACTGATCATTTCTTTCTCTCGTTATTTTTCATGGCCGCTCTGAAGCTAGTTAGTTTATCCGCCATCAACGCCTGTTAAACTTTAGTGTCATAAAAACAATAATTGCTATGTATTGTGAATAACTTCAGAGCGGCTATTAAGATTGATACCTCTACTTAGCCACGTTTCACGGGTATTATACTTTTTAATTGACCAATTATCTTTAATAAATAAATAAACCAGTTATGCTATTTTTTTATAGCAGAGACCGGTACACGAGCATGTGAGTGAGAAGAGATTTCGACTGTCCATGAACACCCACTATACTAAAAAAGTCATGATGCGTGTCCGAACTTAAGTAATGAGAATGGGGATTGGGAAAACGAGCAGGAATTGGGCCTCCAAAAATCGTGCGAAACGCAACAGAAAGCTGCCACTTCACACCAGTTTTAGTGATTTCTTATGTTTACGCGAATATTAATGTTTATTAATGTTTTATTGAAATAAAACTAGTTTCTACGGTTAAACTACGGTTTAACTAGTATATATTATAGAAGGCTGAAAAGCTTTCGAAACGTCGGGATTAAAATAAAAATTAAACCGCGATAAAATCCGTATAAACTAGTTTTATTTCAACCAGTTTTAGTTTTTTTTATTAGCTTTAGATAAAGAGAAGAGCAGGTCTCTCGCCTGATGCTAAGAGTCCCGTCTGCCCATAAGCAGAAGCAATACCACACATATATACTTTGAATTATAAGGCAACTGAACTGCGTTCGTCACCTCGAGACATAAGTAAATTCACTGGTTTCAATGTTCTTCAGTTCAGAACACAATTACAGTGCTTACACACTGCTGCCGTCTGGTGCCTACCTAAATTCAAATCATTTATTCTGTAAATTGGATCATAAATATCACTTTTACATGTCAATCATTTTTTATGCTCCATTATATTTAAGACGGCATTTCGGAGCTAGCCATGAAAAGAAATGCCGTAACAAACTCATGCCTCTTTTAATGTCCAGACATTGTTTTACTATGCGAGTGTAATGTACAGAAATTCCTGGATTGGCCTTTTTAAGAAATAGCCAAGAGTATACCAGACATACTTGGCACTCGCACTCACAAAAAAAAACAAAAAATTAAATAATTGATATAAAAATTTAAAACATCAACATGTCAGTATTGCCTTAAATGCTAATATTGCGCCAATAGAGCAGTCAATATTAAACAATATATTATATACAAAAAGAGACGGCATGTCGCATGCGAGGGACCTATCACCTAGGCAATATTTTCCAATAATGATAATTATTCGTTTGTCTCATTACCCTGAGCATCTTCAAACCGTTTATAACGATGTGTGACTGTATTACATCACTGTGCAAGTTGCCACTGTGACGTAATACGGCAGCGACTTGGTAATTGCGTTAGTTGGCAGAGCTGTGCCCTCGTGCTCACGGTACGGCACAGCGGTGCCAGCTTCCTTGGCTGATTAAACTGGTTTTCTTCTAATTACCGACTCGTTATGTTACAAAGTTACCGTTTCGGTCATCGAATTATTTTAGAATAATTTCAACTCGCTCTTCTCTGAAAGTATGTCTATGCCTTTGTTTTTTTTTCATGCAACAACTGGTTGACATGTTTGTACAGAAATATTTTCATGGAGAGTGACATACGTACGTAGTATTCCGGAAATATGACGGAGACTTGCACACGCGGTACGGTTCCTTTTACTAATTTTCGCACCATCATTGGATAAGGGGCGAGCCGCGCATAAATTCGTATCAGGGCAATTCGTGTATGTTGTGCGAAATTAAAAAACTTAACAGATTGGATTGTCAAATCCGAGAATCGAACCCACCTCACCGGTTCTACAGCCTATGTATGTACGCTGCCACAAGACCAATGAGACAAATAAGATACACTCATAAAGTCACTTTAGTGATTTAGGCACACTTGCACGACGACCCTAAATCGAGTTTAACCGTAAAATCGTATGTAAATTTGACATAAGGCCCTAGGTCTAAATAAGAGAGGGTAATTAATTTTTTGTATAGGTTTCGAACAATACTTATTTATAAGTGGTAGAGCCACACTGTAGAGTGTAGAGTGTAGACTGTTTTTTGCTTTGTCTACAACATGAATGGGCCAGCTCGACCGGGTCGTTACCACGGTCTCACAGAAAACTGACGTAAAGTAGCGGCTAGCTTGCGTTTCATACAGCGAGTGAGATAGTGAGATATCCAACGGAGGCCCAAATCACCCTCCTCTTTCCAACCCCTTAAGTATCCCTTTCCCTTAAGATCGGTAACGCGTCCATTAATCGTTTGGTATTGCGGTTGCTCATGGGTGATCACAAGATCATAAGATCACTTTCCATCAGGTGATCCACTTGCTCGTCAGCCTATTCTATAAAAAATTAAGACTTCATCAAAAATTGTTCATCCGTATTTGTTCGTAAACTACTTCATTGAACTAAAAATTAGTTTCTTAATTATGAAGAAGAAGCTTCATTACGCTAGTGTAGTTGTGGACAGAACATAAGTATATGTTTTCTCGAAGAGAGAACGTAATAATAGGCTGGGCTGCCAAAAGGTCAAGTGTCGCTCCAGTACTCACTGAATGTACCGTCTTTTATGTCGGGACGTGATTTCCACTGAATACTTACATGTTTTATTTGAGAACATAAGAATATCCTCTTTACTTATAGGTACTTCGTATAAATGAAGTGAAAATAAAAAAAATATTTTGTTTTTTTTTATGGCATAGGCCGGCAAACGAGCAAGTGGTTCACCTGATGGTAAGTGATCTCCACCGCCCATGTACCAATACCAAAAGAGTCATGGGTGCGTTGCCGAACTTAAAGGAAAGGGATAATTATGGAATTGGGAAGGGGAGGGGGTTTGGGCCTCCGGATATCTCACTCACCGTACGAAACGCAACACCAAGCTGCTACTTTACGCCGGTTTTCTGTGAGACAGTGGTAATGACCCAGACGAGCCGGCCCGTACATGCTGTAGACAAAAGTGTCTACAGCGTGACTCTACCACTCAAAAATCTGTTTGTACAGATAATAGGTATTTTAATTATAATACTCGTATAGGTATAATTTCGTACAAATTAGTAGCATGCTGATTATCACTTTTATATTTATTTAATTTTAATATGTACATACATACTCATGCCTGTGCTTCCAAAGGGTTAGGCGGAGGTGCAGTTCGCCGAGCTTATTTCCGTCCCAAGATGTGATCAAGGGCGAGTGATTGATTTTTTGAAGTGAAATCAAGTTGTTATTGTTTACCTGTGGCATACGAGGGACCTACTAGGCTACTAAGTACCTAGAAAACATGTCATATTTGAAGTAGATGAATCTAAAATTTAGTGACACTTGAAAATTAAAATAATTATACCTACACATTACAAGCAAATTAGATTTCACAAAAAATAAAGCAATTTACTAGTGAATGACCGCAATAACAAAATAAATACATACACGGGCTAGGGTTCTAAAAGTTATAACCTCTTTACGGTTATTACTGAGATGGGGTTGGTGAGATAATTATTAGGATAATCGTTAACTAGAAATTTTAACACACACATTTGATCTAAAATCACTCCATCCGCTTCGACCCAAAGTAATACGGATTAAAGATTTATATGTACCATTATACGTATTGTAAATTGTAGTTTACGTTAAATTACATAAAATTATTAGACTAAATAGAATTGCTTGTGTTCATGTCACTTTTACATTTAAATTGTTTCTCTTTCATTTAGTTATTACATTTTATGCACTTTATACATTGTACCTAAATAAAATTTAAATGACTCTGATTCTGGAATAAAAGCTTTTTCATAAGCTCCAGTGGTTATTTGCGCGTTATCAAAATCGAAACATGATTTTAAAAAAACTGTATATTCAGGCATTAGCCTTTTAAAACTAGCTCAACTACGTATAATTTCCTTTTCCGTTGTTAAATATTCAGTCACTTTAATAACAACATTCAAAGCCTTAGCAATATATATATAATTCTTTTTTGAGATAATATACAGCGGCTACAAGTTAAATGCATAAATAAATAACAAGAAAACGAAAAACTTGTAGATAATGTGAAAAGTGAGCATCCATTTTTCATTTTTCCCTAGAGACCCCAACCTTATTGTAGAGTGAAAAAGTAACACGAGTGTATATACATACGGTTTTGGAATAAACGGTAACGGAATAACTTCTTTGTGCGTTCTAGGTTTATTAAAATACTCTCCATTTTAAGGATTAATAGTTGAATCTTATAAAGCCTTGTTGCGCTATACAAAAATCTACCGTAGTGGAGGTTTCCCGCGACCGAGATGCAGCGCAGTTTTTATTTTAACTTTTGGTTTAAATGATGTTAATGTGATACTTAGCGTTTTTTTATTCTATTACAAGGATTATCATGGGTAAGGATTTAATTGAATCTATAAGTTGAGTCTCTAGTAAATTTGCGTCATATTATAAAATAACAGTAATTAGAACCTTTTTTTTACCTAAGTTGAGCTTACTTGTACAAATACTGCTTCGATAAATAATTCCGCAATAAAAGTATACCTATTACACATATATTTTATAAAGCGATTGGATAAGCAGATTTGTCAGTTTTGTTTTGGTACCGAAAGTAGTTTTTACAATTTTGCCTTTGTTACAGCCTTAAAGATTGGTACGATCTTAGCTGAAGAGAGAAAAAAAAAACAGTTGTCCCTTCTTCGAAAGGGGCAATACATAACATATGTATAGAGGTCGTTAATAAAAATTATACTACAACTGTTTTAAAGCAGAGGCCGAGCATTCACGATACTAGAAGAATTATGAATGTGCTGACCTTAAAAGAAAAGTATGGGTATTGGGAAGGGGACGGGAAGTTTATCAATTCGAAAATTTTACTCACCGTATGAAATGCAACCATCAACTGTCACTTCATGCCGGTTTTGAGAACGTACCTCTCGAGCCGGCCAATTCATGATGTACACAAAACTGTCTGCAGCGTGCCTTCTATAATACATAATTGAGGACGTACGCTATTTGGTATGCCGTCTTACTCATGACTACTGACTGGCACCACCTATGAGGAAAGCATATACGTTTTATATAGACAGTCCTTAGTGGGAAACATCTAGGAGGAAACATGCAGAACAAATATTTGCGATTTTGATCAAACATTGGCCTGGACGCGGTAATTAAGCCTCATCTCTCATTTTCCAGTCATGTCAGTCCATTTGTCGCCTGTCGGTCGTCATTCAATTGTACCAATTCATTTCGGCAAATTGCTGCTCCACGTATTTTGTTTACAGCACAATTAAAATATTCGGATATCAAAATCGTTGTTAATTGGCAATTAGTACTATAAGTTAAAATTGAATTCCCTTGTCTAGGTTGTCACATTTCATATTCAGCATTAATTAGATTGGAACTCAATTTACTCGCGAGCTTGTATAATAGCGAAGTAGATCCATTGGCGAGGCCATAACTTATTTATGAAAAAGCGTCGCCAACGTGACTTATAAATTCAGGCTACCCGACCCCGTCCACTTGGAAACAAGACGGTTTACCACCGTCCAGCCGAATAATATCGTGGCGAGACACAGCGGGTATGAGTGACACCCGTAATTATGCGCCGTAGTCGACCGAACCCCGGGCTAAAGTTTTAATTGAACCGATGAAACAGTTTTTGGCCTTCCATTTCATCAAATCGCTGATGAAAACGAACAATTTACTATATACACGTTATTGTATCCCCCTTGGTGGTCACGTGAGGTTATTTGATATAGATATAAATTATTGTGAAACAGTTATAAAATGTTTAAATAAGTGTAAGCTACATTAAATAGTACCTACTTATCTTTTTTATCATCTGACCAAATTTCATGATCTTAGCTTTTATGATATGATCTTAGTAGTTTTTGAAATTTCGCGATTAATCAGTGAATGAGTGGTATTTCGCTTTTATATTACCTATATAGATTGATGCATAATAGATAGGAAGTCGGGACGGACCCCTAGTTCAAGATAATTTATTACTCTGTTTTTAATAGGATACATACTCACCGTTAAGTGAATAGACACCATTTGTAATGTCAACAAAACTCTATGTAGAAACACTTTAGAGAGAAGAGGTTAACCTTATGAAAGCCAGAAGTGCAATAGATATTAGTCTAAGTATAGTTTAAGCTAAAAGGCGACCGTAATGACCAACATTAACTCGGTTATTTAGGCGCTGCGCAGACGGAGCAACTGTAGTTAAAGCAAGTGTAGAATATTACAGAAAACAGTAATTTACGAGGACGAGTTATAATATTCTTATTTTCAATTGCAAACGCAACCTCGAGAATTACATGGTTCTGTTAAATTCTTGCCTTGGTCGTACAATAAACTCTCTGACCTAAATGAGGCTGTAGTAAGATTTTACGGACTTTGTAACAACCAATAACTGATACATTTATAGTAATAGGTACTAGCTAATATTTCCGTTGCAATGCCTCTTTATATATTTTTTTCTGTGTCAGAAATTATAAACCAAGCCAAAAATAACTGTGCAAATCAATCGGATAAATTTGAACGCAAAAAACACATATATAAACTAATTTCTGTACCCCCAACGTGTAAGCAGAGGTGCAAGTATTTCACTGATGGTTCGCCGAGCTTATGATGTGACAGGCAGCGAGTCTATCGCTACACCGAGCACACGAATTACAATCTTGGATAACTGGAATTGAATACTTTAAATTGTGATTGCCGGACCTTGGATTCGAACCCAGGAGCTCACAGTTTCTCAACCTAAGTGTGCTGCCACTAGACTAATGAGGCGATTACAAACACATAAGCAATATTTTAAAAAAGTAAACGTATAATATAAAGAGTAAAACTACGAATCCCTAAGCAGTAATTAATATATGCATGTTGGCATCAGCATCACCATAGCTACCTACATAATTGAACTTATAAGATACAAACTGTAACGCCAAATAAGAAAACGATAAAATTAAAATCAAAGTACTTATTAATTATGAACAACGCTAAAATTCATATTCCTAACTTTCAATTATTACCTTTTTAGCGGGTGGTATAGAAGAAAATTAGGTAAATTGTTTGTTCGTTCGATAGAAAACGCGCGACCGCCTTCCTTTTCAAATATGTTATCTTTTCCTCGAGCCGCAACGTGTTTTATTATTTAAATTGCATTTTGCGGCTATGAATAACTTAAAAGTCTCATCTCCTTTTTATATGAAATGGCAGTTATAATGAAATTAGAACTAAACGATGTCTTGTCAAATTCTTTTCGAACGTGTGTTTACAAGAAGTCATTTTAAATATTCTAAATTTAACTTGAGTCACAACAATGTATATAATATTATATTAATTCGGCATTTAGTTAGTTTTATTTTATAATAGGATGGAAAGCAGTGAACTACGGTAGTTTTACGAATATTATAATTTAGCATTTATTACAATATCTATACAAGCAAGATACTATTAGTTATTATTATTATTGCTATTATTATTTAATAGATACTATTGTAAGTCAACAGTTAACGAGCTAAGTAAATCGATTTGAATCAGCGCGGCGTGGCGGACCGCAGGATAACTTCCATTTATTGAGAGAAGTCAAGTAAATATTTTTGCTTTTATCATAATGATCAAATGTAAAACAAGTCATATGGAGCCAAACGGATTTCATACAGGGGAGCCATATTCTGCAAAAGTGCATTTTATGTATAAGGAAAATATAGTGAAAGCATAGCTTCGCTTTATCCTTTTGATATTAAAATAAGTATCGAGGAATAATTTAAGTTTCATATTTCATAACATTTTAATGTGAATACATTTTGAAACGTTCTCAGAATTGTTTCTTCATTAATATTTATGTGCGACCGTCTCGGAGCTTTTAATGATATAACCATTTACGGTCACTTCCCTGTAACTTTGTATTTATAAACGACAGCATGTAATGGTTTAGAATATTTATGAACATAATATATGCTTACATACATTATATACAAACCCATTTTCATTGCTAATAAATTGAATTTAGAGTGAGTAATATTATCGTGCCAGCCAGAAACCACATATCCTCACATATTCGACGATGACCACTGTAGATTTTCATCTATCCAATTCCATCAAGTTTTATTTGATGAACAAAATTCCAACCGAACAAAACGTCCGTTCGCAACTTTTACCCCGAGGGGCGAATATTTTCGAACTTGCTACGGATGAACCGCCATTTTATGCCAAAGGCAAAAAGAATATTCAGACCACAGAACTTACATTAAAACATAACATTCGAAACCACAAAATATACGTATTACGTTTTAGTTTTCACGTGTTCGGTCGTCTCAGAAGACTACGTGAATTTGCTGTATTCTATTGGGTTTTTCTATTACGAAATGCTCAGTATTAGTACGGAGTCTGGAATTATTCCTAGTATGGCGATATGCTCGCCTCCTATCACATTATGGGACGGAAATAAGCTCGGCGAAATGTGGGTGTACTAGTTACACCTCTGCCTACCCCTTCTGGTATTACAGGCGTAAGTGCGGATGTATGTATATGTACTCCTACATCACTTATAAATGTTATGAATAATCTATACTTATAATATTAATACGTTAAGAGAATACTTCGGACCCCTTTTTAAGCATATTGCGCGCACGGGCGATTGCGAGATTTGGCATAGTTAAAGTTTATAAGAGGAATGCAGAATGCTACTTATATATAACATCTGTAAGAAATATGAAAATTTAATTAACTAAAATAAAACACTTACACTGACAATGCAATGTTTCTTCAATGCAAATCTCGCAGTTGACGTAATAGAACAAAATTCAAATAATAGGTCAAGTTTTGACCACTATACGATCACTAGTAGGTAATAATAATAACAGGATTTTTTCGAATGGACTTTTGTTGTTAGTCTATATTGCCTTTATACATATTATTTTGCATTACACACGTTCCACTGCTGGGCACGGGCCTCCTATACCGAATGAGAGGGTTTAGGCCTTAGTCCATCACGTTGGCTTACGAGTATTGCGGGTTGGCAAACTTCACACACCTTTGAAATTCTCATGGATAACTTCTCAAGTATGCAAGTTTCATCGTGATGTTTCCTTCATCGTTAAACCAAGCGATGACAGCCTCCGTGGTGCAGTGGGTGAGTAGCCGGCTACGAAGCAAAAGGGCGTGGGTTCGATTCCCGCACCGAGACAACTGTTTGTGTAATCCTCAAAAAATTGTTTCATGTCTGGATGTTGTGAGACTGCATATCCCTCGTAGTTCCTGATACTCACGATACAGGTTTACCTAGTGTGAGGTCAGGACTATGTGTGTGACTGTTGGGTGTATTTATTTATAATTTTATTTAATTAACAATGAATACACACGTAACTTAAAACCCCGAGGTGCATGCTCTTGGAGTTAGTTTCGAAACTGGGACTCGTCTCGGCAGTATCGCTCCGTATCACTCTCCGCTGAGCTATCGTTGCTTCTAAATATGTGTTTATTATTCAAGAAAAATCTCTTACCATTCTGCGTATTTTCGCTTTTAACAACAATGAAATTAAAATTGTTAATTTCTTAATTTAATTCTTCTAATTTTATTCTTAAATTTAATTTATTATAACACAATTTCCAGGTACTTAATATTTGAACAGAGAGCGTGGCTCTGCTGTTGATTACGAGTCATCAGTGTGAGAGCACTCAGATAATCAAAGAAGGTCGCTCTAATGAAGATCATTATCTGCTGTTTGTGCAGACGGTAATACATAACATTCCGTCCATTTAGTGGGCCAAGGAAATTGTCTATACGTATCTATAAATCCATCAAATGTATCGATCTGTGAGATACTAGTATTTCATTTGAGCCAGTGAAATTACTGGGCATTACGAGACTTAACACCTTATGTCTCGGGGTGACGAGCGCAGTCTAGTGTCATGCAGTGCTTTGCTATTTAAAGTTCTGTGTGGCGTTCCTTCTGTTTATGAGCTGGCGTGGCGCTTACCATCAGGCGAGCGACCTACTCGTCTCGTCATTCAAAATAATAAAAAAAATATAAATCAAAATGGAGTCTTTAAAAGCGTACCTTTTTCATTATGTACTATTTGGATAAGATGGCTCTGGTTTAGTAGACGGAGCATGAATATTATTTGCATGCATTCGAAGGCAGAGTACACAGAATGCTAAGATTGTGGTTGTTCAATATAATAAGCAATGAATTCCAGAGAACGAGCAAAGCATTAGAAATACAATGACTCTGAGAGATTGCAAACTCTAAAACATGATCAGTTAGAAACATGAAGGAAGAACTTTTAAAAAAAATCGCACTAAGTGACCATAATAATAAAATACAACATAAAAAATAGATAAGTTTACGCCTCTATCCCCGGTGGCTAGGCAGGGGTGTAAATATTGAACCTACGATTCAATATCCTTTTTTTCGTCCCGTAATATGATAGGTGGTTATCGGACACGAAATTCCAGTCCAGGGTAGGTCCTGTGACTGCCTGATGTTCCGAATTGAAAAATTCTAAAATAAATTTAGAGTGCCCGGCCTGGGATTTGAACCCAGGATCTCGGTGGTTTCACAGCCTAAGTACACTATCATTTGACTATGAAGTAACATGAATACATTATTCCTTAAATTCATACTTTGCTCACATCTCATAACAATTTGCTCAAAATATAATTAATCTCATCTGCGAGTTCATCCACACGATCTTGTGATCGTGTGTTTGTGTGTCTTTACACTGCAGCCCACATGCAACCACTCTGTTGTGTTAAGGATTAGATGAGATTGCGTCCTATTGTATTTCTGATCGTAATCTACATGATATGTATGAATATATAATATCAACATGAACTATGCTTAAACATCGTTCGTGTGGTATTAATTATACACTTGCTACAGTATAAATGTTCAGTTATTATAATTATAAAATACTAATATACCTATACATACAATACACCTAATATTGAACAGTAATAAGATAGTAAAATACAATTGTCGACAAAATGTTAAGCCAAAGCGACAACTATTTTCCCGGGGTTTACTGAAACTTTAGAAATACTACAATTGCAGAGATGTCATTAGTAATGTATATTGCAAAGTAATAAATAAATATTGAATTAATTTCTACTGTAGAGGTTCTCACATGAAACTGGGCCATTGCTATACAAAGAACTCCCCTGGGTTATGCACTGTCTATAAGTAAAGTTTTCATACAGAAGGCCAATTCTCGTAATTTTAAATGTTCAAAATATTATTCCGATCTAATCTCAGCGTCAAGAAAGTTGCAAATGGCATTATCTTAAACTAATAATCAACGTCAAATGCATCTAGCATTAGCAGTATCATTATACCGTTTTGGCTTTAGTCAACTTTTATTCTACATTCAATCTTATTACGATCTATGTTCACATTTAACGTTGATTATTGGTTTAAGAGAATGCCATTTGCAACTTTCTTGATGCTGAGACTAGATCCGAATGATATTTTGAACTTTTAAAATTACGAGAATTGGCCTTCTGTATGAAAACTTTACATAAAGACAGTGCATAACCCAGGGGAGTTCTTTGTATAGCAATGGCCGAGTTTCATGTGAGAACCTCTACAGTAGAAATTAATTCAATATTTATTTATTACTTTGCAATATACATTACTAATGACATCTCTGCAATTGTTGTATTTCTAAAGTTTCAGTAAACCCCGGGAAAATAGTTGTCGCTTTCAATTCGTTAATTCTGCAAAAGGTATACGGTGGCCATTTTTATAATACAATAACTTTTTGGTAAATTTATTAATTACTAGCTTTTGCTTAAGCTAAAGGACTTATTGTTTTGTAGCATAAAATAATTTTTATAGCCAAAATGATTACTGAATTATATAATGTAATGATGAAACCTAAATCGTAATCCTTTCAGCAGTATGCACATGATGCACAAACAAATTTACCAAATTAACGGACAAACCAACACATAGTAGATACTCCACTGTTTTGTTATATTGTATAGAAAATATACCTATAAAAATGGCATAAATGTTTACTCGTCTACTTTATTTATATATTTATTACTATACTTCAATGTAATAATGATAAAACCCGTAGTGTGGTCAATATGAGTGTGCAACTTCCTGTTAGTTATATACGTAGCATTATCTTATCTATCAAAGGAAAAACTTTTTATTGAAAGCCGAAATATATGCCCAGATATTTATATATAGCACTCGTTTGGTTGAGTATTGTCCGGAACTTGAGCTAAGTCTCCGGATATACGTTGCACAGGGGAGATAGAATTTATCCCGTTTTGTTTTCCTCTCTGAATACATTATCCTCATTTGTAAATAATTACTTCTTTTGTTTTTTATTCCTCGTGGGTCTTCGGGACTGAATGTATTGTTAAACGCTACAAATAAAACATATTTGTACTTAAAATAATGTAAAACTCAGCGGTTCGCAGTTTGTCCGGCTGTAGTTGAATAACGGTACACAATATGACAAAAGACTGCCTCGGTGGCGCAGTTGTAATGCGTATGCGTTACGATTTAGGCTAACGCTGAGGTCTCGGGTTCGATCCCCGGGTCAGGTAAAGTGATATTGGGTTTTTCTATTACGAAATGCTCAGTATCAGCTCGGAGTCTGGAATTTGAGCCCGGTATGGCGATAGGCTCGCCCCCTATCACATTGTGGGACGGAGATACGCTTGGCGAAATGTGGATGTACTGGTTACACCTCTGCCTACCCCTTCGGGGATTACAGGCGTGAGTGCGTATGTAATATGACAAAAATTACGTTAATGATTCAAAATTGCGACCACCCATACTCGTATACATACAGTTATAATACCTGTAGTGCAACATATTTGATTATATAGCTATTGAAATATTGGCACTATGAGATTTAAAAACTTATGTCTCGGAGTGACGAACGCAGTCCAGTGTCATGCTGTGCTTTGTAATTCAATGATCTGTGTCGTGTTGTGTCTGTTTATAGGTAGGAGTGGCGCTTATAATCAGACGAGTGACGTGCTCGTTTCGTGTTTCAAAGCTCATTCGAAGGTCATTCGAATTTCCGAAAATATGTATGCATAACATTAATTCTAGTAGTAACTATTATACGCCTAAACCTCAGAAAATACGTGAAACAGTCAGACCCCAATTTCGGAAAATGACGGTAGGTGTTAAATCCAGCCAAAAATCTATTAGTAGTTCGAAAACTTCCTCATTGAATTTACAACCCGAAACCAGAGCTTTTACAAGCCCATATGCCTAGAAATTAAAGACTCAGTCTCAACTCGACTAAGTTACAAAAATAACATATCTTTGTTATAATAATATTGTAGCCGCGCCGCCGCGGGTACATAGAGTATGAATGCAGCATCAAGCAGATTATTAGATGTTATAAAATATAACAGCCATAGTGATGAAACAACTCTCAATAATTCTCAAGACTAACGCTGCAGCTTCACCACTGGGAGATGCGCGAATCTGTGAGCTACGGCAGTTAGCTACGAAGCGTAGCCGCGGACGCTACGTGGCTACGTCGTAGTGACGCGCGTTACGAGTGTGACGATCGCTAGGGCGGACACGTGGCTCTCGTCATTATTAATATATAACATTGCATCGTGGTAATATACGAACATTATCTATCCTTTATTTATGTATTTACGAGGGTACACATATCATAGTTCAGTGATGTATGGCTTTAGAATATTGTGTCGGTCTTTGACATAATTGGTCTAGGTGATACCTATTAATTAATATTACTTGATGTTTTATAGCGAGTGAGTTATAATCGGCTATTTTGAAATTAACTTATTTTATGACGTATAGTGTATTTTATGACGTTACAAAAAATATAAAAATACAACTAATAGGTTTCTTATTAAAATTATAATCATCATTGCACGTAAAATAAATCAATTTAAAATTATTGAGTCGTTTTTAATGATATTTAATTACATAGTGTCGATAAAGGGATCGTACTTATGACACCTAAATATTTTTTTTATTGAATATTTGCCTATGCAGACTAAAAACCAGAATTAAAAAATACAAAAGATTAATTACTGAATATGAATACGAAAACGAATCACACATCTGAGCAAAATAAAAATGCAGATTACATGGGAGCTTGAGTAAATAACAACCTCCTGAACCTTGATAACGTACTCATGCGTATACATTTACAAACGTTCACATTTTCTAAATTTATACCCCGGCGTATAAGAGGAGGTTTCATTTTCAACAAAGAGCTTTCAAACACCGACGAATAACGGATCAAATTCTACTTTCACAATGAATCGTCGCTTTGTACTCACTCACACCATACAAAACACAGTATACACTATACTGTACATATACTCTCAGCGTATAAACATATGTTCGTGCCAATACAATGGAATAACGGGCGATACGTTGTTTCCTACTTCTTTGATTTTGGTTACAAAGGGTTTGCGCTTTATTAAGTTTGTATGACGACTTCCGCTGGGGCGTATTGTAATTTTAATTGATTTAAATTCTAAAACGATTTTGATATTACGCTTAACACTGGTACAAGTTTTATCTTAAAAAGCTATACTGGCTAGTAATTATAGTATTTATTCGATGGTTATACAAAGGTAACCTGTTTAATGGCCATTACTACACTTACTAACGAGGAAAGTTAAGCTTGTTTGTTATGTTTTAAAGGATTATAAAAACAAATTTAATCCCGGTAAAGTACATCTTTTCCTTTATAAGAGATGATAACTTGTACATATTATGTACATTGTGTACATAACACTTAAATGATAATTTATAACTTAAATTACAAATGACCGTAATTTTTTGTCAAACACCTATAAATTATATTTTATACAATTTAATTAAACTGGTTACTTAGTTTAGAAATATGATATTTCATTCCTTAGATATACGATACTGATGTTTGAAGAAATTAGTCTGGATTTAGCTCCGGAGTCCGGACTCTATCTTAGCTTACTATAAAAATATATTTTTATGGCAAAGACAGAAACGCTTTTTATTATATTGTTTTTCATCAAATACATTTTTGATACGTTGGCATATATTTGGTTTATAAAAGTATTACTTATTCATTACTCACGTGGTTTATACTACGTTATTTGGTCAGTTTATTTACATATTTAATAAATTGATATCATATGAACAGAGTTCGTTGTTTAAAAATAATCAAAAATGAATTGAGACATTTATAATTACATAATTTTTAACTGAAACTTATTTATTTAATGAAATTATAAAAAATATCAACACGTTATCACAATATCACGGAGTAATGAAATGACGTAAAGCACATCATAACGAGCTTTACCTATTTTTTATGGTTTACCTCATTTTTCCTCTCTTCAAATATTCTTAATGAAGATATAATTTGATTATCAATATTCCATCAACTACTCATAGTTATTGTTATTCCAATTTGCCTGGTTTTCTAAAGCAGTTTAGTTCTGTCTAAAAGGACAGTAGGTAGATATAAAATTCCACGAACCACTCGGTTGGTGTCAAGTGGAAATAGTGGGATAAGATTGGCTATTGTTTTTGTATCGGCTACTGTTGGCTTTGTTTCCTTTGTCCCCCAAGGCAAAGCATTGTCTGCGTTGAATTAGTCCGTTAATATTATATTACATTATTTCTTATATTTTGTACCAATCTATACTTTTGTCTTAGTTGAAATGAAAATGATTCTTATATATTTCGGTACTAAAATAGGATTGTATGAATCGATGTGATATTTTAGTCCTATTTATAACTAATAACAAGTAATATTAAAATTTGATTGATATTTAGTTTAGGCACCCGATAATCCTTAAGTTAATCGTTGCTAATCCGACATGCGTGTAGTTTGGTACGCAGCCGGCAGCAGTACAGTACCTACATAGTTGTAATATCGAGATAATGAGACATTGTTCGAGTATAATTGATAAACTTCTCAACTCGATTAAAGTTGTGTTCAGCAGCTAGTTAAAAATAATTTGCATCTATTGTATATGAAATGTATTCCCCTGTTCTTAATTACAGATTTATGTATACGTTCTGAAAGTTCATAATGATTTAACTATACTACGGTGGAATCTGAGAAGTAGATAATATTGACTTAAGATTAATATAATATCTTAAAAATGTGTTCAACGTTGTCTCTCATGAGCATAGTGGCTATTCTGGTGATGGATGTCCGGATTGGAGCATTGCAACAAGGTAAGTGCTGTTTTTTTTATTAACCGACTTAAAAAAGGAGGACGTTATCATTTCGGCAAGTTTTATTTGTGCTTTTTTCATTGATTTCTCACATTGATTTCTCCACCAATCTATACTATAAAAAAAAACCAATTGTGGACCGATTTTATTGGAGAAAATTTCATTCAATATAGTTTAGTTGCGATGTAGGTCCATATAAATGGAGTACGGAGTATAAAAAAATTTACTTCTCGACGGGCTCCCAGCGGGCAACTACACTCGTCACAATTGTGTTATTGTATTGGAATTTACATACCATAACTGTACATATCACTCAAAATTAAAAAATAAAATAAGTTTTAATAAAACTAAACACTGACTTCAAAAGCAAACACTGAAAAGTCAAAAATAACAATTGCTATAGGTCTCTTTGGAGTGGGTCTAATTTTATTTGACCGGTAGCGACATGCTATTAACTAAATTATATAATTTAATAGGTAAACAATATCAATCGGTCAGCTTTTCATTGAAATTTTGGATTCTAATAATCCGGCAAGAGTTACCCGGGATTGCAATATGTACACAGGATGGCTATAGGCTCGCCACCTATCACATCGTAGGCAGAAATATGCTCTGCGTACCGTGGGTTCACTAGTTACGCCTCTGCATACCCCTCTGGAGATAAAGGCGTGAGTTTTTGTATACATTAGATAAACATCATCACACTTTCTGCGTAAAGCAAAGTACCAAATTCAATAAAATCGCTTAATTTAATTTCGTTTAAAACTAAATTACACAATTTGTTAGTAAATAAGTATTACTATTCTCTATTTGATTATTTAAATGATGATACTTTAATATGATTGATCTATTTTTTTATTTTGTGTTATTTATTGGCTAGAGGAAATAATTTATTTGTTGTTAGTTGTTAAATTTAATTATTGTATGTTTTGAATTTTTCTAAGTATAACTTTAAAAGTGTATTCAGATATGATTGCATTATTACATGTTATCATGCAATAATAATTGTACGCCGGCTTAACGGCAAAGCATAGAGAACTTGTATAATGTCACCTATGTTTAAGATCTTTTATTTACGACCTATGCTTACAAATAAACTATTTTGATTTGATTTTTGAAAGCCTCATCTAGGTGGAGAAAGTTTATCGCACTACCGAGGCAAGGATATAACAGAAAACTGTCATTCAGAAGGCGGCGTCATGCAATTTGTAAATAAGAATTTTTACACAAACGCGTGCTCGTTAACAATTTTCTGTGATATTCTCGCCTGTGTCGTATGAGAAAATATTTTCATCTAAATTTGCTAGATTCAATAACGTAAATGAGAATTAAAAATATCATGCGTGTTGTTCGGTTCGGTATTCTGATGCCAAGTTTGCATGTTCAGTTTCGACTAACAAATAAACATCTATGGTAATACACAAACACCCAGACAGTTTGATTTATAACGCTTGTAGCACAACATTTCTGCCTGAATATTCATGTAATAAAAGGAATAAGACCCGAACAACATTGCTTTTCCGTTTGCCCTTTATGAAGCCGCGTGTGCTTAATATGCAGAAATTGTGATACATGTACGTTCAATTTGATTGATTGTTTTATTAAGTTTAAACTATCGGAATAATTGTGATAATCCTGCCCTGCTATAACATATAATAACATAACTCACGCTTGTGTCCTCATATAGATAAGCAGAGGTGGAACTAGTGCTGAACCTACAGTTCCCTGAGCTTATTTCCGTCCCATGATGTGATGAGGTCGAGGTTCCGCCATATCGGGAACAAATTCCTATCCTGGGTATATCATTAAATTGTGATTATCCGTTCTGTGATTTCAACGCAGAAACTCGCGGTTTCTCAGTATATTTTTTTGAGTGGTAGAGCCACGCTGTAGACACTTGTCTACAGCATGTATGGGCCGGCTCGTCCGGGTCATTACCACTGTCTCACAGAAAACCGGCGTAAAGTAACAGCTTGCTGCTGCGTTTCGTACGGTGAGTGAGATATCCGGAGGCCTAAATCTCTTTCCCTTTCCCAATCCCTTTCCTTTAAGGTCGGTAACGCGCCCATCATTCTTCTGGTATAGTGGGTGTATATGGGCGTTGGAGATCACTTACCATCAAGTGACCCACTTGCTCGTTTTCCGGCCTATGATATAAAAAAAAATAAGTTTGCTAGTACACCACTAAGACCCTACCATAGAACCAGAAATGAAAGGAAACCTGTTAATTTGTTATCAATATGTTAACTCTACATTCACAATCATAAAAGAGTTCTACAATCCATAATACGAATACAAAAGTGCGGTTTCTCTCTGAACATAGACGCGAGCCACATCAAGGAGCCTTCTTAATCCAAAATTTTATTAAACTTCAGTTTGTGATTTGGGAAATAAAATTAGCACGTAAAGTCGTTTTACGACAATTTCCCGACTTTGCCTTACTTTTATTACTCAATTTAACGTACTTTCGTTTAAAATGGCTAGGTGATAAATGGATTTGTAAGTGAAACTTTTTTTACAAAGTAAATAATATAAATTTCAGGTCGACTTTGCACAAAACATTTTTTAATTTTCAAACGACTGGCTGGTATATATTTTAATAATAGAGACATAGACCCTTACTTATAAATTCTTAAGAAACTCTAAACTTTTTAAGCACTGATTAATTAAAAAACTGTTTTCATCTGGTTGTAGCCACTTTATAAATCCCGTTGACAGAGAAAGACAAAATAGTGTTTAACTAATCAATGCTTAAGTAACGTTTATAAGTAAGATGACTTCATTTAGAATTTTATTCACCAGAGAAATTCCAAGCATTGCTCCCTTCATAGCACGTTGAGTGGCTTTGAACTTATGGACCAGTCCGCTGGTCAGGGTCCACGTAGGTAGGTCATTACGGATACGACGCACTGGTTAAAAACTCTCATTTTTAAACACTGATGGATCGACGACTCGATAATGTTATTATGGGTATAAACTCTCATGGGTGGCGGTAATTAATAACATCATGCGAGCGAACGACTCATCTCGTCATTCAAGCAAATAAAAAACAAAAATTACCATTAGGCGACCCACTTGTACGTCTGATTCTCTTTTTTTATAAAAGATTGTAAACATTCCAAAACAAAAAGCAATAAGCATACGCATACCAAACACATATTTAATTGTGTTGACAAACTTACAATATGATTAAGCGTGGGGCATGTTTGTTTATTTTAGTTTGCAAGAGTGGAGCCCAAAGTTGGCGGGTTTAGTTGGCGCCACAGTTCAAACCCTTATTTGTAGTGGTGTGTGCAATGTGGCTGTGTACGACAAACTCGTACTCACTACGTTGAGTTATGACACGACTGCCTCTAAGCAATTACTTGATACTTACATCACGTATAAAACATTGTAGTTGTGTTAACCACACAAATGTTTCTTCAGATTTATGTTGTTTATTATCGCATTACTCATTTAATACAATACTCCACTTGCAATTTAATATAAGACTGTATATCTTATATTGACCCTTTACTGTTGTTTTTTAATTTATTATATAACGTGTTACAGAAAGGTGTGGTCAAATTCAAGCAATCTGTACAATATAGGTAATTATTGTTCTACCCCCGTAGTAGTACCACATCCGGTTGCATTACAACAATATAAGTAAAGCATTTTCTCTTTTATCGAATGACTAACAAGTTGATATTCGACTTGCAACTAACACCAAATGATAAACGGCTGAGCTTTTCACTCCGGCATTGTTATTCTCGCTTCCGCACTTCGCTTATCGGATGTAATCGATCCTATCGACCGTATAAACGACTGATTATAATAAGCATGAAATTTCAGGATGTAAAGATTTTCATAAGATCCGGCCATCGAAATAGTATAAGATCTGGCATATAAACAATCTTTGACAGGTGTATGTAACGATACTTAAATATGACCACACCTTTCTTATACCCTTGGGTTTGATTAGGGTCAAATAATTTAAAATAGATTTCCTATATTTCCACTAGTAATACAAGTTCTCGTAATGTCCTAGTTAATCAATTTGTATTATAGCTAAGTAAAATGTGAACTAACATCTGTAATGTATTATATGTTTAGAACTGAAGGGTCTCGAGTGTCACCAGTGCATTCCAACGAACAGTACAACGATGTGTGAGCAGCCGACGGCCTGGGCGGCCACCGCGTGTCCTGCCGACACCCCCTATTGTGCGACAATCGCCCAGGCACCTAGTACGTATTCTAGTCAATTAAAACTTTCTGCATTATGTACTGATTATATAATTGATAATTATATTAATTTATAGTAATTTGATATTACAATGTGATTTTGCCGAACTAAGAGCCGCAATAAACTTAGTTTAGTTTCCAATTTTCAAATTTTCGTATGTATGTTATAAAAGGCGTTATTGAGTTTATGTTTTCTAGATTTCAAGTCAACCCTCACATGTTCAGCAGATAGCAAGACGTCTTGTTCCATAACGTATGCCTCGGGAAATACGAGTACAATTCAGTTGACTTGTATTTGCAAAAAACACCTGTGTAACACTCCACTCACACAGAAACAACGGATCGAACTACTCAATTTTTCATCGAAGAACAACACTAGCGCAAACCTCACAGAAACTTTCTATAAAAATGCGATTTCCGCGAACTCTACCGAGCTGAATCTTTATAAAGACATTACCACTGATGTAACGGAAGTGACCGAGACAACTCTAAAGAATACTTCACAAGTCACCACCTTGCCGCCTGGTTCCTCAACTGAAACTAGTGTTCCGTACATTACTAGGCATTCAGAGTTATCGCCACGAGCAGAAGCTTTAAAACAAGAAACTACAGCACCGTCTGATGATGACGAAGATGAAAGTGAAGGGAGCGGCGCTTACGAAGAAACGAGATCTCATCAGACAGCGTCAGCTCCCGCCGCTCCCAGCTCCTTCTTGCCAGCCAATGAGAGCAAAGCATCAAGTTTGCCCACAAACTTGATATTAATAACGTCACTTGCGGCGTGTCGTTCAGTTTAAACATAAAAACCTATGATCTTATCAATTCTAGTCACGCCCGTATTGGCTGTAAGTGTGTTGCATCTTACAAGAGCTGTCGTCATGGCACTAAAGTACAGCGCGGCGGTCTTATATTTTGAGTCGTGTCAGTTTCTTGCACGGTTTATAGGTAATATGTTTTTGTTTTGTTCTAAACGAACTTCTATAGATTTTAATGAATAATTTAGACATCCCAGTAAATATTTATATTAGTAGGTACTGATATTTTGGGAACAAATACATTTCTTAAATATAAAACTTACGAGAAAAAATATTAGACACCCGCATATTTCAAAAGATTAAATAATATGTAATATTTAGGCCGACTTGCACAATGATCCTCAATCGTGGTTAACTACTAAATATCCTTAAAAACGTCTAATCGTATGAAATTTTAAAATAAGTAAACATGAGGCCCACTTGCACGACGATCTTAAATTGGGTTTAACCTACTAAACTTATTTACTTATGGCAAAATTTCATACGATTTAATGTTTCTTAATCTTAAGGTTTGGTGGTTAAATTTAGGATCGTCGTGCAAATCGGCCTTTATGATATAACTGTGCATATCACTAAATATTGCATATTAATTTAGATTTTAACTACTAAAAAGAATTTAGTACAGTTGCGGAAGAATCTACTTACGACAAATGCGCTATCAGAAACTTTTTATTGCTAAATAATTACAAAGTTACCTAGATTTGTTGACCGCACATACATTTTCGGACACAGTAATAATTTAAGTAATTTCTTTATCAATATTAAAAACATTACTACCTATGTCAATCTTGAACGCCCTTCGCTCATAAAACACATCAACGATTTTTGACCTATTAATCGTTTTTTGGGATATATAGTAATTGCTCTTTAAACTGTTATGACTTTTTAATATACATAGAATCACAAACAATCTTGGTGTATAATTTGTTTATGCATACGATACTTTTACGATTACTTTTTTGGTGTAACAAAATATATTCTTAAATTAAAAGTAAGTACGTATAGAATACATTTCGCTAATCAAAATTTGTTGTGGTGGTGGTGTTTATGCTTGTATCATTATGTAAATATGTGATAAATAGAACCTGCGTGCCAAAAACCTTTGTAAATAAACATATTTGTACCAAATAACCGGGTCTATCTCGATAATATTTTAGATTGTCGTGTTCAAACTTTTAGAATAGTTATACCCAACTACTTTATATGTTATCATGACCATTAAGTATTAAATTCAATCTCTATAATAGGCACTGTACGATACTTGAATAATCCAAATAAAAATAGGAACGTCGACCAGTAAACTGTCACGGCGTGAGAACCTGGTCGACGTTTAAAAATATATATTTGGCATTGTCGTTGGCATACATAACGTTTATTCCTGTATTAAATAAATGAGTTATGTATCATAAAATCTATTGAAGTTTAAATTGGTTTAAAAAATAATTTAAACTAAGATTTCACAATAGAAAAAGAAAAGTAGATGTTACAATTTTATTATATACTAGAAAAGTTATCCATATTTTATTTAAATCGTTTATTACCTGATTTGTTTTTTAAACTGCCGTTAAATATCAGTTAACTTAATTATTATAGTTGTAATATACCTAAAGATAGAGTAATGTTTTGCTTACATTGTACTTAAAAAACTTGATTGCTTTTTCTAACCCTGGCAATGTCTCTGATGGCAAAATTCATGATATCTGATCCAATGATTTCCGATTAAAATACTCATTCGTCTAAATATTGTTTAAGCCCGCTCCACACATTGGCTGAGACCTATCTCAGAGTCATTCGGTACATTGCAAATTACCCGTTTTTGGTAAGTTAGTAACTACGACGTATATTCCTATGAAAAAGCGAGAAGCGAGACAAGATAATAGCTCTCTACTCTAGTATTTGGCAATTCTTGGTGTGTTTCGCCCAATGTATGGAGTGGGCTTTAGAGTTAATAAACTTCTATACATGTAGATAAATCACATAATACACGTTCACTTTATTCATATAGATATAGTGTCAATTAATGTCACCATTTATCTATTATGTAAATGAAGTATTGTTGTGATTTATTAAATAAAAAGTCACGAGAGACTAAATGATGAAATTTTATTTCAGTCTTGCTAGTTTTTAGTTTGCTGTAGAAAAACCAATTCAGTTGTACGAACGAGTACGTCCACTGGTTTAGATTGGTTTGTAGCCAGGCTATCTATTATTACAATGCGCGATTGTTTCTGTAATGAGCAGCGCTGTACAACCTTAAGTTGATATTTATCTTAATATTTTCATCTTCTGTTAATGGTCAGCTTAAAACTTTAACGATTAAATCAGTAGCTATAGAAACTATTGTACAATACACGTATTAATGTTTTGTTAGTGAATGGCCAATATAAGATCGATTTGAAATCGTAGAAATCGACAATTTAGAGGTATGTATATTATAAGTCTACCTCTAGAATCCTATTATAACAGAAATCCCAGAATAGGCAGTTTACGAAAAATACATGCTTAGAACGTCTGGAAGTACGACTACCAATAACAGATTTTAAACAATATCATATCAAATCATATTTCATGGAATATAAATTAGCACAAGCCAATACGTATAACTAAATAGGTAATTATATGTATGTAACTACTTGAGAGTACTAAAATACAATTGGAACTTTACGTATTTGAAGTACTTGTGGACTTTAATAAGATCTCCACTCAATTATAGATAACTCGCTGTTTAGTGACATCGCTTGCTACGAAAACGTCAAATGTTTTGATGTGCCTGTCAATGTGTGTGATCACTTCTAAAATAAAAAACCGGTCAAGTGCAAGTCGGTCTCAGGCACCGAGGGTTCCATACCTATACCCTTAATGTTTTCTTTTTCAAGCAGTGGTCGGCAAATGAGTGAGGGGGTTTCAATACGATGGTAAGTGATCTCAACTAACCATGAACGCCCATAATACCAAAAGAATCATGGATGCGATGCCGGCCTTAAAGGAAAGGCTGGGGGGGGGGATACGCCGTAATAACATATTTTACAAAAAAATCTGCTGGCTGCCGATTGGGGTTCAAAGATAGAGAGTCATTTAGAGGTAAGAGACAGACAGACAGCATAAGCTCTATAATAGAGTTCCATTAGTAAGCCCATATAATATATATTTCGAAGTAAGAAATCGCAACTAGCAAATATCGTGTGTATTCCAAATGATACAACGCGGATTGAAGGTCGACAAACGAGCAAGTCGGTCACCAATCGGTCGATATCAATTGATCTCCACCGCCCATTTATATCTACACTAGCAGATGGATCATGAATGCGTTAAAGGAATGGACCTACAGAATCTCAACGTACATGGTGCCATATTTGACCGTTATATTTAATTTATGGCTTATAACTTACACGTATTTCGGATCTTTATCTTGTCTTAATTTGGTGTAAGATTGTAGGGTAGGGTGAACTTGAAGTCGAACTAGAAAAAAGAAAAACTATAACAAAATCAGAATCAAAATTAGTTGAAAAATGAGACCACAATTAATTTTATTAAAAAGTGTGTGAAATAAAATGAAGAAATAGTGGGACCATCTTGCTATCTCTCTTGCACGCGTGGGCCGCGTTATGAGCACCGTATATGTATACGTCATCGTACATGGCGTACATCTTTTTATTGTTATTCGACAGTCAGATTTAAATAGCATATAAATTAAATATATTTGAGGGGATTAATAAAAATAATTCTATTATGAATTATGGATAATGTAAGCTATTGATTAAAATCATAAAAACATACATTCATGAAACCTATTCCGAATATACTATGCTTTTGTTTATTCTTCCACTGACAAATAGATTTATAATCTACTCGTATGTCAACAATGAGCACTAAAATGACATTACATATTGTAGCATCAACGATACCTACAAAACTAAGCTACAAAAGCTGTGATCAAATCGTTGGTTACTATCTGCATCTTTAATGTAGTCAATGCATTAAAAAGTATGCATTCATTTTAATAATATTTAATTTTAACTCATTTTCAAGTATGGTATTTGTTATCGTTGTTGATACATTCGATCATGAACACATCATAACGAGATACATCGTTTAAACCAATATAGTAATTCATTATAGATCGGCAAACAACATAATCTGAGGTCCCTCCTAAACCATTCTATTTGAGAGGCGTGCCACTCATCCGATTAAGTTTATTGTATCAAATCATAATTCTGTTACTAAAGGACACGTGGTAGGATCTCACGTGAGTCCCACTCACCGTCGTACAATATGCGACCCATACAAAGGGTCCTTGAAAAGCAGGTTAAATATGAAAGCGGCTCATTTCCGACAGAAACTTTTACAAGCAGGAATATTTTTAAACTTCTTTGGGTACGGAGTCTTTGCAATCACGACTCACAGCAACGCTGCTTACAAATTAAATTCCTGAACATATAAAGTATTTCTTGATAGCAGGTATTATATTAATTTGTTTAATTATAATATTACCTATTTATTCTCTATGCTGTGACAAAGGCCTGCATGCAAGGCATTTTGGCTTTGCTAATGGCTACACCTACACCTTTTGTTCTCTTTTAAGTTACTAGCAATTGTTAGGAATTTTTTGTTGGTTCTTCTTTGTATAAGCTTAGCGAAGGCATGCAGTGTTTCAAAGAGAACTAATTTTAAACTCCATGATTAAAAACGATGCTCATTTTGTTTTGAGCCCCTTGTCCGTATCGGTGTACTTGTGCAAAATTGTGATTTAAAATAGAGTCCTTTCAACAGAAGCTTACTCGGAGACAATTGACACCTTTGTAGGGACGAAAGGTAATAAAACACGGGCAACGCAGTTCCACAGAAATCCGTCTTCTCAAGCTTTAATGATTTATTTAAACGTTTCATATTTTTAATTAGGCTGTGATAAAAAATATATTGACGTAAATGAACACTAAGAAGGAATTATTGAAAATTCATCCCCTAAATGGGTAAAATAGGGGATGTAAGTTTTTATGGAGAAAAAAATATTAAATAGACAGCTCGACTCGAAACTTCGTAGAAGTACTAACAAAAATAAGTTGCTACGTATTTCAAAATATCCCGAAAATCACCCCCTTAGGGGTTGAAATACTGTAAAACGGCGGGGGTTGTTCCGAATAAAGACAATCACGCGGGTGGAGCCGCGAGTAAAAGCTTATAACAATAGTCTTTACACAAATATCTATTAAGTATACTTTACTGTCTATTTTTTTTTAAATGTATGCCTACGATAGATGAAATCCCTCTACAAGTTTATTGAAATTTTATCATGTTATAGGTACTTTACACTTTTGTAGTAAATGTTTTTCGCAAATATATGAAATTTATCAAACAAAATATTTTTGGGATAAATGTCGATATTGTTAGACTTATCTTTGATGAAGTAAAAAAGATATAGCTATTTTTATCAGAACGTTTTCCAAGCGAACTTTTATATAAAGACATATTATCCTTTTCTATGTGTTGTAAGGAGATTATATTATTTTTTATTTTTCCACTTACTTTGTCAGAACATCATATAATTTATTTATTTTTAAAACGAGCCCTGTGTTATATACGTTCCACTTATGGGCACGGGCCTCCTTTACTGTATGAGAAGGGTAAGACGTTAGTCCATCACGCGCAGACCTAATGCGGGTTTCACATACCTTCGAAATTAGCTGGTAAGAAATATACAATAAAAATAATAGAACTAAGACAATAACTGCGGATAAATACATATAGTATTAAAAGTATTACTGAATCAAAATGTGAAACAGGTAAAAGAAATTGTAGATTTCGGAACTTTGTTTACGACAGATATAAAATATAAAATATATATTGAAAGAAGAGTTAATGCGGGGAACCAGGTTAATGGGGTACACGCCTTGACTGGCCGTGCACGGTGGAGTGTTAGTGCCAACTTTAATTTATGGAAGTGAAAGTTGTGTGTGGTAGAAGAAGAATGAAAGTAGTATAAATGCAGTAGAAATGAGAGCTTTGAGAAGTATGTGCGGTGTAACTATGAGAGATAGAGTTAAGGATAGTGAGGTAAGAAGTGTGGTGTTAGTGAGGACGTAGTGACGAAGATCGAGAAAGGAATAATGAGATCGTTTGGGCACATGCCCAAACCATCCATGTAGAGAGGATGGCTGAAACAACATTGACGAAACAAATATACATGGCGAGTGTAAATGGTACAGTTGGTAGTAGAAGGCATCGGCGAACTTTCACAGATCAAGTCGGAGATATTCTCAAGTAAGACCAGGTCAGGAGTACCCTAAACAACCGTGCATGTACGAAACATTTAATGAGAGTGAAGGAGGCCAAAGTGGTGTGCAAGGATCGTAGCAAGTGGAAATCCATTGTCTTTACCTACCCTTATGGGAAACAAGCGTTAGTCTATGTATTATGTACTGCATCGAATGCTACGGAATTGAAATTAATAATCTCCTTTCAAACGAAGCCTAGTAGTTAATATTCAGATGAAACGTATACGCAACAGATCCTTAGGTAAAGCCGCCAATAAATATAATTGTGAATGAGGTGTCTTCAGACGGTTTCTAAGAAGCTTTTGTTGCCTCGTCGTTCAGGGGACAATGAGGAGGATTATGGTCGCAACATGCCTTCACTGAGCCTCATTGTCTAACACGTAAATAATTGTAGTTGTAATTCTGGTTCTCGATTAAGAACTTAACAGTGACAGAATTAGGTTACAGATTAAAAATAGGTTATAAACTATATTATATATAGTTTTCTTAACGTAATAAATATGATGTGGCTATATTTTATTGCAGGTGAAGATTATTTTATTATTTTTTTATAGTATAGGGCGGCAAACGAGCATGTGGGTAACTTGATGGTAAGTGATTTTTACTGCCCATCTGCGCCCACAACATCAGTAGGGGGGGGGGGAAAGGGGAGCGGATTTTGGAACTCCGGATATCTCACTCACCGTACGAAATGAAGCAGCATGCCGCTACTTTACTTAAATTTTCTGTGAGACGAGCCGGTCGAGCCGACCCATTCGTGCTATAAACAAAATTGTCTACAGCGTGTCTCTACCAACTTTATACATAAAGCCTCTCACAAAGACTTTTTTATTGCTTTCTTCCTGGCGTTATCCCGACTTAATGCCAGGGTCCGCCTTCTCGTAACACATTTCACGATATTTGGTATTATATGAGGCGACCCGTCGTCTTACCCCCACATCCCGCAACAGAACCAAATTGCGCCATTGCCTCGTCTGTTAATCAGCAGAGTGTACCACGTACAGGTGAGGTTAGCTTTGCCCCTAAGATGTTGGTATTAGCTTCGATAGACAACCAGAGAGAGATAACCAAATAAAACTGGTTTTTCACGACAAAACTAGTCGTCAAAATTATCTCGTGTTGCATATGATTAACCCCCAGGATTGTTCAACAATTTGTAAACATATTATTTATGTATTAAATTTGCCAGTTTTCAAACCAAAAGCTATTTTGATTTATTATAAACAGAAACATAAAGTGGATAATATGCAGTTTGAATAATAGAGCAACAGCTTTGTTCGTAAAATACGGCACGACTTACGCGAACATTTTGACTTGAGGAAAACAATCGAGTTCCTATAGTTATGATTTAGAGCATTAACCCAGCAGTCCGGAGAAAGGAACAATGCGGTAAAAACTTCTTTTATCGCTTCGTTGAACGCTTTATATCTTGTCAGTTCACACCACTGTTCTCGAGCATTTTATAATATTTTCAATTTGGTTTTAAAAACTTTGCCACTTGTTTGAAAACACATGCTACGTAAACTACTTGAGAGAACATGTCTTAAAGTTGTGTAACAAATGGAAAAGAATCGAATAAACAATCATTTAAGTAGGTAGTTGCAATGTTTATGTACCTACTGTAACAAAAAGTTAATTTCCACGTCGCATGGGCAATTAACCCCATAAAAAAAGAAAATAATTAGAAAATATTGCAGAGTAATACAATTATTATCAGGGAATGTTTTGAAATCGTACTCGGTGGTCCATGGCGAAGGCGAGGGTGGCAATTGTAGGGTTGTCCTACGTGTACCAATCATTGAATTAGGATTTTTAAAAATACATTTGTTGTTAATAGGTACTAGTGCTGTTAGGAAAACAAGTAATAATATAAGCTTTAATTTCTTTTGAAAGTATGTTATCATTTTTTATTTCTTGTAGTTTTATCAATGGTAGAGTCACGCTGCAAACACTTTTGTCTACAGCATGTAGGGGCCGGCTCGTCCGGGTCATTACCACTGTTTCACAGAAAACCGGAGTAAAGTAGCAGCTTGCTGCTGCGTTTCGTACGGTGAGTGAGATATCCGGAGGCCCAAACACCCTTCCCAATCCCTTAATTATCCCTTTCCTTTAAGGTAGGCAACGCACCCATGATTCTTTTGGTATTGTGGGCGTATATGGGCGGTGGAGATCACTTACCATCAGGGGACCCACTTGGTCGTTAGCCTGCCTATGCCATAAAAAAAAGGCAAAATAATTCAGAAATTATAAATAAAAAATATTTATTTTAACTGTATGAAACCACACTATTTAATACTACTCGCGGATCCGCCCGCTTAAATGTCTTTTCCGGGACAAAATGTACCCTACATCCTACCCCAAGATATAATAACCTATCCAAAACCAACGTAACCAAATTTCATTTAAAAATTAGCTGTTTAGCTGTGCAAGCGTTACAGACAGAGTTATTTTCGCATTTACAATATTAGTATAGATTAGTCTGTATGGATAATATGGATGATTGCTATCATCGCTAAAATTAGTTAAATAAGCTAAGAGTTACTTTTTATTTATGCTTTGAAATATTTTTGAGACAGTTTTATTTTTGTCAAAATGTTTTTATTTTATATACAAATATTGAAATAATCGGCAAGATCCATACAGACCGACGTACTTAATTCAGTTGAGTAAATCTCAAACAAATTCACACTATTTCAAATATTTCATAAGCCACAAATTCATGCGAACCACTAAACGAAAACCCATTGATGTGTGAGTGATGTATTGACAGCGCTAAAGTTATGCTCTCTACGGCCACGGCACTTGGCAGCCCTAGAGCGAGGGGTGTTTGCTCTACGTCTGTCTGCAATAAAACCATTACAAGCCGTAGACAGATTTCGTGCCCCTCGGCCGTCTGCGGATGAAACTGACTGATGTAATAATTCCCTCGTAAACGAACTCAGTGCTGGGAGCCTTGGTCCTACATATTGTATAATAAATAATAACCTAGATAATAAACATTCTTTATCTAACTTAAGTATTTAGAATCGCTGTTTACGTCTAAGACTTCGGTGTAATTTATTACACAAAGAAATTTTGATGAACCTAATACCTCAGGATAAGAATTTATTGTAGGAGCTGTGTTTTGTATTCAGAAATAGTCCGCTCAAGTAAATTTAAGTCATTTAGGAAACTGCTACTAATATTTGTATAGAATAGAGCTGGCAAACGCGCAAGTGGGTCACTTGATGGTAAGGTGGTAGGTTCCTCGTATGCGAGAGACCGTTTAGCTTAGTACCACCGCTTTGTCTATTTCTGCCGCCAACCAGCAGTGTGTAAGCATCTTATGTCCCTGGGTACCGAGCGCAGTCCAATGCCATGCAGTGCTTTGTAATTCAAAGTTCTGTGTGGTGTTGCTTCTGTTTATGGGCGTTGCGCTTACCATCAGGCGATTGACCTGCTTGTTTCTTCACTCAAGTTAATAAAAAGAAACCTGACTAACACCGACCATGAACAACAATGCCGTTTTTTGTAAAGTTCAATGCCGACCTTTACGAAACTCACGGAGATTAAGAAGGGGTTATACATTTTAGGTTTCTGTGACGTAGTGGTAAAACCCGCCCATTTATGCTATAGACAAAGCTGGCTACAGCTGGCCTCTACTACTTAAAAATATTGCAAATCATCACATATATATATATATAGCTATACATAAATTTTAAATGATAGTAGGTAATTTATCCCTCACATTTCCCTAAACATTATAAGAACTTACAAACTTATATTCCGTAACCAAAGATTTCATTCAAAAGTCAAGTATGGTATCTGAAATCAACATAATATTCTTATAGACGCTGTATATTGAATAATGTTTTTTCAGGCAACTTCCTTTTATTCGAATCGCTGGTCACACATTTACGTACATATTCTACCGACAATTCAGTTAGTTACCTCTATGAACTTTGAATTTTCTCTCGGAAACTTCGGATTTGCATCGCATGTGTGAACGGATTAGCCCACGGCACATTTCATGTTTCAATTCTAGGTATATATGGAATATTCTAAAATTGCAGCGCTTGCGAATATTTGGTTTTTCAGTCGTTGAATATTTTTAAGAACATTAGTGAGAGTAATAGAAAATAATTAGTTTGACTATAAGTCTAAGTGATTGGGTCTGAGTCTTGATTAAACCTTTGAGTTTTGACAGTTTCGCCTCTATTTATGCGCCAATGTACTCGTAATGTATTGAGCTGTTCCCATTCAGCGCACAAAGGAAACACGTCGCAATTTATTATTCCACCAGCGTGTGTATAATATTTACGTGCTATCTTAGCGTGCTATTTAAAATCGCTTCTTAGTCTAGTTGCAGTATTTGAGGACTGATCCGGGGACGGTTCGGTTCTTGCGTCGAAGGATTCCCTGAATAGCGGCGAACAAGTAAAAACTTCTTACTGTAACATATGTAAAATTATATAAAATTCATTGATCAGACCCTATCCATATTGGAATGGGATTAAGGACAGCAAGATGATGAAGTCTACATGTGTCTCCTTTTGGCGTTAAATATACATGTTGTATAAGTCCCTGTTAAATATTTACATATTTACGGGTACTTTGCTTAATTATATCATAATATATACTTAATATAGGTACACGGAAACATATGCGGAAACAAGGTAACAAAGATGCTTACACAATACATTACAAAATATTACTCTTACCGTATAAGAACAATACAACAAAGCATTGCACGATAGCAATGTAACGCGCAACCAACTAAAGCAAACATAATAAATAATAATTACTTGTTGTGGATGAAGAACGTTATACCCGTAATTTAGTCGTTTTTTCTAAAGATTTTCTTCTTTTTGTTATTTGTTATTGAACTGATGTAAAATAGGTTTTATTTATCAAACAAAACAAAACTCATTTCTTGAATTTAAGATCTAAGGAAAAGTGTTTTATTGTTATTTGCTTATATGTACATATAAGTTTATTGTAGTGAACTCTTATGTAATACAGAAGGCATAACGAATTGTTAGAGAGCCATATTTTCGGAATAATTATCATTACAACACCTTCGTCAGAATAATTTATACGTATGTTAATTTTATTTCAACATTATATTTCTGAACTCTATTTTAATAATAGCCGGACCGTGTAAATAGGAGTTTCACGGTACTACCTTAGATCGATTACGAATGCCTTACGTGGCATTAAGTGAGGTTAGCCAAGTATGGTTTCATCTAGATATACAATCAGAATTAGTAGCAAGTGCAGGGTAAAGTTTCAGATTCTCTGATTAGTCTACTTAGAAGTGTGCAAGCCTTTGCGCGAGCTGAAACTTGTTTAATTCTAACTTATATGGCTATCTAAAAGCATATTATTAAGGGACTTACTAATAATTTAAAACATACCATATTGATATTTGTATTTGTTTAAGAATTTTACTGAAACAGGACACCGAGAAACATAAAGATAGTGTATTAATAACTTTTAATTTGCCATTTTACATTATCATAAAACTATCTTTTTCTTCTTCAGTCTAACATAGTAGCGGTTTTTAGAGTACTCTGAAGAAAAATACACTCACATAGTGGTGTATCTAACAGTTGCTATATTATTTAGCACGTTAAACTGTCCATCGAGGAGCAATGCGTGGTATATTTTTCCCGGCGCATAATGTAGGTAGGTACGAGTATATGACAAGTTTCTTGGCTTTACATCCGTCACGATCTGTTACTCGGAGCGCCCACACTGAATTAAATATTGTGGCACCCGAATAATATTATTCAACACGTCTCATTTATTCGTACACAGCGTGTTTCATATTTAGAATTTTATTTTACCACAACTCACAAACAGCTACATGTTTCCGCAAAAAAGTAATACAGGGGATATGATTCACAGTGCGGTGCGCCGAGCAATGCGTTATAAAATAAATTTGATAAAGGGTTCACTCTACACAGTTTTGTTTATTTTTCACTATGCTTTTTTTATTTTATGGTATTTTTCGACCACAGATAAGTTTTCTGAAGCATGTTCTGTTAAACAAATGTATATCTACCACTTAATATTTGAATATATTTTGATAACAAACTATAAAACACTTCGATAGGTAACAGGCCCCTTGTTTGCGAGAGGCTATTTGGGTTGGTACTACTGCTTTGTCTATTTCTGTCTTCAAACAGCAGTATGTAAGCACAGTTGTGTTTCGGTTTGAACGACATTATGAAACTTAACATTTTATCTCGGGGTGACGGACGCAGTCCAATGCCATGCAGTGCTTTGTAACTCCAAGTTCTGTGTATTGCTTCTGTTTATGGGCAGACGTGACGCTTACAATCAGACGAGCGACCGACTTGTTTCATCATCAGGTTAATAAAAAAACAAATTTTAATGGTATAGTAAATAAATCCTTATTATAAAAAAAATATCAAAGTTTTGATATACATAGGTACACGGTATTTTTTTTGGTGTGAACGTTAAAACACTAGTTAATTATGTCAGTGCTATCAATTGCATCCTAGAACTATGCCAATAACATAAACTTGTATTAAGTAAAGCCATTGGTACATACTGAATTGAACAGTAAGTGGGTCACCAACATTTTAGGCCCAAAGCCAGCCTCACCTGCACGTCGTACTCTGCTGATTAACGCAGAGAAAATGTCGAAATTTTGTTCCCGTTGTGGGTTGTGGGGGTCAAACGGCGGGTCACCCCTTATAAAAGCGAATATCGTCAAATCTACGGTATGAAAAGACGGACCCTAGCATTAGGCTGCGATAACGCCCGCGCCAGGCAGAAAGAAAGATTGGTACATACTGAATAGTCTGTAGATAAACTTGTGTAGGATTCGCTTTGCCTTCGTTTCCGAACATTATGGAGCTCAGTCTCAAGTCAAGGATAACACTTGACACGAGGGTTCCCAATGCAGTTTTAGTAGCTACAACTCAGTGCTGCAACTATATCTCATAGTAAATAGCTGTTAATGTTGCATCTTATATTCGATTATTATTCGTGTTTATACATAATACATATTTGATAAAATCTTATTAAGTACCTTATATAATACAAAATAATTATTTCTCAAAGCTCTACCTATTTATTTATGATTTACGTTATTTAATAAAACGACCCATCCAATAACGTTATTCATCCTCAAATAAATATTAATTTGATCGTTCTCATTAGACGGATAAATTAAATCGGGAAGTCCAGAATGTGTAATTGACGAGAGTATATTGTAAATTATATTATAATATTACCTCATAATACTTTGTTGTCGTAAGCTTTAGTGATATTATTTTCATCATCATTATTTTAACAAACACAAATATTTTCTTCTTTATAAGTCATATGGTAAAGAAAGTAATACTTACTCGACGTGATCATGTGTAATAAAATTGTTATAGATGTAATAAATAAGGGGTGTGACAAAATTCATGATAATTTTTCCAATTATAATTTTGTAAAGTACGTAAAAAAGACGTACGTTTTTTAAGTTAACAATATAAAAAGTAGGTACCTATTGTACGTTTTTGGTATAACAATCTGCAGTCAGTACAAATCCGCATGTATTTTTTGTAGATATTTCATTTAAATGCTATATTCAGGTATCTATAGCAAAGAGTGTCACACATCACATCACATCTGATATGTCACTAAGTATTAATACCAAATTCTAACTAGGGCTATCTATGCTTGGAAGTTGTAAATTTTCCAAAGTAGTCTGGTGATACCGAGTTTATACATAAAGCAGAGATTTGCTTTTACATCGTATCGTGGCGTCGTTTACCTTTGAAAGAAGAGATAATGAGCGTGTCCTCGGGATATTGGAATATCCGTGATAAAACACAGTTAAAACGTCACTGCTTTTTCAATTTCCTCATGTAAAACAAAGCAGTTGACGTAAAGTCTATACTGGTACCATAGATGAATCACACTGTAGAAGAGATAACTCGTTTTTAGATATAGGACGTAATTAATTATTTCACGCCAATCAGTCTTTTTGAGTATTTAATATAGCCTGACAGCAGACTGTATAAAAGATGAATGGTCTCCGCGGGTACAACTGAAAGATCAATATTTTCAGGAACTAAAGCACCGAAGCAAATTATGCGGATTATATCCCGAGTAGTTGTTTAAAATAACATAATATAAGCTCATGCCTAAATCTCCGAAGAGGTAGGCAAAGGTACAATGTCCACGATTTGTCGAACTTATTATTTCCAACCTGTTAAATAATCTGAATGCAAGCCTATCTTTATATTTTGTATGTCGTCCACCTATTGGGCAACTGATCTGCCAATGGATCGTCTTCCCTCAAATGGCATGATTCCCAATAGCATGCAAAATTGACATCGTAATTAATGCATAATGCACGTATTTGACACATCTTTACAAATCTGGCAATCTTTGCCACATAAAAATAAACATAGCTTACAGAACAAACATAGTGTGTGAAGTAAAAGCACGGTGCTTGTTTTTTATCAACGCCCGAGGCTCCATTAGTGATAAAGAGACCGTGTATGTGTAACGATAACCCAAAAAGTTACATACTAACAAGGTTTGTCGATACTTTTATCTTTTTAGAAACAACCCCTCGGAAATACACCAGCATAATTCTTTGTGTATTCCGGAAGAAATCAATATAATATGATCGTAGTACGTTTACGTTTGGATTGTAATTCAAGCGTTTACATTTTTGACCGACGCAATAAACGCAAAGGTTCTCAATTCGTCTGTTTATATTTTTTTTATTGTTCACGCATAACTTCACCAAATGTGGATTGATTTAGATGATTCTTTATTAGTTCATTATAAGCAGCAGATTAACATTTGGTGGGAATTTGTAAGAGGTACTTGTCAGTTTTTTTCCAAATGTTCATTATTGCAGTTTACTTTCTAAAAACACTATTATCTATATTGAACGGTTAAGATAGCTGCCACATAGATTTCTGCTGACAAAACCTCAGCCAGAATGTATATCGAAATGATATTAGCTAATTTTACGTTTGAGTTAATACGAATATTGGCAATACTTGGAATAATATAGTTGGATGTAGAAATAAGGAGAAATTGGATTCTGTATAACGACTTTTCTTACGACCGCAGATTTTTTATAAAAAATATCACTCCCATTAACTACAAAATCAACTACCATTTGGCAATTAAAACAATGGATATCAAATAACATCAGTCGACAATTCAGTTTCCTAGCAAAAGCAATATCATGAAACCAGTTTTTATGATTTTTGTTAGAAGAAAAACAAATTTTGTTATTAAATCTATGCTTGTAATTATATGTTAATGAAAAATTTATTCATAAAACAGATTGTTGCGAATTATCTTCGCCTACATACGCACACACGCCTGTACTCCCCGAAGTGGTAGGCAGAGTTGTAGCTAGTACATCCACACTTCACCGAGCTTTTTTCGGTCCCATGATGTGATAGGGGGCGAGCCTATCACCTTGCCAAGCACAACAAAAAATATGTCTTCAAATATAGTAAAAAGGTTTTGAAAGTTGTGTTAATCTGAGACACGTTCCATATTATATTTTGAAGCATATCGTGAATACATTATACTAAACACGCGGTAAAGTGCGTACATAAATCAATTTGGTAAACGTGACTTGTCCCTTTTCATATTATAAGCGCCGATATAAAGATGAAGGGAGCCAATGCGATTCCCTCTGCCACATCATCCAATCAGCAACTTAGCGCTCGGTAAACACATTACGTATGATGTGTCGCATCCGCTAGAATGTGCCCCAGACTCCAGAGCAATCGTCTCGCTCGTGATTGCTTTTTTATTATCTTAAAATATGATTTAGATTTGTTTCCACTTTATTTCTAAAGCTTGTAAGTACTGAATCGGTCGGTCTAGTTATTGATGTTGACCCTTATTGACTTTGATTAATTGGCCTTTAAGGAATTTGGATAAGTTTGCTGAGTCGCTTTTGAATTGTAATAATCGTTTTATATAATTATTAATTTGATTCACAAAAACTCAAAGCTGCCATGTTTATAAAATACTAGCTTTGCTCGCGGCTCCGCCCGCGTGAACGGCCTTTTCCGGGATAAAAAGTAGCCTATGCTATTCAGTGATAATGTAGCTTTCTAACGGCAAAAGAATTTTTGAAATCGGTTCACGTCGTTATTTAAACCTATGTCCGTATTTTTTCTGTACGTTCTAAAATGTAGGAAATACTAAGTTATATAATATGCTATCTAGTAACACAAAAGCAAGATCGACCTATAAAAATAGAGTTATGACTTAATTTTTTCTACTCATGGTCTCGAGAACTCAGAATATACGTAAAAAATAATAAAATAACATACGAAAAAGCGTATTTTTAATTGAAAAGAAATTAGTACCCCTAACAATGTTATAATTCTTTGGGTCCTTTTATAAGATATTAGCATTGTTCTATCAATGAAATTTAGTATTTATATAGGTATAAATTAATAGACAAATAGGGTTTTTTTTTTGTTTTTTTTTATAGTATAGGCCGGCAAACCAGCAAGTGGGTCACCTGATGGTATGCGATCTCCACCGCCCATGTACGCCCACAATACAAAAGAATTATGGGCGCGTTGCCGACCTTAAAGGAAAGGGAAAATAAGGGATTGGGAAGGGGAGGGGGATTTGGGCCTCCGGATATCTCACTCACCGTACGAAACGCAGCAGCAAGCTGCTACTTTACGCCGGTTTTCTGTGAGACAGTGGTAACGACCCGGCCGAGCCGGCCCATTCATGCTGTAGACAAAATTGTCTACAGCGTGGCTCTACCACTCGGAGAGTCCTACAATTTCTAATGTAATGTACTTTCTTTTTTATAACAGAGGATGGCGAACGAATAAGTGGGTCATCTGATGTTGTATTGTATTATAGCGTGCTTCCGCCACTTAACTTCACCTCACATAAATAGTTTTATCTATTTCACAATAAAAGCAGAAACTTGTTGATAAAAGCTCAATGTCTCCTCTATTCGTAATATGTAGAGGGACAAAGGGTCTGAAATCACAAATGCGAACACCCATATTACCTCTAGACCACAACATTTTATTATGATAATTTTAGAACTAAATATCTCCGTGTGTAGAAAGTAGATTAATACAAATAAATTATTTAACTGTCTCATTTGTGCAAGGGCGGTGAATGTGGGACATGAACTCTGAGTTTCTAGATTCAATTTAAAGTCGAGGCATCTTGTGAGTTTTGCAAAAAACACACTTGATAAAAATCTTATACATCTGTATGTACTTATTAGGCTTTGGAAATCTTCGTGTTTTACAAATTATTTTGAATCAATATATTGGCCATCCTAGCCTGCTCAGTCACATAAGGAAAAATAAGCAAATAATCATTAATGTTTTAACAGGTCTGTACAAGTCATCATCTTCACTCGTTCAACCAAAATAGGCGTAGATTACTGGAGCGCATAACTTTAACCGTAGTATTATATTACGTATATACCTGTGGTATCGTGGGAATTGGTATAAATGTAGATGCAATACCTACAAGTGTCTCTCCCAGCTTGTCGAAAATGCAGTGGCGGTATGTTATTTATATTTTGATAATCAGTAATATACATACATACGTATACATATGCACTCACGCCTATAATCCCCGAGGGGGTAGGCAGAGGTGTAACCAGTACAACCACATTTCGCCGAGCGTATCTCCGTCCCATGATGTGATAGGGGACGAGCCTATCGCCATACTGGCACAAATTTCAGACTCCGAGCTCGACGAAATGCTCAGTATTTCGTAATAGAAAAACCCAATATAACATTTTCCCTGCCCGGGGATCGCAACCTCAGCGTCAGTCTCAGTCGTAACGCGTACGCATTACAACTGCGCCACCGAGGCAGTCATCAGTAATATATAGGTAAAAATAACGTATCCATTAATAAATCTTAGCAACAAAGCCATAACGACCGTAATCATTGAGGGGAAAATGAAACAAATATTAATCTCAATAGCACCTCGCTAAATAATGATTAATGCTGTTTGAGAAACTACTAAATACTATATAAAGGATCTCGCTTTATACAGTACGGGTCGGAAGCGCCACTATTACCAAGTAGTAGGTAATGGGCTTGGTTAAATTAGACTAGCACACATTACTTCGCTTCAGCAATCTTCGGTTTCCATGAATAGCAAACAATTTCCCGCCTTCTGCGATTGTTCAGGCACTTAACAGAAAAATAAGTACCTACACATTATAATGTTATAACTGCTTTACATTCGATCGTTATAGCGCCTTCATGTTTCCCAAGATAACCGAAGATGCTGAATTGCCAAAGCGATTAATTTAAATTTATCACAATATATTTGCGGCACTTACTTAGTTATTTGTATATGTTATAGTTTTCATATCGTCGGTGACTTCAGCATAGTTAATCTTATGATTGTAATGGAAATGGAAATCTTTTTATTTATATGCTCATCTTTCTTATTATGCAATACAAAAATTTAAATATTTTGACAAAACTATGTTTTTAAGTAGAATAAAACTTATACTATAGATATATATGATATAAACTCTCTTTGGCAAACACCAAACGTAGATATTATTTTGTGGCGAAAATGTATGTTCAACCTCATTTAACATTTTACAGAATATATATGTATAGTAACAATAACATTATTAATTAAGTTGACCATACAAACAAATGGTCATTAATAACAATAACCTCATTATTAAATCAAGTTTAATGGTAGTGCTACTCTGTAGACAGTTTTATCTACAGCACGCATGGGTCGGCTCGACCGGGTAATTACCACTATCTCTCAAAAATCGACGTAAAATAGCGGCTTGCTGCCGTGTTTCGTACGGTGAGTGAGGTATCCGGAGGCCCAAATCCCCTCTCCTTCCCAATATCTTTCCTTTAATGTCAGCAATGCGTCCACGATTCTTCTGGTAATTAAGGGTTAAAGGGTGGTGCAAATCACTTACCATCAGGTAATCCACGTGCTCATTTGACCTATGCTTAAAATATAGCTTATGTTATGGTAATAATAAAATGCACAAACATTCAATACAATATGCAATGCATGACAATAGCCTCTGCGCCATAACAAGACAAAATGTGATTTTTTAAAATCTTATTAAACATTTATTTGATTGCCTCTTACCGAACACCGATGTTGTAACTGATTCTTGTTAGCAAGAAACATCTACGAGTAAGTTAGAATTAGCGTTCCGAAAATTCATGAAAATATTTTCAAATTGAACGTACAAACATTTAACTAAATTTAGCAATTGGATGGAGTTCGTTCTTAAAATACCTACAAAACTTTAGTTATTTTTATTATTATAGCATAGGAAGGCAAACGATGAAGTGGATCACCCCATGGTAAGTAATCTCCGCCGCCCATGAACGCCCACAATACCAAAAGAATCTTGGGGCGTTGCCGACCTTACCATACGCAGCAACAAGCTGCTACTATACGTCGGTTTTCTATGAGACAGTGGTAACAACTCGATCAAGCCGGCCCATTCACACTGTAGACAAAACTGTCTACAGTGTCGCACAGTCAGTCAGTCAGTCAGTCTACCACTCACAAATACAATTTGCCATTTCAACATGAATGTAACATAACTTACGTCTGTAACCTCGAAGGGGTAGGCAGATGTGCATTTAAAGCTGCATCCACGGTTTGACGAGCTAATTTCCCTCCTACGAAAAAATATACTATTATGGATTTAGATATCAGGATAATAACTCTATTATAACCACGAATTTTACTTTGATCGTTTATTTGTACAGGTATATTTTCTAACCGAGTTTATAGTTTGTTTATGAGATACGATGGTTTATCTTCAAAACTCAACATGGTGGTCATATTTCCTTTAGCTGAAACTACAGAGCACCAAGTTTTAGCTGATACTCAAAGTTAAATGTAGAGTAGTTTTTTATTCTCCTAAATATGTTAGTATTCATTTTGATAGGTAAATAGCTGAAGTCAACCGATACTATTGAAATTTGGCATAGAGATAAAAGAAAAAAATATTTATCCCGCAAAAATAAACTTCATCGAGGGGTCGGAATCGCGGAAAAACATCACTCTTAATTTTATAAATGTCCAGTTTATGCTCGCGAATTCATCCGTGTAAAAGATTTTTTATGAGAATAAAATATAGTCTTATTTAGTCTACGATAGTGTGGTTTTTTATTAGTGAAATATTTTTTTTAAATCAGTACAGTAGTTACAATGATTACCTCCTCCGTGGCGCAGTGGGCGAGTATCCGGCTGTAAAACGTGAGACCGCGCTTCAATTCCCGCACCGAGAAAAATGCATGTGTGATCCACAAATACTTATTACTGGTCTGAGTGTTTTCTACCCAGACGGGTTGACGTCAGACAGGCGGCCGCTCGTTAAAAAGCATGTTGCGCCGACCCCACTGCGAGTGGGATAAGGGCAGGTGGAAAGATAGAGGTACATTGATTACTCCCAAGATGCACACAAACATATTTTACTTTATAATAATGTATTGATTTTCATATTTGTCACACTCTGTCTCCTCCACTTAATATTTAAAGAGCGGCTTACACTCATAAGTCTATCAATTTCGTTCGGAAATCGTGAAGGGATTTTAATAAGTTAATGCGTGAACGAAAAGTCGTCTCATCGCATCAATCACTTTGTTGGCAACTGGTAACAGCCGCTAGTCGCTACCCTCCAGATAATTAATTCAATTAAACCACTCATGTCAGACTGCGGCACTCACTTAGTTTCCTCCTGCAAGACTCTCACGACCACTCTTAAATAAATAAAAGAAAATTTACCATTTAAAATGATGTCGTTTTCATTTCATTTAAAACACGTGTACGTAAAACTACGTTATAAGCAGTTTTCACCGGAGTGTTGCCACTGGCGGTGACATTTTGTAGAGTGAGTGATATTCCCAAACGCCCAATCATCATAGGTCGGTGACGTACCCTTAATTTTTCTGATCTTGTGAATGCTTATGGGCGATTGAGATCATATACCATATAAAAAAGAAAATTTAACTATTGTATTTTATTGAATGTGGTAAAACACGATTTATTATGTCTATCGTAACGGTATTGCAGACCCAAATACATGGAATTGGTCCCAAAAAACGGATCGTCACTTTGTGCTGATATATTGTGAACATTTCCGAATGCGCTAACCCTTTTTTGTGATCGACTCTTGTTCCCTCATCAGGATGTGACAGACGAGGGATCCGAAACAATTCGCCTCACTGAACCCGGTCATTACGATCAACTCTGATAATGTAACCCACGCGTGTCGATATTACACTCAAAGGAATTCTGACCTAATTGCTAAATATACATAAATTACTCTTTTCAGGATAACCCGCCAACTTGGGCACTCGACCCAGTAACAAAAATATAAAATCTAAAGACATACTTTTTATAATACCAGCCTATACCAGTCCTGTATTAAAATGTTTTACTACTGGACATGGACATCGTCTAAGAATGCGAGGAATTAAACCTGAGGCCACCACGCTGGCCTAATGAGGGTTGACAGACTTCACACACCTTGGAAATTCTTGAGGAAAACTCTCAGGTATACAGGTTTCCTCACGATGTTTCCTCCATCTTTAAACCAAGCGATAATTTACAATAAAAACACACGTAACTAAGGAAAGTCAGTGGTGCATGCCTTTGGGGCTCGTTTCGAACCTGCGACTTTCGTCTAACTAGCTTAACGCATTTTACACTAAGACAAAACACGTAGGTACAATCGCTATTCCAGATACAGTTACTGTGTGAAGTGGATTGTAAAGCTTTTCAATTTAAGTGAAAATAGGACACATTTATTTCAACAATTGTTTTCAAAGAATTGGACCCATAAAAATAACGTTTTTAAAAATTACTGTCTATTGAGAGGCATCATGTTAAATTAAGTTCTATTTCATCAAAAAATTCCCAAGTGAGTACAAATAGATATGTCTCTACAAATTATAATAGGCACCTACTAAGAGGATCATCATATTGTATTTCCTCATTTCCTTTTTACCTTACGAATTTCTGGCGGGTGATTTACGTAAATAGAGCTTGTTCTGTTTTGTATTTCACTCATAAAATAATATGTTGCTCCGTGCTCGTCTCAAGTGCTGTCCTCTGACTTTATACAATATAAAATATTGTTATTTGTGAAGGCAACTAAATAAAACCGTACCAATCCTGGATAAAGATGTAGAACAGTCTGTGACTGTCTGGGTGAGTATATGTTGTATTATTATTCGAAATCAGCCCCAAGATCATGCACCTCTGACTTTTCAAAGTTACGTGTGTATTCATTGTTAATTATCGCTTGCTTTAACGGCGAAGGAAACATCGTGAGGAACCTGCATACCTGAGAAGTTCTCCATAAAAAAATCGATGGTTGTGAACTGTGCCAACCCGCATTAGACCAGCGTGGTGGACTACGCCCTACCCTCTCATTCAGTAGAGGAAGCCCGTGCCCTGCAGTGGGACGTGTATAATATAATATAATACACTAATGGTTTCCAATAATAAATAGTGTATTAAATTGCATTCTGCTTTGTGTGAATAATGCGGGGAACAAACGCAGCTGTGTCGGTATTGGCCACCGCTGTTATTGAAAACAAACAGTGAAGAGCGCCTCGTAATCTCACGTCCAGGGCCGATTACTGACTAAGTCATATGTATGTTGCCGACGCACGAACTACCATATTGTGCATTACTTTCTGAGATATAATATTAATCATATATTTTAGAGGATAGTTTGTACTATAAACAAAATTTTATTACGTTCTTAGGACCTATCACGTATCTCGGCCAGGCAAGGTAACATAACTTTAATTTCAGGTGACGCACATGCTTGTTTGCCGGCCTATGCTATGAAAAAAAACCAACGAAAAAGATCGGAGGAAGTTCTCAATTCGACGCATATATATGTTCTTTTTTGTATGTATAACTGTATAACACATAACTTTATAATTTGTAAAATTCATACGTCGCGTTTTTTATTCGATCACAAGAATTATTTTGGTTATGGAGTTATGTCAATATACGTCGACTCACAGGATATTTTACGTCAATTAAAACTTTTTTCACATAAGTTGAGCGCACTTATACTATACTAACTACTACTAACTATATTACATGTATTTTTTGTACAGCGATTCGATCAGCGGGTTTCTCAGAATTATTATCTTCTGACAAACGGTATTTTTCCGATTTAGCTTTAGTCACAGCCTTAACAGTAGAAACACCACTCAGAACTTTGATTTACAAAGTACTATAAAGCACTGCTCTGCGCTTATAAGGCATAAGATGTGACCAAAGACATGATGTCTTTGGATATTATGTATAATAATGGCCATTAATTTCACTGATCATCGATTTAATCATCAAACCGGAACACAACAGTACCTATACACACTGCTGCTTGACGGAGGAAGTAGACAAAATGTTGGTACATATCCAGACGAACACTCGCATACGAGAAACTTACCACCTAGTAAAACCACATTAGGACATATAGGACCCAAATCAGTTCAGAAACCAAAACCCGTTAAATCAGCTCAATATTTTTTAACCCAATTCATGTAAGAAATATCTATAGCAAGTATCACAAGTATGAAGTACCTTTAGCATTTCACAATACATAACGTTATAAAACATGCCATCCATCAGCAATATTGGACAATACGTGTGAATAAAGTGTTGAATCAGTTCGTCTTTGTTTAACGGAATTGAAGGGATTTTAAATCCACCACCACGTAAGTGTATCGCAAATCGCAATGAACTGGAATATTGCAAAGTCGTCTGATCTTCTATATATAAGGTTCGAAGCAAGTGGCTAAAAACATAAAAGGTTTCTATGGCACTTGACCTACTCTTGGTATCTCGAAACGAACAGCGGAGATTCGGTGCTAATTAAAATATTTTAACATTATATAGCCTGTGTAAACAATACTGTGTAACAATAATGTCTTTTGCCGCCACTATTTTCTTAAAATTCAAATAATCTGCATTCTTACAGAGTGGATGTTCACATAAACACGCTGTGAAACTTGAGCCGCATGCGCTGTAAATGCGGCTCGTGCGACGCGGATAGGTACTCGCACGTGTGCGAAGATACATAATACATATTATATTTTTTCAAAGTGGTAGTACCACGCTATATGCATTCTTGTCTCCAGTATGAACGGGCCGGCTCGATCGGGTTATTACCACTGCCTTACAGAAAACTGACGTAAAGCAGCGGCTTGCTTCTGCGTTTCCTACGGTGAGCGAGATATCCGGCGGCCCAAATCCTCCACCCCTTCCCAATTCTTTAATTATCCCTTTCCTTTAAGGTCGGCAAGGCGTCCATGATTCTTCTGGTATTGTGGTATTGCGCTCATGGGCGGTAGAGATCACTTACCTTCAGGTACTTACATACATACACCCACTTGCTCGTTTTCCGACCAAATATGACATACTAAGGATTCTTTAATAATTATATTAATTCTGTAATGCTAAATAAATAAAACAGCCTCTGCGCCACTCGTTTCACAGCCAGCTACTCGCCCAATACGCTACGGAAGCTGTTTTAATTTATAATTTAATATTTTCCAAATTCTAATAGTTTAATTATAATTCTATGATATTTCGTACCTGAGAGTCATAGTATTCCCCGTCCAACGAGCATTATGTGTTTATTTATTCTATATCATTTATTTACAAGCAACTGCTCCTTTGTTAAGGTTCTTTGTTGGCGTCCGCGTCATCTGCGAACTATTCCGTGCTCCGCTATTTTAGTAGCTGCTAAATTAATTACCTGTCTTGCAAATACATTAAACATTTTAATTTACTTTTATTAAACATATTACCTTTCATATTTCATAAGACATAATGAAAAATATTTTAAAACTGGTATTATTAAAGAAGTATTTTATATTATTTTTAAAATCTTTTAGTATATTAGGTAGGTATTCGGTATATATTCTGTGTAACGTACCTATTGAACGTTAAGCAGAAAATAAAACGTACTCTCAATAGTTATAAGTAAGTAATGTATAAGTAATATAAGAAAAAAATGGTACTATAAATAGATCTGACAATGCTCTATTACTCAACCCTAATGTGATACGTATGTAATATATTATGCAACGTGATTACGATAAATGAACTTTAGACAGTGCAATAAAGAAATCAATACACAATAAGGTGCGACAACTAATCAGCACTTTTATTCGCTCGACGATTTGAAAAAGTTATTACATAACGCCTAAGGCATTAGAATTCTGACTGTGCATTTTCCTTCACCCGCGCCACCTTCAATTACTTTACGGCACTCGCGCCCTTTACTGCTTGCGCCACTGCGGTTGTCCTTGTTGCAGCTCCTCGCCTTTAGTGGTAGTTGGCAGTTTGCCAAAGCCTCCTTTGTTATCAAGCAGACTTCACCGCGTATAGGCCATATTAGTACGAGTTCATAGAGATGAATGGAATGAATGGGTAGGCCCTTTGCCTACACAATATATAAAAAAATAACCTTTTCTAAATTCAAAAACTATCTCTGCAAAATAATTCCATATCTATTTGAGTATAAACATGAGCGCGCTTGTAAGATATTTATCAATAAAATATGCAATGTTTGTTCCGTACGGCTGCAGCCCGCCCACTGAGGTGAGCTATGCAGGAGCAATTCCGCAAAAAGCCTGACTGAATAAGTAGGAAGCGGCAAACTAAGCGCGGCGAACTATTGCATTCGTTGAAACGTGAAATATAGCGCTCCTGCATTCTATGTGAAAACAATATAAAAAGAACTTACAGAAGACTTACAAAAAACATTGCTGAGCGCTGACATACAGACCTACCTGTTAATAAAAAGGGTGTTGAATTAACGTTGTGTAATAAACGTGGTTTACTTTTTATATATTGTTTTTTTATTAACTTTACCTTCTGTATTCAATATCTTCATCTATAAGACGTATTGCGTACGCGTACGCACGTACGTACGTATGCATTTGCGTATGCGTAATATTATTACACGTAGTCTAATACTGTCAAGAAAAACATTGTAAACACAAAACAAAAATGTTAAAATGTATCTTGTATCCTAAAAAGTGTACTGAACCTTCGTTAGGCAATCCGTCACTATGTGATTCTATTTGGCTGAACCACCGATCCACACAAACGACCGCCATCAGGTGTCCTGCACGACGATTAATCTGTCGACAAATAATAACCGCAGCCAATAACGGTTGAAAGCCACACAGACGACACCGTCGCCTGCTATTTCAACTGAAGATAATTGAGTTTCTTATAAAATAACATATCACGTGAAAATTGTCTGAAACGTATTAGAACTAGTATGTTCAAAGGTATATCATAAAATATACTCAGCTATGAAGCAGGAATGTTAGAAATAAGTTCAATGTGTCTCTTTTTAATGAAAAAAACATTTGTAGGTACTACATATAATCTACATGGTGGTAGGTCCCTCGTATGCGAGAGGCCGTATGGGTACCACCGCTTTGTGTATTTCTGCCGCCAAACAGCAGTGTGTAAGCACTGTTGTGATCCGGTTTGAAGGACATTGAAGCCAGTGAAATTATGGGGCATTATGAGACTTACATCTTATGTCTCGGGATGACAAGCGGAGTCCAATGTATATTAGTGCATTGTAAGTCAAAGTTCTGTGAGGTGTTGCTATAATGGACAGGCGTGACGCTTATCATCAGGCGAGCGAAGTACGGTGAGTGAGATATCCAGAGCCCCAAATTCCCTCCCTTTCCCAATCTCTTAATTATGCATTCATTTAAGGTCGACAACGCGCCCTTGCTTCTTCTGGTATTGTGGGCGTACATGGGCGGTGGAGATCATTACCATCAAGGGACCCACTTGCTCATTTGCCGGCTTATGCTATAAAAAACTATAATGGTTTAACAGGCCTGTACGAGTCATCACCATCACACGTTCGTTTTCCGAAATAGACGTAGATTTTCGAAGAGCATAACAGTTTCATATCTATATCTATAAAATAAGGAACCGACTGGTTTGGTGGGCAGTAGCAATGCATACGCGGTACGATTGTTGTGCTGAGGTCGCGGCTTCGTTCTCCAGGGCGGGTAAAAGTAATATTGGGTTTACTATCACTACATGCTCAGTATCAACCCGGACTCTGGAATTGTGCCCAGTATGGCAATAGGCTATATATATATAGGCCCCCTATCAGATCATGGGTTGGAAATAAGTTCGACAAAATGTGGGTGTACCTACTGGCTACACTTCTGCCTATACCTTCGAGGAGTACAGGTTTGAGTGCGTAAATTTTGACTGGCATCAGTGTTGGTTCATAAAACAAGCTGCTGGCTTAAAATAAGAATCATATATAAAAGGAAATATTTTCTTATGAACCCCGAAACATATTATACTAGTAGCGCATTAAGAGTAATGAACGAGGCATCTTAATGTTATTAGGTGAACGTTAAGAGAAGATGTCGTCCAAAATTATGAGACAATAATTATTGTAAAGTAGCTCGGACGTCCGCAACGGCTGTTTGTGGTGTCACGCGGCATGCCAAGTTCTTATTAACAATAAATCAGACAGACATCAACCACATCGGTAACAAAATGCAAACATCTTTAATTTAACGGTTCTTAAGCGGAGAGAAGACATATTGGTCCAAGTACCTTACTAATCCTGCATAACATAGTAGCTGAAACATTTCAGAGATTTATTAACCGGCCCTTTCGTGTCGGGATAATGAAAGACTGTAGCTCCTCGTAACGGCCACACGACACGAGATGTTTCATATTTCACAGTTATTAGCAAAGTTTAGCTCGGTCGCGGTCGTGGAGTAACACTTTTTCCTTTTGCTACGAATAAACTTATTGCGTTCGACATCTGAAGGCCAATGTATTTAAAAATGTTTAAAACATTATTGCGATCTAGTCTCAGTGTCAAGAAAGTTGTATACTCATAAACCAATAATCAACATAGATCGAAATGATATTAAAAGTTGACTGTAGCCAAAACGGCATTCTACTAACATTTTTAAATGACAAATGCCTTATATAAACGTCAAAATTGTGACTGAATTGAGATTGCAATGAGATCGAGATGAGATCATGTTAAAAACTGAACTGAACTAAAAGAGGAGTAGAAAACAATTTTTTAAGTTAAATCTCAGTTCGGTTAAAATTCAGTAACAGCGTCAGTTAAATACGAGAATTGAGCCCCTGAATTCATCCTCAATATTGTTTCATTTTTTATTACAGAATTGAAGACCGCCTCAAAAAAAACAAAGGTCTTAATTCGTCTGTAAGTAATAATAATAATAATAATAATAATTCTTTATTGCTGTTTTTACATTTTATACCTATATATACTTTCTTTATGTATAATTCGTGAATCTCACTTAAAATGTGGACTGATTTGGATCATGCTTTTTGTATTTGATAGGGATTACTGTGGTGGTAGGACCATTTAAATTTGAAGAAATAATTCTACCCCTAAGGGGTACAAAAAAGTAGGTGATATGGGGGATGAAAGACTAAAACATTTATGAACTAATTTATGCCCCGGTTTCGATAATTCTTTCATTAAAATATAGTACAACAAAAACTTTATAACAAAATCATAGCAAAATATAAAACCGACTCAAAAAGCTAAAAATAAAACTATACAATTTTGAATCCATGATTTCAATTATTGACTAACTCGGTGGTATTGTAGTCCAAATTGTTTAGTTTTTTGAGTCAGTCTTATTTTTTTGATAAAAAGTTTTATAGATACGAGTATATCTCTGAATAAACGAAATGAAATGAAATAGTTTTATTCATCATGTAGGCAATTAAAATAGCGCTTATGACAAGTCAGTACAAAATAAAGAAACTTATGTAAGTACAGAAATCATATCAGCTAATATATACATAACATACATAGCATCGTCAAAATACACTGGGGAACTATAAAGTTTACAATATTTTTATATTAGTCCAGAATTGTTAAGTATTATTATTATTGTTATTTTTTCTCTGTTTTAAAGGTCGATATGGACCATAGGCATTACCGAAACGGCACGTGGTTTAAAACTACCACCGGATCCAAAACGACCCAACCTGAGAAGACCCGGCGAAACAAAACAGCACAATGGTGTAAATAAATGAAGTTAATACTAGAGCCATGTGTTTTGTTCCCACATTCTAACCAACATTGATTATTATTATTCGCCAATGTTATTTCATGTTTGGGTGTTAAAATAATAGTATAGTAAACGAAAATCAATTTGAAGGCTGGCTGTACGTGAGTGGCGGTCGGTCGCGTTATGATAATATATCGCATATTTATGGCTCCCTCTAACTACATTTTATTGTAGACAGCGTTCCCAATTTATTTTGTTGCCGGGAGACCTTTCTGAATAGTCAATGTGACGTATAAATTTGTGTCGTCCCGAGGATCGCCTGCTCCGGTGACTCCGTTAAAAGGTGCTACGAATTAATTTTACCTGACATCAAGGATGACGCCGAGTGCCGTCGGCATACGTCGCTTTATAATGAGATAGCTTAGTAAACACGTTTGGCCCCTAAAACAAAGTAAGTGCCCACTCAGATATACATTTATATGTGGGTATATGATGTGAAAGTTTAGCACCTGAATAGGTTAGACTAATTCTGATAAAACTTTACAATAAATTATAATCAGAAAAAACAATATAACTGTTACTAACTATGCCTAACAATTATTATCAAGAGAACTATCTACTTACTACCTATTCCTGTAAGTAAAACTGCTCTTGTTTATTACCCTTTGTTACACCACATAAAATAAAAATTAAATTAAAGTACGGTTGGCTTAGGGTTAAGCCAAACTTCCTTAATTTAAAAACAGTTAATTGCGATACATTAAAGCATACTTAGGTTAGTATTTATATTGTTGTGATCCAAAGTTATTGCATGCATTTTACTATTGCGGTTATTTCTCAAAGCTATGAAGTCCATAAACTTAATGAGTGCATTTCAATAGCGAATAGCGAACTGTTGCAATATTAGTGAAGCCCAATAACATTATTTCAATGGAAGCACTCTGAAGTTCAGGCTCTATTAGTACCTAGTTGAAGTTTAAACCATGTTATGGAACCATTGTTCCGGAAACTGATTATGAATATGTACAGCAGTGGCAACGCCCAACATCCAGAGCAGAGCACGGCGAACACCGACAGCCTTCATAAATACCTTATCATTCATCATACTCACTCTAACTCTGTTTAAACTTAGTTTAACTCTGCAGTTTTAAATTACTAGAGTAGTACGTAATACGGGTACAGCGTGAATAATTCAATGAGTGCTGTCTTCAAACAAATCTAATCAAAACTTCCATCAAAATCACTTTACTCTACCTATAGTGGATAGTCGGCGACTTCAGTGTTCCGCATACATTAACTCACACAGCATTGAATAAAACACTACACTACATATTAATATACACATTACATGGGTGGCAAAGCTTTCAATAAAATACTTTTACGATAGTACGTACCTATGAAATATATTCAGAAATATTCCGCAAATATTTCTGAATAAATTATTATGAATTAAATTAATTATCCATATGCAATTACTGACAATAATATGGTGTGACTCGAGATATCGAAAGCTAAATTAAATCGACGGCACTCTTTACCATTAATCTACTAATAGTAAATTAAATCACGGTGTATAAAACTATACATATTCTATAAGAGCATAAAAATGTACAGACATGTACAGATTACACAGTGATTGTAATATTTAAAGTGTTTAAAACTTCAAAAAACTAACGCTCTAGTTAGTTATCTAACCTAGGTATTTAAAACATCAGATACGTTTTCTCACAAAGCATGTAAGTTATTGAATATTTTTATACACGTGTCTAAGCATTGGTAAAGGTGTTCAATAATTTTTTAGAGTTCTTCCTCTTTCTTTCTTTTATGGCCTTTGCGGTGTTGCATTTTTTAGAGTTTATTATTTCAAGTTCTATTTGATGGCGCCTCTCAGGTGTCAATATTATAAACTTGTTTTTTCTATTTCGTCAACTAGTAATTTAAAGAGAATGAATGAGATAGTTTGACAAAGTCGTTGGATTTTAATTTTGTTGGGGCAAGTAACGTAAGATTTAGTCAGAAAACTTCCCCAGTTATTGTTTGTCCTGAATTTAGTTTGGGGATTCCATGCAAACTCTCTAACGAACCGCTGAGCAGTTGCTAAGCCAAATTGTAGGAAAATGTGTCACGTTTTATTTTGAAGAGAAGACGAAATCTCTCTGCGGGAAAGATTAATTAAATCTCTTGCACTCTTTTACGCGAAAATTCTTTCTGCTTTTAACTCTAGATAGGTATACACCTTACGAAATATATATATTGAGATATTAACTTAGATATAAAGTAATTATAAATATTACTTTTCTTCATATAGTATTTTGTGACACTATTACTAATAAGCTGAAAATTAACGTCAAAAAGGTGTTTTTATTTGAGGATGACAGTATTATTCGAAAGATTAGATATGTATTCGAAAGAGTCGAATAATTCGACTACAATCATTCATAGTCGCGTAATTTTGTAGTTGTTGAACTTTAATACCCAAGTGATTTTCATATTATACGAGTATAGACCAGTATTTATATATTATGACCAGTCGATAGAATATTTTCATCTGAAAGCCATAAGATACAAAAGTACACAACACATAAGTGCCATACATGGGATTATACGTAAGTGTTGTCGCAGTAAGTTTCTATTTTGCTATCTACATAATATGTACCCACTAGTATAGTTGTATACTGTCACCAAATCGGTGAGTCTTGTGTCGTATTTAAGTGTCGTAAACTGAATCGTGTTGGACATGACATACCTTCACTGAGCTACATAGATTCCAGTTCATAACATACATCGAGTGCTACATTATCAAGTATCAATTGACTATATCTAACGATTGGATTGGTAGCTAAGAGGCTAGTGCCGGGACAATATGCCGCAAGAGCTGGCTTCCCGCCAAATTCCATAACCTTACCAATTTGTTACCCTAACGATACACACACACGCAAAGTTCCAACTAATTGCCAATTTAGTACCGACAATACGTTACACGTTGTTACCAACTTTACTAGGCAAATACATGATGTATCTAGTTCGTATCAGGCAGGTAGAAGTCCCCAGGGAAACACTTTAAACTGCTTTGGAGAGCGCACTCCGTAAGCTGTCTGGTGGACTCATGAACTACATCTATTACTTAAAGTTTTAGTAAAAGAAATAAAGTAATGTAAAGCCAATATAAGATAACGTTATAATTGTTAAACTAAAAGTGTACATTTAAATATGTAATTTGTTTAAGAACAGTTACTATCAAATTATACCATCTTCATTTAAACACTAAGGTTCAATACCAACTGTTTATTTGTCTACTCCTATAATTGTTCCAGGAGTCCCACTTTTCAAATATATGCTTTGTTAGACCTCTCGCTGACACCAAATACATTAAAGTGAGTTGATATTTGTTTAAATTTTTGGAACAAATTTATATTAGCGTTAATGACAAGTCGAGCAGGTTGTTCGCCTGATATTAGGCCGGATTCGCGCCTGCCCATACACAGAATCAATGCCAATTGGAATTTCTAATGATGACGTACTGCATGACATTAGATTGCTCTCGTCACTCCGAGACAAATATTATATACAAGTACAGCGTTTAGTCTCTAGGTTATGATGTATACTATTATGTATTTTGTAGCTAGGTATACCTACGTAATAGCTGTCATCTCGTATTATGAGCTAGACTTACATAATAGCGAGTTAAATAAATACAAAATTTAATAATGTACCTTTGTAACTTTTAAATGTAGAACATTACCAAAGGTATAAAATATAACTGTTATTGTGGAAACAATAAGTAAGGTCAAGGAGAGAGCATAAGTACTGAAACAAGACACAATAAGAAAAAACTGGGGCTTAACAGGAACAATGCCGGTAACGTTGAGCCTCAGCTATTGAGCGAGTGGTTGATTAGAAAATACAATCTAAATAACGCCGAAAGTTGGCGCGAACATAATGAGCTGATAACACGGTGTGGTGGCGTGGTAATGAGGGCACCTGAAGAATAATAGCACAAAGTTTTAAGAGAGTTTCGGTACGGATTACACGGTTAATTTGATCGCACGTACAATTCCCTGGTCGTTAAAGTTTGAACCGTATCCTGAGATACACATAACCAACCGAAATTAAATTTTCGTCTATTTCTGCGTTCTCTCGAAACTCCACGGTCGAGGTGCAATGAGCGTTATGTGTAAACTAATGTGTTAGCCCGTTTGAATATTATAATTACTTATAGTGGTGGCGGAGGATGTTACATACACCCTCAATACCAATTAAATTAACTATACAGGCCACAAAACTATTTTTGGCAGCGATATCTCAGCGGGGAGTGATACGGACTGCTGACACGAATGTTGCATGTGTGTATTCATTGTTAACTATCGGTTAGTTTATCAGTGACGGAAACATTGTGAGGAAACATGCATACCTGACAATTCTCCACAAGAATCTCGAAGGTGTGTGAGGTCTGCCAACCCACATTATGCCAGTGTGGTGGACTAAGACCTAATCCCGACAGCCTCCGTGGCGCAGTGGGCGGGTTTGATTCCCTCACAGAGACAAAATACTTGTTGCGAGCAATATAGCGTCGCCCTAGTGTGAAAACCTCATATCTACAAAAAGCTAACTTTACAAGAAAATTAAACTACACTGTGGCTTGCAAAAATTTATTGGCACAGCATATTCAAATATGTAGTTACTTAAGTGTTTTTTACGAAATTCTCATTTACCGTTTTAAATGGTATTAAGTAAGTACTAATGTTTTCTTGTATGAAATTAAAGCGTACGTTGCGATGTTTTTTTCAATATTGCATTCCCGAACGGCGACGATACAGTATTTATGCTCGCAATACACAAAAAAAATTATAGTAACATTTTACTCCAAAATAAATAAATATGTAGTATGTACTTATAATTTTTATCAAAATCGATCGAGTAGGTTTTGCTTGAGAATCAAACTAACAAACAAACATATGACTACAGATTAATAATAAATACAAGTACTGTAATAACTGCAAACTATTTGCGACATATTTAGTATTTTACATAATGCTAAACACAATTCCCACATTAATCAACGGATTACACATCTATCATTATGTAGTTGTAGCGACGTCACTCGGATAGACAATGAGCTTTGTCAGATAATTAACCAGTTGGATAGCAATATCTAAATTGAATGCAATGTTATGTGGTTTAATTCCGCACGTGCCCCGGGCGGCAGACAGTGTACCCAGTCGATTGCGTTCCTCCTATTTGTACCCCGTTTCCGATGGCGATATTACGCTGATTGAAATCCAGTTGGCACATGAGTAGTGTTGGATGAGACTGGAGATACGCAAACTGTGTTGCTCAAATATATTTGATATAACCAAATCGATAAACTGCTTGGGCTTGTTTGTAAAATACAATGTATGGGTAATTATTACCAAACAGGTTTTACTTATTATTAAAATGATGAACACTATATGGACAGTATTGTCTAAACCATAAATGGTAGAACCTAGGTAGTCTGTCTCACTAAACCGACGTGAAAATGCACCTGTTGTTGCGTTTTATACGGTCAGTGAGATTACCGGAGGCCCAAATAAATCCGTATTCCTTTATGATTCTTCTGGTTTTGTGGGTGTTCATTTGCCCACCTTTGCTATAAAAAATATTTGAAGTGCTAGATGGATCTAGTCATTAATTTTGTGCATTGTCGGAAATGCATTGTCGAAGAACTTACACATAACACATTACCGACTAGTGACCACTAGCCACTTATTACTTCGTATAAACCTTGTGACTAATATGAAATGATAATATTAAGCGGCTTGTAGATTGTTGCGGACATTCCTTGACGATGGTTGCTGTGAGACAACAACCAAGACTACGACGGCTTAACGTGCCCTCAACGGCTCAAAAGGTCACCTTACGCGATGACCCATCAAATTACTGACCGTGCTTAGCGTTGCTTTTTTTACCTCAAGGATCGCACACGGTCATTCGTAATAAGCTACCAACCCTTCAAACTCCGTATAATATATTCAAAATCTTTATCATAACGTCTCATTCACGACCGTAATCTACAATCTCTCGAAATTAATTTAATATTAATTTTAAGTTAGTTAAATATAAATTATATTGTTTACTGTATTACGTTTGTTGCATGTCTTATGATCACAAAAACTTTTCTTTCTTTAAATATTTATAATTTTAGACAAAAATTATCCGCGCCGAATTCTAGTGGTAGAGCCACGCTGTTGACAGTTTTTTTTATAACGTGAATGGACCGTCTCGACCGAGGTGTTCATGAGTGAGATATTCAGAGGCCTGAATCCTCTTCCCGAACACATAATTATCCCATTCGCGTAGGTTGGCAACGTGTCGATTATTCTTCTGGTGATGTAGGCGTTCATGGGCAGTGGATATAATTTCATATCAAATGATCTACTTGCTCATATGGCGGGAAAAAAACATTGAGAACCGCCCTCTTCATTGAAGTCAGATAAACACACAATCAAAATATTAGGTTCATACTTAAATTTACATACATACACGCATTCTAATTAAGTGGATATGGATATTGGATGGGACCGTACATAAAATTAAGCTTACAAGTTTTTAAGCATTCAATTGAAACGAACGTTTTTGGACATGAATACTAAAAAGGCTATTTATACAAAACATTTTCGACACACCAATTCTGGACCAATGACGATTTATTTTCCCCAACGCATTATGAGTTTTTAATTAGTATTCTATAAAGGCTATAGACGTACGTAACAAAGCTGTGTGTTGTTTGTGCCTGTTTGTGCATATTCCCTTGAAAACCGAACAGCCACAATATCGTTGTCTACGTAGCTGACAGCTGTCAGTCGTGGCAGCAAAGATGGCGGACAATAAAAACGCCTACGTGCTTGATATTATCACAGGAAAATATTTTATATTTGAAATAGAATTTTGTAATATGAAAACCTTCCGTCAACTGTCAAAAATATTTTTTTTAAATGTAGAACGATGTTTAATGTACCTACTACTTTTTCATGTAGTACTTTAATAATTAACGATGACACAGTGAAAATACAGTTTGCAATTTCTAATTAAGTTATTATAAAACTATGTCGACATACATAGTCTAAGGTCTTGCATGCTGCATAGCTGAATGCAACTGAAGTCTAGACCGGAGTTGTTGTCGACAGAGATTCGGCTTACGAAAGCTTACAATGGTAATTATATCAATACAATTAAATCCAAAGATAAAATCTACATATCTTAATATTATTATTGGGTGGGTTACTTCTTATACAGTATTTACGAAAAGAAATGAAAGAAACATCCCAAGTGACGCCCGATGAAATCTCGAGGAACAAGTTATTTGGAATTCGTTTAGAAATTTAGAAAGGTAATTGATCGAAAATCCGTGATGGAGGATTTGGCGCGTATCGTGAAGGCCGGCTGCGCCCGGTTTAATTTCAACTTTTGGGTTCGCCCCAGTCAGGTGAGAGTTTTCTACAAAATAAGATGAATTTACGTAGTTTATAGGTAGGTAGCTCTCCATATTGTATCAGTAGGAGGTATTATACTTCTTAAATACTATTACTGCCTCGGTGGAACAGTTGTAATGCGTACGCGTTGCGATTGAGGCTAACGCTGAGGTCTCGGGTTCGATCCCCGGGTCGGGTATAGTGATATTGGGTTTTCCTATTACGAAATGCTCAGTAATCAACCTGGAGTCTGGAATTTGTGCCCGATATGGCGATAGGCTCGCCCCCTATCACATCGTGGGACGGAGATACGCTCGGCGAAATGTGAGTGTACTGGTTACACCTCTGCCTACCCCTTCGGGGATTACAGGCGTGAGTGCGTATATAAATACTATTATAAGGGAAAGGACGGTTAAAGTTCCTTTTGAAGATAACACTTAGCATAAATAAGTTTTAGTGTTATAAAATTATAATCATACGTAATAACATTTAATTGTTATTTTATTGACAAAGAGTACGTTATCTCAAACTCATTTGTGCAACAAACATAATCTGTAATTTTGAAATGAGCCGAGTTCGATCGGAGCGAGGCAGAACGCGAAGTGACTGTTAATTCCAGTTTTATCAAAACGTCTGCGCGGCTATCTGCGGGATGAGTGTCGATGCCGTAATCCGGCCGATATGTCCGACCGACAGAAGGATTTGCGTTGATAACTGATGCCACTATTTGCGCTCAATAGTTTTTATTGGCGACGTGGAAGCTCGACGTAAACTGATTATGGGTGTGTGTTTTAACGTTTGCCTTTAAAAACTTGCTACGTTGTCGCGTTTGTCGCTATTTGGCTCTAAAGGTACGTTTAGAGTTTATACAAAGCGGACGTGTTGCTATCATCTGACTCGCGTCATACATCGCGCGTCTCGCTCATGGCTTTAGTTTTCATTTATTGAACATTCACTAGGGAAAAACACGAAAAGTTAAATAGAATAAACGACTCGTTTTCCAATGCGCCACTATGACTATGCGCCACCAGCGGTCCATCTTACTGCCCATAAATAATATCTTGCCCCGCTCGCATTGCACTTAATGTCACCACACTTACGAATCCGGTTAGAATTATTCACTTCATTTACATCCTATTTATGTGAGTTTAGGTAAATATATGCAAAGTTCTTCTGTAGCGACATTAAGATAATAGCAGTTTTGTTATTTCTCATAAAAACCCTTTGGTAAATTACTATTATTTGTAATAAACCCAAATTTAACATAGCATAAGGTCACGCGTATATGAGAGAGAAGTAGGCAGATGCGCATTTAGTACAACCCTCAGTTCGTCGAGCTTAAAAACATCCCTTGAAGAGATATATGGCTAGTCTATCGCCATATCGGACACAAATTTCAATCCCGGACAACCGTGTGAAAACACAAACTAAAATTATTGTAAAATAAATAAATAACAGTCACACACATTGCCCTGACCCTACAGTAACACTGCGCCACGGAGGCTGATTATTGTGATTGTCTGACTTTTGGTTTCAACTCAGGACCTCACCGGTTTCTCGGCTTAAATACTTTGCCACTAGACCAAAAAAAAAAATAAGACGAAAATCAAACTGTGGTACTATATATAACCTATTACTTTTAGTAAAGGGAAGTGTACTTTTTGCTATTTCCAAAAACAATGTCCTAGTGCAGGGCATTGGCCTCTTTGAGATAATGAGTTTGACCCGTAGTCCCAATTGCTAACCAAATTGATTATCATCGAGGACAGACAGATCTTTAGATAGCTATCCTGTCTAGTGCCACAATATTATTCACGCTACATACTAGTCTAAATTTCACTCTAAATATTGTTGCCATTTGATAACAATCTGGATTGACGGCTTACACGTTCCCCAGAGCACTTATGGCTAAATAGCGCTTTACATAAACAGGGTGTCTTCGCTGTCACCCTCAATCTTGTTTAAATTATATACATAATGTGTTGCTTATGAATAAATTTAAGTTAGCAATTAAATTATAAAAGTACGTTTTGAGGCATGAAACTGAGACAGAAGAGCGGGACGCGTGACCGTTTGCATTCAATTTCATACGAAGCATCGACGTATCACTATCGCCTGACATGCGCCCCGTCGTCCTGTCTCGGTCGCATGCCTTAGGACCTACCTGTACAATTACTTGGGTGGTAGAGCCACGCTGTAGACAGTTTTGTCTACAGCATGAATAGGCCGGGTCGTCCGGGTTGTTACCACTGTCTCACAGACAACCGGCGTAAAGTAGCAGCTTGCTGCTGCGTTTCCTACAGTGAGTGAGATATCTGGAGGCCCAAATCCTCCTCCCCTTCCCAATGCCTTAATGATTTCTTTCCATTAAAGTCGGCAACGCGCTCGTGATTCTTTTGGTATTATGGTCGTAAATGGGCGGTGGAGATCACTTACCATCAGGTGACTCACTTGCACGTTCGACGGCCGATGATATAAAAATACATTCAAAGCAGACGCTAGGTGTCGCTGTCATCGTGTGTCTCAATCGTGTACCTAAACTGTATCTAAACGTGCCTTTAGACACAGCAACAGAATTTTAAACCACGCAGCTTGCTAAATCAGAATGTATCGCAATTTCTTGCATCTGAATGTTATCGTGTCGGGTTTTAATTAAAGTCGCTTCGCCGCCGACCGACCTGTCAAACTTGATAGATACAATGAAATGTTCAGTCAGTAACAAACAAGGAAAGTTCGAACATATGCCCACATCTATAATATTATTTCCAAATGAATAAATCAGAAAAGAAATCAATGCATAAAAAGTAACGTAGGAGTGGCTACTACAGTGGGATTAATGTGCGTCTCTCTTTACATCAGAGGAAGTAAGAATAGCACGTTTATATACGTAATATATCACATGAATATTCAAGTCAAGGACCGGAAACATTAGTCACCGTTCCACGCAGTGTCCTCTAATCTGTTTCCTGTCGCAAATATAAGTCTTTATGAAGAAATGTTACAACTTTTTATGAACTAAATATGTTATGTTTGTTAGCTTGTAACTGTGATTAATATGGTTTTAAGACGTCTTGACCTTTTTTTATTGAATGACGAATAAGCAGGTCGCTCGCCTGATGCGCCACGCTAGCCCATAAAAAATCACCACACAAAACTTTGAATTACTAAGAATGGAAAGAATGAAAAAGCATGGCTATGGAATATGTTCCTCTTCATCTTCAACGTCCTTCAAACCGAAACAGAACAGTGTTTATAAACTGCTGCTTGGCGGCGGAAATAGACAAAGGAGGGGTACCAACGCAGATGGCCTCTCGCATACGAGGGAGCTACCACCTAGTAAACTCTTGTCTCTGAAACTACTTATTCGATTTTGAAAAATCTTCACCAATAGAAAACTACATTTTCCTTCAGTGGTATAGACTATTTATAATTATGACTAAATTGATGTTTCAGCAGGCAAAAGACTTTCACACGGGCGAAGCTACGAGTAAATGTTACTAAAATATATTTTCCCTTAACCGAAATCTTATAATCGACGTATTAGCATATTTAATGAAACAGATTTTGTCATCAATTATATTTAAAAGATAATTACATCGGGCACAAATTGGGAGACCTCAATTGGGTGTTCCAAATTCTCTGTAATGCGAAGGAAATTATAATGGAGAAATGACTCAAAATGTACTCTAAAGATAATACAAAAATAAACTGAAATCGAGAACATGGCGGTCCCTAACATTATAAGCCGCTCTTTCTGGCGGGGTACAAGTTAGTACAACTGGAACGGAATATATTAATAAATAATAAAATAAAAACATTACTACAGCAATATTCATGATAACTTGGAGTGTAAATGGACCACCATCATCTTAGGCCCCAAGCTAACCTCACCTGTACTTGGTACTTCTGCTGATTAACGGACGAGGCAATGGCAAAACTTGGATCCAGCGGTGGGGGTCAAAAGACGGCGCGTGGCTCCCTACAATACCACATACCGTCAAATCTATGCTACGAGAAGGCAGACCCTAGCCGCCGCTATAAAGCCGGCATAACGCCAGGCAGAACGAAAGAAAAAATATCAGTATTTACGATAACTGCGGGTTTAATTCACTATCATTATTACCATTATGATGTATTTATTAAGCAGTATGTCTATAAACAGAAGCAACACAATATAGAACTTTGAATTACAAAGTACCATAGCACTGGACTGCGCTCGTCGCCCCGAAACATAAAATGTTAATGTTCATAATGCCCAGTAATTAATTTCACGGGCTTCAATTTCTTTCAAACCAAAACAACAGTGTTTACACACTGCTGCTTGGCGGCAAAAACAGACATAGCGGTGGTACGAACCCAGACAGACTCGTATACTAGGAACTTACCACCTAGTAAAATTCATAAGCTAACTCACAAAGTAAAGCTCATGTCTGTCTCCCGAAAGTTGTAATGCTAATAATGCACCCACGGTTCGCCAAGCTTATTTCCGTCCTATAGCCATATATATAAATACACACTCACGCCTGTAATACCCAAAGGGGTAGGCAGAGGTACACCTCTTCGGAATACATCCAGAAGATACTGGATACATCCAGTACACCCAGGTTTCACCGAACTTATTTCCGTCCCATTATGTGATAGAGGAAGAGCCTATTGCCATACCGGGCACAATTCCAGTCTGATACTGAGGATTTCGTAATAGAAAAATCCGCATTACAACTGGGCCACCGAGGCAGTCACCTATATATAGCTATAGCCATACTGGGCACAAATGCCAATGCCAGGCAATTTATGTGTAATGTTTCGAATCGAAAACACAAAATATTTATGGTTGACCTAGGATTTGAACTTGAGGTACTGCTCCAAGGTTTCTCGGCCTAAGGCTGCCACTAGACCAAAGCAAATTCATTTTGAACTTATTCGCTTCCATTACTTCTATTAATCAGTATTTTTATTTATTTTCGTTTTAAACGAATTAGGGACCAATTTAGTGTGACAGTCAAGCTGTCTATTAGGACCCAACAGCGCGACTCGACGTTTTCAATGATTCCTATCTTCGAATGAAATAAAAATAACTGTTTGATTTAACGAGTACGTTACGTGAAATTCAGTTGACTTTGAAGTAATTCTATTCTAAAGAATTAAAAGTTGTCCGTCGAATATATAGGAAATACGCTGTACATGCGTTGCGCGGTATGCAAGTGGTAAGGCATACCATGCCCTATAGTGTAACAACATAAGATTACAATTTTATTATATCACGAGGGGTGAGCAGAGATACGACGAGTTTGCTGCACTCACGTTTCGCTGAGTGTATTTCCGTCCCATGATAATGAATACATACAAATAAATTGCACTTATAAATGCAATACTTATAGTAATGAATAGCGGTAGATACTTAAAAGCTTTTTGAAAGCTCAGCTCGTGACAGGCACGTAATTAATTCAATTATATTAAAGTAAATATGGTAAATACGTAATATTATTATAATAAAACAGCTACAAAGCAATAATAATACATCAAGCAATAGTTCAGCGGGGAGTACGGAATATCGAGACGAAATTCGCAGGTTCGAAACCAGCATCAAGAGCATACACCTCTGACTTTTCTAAGTAACATGCATATTCACATTGTGTATCGCCTTATTTAATGATAAAGGAAACATCGTGAGAAAACCTGCATACCTGAGAAGTTCTCCAGAAGAATTTCGAAGGTATGTGAAGTCTACCAACTTCCCTTAGGCCGGCGTGGTGGACTAATGCCTAACCCCTCTCATTCATTAGAGGAGGCCCGTGCCCAGCAGTGGAACGTATATGATACAAGGTTGTATTGTTTAAAGTAAATAAACTACATACAATTTGCTATAAGCTACAATAATACAAGCTTGGATACCGCATATTGCAAGTATTTACGTGCAATATAATATAGGTCGTCCGTCAGTCATATTTATAGCGTGTCAACTAACACCAGGGTCAGAGGGGCGTTAAATGGGCCAGTGCATTATTGCGATAATCCGACGTATGCTGACCGACCGTAAGTTCATGGCCACTATAATTCGCAACGCAATCTCTATGCCTACGAGAACACTACGGTACCGCACATTAAGATGAAGCGAGTAGCTTACGTAGGTAATACAAAATTATTAATTCTGATTCGGTTTCCCTTGCCTGGCTTAGCGTGAGTTGTTTCAACTGTCTGTGGTTGTCTCGTCCAGAAACAATAGTTCTCGCTATATTTAAAGGTTGTTTCATTTGTCTCCAGTAGTAACAATAAGTTAAAATCAGTAGATTTCGTGGACCATTGCTTGTTACGAACGCTGTCAATAACTTAAAATAGCGCACCCTTATCATATAAATAAATATTCAACTTCTTTTACTTATTACATTAAAGCTATTCGTCTATTTATTTTAAATAAATATCTTCGTGCTATTTTTGTGAATCGTTCTATGTAAATTGTAATATTTTCAACTATTTTATAGTTTTACTTGGACTTGTTATTTCATTATTATAAAAACTGTACTAGGTTGATGATCTGTACTTTAAAACGTGTAATTCTTATATACATTTAGCTTTGCTCGCGGCTCCGCCTGCGCGAATAGCCTTTTCCAGGATAAAAGTAACCTATCTCCTAATCCAGGTCATGGTCTACCTGTATGCCTAATTTCATCCAAAATCGTTCACCTGTTCAGGCGTGATTGACTAACAAACATCCAAATCCACAAACTTACAAACTTTCACATTTATAATTGTACCTACTAGCCTTTGCTCGCGGCTATGTTACTCAGTGATAATGTAGCTTTCTAACGTCAAAAGAATTTTTTAAATCGGTGCAGTAGTTTTTAAGTTTATTCGTTACATACAAAAATACAAAAAATCTTTCCTCTTTATAATATTAGATATAATAGTATATATAGTAGGAAATAGGTTAATATATCATTGTACATAACGTTGCTCCATAAGAATAAGGATAAAGACTGATCATGTACAGATACTAAATCTCGTAACGTTCCGTATCTCTGAGAGTATATTAAAGCTGTTGGAATCGATTTTCAGCCTCTAAGTCATGTCAGAAATCTTATCAGCGGTTTGAAACCCTGTCCCTAGATTGGCCATTAGTTTAAACCTGTCTACGAACCCACATTGGGTCAACGTAGTGAATTATAGCCCAATACCCCTTTCATGATATTATACCCTTCAATAATATATATGTATAGGTACTTGCGACTATATAAGAATCTAGAACCTCACACTAAAGGCTGGCACTATTGTTATCCCATTATAATTAGGATAGCTTTGTTTGCTTATTCATTCGAGATTAATATCTTTATAAATCAACTCATATTTGTTAATGAAATGGTAAGAGTAGAAGGACTATGGTTTTAAAATTTAATTTAATGCAATGGAAGGGTTAGGCAATTAATATGCATTTTGTGCATCCAGATTTTGCTGATGTTACAAGTACTTTTGCGCTATAATGTGATAGGGTTCGATATTTTTTATAGGAATTCAAACACATGAGTGCTTGATTTGGGGATCAAACGCTCAGAATCTTATTAATTATTTTCACATTTTTAATTTTATATAGCTAAAAAAAATTAAGTAAATAAATTTACTTACTAATTTTCCACGGGCCGCACTTATTTAATTTTAAGCAGCACATTATCATTGTAAGTTATTTATGATAAAAACAAGCAGTTGCACACAATTGAAGTCAAATTCAAGTGAAGTGTTTGAGGAAAATAAGGTGATCGTAGTTTAATTACCGTCTCGTAGAATTTCAGATCAAACTACAAGAAAATTCAAAAACTATTCTATCCTTTGTAACTGCCAACAACGTTCGCAGGCGGTTCGACTTCAACGGATATTAAATATTGCCTATTTACTTTGTACAATAGTTATTGATATATCTGTGAGTAATTCTTTTTCAAGACTGCCTTCTGCAAGGTTACAAAGTGAAATTATTTTTCAAGTTGTACAACAAGATATATTAGAGGGGTCGTCAAGTCGGTGTTCCATCTTCATTTGACGGTGGTGAGGTGTCGGCTGCCGAGTGCTGTCTGGGAGCCCGGAGAAGAATCGCGATAAATTACTCTATTTTAGTAGTTTCTCACCCTTACCGCGAATGACAGGTGTAATACGTTATACGCGACTTGCCTCACAATTAACAAGATTTTCTCTATAATGTTATTATGGTTCAGAAAATTGGATCGTACGATTCGGAACATTTCTTAAACTATGTACGCGTAATTTATGTGTTGGATAATTTCCTGCTACCTTCTACTCGCGACTCCGCTCGAGTGAATGTCTTTTTTCAGGTTAAAAGTAGCCTAAGTATATCCCAGTCTTTTTTCTGCCGAGCGCCATCTCGGCCTAATTCCATGGAGTCCATCTTCTCATATCATAGATTTAACGGTCTTTTATATTATATGCTACGACCCGCCGTCTGACCCCCATAACCTGTGTCGTCTGTTAATCAGCAGAGTGTACCACGTGAAGGTGAGGTTGGCTTTGGGCCTACGTTGGTGATCCACTTACACTTCAAACCTATATCTTAATCTGTGTCCCAAAATTTATCCGAAACTCTTCAGGCGTTAAGGTGTGATTTTTTAAGAAAAATACAACTTCACAAACTCGCAATAATCCAGACTTTCACATTCATAATATTAGTAGGATAATAGGAAGGAAGATGTATGTACTCACAATTTTTTTAAATAAATAACACCCAAAAGTTTACACACATAACCCTGACTCTACAGTAAGATACGATTGTCTTGTGTCGTAGGTGTCGAGAACTATAAGAGACTTTCGGTCTCACAACACGCAGACCCGAAACAAAAAATTGTGTATTAGAAAAATATTTGTGTCGGTGCGGGAATCGAATCCGCGGCCTCACGTTTCACAGTCGGCTACTCGCCAATGGTGGCACCATGGAGGCTGACGAGTTTTTCAATCTTCTAATCTATGGTCTATTAAACTTACATGAATAAATTTAAATAAAAATAACAATGTTTTCATTTATAAATTATAATATTAAAGAGCTGATAGTTACTTATTCAAATAATGAAACTATTTCATTACGTACAACGATAAAAGACAATCATAATTTGTCCAATTATAGTCGTGTTTGGCTTTCTAAATTAGCACAGACACTTCAGAATTTATTACTACAAAATACAGAAATAAATAAAGAAAATTTATACGGGTCGTCGTTATTTACTAATATTATAATAGCCTCGTAAGGTTGATTTCTTGAATAATACTCAAGTATTAAACTATATTATATATAAATATATAACTATATTTTTCTGTCATTTTTGAGAATATGTTAGCTACTAGCAGTAAAATATTCAATATTATATAGGGTCAGACGGCGGGTCACCCCACATAATACCAAATCCACTGTCAAATCTTCATGGGAAGGCGGACCCTGGCATTAAGCCGGGATAACGCCAGAAGAATAAAAACTAGTCCTAAATATTATTCCTTGGCATGAAAACTGTAGAAAGTTTTGAAAAAATTTTTGTTTCTTACATTAAGGTATGTAAACGTGCTATGCAACAGACGGCCGATAATAGTAACGATACATCATACAAAGGGAGCCAACGGAACCCAATAACTAAGATTCCGTGCCCAAACGGTGTTAACGGACCCTTATAACTAGGATTCCATATCCATATGGTGTCAAACGGAACCTTATTACAAGGATTCCGTACCCAAAGGGTGCAAACGGAACCATATTAAGTACTAGGATTCCATACCTAAGGGTGCCACCGGAATCGTATAACTAGTACTCCATACCTACAGGTTACCAACGGAAACCTATTATTAGGATTCCGTACTTATAGTTGTCAACACCCCATATCACTGAGTCTAATCCTCTAAGGAAATTTAATTCAGTCTTATGAAATACACCACCATTTTTAAAATAATATTAATATACAGTCGTCTGTAGTCGGTACAGCGTATAGCACTTCGTTACTCCCCTTTGTATTATGTATCTATGCTCCTACCGATCGAACGTATTGCGGCCAAAATGTTTATGAAAAATTCATTCTGGATTTGATTTGATGAGGCGAGCCGTCGCATTGCAGGTTGCACGGCCGATGCACCGATGACCTACATCTGCTCACAAAGCCTCTCAGGCCCAAGTTTAGGTAGTAACCTAAATCATATACTGCATCTTGAACCTGCATTTCAACATCAACAAACTTGAAAAGTAACATTCTATACAGGTCTGCTTATGCAGTTGTACTGCATCTGTACAGAGCCATTGTGAACCTTCCCAAACCACATAAGAAATATAGCTTACGTTAATGACTTATTTCACCTACTATTTTTACAAGGTGGTAGGAACCGCCGTATACGGGAGACCGCCTAAATAATAATCAAACAAAAACACTATTTCAACAATGCACAGTATATAGGTACACATTGAACTTTTCACTAAATACATTCAATTTCACTTATAAGATATACACAGCACTAATGTTGCATTAAACGTCAGCTGTATAGCTACAGATATACTGCTATAAGCATGTCGGTGACGCGAACGCACGAGATTTTCCCCTACCAAAAAGTGCCCAACGCGGCTAAAGAAGTTTTCACTTCAAAAACATTGTATTGGTGGTTACAAATAGGTAGTCCAGGAATGAATCATACATTCTTCATTGCTAAGTATGTGCGCGAAGAAAAGAAAATAACTGTGGAGAAAGACTGTAAGTGGAACCATAGAACCCTTTTATAATAGATAATCTATTTTGTTAAGTGTTTATTCATGGTTCAATTTATTGTCACTACACGAACGTATTTTCTATAGAGCGACCTTATTTTCTTAGAAGCTTCTTTATGTTAGCGAAAACAACCGAGAAAATGGCTTTGCCTTAGAATAATACACTGGCTTCATTCACTAAATATAACATATAGCTAGTGAGATAAAGTATAAAATAGGATGTTGCATATTGCGAAATATATTGAGGTTAAGATTCTATTATACGTAAATAAATATTGACTACGAGTATATATAGATACGAAATTCGTACTCTTTATGAATGACAACGGACAACTTAGTGGCGGGAAAAATATTCAATACCCGAGACGCAGTACAAAATGCCTTTCAAGAGTTTGTTGCTTCCCGTCCAGCCGATTTCTTCAAGAAGGGGATCGATAAATTGCCACTGCGCTGCCAAAGGTGCATCGATAGCATGGTCGGTGGCATAGTTACTGATATTTGATTCGCGGTGCGACTGCTGTGCTGAGGCCTCGGGTTCTATCCCTGGGTAAAGCGATATTGGGTTTTTCTATCATGAAATGTTTAGTATAAACCCGGAGTCTGGAATTGTGCCCGATATAGCGATAGGCTGGCCCCTAATCACGTCATAGGACGGAAATAAACTCAACGACGTGAGTGCGTATGTATATTTGTATTAAGCCAGTAATAACAATTAATGAGGCATTATTTTGTCCTGACGAGTTTCGGTGTTCTTACACCAAGTTGGCCCAATGCGAATCGGTAGTTAGCTTAGTAGTTTATTGTAACAAACTTTTTTAAATTATTACGAATAAATGCGTTTTCTGCTACAGCCATGATTTGCTAGAGGCGATTATATGCCAGTATTAAACGAAAAATGCTTTCACATAACGTCGACGCTACAAACTCTTTTAAAGAGCATAACATTCAGGATGCACATACATATTGATGAAACGACGAACATGGCTCGCCTATTTCATTCGAACAAAAATTCGGTTCGATACTTAAAAATTCTAGAACATGTATGTTCTTTGGAGGATGTTGGATGGGAATAGTAAAAAAACCGCTTCTTTTTGTAATACCATCGCGTAGATGAATCCGTCAGATACAACATTTTAGGTTAACATCATTAGTAAAAAAACTCAAGACCCTCTAACAGACTGGGGAACTAAACCGGGGCACCCTCCCCGGGCGGTATTTTCAGGGGGCACCAAAATAATAATATAATATGATTAAAAATAAAAACTTGCTCCACAAGGCGCCTAGCAAACGGAAGCCTGGTTGGCTCACCGTCGACTTGTAAGAAAAAGGCGCCACACAGGCCCTTTGTGCATCATTCTTTGCTTTTTTTATGTAATTTATCTCAAACGCTCGAGAGAGGGGCGTCACTATCAAGGTACTGCCCCGGTTAAAAAAAACCGTAGATTCGGGGCTGCGTTACATCTTACATTACCGAAATATAGGTACCTAGCCTTCACGTTTGCCCTACGAAGCGGTTACCTACCATATGAATGAATTTGTATTAGATTATGATTAATGATCGAAAATCATTTAAATAAATTCTACAATTCAATCGACCTTAATGGCATAAATAAAGGTACAATTAAATTGGTACATTACAAAACGAAGACACTTTATTACTTTTCCATCGATCGTTGTTGAATTCATCAATAAGTTAAAAGAACTGGATTAGTAGGTTATACATGTACTGTATACGTTTTTTATTTTGTATTTTCTAGTCTGGTGTAGTAAAATAAACGTTGATTCAAACCTACATCTGACATAGCAAACACTCCTTTCTTTATTTTTTTATAGAACTAGGGGCTTTGCCCATGTTTTTCCACAAAACATAAAATAAAAATAAAACTTAAAGTCCGACGAATATGAGACATATCTTACTTTCTTCCCCACATTATTCTGCATCGATTGGTATCGGTCTCGACCCCATATCCCCAGAGGTTTCGGAGGAGATAGGCGGCGGCGGCGGCGCCAGGTACTTTTTTTAGAATAGATAGATAAACCGGTAAACGAGCAAGGGGCTCACCTGATGGTAGGTAAGTGATCAGATTAAGAATCATTGGCGTATTGCCGATATTAAAGAAAAGGGATGATTTAGAGATTGGGGTAGGGGAAGGGATGTAGGCCTTCCCTCACTAAGCCGCTACTTTACGTCAGTTTTTTGTTATATAGTGGTAACGACCCTGTCGAGCCGGCCCAATTATGCTGTAGATAAAACTGTCTACAGCGTGGCTCTACCACAAACATTTCTGGCTGGCGTTATCCCAGCTTAGTGCATAGCAAACACTAACATAATAAGATGTGATAATAGCAAAGTCATCAATCGATTTTTGATGGATTTTATTGAATAGATCAATAATTTGATATCAGTTTATGATTCCGAACATGTAATATACACTAAATTGAATACACCAAAAACTTTATATAGAAATAAAACATTGTCATGTTATAACTTGGAAAATTCCTATACGCACAAGCAAAATAGAACACGTTTCATAAATAAAATAAAAACTTTTTATTGTTCAACATTACCGATACTTTAGCAGCCGTATGAGATGATACGCGCCGTCTAACATTAAAACAAAAAACGGTGAAGGAAATTGGCTTTTTATAGCTCTATTATTGCACCCACTGAGATGCGTTCTGAGTCTTGTCGTTTTTTAAACGATCTCACATCCTCGACTATCTTCATTTATACAAAATTCTATACCAAATATCAAATTACACACACACAGTTTTTCACTTTCTGTTAATCTACGTATTTCACTGTATCTATTCATTAAGCTCCTATAACGTATACTCACCTGTAGGCCACAATATTGTGTATGAGCTATTAGACTCATAGTTTAAAAAGATCTACTCTTTGAAGTATTCGCCTACTACATAATAATATTTATTTTCGATTGCAATGTCATCGAAGGTGTAAGTACATTGTTACACTAACATTAATTAAAGTTCTACCATTAGTCTGGTAATAGGCATATCTAAATTGCTGAAAATAAATGCACAAAGGCATCTCAATTCTTAAGTAAGAAGACTTCGATATGAAGCGGTGGGCATGAAACCAAAAGGAATGGCGCCAACAAGTTAGTATTTAAATAGAGGGTCGTAGATTTTCTTCTACTTTTATACTTTCAATTCTATGTCAAACAAGAATATTACCGCATTTTTTAGTAAAGTATAGTAATAGCGGGTTACATTTAATAATGACACAGTAAGCTACATTGTTTAAATTTCTATATTTAAAATGTAATCATAAATCATGAATGTGGGTATCAATTTTAAAATATAATGTACGTAGACATCGTAATTGTCATGTGTGTAAATGGCTTTATATAACGTGAAGGCTACGCTCGCACAAGCTACGAGGAGCACGGGCGCTATAGTTGGCGCGTAGACGCCAACGCGTGTGGCATAACCTGCCCACTTGTTTCATAAATTTATTCTTTCACTCTCAAACGAGCTTAATATATTATATTTTTTAATTTAGATAACTTTAAAGTTAAAAGTTACAATATCACAAATCGGTAAATAATTCAATTTGCTTAAATCAGATGGCTAAGTTTTCACGCGCAAAATCAAAGATGTTGGTGGCGGTTTTCATTTCGCTAAGTGGTAAGTAGCTTGCTGAGATTATTTCACCAACTTACACGTGTCTGAAACTACAAAGTTTGTGATAAATGTTCACTGCCTGTAACTTTGATTTATTTTTATCTGCTGTTTTAATGTTGAAGTGCTGCCGTTATTGTACTTACCAACGTTTTAGTTTACAAAAGGTTTTTCAAATGTTTTATTACACAGATTGGTTGCATAGTTACAAAACATGGTTACGTCTCATGAATACTTACTTTGAATACAAAGGTCAAATTAGCGTGTGTATGTATTCTAATATATTTTAAATCGTATTTTTACATGCATAATCAAATCACCGTTGGGCTGGCTCGGCCTGAATATTTTAAATGCAGTGAATTTTATATCACAACACAATGCACATTAGTTGATCATACAGTATCTACATGATATATATGTCCTAAAAACGCAGAGGGTGAAGGAGGGCGGGAAGAAACTAGTGGAACCTCACTTCGCCAACTCTATTTCGGTCCAATGCAAATGGTGGCAAAGCGTCTGTTGCTATATCGGGTGCAAATCGAATTCTGGACAAATTATATATTTGGAATTGAAAACATACGAAATATTATTTGCACTTGAACTCATAACCAAGATTTCACAGTTACTAGCCACCACGCGCTAACATCAATTGAGCATATCCGGAACATCCAGTGCATACATTTGATATAGCGATAGCGTTTAGCTATTGATGGCAATTACAAAATATGTGCTTAGGCTGGGAAACTGTCAGGTCCTGGGATCAAATACCAACAACTATTGGGACAATTAAAATTTGCGTTACAGATTTTCGGTTCGAAATATAATACATGAGTTGCCCGGGATTAGAAATATGGCCCGATATGGCTATAGGCTGGCCCCCTATCACATCATGAGGCGAAATAAGCTCAGTGAACCGTTTATTTATTCCGCTATAAATAACACATAAGGAAATAAGAACCTAAGTATATTAGATACAATAATAAAGACTGCCTGTGTAGCGCAGTTGTAATGCGTAGGTATACATGCGGTACGACAACTGTCCTGAGGTTTCGACTTCGATCCGCGGGTCGTGTAAATGTGCTATTGAGGTTTTCTATTATGAAATGTCAACCCGGAGCCTAGAAATCCCGGCGACAGGCTCGCCCTCTAGCACATCATGGGACGGAAATAATTTCGGCAAAATTAAGGTGTATCGGTTACACCTCTGCCTACCCCTTCAGGGATTACAGGCGAGAGATCGTATGTATGAAGTGTGATGCAATACGAATACAAAAAACGATGAAAGTATGCCGTATGATACAATTTACAAGATGCCCTCGTTATTTTAACCTACATTATAAAATATTCAGAGTTTCCACTCGGCCTTCGAGACAGATGTTTAGATCCCATGGAACGTCACCACATACATATCATACACTCGTACTCGTTGTAAATTGGCATACGTGATAATTATGTAATTTTCTTAAGTATCTTATTTTTTTTTTTTTTTTTATACTGGCTCGGCAAAGTGACTACGCTACACCTGATGTTAAGTGCAGCGCAATCCAAGAATACTGTCGACCAACGACAGACGATGTGTCTATCGCAGGTCGGCAAGATTATGCCGGCCTGCCTAATTGCTTCTTTACACTCCGTTTAAAGGACCTCATATTATAGGAAGGAAGGAACACGTGTGCCGGCAAACTATTCCACAGCTTGATGGTCCGGCAGAAGTAAGATTTTGCGAACTTTTTAGTTCTAGCCGAGATGGAAGAGACCACGAAGCTGTGGTGCCGTAAGCCAGCACGCGTGGTTCTGTTAAGGAAAGGTGAGGATGGGATAAGGTCAAACAACTCTTCAGAGCATTCACCGTGATACAGACGATAAAAAAAACTAAGTGAGGCAATGTCCCTACTCAATTGCAGCGGCTCTAAGTTCTTAGTAACGTCTGCATCATTCACAATGCGAACAGCCCGTTGCTGCAATCCGTCCAAGGCATCGAGTAAGTACTTGCCGGAACCGTCCCAAAGGTGCGAACAGTATTCCACACCCGGCCGTGCCTGCGCTTTGTATAAGCGGTAAAGCTGACCGGGAGTAAAAAACCCACGCACCTTGTTCAGGATTCCGACCCTGCGTTAAGTGGCGGATATTACGCCCTCGATGTGGTTCCTTGGATTCAGATCGCAGCAAATATCCATGCCTAGGATACTTAGGCTATTCCGCATTGCGAGCGGGATACCCTGAAGATTGGGGAGGGGAGAGAACGGGGATTTTTTGTACGTGAACGCGCACACCTGAGTTTTATTGGCATTGAACTCAACCAGATTCTTAGTACCCCATTCTGAAATGAGATCCAAGGTCCGGTTAAGCTCAATGACAAGATTTTCTCGCTGCCCCTCAGTGACTCCCCGGCTACCAGTGGGCTTACTGCAGTAACGCCCATGCACTGTGCTGTCATCTGCATAGCAATGAATGTTACCAAGTGATAACATATCATTGATATGCAGAATAAACAAGGTGGGCGAAAGCACTGAGCCTTGTGGGACCCCGGCATTAACTGACATGAGCTGAGAAGCATGCCCTTCAACAAGGACACGCATTCTACGCTCATGCAGAAAGCCGGAGATCCACGTACACAGGTTGTCGGGGAGCCCATATGCCGGAAGCTTGGAGAGAAGACCACGGTGCCAGACCCTATCGAACGCCTTAGCGATGTCGAGACTTACGGCTAGAGCCTCGCCATGCTTATCAACCGCCTCCCCCCAGCGATGTAGCACGTACGCAAGAAGATCACCCGTTGATCGCTTCGACCGAAAGCCGTATTGTCGGTCACTGATCAGCGAGTGATCCTCCAGGTAGCGGATCAGCTGTGAGTTTATGATCCGCTCCATTACTTTGCACAACACTGAGGTTATGGCGATTGGACGGTAGTTCTTAGGGTCCGACCGATCACCCTTTTTTGGGATTGGTTGCACATTGGCCTCTCTCCAAGATTGGGGCACAATACCGAGAAGGAAGGAGAAGCGGTATAGACGCGTCAGCACAGGAGACAACTCGGCCGCACACATTTTAAGTACCACCGCCGGTATACCATCCGGACCACTAGCTTTACGGGCATCGAGGAACAGCAACTCGCGCCGCACATCACACTGCCTGATACAAATATGCGACATTGAATATCCGCAATCAGGCACCGTGGGCGGCAGCGCATTGCCGTCCTCGAGCCGCGAGTTAGCCGCAAAGAGGTTTGCCAGTAGAGTGGCTTTCTCCTGCGGCGTATGGGCCAGGGATCCATCCAGATATCTCAGCGGTGGCAACGAGGGACGACAGAAGTTAGATTGAACGGCCTTGGCAAGGCTCCAATAAGCACGACTGCTTGACGGATGATCTGCCAAGGCTCGTCCAATCCTATTGATGCGCTGAGCATCCGCTCTAACGTACGCCTTCTTACAGGCCTTGGTGGCTTGGTTATAGGCCGCTTTGAGTGAGCTTATGTTGGGATCCTTCAATGCGCGACCCCTAATCCACTCGCGATATGCAGCCTGTCTCTGACTAACAGCGTCTGCGCAGTTGCGATTGAACCAGGAGCGTCCGCGCCCACCACCGACGACCTCCGAGGAAGGAATGTAATATTCCATTCCTAACTGGATCTCGCCGGCAATAGCGTCGGCAGTCGCAGAAGGATCGTTGCCCTCAAAGCAGCGCTGCCCCCAAGGGATGGATGCAAAGTACTCACGCATACCATCCCAATCTGCCGACGAGTAGTGCCAGATTCTGCGCCTGACCTTTTTAGGTGTGGTAGGCAGGGCACGAGGCACTGAGGATCCAACCAGGCAATGGTCGGAGGTACCCAAAGGGGCGCCCACCGTCACATTGTACCCAGCTGGATGACTCGCCAGCAGAAGGTCCAGCAATGAAGGCGTGTGACTCGCCACATCTGGGATTCTGGTGGGCTGATTCACCAGTTGAGACAAGTCGTGAGTCAGAGCGAATGCGTGGGCAGTACGACCAGCATGGTCAGTCTTGGAGGAGCCCAACCACAGCTCGTGGTGCGCGTTGAAGTCCCCCAAGACCACCAGTTCCGCTGTTGGATACTGCTCCTGCGCATCATCAGTCGCCTGGCTGATATAATTGAACAGCCGAGTCGTCTCGTCATCCCCGTTATGGGATCTGTAAAGGCACACATAGATCCGGCTCTGAGCGCCAAGATCCACGTGTACCCACAGTGTGGAAAAGGAAGGGTCCTCCATGCAGCGCAGACGGCGACAGCAGACATCCGACCGGACATACAAACACACCCCGGCTTTTGGCCTGAAGTTCTCTTCAAGTAAGTAGCCGGGATAATGCAAATATGCCGTATCGGCCGGACGACAGATCTGTGTCTCCGTCAAGAAGAGCATTGCAGGCCGGGCCGTCTCAAGATGGTGGTGGACGGCACTAAGGTTCGAATGGAGTCCACGGATATTAGTGAACCCCATTGTGAACGCGGTGGTGGGGCTGTGCACCGCTGTTGGACCTGCTCTCTTTAATGGCGCTGTCATGGTACAATAAAAGAAGGGAAGATGGAAGAAGCAACTTGCGGAACCTGCGACAGGACTGATGGGTGACAATGATACTGCATATGGTCACAAGGTGGCCGAACGGAGGCAGACTGATTCGCCGGACGGAAGGGCCCCCGTACCCCCCCGGGATAGGCCGCCGGGACCCCAGATCCGGTCACCAACCGGCACGACGGACCTACCCAAGATTATGCGTGGCATGGTGGAGCAGCCTCTCCAGGTGGTTAAGCTGGATTGGGCCCCTGTACTGTACCACGGGCGGCCAGCGGAACAACCGTTTCTACGGGTCTCCCTGGCCGGCGAATCAATACATCTCCATCCGACATAATAACACATACACGACCCTGCCAACCACTGTCATGTCGCAGGCTCCGCATGAACCGGATGTACACTGGCTGATCCTGGAACGCGACCCACATAATATGTGAGTCACTATGGCAAGTTTTACACCATGTGTACAGTGGTCGCTATCCGGCCGGATGAATACATCCTACCACCAGCTGAGCAGTTGTTAGCTCATAGATCCCTCGGTCGCCTCTTACGTCCCCCTCGGGAATGTGAAGGGGAAGCGGTTTGTATTCTTATGCCGCCGCTCCACGGACAATGCTGTGTGGACTTCAACGTAATTTTCAGCGATTGTATGTTGTTAAAATAACCGGTTGCCGATTTGGCACAGACTTAAGGCTTGTATGTTGTTAAAATAACCGGTTGCCGATTTGACACAGACTTAAGTCTACTTACAATTGTAATCGGCAAACGAGCAAATGGGTCACCTGATGGTAAGTGATCTCCACCGCCCATGTACGCCCACAATACCAAAAGAATTATGGACGCGTTGCCGACCTTCAAGGAAAGGGATAATTAAGGGATTGGGAAGGGGAGAGGATTTGTTCCTCCTGATATCTCACTCACCGTACAAAACGCAGCAGCAAACTGCTACTTTACGCCAGTTTCCTGTGAGGTATTGGTAATAACCCGGACGAGCCGGCCCATTCATGCTGTAGACAAAACTGTCTACAGCGTGGCTCTACCACTATAAAACTATATAGCGAATATCTCCAAGGTATGTGAAGTCGAAGAGTGGAGTCCACTATTCCGTATTAGGGCAGTGTTTTTATACAACGTAGGTACATAAGCTCGCTCCTATATTCCCGAAGGAGTTCGGCAGAAGTGTAACTAGTGCTACACCTACGTTTCGTCACCTCGTCCCATGATGTGCTGAGCGGAGAGTATTTATAAAATTGAAAAAATTTGGAAAGGCGGACTAATGCCTAAAGCATTCTCTAGTCTCTATTTCAATTAAAACAAATCAAATTATTTATGTTGAATCATAAAATGATATACATACATAATTTAAATTCAATAAAATGTTCTCTGCCGCCAGTTCGGAAAGCTGTTTCGCTAGAAAACGGGCAAGAAACTCACTTGCTCTTTCCAAACTGGATTTACAATATTTGCACTGCTTTAATACAATTTATCTTGAATTGGAGCAGCTGAATTTATGCAAATGAAGAACATTATAACTTAAAATACGTAATATAATTATTGTGCATGATCCTCATCATTAGGTACTATAGTAGAAATAAACTACCTACATGTTTATCCTGAATTGTGGATTCAAAAAGTCAGTTATAGACGCACATAGACAAACAAGGATGTGCAAATATTTGTTAGTTCGTGCAGCTAACCCGCGACGCGACGCAGTGCGGGCGGGCGCGGCGGTCGGCTAGAATGTGTGAATAAATGATTATACGCTAGCCACACCGTTCATTGCTCATTGAATTAGTAAGGAGTGCTTTTGGGTGTACACTGTACATCCCAGCCAAGGTTGATACCTTGACTTGCCATTCACAGTTCTAGGAGCATTTCAATACCACGAAAAAACTAGTCATAAAATTTTACAACAGTTTACGGTTGGTAATGACACTATGACAAAGTTTAAAGTAGGATAATAAAATTTATTCCGTCTGCAAAGGTAACAAACAGTATATTTAGGTTCTCTACTTAAATGTGTAGCAGCTGGTATATTGAAACATTATATTGTTATGCAGGTTCTCCCTTAATTATATTATATCCCTGCTTAGGGGATATTTTGGCCTCCGGATATCTCAGCGTTCGAAACGCAGCAGCTAGCCGCTGCTTACTTCGATTATTTGTGAGACAGAGGTAACAAACCGGGGGAGCCGGCCCATTCTTGCTGAAGATAAAACTATCTACAGCATGGCTTTACCATTCAGTTTACTGATCTCGATTGTTTTAAAAATAGATATTCCTATTAATAGGTTTCGTTTCAACTATCGAAGCCCACAAATGTTACTGGTGCGGACCGCTGGCAGACCAGGTCCATCGCAGCAGACGCTCGCAGCCATGCAACTCCTTAGTCTACGAGGTAACCAACTGCGACCCTGGATACGACCACTGTGCTGTTATTGCAACATCGCCTCGTGAGTTTGGTTTTAATTTTTAACCGGCTTCAAACAAGGCTGAGGTTCTCGACATTTTTTGTAGTGCTTTTTTATAGAACAGAATGACGACACGTACAGGGCGCTCACCTGATGTTAAGTGCCATGCTTGCTAAACATTAGCGACACTACTCAGAACTTTAAATTACTTATAATTAATTTAAAGTAGATACCTATTCGGTGCCGCAGTTGTAATGCGTACGCGTCAAGATAAAGCTAACGCTGAGGTCTCGGGTTCTATCCCCGGGTCGGTGTAAGTGGTATTGGGGTTTTCTATTACGAAATGCTCAGTATCAGCCCGAAGTCTGGAATTTGTGCCCGGTATGGCGATAGACTCGCCCCCTATCACATTATGAGACGGAGATACGCTCGGCGAAATGTGGGTGTACTGGTTACACCTCTGCCTACCCCTTCGGGGATTACAGGCGTGAGTGCGTATGTAGATACCTATTCGAATCTTAGTTCATCCAACCAGAACGGTGTGTACACACTACATGAAAGTGGTAGAGCCATGCTTTAAGTAGATAGTTTTGTCTACGACCGGGTTATGTCTCACCGATAACATGAGTTATTTATTGCGTTTCTTACAGGAGTGAGAAAAGTCCAAATTTTCAAAAAGTCTCATACCTTGGCGTTAAAAGATTACTTACCATCAGGTGACCAACTTACTCGTTTGTCGGCTGTGGCAATAAAAACTGCTGTTCGGCAGCAGACGTACCTATGCAGACGGATTTTAGCATTTGATTAGTCTACAACCCAGTGGCGAACTATATAGTAAAAGTTCACCATAGAAATGAACGAGTATAATAAATTAACGAGTAATTATTGGCAGGGTATTCTTCCCAAATAAATCATTCTATCGGTCTAATGGTAGTGTATCGTGAGGTCCTGGTTGATTTCGATATCAAGCACTCCAATGAATGATAAGTTGTCCAGGATTTGTAAAACAGGAAAGGCAAAAATTTATGCAATTGCTTCCCTGTCCCTTTCTCATCCTAAATAAAGTAACCTCCATTTAGATAAGGGCCTACTTTATTTTAGATTTTTAAAACATTTGTTATTATTTTTTCTTTCTAATTGCAGCTTTGACGGAATCTAGAGTCTGCGTAAAGGTATATCAAGATGAATGCTACTCTGTGTACTGCAATTCTAGTCGTCACTGGCGCGTTGTGTGCCCGTGCCGTGGGGCACTCTGCAATGGACACCCCACTCAACGCGAAACTGAAGCATTTACTACTCTCTTCCGGAAAACAAAAAGAAGTTCTTTCAGAATGAAGAAAATAAGAACAAGAAGGGCACTCATTGCATCATCGAACTTCATTGGTGCTAGAAGGCCTAGAGAAGAAAACATCACTGTAGGCGAAACAACGATCGTCAACAATATCGTAGATCTAGCTACCATCGAAGATCAAATGCAATCAGATCAGCCAGTTAAGATGGTAGTTAATGATGATCAAAGCATAAGGGTCTCTGATGAGATGACTAAAATGCCAGAAGATAACGAAATAACAAATCCGAGCAATGTAGAAACTACAGATATTCAACAAAATAATATTGAAACTACGCCTCAAAATATGGACACTAACTTTACCGCAATGTCTACTGTAAATTATAAAGTAACGCATAAAGATGAATCCACAGTTCAAAATATTAAACCAAGCAAAGACACACTGACAGCTGAGGCTTTACAGCAAAATGCTAATCTTAACAATAAAACAACTGAGATGATCACAACCTCGCTGCAAAGTGTGCCTAGTACACAGAGCACTACTGCTAACACAATGTTTACAAAAGTACCAAACAAAAACAATACTGCAACGATAATTCAGAACCAAATATTCACTTCTATCATTGGGATTATATTACAACACTACTTTTAATTATTACAGGCCTTTTAAAAAATGATCTCTATATTTTTAAAGCTTTATTATATACGTAGAGCTGTAGTGTTCAAATTTGTGATACTAGTGTAGTATAGCAATTAAAATTTACTTAATACACTTGATATTGGCACGCAAATTAAACACAAACAAATATTTGTGGTTTTTATTTAATCGAATGTAAAATCATAATGTTGTGGTAGCTTTTTATTGCTACATTTAGATTCCAAGCTCTTAGATCCCTGTGCATAAGCTTCTCTAACATCTATTTTGAACGGATCCTGCGGCTTCGTTTTTTTAGGCGTCGGTCCGTAATACTCGTATGTTGCAGGAGGTTCTATATCAAACTTATTTGTGTATATTTTTCGTTTTTCGATTCTTTCATCAGTTTCTTCCTCATCATCACTCACTTCATTTACTATAGGCGTTGGTTCCGGTAATTTAACAAAATTTTTAAACTTTACATCCTTTTTGGCTGTCGTAAAATAGAGACCCTTTTTCTCAGGAACATGAGATAGATGCCCTATGTCGGGAGGTGGAGGGGCGACTACTGGTCTTACATCGGACCATGTCTTGTTCTGTACAGGGAGTTGATAAGATTTGATATTGCCCTTATTATCAAAGGAAGCCTTTGTATATTTACTATTACACAATGTTGAGGTTTGTGGAGGAGCAAATTCATCTATTCTCTTAGCTCTTTGTTGTTCCACATATTCCTCTTGACTTATTTCTCGGAACTTCTTTACAGTTCCCTCAACTCCGTCTTTACCTATATCCCATTCACGAACGTAAGCTTCGCGTAATTTTTGTCTCTCTTTCTCTTGTTCTTCTTTTTGTTTAATATCCGCCTCTTTAGCTTTGGTATCTGCTTCATTTCTTTGTTCAGTAAGAAATTCTAATAAGCACGTAGTGAAATCCTTTTGTTGTTTTTCTGAAAAATAAAAAGTAATTATAAACAAATAATTTCTGTGTATTTTTACAAAAAAACAGAGGTTCTCAATTCGCCGATTATATTTGTGGTTTTTATGTATAACCACAGTTAACTTTTCACAAAGTGAACGAATTTTGATGATTCTTTTTTAATCACAAAGGGTATATTGAGCTATATACAGCTCAACTTGGCCCATTTAAATTTCAAAAAGGAAATTCCACCCCTAAACGGGTTGAAATCGGGGTTGAAAGACTAAAACTTCGTCATTAATGCACTGATTTAAATAATTATTTCACTAAAAGCCAAGTCGTAGGTCTTCGGGCGGCTTGAAAACTCTCGACACTAGATTGGCTACTAGCTATTCAATAATGAATACGAAGAAGCATTATAAACACTTACGTAGCGGTTCCTCAGGCGGCAGTCCGGCGCGTGCTCGTTGCCTGGCGCGTGCTGCGGCCACTCGCGCCGCCATCAACTCGTCACGCTCCTTCCGCAGTTCCTCCGCTTCTTCTTGTTTACGTAACGTTTCCTCGCGACGCTTCTTTAACTCTTCCATTTGCTTTTGACGCTCAGTATCATCAGTACTGAACGCATAATAGCCCACACCGTGGATCCTCGCCTCTGTCAGAGTAAATATAGAAAATTAGTGTGGGGAAAAATATCATCTAATAATTTTGTTTCACAAAAAGTATACATGAAATGTAAGTCATATATACATATGTATATGAAGGCAGATTTTACATAAATTAAGTACCCTTTATTATCAACATTTTATGGATTCTAGTAAAATAGATAATTTATATTTAAACCTTGTCTTATAATTGGCACTAATGATGTTACACAACAAAAATTATCAAAAATAAGAAAGAAAATTATAATATAAACCATCAAATAATAAATCTTGATAATGTATATCTTTGTCCTTTGCAAGCAGATCCTGTTCTTTTTCTTCCCATTTTTTCCGCAATGATTGTAAGTAATCATTCGTTTTTTGTACTAGCAAAGGTTTTTCAGGCTCAATCTTTGAATACTGAAAAAAAACAGTACTTTTATTAGGATAATTCTCTTGAAATTTCCATATCATTTAAAGAATCCTAAGTTAGCTTTCTTGATCCATTACTTCTATACAATAATATGATACTACTGCACTGGTGGGCGAGTACCTGATAATCATTGTACCTGACTGGATAGTGTACCTGACAAAATTCATGGACTAATACATGTGCAGGTGAGTTACATTCTCAAGGCTCAAGTCAGAATTAGCCATTATTCGACTAAAATCAAACTATGTGAAACCATATTTATCAATCACGCCTTAATGACGACAGATTTAAGTGTAATTTTGCACACAAGCAGACTATGGCCTGGATCCTAATCCAGGCCTTCTAATCCTAACTTATTGAAGCTACTTTATCAAGACAGACATCACGGGTGCTGAGCAGTGAACCAAATCTAGTTAAAATTAAAATAGCACCTCAGATAGATGATCATGTTCAGGATTGCCATTGTTTGTAGTGTCCTTGTTTACTACCCTCATGAGTTGTTTGTCTCTCTTCACATACATGACTAAGTCTGATTTGTGACATTTCCTTGTGCGACCCAAGCAGTCTGTGAACTCAACCCTGGAACAAAAATTATATGTAATACTGCTTTAAAATCTGTACAACAATATGCCAGATTGCTTAAGGTCTGAATATTATAGAACCAAAACTCTTTAAAACATTCTGATATATACAACACAAGCTGGTGGTACCTAATAAATTTATTTATAATACTGGGTAGCCATCGCTATACACATGGCTTATTCAGTCGAGTGCCATCAACCAGTGTATGTATATCCAGTAACTTTGGGCAGATATAATTCTGCTGTAAGTCGAGGCATGCAATGTCCCTTGACAGTTGATATTATACTTGGACTAAACTATACTTAACATCTGGTCCAGAGCAGTACCAGGATAAATAAACAACAACAACAACAACAGTGGCAATGCAAAGGAATTTTGCACTTTTTATAGTTTAAACTTTATACTATAAAAAGTATCATCATCAACCTCCAGAGCAGGCCGGTTATCGCCCTGGCTTTTCCACCACTGACCACCTTCACACTCTAAATCAAATAATAGAAAAATACCAGGAATACCAAAAACCATTATATCTAGCCTTTGTGGACTACACAAAGGCTTTTGATAGTGTCGTCCACTCAGCTATATATAGAGCATTAAAAGAACAAAATATCGATAAAACATATATAAATTTACTTGAATGCATCTATAATCATAGCACAGCCAGCATTAAACTAGAACATACCAGCCCAGTGTTCAATATAGAGAATGAGAGAATATAGAGAATGAATAATGAAACAGGGCGATCCTCTGTCCCTCAAACTTTTTACAAGCATATTAGAGGAAATATTTAAAAAACTGGTGGCACTTTGGACATCCAGAGGTATAAAAATTAGAGACTGAGCACTTACTAATTTGCGCTTTGCCGATGATATAGTTTTGTTTGCGTCATCGGCACACGATCTACAGCTTATGCTCCAAGACCTGAACACAGCAAGTCTTGAGGTGGGGCTGGTCATGAATCGGTCAAAGACTCAAGTTATGACGAATAGCACGAAAAATAGTGTTCAAGTTGGTGGAAGGGATATACAATATGTCGATGAATACATCTACTTGGGTCAGTTAGTCTCTTTCCAGGGCAGACAAGATCGGGAAATTGATCGCCGTATCGAAAATGCCTGGAAAAGCTACTGGTCCATGAAACAGTATATGAAGGGTAACCTTCCAATATCCCACAAACGGAAACTCATCGACATGTGTATCCCCATATTATCGTACGGTGCTCAGACTTGGTCTTTGACCGAATCACAAAAGTCTCGCAGGAACGCAGTATCCTCGGCATAAAGCTTAGAGACAGAGTCAGAAACTCTGAAATCCGTTGCAGAACGGGCATAGCAGATGTGGGATGAACGACAGCACGTCTCAAATGGAATTGGACAGGTCATGTGACCAGAATGAGTCCAGAAAGTTGGGCAAATGACACCTGATGGTCGGCGACGACGCGGTCGTCCTAAGAAGCGGTGGCGAGATGATCTGGACGCATTTGAGCCACAATGGCTTGAAGTGGCAATGGATCACGATATATGGAAAGAGAGGGGGGAGACCTTTGCCCAGCAGTGGGATGATATAGGTTAACCAAAAAAAGAAAAAAAAATAGTTTAAACTATAAACTAAAATAAATGGTAAAGAGCATCTTACCACTCATCTTCACCAACATTATTTACAAGTGTATGAATTTCTTCTTCATGGTCTGATGTTTTTAGTTCAGATTGTACAATTTCTTCCCGCTTCTTCTTAGTATTAAAATCAACAAGGAATTTTCCCGCAAGTTGAGAATTACCTGCGTTATCTGACAAGTGTTCATACAATTCTGTTTTTTTTTGTAATGCCAACCTGAAATTCATTTCATAAAATAATAATTAAAAACCTGTTAGTTTACAACAGAAGAACCATCTCCATAAAACCAGCTTTCACCCAAAAAAAAATCATTCAAATAGGTTATTTTGTTTAGATACTATGATGACTCATGACACATATGCACCCATGAAAGGGTCAAACTTATAACACCTCTCTTTTTTGTCAGAAGTCAAACATATATTTTACTAGCTGTTGCCCGCGGTTCCGCCCGCGTGAATGCCTATTTTCATGAGTAAAGCCTAGTGGGCGCCCCCGGTGAGAAACGCGCTTGACAAAAATACTAATGTCGCTATTAAAAAATAGGGGTTGATCGTAGAGGGTTGAAAATTTAGAGTTGTATGTATTTTTTTATGCTGTATCATAAAAACATAAAAACAAAAAAAATTGTCTAAAAAATAAAAAAATAAATTTAGTGGTGGACCACCCTTAACATTTAGGGGGATGAAAAATAGATGTTGGCCGATTCTCAAACCTACCCGATATGCACACAAAATTTCATACAAATCGGTCCAGCCGTTTCATAGGAGTATGGGAACGAACATTGTGACACGAGAATTTTATATATAAGATTATCTATTTACTTACTCCAACTTACAACTGATATTACAGGACATTTGCCTAATGTGTTGAGTAATTAAAAAAATCTTAATTATATTAACATAATAGGGTAGTTGACTAGTTTTTTTTTATTATTTAAATCAATAAGTTATGTTACTCAAAATCTATTGCAGAAAGAATTTTATAAATCGGACCAAAAATAAATAAGATAGAAGCCATTCAAATCCTGTAGAAGGGGTAATTGTCAAATGACAGACGATGCAACCTTTGACGTCACTGTGTAAAATGTTCATTATAGTGCACGCGTGCAAGCGAGATAGTGAGATATCCCTACTACGCACCCACATTTCCTCATACCAACATTTAAAATCATAACTGCGGGCACATTTCTGAACCAATTTTGATTGTGTTTTAATAAAATCGTTTCTTTTGCGTATCATTTTCTGTTGCTTATAAAATAATGTATAAAATTCAATATAGGAAACTACCCTATTATAGCACCATCTATGCAATGTTAAAAAAACAACCAAAGCACATGTTTTTGTAATTCTGCACATGTAGAGAGGATGGATTAAAGAAAATTGACAATACAAATATACATAGCAAGTGTGAATGGTACAGTTAGGAGGGGAAGGCCTCGGCAAACTTTCACATCAAGTTGAAGATTTTATCGAGAAAGGTCAGGTCAGGAGTACCATAATCCGATGTGCATGTATGAAAATTTTTATGAGTATGAAGGAGCTCTATAAGGTTTGCAAGAATCGTAGCAATTGGAAATCCATTGTCTCTCCCTCCCCCTATTGGAAACAGATGTGAGTCTATATATATATATATATATGTAGTTTAGACCATTTTACATTCATCAAAATAGACGCGTTTTACCTGAAAATAAAACGCATATTAAACTACTTACCTTATTAGAAGCTTAATATAATGAGATAGGCACTTCCGATTTCCGTTGTATTTTACCTCTCTTTCTACCTTATATCCATGTCTCTTTCGCACATTTCCTGTTATCACCAGGCGTGGTGGGGGGTGTTGCGTACCTGATGGTACCAACCACCCTGTTCATCATTGTGTCGAATTATACCAGGCAGCGATAAAAAATAAGCTTCTAATAAGGTAAGTAGTTTAAATGCGTTTTATTTTCAGGTAAAACGCGTCTATTTTGATGAATGTAAAATGGTCTAAACTACATATATATATATATATATATATATATATATATATAGACTCACATCTGTTTCCAATAGGGGGAGGGAGAGACAATGGATTTCCAATTGCTACGATTCTTGCAAACCTTATAGAGCTCCTTCATACTCATAAAAATTTTACATTCATCAAAATAGACGCGTTTTACCTGAAAATAAAACGCATATTAAACTACTTACCTTATTAGAAGCTTAATATAATGAGATAGGCACTTCCGATTTCCGTTGTATTTTACCTCTCTTTCTACCTTATATCCATGTCTCTTTCGCACATTTCCTGTTATCACCAGGCGTGGTGGGGGGTGTTGCGTACCTGATGGTACCAACCACCCTGTTCATCATTGTGTCGAATTATACCAGGCAGCGATAAAAAATAAGCTTCTAATAAGGTAAGTAGTTTAATATGCGTTTTATTTTCAGGTAAAACGCGTCTATTAAGCCACTTGACCGTTATTAGAAGCTTAATATAATAAGATCTGTTTGTTATCGCCTGGTGGTAAGCCAATGTGACTTAAAAAATGTATAACATGTGCGAAAAGCAAATATTTCTATGTATTTAACAAAAATATATAACTATATACTTTTTATTATGTCATAAAACATGATTTTTTAATTAGATCAGAGTACATTTTCTATGAGAATCATAAATATAGCAACAAATTATACATTCAATGTAACAAACACAATTATGAGATTATAACCTATTAAACATAATATCATTCTATAGGATTAAACAAAGAAGTAACGGATGAATTATTAGTGTTCGTAATAATTTCACGATGATAGAACTTTTGGAACGTTTTAACAGATTTCCAATTCCCCCTGGCTAGAATATCATCAAGAGAATAATTATCAATAAAGTTCCTGGACGCTACAGCGGAACGCATGCTTCCCGGAGTTTCAGTTATGCCGGCCTCCTTCATAAGAGTCTTAATCCACCCTGCAATCACTGTGCGCGAAGCTGGCTTTGGTGATCCGTTTATATTTACAAATAAATTAAATGAATCAGAGTTGTAGTAAGTCTTTCATTCAGTATTGTTATGGTTCTTTTAATCCAGTAAACAGGATCCAGGTTTTGTTCGTTAGGATTAACTAGAAGCTTCCAACCTGACTGTCTATATTTACTGCAATCTGTTTTAGATCCGAATGTGGGCCAAAAAATAATAGAATCATTCTTAATAATACAATGGTCGTCTCTTACATCCAACAAAGTCAGGTCATGAATTCTACGACCAGAACATAATATTAATAATGTTGCTGTATGCCGAACGGTCTGAAAAATATTGTTACTGTCTACAGAATAATTACACAAGTAATCAGAGAGTGTATTTATGTCCCAGATAGGAGGCTTCGACGTTTTGGGGCTTTTCAAAGATATAGATTTTAAAATATGTTTAACCAGAACATCTTCACTTAATCTGCTAGATAATTCGGTATTGCATAAAGTGGATATTACCGATTTATGAAGAAGAATAGTATTGTAAGATAATTTAAAATTGAGGTGCAAATCTGCTAAGAATTGAGCTAATTGGGCTCCGTCGGGCCGTATCGGATTTATCTTTTGTTGCTTAGTCCATAACAACCAACGGTTCCAAGCAACCTTATAAGTTTTCCAAGTGGACGGCCGCCAAGAAGATTTATGTAAAGATATTTGATTAGAGTTCCATGAATTTATAGTCTCTGTCCACCCCCACACTTCCATACTTCCAGAATCATGTCCTGTACTTTTGGAGGTGGTAGTCCGGTCCTCGTGTCGACTAGGAACCGTTTCAGATTCGTTAGTGTGAACGGGGCTGCGATGGCACGAGATTTGAGATCCGGTCTCCAGAAAACCTTTTCCCAGCGTGGCACTACGATCAGATAGTTTCCCGTGGCCTGATTTAGGTGCATTAGGACTCGAGGAATCAGGAAGGGAGGTGGAAACACCCATGCTAGATGAAAATTCCAAGATACGCTGAACGCATCGTGAATCAGCGCTTCGTGATCTCCGGGGTCTAGTGATGCGTAGTTGGCTACTACTCGTGCAGTTCTGGATGCGAACAGGTCGATCACGGGAGTTCCCAATCTCATAAAAATCATTTCTGTGCAGTTCGGAAGTAAGTGCCATTCCGGAGGCTGCCGAAGTCTGGATAAACAATCCGCATGGATGTTGTATTTCCCCGGGATGTGATAAACTCTGTACTGAATCCGATACCCGTCCAGGATATACAGAATTTGATGGGTTAGATTCGTGAGGGATTGTGATTTGGTCCCCCCTTCGTTGCGGAGATAAGCTATCGCCGAACGATTGTCTGATTGGATCAAGACCGAGCCCTGAGTCATGCGTGGCGCATGCACTTCCAGAACTTTCAAAATGGTTAGCAGCTCCTTCATGTTGCAGTGTAGGGACTGCTCCTCTTTTTTCCAAGCTCCCGACATAAAATGGTTGTCGAGATGTGCACCCCACCCCACGTCCGAGGCATCGGTAGTTAGGAAATGTGTTTGTGGTGGTACATGTATTAGTGTTGAAAGATGGCAATTTTGTAGCCACCAATGCATTTCCTCTATAACCCTTAAAGGCAGATTGTATCTGGTTGAGGTTGCCGACTCTGGTACAGTGTTTAGATAACAGAGGGTCCTTCGATTATTCAATCTGCCCCAAGGTACAGCAAAGCTGGCAAAATTTAATAGACCTACCAGGCTCTGGAGTTCCTTTCGTGTAGAGTGGCCAGTTTTTATGAACTGTGAGACTTTGCTTACAATAGCAGCAGACTTTTCTGCTGGTAAGAACTTGCGATTTGTCCAAGGATCCCAAATAATGCCGAGGAAGGATATGTGTCGTTGTGGGACAAGAACGGACTTCTCGTAATTTACTTGGAATCCCAGGAACTGTAGAGTGTCTTCTAGCATACCCACTTGTTCCCTTAAAACTCTCCGATCTTGATGTGCAAGGAGGAAGTCGTCCAAATAAACAATGATCCTTACACCTTTTTCTCGAAGAGTTTGTGCTATCCAGTTCGTGAGACACGCGAAGACTTTCGGTGCTGTGCTTAGACCGAATGGAAGACAGGTCATTTCCAACAATTCGTCTTTGTAAATTAGACGTAGGAACCGTCTGTGCGAACGGGCTATCGGAAGATTGAAATAGGCCTGTGACAGGTCTGCCTTGCACATCCAATCTCGAGGTTGGAGAAAATCCGGGACACGGTACATGTTTATCAACCGAAATCGGTATGTTAGCACAAACTGATTCAGTCACCTTAGGTTGAAAACTGGACGAAATGTCCCATCGCTCTTTGGAACCAGAAATAGGGACGATACAAAGCTTGGAGAGGGAGCTACTGTCGTTAGAACGCCTTGCCGTTTCATTTGTTGAACGATCGCAGACATTTCCATCGATTCTAGTGTGCGATAGTGATCGTTTTTTAAATTTGGCGTTTTCATGGGTGGTTTTTGTAGAAAGGGTATGCGATACCCTGTTATTATTTTTAAAATGAAATCTGGAGCTCCCATCGATCTCCATTGACTGCGGTATTGTGCTAATCGTCCCGCTTGAAACTGCAGTGAGTCATTGTCTTTGCCGTTTGTTGCCTTTATTGTAAGAAGGCGAAAAAGAGCACTTCTGGCCTCTTTCATTTGGGTGCCTTGGTTTCGAACCGCGAGTTCGAAAGGAACCACCTCTATTCTTTGGAATATTAGAATGTCCATGATTATAATTATTGCGCCCTTTTGATGAGTAATGGCATTGGTGACCACCCTGCGAGGGTTGGTTTTGGTGGCAATGCATGAGAGCAGCAGGAGCTGACTCGCAGCAGTAGCCAGAAGTACCACGCGATGGTACATAATCAGAGGCGTGCCCCTGCAAGGGGTGCCTAGCAGACATAGCGGGTTTGGCTCTAGAAGCACTTCCTCTATTAGGCTGTTTTACTGGCCAGAAAGCTTTTCTTACGCCTCCTGCTTTTTCCAGAGTAACACTAAGTGCTTCAGAGTTGAAAATATGAGTGTTGGAAGGAGGTCTTTTATTTAAAGCCGACTTTACTAAAGGATCTCGAACACACTTGAGGATAGCATCCCTTCTCATTTCTATAGCCTCAGCTCTGAGGCCGCAAGCCATTTGTAGCAGATCTGTAGAAATCTTATGAAAGTCGCCTTTTAGAAAAAGTTCTTCGATTTTATCACTGAGATTGACCAGCGATGCATCAGATGTCTTAGACCATGTCAATAGATTACGTAAACTATCAAGAACAGCCTCTTTTTGTTTAAGGATACAAAAAGTAATAGCTGCGTAGGATTTATCAGAGTAAGCTAAGTGGCGTATATTGTCATACGCCATCACCTCGTCGTTTGTTACTAGCTCTGTAAATCCAGGCGAATGGTTATACAACTTTTGGGTGTCGGCATATCGAATATCCGACCAAGTACTATTGTCAAATCGTTGAACCTCATTTAACACTTTTAAATATTCCTGTGGAGTTCGCGGCATCGCGGGGTCTTTAAGTTTAGTCTCAATATCAAAGGTCAGATCCGGTATCACCACGGTATCTGCGTTACAGGAAGGCGGGAGCGCCTGCGAGGCATTGACATAACATTCATCGTAAAGATCACGACTAACATCTGAGATACATGATGCATTGTCATTATCATAGCTGACAAAATTTTTCCTTAATTCACCCACTTTTTTAGATAACTTTTCTAAAAGACAACGATCCCTTTTATGACTTTTGGGATGACGACGGTATGATGTTTTCTTCTTTTTCTTTGAATCTCGCGGAGATTGTGAAGAAAAAGATGAATAAGATGAACTTGAACTACTACTGCTACTACTTGATGGTTGATTAACGCCTTGATATTTAACGCCAGAAGTACTAGCCATTGCCTCATTAGGCTGAATAATATCGTTATTGCTATCCATAATCACTATCCTGAATAAAAGGAAAACATTCACATTACGAAAGAAAAATAGTTATGAATATTCTGAACTTGAAGGTAAAAAATTAAACAATATCGAACGATAAAACCACCATAAATAAAATCAATAGTTATTTATTCTGGAGGTTTAGAAAAATAAAACAGTATCGAACGGTAAGACCGTTATATAAATTTATATGATATTGTGCAACTTATGTGCAGGTATATTTCACTTCACTATAAAAATAAACTTTTTATTCCCAAGGTATTGAAGGAAATATTAAATAATAGCACTTAGGAGCACAAGTTAACACAACGGAAATTTTCAAGCCAATGATGAACAGGGTAGTTGTACGCACCATCAGGTACGCAACACCCCCACCACGCCTGGTGATAACAGGAAATGTGCAAAAGAGACATGGATATAAGGTAGAAAGAGAGGTAAAATACAACGGAAATCGGAAGTGCCTATCTCATTATATTAAGCTTCTAATAACGGTCAAGTGGTTTAATGACAAATTATTACAAATATTACCCCTAACTTCTGAGAGTGTCAAACTGCATTCTTAACTCTTGTCTGAGAAGCCATACTAGCCCTCCATATAGGATATTTTATTCTACACATAAATAACACAGACTTCATGTTATACTATAAGAAAGTTAGGATAAAATTAATATTTTTAAGTATACAACCACTTAAATAGAAAGACGCATTGTAATTAAGTGCCTAATAAAATTAAACTTAATTATTAATTGTGGGTTTTTGTAGTTCAGTTTGGAAAGCAACTCACTTAGATTTTCTACAAGCTTCCAACTCCTCCGTGTCTGTTGCTCGTAGACTATCTTTAAAGGTTTTCTTGTACTCTTTATTATCTTTTTCATTGTTATTTCCCTTCGCTGGGCATGGTTTGAAATTCTCTAGTCTGTGTTGTGGCAGCTGTTTTCTTTCATACACTTCCTCTTGTTTCTTCAGTAATTCTGCCTTCAAACTCAACAACTGTAACAACAATATGAATGTTAAACTTTAAATTTTATCAAGAATATTACAAAAATATGAATAATATAATACATACCGTAGATTTATTAAAATGTATTTTCTTCGCAACTTGTTCATTCATTTTGTTTTTGTGTATAAGACTGCCTAAGTTGACATAACGAAATTGAAAAATATACCTAAACACTCGTACATACAATTAAAATATGATATACATTTCACGTCTAGAAAATATCAGATTTTACCAAAATACAATTTCTTCATTCTTTTTAGGGATGTAACTGGTTTTAGAAAAAATCTTGAAAACCCGGTTTTTATAAAAACCGATAATCTCCATAAAAACCGATTACTTTTCAACAAATTCCAAAATGCTCATTAGATAGTCCATGTCAAAAATAGGTATTGGAACGTAACGTGTATCCGAATAATAGTTTTATTCTTAAACAATACTACATTTATAATAATAATAATAATAATAATAATTTATTTATTTAATCAAGTTACAGAGACTCATTTGTGTTAGTATACAGACTTATATTTCTAATGTTAGTAAACAAAACGTTATAATCTGAACAAACTTGTATTTCGTGTACCCGAACACTAACTCCAGACTACGTTCATGCTATCTTTGGTCGCAGAATCACTGTTTCCATATTTCAGAAATTTAAGAATCTCAAGTAACCTCTCTTAGCTATTTTAGACTCCATCGTTGTTAATACAGGTGTATTCTCTCGGTCTTATTTCTGGATTTATTTCCCCATAACTATTTTATTCAGTGACTGTGAATTGAAAAGGTGGTGAACTAAGTAACTGAGAGGACTTTGAGCGTAAATCATTGAAAGATAATCATTTATTTAATTACAATGAAGTTTTATAGAAAATCTTTTCTGTTTCGTTTACTTGTTAATTTCAATTAATTGTATCTACGAGCTGCATTTTCTACATTACAGGATGCCGAAAGTAAAAGGTAAATATATCACACATAACAATTTCGAAACTTTTAATATATTGGCTCAATTATAAAGGAATCATCCAAAAATTGCATTGCAAGTGGAGAGAAATGATTGCTTTAAAAAAAAATATCTTTTGTTCGTATTTTTAGAGTAAATTTAAAAAGCCAAAAATAAAAGAAAAACGTTTTTTCTCCAAAGTAATCGAACAAACCGGTTCTTAAATTTGTAATTGGTCATCTCTAGTAAGTTGTGAATGACATTTACTTTATTTTTTTAATTTATTCTTGTGCATTGATACAAATCATTCCAGACGCAAATCACAAATTCTTATACGTTTAGAATGCAAACATTGTTAAAAACCAAAACATACGCAACCAATATTAGTTAACTGAGAGCCACTGACCAATATTACTGAGATTTTAAGTGCAAAGAGTATTAAGGAAAATTAAACTGTGTGGAATGGCAAAAAATGGAAATACAGACAGTGTTCCCAATTTAGTGGAATTATCCCTAGATTTGGTGGATTGGCCCTGCCGCTAGTGTGTAAAGCTATCTAGTGGCCAGTGAATGTTTTAGTGGTTTAGAATTTAGGTAATTACTTAGTTAGTGGAAAAAATGTCTTCATCCACTAAACAAACAAATTAACATGTCTAAGTTTTCACATTATGGGTTTGGCATCAAATTCACTGTTCATAGATAACCAGACGATTTTTTTTTAAGAAATGACTATGCTGACGTTGAAGGTTCATTTTATTTAGTATCCTGAAAGTAATTTTAATAATTTCTCAAATTTGGCTGAAAATAAACGTATTACTTAATGTGAAATATGTGGGTCATAACACCTGAAATATCCCTCATATCGAACGATTATTAGTATTATAAAATGGCAATACTGGAGCGAACAGAGCGACGACGGCAGCGACACTCTTCAATTCATAGTTAGCTTGATAAACATCTATACTCTCAAGTCTCAATTCAATCTATTGTCAGAGTCAAAGTGTTGTCTCTTAATATATGAGAATTTCAGAGATGTAAATAAAATGCTAATAAAAAAGCTTTACAATTTTGAGGGCTGTACAAAAGAATTGGCACCATTGTATCAATATCTGTAATGCCTACTTTTAACTTTAACCGACGGATTATCTGTCACGAATAGTGTAATCCACAAAGGAATAGATAGTTAAGGTTAGGTTGAGATAATTGGGGAAGAGTTGCATTGCCAAAATTGTATCATTTTGCTTTTTAGTCTACTATGGGGGAATTGCAAAATCTCAACCTGGACACCCTGCTCTCAAAAGTTGCCATACGTAAAATTGGTAATCAGTTTATTACAATAGCATACCAACTCTTAAAATCATAGTGAAGTTAGTTACAATACATCAAGAACGGAACGAACTAAATAGATTAAAAAAAGTGACCTCGGTCCTCGGTGTGTTGGCGAGTGGCGACTGATCGCAGCAGTTGCTAATTTCATGGTCATCTGACAAACTATCTCACTGGCCGTGACGATAGAAATTTTACACAACGACAAAGAAATAATCTCAACAGTGTTCATGCAAAACAAATAACATTAACGGTTAATCTGGTGAAAAATTTAGCCAAGATATATACGTCTAAATATAACAATAGCTCATTATTGTCCTAAGTGCGTGAAATCAAAATGTCAACTCCTGCGAGAAGACGCCTGATGAGAGATTTTAAACGGTTTGTGTCTAAAATAGTCATTTGTTTTAGTAAACACGCGATCGAATACTTCAACTAATGTACCATCGTATTTTACAAATGTGCTTCGGTATACGCGAAAGTATGGTGCTGATTCATCAAATTACATCACAGTAATTTTTAATCGATTTCTATTCTTTCCAATACTCCCCGCAAGCGGTAAAGAAACTGAATCATTGTAGGACCAACAGCCTCTTTATGTAGTATTGCAATATTTGGTTTGACAACCTACAAGCAAACACTAACTGTGCCACCAACAACACATTTTTTGAAATATAAATAACTAGGTTAAATACATTGCTTTTTTATACGTCATTGCCATGAATATGGTTATTTTTGTGATGAATCATTTAAAAATGATTTCCTTTTGTAAATGAAGTATTTGTGTTAATTTTACAATAATAACATCCACTGTAATGACCTTGTGAAGTCATTAAAAAGCAAGAGCTCTATATACAAAGTTTGAAACTACTGTTTAGCTTAGTTTAATTGTGATGCGGACAAAGAAGTTTATTCATGATTGGTCATAATATTGTTCCAGCTTACAAGAAGACCCACCCACTGGTGTGTCAGGTGCTCCGACTGATAATAACATCATGATCTGGAATGCTGTGATATTTGGCCCTCATGATACTCCATTTGAGGATGGCACTTTCAAACTCACAATAGAATTCACAGAGGAATACCCTAATAAACCTCCTACAGTGAGATTTGTCTCTAAAATGTTTCATCCAAATGTATATGCTGATGGTGGTATTTGCTTAGACATCCTTCAAAACAGATGGAGTCCCACTTACGATGTCTCAGCTATATTAACTTCTATACAGGTAATTGTTATACTGAAACACAATGGTTTCATAATAAATCTATAAAGAAAAACATCACCATTCTATTGTAATATAGTCTACATAATAACAGTTATTATAAAAAAGTGACTTAAATCCATGGTGACTCCACTATTCTAATATTAAAATCTTTATTAAAATGCCTAAAATTATGTTCTCATAGAATAAATTGAAAGCTGATTGTATATTTTCAAAGTATTCAAATTATGTACTCAATATTCAAAATAGTATTCTTAGTACTAAATTTAGGGAACCTTATTCATCATCATCATCAGCCACAAGACGTCCACTGCTGAACATAGGCCTCCCCTAATGCCTTCCAGGCCGACCTGTTGGAAGCGGCCTGCATCCAAACCTTAAACAACCTCAACCTCAACATTATTCATGTTTGGTCAAATTTTTTTTTTAGATAATTTTGTATATATCATCTATTCTTCATCTGTGAAGCTGTACTGGCCCCCGGTATACAACATTTGTTCTACACGTAAACAACACAGACTACATGATATACATTAAATTTTATTCAAAGACAACAAAGAAATCAATATGTACCTAGTTTAAATTAATTAATCAGCCACATAGTGTATGTACACTGTACTAGTATTGTTTTGAATCATTTAATCAGATTCAATTTGACTTAAAACATAATAAAGTGCACATATCTTCCTACCGAAACCCCTTGTTTTTAATAATATAACTAAATTATCTACCTATGTTGTTAACATCAAATTGTTATCAACAAGAACTCATTATATTTATAGCTCATAATGTACCTGCTTGTGACAAGCATGAAACTGGACATATATATGTATTTTAGGGACTTGTTATCCAAAACTTAATACGCTCTATTTTTGGAATTAGTCAGCAATAAAATATTCAACCATTTTGTGCAGAAAACCACATATCATTTGGTTGGAATAAATAAAATAAATCAGTAGTATGTTGTAATCATTAGTATGTTGTTGTTTCTCTTAGGCTGCTTGTTCCATACTTAATATTGTTAGAAATCTAATTTACACACTACACAGTAGTTGGTATGGTTATAGACTAAGCCCACACATAGTAATAAACCATAGATGTTACAAACGAAAAAAGTGTGTGAACAAGAGGCCTTATAATCTGCTTGACCACAACAACCACTTAGGTCCTAGGCAATAATATAACAAATTTCTATGTTTTCAGTCATTATTAAGTGATCCCAATCCCAACTCTCCAGCAAACTCGATGGCAGCACAACTATACAAGGAAAACCGACGAGAATATGAAAAACGGGTGAAAGCATGTGTAGAACAATCATTTATTGACTAGCAGGGGACGAAGACAGCAAAGATGTAGCGCATCAGTGAAGTATGCGCCTACCTCGCCGCTGTGAATATCGGCAAACACCTCCTTGTACATTCATTGGGACGAATGTGTAAATTGTAATGACTATTACCTGCATATGCACCACATCGATGCAACCAGTCTTAATGTAGCTGATTATTGTAAGGGTTTTGGTGAACTAATTTCATTATTATTAAGGACAAAATTTTACTGGAGTTATTTTTTATATAATGTAGTCAATATTATTTCATGGCCGATATCAAAACTTTTTAAAACTAACAACAACAATGTTATTATTTATAGTAGTAAAATTGTTTCATGCACTGTGTGATTACTAATTTCATTATCAGTCGCAAAGCTTAATTATTGTTTACTAGGTATTTTATAGTACCATAGTATTTATATACATAATTTAGTAATTTGCAATACATACCTACATACATTTTCTGATGTTTATATCAGTTGGTAAATCCTTTTTTTTAATACCTAGTTCACAAAATGTGGTTTATCTTATTACACACTAGATAATTATATTCGCTTACGCTTAATGATTGTTAAAATACTTATTCATTTTATGTATGTTACTGCAAAAATTATAGTTTCAAAAATGTTTATAAATAATAGGCATTGATATTAAAGATTGGTTGTAGTAAATTGTGTTGTTTACTGACCATTGCTAAATACTGAACAATAATGAATAAATAATTCTGATGGTACATCAATTGCATGTTATTAACAAGTATAATCACCAATGTTTACCTAAAAATAGTACAAGTTTTTGTTTCATAAATCTTATATGTATAGTAATCATTTTTGTCATACTGCTGCACAAAATTAAAATTAAATCCCACATAAATATGTAGTGTGTCCCAATGGATATTTTGAAAAGTTGTGTAGCAGGTTGTTTTTCTAATAATGCTGGAAGTTTGAGATATCTTACATGTTCCAAGGACATTACGTATGTGTAATATTTTGTCTTCTAGTAAAATATTATTTTCGGTTTTATATTTGTCTTTTACTTGCGAAATTCACCCCCTATGTCTTCTTCTTCTGTCCTTATCCCACTCGCATTGGGAGTCAACGAAACATGCTTTTTAACACATGTTACATTAAGATATGGTTTGTAGTTTTTTACGACAACTGCGCAACAAGGCTGTCCTATAATATGTAACTTATGAAATTCAGTTTTCCAAGTATCTGCAATAATGACCATGTTGACATAGTCTTGTACTATGAGCCGTCCATATAAAATAAGATATATATAAATATATTGTAATAATAAAGTGGGCCGATGGTTGCACCAACCTGCAAGGTCTGCAAAAATATATGTGTTATAGGAATCTGATGGGAGGGTGGACAAACACAAAGACCATTTTAAATTAGAAAAATATTTTATCGAAACGTACATTCTTACAATTTATGAATATAGTTAATAATAATACACCTTTTCAATCATATTATTATTGCTATTTCAAGATAAATCATTACAACCTCCATATAAGTTATTACATATACTTACAAATCTTTGTAGTTACAATCTCAAATGTATTTTCGTTACAAAAATACGTTTAAATAAATGAGGTAAGCACTTAACAATACAATAATATTAAAAGCCCAAGTCAATGGCTCGTATTCAAAAACAACACACAAGTGAGTCTTCAACTCTTTGCTAAGTGTCGATTTCTGTACACGTGATTGGTCCGTTTTTGTTTGGCGTCAAAAATAGACCAATCATGTGTACAGAAATCGCCACTTGGCAAAGAGCTCACTTGAGTGTTGTTCTTGAATGCGGGCCTTAGTCCCCAAAGGAGTAGGTCGAGGTTTAACTTGTGCAAATACTCTAAATTCTGTGATTGTCTCATGTGATGTGATAGGAGGCGAACCTATCAGAAAATATGGACAAATTCAAATTCCAGGCTAGTCATGGCTGTTTATTGCAAAGCACAATTTTTTAACCAACCTGGTGATTGAACCCATTGGTTTCGCAGACTAAGTACGCTGCCAATGAGACAATAAGGTAATGGTGATGCAAGGCAACAATTTAGTAAATGATCATAAATTAAACCCCCTTAGTGACCACTTTACACCAATAAAGCAATATTGCAGCCATTGAGTGTTACCTCACCTAGTTTTGAGATCCTCTTTTAGTTTGTAATGTATTAGCTCCATGCACACTGTTGCATCCTCAGCACTGTTGTGCCCTTCAACAGAATTTTGTATTATCTTTTTCAAGTATTCCGAAGACAAGTTTCGTAATGCTCTTTTATATGGTGGACCCATTTTATGTGGAAATAATACACCAGTATCTATAACTGTATCGTGAATTAGTTTGAGCGCTTTGAAGTCTGACTCTAGACTGTGTCCTATTAATATTGTCTTGCTACTGAACATAGTAAGAAGAGTAGCCTGAACCTCTAATAATGAAGTTTTAACCTCTGCCATTTGTTCCTCTGTAATACCTGAAAATCTTGTATTGTAATCAATTATTGGATGTAGGGGCTTAATAAGGGTTTCATAAACTACTTTGCAAGCAGAATTGATAACTGTTAACCTAGTCAAATCTAAACCATGTGTTGTATAACACATTTCACAATCTAAAGAATATACCCCATAATCATCTTTAGGAGAGTCCGGAGGTAATGTTTTAACATAACCTCTCAAGTTATCATAATCCACAAACTCATAAACATGATTAGGGGCTATGCAACAACCATCGGTTGTCCCATCCTGACTGCAGCACTGGTATCGTACTTCACCACGCATTCTATATTTGTTATTTGGATGGTAAATGCATTCTTCCTTGAGTGCTGGAAAACCTTTTTTGTTAACAGAATAATCTTTTTTACATCTACAACAAGTTCGAATTAAACCTTTAGGGGGTTTCTGCTTATTTTGTCCATATATTATAGCTCTTCCTTTTTCACCACTCTGGTGAGGTCTGGGATATCCATTTTGCTGCAGTTGTTCCTCTGTTAAAATCCACTTCTGTATATTTTTATATAACTTAGAACCAGTGAATTCTTGATTGTCTATAGACTTTCTATTTTTATTCTCTATACTCCATGATCCAGATTCTATTGTCTTTCCAGTTGAGGTTCTTTGCAATGTGGCACAGTCAAAACCAGATTTTTTAACACCATTACACTCTAGTAATTCTTTTCTAAGTCTACTAACAGTTAATACAGCTGAGTTTTTATATATTTGCACAGTGCTACATTTTTTACTAGTAGCTAATTCCTCATGTTGTGCCCTGGCATAAGCATCTGTTGCCGAGATATATAATTTTAAACATTCATCTATCATCATATTTAAATATGTTGATCTTATATTGGGTGGAATTTTTGATCCTAATGGTTCTAATACACCTGGTCTATCTATAAATTTCTCATTGGGAATGTGAGCAACTCGTTGTGCACCTTTCTTAACTGTTTGTATCATTGTAGAGCTTATAGGTGTGGAACTGGTTGATGCTTCACATTTCGAAACATTTTGACTGGGTGGAATCATTTTTTTTGCATTTACTAATGTAGATGCATATGGCACATGGGCAATACGAAGTTTGGTAATACCAGGACTTGGGACATTAAACGGACATTTAACTGAATCTAATTTCTGAGACATATTATCACTAATAGGAGTGATTGATACATTCTTTGTGTTATGAAATTCCTTGACCTTAGCTAATCTCTCAGCCATAACTTGAGCTGCACTTAATTTATGCTCTCGCCTTACAGGTGGGTTACGCATCACTTTCTTATCGCCTGCCCTTGCTATTCTCTTTTTGACTGGTAAATATTCATCTTCATGTGAGTCCTCTATTTGAGATGTATCTTCAACTACTTTCGGTTTTTCAATAGGTACATACTCCTCAAATATTTTTTTACACTCTAGAGCTATTGCTTCTTCATCTGATTCTGATATATACGGTTCCTCCTCAATTTCACAAGTGGACACAGTGTTATCATTATCAGACAGATCACTGGCAATTTTGTTTTTTCTGAGTTTTTCTTTGGAATCTTTGGAATTTCTATGGCTTTTCCTATGGTCAGTTTTATTGCTACTTTTTGACTCTTTGGAGGAACTGCTTTTAGAATGTTTATCTGAACTTCTAGAGTGTTTAGCTGAACTTTTAGAATGTTTATCTGAACTTTTGGATTTGCTCTTATCTGAATGCTTGTCTTTATCATTTTTATCTTTGTTTTTATTCTTATCTTTATCTCTATCTTTATAAGAAGTTTTATGGCTTGATTTTCTATCAGGATATTTGGACTTGTCCTTTTGTTCCTTATCTTTTGAGGTAGATTTATCTGTCTTGTTAGATTTACTTTTTTTATCTTTACTATTTTCCTTTTTCTCAGCCTTAATATTTTTATTTGAGTCCTTATTACTTTGAGTCTTACATTCTGACCTATTTTGCAGTTTAACTTCTCCTTGGGTTTCTTTAACATCTACTTTCTTAATTTTTGATGATTTACTTTTCTCTGTTTTGTTTTTATTATTGCTCTTACTACCATGTTCCTGCTTTTCTTCATCTAATATTTGATCCAGAATGTCAAATTCTGGTCCCAGGTCATCTAACCCATTTAGATCATTAGACAACTTTCGTTTTTTTATTTCAGGCTCATCTTCATCACTAGAAAAACATGGTGCTAAAGATCGAGGAGTTGGTTGGTATGTAACACTTGGTAATTTGTTTGTTGTTGATACTTTAATAGGTTTGTATTCCAATATTTTTTTCTTATTGTCATGTTTGTCTGATGGAATATAGTTTCTCCTCCCAGATGTATTCTCACTTGTTTCGTTAGGTTTATATTCTTGCAATTCTTTCTCAGAGCCTGGAACATATGTTTCAGTTGATTCTACAGCACCTGATGGTGAATAAGCATCACACTGTACGTTTTCTGCACTGCCAGGTGTGTATTTAACCGGCGGCGGAATGTAAATAAACGGCTTTGATGAACCATTTGTCTCCACAGGCCTTCTTAAAGGCATACCAATTGGTTTTCTTGGCGTGTAAGGCACTGGTATGTGACGTTTTCTTTGCTCAACATCTTCATTGCTATCTGGATCTAGGTTGTTGATTTTATTTAGTTCTGCTATTGGTGTGGGATTGTATATGACCTTTGAGTTAGTTTGCACGACACTTGTGACGCTGCTAACTTCCGCAGTAACACCAGAGGATTCTACGCTTATAACCGATCCAGACGCTTCTGTTTGTTGTAGAATTTTTTTTACTTCGGCTGAAACTAGTTTCTGTAAAATCGTTCCACTTTCGACCCCATCACTGGCACTTTGTGAATCTCTTTTTACATGACGGAAATGACAATAAGGTCTTTCGCACAAACCACCGTCATAAAAGGGGCAACTATATCCTTTAAAATAACCTGTAGAAGGCAACATCTTCGAAACAAAAATAACTAAATACTAGGATTTATCCTATTTCAGCGAATTTTAGAACTAATGTCAAAGAACATTTTTTTTTTTTATAATTATTCATATCCATGGATACAAGTCCTTCAGACGCATACATATTTGTATTATTTCTTTATTTTACACACATATTTTACAGGAACTACTAAAAACGGGTGTGGTCGATTCCAAAGTCTTGCCGGAGTTTTAATGTTAATTCCTTACAGTATGATGCTTCACAGATGATTTTCTCCAAGCGGATCAAACGACCTAGGTCCATCAATACTCAATAATATGGTCAAAAATCAACTAAATTTACATAATTCAATGACTCCATACACTGCTCATCACAGTCAATGTTAAATGCACAGATCCACATTACTTTTCTACAACAGGTACAACTTTAAATAGTAGGTTAGGAATAAAATAAAATAAGAGTGCCACCGCACTCAGAATTCCCGCCAAAATTCATCAAAGAACAGCGTTTTCAATGTGACCAACGTAAAAATAGATTTTTTTGGTAGTTTTAGTGAGTGTACGATACTCAATAAAACTAACAAAATCTAATTTACCAAGTAAAACTAAAAATAGGTACGGAAAAAGTAATAACAATCCTTAGAATAACCACTTACAGAAGGTAGATGTCTAAACAACGCATACTCACAGCTGTAATCTGAAAATTTGCTAAGTGTGATGAGTTTACTTAAATCGTCATGCACACAAACCAATGTATGTAGTCTATAGTATCGGAATGTCAGGATACTAAGCGAAAGTAGTATAATTTTACCACTAAATTATTTCGGATATTATTACTTATCATTGTGATACTCGTAGATACCTTCAGTCTAAGGAATAGTGTTGAGTAGGACACGATTTTTATATGAGTTTGTAAGTGTATACTCGGTGGCATGGCGCAGGGTAAAGGTGATATTGGATTTTTCTGTAACCAAATACTCCGTACCAGCCCGAAGTCTAGAATTGTGCCCAGTATGGCGATGGTCTCGCCCCCTATAACATCATGGGACGAAGATACCCTTGGCGAAGTGTGGCTGTACTAATTTCATTTCTGCCTACCCCTTCGGGGATTACAAGCGTAAGTACTTAATTATATTATTAGTAGGAGTAGCCTCTTTTTTGTACTGAGGCAGTACAAAGTCGCAATTCAAAGGAGGCTAGGCGGCTTGAAAGTCACTCGCTCGTTTTCACTCTTTCACATGTAGCCCGCGCTAGGGGAATAGCAGGGAATAGTAACAGTAGTAACGCGACATATAATTTGAACTAGTAGTACGTGAAAGAGCTTTTCTTGCATTATTTCGTCATGTTCGCACATGTACGGGACAAATGTAATGTCTCTTGTATGTCCTATTCATCATTATTAGGGAATAAATTTACAAATGGTAATACAGAGTCATTGTTATATTACCTAGTACAGAGTCAAACCTAAGCAGATGGTGTGACCAGTGACGAGTGGAAATAAGGCACTTCATGAAAGATGTTAGTTTGCACTCGACTACTTTGTCTTATGATCCGCAAATGTCGACTGAGAAAGTTTTCAGCAAAGTGAATGTAGCTATGACGATATCGACGCATTATAGTTCAAGACGATGAAAGTTCCCATTAAAGAATTAGCTGACATCGTAGTATTCAAATATGAATCATTACATTAACCACTATAAACTACTGGTTTTTATTTAAATCAGCCAACTATTGGGGAAAAACGTATTATATTTTTTGCCATAGTATAATAAATAAAATAATTTTCCGAGAGCCTGAATTCAAATCTAAAACCGTCTAAAACGGTCTAAAGGCGTAGCATCTCTATAGTAGTCTGTGGTCTAAAGTTATCTATTGAATAAATTCAAATAGTGTTCTCTGTGCCTAGAGGGAGAATACCTAGAGAAATTCATAGCGTTTTGTCGCATTCGCACATGAAAAAGAGCTACTTATGGTGATATCGTATAAAAGAATGAAACAGAACGATCATATTTCTTGTTTCATGACGAATGTTTAGTATTTGAAGTATATCAAACTACTTGCACGGCTGTTAATCTACGTACAACGAAACGCTCGACATAGCGCCATATTGTTTTAATGTTGTATGACATTTAGGGTTTTCATTCTTGGCCGTGATTGGCTGACGTGTAAGCGAACGTGTTATCTTGTGACATATTATTTGTTTATTTAATATCTTTCCGAACAAGAACTTTACAATAATTTTTACTTTTCTAGCAAACTGTTAACCCAGAGATAATTACGTCTGGACAATCAGATGTCAAGCGCCGGTCACATTTTACAGGTTAGTGAATCTGTATTATCTTAGATTATCTCTTGCCCATGTGGTTTTACTCAAATCCTAGGTAACTACTTAATGTACCCAAAGAAAGGGTATTGTTTTGTATGCATATTACAGAACATGGGCTATCAGTGTATGTGTGTTTGAATAATAAACATCCATACATCCTCACAAAATTTATAATATCATACATAGGATGTAATATGTGGAAAAGCAGTAGATGCTATGATGTGAATTTGGTGCACTAGAGGTATGATGTGCTCAGCAATTTCTCAGTTACCTTTATTAGTTACTCAGGAATACAATCAACATTAAATTATATATAACTTTATTTAAGCAATATATACTAGACCTTCACATCATTTATGATGGAATTAACTAATCAGCTTTGAGTTGGGACTAACTACTTTATTATTTTCTAGGTTTGGATAAACCCCGAAGTGTGAAAGCTTCCAGGAAGCGGTTAATTAAGAAAGTGGCAGATTTGACACCAACATGCCCATTAATCTACAATGAATATACAAAGGCAAAACAACAAACTGACTTTTACCGTAGAGCCAAAAAAGCTCTAAAGTTCAGCAAGGAAAATGCAATGCAAAAAAAGGCTTATGAACATTATAAAAATAAATCTTTAATAAATAATGTGTACTTTTATTTAATTTTCCTCTACTTAAATAAATGAGATAAAACAGTAAATTATACTGGTGTATAAGCCTAGCGTTTTGAGCTGTACGTTACTAGTTCCTTTGCCATTTGCATTTAATAAGCCATAGAGTAAGCATATTTTATGTAGTCTGTGGATTATGTATTCGACAGAAAAAAAAGAAACGTCAAATGACACTAAAACTCACTAATGAATTTTTTGTTCTACAGTTGGCAGTCTGATACGTAGTATCTCTAAGTAGTCTGTGACTACTTGCATAAACAAAGTTTGACAGTTGACGTATAGTTGTCTGTTGTCTTCCTGGTAAAATAAATTAATTATTTAATGTAAAAGTAAAAATACATGCGATTATTTGTTGTTGATAACAACGTCGACTTACTATTTATATAATTTTCGAAGTAACCATGGTGCGGTGTAGCATTTTAGGGTGTAAAAGTGATAGTGGATGGAAAATGCCGGACTTATCTTTTCATTCGTAAGTATACCACGCTTTATCAGTAATAAAGCTGTAAAAAAATATATTATTGTTTTTAGAGTATTCTTGAAGTAAAATTCTTCGTAGTAAAGCATTAATCAAAGTAAATATCGTATAATAAAATTTATAACCAAACAAAATTACTCCGTTTGGTGTTGCCGAAATTTCAATAAATTATTACCCCATATTATGGGAAATATTAATTTTGCAGTATGCATTAATAATAAAATTAAATATAACAAATGTATTAATGATGTATGAAATGACTCTTTTCAGTTTTCCTGTAGAATTGGATTGTATCAACGTAAGACATTGATATTGGACACCAAAACCATCATCAATAATTTATAGCAACATTTAGAGAAAAATGTATTATTCAAAAAGAAGAAACTGACTGTACTGCTTTGTAATGCTGTACCTATTCTGGTAAATATTTAGTTTAAGCATGTATAGCAATAATCAATAGAAAAAGTACCTAAATTAATTATATTTTAAATATTATTTTATTTATTAGGATCACAAACCGATATATAATGGTATTTATATTAGAGTAAATGCTTTTTAATATAACAATGGTAATTCTTGTCACAATAATAAGTAACCACAGAATTCAAATATTCAGAAAATACAGTTAAATTAAATACACACTCACGCCTGTTTTCCCCAAACGGGTAGGCAGAGGTGTACCTAACTAGTATACCCACATTTCGCCTAGTTTATATTCGTCCCATGATGTGATAGGAGGCAAACTTTATCGCCATACCGGGCACAATTCCAGACTCCGGGCTGATACTAAGCATAGCATGATAGAAAATCCCATCCCGGGGACTTTGCCCGACCCGGGGATTGAGCCCGAGACCTCAGCACAGCAGTCGTACCGCGTACGCATCACAACTGCGCCACCGAGGCAGTCGAAAATCAAAGTAAAAAAATCTAATTTACATTACAGATCAATAATATAAACTTTTGATTTAAATAAGTTATAATCCATGTTTTTTTTATGGTATAGGCCGACAAACGAGCAAGTGGGTCACCTGATGGTAAGTGATCTCCACCGCCCATGTACGCCTACAATATCAAAAGAATCATGGGTGCGTTGCCGACCTTAAAGGAAAGGGATATATAAGGGATTGGGAAGGGGAGGGGGTTTGGGCCTCCGGGTATCTCACTCACCGTACGAAACGCAGCAGCAAGTTGCTACTTTACACCGGTTTTCTGTGAGACAGTGATAATGACCCGGACGAGCCGGCCCATACATGCTGTAGACAAGTGTCTACAGCGTGGCTCTACCACTCTAAGTTTGGTCCATATGTTATGAGTTTAACATTTTTAAAACTATTATTTACATTGACCTGCTTCAAACTGTAATGGTGTACATTTTATAGACAAATAAATTACTAAGGGAGATTTCTCACAAACTACATACAGACCATCGTATGCGAGAGGCCGTCTGGGTGGGTATCACCGGTTTGTCTATTTCTGCCGCCAAGCAGCAGTGTGTTACTACTGTTATGTTGTTATGTTATTGTTGAAGGACATTGACGCCCGCGCCAGTGAATTTACTTGGCATTATGACACAACACCTTATGTATCTGGGTGACGAGCGTAGTTCAGTGCCATGTAGTACTTCATAATTCGAGGTTCTTATCACCAGGTGAGTGACTTGCGCGTCTCATCTAAAGCTAATAAAAATAATATTTCATAATAAAAGGTAATTGAAAATAACCATGTTGTATTATTTACTCACAAAAGCAAGAACCTATTATTTCTCAAGAAATTGTATTACATGACGTCACGTAACAAAACAAATTGTGGGGTAATTTGTTTTTGACGCGGTAACCCTCAAAATTGTATCCTTGTCTCTTTCTGCGACACCTTAAGTAGGAGTCTTTTTTTTTTTCCATTATGGCTTCGCACTTGTGCATACAGCCAATGACAAGTTTGGTTTTTATTTTTGCGTTTATACAACAGAGTTAAAGGTAAGGAAACTTTTGAAACCAAAAAGGTAAAGAGGTAAACGGATTTACGGATTAGGAGAATTGAATTTTGGATAAAAGGTTTAAGGATTTACTAATTTTACTATCAGGAGAGATATTACGGTTATGAAAATGAAGAGATAAATATACTAAAACAAGAGTTTACACCTTAGAGTAACTACTTTACACCATTTACACCATAAATTAAGTGAAATACACAAAATAATAAAAGGAAAATATTTACATGGAAATTGTATGGATACATAATATTATGAAGAATGGAATATCTACAATTTTAAGTCGTTTTTACTGAAAAATGAAGCAATACATTTATAAACTAACAAATTATTTGTACAAAGAAGTGAAAGTATAGAACAAGGAAAAGGAGTACGGAGAAGCAGAAGGGATTTTAAAAATGTTGAATGGTCATATTGAGAACATGAGAATAAAATATGATTCAAGTCGCCGACATCTGATCCACATGGGCACATCGGATTATTTAAAATTTTAAGTCTAGCAAGGTGGGCAGGAGAACAAGTATGACCAAGTCTTGCACGGATTAAAATAGACGTCTCCACCTTATCAAACTTAGCCCTGGAGAACCACAACTTTGCAGGAATATCGGGCTGGATAAGGGAATAATAATGGCCCCTATGCTTGCTGCTGGAGGACCAATTTTCCCTCCATGACTCTTGGAGAAAAGTTTTAGCCAACGACGCAAGGTCCTGGGTGAAGTTTTTAAACGGGAATAAATCACCACACTGCACCGCTTCCTTGGCAAGTCTATCAGCAATTTCATTGCCATGGATCTTTGAATGACTTGGTATCCAAACAAACTTTAAGGAATAGCCTTTAGTGGTACATTTGAATGCCAACTCTCTCATCTGCAGTATCAGTGGCAAAGTATTTTTAGTTTTAAAAGGGAATTTAATAAGAGCCTGAAGCGCACTTAAAGAGTCTGTAAAAATTATAGCATTATTAAGTTTAAACAAGAGGATATATTCAATGGCTTTAAGTAAGCCAAGACATTCACCTGTGAATACTGATGATTCTGGAGGAAGTTTAATCTTTTGCACAATATTGTATTGAGTGTGAAAAACACCAATCCCAACACATTGAGAAGAGGAAGTTTTAGATGCATCTGTATATAGATGATGGAAACCCTCACAACATTCGGTAAGAAACATGTTGAATTGTCTTTTAATATTTTGGGCATTCCTATCAACACAATTGTAAATAATTAAGGGAGAGTAAGTTAAAGAATCATAGCTATTTGTAAATAATGGTAGCTTATTGAAACGATGGGTGGGAGAAAGGAGTGAGAGGAATTTTTTGTAACTTTTAATTAAACATGGTGCAGATTTACGAGCCCAATAATTAGATGAACTTATACTTGAATGCAGTGATTCAAGAATTGTAATGAGAGGGTGATTTGAAAATTGTATAATTCTAAATAAATATTTGTCTGAAAGAAATTGCCTTCTGAGAAAAAGAGGAGCTTCACCACACTCCACTTGTAACGCATTAATTGGACTGGATTTCATTGCTCCAGTCACAATACGTAAAGCTTTGGACTGTAGACGGTCTAATTTTTTAAAAGCATTGACATTACCCGGGTCTAAGAGGAACATGCCATAATCGAAAATGCTTCGTATTATAGCATTATATACAAGTTTCAATGAGTGAGGATGAGCACCCCACCACACTCCGGAAAGACATCTTAGCATGTTTAGATGGTGTTCAACTCTATTGACAACATAATCACAATGGGGAATACCAGAGAGCTTAGAATCTAAAATAACACCCAAATACTTAAAGTGGTTGGTAACTGGAATTGGAATGTCATTATAGACAATGTTAATACTAGGTGAAGTTCTTTTGCAGGTAAATAATACTGCTGCACTCTTGGATATGGAAAGATCTAAGCCATTCAAATGAAGCCAAGAGGCTAGGGAGCGCAGGGCAAAATTAAGGACTGAACATGTGTGCTCAATTGAATGAGAAGAGTGGTATAGAAGTAAGTCATCTGCATATTGTAAAATCTGAACATCTTTGCTTAATGAATTTTCTAAATTGTATGTGTATATGTTGTACAATAAAGGGCTGAGTACCGAACCCTGCGGGAGTCCTCTCCATATAAACCGAGATAACTCATATTCTGGAGATACTATATTGACTGATCGTTCATTTAAAATATTTAGAATAAAGTTTGACAGATTTACTGGAACCTGAAGGGTCTGTAATTTATTTTGTAAGACTGAAAGTGACACATTATCATAGGCTGCTTTAATATCCAAAAATATGCCAATCAAGGACCGGTTATTGGTAAAAGCTACTCTAATATCAGATGTAATAATACTTAAGCAATCAATTGTACTTTAAGTCTTTCTAAAGCCATACTGGGAGTCCGCCAGAAAACCTTTACTTTCCATAAACCACTCTAGCCGATTTTTAATAAGATGCTCTGATAATTTTAACAATACAGAAGATAACACTATAGGACGGTATGAAGAAACTTCAGATGGATTTTTATTATTAAGAATTGGCAATACTATCTGACGTTTCCATCCCAATGGGATTTTCCCTGTTTTCATTACTAAATTTATTAAACTTAAATAATAATCTAAGACACTGTCACTAAGGTTAGAAAAAAAGGAGTATGGAATGCCATCTACACCAGGAGCTGAGTCAACAGTATTATCAATAATGCCCCTCAGTTCATTCATTGAAAAAGGAAGGCTTAGTGAAACATTATTATTAAGATGTGAGTTATCTGTTACAGGAGGCACTGATAGTAATTGAATATCTGGAGGAACCCATGGAGGAGCGAATACGTCTAAGAAATCCCTAGCTAAGGTAGCAGGAATAGGAGGAGAAGTGAAGTTATTAAGGGCAGATCTAAATCTTCTAATGTGGCGCCAGACAATTGTGGGGTGAGTGTTGGGAGAAATGATGAGTAGACCAATTAAGAAAAGATGCAAAATTTGGAGTGCATATAGAAAGGTCTATTGCACTTTGATGGATTTGGTTGGGATCACTGCGACGGGTAGGAGAACCAGTATTTAATATGCACAAGTTATGCATATCTAATATGTCAATTAATTCTTCACCATATGAATTTGAAATAGAACTACCCCAGGATTGGTGGTGACAGTTAAAATCTCCTAGAAGTAGGAAAGGTCTATGTAAAGATGACAAAAGACCATTAATTTCACTTAATATAGAAGAGGAAGGATGAGAAATATACAGAGAAACAACACATATATTATTTACAGTCAAGGCAATTATTGAAATTTCATCACAATGATGAGGAAAAGTGACAACAGAGAAAGGAACAGAGTCTTTAATGAGTATGGCAACCCCACCATACCCGTCAGACCTATCTTCCCTTACAGTTATATATCCTTTGATTTTAAAAACATTATGTGGTTTTAACCACGTTTCTGAGAGAGCAAATGCAAATGGATCATATTTATTAATTAAATAAATGAGGTCACTTTTCTTATTGATTATACTGCGGCAATTCCATTGAATAATATTCTGATTGTTCATTGGATGGAGAGAGTGAAAAAGATTCTAAAATAGGGGCAACGTAGGACGGTGAAAAAATAAATTTTGTAAGTAGACTTAACAAAGCTTTAATAAATTCTTCTACATTAAGCTGATTATCATTTTCATTTTTCACAACCATTCGTTGGTTCTGGAATTACAAAATCTTTTAATAGAGCATTGTGGGCTTCCCTGTTATATCCTATAACAGGGCGAGGAGGGGAGCGAGACTTGAGGAATGTTGTTTTTTTGTATGATGAGGTAGGTTGATTGAGTTGAATGGGTGCATGTCTGACTGGAGGTTGAAGTGGAGGAGAGAGTAATGTATCGGCAAAGGATTTTGTAACAGGTGGAATTTTTGAGGCTTCTGGATATGAAATTGAGCTCTGTGCCATATGCATTTTAATCTGCCTCTGGCGTGACTGTTCTGGGCATGTTTTGCTGGTAGCAAAGTGGTGCCCTGAACATATACAGCAATTAGCATCTCTTTCACTTAATTCACAGGTCTCTCCTGAGTGATTATGACCACACTTATAACATCTAGGTTTTGACCTGCATTGAATTTTAGTATGACCATACCGACAGCAGTTGAAACATTGTATGGTTGGATAAATATAGAGGTCTACTGGCAAGGCATTATAACATATAAAAATGCGTTTCGGTAAAACTTGACCATCAAATGTAAAAACTACCGTTTGTGAGGGTTTCCACATCACAGAGCCGTCTACAAAAGATTTAAAATTAAGCCGCCTAACTTTGAGAATACGTCCACATCCTATTGGAACAGATGTATTTTCAATTACTTCCTCCGGAGACCACTCGGTAGGTACTCCCCGAACTAAACCCATCCTGGTGACATTAAAAGAAGGAATAAAGGCCTGGTAATTATTTTTAGTCAGACTTTCATGAGAGATAAAAGCGTTAGCATCCATATGCGTTGAGAAAGACAGAGAGATTTTATTTCTGCCAATTTTTTTGACACTACCATTAATAATGTTTTTAAATTCGTGCCGCTTTAAAAATTTACCAAATGAAAGCGGATGCAGTGTGGTAGAATCATTATCAGAGGAAACATTTTTTTGAATGTGTACTACATAGGGAGCCATATCACTCCTATCATATACAACCCGAACATTTTGCGCGGGAACTTTGGTAGCGATGGTTTCTGTCACATATTTATCATTGCTTGTATTATTTGTGTTAGATGTATCCAACTGTGGTTGCACCGACAGCGAAGTGTCTGTACATCCACAACTAGTTAACCCATCATTGGACCCTAGCTTTCTCCTTCTTTTGTTGCATTGTTTGCATAGATGACGGCGACTACGTTTTAGCGGACGAGATGAACTGGAAGCGTCCGTATCCATACCGGACTCGGACATATATGAATTACCTTTTATCTCAGGCCCAATTGTAACAAAATTGCCCGCCGGGGGGACAAAACCCCCCGGATCAGGCGGCTTATTCATACTTACAAACTAGAAAATATACTTTAAAAAACTTACCAAGAGAAAGATGATATATGAAACTAACTAAAGAATTATATACTACAAATAAACAGAAACATAAACCTGAACTGATAGTATTATTTACAAATTTTCGCTTTATAAAATTATAGAAATAAAAAAAAACACGTCCGCCCAATACGAAGTTTCCCGCGCTTTTTTCAAGTAGGAGTCTATTATATACTCAGTCAACGACTCTGTGGCCAGTGATGACAGATTGGGGGGATTTGATATCTCTCTGGAAATATTGGGGAGACAAAATCCTTAGGCGATTTGGGGATTGTTTGGGAGGGAATTGGGGGTTTTAGTTCCCCTACACAAAATTTCGATATAACTATACAGATCTCGCCTCATTGGATGCGGGTTTTTTTATGTTTACAAGGTATATTTAGTCGTGAGTGTTCTTAGCCAAGACTTATTTGGTTCCTAAGTGTTGATGTGTCTTTACTTCAATTTAGTTTACAATATATTTTTATATTAATGATGATAATATATGGTATTTACCCTTTTGAGGTAAATGTTTAAACAGATACGAATTCATTTTTTACTTTTTAATCACTAGTTTTTGTAGGGTTTGGTAGCGCGTCCATGATACGCTAGTTATTGTGGATGTTAATCTTATATATAAAAATCAATTGCTGTTCATTAGTCTCGCTAAAACTTAAAAACGGTTGGACCGATTTTAATGAAACTTTTTGTGGGTGTTTGAGTAGGTCCCTGGATGGTTTAGATTCACAATTGGACCCGGTAGATGGCGCTGCTGTAGTTGCGGGTGAGACCGCGCGGGACAGCTAGTAATGAATAAAAATAAATTAGGTAACTTTTGTGGGTTTTCTCTTGAAATAACTGAATGTTGGGGGAATCGTAGATGGTCATCTGGCAATACTATCTGTGGCAAAGAGACCTCTGGGTTTAACTCTGGATGTAAACCACAGAGTAATAATGTAAACAGTGTGTACTCTTTGGGTGTAAACAGGTGTAATGTGAAGTGATTTAGAGTAGAGGAAATTTGTAAATCGTCAAGGCTATAGCAGTTTCACAATAGGGTGCATATTTCTAAGGTAATGGAGGTTTCAATTTATAAAGTTGTTACGAAACATTTCTATGTATCATAATTATGGAATTGGTTATAAAGGTGTTATATATTTTCCCTGTAACTATCAGACAACTATCGAAAGTTGTCACAGATCTTATAGATAGCTTTGTAAGTGTGTTTGAATGTTTGTACCCAGATTTTGGAGTGGAGTGAAAACAAAATGTTGGAAGATATGGTAAATGATTATACGGCTTATTTTAAACTGGATGTAATTAATGGATTCCAAACCGTTCAAGACGTCGTTGATAACATGTTAACTAGACTGGAAGAACTAACGAGTGTACTACAAATGATAAAATTAAAGAACAGTGACTGCAATAAAGCTGTATCAGAAGACATTAGTAAATATCGTGCAGAGATAACTACACTTTCAAAAAAAATTGTCACATTGAGCACCATTGTACTAAAACTTCAAACAAATGTGGATCTTATAGATAAACAAGTGGAGAAAGCTGAATTGGATTTTGGCGTACATACAGATAACAAAATAAAAAGTTTTCTTAAACCTTTCCTCAAAAGGAATAAAGATGTAATTCCTATGAACAACACAATCACACCACCTGTTAAACTAAAGTTAGATAGTATTATGAACAATTTTAGTCATTAACTTAAAAGTATCTTGAAGATTATTGATTGCATTCCATTTTAACCTCTTTCCTGTGAAACTGTACTTACCCCCAGCATAGAACATTTGTTCTGTACATAAACAACACAAAGGCCCGTATTGCAGAACAATACTCCAGTCATGAAACTAGTTTTAAATCTGCTTTTAAGTATTGTTTCTATTTTAGAACAACGTTTAAAACTCATCAGTCAGAGCTCAGCTGAGTAGTTTCATATTTTTAAATGAAAAAAAATTGATATAAGATTATTACTCAAGCATCAATTCAATGATTATTTACATTAAAACTGTCAAGAGCACTCATAAAAACAGATCCAATGATAGGCTCATGGACGAAAACAAGTCAAAAGACCAATTACTGACATTATTCTAAGGAATTACAATTATCAATTCAACACTTGAGTGCTAAGCAGCTAATTAATAATAAAAATAATTTAGCTAAGTAGAATTTAAAACTCATTCTGAAATAAGATGCATGTTTAGAGTTCAACCTAAAACTAGTTTTGAATTATCACGTGTTTGAACACTGTTTGAAAAACACTTAATCTCTGTAATATGGGCGAAGTGTTAAGTTTTTGACTTTGTGTGTCTGGTGAAAATGTGATGGATGTAGATAATTAATAATAAAACTTATGTATTGAAAACATGTTTATTTCAACATTAACTTAAAGCTAATAGTGATCATATTGATATTAAAATGATAAAGTACAGCTTCATTATAAATTTTGTACAGGTTTTAGACACTAAGAAATCATACAAATTCAAAAATACTATAGTGAGTGATGTTAGGCATTATTCTTTATTTTGATGTTTATTAAAACAATTTTAAAAGAGGGATAAGTTCGGTGTCTATGTATCTATAATATGTAAAAGCACGACAATTAAAATTTATTTGGTTAAAAGAAAATCATTTTTTTTCAAGGCACAATTTCAAACCCCAAGAACCAATCTGTTTCATATGATACACTTTTGAAATGTAATTCATGTTTCAGTTCGAGTTATAAATAAGTACTCTAAAGACGCTAGATCATAAACTCTTCAATGAATCTTTATAAAAAAACTAATGTATTATAACAAGCAGTTTTTTTTACTGTGAGGCATTATTACAAAAATGATTATATAAGTAGTAAAAAATAAAAGTGTAATGAAATAATTAAAATATTATTTTTTGCGACAACCCTACTGTTAACGTCTTTTTTGTATAGAAAGTTTGTGGTGCCTATCTCAACTTTGCCTATACTTGCAATTTAAATAAATATTACCTTATTATCAATCACTCGACTCCCGGGGGTTAAGGTATTTCATGCACACGGGGAAAAATACCAAAATAAAGACATTTTATTTATTGATATCTTTCTAGGCAAAGTTGCGTATTTTAGCTACAACTTTGCCTATGACTTTGAGTGGCTGTAAATCCAAAAAAACTACATGAATTTGAAATATTTGGGCCCTATCCGGCAAGCCATAAGGTTGGTTTTCCGTCTAATACTCGTCATTAAAATTCATTACAATAAATGGATTCAAAAATAAAATAAGCCAAAATCCAGGCAAAGTTGTAGCAGTTTACGGTAGCGCCTAAAGCAGTAAGCAAAGACCTCTGATCGGAGGTAAATATTTCCGATTATTTAGGTTTATGGCATTCCCTTGGCCTTATGCCGGCTTACCAAATTGCTTCTTCAAATTCAACTAAAGGACTTCGTATTGTTGTTAGCCTTGTCGAAACAGTGGGAATAGATATATTATCATGGCCCGAAAAGTTTTTATGAGCTAAACATAGAATTTTAAGGCTTATTCTCAAGGAACTAAATATGGACTAATCATTTCCTCCGTCTTGGGCGTCGCACGCACTGATTGGTATAAACCTGCTCTGTGCGCCAATGAACGCGCAGCGCAGGCTTGGGCGCGGAATTTAAATTGTGACAACGCCACATCGGAGCACATTTGTATCCAAGAACAAAGAAAACAAAAAGGAAGTAACATGATAAATATTTAAACATTATAGGGTTTCTTAAAACATATGCTACGGCTCGAACGTGTGGTGTATTGTGGCAGGAACGCGTCTCTAGAGTCTGCAGGAACAGGTATTCCAGAACTAACCTGCGTAGCTGGAACGTCAGGGCTTGTCGAAGCAGTGGGAGATGCAGGGCTCGTAATTAATCTCGGGTTGCCGACGTTAACATGGTCCAGGCTTACTTCGACATTCTTAGTGCCTATAGCAATTACTGTTTTAGTCAATTATCAAGTCGATTGAAATTAATTGATTAATGCCCAACACTGATTGACGCCTTAGATCGACGAATAAGATGCTAACCTTAGAATAACTTAATATAGAAGCTAAGTACACGCACGAAATTTAAGCCGTTTAATTGGAATCATATAGGTATGGGCTCCAAATTACGATCACCATACTAATAACTACTCACCATAATATTGTTATGATCCTCACTTATAAACCAATGTATGAAACACATTTTGCCCATCTACAAATTACAAAATTTTTAGGAAAATATATCTTAGCTGACATTTCTTTTGCATTTGTTTACTTGTCCACAGTCTACAGTCATGCACACATAGCGAATTTTCAGCTTACGATTGTGAGTATGCGTTGTTTAGTACTTATTTTTTTCCCAAAGGTATATTTCCTTTTAAATACAGGCCCGGATCTAGGGGGGGTCAAACCGGGGCTGTTTAAATGTTACCATTTTCCTCAAATGTAATAATAATAATCCAGATCAGATCAACATCTGAAATAATCTAATCAGGGCCAATGTAACCACTGATTCCACTGATTGATGTTAACGACAGCCAGTCTGCCAGTGTCTGTGATTTTTTACTTAAATGCGGTAGATTTTATTTGATGAGAGGCATTTACTTCGACATGATGAAACTGATGCTTACACTAATATTTAAGAAACTTTATTATGTTAGTTTGTTTCTCTGTTGATCTGGAGCTTTCGATTATTTTGTTTATTTAAATTGGTCCTAAGCTTATTACATAAAATGCAGACAATGTGGCAGGTTACATTAATGTGTAACCTTCTGTTTTAACTATGTGTAAACTTAAAAAATCTTGGTTTACTAACCTTATTAAAATAACAAAGTTTACCAAAAATAATCAATAGAATACTTTTTCAACATTTAAGAGACTAACGGCATATTGTTACAAGAAAACTCTTCAATATACATACATACATTATTAGGTAATTTTTTATTGTTTTCCTGTTGAACCAAAACCTCCACCTGCCCGAGCTGTATTAGTTAAATTAGTTACTTCAAGCAGAACAGGGTGGTAAATTTTTTCACATATCAGTTGAGCAATTCTATCTCCTTTCTTGACAACAAAGTCGGTGTCTGAGTGATTGTACAGTACTACTCCAACATTGCCTCTGTAATCCTCATCTATCACTCCAGCTGAAACAATAATGTACTTAACATTAAAAACTAAACAATAGTTTATAAATCATAGCATCAAAAATATGCTGTTAGTTAAGTATTAAAATTTTATGGGGTTGGACTTTGGTTAATGGTAACTAAGTTTAGTAATACCCCCGCCCTGTGGATTGGGGGCATTTGGAGATTTCCACCACGGTATCCCCTGCTTGTCGTAAGAGGCGACTAATAGGGGGTATCAGGGGTCGCCGCGCGGAGCGGGGGGCTGTCGTAGCGCCCTTTGTAGGTAACATTCTTGTACGTGCGAGCCCGGGATGGACGGCAGCACGGGTGATTGACCTCGTTGCTGCCGTTGACGCCGAGAGCATCCTATGGAGATATGGAGACGGGCTGCAAGGTCGGTTTCGGCTGAAGCCGGGGCACTTCTCGCCTCGGGAACCCGGGGCCGTTCCTAATGCGCTGAATATAGCTACCGCGGGGTTTTTATTTGGTATTGCCGGCGTAGGGTGTATAAAGGGCTAGGGACTCGGCCCAGCGGTCGTCCGCATGTTTCTATCTCTCCCGGGCGGCTTAACACTGGGTCGTAAGGCCGGTCGAGCCCAACATAACCGTCCCGCCTCACCCCGGGGTGGGGCGGTAGTGATGAATCGCTTTTCCCCGTGACAACATAAAAAAAAGGTTAGTAATACTAAAAACTGGATATCATAGATAAATGTTCCAACTCAATCCAATTTGAGATTATAGCTCTATTGTTGTTCAATGATTATTGCCAATATCGAGTTAGGATAAGACATGATGACGGTGGGAAAATATTTATATTATCTGTAAATTCTACATCACATATAGCTTAAATATAGAAGGCATTAGAAAGAAAGAATATTTTTATTAACCGACTTCGAAAAAGGAGAAAGGTTCGCAATTCATCGGAATCTTTTTTTTATGCATGTTCCCCGATTGCTCGAAGACGCCTGGACCAATACCAGAAAATCTGACCCCAGGTGGTCCCATTGGCACCAAGTCAAGAACTGATGATGGGATCTCAGAAAAATCGAGGGCAACTCTCTAATTTTATAGAGACGCATAAGGTGTATTATATATTTTCTAAAACTATTCAAGTATTTGCGTTTGGTACTCATTATCTCATGTTGCTGAGCTGATGATGAAAAATATAACTCCTCAACTATTAGTAGTTACCTTAGAACTTACTACTTAAGACTTAGTAGATAAGTCTTTAAATATTATAGGCTCGTATAGACCGCTATTTATGTTCCTGCGAACTATTGTTGAGTTTTTCAAGTGAGCTGATGATGTAATGTACAACAGTTAGGGAGTTAGGGTATAATTCTTAAAGTACCGTATATACCGCTAGTTTATATCCCTTCAAATTATTTCGGTGATTGCGTCGGAAGTTTTAATTGTATGCTTCTGAACACTAAAAATTAATAAATGAAAATAATTTATTTATTTATTTAAACTTTATATACATAACATGTATAAAGGCGGACTGCCAAAGGCATTCTCTACCAGTCTACCTGTGGGTGATGCAGAGACGAGATAATGTGGGTGTATATAAATCGTCGAATAGAAAAAAAACTAACAAGAAAAAATAAGTAGACAAGATACTAATACATAAATCTACATATATAGAAGACTATGATACAACATTACTTACATAAATACATATAAATTTATTATATTATATGCACTAGTACTTACATAAATATTTTAATATAAACATATAGTATGAATCTACTATTGTCGTGATTCAGCTGCACTATCAGCCAATAGCGCCCGCACTTTAAATTTAAAAGTGAGCCGGTTGGTAGACGTCTTGATTTCGAGTGGGAGCGCATTCCACAGAAGTATGGATTGGATAGTGAAGGAGGAGTGAATAAAGTCAGAATTGTGAGGAGGGCACTGTAGAAGAAGATTGCCTGAGGAGCGAAGGTTTCTTTCGGGATTAGATCCTAGATACTGAAAGTTAGAAGTTAAATAAGAAGGGGTATTAAGAAGTTAGAATAGAAAAGAGTGTAGTGAGTGCGCGCAGATTACGGCGCTGACGAATGGGTAACCATTTGAGTTGGGAGCGGTAAGAAGATACATGATCATACTTACGGAGATTGAAAATGAATCGAAAACAGTTATTGAGAAGACGGTCAAGTTTGTTGAGTAAATCTGCATTCAGATCAAAATAACACACATCACCATAGTCTATGATAGGAAGGATTAAGGTCTGCACAAGCATTGTCTTGGTTTTACACGGGAGAAAGTTCTTCAAGCGATAGAGAGCGCGAAGAGTGCCTGTGACTATTTGACAAACAGAAGTAACATGGGCCTGCCAGTTGAAGGTAGAGTCTATGTTCAACCCTAGGTTTTACAGCAGGACACAGAGCGATGACTAAACCATCATACAGGATTGGAGGAAGAGTTGTTGTGTCCAGTCTGTTAATCATTCGCGCGCTACCTATTACTATCGCCTGACATTTATTTGGGTTCACACCCAAACCGAACCTATCGGACCAGTTTTTGATATGATCCAGATCCCTGTTTACTTTGGCGATAGCAATAGTCACGTCATCGACGCTCGCCTGAGCGTATAGTTGTAGGTCATCGGCGTACAGATGATACGCACACTGAAGGTTTTGTGTTATGGAATTAATAAAAATTGAAAATAAGTATACCGCCTTGAGGGACACCACAAAAAAGGTTGCGCCAGTTTGACGAAGACTCGCCAAGACGCACTGACTACTGACGCCCTGGAAGATACGTGAGTTATAAGATGATGATGATGATAAGTTGAGAACCATTCCAGTGCTACGGAAGAGACCATCAAGTTGGAAAGGATAGATAGAAGGATATCGTAACTGACGGTATTAAAAGCGTTGGAAAAGTCTACCAGAGTCAATACAGTGACTTTAGTGTCCTGCATTCCAACCCTTATATCGTCAGTCACTTTCAGGAGTGCGGAGATGGTGCTGTGGCCAGGCCTAAATCCGGACTGCGATGGACTTAGCAGATTGTTCAGGTGTACGAACTTGGACAGCTGTTTTTGTATGCACAGGCTTCGAGCACCTTGGATAGGAAAGGGAGAAGGGATATCGGACAGAAGTGGTTGACAAGGGATGGTCTAGAATTTTTAGGGAGAGGAATAACAAGAGCCTTTCGCCAAGATGACGGAAAGACGCCAGTGCTAAATGAATAGTTTATGATGTGGGAGATTACGGGGAGAATGAGGTCAAGGATAGCAACAATCATACGGCGACTGATGTTGTCCCAGCCTGTCGCGTTGGATTTAATTGATAGGATTGACTTTTTGATCTCCTCCGTTGCAACTGGAGAAAAGGAAAAAAGGTTAATGTTGGGATGAGGAAGACCAGCTATGAAATTCAGAGTATGACACTTAGTTTGGTGATTCAGCGTGTCAGGTAGTGAAATAATCATTGATATCATCCAAACCAATTGTCGCCTGAAAGTCAAAGTGTTTTTCTTTACCAATACCCAGAGTCCCAAGGAGCTTCCAGATATTGGCAGAAGAGGAAGTTAATTATTGAGAATGTGGCGGTGTTTGGCATTACGTATCATCTGGTTACACCGATTCCTAGCAGCCTTGTATGATGTCCAGTTATCCTCTGTCCGATCCTTCTTGTATCTACAGAAGGCCCGATTTCTACGCCTCATCGCCATCCGAACCCCGAGTGTTAATGTTACAACTAAGCGAATTTGTACACTTTTTATATTAGGTACCCATTTGATTATTAAACGCGATGTACCCATTCCCGAGACGCGAGTGTCGGCGCAATAGGCGAAAGAGGGGTTGCGGGGCAAAGGGCAAGGGGTAAGGGGTGTCCGCCCGGACGATCGGCAGTCTGCAACGAGCCGCTTGCGCTTACATACGCCTCTCGGTTGCGCTACTTAGAATAGTTCGAAGCCTTTTTATTCCATTCCCAACACCGAGTGTTAGCCAAGGTGCAGAGGGTCGCCTCAATTTAACCTTTCTGACGGGAGCATGGACGTCGTAAAGTGAGAGAATTTTGTCATTTGAACCTTTTCGTCCACTGTAGACGCTGCCGTCAATTGGTCCTAATTTAAAGCTGCAGCATCCCTGCGCAATTTATCCGCATCCAAACGTCCAAAGCACCGCATGTGCAGAACCTTAGGTCAGGATTTGGGAGGTTTAAGAGCATAGGATAGGAAAATGAGGTCATGATGGGAAAAGCCAGGGGCAAGATATTGTCCATGGCTGCAAACAAGGGAAGGATCGGAGGTCAGGATTAAGTCAAGCCAAGTATCATTTCCATCTGCGTTATGATGAGTCGCTTGCAAAGGCAGAACATGTAAACTAGCTGACTCGATAATGTTGAGGAGTTTAATAATGATATCTTAGGTTTACGCGAATATTACACATTGAAATAAAACTAGTTTATACGGATTTTATCGCGACTGTGTATTTTGACAGCTCCGTGGCGCAGCGGGCGAGTAGTCGGCTGCGAAGCGAGAGGCCGTGGGTTCGATTCCCACACTGAGACAAATGTTTGTGTGAACCACAAATATTGGTCTCAGGTCTGGGTGTTGTGGGACCGCAAGTCCCTCGCAGTTCCTGATACCCACGACACAGGTTTACCTAGTGTGGGGTCAGGACTATGTGTGTGACTGTTGGGTGTATTTATTTATTTAGTTCAGGAAGCGAAGTATACAAATGTAAGACGCACTGGCGCTCTGTTCTCTCTGCCTACCCCGTCAGGGCATGGCGTGATGATAAGTAATCTTAATAATATATGTATTTAGGAAAATAAAACTATTTTTTTCAATTTTTCCAAAAGATATTTAAAATTTTTATTGATCTCTTTTAGCTCCCCCAGAATCCCCTCCAGTACTTCCATTTTTTTCGGCTTCAAAGCGAAGTAGGCGATTGCTGGGCGCACTCGTCGTCGTACTCTCCTTGAAGCTGTTAGGTGAAATCATTAGAAAAATGTTAATTATTTATTGAAAGAACCTAAACACACGGTACATAACATATAGGTGCTTATTATTACTCGGATGAAAAATACTAAAAAATCATAAAGATTTAATAAATTTTACCCGAATAAGTGGTGCTGGTGCTTGGTTCTGGGTAAAATGACTAGGTTGTTAGGCTATTGGCCCAAAATGAGTCAGATTATGTTAGTTTGTTACAATAAATTTTAATATGTTGATCTCTAGCGACTACAAAAAAACTTTTATTTAATTTAGGCATATAATATTATTAAAATCACATAGTAAAAGCATTACCTGAGGAAAAGCTGGCACTCTACAAGTGGGTATATCAGGCTCACCAAAGCCTGCCCCCATTATCAAGACAACCATTTGGTCATTAACCGATAATAGGTCAGTGGTTGGCGGCCCACCCACAGTAGCACTAGCTGACCTAGCTGCGCTGTTGGCCTTTTTGGCCAAATACTTTCTGTCAGCCCACACCTAAGCAGATAGGTTAAGCTATGCACATACATTCAAAGCACATGCTATGTTGATGGGTAACAATAGGCATTCATGCATGCATGCCTGCACCTGCCTAAACTCACATTTTGATGTGTTGAAGGCAGATTGTACTTATGTTAATTATAGTGTATTTTAAACATGGTGTATTGTAATAGATATAATGTTAATTAGATGAATTGTTTTTCTAAATGTATTGATTTTGTAATTTTGTTAAGTGCTGACTCCTCTAGAATTTAGTATAATGCTGGCATTAGCTGTTAAGGGGTTATATTTTCCGTTACGAATAAATAAATATTTTTAAAGTGCATCCCATTATTATTCTAGTAAGCATAATATTACCTTCTTCCACTGCTGCATCGTTTTGACTGCACCCCCCATGCAATTAAAGTGGGACGTCCAAGTTTCCCACAAGCGTTTTGTTCTAGCCCGCCGCTCTGGGCCATGTACTAGCCCGCGAGCTAGATCGGGGTTTTCACTCATAAACCCTAGGAGTGCCTCTATTTGCACTTTGTGGCAGTCATCTTGAGCTGAAATGTTTTGAAAAATAGTCAATGATTATTTTTGTAATAGTTCAAATCACAGAAATTGCATTTTGTTACACAATAACTGCTTTTGCAATACAAAAGAGCATTCATATAAAGCGAGTAAATAACAGTTTAATGATAAACTTACCAATAGAATGAATAAAATTAATTAACTATAAGTTGTCAACAAAAAACTGCGATGTTTGTTGATGTTTGTCAAGCGCAGTGCTGCCAGATGAACACAACAAAATTACGGTACACAGAAGGGCAAAATTACCTGAAATACGGTGTTCTAGCTTAAAGAATTACGGTATATTTAAGGTGACATTTCCTTACTCTGCAGCTTTTGTTACAGCGATAAAAAGAAACTTACAAACAATATTGATTTTTTTTTATTTGACTATGATTTACTGAGATTTCCTTTCAATTATTTCAATGAAAGTTTTTTTAATATAATCATCCATTTTCTTAATCATAACATTATTTGGTTCAAAGTCATAGCAAGTATTATTGTTCCTTTTATAAATTCGGCAGATCCACCGTAATTACGGTGTATATGGCAACACTGATCAAGTGTAAAAAATGCTAATATTCCACAGATTAAACACAACGCAATAAGATTAATTACCGCAGATTACAAAATAAGCAAAAACATTTATTATTTTAAAGCTATTAATTAATAAGAGCTATTAAATAATAGATATATTACAGAAAACTTATTTAGACATCCAATTTATTATTTTTTTCATAAGTATGTCATAATCGGTAAAAAATTACGGCTTTTAAAGATATACCTCCCGAATCCGAACAATATGTTCATTCGAACGATTGTCTATGGGTCCGACAGAAACGGTGTCGGATTCGAAGTAATTTGGTAGTAAGGCTAATTATGGAGGTCGTCGTTTCTTCGTTTCGGACCGACGTTTCGACGATCGTTTTTGGTAGTAGAGCAGCTGGTTCTTTCTTCTCCTTACTCAGGGATAGCGCACCATACTATTACTCTTTTTTTATCGGTTCAGTAGTTCTAAAGATTACCCCCTACTAAAACAAATATGTAGTTTCATACAGAGTTCAACCCCCTACCCCCTACAAAAATCTAAAACACGTATTTAGTATTATTTTTACCAAGCAATATTTATGCTTAATTTTCAAACTTCAACCTTCCCTCTTCCCCCTTAAAAGGTAAATTTCCAAAAATCGTTTCTTAACCAGCACCTTAATCACACAAACTATCATCTGACCAACACATTTCATAATCCTATCTTTCCAAGTTTTTGAGAAAACGTAATTAATCAGTGAGTGTGGAGTGGTATTTCGCTTTTATATATACACTATGTAATAAAATCCCTGTTGGGCGTATTTAACTGTGATATTAGAATCGATATTCAACCCTAATGAAATAACTCGCATACGAAAATGAGACTATAAAAATAATCATATTTATTTATTACACTTTAATTATTTTACTGTTTGTAAAGCGTATTTCGATTGATTACCTCTGCAAGAGCCATGACTCGGAGCAAGAGCCATGACTCGGAGCCAGAGCGAGATAGCAAGATGCGGCGTCTACGTACATCAAACACGCCGCGACGCGTACGCACCCGGCTTCGTCAATACGTCACATCAGTCAGCTGTTCATCACTTTCAGATACTTAAAAATATCATTTTTTAAATACGTTCATTTTTCTAAGGACTTACCTGTGTAAGGATAATATCTTGTTTATTATTATTTTTAATTTAACTACTTTATATTAAGCTTTCTATGTCTATCTTTACGACCTACAGGGTTTTTTGCATAATGTATAGATTCCATCACGCTACGTTCAATAACCGAAGCGATCGAGCGGTAAAACTTAGACAGTCGATGGACTTTGCGTACGGACTTGCGTCAAGATATTGAAGAGTTCCCGATCATTAGGCCAAGCTGAGCCATAACGAAGTACCTACGGTACATTTGTACGACACACAACGTGACTGTGGTAATCAAACGTCTTCATGGGTGTCACGCAAACGTCGAAGAAGTTTAGCGCTTAGATTTAATTGGTATTTGGTGAGATCATTCCATAGTATATGGCTTTCGTTTTAAAAAAAATGCCAACTAAATGTACCTGGACCACCTTTGTGCCTGATTACCTGTGTGCCAAGATGTTCTGGTTGCGATTCCCAGGTTAAATAACTACTTGGAATTTGTTTGTCCCACACTGCGATGGGTAAATCATAAAAGAAAAGCAATTTTATCTTGACAGTGTTGCAAAGATTAATTTGTGGTGATGAATTTGATGAAATCGAGAGCATTTGAGTGAAGCCACTATTGTCAGTGCAAATAGTAAATTTCAAGTGGGTGCATGTAAAAGAAAAGGGTGAAATGGTTTAACTTAAGTGAGCAGATTGTGCAACTCGCAGACATCCCCACTATAAATAAATGTAAAAGATAAATAATATTATGGTGTGGATTGCTCTAGTGGTTGCGGTTTTAATGAATTCTATCAATTCAATCTTTTCACATTGCATGAATATCAATTTGTGGTTACGTTGTATTACTTATAGATGTTGTGAACAGTGAAAGATTTACGGCTAGGAATTCGTAATTCGCAAAATGAAACGAATTGGAAAGTATGGATGGACGCATTTCGCTACTGCCTACCTATACAAAGATGTAAGCCTAAAGATGTCATAATTTTTATATGGTGTTATTCGCTAAACAGCCATTACAACGTTAATAATAAATAGTTACTGTTTACACAGTTCAGTGCCATGCAGTATTCTGTAATCCAGAGTTCTGTTTGACGTTGCTTGTTTTTATGGGCAGGCGTGACATTTAACATCAGGCGAGCGACCTGCTCACCTCATTGACGCAAAAAAAAATACTGTGTCTTTAACTAAATTTGTTTTTATTTTGTTTTTTTATGCAGTTATGCTGTATGTATACACATACACTTACATGCAGATCAAATAAATTATTAAGTTTAAAAACACATTATATTCAAATTTATTGAAGATTGAGATTAAATTGAGGATACATGCTAAATAAGAAATTTGGTACTTTCTATAGAGTATAAAAGTAGAAATGTAGTGACATTCTATTCCACGTTCACAAATCGTACAGTTGCAAAATCGAATTTTAAGCAAGGAACAGAGGTGAGCAAATGTGACAGAATCATAATTGGATGATAGGGATTAATAAGGTGACCTTTTTACTAATCTGGAGGTATTTCAAAATCTAGGGTTTAAAGAAAAATAAATATATTTATATTGGATATATTTTAAAATAAATAATTGAATAAAATACACCCAACAGTCATACACATAGTCCGAACCCCACACTAGGTAAATCTGTATTGTATCAGGAACTACGAAGGACTTACGGTCCCACAACACCCAGACCGGAAACATTTTTTTGTGGATCACACAAACATTTATTTCAGTGCGGGAATCGAACCCACGACCTCTCGCTTCGCAACCGGCCACTCGGCCGCTGCGCCACGGAAGCTGTGTTTTAGGGGGTTGTATCAATCTATAACGTGATCATTGGATTGTGTAAGTATCAAAAATTCAACAAAATCACTTACCCCCAACGTCAATAAAGTTTTTAACGGCCAGACCGGAACGAGGAGCCACCCTGCCGTAGCAACCTGACGGCAGTTCTATCTGTAAATCTGTTTTCACCAATGCTTTGCCATGTGCCGGTACGACATCATCATATGCACTGAAAGTAATGTTATCTATCTTTAGCAACATGTACATATCGATCAAAACTATACTGTATTTATAGACCCATACCTTTTGAGATCCAACCCAGCTGCCTTTTCAGAACCTCTTACTGGTTCAAAAGCATTGTCACTCAAACGCGTAAATTTTAAGGTTGGAGTCTCAAGAGCCATATTGAGAAATGTTACTATTTGCCGTAAATAACGTGAAATCATAAAATAATGGTTTGTTTTGGAATTAAGCACGGAAATTTGGGTTGAGAACTCGGAAGAATACAAATGACTTCTCTCAGCAATAGATAAAGATAGAATAAAAAAACGAATATTTGGCGCCAAAATTCTACAGACGTTGACCCAATGACCAATTTTTTTTTTTTTGTTTGTTTGTTTCATAAGGAACCGGCTAAGATCAGAGACCATGCTGCCAAGTCATTAGTTATATCTTTTCTTATATTCCAAGAACGATGAAACGGGGGTGTGGCCGATTTCAAGGTCTTGTTGGAGTTTTGGTTTTAATTCCTTTCAGTTCCATGCTTTTTAGACGACTTTCTTCAAGCGGATTGAAAGCACAAGGTCAATCAATACCCTTGATCAAAAATCACCGAAATTCCTTATTTTAATGTTAAATGATTATTGCACAAAACCACACAATTTTTATACAACAAACACAACTTTAAACTAGTTTAAGAAATAATTAAAAGAAAGCCACCGCACTGTCAGAATTCCCGCCAAAACTCCAGACGTTGACCGCTTTAATGTAAATTCTTATTTATGTTACTTTTTCTAATGGATAAATTTAATCTGTGATTTAATAGCCAGAGCAAAATCCGGTAAGGCGTTTCAGAAAATCCTCATTATTCATTTGCGTTCTCATTTGGCCGCATTTGGCACACAATTGGCAGCCCTTTATATAACTTTTTTTAATTATTTTACAGCTCTGGATAGTTGTCATTTGACCCCTCCAAGATATTCTTTGCTATTTATATATTTTCAAGAACAATGAAATACGGGTGTGATCGAATCCAAGGTCTTGCCGGAATCTTGGTATAAACTTCTTTCGGTACGATTAGGTACTACTAATATAGTAATCTGTGGGTACGATGCTTCTCAGACTCAGGTGACATTTTTCAAGCGAATCGAATGCATACGATTAAACCATTGGTACAACAACACCAAAATTTTGAAGACACAGACGGCAAAGTTCAAATGTGGGTTGCACAAATACGCAAATACCCGTGCCACACTTCGCGACTTTGTAGATATTTGCATAATTGAACATTTATGTCTGGCGCGGCCCGGGCGGATTCATACCAATCAAGTTCAATACCACAGACTACTTAGAAAGAACTGACGTTCAGACCGCCATCTGGGGTACATTGTCTGTGAACCGTATGCAAGAATTGAATGACATATTTTTTTTTTTACTTCCTTCACCTTTAATACGCGCAATGGAACGAAAATCATACAGCCTATCAGTATTTATTATTAATTGGCTGTATCCATGGCTGTATGATTTATGGTTATATTGCCACAAACACTGCCAGCTTCTCATAATTTTCAACATTCAATGGACTTATTGACTGTCCACAGATAACAAGCAAATTTAATATTAAGATCCCTGTAAGGCTTCCTAGATTGAATAAATATGGTCCTTTTAACATACGCTACTCTTCGACAAATTTAGGCTTATATTGTCCTGTTAATAGAATTTGTAAACAATATAATTTACTGCATACGTCAAGTGACATAGACATATTCTCCCAAAGTAAAGTTAAATTCCGGAACGCCATTTTGCAACACCAACTATCAGATAAATTATTATAAAATGTAACTTTTCATTATTATTGATATGTTTTTACTATATCCTATTTCTATAAGTTCTTTTGTTCTTGTTAATATGCATGCCGTGTTCGCCTCACATTGTAACGACATTTAGCTTAAGACTACTATTGTAAGATACCTAATATTGTACTCAATTAATGTACGTTGCGTTGGCGATACAAATACAAATAAATAAAATAAATAAAATATTTTTACATACTATTAGGGAAGCATGTACATGTGTAAAAAAAAACCTTTTAGGAAATTATTTTTTATTTCTTAAATTTAAGTAGTGCCTTTTTTGGACTTGTTGTAAATTATATTTCTCGGCCTTGAGTATATCAATACCTCTTAATATTTTATTAATTACATTGCACCAATAAAAAATGCAAAGATTGATTGATATTTCCAAAAAAAATTCAAGATATATTTCTTTCTGTATTTCACAATCAATAAATGCAAATGAATATTTGGAACTTATTTCCTGTTTAATTTTTGCACTAATGTTATTTTTATGTCCTTGTTGTTCCAAATATTCATTTGTCGTTTTTATTATGTTCACAAAACTTGTTACTACATTTTCGGCTAGATAGGTTAATTTTCTTGGATCTTTTATATTATTATTTTTTTAATTCACTACACTACTATCTTTACTTAGTAAATAATTTTTCCATTGTTTACAATTAATTTTAGCACGGATTTTTCGGGTTACCCATCCAGCCGTATATGCCCTAGAGTGTATGTTTAATTGTTCTCGTCTTGCTTGTTCTTGAATATTTTTCTCATCAAACTAAACATTTTTACACAGGCGTCATTTCCCATACAGAGTCAAATATTGGTGCAGTGTTTACATTGGCAAAAAGGGATTCTATATTTAATATGCCTTGACTGAAATCTTCCTCACAATAGTAATTTTCTGAGTGGAAATTTATAAACCTTGTTAATAATAATGATTTAAAAGTATTCATAAATGCATACAGTTGAATTATTACTCCGGTAATTGTAAGCTCGAACTTGTCCGAAAAAGTTTTTAATTATATCAGAATTAAAATATCTCGGTCTCATAATGTTAAACCTAAAAATAGCCACCCACACCCTTTTAAAACTTTTTATAGTAATAATCCAATTTTTAATGGAAGGTACACTTTTTAATTTCCCATTTCTGGATATAAACTGTGTACTCTCCAATATTTTGATGGATTTGTACCAAAATTCGTGATACGCTGATTTCGATGCTACTGCTTTGTGTAAATGTTTTCCTTTTAATTGTTTTCTATTTGTGTTCGCACCATTGACACTATCAAACAAGTCGTCAATAAACGATACTGCTTCTGCTGTGTTATTCATCGTTCCACTAACGGGTCTTCCATCAGGATACAAAGCTAAAATAAAAAGAAGTATTTTAGAAAGATTGGAAATAATGGAACAGGACACTAACTACGGTAGCTATTCCAATGTCACCAACTAAACTTACTGAAAATAGGTTAATTCTCACAAATAGTAATGAACAATTTATATGATTATGGTTAGAAAACACTCAAATTTTAGAGGATAACTTATATGTCTACATTAAAAAAGTACTACATACCATTACCTCTAGAACGTGCTACTTTATTAGGTGTGCTTTCGACAGCTTGTGGATATGCATATTCAATGTGGCGCTCCCTTGCTTATTTGTGATCACTGTACATCCTCTTGGAAACTAGAAACATATATCAATTAATTTGGTTGTCTTTGTGAAGAAAAAAAAACAATATATTTTCGGTTTAGAAAGATATGCTACCTGTTTCTTCAATGTCAACTGCCGGGTTTCCTGAAGAAATCTCCAAGTTGGTAAATACTTGGTTAAGCGTCACATTTCAGACAATTCGTCGCCGGATTGACAAATCTTTGCTCAAAATGTTTATGGCAAACATACATATTCGTGGGGACTTCACAAATATTCCCGGAGACATAAGCACTGTAACCACCGGTCTCTGTTTTGTTTCCTTACGGGTAATTGATGCAATCTAGCGTCCTGTCGTAAAATATTGCACTTGCGTACACAACACTTTCGAAACATTGTTATAAATACCGAAATTACACCCGATATTACTATATTTGTGGATTTAAAGAGGCGGAATTTAATCAACGCAAACACTTCTCATTATTAGCACGAAATACGAGATGTCATCTGCGGGACATTTGTCACTGGACTTGACACTCAAAATGGCGCCGGTGTTTGCGGGGTTGAAGAAGGCGAAAGAGAGGGGCGGACTGTCAATATCAAACCTTGCAGTGTCATTTTATACGGGCTGTTTTTTTTGTTCCTACATTACCTGGCGTGTTCAATACTTATGAATTGAACTTGATGAACTTCATTGCAGTGTGATCAGATTAAATTTCATGAAAATACCAAAGTCACTTTAGAAAAATGTTGACATGTGTTGTGCATGTTTAAGCAAGATAAAAACACTTCTTCTTTCTACCTGGCGTTATCCTGACCTAGACCCTACTTTTCTTTTTTTAGCATGATTAATAAATCTGAACATACATAGTTGCATTTTTCTACGCCTGCGCAGGCAGGTAATATAACGGTCAATTGTAGTTGTTGTCTCGTCCTATTGGTCGAACTCTGACGTAGTTAGTCACTATGTGATGTGTCTTGACTCTCGCCTTTAAAAATACCGCTGCGCCACTCGCTCGCTCTTCACCGTTGAACGTTCCACCAGTGTTGTACTGTTGCCACGCACATCGTTGTCTTCGCTAGGGACATCTATGGGACGGGTAACAAATTATGGGATGTAGTACAAGCGGGTTTCCGAAAGGGAATAGGATGTATGAAGGGAATGGGATGGAATGAATGGTCTTTTTCCTCCGAAGCGTTGTTCATCTACGCTTAGCCAAAAGATAAAATGTTTGCGGGTTCGGAGATCTGGAAAAGGTTTATGACAGAGTAAGGATGTATGATGTGATATGAAAAATATCCATGCTTGGGGTGAGTAGAAGCCTGATACGGGCACTAAATCTAATTATGACAACTCCAGTGCTTGTGTAATGTGTTAGAATAAATGGACTGATTTCGCATCTATATGGGTTTAAGACAAGGGTGTCTAGCGTCTCCCTGGTTTTCAAAAAAGATTTAATTAAGAGTGATTAAGTGGTAAGAATGAATGTCACTCGAATGTGTCCCTAAGCCGATGACCAAGTCATTCCTACATCATCGGAGGAAGAGTTGGAAACGATGATGACATTTATGGATGATGCTTTTAGTATGAAAGTTATGACAAAATTAAGGTTTTTAGAAAAACATATACTCCGTCCACGATCCACGCACACTGGAATCCACAAAGTAATTTTTTTATGTACCTACTCCATATATTTAACTTACGTATATCTTACTCCAGTCAGTTCTTTCTAAGTAGTCTGTGCTCCAGTCACCAGAGAGATTCGGAGAGTGCGATCTATAGAAATCTATATTGAAATGTATTGCCAGATTGTATAATTGAATACAAGCACTGATTTCGTGTCAGCACTAGCCCGCGGTATTCAATTTAAATATTGTTTTTATGAAACTTGCAAGTTGCAGCTCGATCCTTCGATTAAATAAGGATAAAAATGATTTTGCGCTAATAATTACCGTGGATATACCAAAGACTTTAATGTATAACTAGATGGACTGCAAATACTTTAATGTATACTACTAGACCGGCTGTCTGGTACATAGAAAGTGCGCACTAAGTTACGGTCAATTGACCGCAACTCATTTAGTCGACAGCGAGCGAGCGACAGGAACGGTTGTTGATATTTGAGGATCTTCGAACGATGAATTCGACAAAATATCAAGACTTTGTTCATTTTCACCCATAAAACGATGTCAATAATTACGTGCCTAGATTTTAAGGTCAGGAACTTTAATATTTCTGTATTAAATATCAATATTTTCTCCGAAAACCGGGTCGGAAGTACGGCCCGCCAGCCGCTCTGCTCCCGCTTTTTAATTCTCTGATATCTTCTAAGGTTTTCATTTTAATGATATGCTGTAAAGGGAAATTTTGATCTACATGCAATGTAAAGCGTATGTAATGTATTTAATTCGATAAGGAATAATACTGTATTGTATAAAATAGCTTGGTAAATAACACATATTTTTTTGTAATATGCAAAAGATAAAAATGGTTACTGTGGGTTATCCTTTAGAGATAAATATATACCAACGCGGACCTTTTTAACGATCTTTTTAAAATATATAATTCCGTAGTACATTAATTTAATCTATCTCGTAGGGTTTAGCCAGCGTTTGCGATTTAAGCGAACAAAAATATGTTTGTTACGACATGACATTACAAATCTTGGAATTTTTCGTCTTTTCTGTACTATAATATGTATGTATTATACATATAAACCTTCCTCTTGAATCACTCTATCTATTGCTGAAAACTGCATTAAAATCCGTTGCATAGTTTAAAAGATCTAAGCGAACAGACAGCGGAAGTGACTTCATTTTATACTATGTAAAGATACATTACCCACTGCTCCGCTCCCGCTCAGCGTACTATATGATATATAGTTTAAACTTACGAACTATCGTCTTCATAAAGGATATTTTTTTTTATACCATAGGCCGGCAAACGAGCAAGTGGGTCACCTAATGGTAAGTGATCTCCACCGCCCATGTACGCCCACAATACTAAAAGAATTATGGGTGCGTTGCCGACCTTATAGGAAAGGGATAATTAAGGGATTGGGAACGGGAGGGGGTTTGGGCCTCCGGATATCTCACACCGTACGAAACGCAACAGCAAGCTGCTACTTTACGCCGGTTTTCTGTGAGACAGTGGTAACGACCCGGACGAGCCGGCCCATTCGTGCTGTAGACACAAGTGTTTACAGCGTGGCTCTACCACTCTAAAATATGGCGATAGGATCGCTACCTATCAGGTACAAATCCCAATTCCAGGCAACTCATGTTTTGAATTGAAAGCTCAAACTTGTGATTGCAAGAGGCGATTTGAACCTAGAATGCTGCCAGTAGATGACTAGACAAATGAAGTGAATAGTGGGACAAACGGCTTAATTTTCACAACGAATTTAAACGTTATGCTTATCAATTTTTGGGGTATTTCAGTTCGTAGCTCGACAAGGAAACAACTTCGTGATTTGTGCAACATATAATTTTCTTGCCACAATACAGAGGACAATTTAGATATACAGAGGTTAACAATTTAGGTAATATAATACAATAACTGCCGTTACACTTTGGTAGCCGTTAACCCTCTAACGTGTTCTGACAAGCTCGTTTTGGCGGACTAATTCTAACCGTCGTTTTTGGGTTACCAGTTTATGACATTTCTATCACAGTGTAGAAAGTGGCTGGCAACATTTGGTGGCGATAATTCGCCACACTTAAAACGCTTTTTTAAAAAGCGGTTTGGAAACGTACGTAAATTGGACATGTTACTATATACACGCATGCTTTATTCCCGACAGCGAAACGCATACTAAGTAGTAAGTACGAGTACAACGCTTAAAAATTAAACATTTACTCTTAAACAATAATAAATATTATGCAATCAAACGAAGTTCATATTTTTTTTTTTTTATTTGCTTGAATGACAAGACGAGCAAGTCGCTCGCCTAATGGTAAGCGCCACGCCTACTCATAAACAGAATCAACGCCACACAGAACTTTAAATAACAAAGCACTGCATGACACTGGACTGCGCTCGTCACCCCGAGACGTAAGGTGTTAAGTCTCATAATGCCCAGTAATTACACTGGCTTCAATGTCCTTCACACCGGAACACAAAAGTGCTTACAAAATGACGTGCAGAAATAGACAAAGCGGTGGTACCAACCCAGCCGGCCTCTCGCATACGTGGGACCTACCACCTTGTTAGAATTTAGTAGCATAATCATTGTGGTTGGGCTCCTCCAAGACTGACCATGCTGGTCGTACTGCCCACGCATTCGCTCTGACTCACGACTTGTCTCAACTAGTGAATCAGCCCCCCAGAATCCCAGATGTGGTGAGTCACACGCCTTCATTGCTGGACCTTCTGCTGACGAGTCATCCAGCCGGGCACAGTGTGACGGTGGGCGCCCCTTTGGGTACCTCCGACCATTGCCTGGTTGGATCCTCAGTGCCTCGTGCCCTGCCTACCACGCCTAAAAAGGTCAGGCGCAGAATCTGGCACTACTCATCGGCAGATTGGGATGGTATGCGTGAGTATTTTGCATCCATCCAAGCTTCCGGCATATGGGCTCCCCGACAACTTGTGTACGTGGATCTCTGGCTTTCTGCATGAGCGTAGAATGCGTGTCCTTGTTGAAGGACATGCTTCACAGCTCATGTCAGTTAATGCCGGGGTCCCACAAGGCTCTGTGCTTTCGCCCACCTTGTTTATTCTGCATATCAATGATAGCCACCTGGTAACATTCATTGCTATGCAGATGACAGCACAGTGCGTGGGCGTTACTGCAGTAAGCCCACTGGTAGCCGGGGAGTCACTGAGAGGCAGCGCGAAAATCTTGTCATTGAGCTTAACCGGACCTTGGATCTCATTTCAGAATGGGGTACTAAGAATCTGGTTAAGTTCAATGCCAAGAAACCTCAGGTGTGCGCGTTCACGCGCAAAATATCCCCATTCTCTCCCCTCCCCAATCTTCAGGGTATCCCGCTCGCAATGCGGAATAGCCTAAGTATCCTTGGCATGGATATTTGCTGCGATCTGAATCCAAGGAATCACTTCGAGGGCGTAATATCCGCCACATCACGCAGGGTCGGAATCCTGAACAAGGTGCGTGGGGTTTTTACTCCCGGGCAGCTTTACCGCTTATACAAAGCGCAGGCACGGCCGGATGTGGAATACTGTTCGCACCTTTGGCACGGTTCCGCCAAGTACTTACTCGATGCCTTGGACGGATTGCAGCGACGGGCTGTTCGCATTGTAAAGAATGCAGACGTTACTAAAAACTTCGAGCCGCTGCAATAGGGTACTTGACTAGATTTTTTTAATTATTTAAATCAATAAGTTACGTTACTCAAAATCTATTGCAGAAAGAATTTTATAAATCGGACCAAAAGTAAATAAGTTAGAAGCCATTCAAATCCTGTAGAAGGGGTAATTGTCAAATGACAGACGACGCAACCTTTGACGGCACTGTGTAAAATGTTCATTGTGGTGCACGCGTGCAAGCGAGATAGTGAGATATCCCTACTACGCACCCACTTTTCCTCATACCAACATTTAAAGTCATAACTGCGGCCACATTTCTGAACCAATTTTGATTGTGTTTTAATAAAAGAGTTTCTTTTGCGTATCATTTTCTGTTGCTCATAAAATAATGTATAAAATTCAATATAGGAAACTACCCTATTGTGTAGGGACATTGCCTCACTTAGCATTTTTTATCGTCTGTATCACGGTGAATGCTCTGAAGAGTTGTTTGACCTCATCCCATCCTCACCTTTCCTTAACAGAACCACGCGTGCTGGCTTACGGAACCACAGCTTCGTAGTCTCTTCCATCTCGGCTAGAACTAAAAAGTTCGCAAAATCTTACTTCTGCCGGACCATCAAATTGTGGAATAGTTCCTTCCTATAATATGGGGTCCTTTAAACGGAGTGTGAAGAAGCAATTAGGCAGGCCGGCATAATTTTGCCGACCTACGATAGACACATCGTCTGTCGTTGGTCGACAGTATTCTTGGATTGCGCTGCGATTGATCAGGTGTATGATTAAACGTCAACAGATTATACTTACAATCGTAAGTACTTTTAAGCTTGTTTTATTAAGCAGAGCTTAATGAGTGCTTTTCGTTTAAACGCCCACTTCTAGTCAAGTGTATTTTAGATATCTACCTACATAGAATAGAACCTACATTGTGTATTAAAATAATGGAATTTATTTAATATTGTGTCATTTAAATATTGCTCTTTTTCTTAAATGCTTGTATAAAGATAAAACTACCTATACCTAAAGGTCTCAAACTTGTACTAAACTTAGCAGGTAGCATGAGTAATTTTTTATTCACTTGTAAATATTCGTCATTTGCGGTCCATCTATTACAAAAAACCACTACCTGCTATGAGGGAGGCCTCAGATTTCTCTGATTTGGACGCGATAAGGATAGTGAGTATGGTGATCTATAGCGATTATCTCTTTCCAAAAACAGCCCATGCCCCATTGAAAAATGTCGTAAGCCGACACGCGGACGCGACGAAGGATTCGACTGAATCAATATTTTGTCATAAGCCACAAGGAAGTTTGCAATATAATTCGATACCGTCCGAATTTGAATTATACTTCGTGCATTAATATCAAAATTGTTGAACTAGTTAAGCCGTATTACATTAAAATAATAAACATAACGTACATAGTATCGCGCTGAGGATCTTTGTGAATCATTCGCGTGAACCCTTAAAGAAGGGGAGTTTATCCATTTTTATATTTACATCGTGTCCCTCGCGACATGCGCGTCGTCTCTGTGCCAGTCTCGCTACTACAGTTTCACGCACGTACACCAGCGCAATGAAACTGATGTAAATATTACTCCTACCACAATATTTACACGCGGATTGTTATTTTCAAAACATCAACATTATGTTTTAGTGAAATGAGCGTGAATTATTCGAATTTACATGTGATTTCAGTGAAAATGACTTAAAGTGACTGTGAAGTGTTCCGCTTCGATCGAAGACTTAGGAAATGCCGCCCATTCTAAATGTGCCTATTTCAGGAAGCATTACCGAAACGAACTTTTTGTTCTCGTAACTCACGCTAGAGGTCAGTATTAGTCATATGATAGCACTAAGAAAACAAAAGTTTTCTATAGTACTTATTAAAATTCCAAAGCGAGTGTTTAAATAAAAGTATATGCATAAATATAGGTAACATGAGTTCAAACGCCGCTCTTCCCTCTTTATCATCCCTTCTCCGCCCTTTACGCATGATCGACCGGTAGAGTTTTAGGGTTGATTGTATAAGGTAGGGTGCGAGTACTATAAAGTTTCATCTAAATGAGTATACATGTTCATGCAATATATAAAACCGATACCAATATGGTTACAAATTACCGAGCAAATTAAACAAGAAAAATATCTCCGGAATACCTATATAAAGTAGGTACACCTTAGCCTAAGTAAAGCACCCAGTGATAATAAACCTATTAGTTATAATAATAGCTTATAAAATTGCTAAATTATATCCGGTCTAAATTATCATTAAAAATATGCCAATTAAAATTATCTATATTATGTTTATAATATACAATACAACCCGCTTTATTGCACGCACATTTACAGAAATTAAAAAAAAGATATAAACATAAAAAAATGCTTAACGGGCAGTCCTAGCGGTCTAAGTGATCTCGTTCAGACATATTTTCTGCCGCCAAGAAGAAGTATGTATGCACTGTTGTGTTTTGGTTTTATGGACATCGAAGCCAGTAACATTACTGGGCATTATGAGACTTAACAACTTATGTCTCGCGGTGATGAGCGCAGTCCAGTAGCTTGTAATTGAAACTTCTATGTATTGTTGCTTGTTTTTGGGCAGGCGCGGCGCTAATCATCAGGCGAGCGACCTTCTCGTTTCGTCATTCAGAAATAACAATAAAAAACACATTTACAAATGACTCCGATAATGTGGTCAAAAATGTCGATGAAAACAAGCTTTATTTAATACTTTTTCTACAAAATACACTTCCCAACCCTAATTTATGATAAGAATCTTTATCTATAAAAAACTTTTAATACTAAGTACCTATACGGAATCAGTTGCCTCTGCTTACCCCTATGGGAAACAGGTGTGAGTCTATATATGTGTGTATGTATTAGGAACCTACTAATAGTAAAAAGTAGGTACCTCGTCTGAGTTAAGTTAATTGTTTATTAGGTTCAAAAATATTAAATATGCACGTGAAAAACCACGAATAAAACTATCCCAGGGAGTGAAGCAATGAAATTATTTTATATTAGTATGTCGATTCAATACTTAGTAATAATCACGTTTGATATATCATTGGCAAATACCTACATGGCTCAAAATTAAACTTAGCTTACAGTCGGTAAATATGGCAGATACAGCGCATTTCAGCGCAAAAAGAGCAATAGCTCAGCGAGGAGTGGTACAGAGTAGGTACAGACTGCCGAGACGAAAGTAGCAGGTTCCAAACAAGCCTCACGAGCATGCACCTCTGACTTTTCTAAGTTGTGTTTTATAATTTATAATATCGCTTGCTAAATCAGTGAAGGAATCATCGAGAGAAAACCTGCATACCTGAAAATTCTTTACAATATAAATTATAAATATATATTGAGGAGGCCCATACCCAGCAATGGGACCAGTATAATACCAGGCCACAGTGCTGATATTAATCAACATTTTATCTGAACTCTATATTTTATAAACCTAAAGTGGTCGAAACGAGATACGTTCACCCTATTGTGCCATAAAATAAATATAGCACAAGCGTCAAAGTTTAAAAAACACTTTTTTATTGTAAATCATTATCTTCAGTATTCTATATGTTATTATTGTAGTTAGGCCCTTTTGCACGACGATTATAAATTAGATTAATTTCTTTTTCAATCATATTCTTCCGTACGAGTTTGACACGATTTAGGATCGTCGTGCAAGTGGGCTATGACAATAATAATACGTAATTTCACTCATGTGTTTATTCTTTAACCTCATCATATTTTTTTAAAGCATGTAGGTACATACCTACGTAAAGCCTACGTATGAAACGTAATTATTTGTTTGTGTTTTTGATGACATTCCGCATTGGACAACTTTTGCCCACATAAAATTATATTATATTTAAAATACACTTGACACTTCACATTACACATTTGTGCATCTTTATAGTAAGTAGTATCAGTATGTGCGTCAATACTACAAAGGCCACTATTTGATTAAATAAGTGCAAGAAACAGGCACATCAAGAGTACTAAAATTATCATACACTTCCAAAATTTTAATAGCTATATCCTCATACAGATCTTAAATTACACAAACGTACAGTCTGAAGTCACAAAGACTCACAATTTCGTATGTCTGCGCAGTCTATGAATTATAATAAATCATAGTAGATACATCTATGTACGTAATATATTTTTTTATTGACGCAAAGTGAGTGAAACTTATCCACTGTGCGCGAGAAGCGGGCTATATTGTACTGTGTAAGCGACATGTTTATTTTCATACCGGTCCGAATTAACGTCGCTATTGGTTTAAAATCCATAACTGGCCTCTGAGAGCCAGGTGTCGTTCACACCGCGGCCTCGCGCCTCGTCTCGTTAATCACTCGTGTTCGCTATTGTTAAAGCGCGATGAACAGCCATCTTTGTCAAATTACAACGAGTCAATTTTAATAATTCAGTTTGTTGTGTGTTGTAAAGTAATGGAACAAATTCCAGTGCGATCGACGCGTGGTGTGATGGAATCGAGTGCAACGTTACGTTCTCTTTTGTTTCACTAGTAGCCGACGACGCTTCGTTGAATGGAAGCATTTATACGACGGCGTTAACAACCAGTCGACCATTAAAATGATGGATGATGTCCTCTTTTGCAAAAACAGTGCAATGTGACGATTTTAGTGAATAATGTGAAGGATGCTGTCAGTGTTTATGTTTGAGCGTGTTTGTGATGAGAACTGCGTCGTAATTCGTGATACACATTGCATAAATGAGTGAAATGGCGTTGCAGAGCGCGCGGGCCCGAGCATGCGCGCCAGTTTCTTCGCAATCGCCAGGAACGCACTGAGTGTCCATCGTTTACGTTCGTATCAAAATGGGAAGGTCGAGATTCCCGGGGAAACCACTCAAATTTCAGAATAGAAAGCGTGTTAGTGTATTATCAGGGACTGTTTACCATGAAACTACTGGAGAGAGTCACCCGCCCGCCCGCGGCGCTGCTGCTAATGATTTTGTTGGGGAGCAAGAGGTACTGGCTTTATTTGTTATACTTTATACATATCCACAACCAGCTCTATTTAATTGTCATTTAAATGCACTGAAATATTGTGTTTACGTAATAAGTACGTATCTTACGATGTGTTAACCGTGCGTTATATGTACATTGTACAGCATCATCTACATACATACCTACTTACTTTGACATTTCACTATAGTTTTTCATGTCAACAAATATAACAGATTATACATTGCAAAAGTACATCCTTGCTACAGATTTATATTATTTTTCTATCTAAATTGTCTTAATTTGGTGGTATTTATAAAGACGGCAATATATTATAAAGTGTAGAAAGTGTTTATAGACAGACAAAGTGGCAATGTATAAATAACCTCTGAATTTATTATCCTTGTCATACTTTTAAAAGTACATAACAAAAATCTATTTAAACATAATCTCTGCAATTAGTCTCACCCTTAGTTCATATAGTCAACTTGTTCTGTGGTCCATAATCCTCTTTACTTTAAAACGCATGTCTATGATATATTTTATATAAATGACTTCGGGTTGGATGTTTTTATTAATCAGTACTGGAAGGTTTTAAAAATAATATAGCATACAAATTAACAAGATGGTAGATCCCTCGCATGCCAGAGGCTGTCTGGTCTGGTACCTCAGCTTTGTCTTTTTCTGCGTGTGTACTTGTGTGTTTTGGTGTGAAGGATATTTCAGTGATATTACTCGGCATTAAGCAACTTATTATCCAATGAGCTGGAGAAAAGTAAAGTAAAAGTTGTCTTTCTTCCTAAACCCAATAAGAAGACATATCAGGATCCCAAATCAAAACAAGGCAAACAAGAAAAGGCAACAGGCATGCACTGCATGCCAATCAGCATGCATACATGGAGAACGAGTTCACGGAGACAGCTCTCAACAACTTAGTGACTTCAATTCAGAACACACTGGAGAAGAAAGAATCAGCAGTTGGGTATTTTGTTGACCGAAAATTAAGACCATTAAGACTAACTACAATAAACTAGCCCAGGTACAACTTGCTGGGTTGATGACAACAGGAGCATTAAAACAACTTCGACAGTGGTACTAGATATAATTCTAGGCTTAACACCGCTGGACTGACAAAATCAAATAAACAAAGACATCCATAAACAAAGGACACACAAAAGTAATTGACATAATTGAAGGATAATTGTTGATGATTATGGTTAGGAAATAGGAAATAGACACAATACTGATCTATAGCAACAGTCAAGCCAAGTCAGTCAAGAAACAACATCAGCCCTAGTGAAAGAATGCAAAACAGCACTGAATACACTAGTAGCCGAGGAAGAAGTAATCATCATCAATCATTGGTTACGGGGACATATGAGACCAAACACAATGAGAAGGCTAACGAGCTAGCCAGATGCTACTGGAGCTGATGAACGTTTAAGGACCTGAACTGTGTTTAATTCTACTGGCCACAAAGTAGTACACACTGGGAGTAGTCAGCAAAAAGATAGTGGCGGAAACTAACACTAGATGGAGAAACATGAATTTTACTACCACTAATATACTAACTAGTTTCCGTTTTCTGGCATAGTGTCAAATGTACTCCCTGCCAAGGTGGGAGTTACTGGGGATGATCAGAAAAGCACCAGATCAAATGGCTAGTAATCCCGAATTGTAATAGGGTATTACCATACAAAGTTGGTGTTGTTTCTGTTAATTGCAGAGGCAGCACTTACCATCAGACAAGCAACATGCTTATTTTCTAGCTTGTAAACAAATACAAATAGTGATGAACAAGTTTAGTCTGGCGGCCGGTCGTAAAATCTAGAAGCACGCCGCGCCGACCCCACTACGAGTGGGATTTGGAAAATGGAAGAAAAAGACAGCTCTATCAAAACAATTGTAAACATATTAAGTCCAGGTACATTGTGTGCACAATGTACTTGATGGATTTTTAGTACACCATTTAGTATATGTATATGCTACTAAGATTTTTTGAACTTTATGAACATATTGGTAGGCCTATGTATAACATTAATACATAATGAATGTTGCTTGGCCCAAGTGTAAGCAATTATTACTTTAGGAATTGAAAATACCAGACTTTTACTAGAAATATCATTTGAGGGAAGATTTTCTCCGTTATCTTATTCAAACAAAAAGTGCAGCAGAGTCAGTTTTGGAGTAAAACCGACTACATCGTAATTAATCAAATTAAAATTTAAATTTTCGCTTATTACCATCATTTAGTTTTTCTTTTAGGGATTAATTTGTTGGCAAAGCCGATATAACAAACAATTACCTGTAATCTCTTGTCATTACTGACTACATCTTGCATCAGTGAAGTAACTTGTTTACTATTATAATTATAATATATCATTGTATCTATTTCAGGAGGAAGAAAAGAAAGAAAATAATAAAAATGAGGTCAATGAAACCAGTGAAAATGAAGTAATAGAAAGTGCAGCAAATAACAACAAATCAGACAATCTTGACAAAACTACCAGAGATACATCACAATCCCCAGTTCGTACAAGATCACAGAACAAAATGGAGCCAGTTAAAAATGAAAAGCCCAAACCGGCTAAGAAAACAGTGACTTTTGGTACTGTTGAAAGCTGTGAAGATGTATTTTTTCCATTGAAAAAAATCTCGTTAAAACCTCACGCACCACTAGTACCAATCATAAAAAAGAAATCTTCTCTTAAACAGACAGAATACTCAACATTTAGCAGTATCCTAAAACCAGCTAAGTTGACTGATCTAAGCTCTAAGTCAACATCAGAGTATCAAGAAGGATATATGAGAAAAAATTTAAACCCCCTATCAAAACCGATGAACAAATTTTCACAATTTACTGAAAATCGGTGCATATCACCTCCCCCAAGGAATTCTTCACCAGTAGATAAGGAGGGTGGGACAATTGCAAAGTTTGTGTTACCTGTACGTAGTGTGCATTCTTCAAGAGTCATAAAACCTAACAAAAGATTCATAGATGGTGAAGAACAAAACAGTACATCAAGTGGTATAACAACAGGAAAAGTTCTCAAAAAGCCAAAGCTTAAGAGATTAGTTTTTAACAGCCTACCTGACAACGACGATGATACTCCAGATGAGGAACAATTAGACAAAATAATTGAGAATGAGAAGAACAAAGAAAAGCAAGTGTTAAAATCATCAAATCTTTTTAAAGATAAAACTTCGAATTCATTTTCCTCACTGAGCAATAGTTCTAGAAAACCTATGCATGATCTTTTTAATTATGATAAAGAACCAGACTTGTCTCAAGATGAAAATTCTAATCTAGAGAGTTTGGATAAGCTCAAAACTATAGAAACATCTAAAGAGGACAGATCAGGACATGCAATGCGAAAACTTATGGATATATCAGATGCCAGTAGTTCAAGTAGCACAAGCAGTTGTTCTGAATCTGAAGAAAGTTGGGAAAGTGACAGCCCAGTTGGAAGTTGCGATGAGGAGGAGAAACAAGCACCATCTAGTCCAGAAAAAGATAAAACATCAGCATCTCAACTTCTCAGAGGGAAGGTTATCATTAGAGAAGCCAGGCTACAACTCAATCCTCCAACTCAGTCTTCTTCAGGACTTGATGGCCCATTTTCTACACTTACATCTCCATCATGTAAGTATTTTTTTTAACATCGTTATGTAGTATTTTTGTAGATTAATATAATAGCTTTACCTATGAAATTGCCGTTCTGTACAAATAAACGTTAAAGTGTTTTTTTCCATCTTTTTATTTCTATTAATCAAAGCCACCCATGCTGTACATACATCTTTGCCAGTGCAGTGGCAAATTATCGATGCTCTTCTTGATGATATCGGATGGATGGGAGGCAACAAACTCTTCAAAGGCATTTTGTTTTGCCTTTGGCGTATTGTTTTTTTCCTCCAAAAAGTTGTCCAAATTACTCTTTATGGTCTGTTGGAGAAGCTCGCACATCTACAGCTAGCTTTGGTCAATCGCCCGTCCCCGCTTCTCCTGCACGACGACGCGTGCCCCATACTGCGCAACAGGCGATCTCGAAGCTACAAGAGCAGGGGTTAGAAGCTCTCCATCATCCGCCGTACTGACAAAATCTTGCGCCTACGGACTTTTTTTCCATAATTTGGACAACTTTGGCGGGAAAAAAACAATACTCGAGAGGCAGTACAAAATGCTTTTGAAGAGTTTGTTGCCTCCCGTCCAGCCGATTTCTCTACGAAAGGCATCGATAAATTGCCACTGCGCTGGCAAAGATGCATTGATAGCATGGGTGGTTAATTTGATTAATAGAAATAAAAAACCTTCTACAGAACTTTTTGTACAGAACAACATTTCATAGGTGTACCTATTATAATATCCTATTATAGTACCTATTATAAGAAAATAATCAGATTTGAATATTTTTGTTTTTATCATGAGTATCGAGTAAATTGTATTTTTAATATTTTACAGCCAATAATCCACCAACAACAGTTACTTGTGGTGTTTGCGGTGCAGTACGTTTCTACAGATTTGTTAAACAAGCACGAAAATTCGGAATATATTCTTGCGAGTCTTGCCGCAAATTTATTTCAAAATTATTGAAGAAGGAAAAGTTGTCCCAAAGAACAGGCCCTGTTGTGATGCAATGTTTGAAGGGCGAAGGTACGTTGTTCTATACATGTAGATGTTTTAACTCAATAAAAATTGACTATATTACTATGCATCATTATACTGGAGTAACTGCTGTGTCATTTTCAGGGAATTGTCATGTGCCTCCAATAGTGCGGTCACAACAATGGAAATTATTGCGATGTACAAACAAGGCACGCTGTCCAGCATGCTGGCTTAAAATGTGCCTAAAAGCTTTTCAGGTGCCTCCTAATATCAGGGCTAGTCTTACTGCAATGTTGCCACCTTACATGAGGTCAGGAGTAAAACCTACTGGTCCCTTGTCACCGGCTAATCCACTAAGAGTACCGCCATCTACTACAGCTACAAACTCGACTGTATTTGGTTTGGCTAATAGTGATAATGAAAATAAAATCTTTGGATTGTTAAAGTCTGCTAAAAAGCCTGCTGATGATCCAGAAAAATTAGAGGTATTGAATGTTTTGTTTGTTTTATTTATTGCAGATATCTTTTGCCACAGATTATTATTTATTACATTTATTTGTAGACCAAGCCAGCAAAGGATCGTGCAGCATCAGATGAAAATAATGAAGATCCAAACAATACCCGGAAGCGACAATTAACGAGGGTAAAAGTGAGGAAAAAAGATAAGTCAGAATCCAAACAAACTGAAGATCCTAAAAGACAGAAAGTGGAACTTAAGGGTCCTAGAGTCAAACATGTGTGTCGAAGTGCATCAATTGTTTTAGGACAACCTATCGCGACATTCCCCACACTAGAGGAGAAAGACAAACCAGATAAGAGTCTGTTTGATGATGACAGTAATGCCTCACTAGCTATTGAGAGAGATATAGAGATTCCTGACTTATCAAGCAGTGAACCTGAAACATTGTCAGAGAACAAAGCACCACAAATAGTTCCAGAAACTCCAATTAATAAAGACACCAATGAAACTTCAGCAGAGACCAAAAAGAGAAAAGTGGAACCATTAGCAATTAAACAGAACAAAGTCGAGTCTAGTGAGGATGAGTCAATTATGGACCTGGTACCCAAGAAGGCCATAATGAAACCCCTATCTAATATTACAAACGTAAGTTAATTGTTACTTTTGGTTAAGATGGGATATTAAAAACGTAAAACTGGAACTTATTTTACAATCAGTATATTTTTTTATACATTGATTTCTGAAATATTTCTTGAAATACATACAAAAAATATTTCTTGAATTTTTTTGAAATGACAAACTATTGGTATCAAATCCCTAAATAGGTAAATCAATTTTAAAAAATCAGATCTTTAATCTTTTGTAAGGATAGTATAGTGTTAGAGAATGTTGGTACAATATATACTAAAGCCCTATTTTACAATATTCGAGAAAGATTGAATCGCCAATCTATATATTATATTCTATAAACGCTTTTATACCATTCACTCACTGTTTAATCACGATATCTCAAAAACTACTAAAGCTAGTATCATTAAATTTGATCAGATGACTGTAAACCATTTTATGTTATTGTTATATAGATTCGCGGCCGGTCTCAGAAGTGCGGTCAAAATCGGCCAGAATTGATCTGTGTAGACTTTTGGGAGAGTTATGATCCAGATGAGGTGTGCAACTCAGGATTCGGCCTCATTGGCACTTCCTCTTTCACTGTTGCACGATTGTGCTTTTTATGTGGAAGTGCTGGAAAAGAAAAGGTAAGAAAAAAAATATGTTAGATTGTTATAATTTAGCCTCCTTAAGGACTTCGCAGACTGAAAGCGGGCGTGCGTTCAAGGTTTCGGCAGGTTACATTCTCGTTCAGATTCAAGTCCTAGTTTTATAGGCGGTTTCCACAGTACCACTACGGTAACTATGTTTTTCATCTGAAAAGAAGCATTATTTTTGAGGTCAATGCCAAAAAGAAAAAGAAAATATAGGATGCGTACATAGACGTTATTTTACACAGACTGTTGTTTTTTTTTCAAAAATGCAGCGTTTTTTGAGATATAAACTATTTAAATTTACAAAACAAACATGTACCATGTGCCTCTTTTGACCTATACATTTGATTGACCTTAGTTAGTTTACTTATTGTATATACATATGGGCAGATCCATTAATTCACGACGAAAGTTTGCGCACTAGGGACGGCGATTTTGATGCTGATTTTTCCTCGAAAGTACACCTAAAAAGGAGACGATCCTGAAAGTTTGAGCCCGATATGTGGTTTTTTTTTTTAAGTAGATTTTTCACTAATTTTCAAATATTTGTATCTCGGCTTCTATATAACTCAAAGACTCCTGCCTAGCGGCATTTTTCTCAGTAAGACTTCTACTTTTATGAAAAAAAATGATATTAGGTCTAAACTTATATCGGGCTTAGCTAATGGCTTCCAACTAAACAACTGTTTTGGTTAGATTTTACCTATTTATAAAACTTCGATTTGTGCCCTCGAGATAAAAATCCAGAGGTGTGTCAGGTGTTCGCGCGGACCAATTGACTAGTACACCGCCGCCAATCCATCTTCCTTCGCACTCGATATCTAAATAGTTTATACTTCCCGCGCGAAGTTTGGCGGCGTGCCGTCATGTTGTAACCATGAACGGGTGCTGACCATCATCTTTAAGAACTTTCCAAATCGCATGTGGTTTACGCCGAGTTCACGTCCCACAGATCGCGTATTTTGCTTAGGAATGAAAAATTATCCTATTTTATCCATCTTGTTCTCGCTCACTATATTACAATCAAGTGCGCAGATGGCGTTACCGCGTAAAGTGTGTCGCGTGTAGTTTCCATACAGAATACGTATAACACGCGCTAAATAACAAGGCCGGGCTGAAGTCAGGCACTTCGGCCCTCTACGACTTTAGTAGCCCTTTAGCTGAAACAATAGCCGCAACGTCGCTCGTAACTAATTTTAGGCCGGCCATTGTCTATTTAGTTGAAGTGTTTGTTGATGAAGTAATCGTTGAGTCGGTGCGCAGATGCTGGTGTGCGGCAGCTGTTGTGAGTGGTACCATCGGTGGTGCGCGGAAGAGTCGGCGGGCGGGCGCGGATGGCGGTGTGCTCGCTGTGCTGCGTGCGCGGCGTGCGGGAGAGGCGCAGCTCGACTGCGGTGTCGAGTATGTGCCGCACCGTACCATGCCGCCTGCCTTCCTGCACCACCACAGCGTCGCGCCGACTGGCCACAGGTATTTACGCGACCCAACGTTTTGTTACACTATAATTCAACTCATTTGAGCCATTGTGCAACTATGTGGGCGTAATATATTTGTAGACACAATAACTGTGCCTGTCAATAGGTGTCAGTATTATGTGTGGCGTCACTGCCACACAAAACAACATATTTACTAGCTCACGCACACATAACAAAACATGCACGAATAAATCAAATTAAGTACCTGTATATATAAATTATATTATGTTTACCATCACTATTTAGATTCAGATAACTCTAATTGGGAAACTGTGGATCTGACGTGTACATCATTTCCAGATCTGTAGTGCATGTCTCAAATGCAAGAGTTGTGACAGTACGCGCGTGAGCAAGTTTGTAGGCAGCTTACCATTCTGCGGCCCTTGCTTTAAATTACGTCAAAAGGGCAATTATTGTCCACTATGTCAAGCCTGCTACAGGGATAATGATTTTGATAGCAAGGTAATATGTTTAAAAGTGTATAATTTCTACCTTTATATTGTATCTTATGGTCTATATACATGATCCACACAATTTTGTCTTTCAGATGATGGAATGTGGTTGGTGCGCTCGATGGGTGCACGCCAGTTGCGAAGGTTTATCTGGAGAGGATTATCAATTACTATCGGCGCTGCCACCGTCCATCGAATATATTTGCTGTAAGTGTATGCCACATGATCCTCCTTGGAGAAAAATGCTTACAGAACATCTCAAAGGAAGGTTGCTACATCTTCTGAAACTGCTTGCCAAGAATAAGAAGGCTTGTGCTCTGTTAAAACTGACGCCGCACAAGAACACTCCAGTTCCAAATAAACCATATCGTCTCATGTCGCCACAGGCAATAAGAAAACTTCATTTCGATGTTGCCGATGATTCCTTGAAAACAACAAATGAGACAAAAGTGTACAGAAACACTTCACGAGGACGTCGAAATACAAGTTTTCCGCAAAATAAATTTGAAGATATAAATGCGTCACAAGTGTGGCGGTGCTCCTCTTTGTTACCTGATGTCGAAATTGAGAAAGAAGACATTCCACACACAACACACAAAGTGGTTAATTTACAGGAACCATTGATGCAGAACAAGGAGATATGTTTTTCTACTGGACTTTATGGCACTAAAACGGAATTTGATACAACCTGTGTTGAAGTTCATGAAAATTATCCACTTCAAAACAAGTCCGAAAAAGCGACTACTATGTTGCCCACTACAGTGCATGATGACAAATATGAAGCTATATCAGATGACGACGAACCTATGAAGAGTTTCTCACAGGCTCGCAGTGAGCAAGATTTAAGCCCAGCTCTAGTAAGATCTACAGGAAATGACATAGATGATGATTGTAACAGGGTTATGTCTCCTTCATTGTTGGATATTAAGAAGCGGGTTAACAGTGATGAGTATGTTTCCCTCAAAGATTTCAATCATGACATGAAGGATGTTATTGATCGAACAATATGCGACGACCTTAAGTCTATATACAAAGATTTGTTTACTGAAACATTCCCATGGTTTGATTGTGAAAATAACTGCCTCCAACCAAACTTAGAGGTAGAAGGGGAACATGATGATACAGACTCATTGAAAGAAGTTGATATATCAAATAACAAGGGTGTTAAAACAGCATTACAATCAATAGAAAAGCCTCTGGATCAGATTGTTCCTAAAGTTGATATTATTGATAGCAAATTGGAGGAAGAACTGCAAGAGTTTTATCCAGTTACAGATTCAAGAACATGTGTACTTTGTAAAGAAGTGGGTGATGGGTCACCTTCAATGGAGGGACGTCTGCTTTATTGTGGACAAAATGACTGGATTCACGCAAACTGCGCATTATGGTCTGCTGAAGTATTTGAAGAAATAGATGGATCTCTGCAAAATGTTCATTCTGCAATATCACGAGGAAAAATGATAAAATGTGCATCTTGTGAAGTAAAGGGTGCAAGTGTTGGATGCTGTGCAAAAAATTGTAGTGAAACTTATCATTACTCTTGTGCAAGAAAAGAAAGCTGTGCATTTATGGATGATAAAAGAGTATTTTGTCCCACTCATGGTAAAGATGTTCCAAAGAAAAGTTTACAAAAAGATACTGATTTTGAGTTGACAAGACCTGTTTATGTAGAATTGGACAAAAAGAAAAAACGATACAGTGAAATCTCAAAAGTTCAATTTATCCTAGGATCCTTGATTGTCCATAGCCTCGGAAAAATTGTTCCATCTGTGTCAGACTATGAAGAATTTCTGATGCCAGTTGATTTTTCTTGCACTCGTTTGTTTTGGTCTTGCAAAAAGCCCACCAAGATAGTGAAGTATACCATAAAGACGAAATTAATATTAGCAGAACCGGTCCCAGGTTTTGATTTTGGTGTTAACATAACTGTTGATCACAGTCTAGATGTCCAGGTGGTTGAAAGAGCTATAGCTGAGATTGGATCCTGGCATGAAAGTCTAGAGACTGGATCCAGTAAGACAGTGCTCATGTTAAAGAATGATAAATCGCCAATAAAATTCGGTAACACAGTTACTTTAGAAGATCTGGCTGTGAAACAAGTGGTTGAATACTTACTTGACAATGTGTGCAAACAAGAGCAACAAGATGATGAAGAGCCTCAAAATACAGCTGATCTGTTGCCACCCGAGGTTAAAGACGCTATATTTGAGGATTTAAATCACGACTTACTAGATGGAATCTCTATGCAAGATATATTCCAAGACTTGAAGAATGAATTTTACTGTGCAATGAGCCAATCTGATGACAAAAGTAATGACAAGTCTGATTTTCGATCAACAGACTTTATAGATGAATTACTTAATGCAAGATTTGAGTCTGGAAGTAAAGAATTGAAAAGAAGTAAATCAGAAATGCTTCTACAAAGCCATAGCCTCAAATCCTTGACTACTGGTCGCGGGCAACAGAGATCAAGTAGCTGGAATAATAAATTCGACACTAGTTTATTGTCCTCTACCATTAAGAGATGTAAGATAGGCAAATCATCTACTGTTACTGGCAAAATGAGCCCAGTGCAAAGAGTATCATTACCAGACAATTTGTTGGAGACTATGAAAGAACAAAATGAGGCTTCAAGTACTGAAAAAAAGTTGAAGGCAGAATCTTCTACCAATAGTGCAATGTGTGAAGAAGCTCCACATACATCTGGTATCAATTTCCGTACAACTACTTCAAAAGATAGAGAAGAGACTCGTAATGAAAAGCCAGATAAAACTGAAGGATATTTTACCGATGTCATTGATTTTTACACAAAAATCCAATGTAGTCCAATATCTCAATTAGACGGTGCCGCTGATTGGTCTGGATCAGAAAGCACTTGCAGTTCAAGACCGAGCAGTCCACGAGATATTGATAATGATTTTACTCCCATACAACAATTAGATGGTGCTGACGATAATCATCCAGGCAGTGATGCATCCAGAATTCAAACAAATCAGTTTATGTACAGGGCCAGTGGAACAGAGAGTTACGCAGTTACTTTTTCTGGCAATTCTTTTAATGGACAACCAGAACTAGTAATGAGGCCTTTAGATGATACATCAGGGTCAAGCCAAATGGAGCAACCAGTAAGATGTGACAGATGCCAGTGTACTTATAGAAATAAAGAATCTTACGATCGACACGTTCCTTCGTGTGACATGATGTCGACGAGCGAAAGTGAGAGCGAAAATCCAAAGTCACCAGAAAACAGAACTTTAACAACATTGCAAAACGCTTTCCAAGGTGCATTTGCACAGCCAATGATCATTCACGCAGGAGTAGTAAGTGGCACCGACAACACATTGAAAGCTGAAGGCATCTCAGCCAGGAGAACATCCATCAACACCAGGCAGATAACAATCAACGGCACCATTGTCGAGACACCATCTCCAGGTCCGTCCAATGAAATGACTATGACAATTACGGAACAAATGAAAACTGGTACAGTGATTTTTGATCAAAGTAAGGCAACTAATGTCCAAGTTTCCGCAAATCAGCAATTGCTTTCATCGCCTCAAATTGTGGTGACGCCACAGATGATACTACCTCCAAAAACGAGCTCTGCTGGTGGACAGAAAATTATGGCACCCCAGATAATAACACAACAAGGAATTCTCCCATATAACATTTGCGTGAAAGCTGGAAATGGAGCTAATATTCAACAAATACAAAGTGGCACAGATATGACTCAATTATTATCAGGTACAGGTGGAATTCAAGTTATTTCTTCAAATTCGAATCAAGTGTTGACTATACCTTCAAACCAACAAGGAAATATTACTTCCATGATTCAAGGCAAGAATCAAGTTGCTAATTTCCCGAATATGGCTAGCGCATCTTCTATCGCATTACCAGTGAATTCTATTCAAGGGATGCCTAGTACATCCATAATCCAAAACATACAACCTATGATTCGACCAACGAATCCTACGATAGTAGTTCCTGCAATGACGGCTCAAAGACTCACGTCACCAAATTCTCAAAACAAGCAGCAAATAATATTGCCTGGAACACCACAAAAGTCGCCTAAAAAACAACCATTATCAGTACACCCCAAACCCATTTTCCAATCGGCAAATCGAAGAGGGCGTCCTATCCCGAAACCGACAACTATTAAAAGACCGCCTAAAGTTGAGAAGACCTATACTGCTATTAACCAGTCACAAATTGGCCCTGGAAACACAGTCATACAGTTGCAAACTAACAATCAGAATGGCCAGCCTTCAATAATAGTGCAACCAGTGGCAAATCAAAACATTATGTCTGCTTACGTCGAAGCATTGTCTCAACAACAAAACCAAAATATGCAATACATAGCAACTATTGCACCACAAGGAGACTTCAAAACGGGGCCAACGCAATTCATTTCTCAGAGCGGTCTGGTACCTCAGACCTTCCAAATACAACAAACAGAATCGGGTGGATTAGTTGCGGTACCTAGCGGCGGAATTCCGGTGCTATTACCCCAAGGAAATGTTGGCATATTGCCACAGGCTATTCAACAAGGGACTACAATATTACCACAAGGTGCCATACAAGCACAAGGGATTATTTCACAGGGACCCAATGGCCCAACCATTCTACCTCAAGCTATCCATACCCAAAACGGAACTACAATAATCCCACAAGGAACTATTCAGGGCCTGGCGCCTGGTAGTATAACCTCACAAACAGCAACACTTCTGCCCAATAATACCCTGCAAACTGCAGGAGCTACAGTTGTGCCCCAAAGTGGGATCAGCAATGGACACACTACTATAATTCCGAATGCATCATTACAACCTCAAGGCAATACGTTAATATCCTCGGCACAAGGCGCTACAATATTACCGCAGGGTACACTACTTCCTCAATTTTGCAATGACCAGGTTTTACTTGGTTCTACTCCTACTTTGGAAATGGTTGCCGATCCATCTGGATGCATGTATTTGACAACGACGCAGCCGGTATATTACGGTTTGGAGACTATAGTTCAAAACACAGTTATGTCGTCACAACAATTTGTATCAACTGCCATGCAAGGAGTCCTTGCTCAAAACAGTAGTTTCTCAGCAACAACGACACAAGTATTCCAAGCTAGTAAAATAGAACCTATTGTGGAAGTGCCAACAGGCTATGTGGTAGTCAATAATGTGGGTGATGGTGTGACTACAGTATCAACAGCTAATGTTGTTACAGCACAATCTGTGCAGTCATCTCCACCATCAATAAAAACCGTAAAGACATCAATACCTAATCTAACTTTGCAACCACTGCCAGATAAATCTAATCACAATAACCGTCAAACTCCTAAAGTTATTCAAATGAGTCAAACACCCATTGCAGTGGGATCTCAATCGGGTCCCAATACAATCATAACTGGCCGACAGACTATAAATCCTATAACATCGCAAATACATAGCATGACGTTGTCTAGCACTTCACAAAGTTTACAAAGGGGTAATATTTCAAAACCCTATAATGTGTCAATGTCTCCATCAGTGACATTAGTGTCATCAATTGGACAACCCGTAATGGCTATATCACAATCCATACCAAACTCTGCAACGTCGTTTTCTATGCAATCAATACCTCTATCTCAACCTATCGTATCAAGTTCAATAGCGCCGTCAACAAATAAAAACATGAAAATTGAAAATTCACATGTCATTGAGATCAGTGGCAATTTGCAAGACCACTCAATTTCATCTAACTTGCCGACTATTAACGTTACACAAACTATGAAATCTCCAACACCTTGGAGGCAATTGAGTGTTCCAAGTAATATTGGAAATTCTGACAATAAAATTGAGTTACAAAACATAACATCAAAACCAAATATGAATTCTATGGGAATGCAAAGTAATTTATCAGGAAGAGCCCATCTTCATAGTGATACTGATAAATTGAACCAAAACTGTTTGATGTCTATATCTAACAATGGGAACTCTATGTCTGGTATGAATTTACATTCACATCAGTTTGAATCAAATTTGAGTGTGAGCCACCATCCGACCCATTCAACATCAAATAACGTTATTCAGATTACTGCTGGAAATATATACCCACCAGCATCTATAATGAATAATAATTTTGATGCAGATACATCATTAAAACTAAGCAAAATCAATGCATTGTCAAAAGCTGAAGGGGGACATTTGAACTTTTCACAAGAAATAATGGCTTCTCATTCACAACAACATTCTAATAATGACAAGACATTCCAAAACCTGGGAACGAATGACAACAAACATAATACTGAGAATGTGTCGAACCAAATGAACATTCACAAATTGAACAGTTGCCAAATGGCTGGTAATATAAATAACCAACCAGCCATTAGCATTATACCTCACAATTTAATGCGTTCGCAATCACAAAACCACCAAAATAATTTATCTGTTTCAAATAATCAAAATCAGATGTGTTCAATGACAAATAATTCACCTCATGGACAGGTCCAATTATTAAATTCTGGAAATAACTCGATCCAAAATGTAAACTTATCTTGCCAAGAGGCCACCAACAATAGAATGACTATGGTTTCTAGCGATAACAGCATGCAGATGAACCAACATGAGATGTCTAATAATTCTATAAATACCTCTAGCATGCCACATTGTAACATGCAAGTAATGTCTCAAGAAAATAACCAACTATCCACAAACAACCAAATACATATTATGAATGGGCAGATTCAAAACCGGCATGTGGATAATAGCAATTCATTACAGCAGATGAATCAAGGAAATTCTGGCAGGTCATTCCACGACAATATGATTTCCTCACAACAAAATCACAATCAATCAAATATGCTTAATAATCGAAGCACTCCTGACACAAACAACCTTATGAATTCGTCTATGAACATGCATAGTTTAAGCAACACCAATCATAACACCAATAGATCAGACATGAACGATTTGAATCATATGCAAATGCAATCCATGTCCAATATGAACATGCAAAGCAATCGAATGATGATGGATAATATGCAATCACATAATATGAATTCTATGAGCCATTCTATACATTCTAATAGATCAATAGACAACATGCATAACACGCAACTGCACAACATGCAGCAGATAAATCATCATATGAGTAATAATAGCCGGCCACTTATAGAAAATAACATCCACATAAACCAGCAAATGTCCCTTCAACAGAACAGGCAAATGGAACATGTTGGACTTCATCAACAGCATCAGATGTCGAATGTTATGCAAATTCAAAACAATCGTCCACACAGCGACAACAATATGATGATGCACCAACATGTGCAGAACCAAATGCATACCAGACAACAGATGGATAATAGCATGCATATGCACCATATGTCGGGAAGTTCGTCAACTATGAGCTTAAATACTCAAATGGAGAACTCTGGACCAATGCCGAATATACACAATAATAGATATGACAATTCTATTGCCATGCAAAATATGAATGTTATGAATCAAATACAAAATAATAGAAGTTCAATGGAGCATGCGTCATTAATGCAACATCAGATCAACAATATGAACATCCACAATAATATGAATAATGCGATGCAGATGGGAAATAGTAATCATCAGTCCATAAATAATTCATTGTTACACGGACCTAATATTCCGGATATCAAAAACGAAATTCAAAATTCATGTGGCGGAAGCTGTTCAAATACTAGTAACCAATTTCCAAACAACCAGAATGCTTTAGAAATGTGCTCAAACAATATGACTATGGGCACAGGGAATATGATGCACGGAATTAACGTAAATAATCCTAGCATGTCTAACAACATGATGATAAATAACGTAAATAATAACACAATGTATGGAGGTCCCTCACAAAATAATATAACGGGACATGACATGCTAATGAGTTGCTCCAACTCTTCAGATCATGGCGTCAGTAACCTAATGACGGGAAGTTCTAATCACATGATGATTAATTCGCAAACTCACCCTACGAACAATCAAAATCAAATCCTTAACAATCAAGTTTCTAATAATGCCCAAATAAATATTAGCAGCTGTAGTATGACTTCTAATAACGCATCTCAAAATCAAAATATATCCAACATGGATAGCCAGATAAGCAGAAATAATATAGCTCTAAATGAACCCCCTAAATTTACACCAGATCCAATGAGAGGTAAAAATATTATTGGACCTCCTGCAAATACTAATATGTCGATCACAAATATACCCAGTAATGACTGTGCAAAAGTAAATTCTGTGGGTAATGACAAGCAAAACCATACTATATCCGTCAATAATCAAATTGGTTATATGCAGATGAATTCCCAAAATAATAGGGTTATAAATCTCCCAGAAAGGAATCGGATAAACAATGCAAACCTAGAAAATCAACATGTTCAACAGCAACATAACATCCGCGTGGTTACAAACAATAATAATAATAACGTGACCGCTCTCTCAGCTGACCAACTAACATTCCAACAAAAACCAGAAACCGCTAGCACTACCATAAATGTACCATTCCAAGCAATACCCAACAGTGCCCCTATGAATATCAATGTGAATTCAAGCAATAATACAGTTAATATTACCGTTCAAAACAATCTCGTTGATCCGAAGATAGCTTCTAAAGCTGCGGCTGATATAAACTTTCCCCTACAAGGGAGCACCAATATATTACAAACTCAAAACAATAATAGCAATATGATTTGTATTCCCGTACCTAATAACTCGATAAATTTGCCGACTCAAAACAGTTCAAGCATCACATTGCCTAAAGCTCCGCCCACTCAGCAATCAGGTATTCCAACAAATGTCGTGAACCCAATGTCGATGAGGCCTATGAATAGAGTGCTACCATTGCACAGAGATGGCCAGAGCAAATCGTCGAAAACGTCTTCATCAAAGACAGTAGCTGTGCCCAAACAAAGACCTGTTAGTCATGATATGCCAGATCTTAATATAAAAGATGAAACTATTGATAGTGATCTGGAAAAAGCTATTGAGGAATCAAAACGGATGATGGAGATGGAACGAACAAAGAGAGAAAAAGAAGAAAGAGACGCGGCTCAAGCCTTACAGCTATCTACGGAAATTCCCAGGGCAAATACTAGCACCGCCTCTGATGTAGATGAAACTATAAGAATTAGTGAACCAACTCAAATAACTCCTAAAATGACTTCTTTACCCACATTGGACTCTGAAATAATTGAAAACGAACCATCTAAAGTATTGACTGAGAAAGACACGAATAGAGTACCTGCTGCTATCAAGGCAACGAATGCGCCAATGAAAGTCATGAAAAGGCCTCTTGGTGAGAAAAAATCAGACAATGAGACTATTACAGCAAAAAAGCTTAGTAAATTAGCAAAGGAGAACAAATCATCACTGTTTAAACCAACGCAAGACCCACCTAAAGATGATGGACCTAAGCTCATATATGAAGTGACTTCAGAAGACGGGTTTAACTACTCTTCGTCCTCTCTTACTGATCTTTGGGCAAAAGTTATTGAAACCGTCCAAAATGCGAGAAAACAGTCTGGACTGCCTGTCATTCAGTATAATCTACCATCTACGTTGTCCGGCGCTCATCTGCTGGGTCTTAACAACAACGCTTTGAGATACCTCGTCGAACAACTACCAGGCGTAAGTAACGATTTATTTTAGGTATTTTTTTACCATTTCCTTACCCCATCTACCATAAGCCACAAATGTTCTCCATTCGATTTCAGGCAAGCCGGTGTATAAAATATAAAGTGCGTCAGGGCCGTCAACTCAGCAGTTGGGATAATGATTTGGATCTAAGTGAGGGATTCAAAGAGAGCCCTTGGGGCAGTGCGCGAACGGGCCCTGTGTCTAGAAAACAAAATCATGACATGTTCAGTTGGATGGCGTCACCATTTAGGGAGGAGCCGCCTCCATTCGGCGGACAGGAGGGAGACAGCTCTATTTCTAGGTAATTGATCAACAATTTATTTCAGAGTTTCTAAATTGTTTTTGAATATTATTAAAGTTTATTTTTTTTCTAGGCGTTTAGCGACTTTACCTCCTGCGATGAGATTTAGACAGTTGAAAGAAACATCTAAAGCATCAGTGGGCGTCTACAGATCCCACATTCACGGACGTGGTTTATTCTGCAAACGAGACATTGAAGAGGGTAAGTTGACCACCGAAGCCCGTCTGGTCCAAGACTACGCAAATACAATAACAGGCTATATAATTTTATTATAAAAATTGTATTGTTTTTCGCAATGTGGTATTATATCAATGGATTTTTGCTATGGGATAAATAGGGTAGTTGTCTATGTGTTATTTTGAATATTTCAAGGCAGTAATGAATATTTCAAATGTCGGTATGACTAAGAGCTATAGCATAGTGGGAAGTAGCACTATCTCCCTTACGCCCGCACCTTAATTGCGGTAACGTCATACCTTGTTTCTTGCTTTTTAAGTAAGTGTAAGGCCGCAATACGGTTTTCAGCCGCAGGTGGTTTTATGTTAGCGCAAAACCGCTCAACGCATTACAGTTAATAATCACCCTCGTTTTCGTTAGTTGTTTGTATTGTTTCCATCGAAATAATAACTAGAACGCTAACTCTCATATGAATCTGCCAAAAAATACGGCTCCACTTACTTACACATGCAAAGGTAAAATCACATGTAACACTCATGTCGTCTTATTTCGATGATTGTTACCCTATTTAATAAGATGTAGAAAAAAACGACGTCAACATCCACTCACCAACCAAAGATTTAATAGAGGTTACTTTTATAAGAAATATCAAGACTTAAGAGACCATTCTGGTCATTTTTATTATTACTGTTAAAAAAATCGCTCCGAATAAGTCGACGACATACATAGTTGCAATCACAGTGCAACGCGTTACGAGATGGGACAGAATCACAGGTGCTTCCTAGATAGTCCGGCCAACACTGATAAAAAAATTGCAGGCGGTAACCGCATTACTACGTTTCATATGTTACAAACTAAACCGCGGTTTTTTGCCGTCCGCCATTTTGTAACTAGTAGTACTTTTAAATCGGTCGCAGAAAAGAAACCGCAAGTGCGTTCGCTTGTATTGATATCTTTGAATCACAAGATGAGGCGGCTAAAAACCACGCGCGGTTAACCGTAGTGCGGCCTTACACTAAGTAACATAATATATTGATAAAAATATTTAAAAAAAAGCGAGTCACCTACCCTATTATCGTATTTACAGCCCTTCATAAAACATTATGTACAGTATGCGCAAAACATAACTATTGCTCTGATGATAGTCACTTGAAACATCAACCGGCCAGTGCGACCCCCGCCATGTAGTGAGTGATATGTTGCAGGCGACATGGTGATAGAGTACGCGGGAGAGGTGATACGTGCAGTGTTGGCCGACCAGCGTGAGAAGCGATACGAGGCGATGAGCGGACGACGCGGCGTCGGCGGCTGCTACATGTTCCGTATCGACGACAACCTCGTCGTCGACGCCACGCTCAAGGGAAACGCTGCGAGGTTCATCAACCACTCGTGCGATGTAAGTTATACAATGGTTATTTGGCTTAATCATAAGTTTTTTTTTATGGTATAGGCCGGCAAACGAGCAAGTGTGTCACCCGATGGTATGTGATCTCCACCGCCCATGTACGCCCACAATACCAAAAGAATCATGGGTCGTTGCCGACCTTAATAAAGCAAAGGGATAATTAAGGAATTGGGAAGGGGAGGGGGTTTGGGCCTCCGGATATCTCATTCACCGTATGAAACGCAGCAGCGCAAGCTGCTACTTTACGCCGGTTTCCTGTGAGACAGTGGTAATGACCCGGACGAGCCGGCCCATACATGCTGTAGATAAGTGTCTACAGCGTGGCTCCCTTTTTAGCACTGGTGTTTTTTTGTAGCAGAGGCTGGCAAACGAGCAAGTCGCTCACCAGATGGTATGGATCTCCACTACCCATCTTCTTCCACCTGCCCTTATTCCATTCGCAGTGGGGTCGGCGCAACAGGTTTTTAACATATGTTACAGAAACATTTGCTTGTCGTTTTTAGAACCGGCCGCCTGCCTGATGTTATCCCCTCTGGAGAGTGATCTCCACTGCCTATGAACACCAATATCCGATTTTTCACGTTAACAATCATGGATGCCTTGCCGACCTTGATTAAACTTCTGGAAATTTCACTCACCGTTCGAAATGTAACCGTTTTGACCCAAATCCCCATCCGTTCCCCAACCCCTTAATTGTCCCTTCCCTTTTAGGTTAGCGACGCGTCCATGATTCTTCTGATATTGTGAGTGTATGAGTTGTGGAGATCACTTACGATCAGGTGACGCACTTGCTCATATGATATAAAAAACAAAGCTGCCACATCCACATTCGTTTTCTGTGAGACATTGGTACTACCCCGATCGCGCCGGTCCATAATATGCACTGTAGGCAAAACTTGCTCGAAAAAAGTATCAACAATAATACCTTTGTTGCAGCCAAACTGCTACTCTCGCGTGGTGGACATCCATGGCCACAAACATATTCTGATCTTTGCGTTACGTCGCATAACGGTCGGCGAAGAATTGACATACGACTACAAGTTCCCGTTCGAAGAGGTCAAGATTCCATGCACTTGCGGTGCCAAAAAATGCCGCAAGTATCTTAATTAATGTTTATAAAGTACAGTATTTGCTGAGTGAGTGACTCATTTGATGTGTCAATTATGATTGTCTTGTTCGTACAAGTACTTCGATTTGTGGTTAATCATCTGGATGTGAATGTAACGATTGGCAGACATTATTTTTGGTTGGTTTACAGAGAGCCGTAGGGACTCTTCTTAAATGTTTTAGCATAATAATAATTAGAAGTACATAAATGAATTAGACATAAACCTGTAATGTAGAAATACGAAAACTAACACTTAATTGTATTGACGGTTTGTGGTCGTGCGCTGGATACGCATTACGCATACAATGGATCTCTTGACGGTAGTGGACAGGGGTGTGAGTTAGTGTAAAGTGGAATGCTGGAGTGAGCACAAACGTGTACATAATAATGTATTGTAAGACAATAAGTGAAAGTCACATATCGCATTACTCCCACCTTGTATCTTGACATGTTTAGTATCACTGGAGAGTTTTGGACATATTGGAATTTTTACATGAATCTTGTTATGATCTCTTTCTTGAATCTACCCAGTGCTAGATGAGGGATTGTATAATTTTGAATTAATTTTTACTTAAATGAAAGTTATTTTGAGATAGTTTTATACATTTTGTAAATAATTTTTTAGTTTTTTATTTCTTTATGGTAGTGTAATTAACAATTGGTGAACGGCTTAAGTGTACAACAGAGATGTCCACACTTAATTTCGATGTGATATGCGCGCTTAGACCCAGAGAAGGTCTTGAGAATGGTTACTGCGTACTGCATAGGTAGTTGTACATTTGTTCCTCGATAAGTTTTTATTTCCCTTTACTTGTGATCCGTAAGTCTCGACTAACATAGCCTGTACGTGTACATATTATAACGAGGCAACTTAAATGGTTATATTACAATTAGTGCACTCGAAAGTGGATTAGCGAGGTTATTACAAGTACAATGTTACTTTTTAGTAATTTTAACGTGTATTGTATAGTGAAATTGTAAATAAGAGGAATTATGTCATAATAATGAGTTTAAACGACAAATCGTTTTATTGTAGTCATAGTGGTAGGTTGTATTTTATAGAGCATATTTTATCGTGTACATAATAAGTTATTGTGGGACGAGGGCGAGCGAACGAGCCGAGGATCGGGAAGAGTGTGGAGAGATAGTTGTGGTGAGGTGTGGTGAGGCGACGGGTGGGGAGGGGCGGGGAGGGGGAGTGGTTGTGGTATCGCCTCGCGACACACCAGTCACGGTGCTAGGGAATAGGTAAGGGCTCCGATACTCTGCCGCATAGAACGAACGCGTCCGTACAGTGGCTCCTTACTACGAGCAACGTTTAACATAAAAATGCACATTTCTTAGCTTTAAATAGTTTCAGCACAGCTTGGGTTTTAATTTAATGTAATTTTTATATTAAGTGTTCTGATTTGATTTTATGTGTGTCGTTTTATTGGCAAATATGTATTTAGAACTTTTTATTTTTCTGAGTGTTTATAGACTGAATAATGCATCACACCATGATTTAGAGCCATCACATGCGTCAATATTACAGATGTAAATCGCTTTAAATATTTACAATTTTATTATTTTAGTACACAATAGATTACTTAGATGCTGAAACAAACGAGATGCAAGAGATCGCATACCTCGAAGTGGAAGATGGTTGTGTAAATAAATTTTGCGAAGTACCCTACTGCATCGTAACAATAGCAGTATTATGTAATGTGTCCCAAGTATCACGTAGATAATCTCTATAGTACCGATTAATATAGGACGAGAAGTAGTATAAGTAATTTTGGAATTTGTACATCAAACAATGATGCGATAAAATTTGTGTTCTGGTGCAGTTGCAATTTTTTTATTTAATTGCTTTATGTACACGATGTTTTAATATTTTTATTACAAAATTCGTATTATAAGACGTATAGTCGAGTACATAGATAAATCAAATGTACAATTCAATCTAATTAATCAAGTAACCAAATTGTTACAAAATCTTGTAATTAATTAACTTATCAAAACTATGCGGGCCTTTGTGTCTACAATCAAAACTCTCATGTTCATCTATAAGTAAGTAAGTAAATCACATAGAGCGATTATATCATCACAAAAATCTCCCAAGACCCTACACAGTTGTATCCGCCACTGTCTAAGTAGTGTGTTGAGTACATTAGTGCCTACTTTGTATTACAAGATGCTGATTACAAGTTTTTGTATGGTTCGGTCCCTCTATTACAAGGAATCTTATCAGTTAGTAATATTGAAAGAGATGCATCATATCTTTGTACTTGACTGTACTTAAACCGGCAACTACTAACATATTAATATAATCCAAACGTTAGTTAGCTTATGTTGGCATTATAACTTGCATCTCTATCATAATGTAAATCACGAAATACTAGTCTCATTGGTTTTAGTACTGCGGAATCCTGAAATTATAATGAGGACCCCAGCCATTCTTTTGATAAGTAAAAGATTGTTATATTTTGTTTACATTTGATACGAGTTAGTTGAAGTTATAGTTTACATCGAGTTATGATAATAAAATACAAAGTACAGGTAATTTTACACAATTACGATTAACATATATTTTAATTAGTTTATATTATAAGATTAATGAGTTTCTTTTCCTTTTTCCTTCTCAATGATTTTCTTGTGTATTTTATTTCCAATTAATATGCCAATTGATTATGAATTATGACTTGTGGGAGGGTTACTGATGAGTTGACTTTAATGTAGGCATAAATTGTTATGCTTTAAAATTATTATATATATTAGTGCATTTTGTTAGTCCCATAAATTAATTTTAATCCAAAAGACCAAATCACCAAGTGATGAATCATTTTTCGTTAATTATTTTAAGTGTATGCATCTGCTCTTGATATTAATTATTGTGTTAATGCTTTATAATGTACACAATGCCATTTTGCCTAATGTTATTATAAATTATATGAAATTGCTTTAAAAGCACCAATTTTACAATTCATAGTTCTATGACCTGTCTATACATTTTATTACTTTATTTATTTCTATCATTATTTTGTATTGTGGTAAATTTTACCAAAAATAAAAATACTAAAATGTGCTTTATAATTTGTTTTATTTTTTGTGATAATAATTCCCTGTTGTAGAGGTACATGAGGATAAAATCAAAGACTAATGTATAACTAGACGGGCTGTTCAGAAGTAAAATCGCGTCACCTAACGCGCGAGTTTGCAGCTCAAGAGGGGGAGCCGCAAAGGGGAGTTAGTGCAGTAACTAGGTAGACGCATTTGTCTGTGACGCTCACGCAGAAGTGACATTAAAATTATTTTTGCCGTTTTTCCGGTTTGTCTCCGAGTAACTATACAACTGTTTTTAATGTTAAGTGAATTTCACTAATTATACTGTATATATAATATGTATGTTGTATTTATGTAGGGAAACAAGAAACATCACAATTGCCTTTCACCTACTAAAATTCAGGTTAAATAGGTAAGTACCTATTTCCACTTCGGCGTATCTGTTTTTGTTGTGTTTCTTAAAATCTACATTGACGCTTCGTTAGTGCTGCTCGCTCTAAGCTAATTATAGTTATGAGTAAGCGAGATGGTAATATTGAGACGGCTGTTTGGTTTTGTATTCGTTTTCATTCACAATAAATATTATTTTCTAAGAGGGTATAGATATAATAAAGATATATTAAAGTTTTTTACCTTAAAATATATGCACGTAATTATTGGCAACGTTTTATGGGTCACAATGAACAAATTCGTGTTATTTTGTTGAATTCAATGTTTGATTAGCCTCAAATGAAAAAAAACCGTTCCAATTCCTCACTCGCTGTCGACTAAATGAGTTGCGGACAATTGACCGTAACTTAGTGCGCACTTTCTATGTACCGGACATCCGGTCTAGTAGTATACATTAAAGTCTTTGGATAAAATAAATAAGAGCATACTTTACGTAAAAAACAAGCCAATACATGAAATAGGCCATAAATTCATATAAACATAGTTGTGATATTATGTACTATTATGTTATTTACGCACTTATTACGGTATTTGGCCGTAGTGTACCATACTGGACCAATGCTGATTGATGTATATTTATCGAGCCAAGATGCTTGCAGACAGTTGCACTCACTGATCGGTAAACGATTAGGGAATTAAGCAACCCTCGGCACGGTCGGTCAGTTTCTGTACCCAAGCAGCAGTGTGCAAGCACTGTTTTAAGTTGCTGGTATTTATGGGGTCTCATTGCAGCCGTTTGGCATTCAACATTTTGAGAAATTAGCAGGACATATTCTTTGGGTATTATGCAGTTAAGTTTGAATGTAGTCCATCAGAGTTCGGAAACGGTGGTGGATTTAGAGAACTATTTAGGGAGGTGGGGCCTATGGTGCCAGCTCTTGGCCTGAGTATTAGTGGCTAAGGAGCATTCGCCAGGCACTCTCTGGATCATTTCTGCTGCTGTTATCAACAACCGGGGGGCTTCAGCCCTATCTAACGGTCAGTAAAGCCTTGTATAAGATTGCAAAAGTTTTAAAAGCATTGTGTCCGAGACTGAAATAAGTTTTAGCTGGAATAAAAACTGACTAGTATTTTTAAGTAATAACAATATCAGTCCTGTATATACATCCCTACTGTTGGGTATGGGCCTATTCTACTAACGAGTGAGGTAAGGCCCTATACCACCACGCCGCGCTGGTCTAATGCGGTTTGGGAGAAATTTGGAGTAGGTAAGTAGGTAGGTACCTAAATATAATTTACAGCCTGCTACTCAATACGTTAAAGCGTGTTCTAATTATACTATATTTGAATGGCTAGGCCCCATATATTAATAATGCAGTACATGAATTTGTTTTCCCAACGCACAGTGCAAGTGCCGTCAGTCGCCGTGTCCCAAAAGTAGGCAGCCGCCGTATGAAGTCCCGTGCCGTTCTTCTGTGTTATTGTTATTCGCACTAGTAAATTAGAAACATGATAATATATATTGATATTAAAATAATATCCTAATGAATAGGTAATGACAAATTTTAAATATATTGATGCATACCCAAAATAAGTTTTAATAAAAAACAAGCAACAAGTGTGCACCCGAAATTCCCACGGAAATCACGGAATCGGTAGGACGCGAACGTTCTTAACCTTTGGGCTATTACACGCAGCGACAATGGTCGAAAATCGCAACTTTTCGCCGCGCGACAATGGTCCCCGCGGAACGCGAATCCGCGCCCGCGAAACGCGAATCCGCGCGCCGAGGTCATATTAAGCCACCGGTGAGTCTGACATATTATTATATACCTACCTTCATCCTCTGTTTCGGAGAGATCAGGAAACGGATTCCTCGTGTAAATAAAGACTGTAGGTATTCAAATAACTCGCGCTGTAGTTGCGCGATTAATAATAATTTAAATGGTGCTTCAAATGATGAAAATAATCCCAGTAGTGCTTACTTATATATTTGAAGGGCTTGTTCAATTTATTCAGTCGTGCCAGGGTCTTTTCTGTAATGACAGTGATCCACTGTGGAGTTCTTGAGTGGCTATAAGAGTTACCACCAAGGCACAGTTCAATATTGTCTCGTACAATTTTTTGGACCTCTTCCACATTAAACACCAAACTCTGTAACATTATAATATTAGGGCTGTATTAAGTCTATATACTGTCCTATAGCTAGAATTGCTACGCACGTAACTCTTCTCATGTAAGTAATGATAGGGATTATGCCGTAGGCCTTCCGGGGCAGTATTGCTATGGCGATTGCGATGCGACTGTGATTATACCAAAACTAACTCTCAGATGACTGCAATTCATTTATTGGCTGTATATTTAAATATAAAAAAGGGGCTTGGGATTGATCTTGCGACATTCGTCTAGACTAGTTTTTTTCCAGTAGATGCGGCAATGCGCCCTGTCTTTCATCAGTGGCTGGAAAGGCGCCACGGCGCGGCGCGGCAACGTTCCAGCTGACACGGGTCCTGATTGGCCACGGAAGTTTCGGCCAGTACCAGTGTCAAATAGTCGAAACAGAAGACAGAAACAGAGGACACGGCAGTGTGTCCCCTCTGTGGCAACTGTCCACAGGATACGGCCCAACACACTTGGAGGATTGCCCAACACACATTGGAGTCGTCGGAGGTGACCTCTCGCTGCCGGCCGTTGTGTCCGCCATGGTCGACAGCCAGAGGTACTGGCGTGCGGTGGCCCACTTCTGCGAGGCCGTAATCTCGCAGAAGGAGACTGCCGAGAGGGATCGGGAACGAGCCGATCCGTCCCGTTGCCAGTGGAGACGTAGCAGGCGCCGCGCCGGGGTGATGACTGACCGGCGTATCCCGCCCTGTGGATTGGGGGCGTTAGGAGAACTTCACCACGGTGGGGGTTTCTGAGCCTCCTGTATATGGAGAAGGGCCGCAAGGCGTCCCTAATGCGCCGAAGATGGCCACCGCGGGGTTTTTAGTTGGTATTGCCGGCGTAGTGTGTATATAGGTAGTGTTAGGGACTCGGCCCGGCGGTCGTCCGGATGTTTCCATCTTTCCCGAGCGGCTTAACACTGGGTCATAAGAGCGGTCGAGCCCAACATAACCATCCCTGTTCCCCCCGGGGTGGGGCGGTAGTGATAAATCGCTTTTCTCCGCGACAACAAAAAAAATCCTTTCCAATAGGTACCCTCTAGGTTAGGTACTGGTTAACACCGCTCCTGTACCGTGTTCTTTATTATACTAGAATTTTAGTGATGTTAATTACATTTTACTATATTACTAATATCTATCCTAAGTATCTGTCATACATACCTTCCTACTAGGTGCTATACATATTTAGAATCTGTTTAGAATTGTATTAGTATACATATTAGTTATTCCTATTATATCACTTTTATTAGCTAGTAGCAAGGACTTTAATGTATACTACTAGAAAAGCTGTGCGGTACACATAAATTGTACCACTAAGTTGTGGTCAATTGACCGTAACTCAATATTACCATCTCGCTTACTATCAACTAGAATCGCGCTCCCTGTTTGTGAGCTGTCAAACTCCCGCGATATATGACGCCATTTTACTTCCAAGGAGATGGGTCTAGTACCTATTATACAATAAATTCTTTGGCTAGTAGGTAGACATAAATTTCATTAGGTACCTCTTCATCAACCTCATGAGCCATTATAGGTAATATTCTTAAAATAAAACGCAAATAAATTAAGTAGGGAGTCAATAAAATGATAAAATAATTTAGACCTTCCGTTTTAATTCAATTGTTCAAAACTGACACTTTTTTTTATTATTTAACAAAGCTGACAGTGTTAAAAAAAACAGCTAGGTGTCAACGGGTAGGTTTTTTATTAGTTTTGCAATGGTTTATTTCAATGTTTTCCTCAAAGAGTATTAAACTAGATATGAAAAGTTTCTCTAATACCTACACGTTCATCAAGCCTACGGGTCTTAGTACCTTAAGTACCAAACTTAGTACCTTAAAGTACTCTGTGCTTAGTACAGTGAAAATGGACGGCGCGACGCGTCGAAACGAAGATTAAATTTTGCTTAATGCCTAGTAATTTCACTGGCTTCAATGCACTTCAAACCGGAACAACAGAGCTTACACACTGCTGCTTGACGGCAGAAATAGACAAAGACGTGGTACCAACCCAGATGGCCCCTCGCATAAGAGGGGCCTTGTATTTTGTAAATTGATATCAGTGATATTCATTCAGTAGCTTTAATAATATATTACTTGAATAATAAATTATAAGATCAACACTAGTCTGCAAAATTCAATATAATATTTGTTTTTTGAAAATAAGTTTCTGGACGATTTTCTACACATAAAAATCTATTTATTTTCGCAGATTAATAATTTCATTGTTAATATTCCGTATATCCATTATGATTAAATAAAAACCAATATTTTTATTTTATTTCGCAATTCGCTAGTGCTGATCTCTTTCATTGTCATTCGCGAAATTCTAAGCTATGCTTTTAACATATCGGATCTTAGCAAAGGATCATATTACATCATTTAAACATAACATAAATCATAAATGTTTCTATTTCTATTTCTATTTTTAGATTATGGCCCCATCGATTTTCGATGATTTCGCCAATGTCAAGTATTATAATAGCAATATGTAAAAATAAAGATCAAAACGTAGACATCTTTAAAAAGATGCTCAATTGTTCATCATAATTGTTTTATTGTCTATGTTAAATTGAATTGTGAAAAAAAAATGATACATTTACTCAGGGACAGTAGCTGTCAGTTAAAGATTTCTAAACGAAAATTTCTCATAACCCACTTTGAGGCCTTTAATTCTTTTGTTGTGTTTTTGGTATGTTTAGGTCGAACTTTAATTTGTTTAATGTGGGAAGTGCATTTCAAGCTGGCTGATACACTTATGAAATGACGTCGTAGACAAATATGTGTTTTGTGTGTTTATTGAGAATATTTTAATGGAGTTGAAGGTCTGGGTCGAGGGAATACAAAGGATCGTTTGTGGGGTCACCGAGACCACAACTTGCCAGGTCAGTGTGGAAATGCTCATGATTTAATCTATTGACATGTTTAGTATGTTAAGAGGGCTTCATTTCACTTTTGTAAGATTGTGTTAGTAGTAATTTTAGAACAGCCATTATCTTTTTTTTGGTACAGGATGTAGTTTTCGCGTTGGCTCATGCCACTGGCAAAGTTGGCAGATTTACTCTCATAGAGCGGTGGAGGAATAATGAACGTCTTTTGGCACCTCAAGAGTTTCCCCTCAAGGTAAAAAATGTCTAATCAACTTTTGAATTACAAGTACAAAATGTTATTAATAATCATTGTTTTTTTTTCAACTATTTCGAAATTAGGTTCTTTATGAAGTAGTTGGTGTTTTAATAAAGCTAATGAATTCCAGATTCTAATGAAGTGGGGTGAATATTCAAATGACATACAGTTCATACTGAGGAGATCAGAGTCAGGCAGTAATCAGAAACCTCCACAATTGTCTGTGAACACAAGATCACCTATAGGAAATAGGTTTGTTTAAGTACCATCATATTATAAGTTATTCATAAAATAATATGATCACAAATAGGAGGGAGGGGGGGTACTGCTTAGCATGATGTCATTTTTGACAGCAGAGTGATGAGAGAGCTAGTTGTACAAAAAGGCGAAATTATGTATGCTACGTTTTAGGAGTGGCCTCATAAAAAATCTGTATGGTAAAATATATAATAATCTAACATTTTAAATTTATCCCATAGAAATCACAATACATCAAATCCCAACATATTGGACACTCAAGGCTCACCAAACAGAATAAATACAGTACCTTCATATAACAATAATGTAAATAATACATCACCTGGGAACCCTGTTGGTGTGGTTAAGGGTGTGCAGCAAGCCAAAATACCTGATTCAGAGAGTCCTGTCATGAAAGATGTACCTCCTTATAGGTAAGGCAAAGTATAGTAACATAAAAGAAAAAATACATTTTATAACAATAACAAGCAACAATAGCTTAGTGGGGAGTGATATGAACTGTCAAGATGAAAGTCGCAGGTTTGAAACCAGCACAGACTTTTGAAACTTACAAGCATACACTTCAGACTTTACGAAGTTATGTGTAGACTGTTAATTTATCGCTTGCTTAATGGTGAAGGAATTATTGTGAGGAAAGCTGCATACCTGTGAAGTTCTCTATGAGAGTTTTGAAGGTATGTGAAGTCTGCCAACCTGCATTAGGCCAGCATGGACTAAGGCCTAACCCCTCTTATCCAGTAGAGGAGCAGCCTGTTGCGGCGTTAAGCCCAGCAGTGGGATGTGTGTAATACATATGGAACATTTTTTTAAAGACAAATACTAAAATAACCACTTAGTATAAGTTATTTCCATTTGTAATCGTAACAAAGTTCTGAAGCTCTAGGTTCACAGTATTTTAGGTTTGAATATAAATCATTTTTGCTTACTAAACCAGTTAAAATTGGAACATGCTTGTTTAAAGTGAATTATATTTTTTAAGAGAGCCCCCACCGCCTTATCGTTCACCACCTCCACCATCACAAGCTCTACGAAAATCTCCGAATCGATCGCGTAACCGACAGTCTCACATGTCGCCCGTCAACCTGCCTGAAGAAAACTCTGAGAACCGTAGCCCAGAGGCTGTTAGCTACAACACACAGTATAGGGAGCTTGTGTCACTTGTAAATTACCAGCGAGAGAAACTGTCCAGTCAGCAAGTTGATCTTATTAAGGTACTATGTCTATATTAATTATACTATTTATTTTACAGTTATTTGAAACGAACAGCAAATATATTTAAAAAAATATTGTATTATGAAGATGTTAATATAAAGTACCTACTACCATTAAAGTTTCTGATTACACTCTGTTCTTTTTTCCCTGCAAAGTAGTAATTTTTTACTTTCACACTATTAAGACCGTAACACTGCTAGTTCTTTAGGATATCAATTTTAAATGTAATATCTTTACAAATTTGGGCAGTATGATGCTGAAATTGGTTACTGGGAAAACAAGGGTCGTGAGCAGGAGCGGCAAGTAGAATTACTGCAACAGCAAATAGGTTCTGCAGACAATCAGCTCAGAATTAGTACTGAACAGGTAAGTTCTAAAATATTAAAAATATCAAGAATAGTTATTACTTTTTATGTCCATACAAATTAGAATTATCAGAACATTTCATGAACCAGCTAAATAGGTCACATTGTAATTATTATAAATTTGTAGCACATAAATATTTACACCATGTAAGTGGATGGGAATTCCAGCACAGATGTTAATATATATTTTGTGTTCGTGACAATCCCTCTTTTTATATAACAATTCTATTTTCTTATTTCAAAATGTTATTTTCCAAATGTAGAAAATAATATTAGGTAATATTATGGGAAGTTCTTCAATGATCGAATATTATCTGCCAGGTAAATGGTAATGCATTAACTAATTTAGGATATATCAATTTGATATAATATTCTTCATCATTTATATTGGTTACCTGATAATTTTGTTTTTGCTGTCTTATATTTTATCTTATAAATAAAAATTTAAGATTATAAAATCGTCCCTTAGTGATAAATAAACTTACTGTTGTGCTAGGTGCAAGCTTTAACCTATGTGGAAGAAGAGAGTGAAATAGTCAAACAGAATGAGAAAACTTTAAAATCCGAGATTGTCTTGGTGCGCTCGAAATTAGCAAATTGTGAGACAGAGTTGTTGCAGTGCAGAAATAAAATACGTAAGTTGATGGAAGAAATCCACAACGAACAAAGAATTATAAACAGCCGCCAGCAGGATAGCAGGTGTGTTACTTCTTTATAAAATCTCGTTTATTTGTGATTTTAAGATCTAAAAGAATTTTATTACATGATTTTTTTAAAGTTTAATGTGAACATGATTTTTCAATAGTATACATGATTTGAACATGACTTTAAAGGTATAACATGACTTTGTATGGCCCAAATAAATAGTGCTCTGCTAAGCTATGTTTAATTATATTTTTTCTATCTAGAATTGTGAAACACTTTAGTAGTAAGAATAATAATGTTATGATATCCAAGATGTATGGATTTCAATGTTGTTAGTTGTAATAATGCATTGTACATTTATTGTTACATAATCAGTCTGTATCATATGGCCTACTACATGCAAGACTTGGGATGTACATGCTTTTCATAACAATATATGTCCAGAACTAAAATTGTATTAATGTGCTTTTGCAATATTCTAGGAATTAATATGGATAATTGATGTGCAATCAATATGCGGATATATCATCCGAAGTCTGGTCAGTCATTCAAGTGAAAAATAAATAAATAATGTAATGTAATAGGCCTATATTAGATCATTCGTATTTCATAAATTGACGAAGATTACCTAACCGCATCACATTTATCATATTATATAAGTATTGTGTTGTGTGAATAAACTTCAAATTTTTATAGACAGGCATTGGAGCGTTCAATGCTTGCGGAAATGGAGAGTTTACAAAATCAAATACAGCAAGCAAAACATGCCACTGAAATAAATCACCTTACTGCAGAAAACTTGAAAAGAGAGGTATGTTTTTTTAATAATGAATGGTTAATACGCAAATGAAAATATTTCAGAAAACTTTTGAAGTGAGAAATGTTATTTTATTAAACAGGTTGGAGTGTTAGAGAATGCCATAATGGAAAAGAAGCGCCAAGTTGAGCGCTTGGTCCAAGAGATGAAGGAAGCTAATCTTCAGAGCTTGACTGGAAGTGTGGACGAGTTGCGCCATCCTCTCGATGGTATGTATTAATTTTGTCCTGAACAATGATTTATGTCGCGTAATAAAAGAACACTCGTTATTGACGTAGACTACACATTTAACATTCAAGTAATCAGTATATAGAATGAAAAAAGTGTAAAATAAAAATATGGATGAAATATTTACCCAGCTCACCATCAAGTTAATTATGGTGACAATTATCATGAAAATTTATAAATATCAAGGATAATTATTATCGCTATCTATTTTACGATATTTTCGGGGATCATTCCAGTCTCATATTGTTGTATATTGTGATTTTTAGGATTATGCAAAGCTGGAAGTGCTCGTAGAATTATAGGGTCGCCACGGCAGCTTGAAAATGCCGCACCAACCAATAAGAATCCTCATGGCGTGTGGGTGTAAACATTAATAGAGTAATGTTACACTTTATATATACATTCTTGAATTTTACTGATCATTAGGGTTGAGAATATTTTCATGAAGATAACATTATGTAGATTTTTAGCGAATTTTAATTAATGCAAAATGGATATTGTGTACTCGATGATTATTTTTAGAATCTAAGTTGTGACCACCAAATAATAAGTTTAACATATTCTCAAACCTATTCTCGTAACGTTGATGTTAGAGCAAATGTTTATATGTTTAAACTGATATTACATGCATGACAAATGGATCTTTAAGTTGGTGTTATTGATCTTATCTTAGTACTTATTTAAAAATGTATTTGTGTTCAAATTAGTGTCATATTTAAATTTATTGTCACAAATTATACATTCTGTAATAATGTAATGTAAACGGTTTTCATGATAGTGTGGTTAAAAATATTTTTTATTTTAACAATGAAAGTATTATTGTATCTTGCCGTATATTAAATATTTTGATTTTTATGTTGATTTAGATACATAACTTTGAAATTATATTATTACAATTGGAGACAAAAAATATTCTATATTCAAGTATGCATTTCATTATACAGTATGTATCAAAAACCCTGTTGGCCCTTTTTGGGTCATGAAGATAAACATATAGACAGCTTGGGACAGCTTAACAAAATAGTTAAATAAAAAAAAATAGTAAACATAAACGAGATATTATCCTTACACAGATAGCTTAGAAGAATGAACATATAAAAAAAATGATATTTTCACCTGAAAAGTGATGAATAGCTGACTGATTCCGGGCACGCACGCTTCGCGGCGCGTTTATTGTATGCTCTTGCAGTGGTAATCAATCGAAATACGGTTTACAAATAATAAATTAATTGATGTTTAAATAATAAATATAATTATTATTATAGTACAATTTTCGTCTGCGAGATTTTTCACTACGTTTGAATATCGATTCTGATATCACAGTTAAAATGCCCAACAGGGGTTTTGTTACATATTGTATAAAATAAAATATTTGCATTTTTTTTCGAGTGTGCTGAGTTTTTGATGTTATAAATTATAAAACAGAGTGTGAGCTTTTTAAAAATGCTTGGTGTGCAAAAATACACCTACATATTATGTAAAATATTTCTGAACTGAAAAATAACCAATTGGTACAGCAAAACCAATTGGTTATTTTTTTATTATAAATGCTCAAGTATTTTGTTGCCACTTTGATTGTTTTACTTACACAATGTGCTAATTTTGCCGTTTATACCATGGAAATATAGATTAAATGTACAATACGCGCAAAATAACTCCACCGGGCTGAAGTCAGTCACGAGTGGCGTAGAGGGCGGGTCAAGTAATTATCTTCAGTCCGGCAAAGTTATTTTAGGCGTATAGTAGCTTCGATTTTGGAGTAATTACATTATTAATAGAACAATTTTGGTACTAATTCAATGTATCTTGATCTTTGTAATAACCTATGAAGTATACTATATTGCAATATAGCGATAATTTATAATAATAATAAATCTAGTCGAAAGTATAGGCCATTGCAATATTTTATAATGCCATTTATCTTCTAAAACATAGCAAGAAAATAAAATAAAATTATACAACTAAGTGAACCAAATGAGGTTTGCTAATTTACCAACTGTTGAAAACTCAACCTGTATTAAATATTATCTTAATTTCCTTGATTACTGATAGTGTTTAGACAAATTGTGTATTACGCATATTAAATAAAATGTATTGTAAATAATTTTGTTTTATTTAAATGAATGAATGCCTCGGTGGCGTAGTTGTGTACGTGTTACGACTGCTGTGCTGAGGTCTCGGGTTCGATCCCCAGGTCGGGTAGTGATATTGGATTTTTTTATTACTAAATGCTCAGTATAAGCCCGGAGTCTGGAATTATGTCTTGACGACATAATTCGTCCACTACTCACTCACACATCATGGTACGGAGATCCGCTCGGCGAAATGTGGGCCTACTGGTTACACCTCTGCCTACCCCATCGGGGGTTATACGCGTGAGTGCGTATGTATGTATTTAAATGAAACTCTTAGAATATTAATGAATTCTTATATTTAATAAAACTTGCTCAAATAGTATCAAATTACATCTGTCCGTAACTAGTATCATAAACAGTATTCTCTTCTATGCCATAGATGCCGTAAATGCGCAACATTACGCTGTATATGTACTTCAGTGTATTATTTGAACAGGAGAAATGAATTATTAATTTTACGTTAACAATGTTTAATTCAGTTTGTCTTGATGTTTTCTTTGTTGTAGACCTGACCTCTCAAATGTTCATATTATTTTGAAAACCGTAATTAAAATAAATAATTGATCTAGATTTATTAAAGACAACCATTTATTTCCCCATTATGGAGCTTCTATCAATCAAGTTTCTATAATTTCTCCTTACAATCATTTCACAACACACATTAAAGAAAATAATCATCTCTTATTATAACAGAAATCACATTCCAATACTTGAAAGTGTTTGGGCCACACTTGCATCAGGCATGTAAAATGAGTGTTAATCTAATTCAAATCACAGAATCAACTAGTCATTGTTTGTTTTAGATTTCACAATTGCTTATTTGTCCACTCATTTTATATCTCTGAGTAGAGACTATGCTTTTTCTTCTTTCTCTCTGTTATACCGTTCTAGTTCTTTGAGAAACTGTCCTTTAGGTTTCATCACATTTGGTCTATCACCACGGCACTTAGGACAGAACCACTTCCCTTTAGGTTTAGTTGTGAGTGAGACACAAGAGAAATGAAACCACTCTATGGGGCATAGATCATTGTCACACAGAATCATTTCACCGAATGATATTTGATCACACAAGCAGTATCGAGGTTCATCAGGATCAATTGCATCTGGTTCCTCTGGAGGTGTTTCTGAACGTTGTGCTGCTTGTCGTGCTTTGCGCTTTTTCTTCTTTCCTATACCTGTAAAACATAGAGTATTAGGAATAGGTGTTCAAAAAATACAAATAAACGAAATGTCTAATTCTATTCTTTGTGTGGATTTCATAAAGTTATGCTTATAAAATTTGACTTCTACTGATAATAATAGCGATTTTCCTGTGTTTTTCACACCGCAACACAACAGTGTTTACATACTGCTGTTTGTCGGCAGAAATAGACAAGCTATGGTAACTACCCAGACAGCCTTCCATATACAAGAGACCTTACTACCTAGTAATTTATAAAATGTTACCTTTCTTGTGAGTGGTGGTGTGAGTGTGTCGTTCACTATCTCTTTCACTGGAATCTGCACCATCAGTATTGGCACCTGCCGTGGTTCTAGATCTACGCGGACGTTTTGACCATCGCTCACCTGCAAATGTGTTAATAAAATAAAAATGTGTAATCTATATGACATGAAGTATAGTGCAAAACCTATCTGCCATTTGCATGTCATCATGAATCTAAGAAATAATTAGGCATTATAATTTGACTATGGCCAGACATTATAATTTGAATATCTTGAGTGCATTAGGAAAATATTTTAAACAACTTTGTACATCAAAATGTAAATTGCTAAATCATTATCATCCAACCAGAATAATTGAAAATTACTAGGGTCTAGCTTTTACTCACAGCTCCATCTGGGCTGAAGTTATTAATCATCATATTAAATGTTAATTTTATTGTTTTAGATTATAATTTAACAAAATTATTATTTTCCAGACCCTAAATCAATGCTGACAGATTGATTCATGTCCATTAGACCATGTCAAGCAATTGTATAATATTTTTCTACAAACACCGGTTGTTATTGTTTATCAATAATAAGGTAGCATGAGAATAAGGTTACCAGACAATAACAGATGATATGTGGAATTGAGATAGCATTACCTCCGCTTTTTTCTTTTTCTACTTTTTCTTTCTCCTTTTCTGTAGTTTTCTCAGGCAGGGGAGGTGGAGGTGCATGTTGCTGTGGTGTCTGGGGTGTGGTTGGCTCCTTTTCTGCAGTACGGACGGTGTCTTGTGACGGTGTAGGCTCCTCTTTAGCTGTTCCATTTGTATTTACTTCCAAGCAAGAAACTGTAACAAGTATTTAGAATGAGTATTATTTTCTGATTAGGTATTTTTTATATTAGAAGTGTCAAGCTGTCAAGAAAATAATAATCAAATGTATGATTAGGATATAAAAAAATAATTGTTTAAAATTCATTTAATTTAAGTGTAAATTAATGGTGGAGCCATCAAACTTATAAAAAGCCTTAAATAAAAAATATCTACATAATTTACTTACCTAGTTTTTTATGATCTGAATCAAGTGATCTCTGCTTGTTATCTATTAGGTCCTGTAGAATCTGTACAACCTGTAATTTCTCATCTCCAATCTCTTGAGCAGCAACAAGTGCAGCTTGTAGCCGTAGTGCAGCTCTACTACGACGCCGCTCTTCTGTATTAGACCCTATACATACTGGTAATTGTTTCTCAGCTTCACGGAGGCATTCTAAAAATAATGGTTTTTATCAGACTTTTTTCTATTGCTGCTCTGCAGGCTTTTTCTACAAAAGAGAAGAATTAAGCCCTAATCCAGCATTCTGGCCTAATGAGGGTTGGTAGACTTCAGATATTTGAAATGCTTTTGGACAATTCAAAGGTATGCAGGTCTCCACACAATGTTATCTTTCATTGTTATTATCACAAAAAGAGGTAAAATTTTTACTATGTGTCAATGGGTAATACTACTGAACCAATTCAAAAAATTCTTTTACTAATAGGACTTTTTAACTATCATTGAGTAACATAGTCTATATTTTATTTTGATAAAAAAAGTCTCTTCTAAACTATGCAAGGGAATTAGATGATGTTTTAACTGTTATTTAGAGAATTTATTTCGGAAGGTTTATTTGTTATGACTCATGGGAGCAGGAGAGTAACATGCCTGGAGTGAATCTGCGAAGGCCAGCCAGTAGCATTACAAAAAAAAAATACACTCAGCTACCTAAACTTAGGCTATAATGAAAGTTCATTTTATTGGATGTATTATGATGACAGTGAAAATACTTAATTTTATTTTATGCTGAACTACGGTGATTTTTATATTCCGTCAAAATAACGATTCGTAAACTAAAGCTTTAAATGACAGTATGACATTAGACCTCTATCCTATCGATTCTTTGTGCATAACTAGGCGGAGAGCTATGAAAATCGAAGGAAATGTGTTATTTCAATCGGATTGATATAGCAAAAGGCAATATGTATATAAATATGTATAAAAATGAGGTTGAATAGCAAACGTCAACACAGTATTTTCAAAGCTTTACCATCAATGGTTAGTCACTTAAAACGTGGAAAATACTTAACGAAACCGATGATGACGATGATTAGTTAAGGAATTTGGAGATTTACCTCTATATGTTACGTCAAGTTCTCGCATACGCGATAAATGTCTTTGCAGGTCATTCGGAAGATTTTCAACACAATCTAAGTAATTTTCAACGTAAGTTGCCGAAAGCAACGCTTCTGTAGAAGTCTGGTTCAGCATGGTTTCAACATTAACCCAGTTTTCATTACGATAGTATGTGAATTGAAAAATATAACTTCGAAAGCAAAACAAGTTCTCTGCATTCAACAGTCGAACCGTCAAGTCAAGCATTATAATCGTTCGGAAATCATTTACAAAAAACAAACTTCTTTTTGATTTTCTTTCTGTTAATTTAATAAAATACTGAAGTTAATAAATTAATGAAATGCCAATCTTACATTTTATTCAGATATTACCCATGAAATTACTTATGTGGTGCTAAATGTTCATTTTTGTAATGATGTGTGAAATAAATATTCCAAACGTTCGGAAATTTTGTCTCTGGCTGCGATAGATGTCTTTCAACATTTAACGTAGATAGACAAACCTATAGATGAAATCACGTTTTCCATCTCTTTTACTTCACAGCTAAAGCGACATAAAATACTCTAAGTATGAAAGAGACAAAATTACTTATTTGTTGGACTTATTGCTATTTTAACTCAAACTTTGTGGAGTCAAACATTGGTGTCCGAAAGTATCTTCTTCTAATATATAAAATTCTCGTGTCACAATGTTCGTTCCCATACTCCTCCGAAACGGTTGGACCGATTTGTATGAAATTTTGTGTGCATATCGGGTTGGTCTGAGAATTGGTGGTCCACCCCTAAATTTTATTTTTTATTTTTTATACTATATTTTTTGTTTTACTTTTTTATGATACAGCATTAAAAAATATATACAACCCAAAATTTTTACTCCTCTACGATCAACCACTATTTTTACAACCGCGATATTAGTATTTTTGTCAAGCGCGTTTCTCACCGGGGGCGCCCACTAGGCTACTTTAACCCTGGAAATAGACTTCACGCGGGCGGAGCAGCGGGCAACAGCTAGTAATATATAAAATTATACGTGTTCTCGCATCATAAAGTGTCTGAAAATTCGTGCAGCGTATTTTAAAACCATAAAAATGGTTAAGTGCTGCAGTTTAAAATGTAAAAATCGATTCTATCAAGGGTTGTGTGATCTCATACGTGGCCACACGGGACCTTGTAACAAGTTCCTTTATCTACATTTTTATGGGATCGCGCGCGATCTTACCCACTGCCGCGATCCATACAGCGATCTAGCGAATTGTGTTTTCCAGAAAGTATAATTGGATACAAAAACAGGATAGTGATAGAAAATAATAGGGTGGTGTGTTTTCGATGCTATGCTTTTTATCATGGAATCTTGCTTATTTAAATATAATCAAACCAATAATTAAAATCAATAAACAAATATTGTATTTATAATTCTTCCATAAAAAATTGTATCTGTATTTTTGTATCTAAATCTGAAAAATACTGCAACAGTCGAAAAAACGACTAGACACGACAGACGGGGAGTGACGACTGACGGCCTCTGATTGGTGGGCGTTGAACAGATCGCGGCTTTGGATAGCGATCGCAGATCGCAGTATCGCGGCTGTTGCATTTGGTATTAGCTAGAGTAAAAAGTAAAGGTGATTGATATCTTTAAAAATCATAACTTGTCATAGCTTTATAGAACTTTATCTTTCGAACCGTAAAAAGTAGGTAGCTGGCATCGTAACTGACTGAAATGTTCACAAAATATGTACTTATTATTTTGGTGGAACCATGGTGGAACCCTAAGTGCATACACCTCTGACTTTTCTAAGATACGTGTGTATTAATTGTTAATTATCACTTGCTTAACGGTGAAGGAAACATCGTGAGGAAACCTGCATACCAGAGACGTTCTTCATTAGAATTTCGAAGGTATGTGAAGTCTGCCAACCCGCATTAGGCCAGCGTGGTGGACTAAGGCCTAAACCCCTCTCATTCAGTAGAGGAGGCCCGTGCCCAGCAGTGGGACGTATATAATACAGGGCTAGTAAAAAAAAAAAAAAAAAAAAAAAAAAAAAAAAAAAAAAAAAAAAAAAAAAAACGTGGATTCTAACAAATAATAAAAATACATGAATCGGTCGACTCTACCAATATGCAAACAATGTCTGACTTTCCGGGCCTCGTCAGGCGCTTAAGAGAAAAATTATTAGGTAGGTACTTCATATAGTAGGTATTTATATTTATTTATTTAGATGTTTTGTCTTATTGGATCATCATCATTGCCATCATCCAATTAAATGTATATTGCCGTAGCACATAACTTATATCGTTATACCAACTCTAAGTATGTATCTACTTACGTAATGTAATTATTTCTTTTTTAATCCTGGCATGGCAAAGTGATGACACTGGACCAGTTGTTAAGTACAGTGCAGTACAAATATGTAATAAGTCGACCGTCAAGAGCCATTGTCTCTGAAGTTAGGTAGGTACAGCCCAAACGAGCCACTGTGGCGGTTTTTTTTACCATGTGGGCGGTGGCCGCTATCCAGTTGAGTACAAAATTGTATCAGGTTCCTTTGCCATCAGAAACTTTTCTGTCTGGCGTTATCCCGGGTTAATGCTTGGATAAGCTTGTTTGTCGGCATATTTCCAAAAAAAGATAGATTATAATTATGGTCTGCCTAAACCTACCGTTAAAACCCCCAACATTAATAATTAAGTACGGCTAAACCCATTTTCTTCAAACTTAATAATGAACCATCTCAATAAAAAAAAGCTTTTGGATAAAGGTGGTCCCTCGTATGCGAGAGGCTGTCTGGGTTGGTACCACCGCTTTGTCTATTACTGCCGTCAAGCAACACTGTTTTGTTCCGGTTTGAAAGACATTGTAGCTAGTGAAATTACTTGGCTATATGAGACTTATCATCTTATGTTTCGGGGTGACGAGCGCAGGCCAATGCCATGCAGGGCTTTGTAATTCAAAGTTCTTTGTGGTTTTGTATGGGTTTTACGGGCAGTAGCGCTTACCATCAGGCATGCGACCCGCTCGTTTCGTTATAATTCTTTCTTTCTTCTTTTACCTGGCGATATCCCGGCTAGTGCCAGGGTCCGCCTTCCTACTATAAGACGCCTTCACTTCACCCAATCTTGAGCATCCTCTGTAGTAAAAAGATTGATCATAATTTAAAGACTGATAACAATCATTTTTTGACTACAGATTGTTAAATCACATTTTTAGCTGAGATCACTGTATTAGGAAAGGATATAGCGATTCGAAATAATAATTATTATACAAGGGGTCGATTTATACACCTACATACATCACCCACGCTTACTTTGTCATAAAATAATGCACAACGTCAGTTTACCACATCAACTCGTTTAAACTGGGCACTGGCAGCTATAATCAATTTTTAAAAGTAAATTTTGTTACAAGTCAATAATTTGACTAAGAATTTGACAAATCGTGTTTTGATTTGATATCATCCTGCGCTTATTGCGCTGTTCAAAATTTTTAGTAAATTTATTTATATTTTTGTGTTTTGTGAAATGTCATCCACTTTAATGTTTGTTGGCCTGCCGGAGGACTCGAAGAGCTCTATTACCAAGTAAGTACGTAGCACTTCAATACAATACACTTAAGACTGACTTATCTATCCATGGAGCCTTTGTTCGCAGCCTTTGAACATTGTTTTTAGTTCAGTCAGTACCCTCTACTTATATCAAGTTGTATCCTCCATATCTGGGAATGCGAAGTACATTGCCAGCCCAGGACCCTTGGTTTGTTAAGGAGTCCCGAAATAGCAAAACTAGTTAAAATTCTTTGTCAGTTTCTGAAACTATCGCTGTGTTAAAAAAAGAATTGAGAACCTTCTCCTGTGTTGCGGCAGTTAATGAGGACCCATAATTCTGGATGCCTAAAGGCCCCTGCATAGCTAGAGACTGCTCAGATTGTGTTCAGTAAAATATATTTTTTACTCAACCCAAAACATGTTTCAATGATTTTATGAGTTTACTCGAAAATACGACGACTTTCTAGCTGTAACATAGTTGGAGCTCGTATAACTTTAATTGAATTCGAATTTTAGACCGTCGTCGTACCGCACTACACCGCACATTAATAAAAATATATCTTATGTCGTTACCTATATTTTATAACTGTTTATCCATCTATTCATGGATCAGCCTATATTCATCTACTGCACGAAATAGGTATTTCTCAGATTTAGCACCCCTGACTCTTAAAACTTTTTTATTTGTTATAGCATATCGATATGAGGAATGCCTAACATTAAAGCTTTATTCGTTAACTTAAACGCTTGTGTGATAATAATGGATTTTGTTGAGATATAATATTATTAGAATTCATCTATGTCTCAGCTCTATAAAATGTATTTGTATGTAGGAGGTGACTCTACCAAAATGTCTTCATTAACAACGTCTATGGTTAATCAATAATGGATTTTTGTACAATTACGTCGTGATCTATTGTAATGTTTATCTAGAATGAACCATTCGTTTTAATAAAGATCATGGAGACCTTGGTGTCAATTTTAAGCTATGTTGAAATTATTTGTTATTCTATTAATTTGACAGCCTTCGTGGAGCAGCGGGTGAGTATCCGGCTCTGAAACGAGAGGCCGCGGGTTCAATCCCCAGAACTTACTTATACATTTCTTATAGATGAGAGCATGGTAGCCTTGATTAACTGCTGTATTAGAACGTATCATTCGCAAAACGAGGACACGGTAACGAGCCTATGGTAGGCGCATGTTGTGGTCTACTGGGATTTAATTTGAAATTGAAATTAAACTACTGCAGTAAAACATGTTTCAATATAGTGCACGTCTGGCGCCAGAATATGTTTTGAAGTATTCGTATGAACATTGTTTGTTACTTTAGTAAAGTTTAGTGTAATTGGAGGTGTAGGCTGGTCCAGATTTATTCCGCTCGTTGTGCATTCGTGGGCGGCGTTTGCGCACTCGCCTTGAGAATGCCAATTAAGGCGACGAGCAAGCTTGTTTTAGTTTTAATGCTTTATTTGTTCGAATTGAAAGTTATTGTTCAATGTTATTAGCAAACATGATAATGACTAACTGCTTTTAAACCTTTAAATGAATGTTGACCAGTTAATGTGATGTAGGTACCTAGTATGTTTTTTCTCATAATTGGGTTGTCGTAATGATTGTTTTTTCGTAATAGTTAATACCCGATAAAAAAGTGGTATTATAAGTTTAACACCTTTGTCTGTAAGTCTGTGTATCTATCTGTCTGTGGCATCGTAGCGCCTCAGCACATGGACCGATTTGAATGCAATTTTTTTGTGTTTGAGCGCTGGTTTTATAGAGATGGTTCTTAGAAATATAAAAATTGCTTTAAAGAATTAGGCTTACAACTAATATAATTTTTTGTTGATACTATTAAACTCTTGGCTAACAACACTATTTACAACACGGTCAGTTACCTGAATTCGTTTTCTTCTTCCGTCTGCCCTTATCCCACTCATTGGGGTGGGCGCAACATGCTTTTTAACACATGACTTAACTTGTAGATTTACGACCGGCCGCCTGCCTGACGTCAATCCATACGTCAACCACTCGGTCTCTCAATATTTGTGGAACACAAACATTTGTCTCGGTGCGGGAATCAATCCCGTGACCTCTCACTTCACAGTCGGCGACTCGTTAACAACGTCACGGAGGTTGTCACCTGAAATAGTTTTGATGGTTTCCTTTGCTACTTTACCTTAAAAGAGTTTGAAGCATAGAGATTGCGACACAGCAGAGTTGCAACAATCGGTCCGTTTTCTTTGATAATTCGACTCGCATATTCGCAATTGTCTAAGAAACAACGGTCACAAACAATAGAATTGTATCCTTTGGATCGCGTTCAAAATTAGCACCAGATTGTCCCTTTCCATGCCAGTAATTTTAGTTATAGTTACTGTGTTACATTGGTAGGAAATAGCTTTATTTAGTCCTTTTATTTAGTCATAATGACGCTTATAACTTTTGTGTAAGAAAATATTGGAAAATATCGTTTAAAATCCCGAGAAAACTTTGACGTACAAGTGATTTTTTATATAACATAGGCCGGCAAAGGAGCAAGTGGGTCAGCTGATGGCAAGTGATATCCACCGCCCATGTATGCTCACAATACCAGAAAACCATGGGCGCGTTATCGACCTTAACGGAAAGGATAAAAGATTGAGAGAAAGAAAACAAGACAAAATATAGATAAAACTATCTACAGCGTGGCTCTATCATACAAAAAATATACTACGATTTAAGTTATGCGCTTTGGTAATCTTCACTTTTTAGATTTAGTACGAACACAAACACAATGTCCGGCCTTTCGCGCGTCGTCAGACACTCGAAAAGAAAAATAATAAAGTATTAGATTATTATATTATTAGTTTATAGAAAAATAATAATATTAGATAATCATTGTCGCCCTTGATGTTTCCTAAGGGCTTCTGAATACTTCGAGAGATACAAGTTGCAATGCGATATAGTGCAGAGGCGGTTCCAGCAGCAATCCAGAGTACACTCAGGATTCATCGGGACCGCCTTAATGGCGCCGAAGAAGGCCACCGCAGGATTTTAGTCTGTATAGCAGCGTAGGGATTTTGGTTAGCGACTCGATCCAGCGATTGTCCGGGATAAAGACAAAGCTGGGTCGTTAGGCTGGTGAGTTCTGTATAACCATTTCACCACCTTATAGTTTGAAAAGGTATCCGTAATTGGGATTTACCCGAGGGGAAAAAAAGAACGACGATTGCCAATGAACATAGTAATGTATGTAAGTGTTGTATGACCTCTAAATTCTAATAGGCATGTAGTGTCGAGCTGTCGGTATAATAACGTCGTGAAGTATCATAAAATGATCGGTCATTGAAGCGTTCGTGCCACCAATTGTGTGTAACAGGATTATTTGGGCGCAGACCTGGCGAGTCGCGAGTGGCGGGAGCACGGTAACAGGACACTGGGGGCTCGGGTTCCGCGAAGCCCTACAGGCGCTAGTTTGCGGTCATATTAATGCAACTTGCATGGCGTTAGTTTGAACCACGGTTGTATAATAATATTATAATATCAGCGTTGTATTATATACTTACTATCTCACTCTCACTGTTGAGTACGGGCCTTCTCAACTTATGAAAACCACGGTTGGTTAAATTCATGGCATAGCAAATTGAAGACAGAACATTTTTAAGCAGCAAAAGTCTTGTTGGAGCTTTCGGAGCTAACTTTGTGTATTCAGAATTAGTCTAAGCTTAGTTTACTTCGTTGGTGCATTTAAAGCAAGCATTTAGATCTGATAAATGTATTTAAGATACGGTATCAGCCCCTCAACCTCTATGGTTATTTCGATTTCATTAAATATTACTAAACTACATAACCTTAAAGCAATGAAGATGATTGTCTAAAGAGAGATCATTTATTAATTAAATATAATTTCTAACCTATCTAGAAGCAGCTTTTGAGTCACTAAGTGACTCTGTTTTCTCTACTAAGCGTCTACTATAATATATACATGTAGGTAATGCAGATATGAGACAATTTAAAACGGGGCTGCCGAAACAAGATTGGAATGGTAGAATAGGAAGTAGGTTTAAATAAATAATAAAAACATCCAATAAACACACATAGACCTGACTCCACCCTAAGATAACCTGTATCGTGGGTATCAGGAACTAATAGGAATTTACGGTCCCACAACATCCAGACCCGATGCAACTTTTTGTGGATCACACAAACATTTGTCTTGGGGCGGGAATTGATCCCGCGGCCTCTCGTTTTAGAGCCCGCTACACATCCGCTGCGCCACGGAGGCTGTCATTAAAACGAATCTGTAATCCATAGACAATCACACAGTCCCGTTTAGGTACAGTATAGGAAAAGTAAACACTGAAAGCGAGGCTATCCAGGCGACCCGACAGTCACGCACGGCTGTCGCCGAGCAGCGCGGGCGGCGCGGCGCTCCGTCAACCGCTGAACAATGAGCCGCGCCCTCGCGGAAGCTACTGCTATTACATGCTTCGCTACCCGCACCGTCTGCCCGACTGTCATCATGTGATGCTAAATATGCATATTAACTAATCGAGATGGTTTGCAATTAGGTATATTGAAATATTAATCTATTAGGCTAGCCCTCTACTATATCATTGGACGGGATTAAGCTCTCCTTCCGGGTGAGGTTATGTTATACATATATATTTATGGAAAAATAAGTAAATTCGTTAATATATGGATTTTAAGTTAAATTAAGAAGTTTTAAATTTAATTTAATAGAGCCGTGGCCTGGTAAAAAACAATATTTGCATTTGACTAGATCAATAAGTCTGCCAGTACCACTGTATCTTTACTGTTTTTTTAAATCCTGACCTAATGCGGGTAGACTTCACACATCTTCGATATTCTTATGGAGAAATCTCAGGTTTCTTCCAGATCTTTTCCCCTTCACCGTTAAATCGAGTGATTATTAACAATGAATACACACGTAACTTTTAAAAGTCAGAGATACAATGGTTCCTGGGGCTTGTTATCGAACCTGCGACGTCTGTCTCAGTATTCCGTTCCACTCCGCTAGGCTGTCGCGTTAGTATGTAGCTATCGGATATTAATAATAATTTAATTGACACAAGAACAATATACAAATCTATGCTGCCTCTGACTCCTATGTTAGAAAAATCTGTGTTACAATGTTGTGTGCCAGTGTTCTCTCACAACAAATATGACAAAGAATACTTATATTTTATGTAAATAAATTAAATAAGGCAATTATAAAAGTAAGTAAAAAGTGTAAAAGTCATGCACTAAGATCAGATACTATGGTAGAAAGTTTCTACTGGGTTAATCCGATTCTTTCAATCTTATGTCATATCGCTAATGAGTAAAAAAGCCAAAGAATCTAGGTTTGCCACACAGATAGACATAAATTAGAAGCTAGTGTTTTGACATTATCTAGCGAGATGTACGCGAGGTGCAGCTATGCATGCCATATATGGTATGGGTATGTTCAACGTCTTCGCGATGCGTGTGCGCATCAAATGCAATGACAGCTACGACAGTTTTAGGTCAATTCGATGCTTAAGTATAGGAATCGTCATATTAAGTATTATTTTCTAGGAAATGTAATTCAAATTCAAATTCAAATCATTTATTCTGTAAATTGGATCATAAATATCACTTTTACATGTCAATAATTTTTTATGCTACATTATATTTAATTGCTTAAATATTGCCAAGAATAAGAGTTGTATTTATCTCAATATAATTTTTGTTTGGCAGTAGTAAATTCATGAGTGACTGCTTCGGTGGCGCTGTTGTAATGCGTACGCGTTACGATTGAGGCTGACGCTGAGGTTTCGGGTTCGATCCCCGGGTCGGGTAAAGTGTTTTTATATTACGAAATGCTCAGTATCAGCCCGGAGTCTGAAATTCGTGCCCGGTATGGCGATGGGCTCGCCCCCTATCACATAAGGGACGGAGATACGCTCGGCGAAATGTGGGTGTACTGGTTACAACCTGTGCCTACCTCTTCGGGGATTACCTGTAATCCCCGAAATCACGCCTGCGTGAGTGCGTATATATAGTAAATTCATTACACAGTACTACGATTAAAGTTAACATGCGCTTCGGCAATCTTCGTCTATTTCGTCGTCTGACACGTTGCCGATCTTAAAAGGAAGAGATATTTAAGGAATTGCGATGGAAATTGCCAACTTTTTGGAGAGAAAAACAAACAATACCCGAGAGGCTGTACAAAATGCCAAAATTGATGCAGCGATTAGTTATTAACATAGTTCACCAACGGTGTTTACTACATTAGTTTGTAATTTAGACTTATGGGCCATAGGTGGCCGCCGACTTATTAGGCCCAAAGTCAACCTTGGAAGTCTGAAAATTGGTTTTCGTTGCGGGTTGTGGGTGTCAGACGGCGGGCCGGATCACATAATACCAAATCCATCGGTAAATCAAGAAATGCTACGAGAAGGCGGACCTTGGCATTAAGCCAGGATAACGTCAAGCAGAAAGAAAGAAACGTCTTAGACAGTTCTATTAAAATTTATTAAAATATTGTTAACTTAACTACTTTATATGATACGCGTTTTATATTGTTTGAAGGTGTTAATCGCCCCAAACAAAACCCGTACGCGTGCACATCAAACGAAATCGTAAAAGTGCATCGCCTCTTCCTGTGAATGGTCGTTTGTTTGTTTGTTCGCGTCCAGTCTCTGTTACGATATTTGTTAATTAAGGGGCACCGCACAATGGTTATAAAGATAGACAGTGTCAATTATGGCCGTTCCCAATATTAATCTTCAATTTCACGATAGATAGCTATCGTCAAACATCCGTATTGTTCTATCTACTGCTTGGAATCGTCCCTATTTTTTAGATATGCACGTCGGATACTGTGATAGCAATAGATAGGCAGTCTATCTGGGCCCTCTTGTGCGTTATGTTTTTACAAGCTGAGAAAGAGGAACTATTGTTTAATTTATGTTAGAAAATATGAAGATATGATTTAGATTAGAAATATAAGTTTTAATTTAACATTTATCTATAATTCTTATTTTTTACCACTGTTAATGAAATAATAATAACGAGAAATACTTATTATGTTACAAAACACAATGTAATAACGAAACGTTTTACTGTCAATACATTACGGCTCTGAATACAAGTCCTTTGAACGAAAATCCCAAGCGAATTTGGGGGATTTTACTGAAGTGGGGAATTATTTTGTTCGCATTAACAAATATTTATATGTCTCTTGCCCTTAATTTAATTATCAAAACGGTGCATTATTTTTATTTATGGGAATTTTAGATTTTTTTTATATTTTCTTTTAGATTTTTACATAATTTATTTAGTTTTTTGTATTGCAGTGCAGGTGCCATGTAAGCTTTGTATAATCATGGCTATTTCTTCAAAATGCGTTATTTATTTCGTTTTTTACAGCCGAGGATATCTGTTTATCGGTAAAAATCTACCGATAAAGAAAAAACTAAATAACTTTATCGACAGATAGCACATAAAAAATATTGGGACGCTTGAACTGTCATTTTCATAGTGTTGTATATCTGTAGTCAGCTATCAGTCCTCTCATCGGTAGACAGCAATGAAGAATAGGATTACCTATCATTAGTAAGTTTATTGGGACGGTAAAACGGAAAATAGATAACATTTTCTATCGCCGGTATAGCAAAACTAGAGACAGACAGAATATAGGGAACGGCCATTAGAGGCCAAGGGGCGATAGCATAGATAGGGCGTTGTTTATTTCAACCCGCTGCGAATGAATTGACGTGTTGGGCTATCAAATTAAGGAACAGTTTATGGTTTACAAATTGTTTCTTTTGATGTTCATCTACTACGGAGAAGAATGAAATTGCTTTCGCCTTTCATTGTTATACTTTTTTGTCTGTCGTCCATAACTATAAAATGTAATGTCTTGACACAATCGTTAAAGTCGATTTCATGTTCATTCTTCTATAAAATACTATTCTGATGCTGAAACATAAGCTCTTACTTTTTTATTTATTGGATCTCCAGTGTATAATATATTTATACTACAAATACAAAAAATCAACCATGCCACTCCGACACAGCAGAAAGACCTGATTGGTAGAGCTCTACTGTAGTCAATTTTGACTAACGACAGCTCCAACAAACTGAAGCACTGAGATCGCTCGCGATGGACACACGATTGCCGTTACGTCATTTCAAACTCGGCTCGAAATAATCTCCTTGTCCGTGACGGCGGCGGTGGACAAACGGCCTTATTTATACCTATATGTGGGTGAATACATACTGATATATAATAAAATACAAGCTAACGGTGATGACTAATTTACAGGAAACCACAATTAACACACTCTAAACTTCTGCATCGGACATAAATTAAATATTATTATTAATTAAGTTAAGAATTAATAATAAGACGGTAATAATAAAACAAAAAATTATATCTATTAAAATGTTTATATTATCAATTAAATGTTACGTAAAATAACGGTAAACACAATTACCCACATCAATATGTATTGATGTGGGTAATTGACTTAAAAATTTATTGTTGTATATATGTATATACTCTTACGTAGGTATACCATAAAATCAAAGGCATGCTAAAATTAGCAGCATTGGTAGGTGAGTGCAGTTTCTTTGTTTAATATCGGCAAAAAGGTCTTTAATGTACAACAGTGTTTAGTTGTTGATGGTAAATAGCCGAGTTTCACTGCACTAATGAGGTGTAATGACACGGTGGTTTCATGCTACCGCGACCGCGCGGCGCGACGCGGCGTGGACGTTGCATCGCCCGCGGCCGCCGCGCCGCGCCGCGCGCGCCTTGTCACGTCTTGCCTCACCGCGCTCTACTGACTCGTTGCTGAACACAGAGCCATTCGAAAACATTTCCTAAGAACATTTTTCAACCGACGAAAATAACGGAGGAGGTTCCCAATTAGACGTGATTTAACCGACTTTAAAAAAGGAGGAGGTTCTCAATTTCACTGATTTTTTTTGTTTGCAAAACATGCATAACTGATTTGGATGCTTCTTTTTGATTCATAAAGAGCATAGCTCAAAGTTAGTCTCATTTTAATTTCAAGAAGAAATATCAGCCCCGAGGGGATGAATTGGAGATGAAAGTTTCAAACTTCGAAATTTATGTACCGATTTTGATAATTCTTTTAAGTACTTTTTTTTTTTAAACTACATGTGTATTTTCTTATTTCTTGGTTATCTACTCAAACCCTATTTCCTATTAATCCTTTCCTATCCCATTCCTATTTTAGGCTCCTGTCGGTGGCTGCATCACGAAGTCTCACCGAGCTTAGCTACATAGAACAATCGCTCGACATACCGCAGGATATTAGGTTTGATTCTGATTATTTAATTTCATAGTTATAAGTGCTCACTACGATTTTAAAAAGATATACTTAGCCTATTTTGCACGCGACCGAGACAGGCAGACTGCGTGTGACGTGGGTCAGAGGTTTTAGTGAAACGTGCTGTTATATCTTTAGATTGCACTCTTTTCTACTTACCTTTAACATCCAGATTGCTGACTTAGCATTCGATCATCCTTCCTCCGCTCTTACATCACTCCCCTAGTCAGTCCCCTGCCATCCTTCGTCTCGTAAACCAGTCACACTTTCATACTGTGTTAAAAGTTATTTTTAATTAAAAGTGTATTTTATTGAATAAATCTATTCTAGCTATTCCGAACTTTATTTTTTAAAAAGCGTTTTTTTTTTTTTTTTTTTTTTTTTTTTTATTTTTTTTTTATTTTTTTATTCATACCTCAGTTCTAACAGTGCGCTTTGTATGAAATTGTATGGAAACGCTCCTGTGTCGTTCGCATATTTTAAAACGTATGGACCATAAAATTGCATACAACACGGACGTGTCAGTATCGTCGCGCGTCGCGGTCTTCTTGTCTCTGTCGCGCATCTCAAAATACCCAAAGCCAACATACACCCACAATTTTAGAATGTTCTATTTAGTTTTATATTCTTTCTTTGAATCTTCCAGTTTAGTTACAACGAAGTACAGTTATATACGTAAGTCGTAAATATTATTCTAAAAGTAAGTACGTTTTCAAATTCTGAGGTTTTATTCTGTTTTTATAGATAAGATTTATAGTATTGTTTCACTGTGACAGTTGTTTTTATGTAGTCATAATACAAGTACTTAGATTCTTTTTATTATATTATGTTTTAAATCTAGTAAAGTCGCGCTTGCGATGAGGTAATTGAATACTCTGGTAATGTATTGTCGTTGGTTTTGGTAAGATGGTCTAAGGTTAGGGCGCAAATCCTTACTAATTAAAATTATAAATTCGAAAGTGAGTTTCTTTTGCATAGACCGGCAAATGAGCAAGTGGGTCACCTGATGGTAAGCGATCTCCACCGTTCATGTACGCCCACATTACCATAAGAATCATGGGAGCGTTGACAACCTTATAGGAAAGGGATTGGGGAGGGAAGGGGAAGTTGGGCGTCCGGATATCTCACTCACCGTACGAAACGCAGCAGCAAGCTGCTACTTTACGCCGGTTTTCTGTGAGACAGTGGTGACGACCCGGACGAGCCGGCCCATTCATGCTGAATACAAAACTGTCTACAGCGTGGCTCTACCACTCAATAAACGCCTTGTTACTCTTTCACGAGTAAATCGCTGAAGCGATTTTCATGAAATTTGGTAGAGAGATAGATGGGACCCTGGAGACGGTTATAGGCTACTTTTTATCCCGGAAAACACTGTTCACGCGGAGCCGTGAGCAAAAGCTAATTGTTAATAATTATAAGTTATTGCTGATGGGAGAGTAGGTACCTAATATATTTTTGTACCCGACTAGGTAGCGATTCCGTACAGGAGGAAAAACATACCATGTAAAAATATACCATGGTGACCCGTATGCTCCGTTGCCCGTATGATGCTTTCATGAAAACAAATACCAGCTCGTTCATTTGCCACGTCACATCACGTTCCACGGTCACCCTGTGGGTAGCCAGTAACTTCAGGCTTGTACTTGTACTTGTACGGTCAGTATTAAAAAACGAGGTATGCAATATCTCTTGACGGTCGAAATTGTATTTGGAATGTACTATACTTACCATCAGGTAGTCAAGTCACTTTGCCGAGCCGGGATAAAAAAATACTTATCTCCAAAGATGCGGCAGTGACATATATATACCTTATACCATAGGGTACATCTGCGGACTATAGCTGTAGGTATTCGTTTCACAACTGTATATTAAGCTGCCTACGTTCGTCCAAATGACATTCTCGTGTGTCATTCTTAAAATAAGAATAAAGTCAGGTGGTCCCGGCTCTGCCTGGCACGCGTCCTTATTTATGTCGAACCGATTTCGATGGATCGATACATCAAATAATGTTCGCGTGATTGATGGACTAGTAGCCAAAGAAATACGAACTACATACGCCATTGTTGCCGGTCTAATAGCAGTAAAATGCTTACGCATTTTTTGCAGGCTGATAGACTCAATTTAGTAGGTATCTGGGGCATTGTGTAAATTAGATTTCATATAAAAGGTGTCCCATGGGCTTACAAATTTTAGTCACCGAAAATAATAGTTTTGAATGCTATTTTCATTTTTGATGGTTTTGTACCAAAAAGTTAAACAATTTCATTTAGCAATTAAACCTAGTAAGTTGCTTTACTTACTGCATGACTAAATTCATAAATATGCAAAAATATTTTTTATTTATTAGATTGGTGCAGTTTTACTGCTTCTACACGTTGTAGTTATTCATTTCATAATATAGTAACCGCCCGCGGAAATTATTTTCAACTGTACGTCGCGTCGTGACCTATCCGCCGCACGTGCCGGTCAAAACAAACCATTGCCCTGAGGCTTTCTTTATCTGTCTACAAATCGATCTATGCTTTTGGCTAGAATTCACGTTTGTGCCTCATACACAACACAAACACACAAATCACAATCACGCAAATCGAACACTTAAATCGGCTTCAATTTATTGTGTTATTTGAGGCACGTGTAATGTGAATGGAAGTACTTGTAACCCAACGGTTACTGGACTAGCTTCGAGGGATGATTTACAAAGTGTTTAGTGTTGTGCGGCGCGGCGCGGCGACCAGCGCACTTGTTTCACGCTGCGTGACGTCACGAATGCCCCGAGATAAATAGCCTGACACTGTCAAGGTAGCAATACTTCGTAGTAGCTCTCGTTTATCTATATTTTCATCAGTGTTGGATATGCCCACTTTCTTCAAGATGAGATTTCTTTCATGCTAATAATTTCTATTCTGGTCATGGTTGGTATGCATTTGCATTCTAAGCATTTCGTTTAATTGGAATCGTTTATCGTCTTCTAATTCTTCATAAATCCATTTATTTTTTGTTGTATACAAACGTATTTAAATATAGTCCTAATGACTTTAAAGTTTATAAGTGATGGAGACTATTCGAAGTATTTGATGTGTAACCGACATAAACTTCTTTTTGGTTTCGAACGATGGAAATATCTTAATAAGCTCAATTAGCTAAACGGCGGAACCATGAATCCGGATTAAAAGGGCTTTTAGTAAGACGTTTATTCGTCAATTAAACTATTTATAGGTTACAAAGTACCAATATAAATTGTCGATGAATTTGACTGTATTCTAAACATAACGAACAGAAGAATGAAACTGGCTTTCACGTGTGCTTTAACACCAAAGATATTCATGACAAAAAACAAATTCCTCCAAATTCATCTGTATTAAAACGGATATCTATTCAAATAGTCTCCGAGATTTTACTAGTTTGACATGAAAAGTATTTTAGAATTTGAGTTTTATGACAGTATTGATTTTACATGAAAGGTTTAATTACTAAATTATAAGTGAAGACCATTTTTGGACTGAAGCTCGGAATATCCAAAATGACTTGAATGAATGCTCTTTACATATACATGATTACATCTATGATTGAAATGTTATTGAAAATATAAATGAGTACATAAGTAATTGGGTCCTGGAAAATGTTAATAACGAGTATTAAATACTACATGACTGCCTCGGTGGCGCAGTTGTAATGCGTGCGCGTTACGATTGCTATGCTGAGATCTCGGTTATACCTCTGCCTACCCCTTCGGGGATTACAGGCGTGAGTGCGTATATATAAATAATACGTAGAGATCTATATACATATTACAAATGATAAAGTGCATTCGTTGGCTTGTCCTTCCTTTAAGCAGCAACGGATTCAAGTGGTTTTTGCATAATGATAATATAATTTATGGTCCGGATAGTACTATAGCCTTTTTTTAACCCGGAAATATATCAGGAGAGAAGACTGGGCGGAGTCGCGAGCAATAGCCAGCCCGGAATCTACGATATTTTCGAACCGGGGCAGAAACTTGATAGTGGCACCCCTCTCTTCAGCGTTTCTAGATAAATTACTTTAAAAAACTCATATATGTATAATGGTTGGCATTTTTCTTGGCTTCCGTATGCTACGCGTTTTGTGGAGAAAGTTTTTTATTTTTAATCATATTATGACTTTAGCACCCCCTGAAACTGCCGCCCGGCGCCGGTGCCCCGGTTTGCCCCCCCTAGATCCGGGGCTGGCAATAGCTAGTATAAATAAATTGACAACACAGCGTTCACAGTTACCTGCAGGTCCTGTTTGTAGTACAAAATCTGTCTTATTTACTGTTCATCTTGAGTAATAAGTTTATGATAAATGAAACTAATTGCATCCTCGATTATAAATTATAACTTTTGTTACTAGGGTTGTTGATACTGAGCATTGCTTACTTATTTTATTTTTATATTACAAGTAGGCATACGATACCTGATGGTAAAGTCTAATCGCGATACTTGTTTTATTTTACATTATTTTATAATAAAATCTACAGCCCTTAAAATTAACATCATATAAAAGTTACAAACATAAGTCTCCCCCAGTGGGGTTGACGTCAGGCAGGCGGCCGTTCGTAAAAACTAGATGCCAAATCTTACTGTAACATGTATCAAAAATCAGGTTGCGCTGACCCCACTGCGAGAGGGATAAGGGCAGGTGGAAGAAGAAGAAAAGTTACAGACATTATATCTTATGGCAATAACGGATTTAAATTATACAAACGTATTTTTTTAGCAGGTTTTAACTGTTTCAGAAATGTAAACAAATAACAACACACGTTTCACGTTTTCGTGAGTACGTACTAGGTATATTCATGGACGTAGTAAAGGGGTGGTTTGTGGGTCTAACCCACCATAGAATCCTTTGAGTCCATCCCACAATCTCGCTAATCACTTTCCAATTGCGTTCGTCGGGCTCTATTTTTTTAAGCAATAATCCGGCAATCTACCAAGTGGGTCACCTGATGGTAAGTGATTTCCACCGCCTATGAACGCCCATAATACCAAACAAACAGGAACGCGTTGCCTACCTTATAGGAAAGAGATAAATAAGGCATTAGGAAGGGGAAGGGGATTCGGGCCTTCGGATATCTCACTCACCGTATGAAACACAGCAGCAAGCTGCTACTTTACGTCGGTTTTCTGTGAAACAATGGTAACTTGGTTCAGTGGGCCCATTCGTCCTGTAGACAGTTGTAGACAAAACTGTCTACCGCGTGTCTATATCACTTATAGGATGTCGTGTACAATCAGTTTCTGAGGCGTGTTGTCAGTAATTTGGTCGTCGTGTTTATCACAGCCGTCGATGTTTTGCCATTAATTCAATGACATCCACCACTATTGACATTCATGGATGGCGGTGTATCGGCCTGAGTTGTTTACTGCTATGTTAGTGGGCTTCGATAAACGTCGTTAATAAATATACAGATAGCTTAAGGCGATGGCACTTGCTATGTATCACTGAGCGATCAATTTTTTCGTATAATTATAGTTAGTGCTAGACAGAATTATATGTTGAGGGGAACTTACTAGGTGGTAGGTAGGTACTTTGTTTATTTTTATTACCAAGCAGTGTGTAAGCATTGTTATGATGTGGTTTAAAGGACATTGCATATGGCGACATATGGCACTCTACGCAGTACTTTGTACTTTAAAATGAGTGGTGTTGCTTCTATTATGTACTATTACCCTTATTTTTTTAAATCATTATTTGTTAGTATATCTGCTATAATGACAGCCTTCGTGTTGCAGTGGGCGAGTAGTCGGCTGTGAAGCGAGAGGCAGTGGGTTTGATTCCCGCACCGAGACAAATGTTTGTGTGATTAACTGATATTTGTTTCGAGTCTGGGTGTTTTCTCCCCGGAGGGGTAGACGTCAGGCAGGCGGCCGATCGTAAAACTACAAGCCAAATCTCTCTGTAATATGTGTTAAAAAGCATTATGCGCCGACCGGACCCCACTACGAGTAGGGTAAGGGCAGGTCTAAAAAGAAGACTACCTGCTATAATAACACATATTATACTGTAATCATTTCAACCGGCTACCTTTTCTACCAGTTCAAACCCTAAGACAGAGAGACGGCGCGGCGCGGCGCGGAGCGTCTTGGCTCTATAATAGAGTTCCGTTGCTACTATGGTATAGCGCTTATAGCAAGTTGAACTCATTATTCGGTAAACGATTAGCGAGTCAAGCAAACCTGGGCGCAGTCAGTCTATGGATGGGTAACCACTTAGTGGTATTTTAACTGAGCGTCTTCGTGCTTCGGAGGGTATGTAAAAAGTCGGTCACAGCTGTTATCAACTGAAAGCAGTCGTTAAGATAAGTCGGATGCCTTCGATATGCACAAAAACTTTGATATTAGTGGCCAAACCATTTGATAAGAAGAAGAAGAAGTTGATATGCTTTGGGTATGGAACTCTAAAACATTATTCATATGTCATCTTAAGAAATATAAAATTAATAATAAATTATAAGTAGGCAATACCGTTATACAACACACAATCGAGGATTAAGAGGATTCGAGATTACTGTTCTTATAAATGATTTAAAGAATGTTTTATTGCACAAGACAGTAATACAGCAATAATGTGCCAACCTTACTCGCTTAGGGATCATAAAGTGAAGCATTATTTAATTCAACGAGATGCTCTGTTAGACAATAGATTGGCAGATTACGATCCTTGGTTAAATCAGTCAGAATTACTCTCTGACAACGAGGATCCACTTGGTATCAGCAATTGAGGAAATGACATTGTTCATTGTTTCTAGAAGTATAATAATATTCGAAGGGTCTAGTTAAACGACGCGTGCTAGCTCGAGCCATCTCGAGCCCAGCTACGAAAGAAAAGAAAGAAGTAATTTCAGATTCTTCAAAACTTCGACAACTAACTTCGGGTAACTTGGCTTACGCTAGCACGTGTTGTTTAACTGCAGCGTTAAAGGGTATGCGACCGAGACAAGAGTCCGCAACGTGCAACGATAGCGACACTTCCGCTTTGTATCCAGTTGTATAGGTACATTTTGAGGCATGCGAGCGAGACAGGAGAGCGTAACGCTCGATTGTTTCCATACAATTTCATATTAGACCATTGGCATGAATTGGTCTAAGAATTTAATACAAAATACGTTTCGTTGTCGCTTGACTCGCGTTTTGCGTCACCGTACCCCTGACTTGGTGCACTACCACTAGTGAAGGATGGAATTTTGCACAAGAGTTCCTTATAATAGATCTTTACCGATGAAATTGCCGTTCTGTACGAAAATGTTAAAGTATTTTTATTTTCCATTTTTTACTTCTATTAATAAAAGTAAGCACCCATGTTATAGATGCATCTTTGCTAGCTAGTGGCATTTTCAGTCTTAAATTTTCTGATGATTTATCAGGGATCTAGTGTACATATTGTCTTGAATAAATTGGAAAAGAGATTTAAGACGACAGGGAGTGAGAGGGCAGAAAAAAAATGTAAAGAAGAGATAAAATGTTAGCACTCCAAGCTGTATAGATAACCGCATGAGCTTAGCACGAAACTCGGAAACATGATCATATTTGCGGAGTCAGAATATAACACTAATGCAAAAGTTTTGAAGCTGCTTCGGTTTATCTATTTGCTCTTAAGTTAGGTCTAGATAGTTGCATAATCAAGGATAAGAAGATAAAATATTTGTTGTGTAGAAAATGAGGTAAAAGCGTAACTAACTGAATGAGTTTGCGATTTGATTAATTCAATTTGGTAATAAACAATTTAAAATATTGTGTAATGCTTTCGATTGTTTATGATCTCGACGCCACGGCTATTAGGGACGCATTAATGCGTTGAAAATGGCGTTACATAAATTTAAAATAACGTTCTACAATTCTCTTAGATATCTTCGATAATCTCAAGATGAACGGACAAAAATAAAGAACGAAGAAATCAATGGTAATTGTGCAGCAATGCTCTTTTGACCCGAGCTGCGGTCAATTCAATTGACGACAGTCGGAATTTGCAATCACTCGGAATAAATAACTTTCTTTATTATGTTACGACCTTATTATGTGCAATCTCGATATGGTACATTTTTGTCTTCAAATTTGTCGATCGATAAATCTTCTTCGTCGTCGTCTTCATGTTACTGCACTGCGCCCATGAGTCGTAGCGTGATATATATATTATAAACCTTCCGGAATAAATTCTCTAAATTATAGTGAAAACGGCGTCTAAATCCCTTGTATAGTTTAGGAGAAATAAACGGACAAGCAGACAGACAAACGCAGGTAACGTCTTTGTTTTATACTATGTATAGATTTTAATACCATTCAATTGATAACCCCCTACAAAAAAGTGGGGTGTTATTAGTTTTGACTCCTTCGTATGTCTGATTATAGATAGCATCATCGTTGCGCCTAAACTGGACCGATTTGAATGTGGTTTTGTCTTTTTAAAAGTTTAGAAATTACAGTTATTTTTTAAATTGACTTCGAGGTTTTTTAACAATTAGTATAGTTCGCACTGAGTATTAATAAATTTAACGGCTTGGATATTTTTTTTGTAAATATCTAATGTGGAAAACATGCTGAGTGCTCAAAATGCAAATCTGTCGAAATCCGATTATTTTTAACCGACTTAAAAAAGGAGGAGGTTTTCAATTCGTTCTCAGCGTACAAAATGTAACAGTCCTGCAACTGATACATTTTATTTAATCGTATATATTAGGTATAAAAAAAGATAAAAAGCAAAAAAAAACATTTATTTGGTGCAAACTAAGATAAAGAAAACGTAAAATAAACTAAGATAAATAATCTGCACCAAAACACATGTGGTAGCTATTTGTATTTGTTGTTAACTTCCTGGATGTATTTGTTGATTGATTTATTTGAAATCACAACATTCGCACAACATTTCAGCTCCGGTACATTATAAATCACAAATTCGCCGCGTATAATTTATACAAAGTGTTAGGCTTTTCATCGGCCGATGCGTGGAAGCTTTTAGTAAAGCGAACGTTTAAATATACGTACGCTACGTCGACGACTTTATTACCTGCGTAAATTTTGATTAAGTTAATACTTAACTAGCTTTTGCTCGCGGCTCCGCCCATGTGATTGTTTCTTGCCGGGATAAAACTTGAATATCGAACGAGCAGGTCGCTCGCCTGATTGTAAGCGCAACGTCTACCCTTAAACAGAAATTACAGCACCGAAAACTATGAATTGCAAAGCACTGGACACTGGCACTAGACTCCGCTCGTCACCTCGAGCCATAAAATGTTAAATCTCATAATACCCGGTAATTTCAATGGCTTCAATGTTTTCAAACCGAAACACAACAGTGCTTAGACATTGTTGTTTGGCGGCCGAAATAGACAAAGCAGTGGTACCAATACAAACAGCGTCTCGCATACGAGGGACCTATCAACTACACGCTGTTGAATAAGTTCTTTCTCAATGTGTCTAGTCTTTTATAAATTTCATTGCTATGAAGAAAAGAATTGGTGATGCAATTGTTTTGTACAGTTTTTTTTTATCTTTTTACCACAAACTAATGTATGCAGAGCGTACGCATCATAATATTGTATTGAGCCCCACATCCGCATGTTAGTGTAATAACTAATAACAAAATGAAATAGTTTGGCCAATGGAATGTACTCGCAGCAGTTCGTGGCGCTGTTGATAATGAATGGTTGTCATTCTATAATCACGTGTGTACAAATTGTAGGGCCATTTAGAAAAGTACCTTAACAGGAAATGTATAGTGGGAACAAAAAAGCGTGCGTGCATATATAATTGCTTAGAACTTACGAAACATTCCAAAGTACATTTTTTATTACCTTTAGTGACGAAACAAACAGGTCGCTCGCCTGACAGTAATCGCCACGCCTGTCCATAAACAGAAGCAACACCACCACACAGAACTTTGGATTATAAAGCACTGCATAGCATTGGATTGCGTTCGTCACCCCGAGACATAAATAATAAATAATAATAATACACCCAACAGTCACACACATAGTCCTGACCCCACACTAGGTAAACCTGTATCGTGGGTATCAAGAACTACGAGGGGCTTGCGGTCCCACAGCACCCAGACCCGAGACCAATATTTGTGGTTCACACAAACATTTGTCTCGGTGTGGGAATCGAACCCACGGCCTCTCGCTTCGCAGCCGACTACTCGCCCGCTGCGCCACGGAGCTGTCCAGATGTTAAGTCTCATAATGCCCAGTAATTTCACTAGCTTCAATATCCTTCAAACCGAAACACAGCAGTGCTTACACACTGCTGTTTGGCAGCAGAAATAGACAAATCGGTGTTACCAAACGAGACGTCGTCTCGCATACGAAGGATAGGTATGATAGGTTGAAATTGAATTGAATTAGTATACGACGTGGTAGTTCCACGTTATAGAAAGTTTTGTTAACCGACTTTAAAAAAGGAGGAGGTTCTCAATTCGACTGTATTTTTTACAGAATGAATAAGTATGTTCCATTTTCCAGCAGTTCATCATGGATCAAATATTTCTCTGTGACTTTTGTATTATCTGTGACGTAGATAGTGATTTAATTTATTCCAAAGAAGTCATAAGAGGCAGTAAAGAAACATGTGTTTCGCTGACCAGTTACTTCTATTATCCAATATGGATGTTACGATTGGAAAGCGATAAATAACTCTTGTTTAAACGTAAAGAGATGGAAACATTGGGATAATTAGTGGTACAAATGGTACGTTGAGTGACGCGTGGCATGGACCATGGTGGCAATCATCGAAACGTATCGACGACGTCGTATTTTGTGAAAGACAGCGCGTGAACTAGTTTTGTTTGAACCACGAATAGCCGTGACTTTAGCAGATGGGGAAACAACCCGGAATCGATTATGTTTGGATGAGAAATCTAGTATATTGGATTTATTCTCTCGTAAAGATGAAATGGTATTCACAATTATTTTCAACTAGATTTTGCTTGCGGCTATGTCCGCGTGAATATTTATTTCCGGATTAAAACTTTTTTCCAAAATTCAAAAACATTTTTAATATTAAACGATATTATGAAGTAGAGATATTAAAAATACATTATAGTTTATGCTGATGACAAATATGAAAAAAAAAAATATATTCAGCTTTCATATTATTATCTTAATAAGCTTGAATAACGAAATGAGCAGGTCACCCGCTTAATGATAAATGCAACGCGGCGAGTAGCCGGCTGCGAAGCGTGAGGCCGTGGGTTCGATTCCCGCACCGCGACAAATGTTTGTATGACCCACAAATATTTGTTTCGGGTCTGGGTGTTTTGGGACCGCAAGTCCGTCGTATTTCTTGATACCCACGATACCGGTCAACCTAGTGTGGGGTCAGGACTATGTGTGTGACTGTTGGGTGCATTTTATTTCATTTGTTTATTATTATTATTAACAGACACAACACCACACAGTTGAATTCAAATTCAAATTCTTTATTAAATCCATAAAATGTTATACATCATTTAGATTCAGTCAAATTTTAACTCTACCGCCAGTTCGGAATGCTGTTTCGCTAGAGAAGAACAGACAAGAAACTCTAAATTACAAAGCACTGCATGGCGCTGGACTGAGTTCGTCAGTCCGGCCGGCATACCAAGCACAATTCCAAACCCCGGGCTGACACTAAGCATTTTACGATAGAAAGACCCAATATCACTTTTACCTGAGTCGGGAATCGAACCCGAGATCTTAGCACAGCAGTCGAACTCCGTACGCATTACAACTGCAGTCCATAAAGTAAAAAATGCTTGTTCGTGATATAATGATTACAATGAAAAATATAGCATTGCTTTTTAATTGTACCCTATCCACGGTTAGTTTGATCTATGCACTCCTGCTTCCGTGAGTTCGGACTGCGGATGCATTCGCGGAACAATGCGCGGGCGCAATCAGGTCACTGACCCTCGCTCTAACCACCCCCTTCCCCGCACACCTCACAACCACCCCTCCTACCGCCTGTCCAAGACAATCGCAGCACAACAACTGAAACACTGCTTTAATGTGCTAGGAAAGTGCTTTGTAGTTGTAAACAGAAATCGTTAATCTACTCGTCTGTAGTTCACTTTACCTCGCTTTTCTACTTATTTTTGTGGACTTTTCATGAGGTTTTCCTGTGTGATCGTTTGTATAAAGCAACGCCTTTCGTTTTTTATTACTGGTCCTAGTATTACTTATGGCCGAAATTAGACAATTTGAAAGAAATAAAAACAACCTTTGAGTGGTAGAGCCACGCTGTAGACACTTGTCTACAGCATGTATGGGTCGGCTCGTCCGGGTCATTACCACTGTCTCACAGAAAACCGGCGTAAAGCAGCAGCTTGCTGCTGCATTTCGTACGGTGAGTGAGATATCCGGAGGCCCAAACCCCCTCCCCTTCCCAATCCCTTAATTACCCCTTTCCTTTAAGGTCGGCAACTCACCCATGATTCTTTTGGTATTGTGGGCGTACATGGGCGGTGGTGATCACTTACCATCAGGTGACCCTCTTGCTCGTTTGCCGGGCTATACTATATATATATAAAAAAAACCTAATGTAATAAAAAAAGATAAGTATTATCAATGAATATTTTCCCGTGCAAACAAGGCAAAGGAATAGCTCATGAAGGCATGAACGTGATCAAAATGCTTTCATTTGATATACGGAATAATCATTTCGTTCGTAATCAATCGTTTTATTGTGTTCTTTGTTTATTTTACCCGTCTTGACGATACAATTCTTTCATGCTTTTTTTTTTATATTATTCCTGTGTTTTTAAAATGAATCCGAATAAAGTGGACATTATACAATGTTAACGTATTAAATGTGATATAATTTGCACTTTATGTTTTATGAAATCATTGAGTAGGCGTATAATTCTCTTTTATCAGAAATTGTCCAGATGCTTGCTTATAATATGCCTGATTTATCAACAATCATAATAAGTAAATTTTTCCTTATAGTAATGATTTGTATTACAATATATTATATTGTGTGCATTAAATAAATTATAGCAGATTCAATTCAGAACAAGCACACATAAGTATTCACCTACTTCCACAGTTAAGATGATAATGATTTATGATCGAATCGACTATAGCCCTATAAGCCATAGATAAATAGATGGCAAATGGAGCGTACCAGAGACTATTCTTCCTCAATACAGTTAATATGATTTATTTAGTCGAGTGCTCAGATATTTTCGTTATTATACTTTTTTATTACAAAGAATAACAAGATTAAATCGTGTTCTAAAATATGACCATAATAAAATTCTCGTTTCTTTATCCGTTCATGTTTCCGACTCTGCTTTCGTCGTGACGGTATGATAAAAATCAAATGGTTTGCTAATGATTTTACATTTTTGTAGTAGTCCTGTATATACTGTCCGTCGGCTGGGCCCGGGCCTCTTCTACTAATGAGAGGGATGAGGTTTTAGTCCACCAGGCCTAATGTTGGTTGGTAGACTTCACATCCAGGTTTCCTCATGATGTTTCATTGATAGTTACAGTGAGCGATAAGTAGCCATGATCATGACATGAAACGGCACATCTACATTTCATTGGGAATTTATGATGTTGAATGGATTATCATCATCCTACATTTGTCCTCTGCTGGACATAGGCCTCTCCTAATGTACACCACTGAGCTCGATCTTTGGCTAACTGTGATGGATGATTAATCTTTTACTATCAGGTGACTTATCTAAGTACTAGTTTTACTACCTTTTGCTAAAACAGCAAAGGGTGAATTGAATAAAGATCATTTCTTGACTTCAGTTTTATGCTATATTGGACAGCATTTGTGGCCCAGTGGGCGAATATCGGGTTCGATTCCCGCACCGAGGCAAATGTTTGTGTGATGCACAAATATATGTTTCGGGTCTGGTTTTTTTCTCCCCTGAGGGTTTGACGTCAGACAGGCGGCGGGTCGTATAAACAAATATTTCTGTAACATGTTTCGCCGACTTCACTGCGAGTGGGATAAGGACAGGTGGAAGAAGAAGTGTGCTATAGTAATGTTGAAACATTGGAAGTGGCGAGTGATTGATTACTGTACCTACATTGTACAGGTACTTAACATTACAAGTGGTAAGCAATAGTCACGCCACACGCACGACAAATCGATTGTGCTTTAAGACAACATGTTTTTACACATGCTGACGAAACTTAACTGTATTATACAACCGCTGAATCCAGAACACGATTAGCGCATGTTACGTTAAATTAATGTTTTATTTGTAAACAAAATGCTTCAAAGATTGTGTCTAACGTGTGAGGTCGAATTTGATTTTGATTTGATTACTAACTATGGTTTTAAGCAAAATATGATAATATTACTGCCTCGGTGTAATGCGTATGCGGTCTCTGTTTCGATTCCTGGTTCGGGTAAAAGTGATATTGGGATTTCTTTTACGAATTGCTTAGTACTCGTATCAGCCCGGAATCTGCAATTGTGCCCGGTTTGGCGCTAGGTTCGCCTATCATATCATGGGACGTAAATAAGCTTGGTGAAATGTAGGTGTAATATTTACACCTCTGCTTACCCCTTCGGGGATTATAGGCGTAAGGGCGTATGTATGTATGATAGTACTTAATAGAGAACAAATGATTTTTTGAGTCGGTTTCGTTTGTCTTAAAAAGTTTTTATTTTACTATTTTTAGTGAAAGAAATATCAAAATCGGTGCATAAATGACGAAGTTTGAATCTTTCATCTGATTTAACCTCTTAGGGCTAGGACTAACTTTGAGCTATACCATTTCGAATAAAAAAACATCCAAATCGGTCCATAGTTGGCGGAGTTTTTGAATAAAAAGAAAGCCATCTAATTGAGAACCTCCGTTTTTTCATTGGTTAATAAAATGCACTTGTTATTTTTACATACAGTGAATGCGCTAGTGCGAACCGTTCATCGCAATAAATCAACAAGCTTCGTTATAGCAAAGACATTATTAGCCGCTGGCCATCGTCTGTCCGTGAAGCTTGAAGATAATTATGATTTGTGATTGGTTGAGATTTGTATTAAATACGCAAAGTAGTAATTTATAGATTTTGCAGAATACAGCGTGGACTCTAAACGGCTTTAAGAAAATAAATAGGCATTTAGATACTTAGCGCGTTATTAAGTACGCCATATAGTATATCTCGGTTTACAGACTTGGACAATTCGAATTTATAAATAGTTTAGTTGTAATTAGACATTTTGAAAATCACAAATATCGAATATATTTAAACTATAAATTTATGAAAAAAATATTCATCATTCAATTGGTAGAGCTACGCCGTAGATATGTCTATAGCATGAATAGGCCAGCTCGACCGGGTTGCTACCACTATCTTACAGTGTGGTATCTAACCGACGTAGTATCCGGAGGCCTAAATCCTCCTTCCCAATCCTTTAATGATGCTTCTCTTTCAAGGTCGGCAACGCATCCATCATTCCTCACGTATTGTTATTGGTATGTTCATGGGCGGTGGAGCTCACTTACCAACGGGTGACCCACTAGCTCGTAAGCCATCCTCTGCTCTTTAAAAAAAAAACCTGTTGGAAGTTGACCTTACAATCGCCGTTGCTCTCTAAAAAAACTTAAAAATTATCCGTGTTAGAAGTTGATCTTACAATCCGTAAAGGTGGCCATTAATACAATAACGTTTTAACTTTAATTCCGTGTTTACTTACGTTTTTATGGAAATGCTTTAAGTACTCAAAGTACACGTGTTGAAATCCCTGAAAATACTTGTTGTTTACAGTATCTATTTTTAAACCCCCTACAAAAAGTTCAGTGTTATAAGATTAATCCCTTTGTATGCCTTTGAATACACACACGTGTGTGTTTGTATGTATCCGTCTGTGCGTCATCATCATCATCATATCATCGTAGCGCCTAAACGAGTGGACCATTTTGGATGCGGTTTTTTTGTTAGGAAGCTAGTTTAATCGAAACGGATCTTAACTATCATTGAAGAAGATTAGATTTGTTATGTAGGATTTTAAATACATATGTTATAATAATAACACGTCATACGATAGCCCATTATTTATTTTATCTTATGCCGTTTAAAATCGATTCATATAAATTACATCCATTGCACAATAAATCGATAATCGTAAATCGATTTCCAATAATCCATTTCGGAGTTTCATGTGCCGTAATTGTGCGAGACATATTGCGCCCAGATGCACTCCATTGGATTCGAGCGATTTTTTATCGATACGTATATCTCGGTCAAGTGGTTATCTACATACAGTCATGCAACATTGATTAATCGTGGTCGTATGCATTAAGGATAGGTTTTTTCATATTTGATGATGCGATGATATGCAATCATGGATAAAACCCTCTTATAATTATCCTTTGATTTTAATTTTAAAGCTGAATATAAACAAACCTTCTTTTCAAGTTAGATAAAATTGCCTCATTAATCTAGATGCCAAGCGTACTTAAGTTGAGAAACCAGTAAGTTTGGATTCGAATCTCAGGTCCAGCAATCACATTTTGTGTGTGAGTTTTGATTCGAGTTGCCTGTGCTTCAAATTTGCGGCCGACATATCGATAAGCTGGTCACCTATATCATGATTCGGAAACAGGCTTGGCGAACCGTAGGTGTATTAGTACACTTCTGCCTACCCTTTCGGGGATGAGCTTTATGTATGTATGAAAACGTAATACAAATTGAGGTTTAAAAGCTTCTTATTTTTAAGTGTTTAGGTATACTGTTATATTTTTCAGAAGTCTAAAATTTAGTTCGGCACAGTATCGCATTGCTCTCTGTGCACACATGTTCATCTGTACCGGACTGATATCGCATGCGTGCGCGCAAGCCTATATACATCATGTTTTGTTTATGCTATGTCTTTTTTCAGGTAAATACACATCATCTTTGGAATGGTATTGGTGGAGTCTGGTATGTGAGTGAATCACTATAAATCTTTGCCAATTTCATTTGATATTTTTTGTGAGCCGCCTGTCTGAATCTGTTCGATATTATACAGTGCGTGGGAATGATGCTCATTGCTTAAATGTGTAAAGTAATATACAAGGAGAAGTAAAGGGGCGGATTTATTTTCATATTTAAAATTCTGCGTTTTATGGTCCTTCTGGGTGTTCTTAGCGGATGCATATTAGAAATGTAAATGGCTTTAAATCTGAATAACAATTTTGCATAATCATCTTATGTACTAGGTGGTAAGAATTTCGAAGGTATATGAAATCTGCCAACCCGCATTAGGCCAGCGTGGTGGAGTAAGGACCTAACCCCTCCTGAATTAGTATTATTATTTATAAGTCCTTCGTATGCGAAAGGCCTTCTATAGGTAGCTACCATCGCTTTATCTATTACTGACGTTAAGCATTAATGTGTAAGCATTGTTGCGTTCCTGTTTGAAGAAGTTTAAAGCCAGTGAGATTATTGAGCATTATTGGACTTCATACATTATGTCTCGGTGTAGTGCAGTACTTCGCCATGCCGTACTTTGTTATTCAAAGCTCTGGGTGGTTTTACTACTGTTTATGGGCAGGCTCGGCTACTCGTCCTGTTTGTATTGTAATCAAGGGGAACAAATGACGTTTAGAATTTTATAAAGGAGAATTTATTGTTTCTAATGGTCCCGTAGTGGTCCAGATTCTATAATCATATATTTGACATTCAGACATTGACAGTGGACTAACAATTGAGCATCTTTATAAAGATGTCTACGTTTGGATCTTTACTTTTAGATATTGCTATTTTCAAAAGGGGTCCAAAGTTTTCTCTTCACGTATTAATATATAAAGATTTTCGTCTGTAGTGTGTGTGTGTGTGTGTGTGCTATCTACTAAGTGTTATTTTGCAATACAGATTTGAGTTGTAATTTAAGTACTCGACGGCCCTTACCAACGTATTTCCTTGAAACGCATACCATCGTTCCATATTATGTTTGAAACACAACCGTTTAACTGTGAATGACATGATTTCGGAGAAAATGATTTGCACACAGCTCGCCGGCCGATGGTTAATTTTAGGCCATCTCTCGTGTCCAGTAGGAAGCGGCACCGTCCTATTTCGAGTCGTGGTCCCTTTGTTGCGCTGTGTATTTCTGTTTACGTCCAGTTTCGTAATTTTACGAGCACCGTTTGATGCGTTCGCGTGCGTTATGTTGCAATAGACGAGTTATTAGCGGCCTCCCGTTGCCCGAGGCGATCTCAATAAGAAATGCTATTTAGCGTTTTGTAATGATATAATCGTTTTCTCGTCCGCACGTATTTCATACTATGAATAGATTCCATTAGTTCAGTGTTATTGCCTATTTAAAGTCGTGTACGTTGTTTAATCTTCATCATCTGTTCGGCTACTGGCGATGTTGCATGTCTTGGCTATTGGAATGTAAAAAAAACTTATTATTCGCTATTGTTTGTAGATTTATTTATTATGTTTATTTATTATTGGTTATGGTTTATTTATTATTTATTTATGTATTTGTTTGTAGCGGTATATCAGTAGACACATTATTAGTTTTTTTTAAAGCATAAAAAAAACACCGACTGCCTCGGTGGCGCAGTTGTAATGCGTACGCGTTACGATTGCGGTCACCGCTGAGGTCTCGGGTTCGATCCCCGGGTTGGGTAAAGTGGTATTGGGTTTTTCTATTACGAAATGCTCAGTATCAGCCCGGAGTCTGGAATTTGTGCCCGGTATGGCGATAGGCTCGCCCCCTATCACATAAGGGACGGAAATACGCTGGGCGAAATGTGGGTGTACTGGTTACACCTCTGCCTACCCCTTCGGGGATTACAGGCGTGAGTGCGTACGTTTAAAGCATAAACTGGCAAACGAGCATGTGGGTCACCTCATGGTAAGTGATCTTCACCACCCATATAGGCCTACTATACCAGAAGAATCATGGGCGCGTTGACGACCTTAAAGGAAAGGATAATTAAGGGATTGATAAGGGGGGCGGGGAATTGGGCCACTGGATATCAATGAATGATAATAATTAATTGTTAAAATTTTTGGTAAGAAAAATGTATAACCTCTAGTACTTATTTAAAGGAGAGCAAGGGTAGATGGTCGGATAAAACCTCCCACACACATGATTTGAATAGTCAATTATAGCTCTCAGTTTAAATAATCTTCTTCTTCTACCTGCCCTCATCCCACTAGCAGTGGGTTCGCAACATGCTTTTTAACACATGTTACAGAAAGATTTGGCTGGTAGTTTTTCCACGACCAGCCGCCTGCCTGACGTCATTCCCTCTGGGGAGAAAACACCCAGACCAAAATCAAATATTTACGTTGCGTAGCGGGCGAGTAGCTGATTGTGAGGTGAGAAGCCGCAGGTTCCATACCCAAATCAAATCAACTCATGTTTATGTGATCCACAATTTTTTTTTCGGATCTTACAGACCATAAATCTCTCTTGATACCCGCAACAGAAGACTCGTACTCGTATCTTTGTGTGGGCATAGATGAATCTATTTGTCTATGGTGTGGGGTAAGGACTATGTGTGTGACTATTGGGTGTATTTATTTATTTATAATTTAAAACTAGCATCTGCTCGCGGCTCCGCCTTTGTGAACTTGTTTTTAGGGATAAAAAGTAGCCTATCTCCTAATCCCGGTTATGGTTTACCTGTGTGTCAAATTTAGTTAAAAACCGTTCAGCCGCTAAGCCTTACGCCTTAGCGTGATTGAGTAACAAATATCCAAATTCACAAACTCACAAACATCCAAACTTTCACATTTATAATAGTAGTAGGATAGTATGAAGTAGGATAATACAATTTGTTTAGAGCTAAGTCTTCGCGTCGCCTTTAAAGGTTTTTCTAGTCTTAACATAAATCCTGCGTTCTACATACATATTGCCATTTAAACTTAACGAGTTAAGGTTTAAGTTAATATTTAACGTTGGAAATGCAACATCTATTCCCTTTTAAGGAACGAACAGAAATGGTACACGGAGGCCTAATTTGTTTGATTAATAAATCCTCGAAAGCGGTTGCAAATACATTGACCCGTGACCCATTCCCACAATAAATGCAAGTTCACGGAGAGGCGTTAGAAACACAGTTCTAAGGTATAAAATAGACAACGCGAGGTTCTTCGGGAATTGTGAGTTTTCACTCACCATCAAGTGATTCAGTTGCTCGTTTGCCGACCTCTGATATAAAAAAGTACTTTAATCTGTATGAAACCAAACGTATCAACATTTTATGGACCTACTTTAATACCGAAAGAGAAACGCTGTTGTGAAAAATATTTTATAGGAATTTTAACAATATTTTATGACACGAAAAAGCGTTTTTAATGTGTTAGGCTGACGTCTGGTATATTATAGTCGAGTGGAGACTAAATAAGATGACGCGAGTGCGAGTTTAGAGTACAGTTTGTACTTTGTCTGGGCATGCGAAATGCGTACACTTGCGATGTCTATAACACATCTTTGGTCTTTGATGAGAAAGCTCTCGTTGCCGGTGGCCGGGTGTTCGGTCGCAGTTAACTTTAACTGAGGTGTCGTGATTTTTGCCGATAACGTCCACTATTTGATTAATTGATACAGCCTGTGCTCGTTTCACGCTGGTCATTTGCACCGTCTGAGTTATTCCAACTTGGAATTAAACTGCTGGAACTAATGGAACCTTTGTTGTATAAGATAGTTTCTTCCTCTTGTAGATTGGTTTTAGAAGAAGAATGTTAATGACCTGAAAAGGTTTAGGTTATGTTCTATGAGAGGTTTATTTTTAGTGACCCTTCTTTTTACCTGGCGTTATCCCGACTCGATGCCTTCCTGTGATTTAACGGCTGATTAGGTATTATGTGGGGTGATCAGACCTGTGTCTGACCTCCACAACCCACAACGGGAACCAAGTTTCGCCATTGCCTCGTCCGTTAATCAGCAGAGAGTTCCACGTGCAGGTTGGCTTTGGGCCTAAGATATTGGTGGTCCACTTATTCTTGTTTATAGTAAGTGCTTAATAAGGGTGAAATGGTTCCATCAACGTCAGCCGATCACCCGTCTGTGCAACGCGCAGGCGTCCCCATTATAAATACAAAGTACTTAATAGATGTAAATAATCGCCTCATTGGTCTAGTGGCAGCGTATCGAAGCTAAGAAACCGATGAGGTCGTGAGTTTAAATACCCGAGGTCTGGCCATTATAATAATCAGTGTTTTCGATTCGAAATATTTCATATGCGTTTTCTGGGATTAAAAATTGTGCCCGATATGGCGATAGGCTCACCACCAACCACATCATGAGAAAAAAAAGTTATATTAACCGTGGCTGTACTAATTGCACCTTCTACATTCTTTGGGGATACCGGCGCGATGCCTCTGGTATGGCCAACACCAACATTGTTTGTATATTGTTTCGTCCTCTTATAGATCCTTATTAGAGTTTTTGAATTTGGATGTTTATTAGTCAATCATACCTTAACGGCTTAACGGTGTTAGAAATTTAGCATACAGATAGACCATGAACTGAATTAGAACATAGGTTACTTTTATCCCGGAAAGGCCGTTCACGTTAGCGGAGCCGCGAGCAAAAGCTAGTTGATAATAATTGTAGAAGACATAGGATGAATGAGTTGGAAGGGTTTAGTATGTTCTACGAGAGATCTATTTTTATAGCATATGCTCACGCCTGTATCGCGAAAGCGTAAGCAAATTTGCACCTCAGTTCAGCGCTGCACCTCGAACGTATCCTACCATTTTTACCCATCTATTTTCAGTAGCAGATTTAAACTGCTGACGTTGGTTTCTTCACATCACTCTCACATTACAATATTTCTAATAATACAGAAAAAATTTAAAGGCTAAGATGTAGGCATGCCTCCTCAATGACCTTCTAGATATAAAATTTTCGTTTTCCTAGTAACAACAAGCGTACAGAGCCCATACGCTACCTTTTTTATCTGGTCACGAACTCACGACATAGAGACCTGGTTTTAAGTACTGTGCAGTCCAAATATAATGTCGACCGTGAAGAAATATTGCATCTCTCGACGGTGAGCAGAATTATGCCGGCCGTAAGTCAATGGATACACACTGGATGACTGGAACGCGACTCGCCTGAACGGACGGGCCACTATGGTGGGTTTACACCATGTGGTATGTGGTAGCTATCCAGTTTCGTACAAAAGTATCACGTGGTGAAAACACCCGGAATATAAGGTACCCAACCACCAGTCTATTAATATGTGTAGTCTGTAATATATTTTCCTCGTCTATTTTGTCACTTTATGTGCAGTGTGCCAAAATTTATGAGCGATTTACTATGTAAACTCGTGCAGTAAATAACTCTAGTCCATTGCACTCTGGCGTCTTGTACCTTCTATCAATACGTCATTGTGGATTTGATTACCTTTCTATTCTCTTGTAATCTTTACAAAATGAAAGGCTACATTATCTCTTTCGTAAAAGGTATGCACTCTAGGTAGAGATTTCAGTTAATATGACCCCCTATTTGGCTTTTGATCACATTATTTACGACTTTGACTGTCTGGGTGGCGCAGCTGTAATGCGTACGCGGTACGATTGCTGTGCTGTTTTGGGTTCGATCCCCGGGTCGGGTAAATGTGATATTCGGTTTTTCTATCAGCCTGGAGTCTGGAACTGTGCCCGGTATGGGATACTTATCACATCATGGGAAATAAGCTCGGCGAAATGTGGGTGTGCCTACTGGCTAAGCCTTTGCCTACTCTTTCGGGGTATACAGTGTGTATGTATTTACTACTTTGCTAGCGAACGTTTGTTCGCTAATACCGCACCATAATAATGTCATGGAACTTGCTAGCTTGTCGACTATATCACATCATGACACATAAATAAGCTCAGCGAACCGTGGTTGTATCCTTCGGGGGGAAATAATATGAGCATATGTATGTAATTTGCTAAAATTTTATTCATTGTTCCTAACCTATTTATAAGTTTGATCTCGGAGAGGAAAGCATACGCCTTATTCTGAAGTTTATTCTCTACATCTGTCATAAATATTTGTGAACTTTGGACTCATAAATAGCGCATTGCGCATAGCCATTATTCATGTGCCAAAGGAAGTGAAAAAAGATTGGATCCAATATAGTGTCCTCGCACTCGCAGTGTTTTCCTGACTACATCCCTGTGTGTTAGTAATGAAAGCAAATCTACCGGTAATAGGACGTGACAGGCCCGCATCGGTCAATTTTAATAGCTCTCAAATTCACATTAAATCTATGATTTACGCTCGCCGGTTTACGGTGAAATTAGACCACATCTTACCGCTTACCTCCGTTGTTTACATCGTAGCAACGGATCAGCGGTGAATCATCGTAAAATAATATAATTATCTCGAAGAAAGTTCACCAAAAGAAATTCGTATAGTTAAATATCGAGAGAGGTACGAGTATAATACATTTTGAACATATTTCACGTTACTTCATAGACCTTCTCTTTTTATTTGTTTGTACAGGATTACGTTCATTTCAAAATTCTCGGCTCCTACGATTAACGTCAAAACAGTGGCCAGTAAGCCAAATTGTTAACTAATTTATTTCGTTCCCACGTGATGGGATATTTATTTATTTAGGTTTTCCAGCAGACAACACTAATAATACAATAAAACTTACTAAATATCTTAAGTTATAATGCAAGTCCAATTTAGGAATACTCATCATGCACTTAGTATATGATACATATTTTCGAGCGGAACTTATTATGTGAGCATATATACATGTATAAAGCACATAAGTAAGATGTGTTTAGAATTGTTGTTTAAACCTTATAGGGAGACAAACATTCCTATATTTAGGACTGTATCAATCAGTCTCATAGGAATCTGGCTTGAACTAGTAGCATATTGTACTTTCGTACGATGAGTGAGATATCCGCAAGACCAAATCCTGTCCATCCTTCCTAATCTCTGAATGAAAGAAAATAATTAAGTTTCTTTAAAAGATCAGCAACGCTTCCACGACTCACCACTCTTCTTGTATTGTGGGTGTTCATAGGTATCGGTGATCATTTGCCATCAGGTGACACTTCCTGGTTGGCAGGCCATTACTTTAAAAAAAACTGGCGCGTGCTGTGGTTTGTCACTGCCGTATTCTTGCGGTCTTCATAATGTAACCAAGCCACCGTGTGCGACCCACATTGTCAAGCATAATTATTTCCATAAGAATTATAATATAAAGGATGTGATCTCACGATAAGCTATCTTTTTAACGATATCCCGCTAGGCATAAACATAATCTGTATGGATTTTTATTACATAAAAGGCCAACCTTGTTTCCTAAGTTATTAAAGTTTCCATTTGAATAAATAATCAAGGAAAATTTATAAGTTATGAGTTAGATCAGTTATTTTATGCAGTTAAAATGGAGCAGTACTTGCGGCAATTGGTGGATTAAAAACCCATTCAAATAATGGTGTGATTATTGCGATTAAGAAGAGCGGATAAACGGTGTTATGTATCGTTTATTTTTTAATGGAACACCTAAATACTTGTTCTTAGTGAATCACGCTTTTTTAATATGGAGAAATAGGTGAAAGTCAGTGGTGAATCGGAAGGAGGTTATGTCAAGCCTTCTATCCAGCGGGATCCCGTAGATTATTTAAAGAATGCTAGCCTGGAACTAGCCCGGAATGCTGAATAAATCTCATCGAACAGAAAATAGTATGCTAGAGTAGCGCCACCAATTCGTAGGATAGTATAATGGACCAGTCTGTCAGTTTATATTTACTCTTTTTTCTACAGTTTAAGACTAACAAACTAAGGCGACCGTCGAGAAAACTTAAATCCTTTGTTGTTCGTAATATTATTTTGATTGTATTGCACTTGTAAATCAATCTGTTTCGGACTTTTAGAATAGTGCTAGTATAATTCTAGATATTACTAAAATTCTGATCAAATTTTATTATTCCTTTCTCTCGTTAAGTCATTTGGAGCAAACAAAAAGTTAATTTTGAGTTATTAAGGTAAACGGAAATGAATACAGAAGTACAATTTATAAGTAAATACCATGAAACCAAGCAATTTATCTCAGTTTTTATTATTACTGACACTGCATTATACGTCGTTTTTGTGAACATTCTGCTTTCTGTCATGTCATAGACACAGTGTTTAACAACGCTGGCTGCTGCGTTCTTGCACCCGAATAACTAAGGTTGTTTGATTGATGCACCAGCGCCATTCCAATGATGTAACTATGTGATGTTGTTTGCCGTTACTTTACAGCTCAATCAGCGACGAACGCAAAAACACGTGTTAACGTCTCATATGATCCAAACACTGTGTTGTAAATTTATTTACTCACACCTTCGTGCTGATGTAAAAACTGTTAATGAATTAATGTGATGCAATGATAATGGGACTTAAAGATGGTGGCATAGTTTAACGTAGGTAGTTTCTAAGAGATTTTCAAAGGTTAGTAGATTTAATATATTAAGTTATATTTATATTAAAGCACTAGCTCTTGCTATAAAGTCGTTGACGAATATGCAATGTACTTATTTTTTCTAAAGCTTAGGACTGCAAAAAGCAAGTGGATCACCCGATGGTAAGTGATATTCATCGCCCATAAACGCCCACAATACCAGAAGAATTATAGACGCGACGCCAACTTTAAAGGAAAGGGAGATAATTAATAGATTGGGAAGAAGAATTTGGGCCTCCGGATATCTTAGTCAACGTACGAAACGCATCGGCAAACTGCTACTTGACGTCGGCTTCCTGTGAGATAATGGTAACAACCCGAGCGAGCTGCCCCATTCATGCCGTAGATAAAACTGTATACAGCGTGGCTATACCAATTAATAAATATCAGGAACAATCACTGGAAATAAGATCCTCGGCTTAACAGTGCACAGCCAGTAACCCAGGTTTCTAGGTGATAGGTCGCTTGTACGCAAGACGCCGTCTGGGTTGGTACCAGCAGCAATGTGTAAGCACTGTTGTGTTTCAGTTTGAAAAACGGTGAAGCCAGTGAAATTAATGGGCATTATGATATTTGCCTCAGGGTGACGAACACATTCCAATGGCAGGCAGTGTTATTCAAAGTTCTGTGTGGTGTTACTTCTGTTTATGGTATGACACTTACCATCAGACGAGCAATCTGCTCGTTTCGTCATACAGACTATTAAAAAAAACCCAACGAGTACAATTTATGTAAAGCCGTGTCAAAGCGTGAGCGTTAGTTGCATAGATACAGTTACTACACTTTGCATTAAAGTAAATGAGGTTAATGGTTCCACAACCGGCTATTCCCAAAAAAACTTTACAATAGCTAAGAACCTGTGCTCTCTCGATTTACAAGCAGATACTGGTCAAGAGCTGGTGATTAAATGGTAAGTTGGTATAATGGTGGTTTTTTATGTGGGCCGCGTGACTAGCTCGGTCGTGGTTAGGGAATACTGTCACGATTGAAGTACAATCGTTTTGAATATTACATGTTGCGTTTCTGATGTACTGTAATTTATTGTGGACTATACATTCATATAGTGCAATGTAATTCCAAGTGCGAAATTGTTACAATAGTTCTTTGAATTTGGTCTTGTCTTTGAGGTGTGCATAATTGTATGTATCTATTGCTTTGCTGTGTGTGGATTTATATTGCAATTCAAATTATGATTAAAAACTCGCCAATAGTGTACAAAATATTTTCCAAATTTTCACTATTGATTGATAAAAAGACTTTATTTCTTTCGATGCTAATTTCCAAATATAGGTGGTAGGCTCTTCCGTATTGTACGGTCCAGCTGGGTATGTATCACCACTTTGTTTAATTATGCCATAAAAACACTGATGTGTTCTGGTTTGAAGGATATTGAAGTTAGTGAAATTACTGAGCATTATGAAAATTAACAGTGCTGTGCGGTACTTAATGTTCTGAGTATTTTGCTTCTGTTTATGAGCAAGTGTGGCGTGTTTCATCAGGCGAGCGACCTGCATATCTCTTACAGTTTTAAATGAATAAACTGTAAGACTCTGTTGTAATAATGTAAGAGTAAACTATGAAAGTATTGTTTCATGTTTTATTTATTTTAGTGCTTGAACTGACGCGGATGCACTCAATGACGTGTCTTTTCTCAGAATTCGATTATTTCAACCAATTTTTACATTTAGAGCCAGTCAATGATAATGCATTGAATACTATGAATGCTACGTTACTAAATACAGAAAATGCTTGATACATAAATATGGCGACAGGCTCGCTCCCTATCACATAAGGGACGGAGATACGCTCGGCGAAATGTGGGTGTACTGGTTACACCTCTGCCTACCCCTTCGGGGATTACAGGCGTGAGTGCGTACATAAATATTCTAAATTGACGTCTACACCATGTTTAGCGAAAATAATGATGAGAAAAATAATTTATTTATTTATTTGATTTAACTACAACGGTACTAAGACCAATTACAGTAATTAAATTAACAAATTTATCACTATTAAATAAAAATAATTATAATAATAATAAAGGAGTATCATTCATACTCACCCTTTTCGCAAAATTGTAGGCAAATTATTTTGATATAACACCATTTTTCGGCAAATATATCACAGTCTGGTGCGGTGCAGAGCAGGGAATTAATCACGCTATGCATGCGGCACAAGGGGGACTGCGCGCGGGAAACCGTCCGCGATGGGAATTCTGCAAACAGCCTGTGTTGTTTAGATGGCCTATGGCGTAAGTAATTGTCCGGGACAAACAGTCGACACAATGTGCTGTGTAGTTCCAGAGAGTCTATCGAACCCCTAAGAACTTTAAGGGCAAAGAAAAGCTGATCACGTGCTCTACGAACTGCGAGAGAGTTATAACCCAGCATGCCTAAGAGAAACTTAGTGGGGTATAAAAAAGGATAGTACCCGAACGTCTTTTTATACAGGTAACGTAAAAAGGCTTTCTGAACTTTTTCCATCATCAACGCATAGGTAACTTCATGAGGCGTCCAGACACATGCAGCAGCCTCAAGTTTACTCCTCACAAGGGTGTCGAATAACAAACTTATAACCCTGGGACTTCGCATGAAAGTTGCATTCCTTAGAACGAAACCAAGACGTTTGAAAGCTTCAGCAGTCAAGTTGGTTATATGGTAATGAAAAGTTAGCTTATGATCAAAAGTCACTCCTAGATCTTTCACGTTAGACACTCTCTTCAAAACATTTCCACCTAACATGTAAGTGGCATAAGTTGGTTGTAAAGAACGACCGAAGGTCATCACGCAACATTTGTTTGTGTTAAAGTGCATTTTGTTTTGCATGCTCCAACGATAAAAGCGATCCAGATCACTTTGAAGATGTATGTGATCACAATCACCCTCCAGTTCGAAGACGAGTTTAAGGTTGTCAGCGTAAAGCAGACTTTTGGCATGCCTTATTGCACAAATGAGGTCATTTATCATGATAAGAAATAGTAAGGGACCAAGCACAGATCCCTGGCTAACTCCTGAACGAGTATTGTAGGGCTGTGAAACAAAACATCCATGTTGTACGTATTGCTTACGGTCACAAAGATAGTTTGCAAAAAGGTGCAGAAGTTTGGGTGTGAAACCTATGGCATATAACTTTGACAGAAGTAAGTCATTATCAACTCTGTCGAACGCTTTTCTAAAATCTAAGTAAACGACATCTACTTGACGATTCTTATCCATACTGCGTGAGATATAATCAACCAAAGACGTCAAATTGGTTTACTCCGCTCGACCCGGTCTGAACCCATGTTGTCCGTCGCATAAATAGGGTTGTACTTGCCTAAGTATTTCTTTGTGAACGACATATTCTAAGATCTTGGCAAGGGATGATAGTACGGCAATAGGTCGGTATTCTTCAACATCAGATGTCTTATTGGATTTGGGTATGGGAGTAACTCGGAAAATCTTCCATTGCTCCGGATAAGTGCCACTCTGGAGGATAAGATTTAAGATATGACAGAGAGCAGGGGCAAAATAATCCTTGCAGCCTTTTAAAATGTATGCTGGCACACCACCAGGTCCTATTGAGCTACATGGTTTTAATTTGTTGATAGCATTTAATATTTGTGACTCGGAAAAATTTAATATATTTATGTAACCTCCACAAGGTGAATTTTGTTCGATAAATCCGTAGGCATTTAAGCAAGGATCATCAGAAAGAAAAACACTAGAAAAATACTCAGCAAATGCATTGGCCGATTCCACCCCAGTGAATGTTGTACCTTTATACTTTGCTCAAAACCACCCTTGGAGCGAAGACTCGATATATTGCCAGAATTTTCGTGGATTCTTTACGATGTTAGACTCAAGAGAGTTGACGTAAGATTTATAGGCTAAATCTATAATATCTTAAAGTGAATGACTTTGGCCACGATTGTACTTGTGTATCAGGGCGCGTTTAAGCACGAGATAGACACTGATGGCTGCCATTACGGCCCGTGATACAGAGACGTATGAGCAACGCGCGAAAGATCTACACTCTACAAACCCCAGGAACAATCCAGATGAAAGTGCTGCGTATTTGTTAGTGGTTAGCTGTACTTTGACATGTTTACGACGTTTTGACGTCTCGACGAGCATCGTGATCATTGAATAACTTGCCAAGCACGAACTAAATGCACGGTAGTATTGTATACCTATAAAGTACAGATCGTGGCTTTTTTCAAATTATTCAGTTTTGCTCTGCAGCGCGTTCTGCCAGAATGGTAATGGTTGGTACCAACGCAAATTCTCTAGGTGGTACTTTGTAGGTAGATTGATTCGTTTATTGTCGATGCTTATACCAAGCAATAGTTCAGTGTTCAAGGTTTACAATAGTCGATGTTTTACGTCGTCGTCCAAATCTCCCATCGTCACGAAATATTTGTCATTGACTTTGTACACCAAACAACTGGCAGTGTTTTTTCCATATCTATTCATTTTAACTTAATTAATTATGATTTGTAACTTTAATTTTGACTTGTGTAGTCTAAATTATTCTTAATAGCTTTGGCTCTCGGCTCCGCCCACGTAAAGGACCTTTTCTGGGATAAAAAGTGGCCTATGTCCTAATTCAGCGGGCTTAGGATATGCAATACGAAATATCTCGCGCGCGAGATAACCAGATAAAACTGATTTTTCACAACAAAACGAGTCGACAAAATCATGTCGTGTTGCATATGCCAAGCCAAGGTCATGGTGTACCTGTGTGTCTAATTACACCCCAAATCGTGCAGCCGTTAAAACGTGATTGACTAACAAACATCCAAGTTCACAAACTCACAACATCCAATCTTTTACATTTATAATAGTAGTAAGAAGTAGGATAAAGATAGTATCAGGATGGAATAGGGGGCAAGCGTGCAGGTGGATCACCTAATGGTAGGTGAACACCACCGCCCATGAACATGCGTTCATGAGCGGGGGTGCAATACCAGAAGAATCGTCCTGTAACAATGTTTCGTGTAACTTTTTAAATCATACTTTTACTCCTTATCTACTACTGTATCATTAAACTTTCAAAGCGCCTACACATACGCGATCTACATACCTTTAAGTTATTCGATCTGTTGCCGATTGTCGTGTACAATCAACGGATACTGGCGATCGCTTATCGCTGTTAGGTATCTAATCGCGTAAACATTTGGACATGCCGCGTGCCGTCGCGCTCCTCGCCTCACGAACTCTATTGTGGTGCATTTCACGGCCCGAGCGATGCTCGCGTCGAGTTTTGAAAGTAGGGCTTTAGAATGCGTTTAAAAAACCATTCGGAACACTGATTATGCCATAGATAGTTATTGAAAGACCATTGTTGCCTGTTGGAGGTTGGTGTCGTACAATAGTGGTGTTTTTTATGATTTTGAAATATGTTTTTCCGTTGTTTAGATTGCAATAAAAGTGTAAATTGCGTTTGTAAATGTTTTCCTTCGTCGAATACTAAGGCCCGTATTACAGAACGATACTCAAGTGAACTCTTTGCTAAGTGTTGATTTCTGTACACGTGATTGGTCCGTTTTGGTTTGGCGCCAAAAATAGATCGTATTTCCACTTGAGTATCGTTTGGTTTTGTACCCCATGACATAATACCCATTACAAGAGGTATTCAACATGCTGATTCAGTTTCTTGCTGTTAGTATTCTTTACGAATTTTGATTGTAATTTCTTACAGGTACTTGGCTAGGTCAGTTATCAATAGGTATAAAAGAGAGTCCTTTTTACGTTAAACTTCGACGTTATTTAATAACAATAATATTTAATATATTTATTTCGGACCAAGACATATCCATAGTTCATTAGTATGTTACAATACATATTGATAAGATAAAGGTATATTTACGATACGTATTTAGGTATCGTAAGTATATACTCAAGTTGCTACTCTCATCCAATCTTTCCGAATGGGACATGCCAACCTTGCTGCAAATGCCACCCTGATACTGTTACTGCTGCACTGGAAGCGATACAACAGTGAGGCTGCTTTTTTGCGATATATCATCAGGTCTAGTCATCAGGTTTAATCGTACCAATTTTGAAAAAATAAATATTCATTTCAATAGCAGTGATAGCTCAGCGGGACTGGTACAGACTGTCAAGACCAACCCCAAAAGCATACACCTTGGACGATTCTAAGTTATGTGTGTATTAATTGTTCATTATGGCTTGTTTTAAAGGTGAAGGAGACGTCGCATACCTGACATGTTCTTCATATGAATTTCAAAGGTATATGAAGTCTGCTAACCCGCATTAGGCCAGAGTGGTGGACTTAGGCCTAACCCCTCTTATTCAGTAGGGGAGGCTACTGCCCAGTAGTACAGGACGTTTATGATACTAAATTTCTTCAGCTGATAAAAAATGGTAACAATGAATATTAATTGCCATCAGTCGTTTATACTCAGTGCTTCGATGAATTAAAATTGTCGTGTTCTCGCGCTAACTCACGATCTGGCTGATTAATGGTGCTGTGCTATCAATTTATCGACATGCGGTCCTATCGCATACATTGTTTGTGCACAATCACACGTTCTCGATATTTGGACATCGATGCCTCTGTTTAATAACCACGACTCTGTGAATGAGTACCAAAAGCTTCAGCATTAACAGCTCAGTACCTCCAGTTGTTAGGTAAGACCTTCCCTTCTCTTCTGTATCGGTCGCCTCTCGCCTGTGTGACTACCACCCAGCGATCTTTGGTAATGCTGTTTGTTAACTTTTGTATTTTGATATGTAAAATTTACATCGACCAATAACTTTGTAAAGTTGAAGAGTAATCCTCCATTATTTATAATTCGGTAAATAGACATGATAATAATAAATGATAAAACGATAATTTCTCTTGTTTTTAACGTATAAATAGTATATATTTAAATATGTATGTATGTATGTTGAAAATTGGTTTATAGATATATACTTGGCTCGACCCATGACGTTGCTGGGAAGTTTATCAGGCTTACCTGCTTAAATACAACATGTTAGAAAGGTGTGGTCATATTTAAGGATCGTTACTGTGACCTGACAGTGAGTGTTTATGTATCGGATCTTATCAAAATCTAGACATCTTAAAATTCCATACTAATTTGAATCATTCGTTTATTATGTACACATGAAGATCGATCACATTCCTATAAATTAAGTAATGCACTTAAACGAGAATAACGATGATGGATTAAGAGTGAGACGAAAGCTCGACATGTTACTCATTCGATAAAAATAAAATGATTTATTTATGTCCTAGCAATGCAATTGATTTGCTACACCGGCGGTGAAATACTTATATAGCGTAGATTGTTATGCATTGCTTAAATATGACCACATTTTTATGTAGCACTTTTTATATCCTCGTATCGATAAAAACCCAACACTTTTCCACTCTGTCCCTTATGTTGGATACGCGATGTGCATACGTATGCGGTCGCAGCACAAACTGAACATATTCTATTTATTATACTTGTATTGTAACGCAGTAGTATCCAGACGTGATGGCAATCTATTGGAGAGGAGAAACTCTTTATATTACCATACCATGCTACAACTTTGAATTAACACACATAAATTCACACTTGTGTCCCCAAGGGTTGGCAGAAATGCAACTAGTGCATCTACGGTTCGCCGCGTTTATTTCTGGCTCATGTGATAGGTGGCGTGTCTATCGCCATATCAGAAACTAATAACTTTCGAATGAACTCGCTATGTATCTTAATAAAAGAATCTGCGAATGTATGCATGCTAATGTCACTTAAGAATAATTGCTTAATTGCAATAAATATTTTAATATGGATTGATTCTAAGGATGTGGCTAGCATTCTGTCGCTGGTACATTTCTCAGGCTTAATTACAGGAAGGTTGGAAATTGCTTTCAAGTGGCCCGTGCTGCGTGCATCACAACACACCGCTACTATATACATTTATAACATCCGTAAAATATGATGTAAAAAAGTGTTCCGTAATTCCTATCCAATTATAATTGACTAGTTTTAAAGAGCATTGATTTTATTATAATAAAAAAAATGTGTCACTTCAGAATATTCATTTTAATATGGAGATTGTTACGATATTTTGGATACAGACGATATAAGCGAAAGTGGAAATGCGGTACATGCCATGTGTAGCAGTAGTGACCTTAGTGTAAATACGAAATTATGTATACAGATCTGTACATTGCCACTAACTTTTATTTTATTATCCTGAATGACGACGAGCAGGTCACTCGCTTGATGGTAAGCGCCACGCCTGCCTTTATACATAAGCAAAACCACACAGAACTTTAAACTTTAATAAAGTATTGGCTGGCACTAGATTGCACTCGTCACCCCGAGACGTGAGATGTTAAATCTTATAATGCTCAGTAATTTCACTGGCTTCAATATCCTTTAAACCAAAACACAACACGTGGCTCTACCACGTTTTGAGTGGTAGAGCCACGCTGTAGACTGTATACAAGCATGAATGGGCCGGCTCGTCCGGGTCGTGACCAACTTGCTCGTTTACCGGCCTATGTTATAACAAAAAAAACTAGGCTTTAGGCTGCAGAAATAGACAACGGTCAAACTCATTGTACGTCTCTTTGTTACCGGGGTTAAAAATAACATATAAGGGATTATTCATTATTTTATTGTAATTTAAGTTGTTTAACATAAACTCAAGTATATAAAAAAATAAAGAATATATAATAAGAATAGTTTCTCATTATTTCTAAGCTGTGCTATTGTGTATGTTGTACTCCATGTTCATGTGGCATTTTATAATTCTATGAAATAAAGCGAAAGTTACGAGAAGTTACAGCAACTGGTCTCGCAAATAGCACACAATTATCTTTAAACTGTTTATGATTATATTTTATTTAATTAACACTGTTAATCTTTTAATCTTATTCTACCTACTTTATAACCTAGGATTGAAATTTCACAATTTGTACTTTACGTTATTTTGCTGCATTTTTGTCTACCAAAAACTACATTGTACTTTAACTTAACTTATAACAAACTAGCTAATAACTCATATTATTAGTTAATAGTAATTAAATAGTGGATTTTGTCTTATGTCTCTTTGTTAATTTGTTCACGCAGCACCCTCAAATATTTTAATACTATGTTTCATTAAATTCCAGTAAATATAAGACGTTAGACAATTTGTTTTATCCCGGAAAAATACATTTACAATCTTGTATTAAATATAGACCACAGGTGGTGTAGAGAATGGTAGAGACGCTGAAGAATTTAATATGAGAATATTTGAACAGATAGCTTTCCTTGCCTCATGCAATGCCGTCATCGGAGTGAATGGTATAAATAAATCAATACGACGTCCTATTTTATTTGGAGCATATAGGTATTATGCATTTTCTACCTTATTTGATTGGACTGTACATATTTGATATTAATGTCTTTTTAATTACCCAGAACTATATACTCAAATTATCTTCCATTACGTGATATCTGAAATGGAACAGCTATTCATAAATCTTTACCAAATCATTGGTGTATGAGCCAGTCTATTATAGCAGAGAGCCAGCAAGTGAGTGGAAGTAAGTCGTACTAACCCGGTCGCGCCGGCTCATTCTTGTCAGTTCCAAAAGACCTCATATAAAGCCGTGACCGCTTACAGTCCTCTAGCTTTGAAACAGCTGTCTATAATTTAATAATCCGCAGCGAACATCCAATGCGGCTTAGTAGTTTAATATGTGTTCTTAATTTATGCTAATCCATGCATAATATGATCCCAGTTAAAGTAGCTGTGTCTGAAACTAATGCTTTACTCAGACAGCTTTCCGCAGGGCTCAATTTGCGTGAACCTAGGATCAGCGTTAAAATCTGTAGAGTTGCCTCAGGATATTATACGCGTTATTATCAATACGTTCACCAAGTTATCTCAAAATGTCAATTGGCAATGCCTAGGCGATGTCTTATTCAAACAACTTAGCGGAGTAGTCTTACATAAATGGGTATCATGGAAATGGATGATTTAATCTTATTTATTTTTGAACTGCATTACTTTTGCGTTCAATTTTTATGTGACAAACAATCAATTATAGTTTTTATAACGTGAGCTGAAATTTCAGTTCATTGATGAATCACTTGCTTTATTCGGTTGGCATTGTTCATTGATCAATTTGCAGACTCAATGGGAGGTATGAAAAGATCTGTACCTACAAATTTAATAAAATATTTTTTTTCGATATTCTGTTAAAAAGTGTTAACGAAGAAAGCTGGTCAATGTATTATAATACAATAAATTTGAGACCGATGATGATTGTTGTCACTGTTAACAAAGATTCTGTAAGTGGTAGACCCACGTTGTAAACATTTTTGTCTACAGCATAACTGGGCCGGTTTGACCTTGTTGTTACCGTTGGCCACTCTCATGGAAACTCGACGTAAATTAACAGCTTGTTTGTTGCGTTTTGTATGGTGAGTGAGATATCTGGAGGCCCATATCCCCCCTCCCCTTACTAATCCCATCATTATCCCTTTCGTTTAAGGCCGACAACGCGTCCAGAGTTCTTTTGGTACTGTAGGCGTTCATGGGCGGTGGCTGGTCCCCTATTGTCACTGCGAATGCGTGCACGGTGCAACTCTTTATTATTTTTTATAATGTTGGTTACTTTTGTTTCTTTCGGGTTTTTCTATCATGAATGCTCAATATCAGCCCGGAGTCTGGAATTTTGCCCAGTATGGCGATAGAATCGTCCACTATAACACAACGCGAGTGCATATGTATGTATGTATTATAATGTCTTATTATATTATTATACGAAGCGCGTCTCAAGTTTAACAATAATGAAGCAGAATAATTTTCTAGATATCAATCTTCACTTTTATTGAGCACATTCTCTTGAGGCATGTTTTCAATTAATCCATTAAGATAAAAATCACCGCTATAATCGGTTTAATGGTTTTCGATTACTCTTCTTATGTACATAGCAATTCCGTTTGAAATATAATACAGTCCATTTCCTTGCAAACTGTTGGTTTTATTTTAATTAATGTTTGACATTTCCGACTTCGTGTTGTTTCAATTGAAGAACGCTATTGTGTTTATAGTCCATTATACCTAATAAACATTTTATTTCAACATTTTACGATGGTATCGAACTGTTATTGCTTTTTTATGTTTATTGATATTTTAAAAGATTTGTTCTGCTTTTTTGTTGGGTTTTCAAATGTATTTATTTTATATAACACAGGTCACCTAATGGTAAGTGATCTCCACCGCTCATGTACACCCACAATATCAGAAGAATAATGGCCGCGTTGCCGATCTTAAAGGAAAGGGATAGTTAAGGGACAGGGAAGGAGAGGCGGATTTGGGCCTCTGGATATCTCACTTACCGTATGAAATGCAGCGCAAGTCGCTACTTTACGTCGGATATTATATTACTTACCCCCTTTGTCTGTTTATATCTGACAGTAGCATCGTGGAGCCTTATGGCCGTTCCCAATATTCTGTCTATCAACAGATTTGCTTAACGGCAGTAAATTTTTGACACATTTTGTATGGAAGATCTGTCAAAATACTATAGACAGTAAGCAAATCTGTCGATAGATAGAATATAGGGAACGGCCATAAGTGACTAGACTTATTTCAACGGTTTAGGCGCATAATGTCCTTTTCTCGAAATGTCTTTTCTCTAAATAGTCGATCTAGCTATGTTTGGAGATAAAAAAACAGATATTTCTAATTTGATGTCGGAGGTTAATAACTAAACTAACCATTACACGAAAAATTGTTTTGGGAATAGAACCTGCCGCCTCTCGCTTCCCAGCCGGCAACTCGCTCACTACGCCATCAGTAGCATCGATAGTATTGAATGTAATAGTAAAACATGACCACATTAAATCGCAATCAAAGTTAACAGCCAAAGTAAACAGTAAACAGTTTTGCTTATCCCTTGCGCCACGTAAGCTACTACTTGTATATTATTATGAAATTTTATTATAGCTAAATACAAAATAATCCAAATAAATAATCCAATATCTACATATTAAGCATCTTTTAGAAATACTAGCTTTTGCACGCAGCTCCGGCCGCGTCAACAGCCCCTTTTCCGAGATAAAAGTAGCCTATAAACTTTTCCACGGGCTCATCTATATCTATACCAAAATTCATCAAAATCGGATCAGTGATTTAGACGTGAAAGCGTAACAAACATACAAACAAACTAACTCACTTTCACATTTATAATATTAGTGAGGATCTTCGTGCGAGCAACGTACCTATAACTTACAGTGCATTAATTGTCTGTAATATGGCCTTTACTGAGTTTCTGATTAATGCGTGTGTGCTTAGCTCTATTGCGGATAAGATAAAATCCGCGGTATTATTCTGAAATCTTAATTTACCTTTGATATTAAGATCGAAGGTAAAAAATTAAACAATATAAATACTCAGGACGCAATCTCAGATCTATAATAAAAATATGTCTCGGTGGCATAGTTGTAATGCGTACGCGGCACGACTGCTGTGCTGAGGTCTCAGGTTCGATCCCCGGGTCGGGTTAAAGTGGTATTGGGGTTTTCTATTTCGAAATGCTCAGTATCAGCCCGGAATCTGGAAATGGGCCCGGTATGGCGATAGGCTCGCCCCCTATCACATCATAGGTCGGAATAAGCTCGGCGAAATGTGGGTGTACTGGTTACGCCTCTGCCTACCCCTTCGGGGATTACAGGCGTGAGTGCGTATGTATGTACAAAAATGTTATATAAAATTCTGCTCATCATTTACAGAATAAGGCGATTTATATAGGTATTACAAATGCGTAGCCAGTTTACATTGGGAAGGATTTATTTACTAAAGGTGTAAGCAATGATAATGAGATTTTCACACGAACACAGATACAATTTACCGAAATATAACAACTTATTTACTACATTGTTAATACATATATTAAAGTGGTAGAGCCACGCTGTAGCAGTTTTGTCTACAATGTAAATGGGCCGGCTCGGTCGGGTTGTTACCGCTGTTGCGTTTCCCGCGGTGAGTGGGATATCCGGACGCCCAATCGACTTCCCTTATACATAATTTATCAGTCTGCGTAAATCAAATGTTACGGATAAATATGAAAATAAATTATGAAGAAGAGTGTAATTATGTATTCATAAACTTTGAGGTCTCATAGTGCGCGCCAACACATAGTGATGTTTTCTGTATACGCAATTGATCCGTTTTTGGCGCCAAAATAACTGAACAAACACCTGTAGAAAAATCTAAACTTATATAGTAAAGTACTCCTCTTAAATACGGGCGGAAGTTACTAAAAATAATAAAGATGCCTAGTGCGCGATCCAGTACATAAACAAAAATGTTAAAATTCAAAATACGTAGGGAATACTACAATTGGCACGGCCGCGGCCCTAGAATTGATATATTAGTACATATTTTAGCTGTTGGATGAAGATGAAAAATACCAACTACCAATTTACTTTTTAAAACACGACATAATGATTAAATGAGAAATGAGAAATGCAAAAAATAACATGTTACGGCCCCACAACACCTAGACCCGAAAACGATATTTGTGGATCACACAAACATTTGTCTCGATGCGAGAATCGAACCCGCGGCCTCTCGTTTCACAGCCGACAATTCGCCTGTTGCGCCACGGAGGCTGTCACACACACAACTCTATCACCTTTTGGGAACAAAATTAATTAACAACAAAAATGTCGAATACATTACATAAGTTTCAGGAACTAGATAGGTACTATGCTGTTATAAATATACAGACAAGATTTATTGTCTACAAGAAAAATCATATATTATTATTGACAGCAATAATTGTTCACGAACAAGCCATAACGGAACATTGCGCGCGTACTACGAGAAGCTATTTATATAATTTTCTATTCGTTCGATCGCAATAAGATATCATTCAAAGTGAACGGCTACATGGAAGCATGGCTAATGCCTGTGCATTACTTTTTTACGTTCTCCAGCAAAGAAAAGAAATAGGCATAGTTGGCTTCGGATTACGTAATGCATTTCTCTTCAATCACAATAACAGTTGCGTCGACAGCAGCGTTGCTTCATGCCGCCAAATGTCGACCGATCCGTTACCTGCCATTTTAATATAAATTATGATCATAAATATAAAAAAACCAACATTCGCACGGTACCGACGTACTATTTGATCAAAATGCGTATAACATTTCATCCAGTTATATTGTGTGAACTTTTTATAATTTCGTCGTGAATATCTAAAAAAATGGTGTCCTAGACAATTAACTTACTTTTAATAAGAACTATATTTTAAAATATGTATAAATTTAATTATAGTAACAGTGTTAGGTACAAGTGTGTACGAGTTACCAAGCAGTATAATACTTTATTTCTGTAAATTTTACGGAATTCTATCAATTAAAATAAGAATTTATTTCGCAATAACGGGTTTTAAACTGATTACGATCTGCAATCTAGAACGCAACCATAGAATAATAAATTTATTAAAACACTTTTCTTTATCCGGTTTTTTTATTAGGATGTGTAATCCTATTATAAATGCGAAAGTGAGTTTGTTTTTTGTTTGTTTCTTACGTTTTCACGCCTAAATCGATTTTGATGAATTTTGGTACAGAGATAGACTACTACTATTTACTACTTATCTTGAAAAAGCTGTTCACGCGGGTGGATAGGTGTTATAAATGCTTCTGCTAATAGCTTAGCTCATAGTATAGTGCTTCTGCTGTATGAAGTCATTTGATATTCTAAAGATTTCCCACAAGAACGTAACGTAACAGCTCTTGGTAAGGCATTTTAAATATAATTAAATTAGTAACGTCTTACTACTGTATTTAAAGTTGTGTGTGGTGATGTTTCTGTTTAAGGGCATGCGTGTTGCTTACCATCCGGCGAGCGACCTGCTTGTTTTTGTTCTGTTTCCCATAGGGGTAGGCAGAGACAACGGATTTCCACTTGTTACGATTCTTGCACACCTCAATTAATTTTTTCATTCATTCTCATTTTTTTGTGATTATTAGTGTTTATTTATTTTAAAATTATTTTAGTATTAATCCGCAAGCTTGTTGACCGTTATTAAATTAATTACTTATGTTATTTTATTTCGTAAGAGCATGCATGAAAGATGTAGGACGTAGGTAAGTATATTATATACTTGTTTTATTAATTTATCATCATGATATTCATGTTTAATGATGTTTAACGCCATATGTTATAATTAATTAATCATTTGGATTGAATGTTGCCCCAAATTTAGATCTTTTCATGATTATTCAATATTAATAGAAATTAATTAGCAGCGTAACTGGTATCATCATTATGCATAAATGTGTTTAAATTAAAGGGAAGAATTTACATATACATACATACGCATTCACGCCTTTAATCCCCGAAGGGGTAGGTAGAGGTGTACACGGACACAGGTGTACAGAGTAGTACACCTACATTTCGCCGAGCTTATCTCCTTCCCACGATGTGATAGGGGGCAGGCCTATCGCCATACCGCGACTCTAGGCTGGGGAATTCCAGACTCTGGGCTGATACTGAGCATTTCGTAACAGAAAAACCCAATATCACTTTTACCCGACCAGGGGATCAAACCCGAGACCTCAGCGTCAGCCTCAGTCGTAACGCGTACGCGACACCGAGGCAATCAGTGGAAGATTTTAGTTCTGTGGATACCTAATTGTAATTTCTTTTGTATTTGTATTTGTATTGTAGTGTAAATGGTCTATCACCATCTTAGGCCCAAAGCCAACCTCACTTGTACGTGGTACATTCTGCTAATTAACGAACGAGGCAATGGCGAAACTTAGTTCGCGTTGTGGGTTGTGGGGGTTAGACGGCGCGACGAGTAGCCTCCCTATAAAATCAAATACCGTTAAATCTATGGTACGAGAAGGCAGATCCTGGCATTAGCCGGGATAACACCCGACTGAAAGAAAGATTTGCATTGTGGATACAATATATTCTTTGACGAATTCGATATTGACATTTTGAGATACTGTATTTTCTCTCGTACACGGTACAAGTAAATATCTTTTGCCCAATTGCAATATTTAAGGTTTTTTTACTCCACTTGTTGGTATGTGTGGGTCAAATATTGCAACTGAATTTTAAACCAGTCCTCATAACAGATTGAACTGAAATTTTGCACACACTTTTGGTGCGAGTTATAATACTTATACGTTAATTGGTGGTTAAAGCTTACTCATGACATACTCCTCCTTACGTCCTGAAATAGGCGTTAATTCAAATTATTTAACCTATGGTTAAAATAATTCTAATTTTCTTAATACAATCTGATTTACAACTATGTAGTGTACCAGTTTCATACAATGTTGCATTCCATGAATCAACGAAGCTTCCCTGATGCAAGTCAGATAGTTGGATCGACAAGTAACGTTCCCGATTGTTGGTTGCGTGATTAATCCGATTAACTTTAACTCTATGATAATGTACTAAAAGGCCATTCAAAGCTTTATTGAGATTAATACACTTTGATTAATGAAGAGTGCAGTGAAAGTTTAGTTTAAGTCGCTGTCAGTTTTTTACTTTTTCTTGCTGAGTTGGCATTAGATTATGTAAGTTGAAATTTATTACGCCTTAATACTGTAGCTGAGAAACTGAAGTCGTGTATCAATCTATCAAAATTGTCCATGATAACAGTGTTTTAGCGTATTTAAGAACGTAGATGTGTAATTACGGATATTAGAATTACATTTTCATAAGAGTTAAGTAACAAAAGAGTTTAAACTAAAGGTCGGCTGTTCGTCTTTAAAAGTTTCTCCGTATTTTATCTAGCCATAGATTAAAATTACAGTCGATAAAAAACATGATGCGAATATGACTTGTTCGTTGTAACGTCTTTAGAAATGCCAATAGAACGTGATATTTTATTTGTTAAAAACGAAAGTCAGTGCGGATTTTATTCGGATATCCTTATTCGTAATTATTCCGATAGAGCTAGGAAACTTACTTTAAAAGTCTACAGTGAAATAATAGTTTATTTGTATCAGATTTGTCAGAATATTATGGAAGGAAGGAAATGCGTAAAGAATCTGATTACGTTTGGAAAGTAGCAGCAATTTGCCGTAACTGGGCTATCGCACCGCTTGTTATTATTACACGTTTTTGATAAGTATCTTTTATAGAAAAAATAAATAGACTTGGTTCAGTGGCTCTATAAGGTTCTATTTTGATAGTACAAATCCGGATTAATATAGTTTATTTGTTACTGTTATAAAAGAATGTGAAACAACAATAAAAGTCTACAGTGAAATTTTTTGTTAATATTTTAGCATTGGGATTTATTTTTGAAACCGTATTGTGACCAGAAAACCATCTAATAAAATATCATTGAACTGTGTTTGTATTAAGAATACTTAGTTACTACATAGGTAGTCTGTTAATATGAAGTAGCTGCTAGTCTGTGGACCATAAAACCAATTTTTCTCGATATAGATTTGATATTTGATTTATTCCAAAACTATGTCATTTATGTGATTCTAATTCATGCGGGTAAGTTATTGATCACTCACCCTATATATGCAGATTTTATTGTAACTATATTTTTGGAACATTCTGTATATATGACAGCTCCGTGGCGCAGCGGGCGAGTAGTCGGCTGCGAAGCGAGAGGCCGTGGGTTCGATTCCCACACCGAGACAAATGTTTGTGTGAACCACAAATATTGGTCTAGGGTCTGGGTGTTGTGGGACCGCAAGTCCCTCGTAGTTCCTGATACCCACGACACAGGTTTACCTAGTGTGGGGTCAGAACTATGTGTGTGACTGTTGGGTGTATTATTATGTATTATATACATATACTTGACGATTTGGCTTCTCCGTATCGAATATGATGTTTGCTGTTGAGTGATAATTTTGCATTTTGCCGTGGTTTAAATTGCCTAATAAATAACGTTTACTTGGAGATTGAAAAATCGGCCCTCATATCTCACTTTTATAAATGTATTACGTTAAGCGAGCAAAATGGAAAGTTTTATGATTATACCTAACATTGACACACTCGTATACATGTTATGTGGTTACATGCGACACAATAGAGCACGTTGACGATTTGTAACGGTTAGGTGATGCGACTGCCACTTACGTCATTATTTTTTAAATTCAGTAGCTATCATTAACTATTATTTCGGAGCATTTTACGAACCGTTAGACGCTGTGCTGTACATTCGACTAATATGCTTGCAGTATTCATATACGGTGCACGTATTCGGTACGGTACGGTATGTATTCTGTTCTGACGGAGCCTATAACAGATCAACCAAGTGACTTAAAAAAGCAATCGGATTTCATCCCACCTGATGAACATCTGTCCCCTGGCAAAGAACTGCAGTGACCCACTTGGCAGACATTAATATGTCTCCGTACTGGGGTGGGTCGTTGTAAGACAAACATCGTGAGGTGGGGTTACTCATCTAAGCCCGATTGCGACTGTGGTCCTCCAGAGCAAAACATGCTTCACTTGCTTAAGTGTCCACTGTGCCCCATCACCTGTACAAGTAAAGATCTTATCATGAGGCTGCAGACACTGCTGTAAGTGTAGCAAACTTTTGGAGCGGAAAAATATAAGTTTTTTTTAGATATTTTAAAATAAATATTCAACATTTATAGCCATTGATACGATAGAAGAAGAAGTATTCATTTATTCAGTCTTACATTTTTGTGGTGAAAATATAGTTTCAAACATCCAAACAGTATTTCAGACGAAATTTGGTCAAAGGAAGCATTAAATTACTTCGCTTTGCTAGGATTCATATGATAGATATGAGTCTATTAAATTAATTGAATCTTTATGCAATGTTTATGGAAAATATCTTTTTAATTTAACTTCGTTGGCAATCTTAGGTTTATGCTTATTTAAGGCTATTGCAACAATTGACTCCTGCAAATTAATGTCTTTTCTTAGATATCATTTAAGTTTACTGAACGTAGATATTTATAAATAGCAGCGATAGCTCAGCGAGAAGTGGCACGGATTGTCGAGACGCAAGTCGTAGTTTCAAAAACAGCACCAAGAGCATGCACCACTGACTTTTCTAAGTTACGTGTGTATTCATTGTTAATTATCGTTTGCTTTAACGGTGAAAGAAACATCGTCAGAAAACTTGCATACCTGAAAAGTTCTCTATAAGAGGTGTTCGAATTCTGCCAACCTGCATTAGGCTAGCGTGGTGGACTAAGGCCTAAGGCCCTTCTCATTTAGTTGAGGAGGCCCGTGGCCAGCAGTGGGATGTGTATAATACAAAGCTGTTATTAAAGTACATTGTAATAGACATTTACAATGCCTGAGATCTCAATTGTAATTAGTTGTATTGATCGCACATTCAATTATTGCACGGGGTGTGCAAACCACAGACAGTTGAAACGATGCATTTCCCGCGTAAATCGCTGTCATTGTCATCGAGTCGGTGTCATGGCGGCCGTCCGGCCTCAATGCAATGTTTCTGATGAATCCGGACAATTAGAGTAAAACGCTGCTAAACAGTAATTTGGACGAATTTCCCGTGCCTAACTCACCGTGTAACTTTCTTTTTGACTGCCGGTGTAAGAGGTTAAATAGACTGTAAATACTGGTGACATTTTAGGACCATAATAGACTTGCTTGGTTTTCTTTTTATGATGGTTGACTATTTGACAATTACGTGATGTACTTTATTTGAGCGTGTCTATCTGTGTATCCTTTTACTTTATTTTTGAGCATGTATCACGTACCCGTCAACTTTGAACTCTTATTACACAGGTCTTACGTAAAATCTCGTTAAATTAAATGAATTAGTATAAACTTTCACATCACTCTCATTGAATAACAGGCACGACTAGACGGTATATCTAACTCACAGTATCTACCTTATAATCATCGGTTACGGTTCTTTATCTCGAAATTAAAATTTCTTGCAGAACAACAGATACTTATTTCTGTGTTAATTAATTTAATTAATTGAGTTCTTTGCCGGACACCAAGCATAATAATAATTTCTTTACACTCACGTTTGGCATTTACGACTGATAAACCTGTGTTGCGCTCTGTACAAGTGAGATTTGTGCAAGGAGTGAATGCAAACTAATATTATTGTTGAAAGCGAATAAACTCAGTGAAGCGTTCAAAATGATTAATACACAAAGAGATGACGGTGATGACTCGTGCAATATTCGTAACTCGGCGCGAGAGTAAGCTTATTTCCATAAAGAAAATAATAAGAGCTGATTCACCATGGCTGACTTGTGATTCTTTAATATTGGCTCGGCGTGATTTACTCGGCGATCTTTGTCGTTATTCAATGTAAAAATTGTGTTGTTCCGAGCAAGAGATTCATTATCATACTTTATGTTTATTATTACCTATCGCCTTTATGTTTGTTGAGGTATCAACTTTTTTATACGTGTCTCCATTCATTTTCTTAGAAGACTGTGGACAAGGGGAAGTAACAATTGAGGTCGCTCACTTTCCGTTCTTATGTTTTTTGTCTAATACGGGATATCCGGTTAACTAAAGTTGACCTACATGTCTTATTTATACCTAATAATATGTTAATGTGTTGTAGATAATTATAATTATTGTAAGTAAAATGATCTGATTGGTGTCGGCGTACGTAAAGAAAATAGGGACATATATATACGTACATACGCACTCACGCCTATAATCCCCGAAGGGGTAGGCAGAGGTGTAACTAGTACACCCACATTTCGCCGAGCGTATCTCCGTCCCTTATGTGATAGGGGGCGAGCCTATCGCCATACCGGGCACAAATTTCCAGACTCCGGGCTGATACTGAGTATTGCGTAATAGAAAAACCCAATACCACTTTAACCCGACCCGGGGATCGAACCCTAGACCTCAGCGTTGGCCTTAATCGTAACGCGTACGTATTACAACTGCCCCACCGAGGCAAATAGGGACAAATAAATATAATTTTGCTGGAATTTGTTATTAGCTTGAATGATGAAATGAACAGATCACTGGCCTGATGGTAAGTGCAACGCCTGCCAATAAGCAGAAACAACACTACACAGAAATTTTTATTACAAAGCACTGCATGGCAGTGGACTGCGTTGGTCAAACACCCTTAGAAATGAAAATTATCAGGAAAACCAAAGTACAACATGTTGAAGGTATGAAAACGTGTTATATGATCAATAATCTTGCGGACCTTCTTTCATAACGTAGGCAAAACTTGTGTCACCAAATGTAAGACTACAAGAAATAACTTATATTTTAGAAATATTGCGATAAAAGTCCATTTAAATGCATTTATATACATACTTATAGAATTGCGAAAGCAGACAATGTATCTTAGTCAATTGATTTTTACTGTTTATCTTTCTATGAGTAGTGTATGCAACAGATTTTCTTATTTCACATACTTATTCGAGATACAGAGCAATAGGGTTCATAAACGAATCAATAAACTCAGAAGTTTCATTTGAAAGGGAAGACGCAATTCATTTACCAATCTTCACGAACCATGTGAAATGACTTCCTGTGACAATGCGTATGCAGTATCACGGTATTGTGAAAATTCATGTTTGCTGATGAATGACGATCCATGACGTTAGAAAGCTGAATAGGTATGCATTTTACAATAATTATGCGATGGATAATTCTACCACCGTAGCTTATATGTTTACGCTGGCATGGTAATGAATCAGGGCTTAGAAGACATCAGGTAGTCGATAAGACCAATGAATCGATAAATTTTTTCCATACTCGTATGCCACCTTATGTCAATCAAACAGACGCTAGATAACATCCCATCACTATAAATATAATACTCCGTAATCTTCAATACTTAAATTAAAGCTGATAATTTCAAAATGAAATTTAATTTTAACCTGTACACCTGAAAATTGATACACTATAACCCAAGCTTATTGAACATAAGGTGAGACCAGTACCACGGTTTGCTGATAATACATAGCTTAGATACAAAGATTCTGCTCGCCACAATGTACAGTCGTGTACACAAGGCTAACGGATTCAATACGCAACTACATACATCTAGATGTAAGTGGCGTGTGCTTGGACCATTCCCTATCTGAACTGCCCGTTGTTTCTGCTCTCCGGTACAGTCGGACGAGTAATTCACAAGCTGTGTATTGAATTTATCAACTTGTCACACACTGTATTGTTATAGATACACCACAATTTAGTATCACAATGGTAACAGATTAGATATGCTACGATTTTGCTGTACTGTAATCGAATATTCGTGTTGGGTGTCGTACTCGGCGTGGTTGGATTGGCCACTGTGGATTGAAGTCTTTGTATTTGACTTATAGCGGGTTTACACGGTTCCATTTTTGTTCAACTGCTAAATCACATGTAATTTGAACCGTCTGATGAGACTTTCAATCAAATTGATCAACAAAATCTTTCCAGCTTTTATGGATTCATGTCTGTTGTTGAAAGCGATTCCACATGTCTGAACCTATCGTAGACTTTATATGTTGACACGCGTAAGTATGGTTTTCAGTGGAGAGCATATATAAGCTAATAATTATTTTATAAGTGTTGTCTCCGGTTGTACAGTGTGCACACTTTAAGTCGTTATTGCGGCCCCTTGTTTAGCTCGATTATTGTTGTTAATTTGTATCGCCTCCGTTTATCAACGTTTTACTCGTATTTAGGACGAGCCATTCTCTTCCACCTGAACGCCTGACGCCAGATAACGCGCGACAAGTTGTTTGTTACCCTTTTTATCTTGCGTTTCATTGGAAAAAATATTGTTGTTACGTGCGTTTGATCGTTCACATACGCTGAAACGCTTTCTTGTTTTATATTCACTAAAACTAAAGGACTGGTTTAATACCAGTCAGTTAGTACAGTAACAAATCAGTATTGATTACAATTTATATTTTTTTGCATCAATTTATTATGAATATTAATAATATTTTACTTGTAATTGTGTTTACATCACACTACTGTGTTTCGGTTTAAAGGACATTAAAGCCAATGAAATTACTGGGCATTTTGAGACTTAACGTCTTGTCTCGGGGTAACGAGAACAGACCAATGTCATGCAGTAAGTACTTTGTAATTCAAAGTTCTGTATGGTGTTGCTTTTGTTTATGAATAGGCGTTGCACTTACCATCAGGGGAGCGACCTGCTCGTTTCGTCATTCAAGCTAATAAAAATCTGTCTTTAGATTAAATTATTACTGTTTTGCTTATATACGCTAAGCGTTTGATTAAAAGCCTTATTATAAGACGTTAATGTTGAATTAACAACAAACATTAGTTTTGCAATAGCAGGGAACATACATTTGTGAAGTAGTTACTGTCCATAAAACAGAGCTTATAAACTGCACATAAGCATTCTGCATTCTTCGAAACTCTGGTACGGATTTGAGGGCGATGGTTTGAATTTATGATCATGTATAATAAATGGATACTTACACTCTGCGTTATAACAATGGTGTTATAAAATAGTGCACTATCATATATATTAATAATAATATTTTGAATAATTCTTAAAAAAAGGGTACAAGTGATGTTACTATCTATTATATTATGTTAAATATTTCACGTTATACACAGTTACAGGGACATTGTAATATTTGATATAGTTGATAATGTTTTATGTTTTATTCAGAATTAAGTTGTAGTCAATTTCTAAGGCTGCCGTTGTTTAATTTATTGTAAACGATATAGATTTTTAGGGTTCCGTAACCAGCCATCTGAAAAAATACAATAGCATGAATCCTCAGTGCGCGAGTCCTGACACCACACTAGGTTAACTTGTATCGTGGGTATCAGGAACTAAGGACGGGCTTGTGGCCCCACAACACTCAGATCCGAAACAAATATAAGTGGATCATAAAACATTTGTCTCGATGAGGGGGTCGAACTTGAGGTCTCTCGTTTCACAACCGGATACTCGCCCAAGGCGCCACTGCGGTATATATGTATGATAATGTGCTTGTTCGATGCAGTCATATAGTCACATTTATTTTTGTAATATCGGAAGGTATCTGAGACAGACAGATTCTTTAAACACTCTACCCTTTATAAATAATTCAGCACGCAATTCTGAATACGTCCCTGGTATGTAATTACTAGAAGGAAGTTTGTAGATGCGGTACGAGTCTGAAATTATAGAATTACAATGTTAGTAATGTGCCGATAGGTTTCTAATGGGCTGTTACCTTTCTGTGAACATAGATATATAAATATCACAATTAAAATGAGCGGTTATATGTTTGGTCAATTCAAGAAATGGCTACGAAAGCAAAGATTGATATAATTATTATTGTTACGACATTTTGATTAATAGGGTTAATTTATGTATATTACTTTTCAAACCGCCCGAAGGCGAACAAGGCCAGCAAGGGCCGAGTTTTTACGTGCCCTCCGAGGCATGGAGTGTCGTACATACGAGAGATTTTCGGCCTCATAACACCCAGACCAGAAACAAATATTTGTAGATCACACTAACTTTTTAGTTTCTCCTCCTCTCCTATCTTCTTTTTCTCTTCCTCTCTTCTTATCCTTTTCCTCCCGTTTCAGAACTACTCGTCCACTGCGCCACTGAGATTGTTATTTCTTTTGTATTTTTCATAGAATGCTTTAATCATAGCCGTCTTCATTAAATTTATTCTTGACAAACTTTATTTGCAAAGAGTGCACTTTCTTGTGATGCGGAATATGATTTCTTTTTATCTTGGAATCACTATGTAACTACACTTGACGATAAGTACAGTGCAGTAAAAATAATATAACGTCGACCGTCAAGAGACAGTGTGTCCCTCGATGGTCGGCAAAATTATGTCAGCCTGAAGTTTAATGAAGAAGAACAATACTAAGTAAATCGAGCATCTATTGTAAAATGATATATTGCAATGTGTATTGATATTTGAATAGGATTTAAATTATATAAATACTGATTAATAAAATAGTCTAGTAACGATAGACGACTACCTGCCTCGGTGGCGCAGTTGTAATGCTGGAATGCTGTACTGAGGTCTCGGGTTCGATCCTCTGGTCAGGTAAAAGTGACATGGGGTTTTTCTATTACGAAATCCCCAGTACCAGCCTGGAGTCTGGAATTGTGCCTGGTTTTGATTTGATTGTGGGCTCCTTTTCTCCGCACTTAGCCCGTTGAATGTCGGGCCATTGTGCGTGAAGTTTGTGCCGGCTAGAGATCTAGCCAGCCTAACTCCGACCAGAAGCGCAGGATCCTCCTGGTGTCTCCACAGGCTTCTCGGAGTGACCTCGGTGTATTGAGGATTTCCGCCCGTTGTGTAGCTACACCTTCACATTCCAGGATGACGTGTGAAGCTGTTTCATCAGCCGACAGACATCCCCTACATAGGGGGCTGTCGGTTATACCTAGAACATATAAATGTTTGTTAAGTGGGCAATGTCCTGTAATATTCCCTACGATTATGCGTAGGGATGTCCTATCTAAGGATAGCAAGCGCTTTGTTAAACGTGCATCCGGGTGTGGCACCGTTTCCCGGGATTGTCTGCACGCACTGGTGTTTGCCCATTGATTTGCATGTTGTTCAAGTGTTCTGTGGCGTAGCCATGACCTTAGCTGGTTAAAAGGTAGTGGATGCAGGTACGCGATGCAGGATCGGTTAACATTGCATTGTGCGGTGCGCACTGCGTACCGCCACAGAACTATTGGACTAGGGCCAAACACCCTCTGTTCCGACCCTTTTCTCGCCAGCTCGTCTGCTGCGTCATTGCCTAGAGAGCCACTGTGCCCCTTTATCCACTGTAAAGTGACTTGGTTATTACTACCTATCACTTCCAGTGCCTGGTGGCACTCTAGTATGAGCCCGGATTGAATGGTTTTACTATCGAGGGCTTGTAGCACTGCAGCGCTATCGGACACTATGCGAATCTTATGATCTTCGATATTCCGTCTAGTCACTGCTCTGGCAGCCTGCGTGATGGCGATGCATTCACATTGGAAAATAGAACTATGTTCCCCTAAGGCTGTTGATATATCAATATTTATCTCGGGTGAGTACACTCCTGCGCCCGATCCTGTTCTTGTTTTGGAACCATCGGTATATATGCGCAGTTCGTGGACTCCAGACGAGTCGTATTGTTCTTCAATAAGCTGGACTATGTACGTCTTGTTGAAGATGTGTTGTTTGGGTATCTTGTCATTGGGGGCAGCTATCAAAGGTTGGTAGGATATAGCCTCCCCAAGGATTTCGGTATGAGCCCCGTTTGCTGCACCCCAGAGGTTGAGTGATTTTAGTCTGATGGCCGCTGAGGCCGCCTCCTGCTGGATAAATAGGTCTAAGGGCGGTAGCCCTAGAAGTATCTCCAGTGCCGCTGTGGGTGTTAATTGTGCCTGGTATGGCGATAAGCTCGCCCCCTATCATCATGCCCCGAAAATTAACTCGGCGAAATGTGGGTGTACCTATGCCTTTTTACCCCTTCTCGGGGATTACTGGCGTGAATTCGTATGTATCTATTCTAACAACGATACTAGTTGTTCTCATAAAATTCCTCCGATTTACTCTACATGTAGAGATTAGTACTATTGATCGCTGCAGTGATAACGGTTGCATTGTGAGCCACGCTCCGTAAATGCGTCTGAAGTGAATGTTCCACTGGTTTATGGGTGCCAAAACACAGTGCCCATATTGATTTAGAAAAAATTGGGAATATATTATTAATATGCGGTAGAGCGATACTGTAAACAACTTTGTCCATAATACCATTACGCCGACCTAATCAAGGGGGTAACACTTTTTCACAGAACACCTGACGTGAAGTAACAGCTTAGCTGTTACGTTTCGTGCCATCATTGAGATTGCTGGTGACTAAAGATTTTCGAAACTTTATGTTACACGGTATTGCATGGAACTGCACTACACTCGTCACCTTGAGACATAAGATGTTAAATCTCATAATTCCCGGTAATTTCACTGACTTTAAAGTCTTTCAAAACCGGAACACAACAGTAACACACTTCTGTTTAGCAGCAATAAAATAGATGAAGCTGTAGTAAACGGAACCGTGCCCAAACGGATTCTCGCATACGACAGACGTGCCACCTAGTTATTAGGTAGTACAGTTTATTGGAAATTATATAGAGACAAAGGCGATATAGTCCTGAGTATAGATGCTATGTTATTTTTACAAAGTAAGAAGGTATGCCCGCCCCTCCTATGCGAGAGGCCGTCTGGGCTGGTATCACCGCTTTGTTTATTTATGCTGTTTGAGTAAGCATTGTTGTATTACGATTTGAAGGCCATAGAAGCCAGTGAAATTTCTGTGCCTTATGAGCCTTAACATTACATCTTATATGTATGAAATTTAATTCGTTTTATCCCGTTGATATGTCCAGAAGGTTGGTCGCTTCAGTTCTGCTACGTGTTTTCGTATTCCTCATAATCGCAATTTCTTGTGTGTAATTATTAACTTGCTCTTTGTAGAAATCTGGTTGAGGTGTGTTCAGATCTGAATTATACTGATATCGCTTATGTAATCTTTAGCGATAAATATATTGTCGGGGTTATTGTTTACATTTAATTTACTACTTATAAATATGGGACTAATTATAAATATGTTCCGTGGCGCAGCGGGCGAGTAGTCGGCTGCGAAGCGAGATGCCGTGGGTTCGATTCCCACACCGAGACAAATGTTTGTGTGAACCACAAATATTGGTCTCGGGTCTGGGTGTTGTGGGACCGCAAGTCCCTCGTAGTTCCTGATACCCACGACACAGGTTTATCTAGTGTGGGGTCAGGACTATGTGTGTGACTGTTGGGTGTATTATTATTATTATTTATGTGTATATCCTCACAATCTCAGCTCAAAGCTGGTCTTTAAGGTGATACTTACGGGTTTGAACCAAGTAAGTATCCCCTATTGGATGTTGTCGGTCAATTGGTCTATATGTTGGTGTGTATCGGTGGTGTCGGGTCTACGTATGGCGTGGTTTCGTCGGCCTGCATGAACTTCCTGACTATTCTACATGTGTTTAAAATGGCTGCTTTTTGTAGTTGAATAAAGGTTGTGGGCTTCAGGTCAATTAATTTCAGACTTTGATGGAGATGTTTTGGGATAACGCCTGTAGTTGATAATATCATAGGGATAATGTATACCTTATCTTGTTTCCAGATCCTGCCTATTTCTTCTCTAAGGTCGGTGTATTTATTTATTTTTTCAGCTATTGTTTTTAAAATATTATGTGTATTGGGTATTGCTACATCTATAATGTATGTTGTTTTCTTCATCTTATCTACTAATGTAATGTCTGGTCTGTTATAGTGAATGGTTTTATCTGAAAGTATAGTACGGTCGTAGTATAGTTTGTGAGTGCTATTTTCTAATATGGGTTGAGGACTATACTTATAATACGGTATGCGATTTTCTGGTATAAGTCTGTGTTTAAGTGCTAATTTTTTATGAATTATGTTAACTATTTGGTTATGTCGATGTGTGTAGTCTGTTTGTGCAAGATTTGGACATGCTCCGGTTATGTGTTGTATATTTTCAGGATGTAGTCTGCATTTGCGGCATTTGTCGTCTGTTATAGTGATGTCTTTGATAATGTGTTTTCTATAGTTTCTTGTATTAATTACTTGGTCCTGTATAGCCATTATAAAACCCTCAGTCTCTGGGAATAGTGTACCTATTTGAAGCCATTTGTTTGACGCATCGGTGTCGATATGTGCCTGTTCAAGGTCATGTGGGTGTCTTCCGTGAAGCACTTTGGCTTTCCAGTCGTCTATCGCATCTCGCTCATAATCATTATTATTAAAGTTTATTGATGTAGTTTGATCTGATAAATTTAAAGGTGTATAATTTTGGTCGTTATGGATTATAGCTGTATGGATATCACTTCTATTTGATTTGCTATGGAAAAATGATTTTAATGTGTGTATTTGTTTCTGCCAGAGTGCTTGTAAATTTATTAATCCCCTGCCTCCGTTTTGTCTTTTGATTGTTAACCTCTGAATAGCTGATTTGGGGTGTAGATGATTATGTCTGGTCAGCATGGTCCTAGTTTTGCGTTCTACATTAATGATATCTGTTTTACTCCACTTTATGATACCAAAAGAATATGTCAAGATAGGAATTGCGTAAGTGTTGATGGCTTTGATAAGGTTTTTACTTGTAAGATGTGTTTTGCATATGGCTATTACCCTCCTATTGTATTCATTTAAAAGCTTATGTTTTGTACTTGTGTGGTGAATCCCTTTTAGCTCGTGATAACCTAGATATTTGTACAGATCGTTTGGTTCCATTGCTGTGATGGTTTCTGTGTCATTAATTTCGTAGTCGCCGGGCTGAATTTTACCTTTAATTATGTGTAGTGTTTTACATTTATCCAAACCAAATTTCATATTTATGTCTTTACTAAACTCTGCTGTCGTATTTATTAATTTTTTCATTTTTTTATCCGTATTTGCGTAAAGTTTTATATCGTCCATGTAAATTAGGTGTGATATTATTGTTTCTGTAGTGTTGTGTTTAAGATGGTATCCAGCACGGCAACCCTTAAGCAGATTAGATAAAGGGTTCAAGGCAAGACAGAACCACAAGGGGCTTAGGGAATCACCTTGATAAATCCCTTTCTTAATTGCTATTTGTCTAGTAGTTATTGGAGCATTATTGTTGTTTAACCATACCGTAGTTTTCCAGTGGGGCATAAGATTTTCGAGGAACTTAATAATTTGGGGATGTATCCTATATATTTGCAAAATTCTGATTAACCAGCTGTGAGGAATGCTATCAAATGCCTTTTGGTAATCGATATATGTGCAATGCAAGTTTCTTTTGTGACTTGTTGCATGTTTGTGGATGGTCGAGTCGATCACTAATTGCTCTTTGCATCCCATGTGTCCCCGCCTGCACCCTTTTTGTTCTTCAGCAAGTATATTATTATTTTCAACATGATTATTAATCTTAAATGAAATAGTAGATGTGAGTATTTTGTATAAAGTAGGCAAACATGTGATGGGCCTGTATTGTGAAGGTAATTGTAATAATTGATGATTTTTTGGAAGTAAATATGTTATGCCTCTTGCTAAGAATTCTGGTATATGTTGTTCCCCTAGTACAATTTTCGTTAAATTTTTTGCTAGGCTTTTGTGAAGTGTTGTCAGTTTTTTATACCAAAAGTTATGAATTTTATCTGCTCCAGGTGATTTCCAATTATGAAGTTTCTTTGTAACTATGGTAATATCTTCTTCTGTGATTTCTTCGAATCTCATTTCTTCTATTGATTGCCACCTCTCTTCTTCTTCTGCGATCCATTTTGCTTCGTTATTGTGTAGTGTATCGGTTTCCCATATATTTGACCAGTAATTTTCGATATCTTCTACTTTGGGTATTACAGTATTGTTTTGGTTATTTATGTTGTTATTTATATTCAAATTCCTGTAAAATACTTTCTCTTTATTAGTGAATAGATTATTATCGATTTTCCTTTGTAGTGATTTCTTATATCTTGCTAACCTACTAGCTTTGAGTTTCAATTTCTGTTTTAACGTATCTAAAAATTCTTCCGGTTTTTTATTATTTTCTTCATATTTGCTGTGTACAGTTGTTTTAGTGAATATTTCATCTACTGTTTTTAAAATTTTTCTGGACCTATTGTTATTAATATATTGTGTGAGTCTACCTATATTAACCCTTAGCTGTTGTATATCTCTTTCTAACCGAATTTGCCAGGAGGGCTTACTGTTATTTCTTCGACGTGAGTTCTGTGGCTTATTTTCGATATTGTGGCCTAAATTCTCGGATATTACAAATGCAGTACAATATGTAAGAGTATGAATGTCTGTCATCATGGAGTCTTCAGATATGTATTGATGCAGTATTGCCTCATTGAACAAATCTATTAACTGGCTAAGGTATTTACTATATTTAAGTTTTGGTAAGGATGGTCTGACTATTGGGTCCATCCCGGAGTATTTAATTATAGCGGCCTGCAGCTTATCACGCATTTGTTGTACTAATGTGTTTGAGAAAGGTGTTGTATTTAAAGTTTCTATGTCGTTTTCTATAAATGTTGTAGTGGTCTCAGTTTGTGTTGACATATGAGATTGGCTGCAGTTTTCTGTTGAGTGCGTATCAGATGATAGATGTAAGATTGTCTGTGATTGTGTGATTTGAGGTAATGACTGTTGTGGGGACGGAATTATTGGTATATTTGATCTTGTATCTTTTGAATAACTGTCATGGTTAACTTCTTGGGATAGTTCGGATCGTACTCTTTCTTTGATCTTATTTAAAGTTACTTCAGAAAGTAATTTATTTTTTACTATGACTCTTCTCTGATCTGATATTCTTTGTTGTGTTACATTGACTTCGGGATATTGTTTTGAAAAAAGTTCATGCAGTGTTTGCCTATATGTTGTCATGTCAGTTTCTAATTTTGTGATACGGTAGTAAGTCCGCATGATAAACATATTCACTTCTGTTGTCCATTTCATGCGTACTCTTGCTTTACCAGCTTTAGTGGACGCGGGTAAGAAGGCATTCACCTCCCGCGCAACATCTAATGCTGGTGTGGGTGGGTCTCTTAAGTTGTTTGTGGGTGGCGATGAAGGTATTGATGATGATGAATTTGTCGATGGTGCATATGATACAGTAATTGGGCTATATGGTTCTATTGGGCTATTAGTTCTGCTGTCTGTCAGTCTGTCAAGTCGGTCATTGTCGGCTGTAGCAATTTCGGGTGACCCGGTGGGAGTCCGCCTGCTCAACTCCTCACCGCTGACGGATCGTATGCTGAAACACCCAGCGTCAGCTCCAGGTGTGCCCCAGCGATCGCCCCCGGGAAGCGGCCCTCTCAGTTTCTTTTTATATCGAGTCTCCATATTAAATGGGTTACCATTGCCACGTTAGCCACACTAGTGGTATAATTTGTGTGTTGCCCGCCCCCTACGTAATCAGGTGTTCGATCAGGACGTGTGGTTGGGTTTTAGGGGGCTTATTATTATTATTATTATGTTATTATATTATTTTAGATTATTAAGGGCCTATTCCACAGCATGTGATTAAATTTTAATCGCCAGATAGCGCATTAGACATCCAATCTAGGAAGTATCGATTTCATTCGCTCTTCCGTTTATATTGACAAAGATTTGTATCTATCTGTTTTATATTTTACTTGATAAAACAGACTTATTATACTGGTTTTTTAAATAATCTTTTTTTTAGTTTTTCACTATAGTCCTCGGGTTTGTTTTTTATTACAGTTATGAGATATTTTTAATATGGGTAGCCGTATGACCTTTATTATGTAGTAGATATTCTGTGACAATGTTCCATGTGTCACCTCTTCCCAAGCTCCTCAGCCGGTCTTTAGACCCCCAAAAGAGGTTTTCCGGAAGGGATGAGTTTTATGGTGAGTGGTAGAGTGTATTGGGCAACGCTAGCTGAAGAAAGGTAAGGAACATGTGAACTGTTAGGTAATCTTTTTTCTGCCTGGCCTTATCCCGGCTTAATGCCAGGGTCCGCCATCCCATCATTTAACGGCAGATTTGGTATTATGAGGGGCAACCCGCCGTTTGACCCCCAAAACCCCGCAACGGGAACCAAGTTTCGTCATTGCCTTGCCATTAATCAGCAGAGTGTATCACGCGCAGATAAGGTTGACTTAATACTATCTAAGAGCCCAAAATATTGGCCTAAAGTAAAGCAATCACTTATTACGGTCAGAATATTGAAAATTAAACTTCTCTGTACTATATTTCTAACTCTTTTTTATCATAGGCCGGTAAACGAGCAAGTGGGTCAACTGATGGTAAGTGATCTCCACCGCCCACTTACGCTCACGATACTAAAAGGATAGTGGGCACCTGCCGACCTTAAAGGAAAGGGATAATTAAGGGATTGGGAATGGGAGGGCGATTTGGGCCTCCGGATATCTTACTCACCGTACAAAACGCTACCGTACCGTACTCTCCTCCCTATCTTTCTATTTTATTAATTTCGTTGCGGGATAAAGACAGCTTCGCAATTCTAGAGACTCGCCGAGCTTCATTGTTCGGTGCCAAAATATGCTTGCCACTATTGATCCTGGCTTACAGGATTTAGTGGTAGGTGCGTGGGTTTTATATTCTCTATCCCTTCTGTACCATTCATAAGTATGTTGGTTCAATAAACCGATATCCGCAAGTACATGTTTATACAGTCTTGAATTTAATTAGCGTCCTGCATATTATTACTATGTACTAGCTTAGAAAGCTAATATTGAGTACAGCTCTACGATTTAAGTTAGGCGCTTCAGCAATTTTCATTTACCTTGGGAAACACAGAAAGCTGTGACAGTTATTCAAAAAGAAAAGTTATAAAATGTTATTGTGTAGGTACTTATTTTTCTCTTTAGTGCTTGACGAGGTCAGAAAAGTCTGATTTTGTTTGTACCTATATTCGTTGTTCGTACTAGATGCTAAAAAATAAATATTCTTAAAGTGCATAATTTAAATAGTAGTAATGAAATTATATTTCGTTATGACTGGTCCCGTTCATATTTTAGTAATTTTGAAGCTGAAATTATACTAACACTAGATAGTATTGAAACGCTGTAGCCAAATTTATAAATAATAATTGAATTCCTAATTTTAAATTACGTTCTATTATACCCGGACCATACTGACCGATTAGCTAACTTTGGTTATTAAAGTATGCAGTTATGCGAATTGCATTTTCTGATGTAGATATAAATTATTATTATGACATAATGTTCATATTGTTTTCTTATATTATTATCGACAACCTCCGTGGTGTAGTGGGCGAGTAGTCGGCTACAGCGAAGCGAGAGGCCGCGGGTTCGATTCGCGCATCGATACAAAATGTTTGTGTGATTCACAAATATTTGTTTTGGGTCTGGGTGTTTTCTCCTCAGAGGGGTTGGCGTTAGGCAGGCGGCCGGTCGTAATAACTACAAGCCAAATCTTTGAATCATGCGTTAAAACAAGCATGTTTCCTTATCATTTCCGTCCCAAGACAGCGAACCTATCGCCATATCGTCCGAAATTTCCAAACCTGAGTATTATTGGAATCTGAGTAATATTGAAACTTATATTTATTTCATTACTTCACTTAGGTTAGCCTGTGTACTCTAGCACTAGACCGATGCAATAAGGCGATGATCCCTTTACAAGTAATAAGGAAACTTTCAGTAACTATACGAAATTAGTGTTTTTATGTGGTTTAATAAATGACAACCGCGTATATTTGCTGTTGCTTTTACCGTCCGTAGTCGCCGCAGAGCATTGTTGGGTCGTTACCACTGGTTTTTGCCGCGGTATCTGACAATCGTTAGCGGTTTTGCGGTCCGTCGCGTCGGGCCTATTTCCACAGTTCACGTTACGACAGTGAGCCAGTGTTCGCTAGTGCTAATTTAGTAAAAACACAAATGTATCGTTGTAAAAAAATATACGCGCCGAGTTAAGAACAGAGTTTTGAAGTTAGTTCAAAATATTGGTAGCTACCAATCAATAGTCGTGTGAATCTAAATTAAATAAAGCTCTACTGTAATACAGACAGTTAATTTATTAATCAAAGTTATATTACGACTTAAGCCTGTACTAGACACGCCGCGCCGTATCTCTGCCGGGAAATAGCAAGGAAGATGTGGGTTAGAGAGCAAATTGAATGTGACATTTCGTTCGCGGTGAAATGTGCGAATAACCCAAACTTTGCTTGTAAGCATATCGTATTAGCGAGCCACTGATAGATATTGAGGGACAAGTACTGAAAGATTTGTCATATTAATATGATCATTATTTTATTTTTTGTGGATTATCTTGAACAATAATGGATTAAACCAATTTATAATTGTATTCATAGTAGTTGTTATGTTATGAAATATATCTTTATATTTATTTTATATTATTATTACTTGTTTCATTTTGCATAATAAATACCTAAATTAATTCCTAAAAGTTTGTAATTGCAACTGTATATAACATGTTACAGAAAGGTGTGGTAAAATTTAAGTAAACCTGTACCGTGGGTATCAAGAACTACGAGGGACTTGCGGTCCCACAACACCCAGACCCGAGACAAAAATTTGTGAATCAGACAAACATCTGCCTAGGTGCGGGAATCGAACCCACGGCCTCAAGCTTCGCAACCGGCTACTCGCCCGCTGCGCCACGAAGGCTATACTTTACCACCGAACAGTAGGCCTAGTACAAGTTTTAATAGTTTTCTAAAACGATGAGAGTTTTCGTTTTCTCTCCATCGAGTATCAGTAGCCACTATTGGGAACTATGATGAACTAAAATTAATAATATGGTTAATTTTATTTCATATTAGTCGAAAATTATTTCAAGTGATGATTTCAATTAGTTTTCAAGCGATTATTACCGTATGAATTACTAGTTTGACACTTCGACGGTAGTAATTTTATAAGAATTCGAAAACTATGAACGTATTTGTAACTCATACTAGGCCTACAGAATAAACAATACCAGAAACCTTTACTTTCAGTAGCGGAATATACGATCCGGCAACGTCGTCGCAATTGACAGTGTTCTAATTAATACGACACCTTTCACCCAGTCACAGGTCGGAATTGCTCTCGTTTCTATACAAAATTTTAATTATGCGGCTCGAAGTGTCTGTCTGCTCATAATCGATTTTCTATGATCACATTCAAGTTTCACTCGATGTTTTAATTGTTTTTTGTTTTTTTTTTTAATAATTATATCATTTTCCTCTTCCTAAATAAAATAATTAGTTAAAATGCGGTGAACACTGGACCTTTTTAGGCCTTTTTATTATTAGCTTCAGTTTTAACTAATATATTACTCGTAATTATGATACTAGCCATACATGATACACGTCCTACTGCTGGGCACGGACCTCCTCTACTGAATAAGAGGGGTTAAGGGTGTATGACAGACTTCATATACCTTCGAAAATTCTTATAGATAATTCTCAGGTATGCAGGTTTCCTCACGATGTTTCCTTCACCGTTAAACCATGCGATAATTAGCAATGAATACACACGTAACTGAGATAGGTCAGAGGTGTATGCTCTTAAGGCTGGTTCTAAGCCTGCGACTTTCGTCTCAACAGTCCGCCCCCCGCTGGGCTATCCAAATCTTTAAAATCGATTTTTGACGTAAAAGAACTTAAAAAAAGAAAACCTGAATTAAGAACCTCCTCCTTTTTTAGTCTGTTAATAAAGAAATAATAAATTATTGTTATATTTGGCAAAAAAGCCATTATTTATACCATAATCTTGGGACTACAGAGTGCGTGCATGGCCGAAGGCGGTTTACACTAGAGGGGTTGAAGTCAGGCAGGCGGCCGGTCATAAAAACTACAAGACATTGTTTTCTGTAACGTATGTTAAAAAACATGTTGCGCGGACCCCCACTGTCAGTAAGATAAGAAGAAGAAGAAAGACGGTCTACACTGTCTCTAGTTCCTGAGGTGACTCTCTGTGTAGTTATAGTAATACTGTAAAAAAGTAAGCAATAAGCTTTCTAAAGCAAAGGTCACAACGTCACGGGCAATAACAACCCACATCCGACAAGCAAACCACGTAAATGTGTGAACCGACCTCTACACATCATCTCACCGCAGCGGCCCAGAGTGCTCCGTAATCCATACAAAGCGTCTCAAGCCATTGTTGATTGAATCCGAGAGAGAGTCCTATTCAAATACCGCCATTGTTTCACTGCAGTTTAAAAATGGAACTTCTTTAAAGACGTCAATTTTGTTGGACACGATACCTTGTGATGGGAACGAGACGTCAGCCGAGCTGTCAACTTGACATACTGCTTGAAGACGTAACTCATTTTAAAAATAAATAATTGAAAATTATAAGGAATAGTGGATGCTGTTTGACGTTTTCTCTTGAATTATGAGGTGTTCGGACTACGAGGCCTAATAGATGATTATGTTTCTGAGGAAATATCTCTATGTAGATGGGTAAAGAGAATAAAATCTACAATCTTTGTTTATGATTATTACATTCCTTTACCAAATTAGTTAATAGTTTTACAAAGTTAGTTAGTTATAATATTCGGAGACACAAATCCCCTTCCCCGTGCCAATCCCTTAATCATCCTTTTCCTTGCTCGTTTGGCGGCCTTTGCTACATAAAAAAAGTAATTAAAATTTTGATTTTTGGCTGTCTTTGTGAAGCATTGTTATTTGTCCGAATATAAAAGCAATATAAATCATATACGTACATGGATGATATTAAAATAGCTGTTTAATAGATACGCGAGTGTATAAGCTCGTATAATAAAGCACTTCTATTTAATACTTCTAGTCGCAGTTACGCGCTTCGTATTCTATCATATAATTTATGCGCAAGCCAGGATTACGTTTAATTTGTCGTTTGGTTAGGGATAACAAATGAATATGTACTTTTGGATTTATGATTTTAATTAGTGTGTGGCGAGTGCTAAAAATACACCGGCATCCCGATGCCCGTTGACAGGTGTGAGGACGCGAAGACTGAGTGTGTATGGATCTTAATGGTATATTATGATATAACCATACATATTACAGCGGTACAGTTAGGGTGTTGCCACATTACGTCTGAGCTAAATTTGTCTCCCGACGCGACGAAAGTTAATTACGCAATGTCTCGTTGGCCAGGAATTAAAAGACATGATTTTTTTTGAGCATTTTATGTGAATCTTTCTTATGGACGAAAAGTGCTCGGTTGTATGCGATCGACATACGCGCGACGTGCGACCGTTTTCATATAATTTCATGCAATGCGGACGTGTTGCTATCGCCTGATTTGCTCTACCACTTATGGAATAGTTTATACTATTACAATATATTGTCCTTTTTTAGATTAAACACTTGTAATTGAAATTGGTAAGTAATTTGGTAAAGGAATTTTTTAATCGTTGAGTAACCATAGATTGTAGTTGTATACTTTCTCAGAAGCATAATTTTATATTAGGCCTCTTAGTCCACATTTTGATCTTGATGTTCGCATCAAAGCCGAGAAGATGGGGAGACGGCGACGCATGACGCGAGTAAGGTAAGGTCGGGCGTCGCTGTGTTCTGTATCAGTCGCCTACCTTAATACGCGCCTTTAGGTGGAGATGCACTGACTGCAAACGAAGTAAAAAGATGATGTAATTAAACCTGTTTTAATATGAGAACATTATAATTTAATGCTCTATGTATATGTATAAGTCATAATTTGTGTAATAATACAAGTGAATAACTGGGGCATAAATATACCGCGTACATATTACAACTACTACCGAGGTATAATAAAATAAATAAATACAAAAAATAATTCCCAAGCTTTACTTTTTAAGGCAACGATATGTGATCAATAAGAGTATTGCATATTTTGTCAGAGCAAAATAATATTATGTAGGTATCCTACCAGCCTCATTATGACTATCACACTCTTTGAATGTATTAGCGGGCTTCGACTATAATATTTCCTACCTCAGATAGAGTGCGACTAATGAGAACATGTCAAGAGATTTTACACTAATGCAGTTGTAATGATAACACCTCGTATAGTGCAGGAAGTCATGGATTCGAAGTCGTGTACACACATTTGAGATAAGGATGGTAATTACTGAACCGTTGTTTCGGACTTCGTTTCGTGTGGAGTCCGGCTACGACAAAGACTTTCAATTCGCAAATCCATGATTATGACAAGCGTCTATTAATTTGTCTATGAATTCCATCGAAATAAGATGACAAGAAACGTAAATCAAGCAAAAAAATTACCCCACTAAAACTCTGTGCAAGGGGGCGGGGTTATAAAGTCTGTGCAGCTCGTTCATTCATCAGTTCAAGAAATTGATTCATGATCTCTAGTTGACACTTAAAACGTCTAATTGTTTGCGCGGTGCAGAACTTCGTATCTCGATTTAGAATTTTAATATTTAGACATTATTTTTTATGAAATAAAGTTGATTTTGAACGTTCATAATTTTTTTTGCGTGTGATTTTACCTTTGTATGTGTAAGTAAGAGGAGCCGTATTTTTGGTAGATTCACATAAGAGTTATCGTTCTAGTTATGTTATTTCGATGATTTTGACCTAAGAAGTTCTAGCTTTATACATTTTATTAACTGCTGTTTTAGGTTTATACTTCTTTTTATCTCTCACGACAAACTTACTATAGTACAGCTGACGGTAAGCGTAATTGTTGACCGTCGAAAGACATTGCATCCCTGGACAGTCGCCAGAATTATGCTGGTCTGAAGTAACTGGATGTACACCGACTGACCCAGGAACACAACTTGCTATTTATCAAGTCTTCAACGAATAACAGTAAATGCATATGAAGTCGGGTTTTAAAGTTTAAGTTAAGTTAAGACGCGCAGGAGCGAAATATGTAGATGCTTTCCATCAGGGATGGAAAGCAAAAACATTGTTTCGATCAACACAAAACTATGTTTCGTCAACAAAAATGTGTATTAAAACGGTGTTTTGCAGATGTTTTTGTGTAGTGTGTAGAGAAAAACATGTGCAGGAGACCCAGCTTCAGTTAAATATAAGACTATTTTAAAATACAAGTACCTAAAACCGGAAAGCTCCAAAATAACTTTTTTTGCATCTACACGTGTCATCTCTCAACAGTCTTGTAATCTTATGCAATCAGTGTATCTTCGAATGCATCTGTTTTGTATAATGCACTGTTCGCGAGTGATGCGTATTTTTAGGGTTCTGTGCCCAATGGGTAAGCCTAGGGTACCCAATAGGGTACTTAGTAATACAATAAGTCTAGAACGTTTGTCCGTCTGTTTTTTTGTATTAACTTACGGGTCTTTATCTTTTGAACCGTAATAAACAGGCGGTTGAAATTGTCTCAAAACGTGCTTGTAAAATTTAAGGTTCTGGGTGCGGAACACACGGTGCGCTAGTCCGATTCGTACTTGACAGGTTTTTTCCAAATATAGTCTCGTTGAATGAGCTACTGACGTTGTTATCTACACAAATGCAGGAAACGAAAGGTAAACACTCTGTTCTGTGAAAGCAGTCGACGTTGAAAGGGTGGCCATTTTCAGCTATTTGTAAATTGTATGTTGCACGTAAAGAGGCGTCGAACAACCTTTGATGAGATTAAAACGACGTTGCCCTGTGTTAAGTGTGGGTTAGATTTTATATGTCGCCTGATTGGTCTAGTGATGGCGTACAAAGGTTCAGAGGTCTTGGGTTCAATTCTCAGGTCGGGCAATCACAATTTGTGTTTGAGTTTACGATTCGAAAAATCATATATGACCGATATTGAAATTTGTGCCCGGAAATAAGCTTAGCAAAACATTGGTTGCAAGTTATGTAGATTTTGTTTGATTTGGATTAAATATTATTGTTAATTGTGTGACAAGGTTGTTCATGCTCGGTCAAGTCTTTAATGCCACATCGTGTACACAAATATTCTGTTTCGGCTCAATTATGTCGCTCGGATCGCGCTAACATGAGTCGTTTAACTAAATCATAAGTGGGAAGGCCTGCAGCCTTTCAGCCAGCCAGCGCGGATAACACCAGGCAGAAAGAAACAAACTGGTATACCATTTTCTTTCTGTATTGTCGAAGGAGTAGGCCATCGTGCATTCACAGTTCGCCGAGTTTCGATTCCATTATGTCATTGGTGGCGAGCCTATCGCCATATCGGACACAAATTCCAATTTCAAGTCATGTCTCATAAATTTTTCGTGTCAAAAAACTCAAATCACATGTACCTGCTGTTCATCTCTTAAGCTCAGATTTTGTGTACTATAACCTGACTCTATTCAGATTAGTGTTGTTTATGTGGAGTCGATGATAATAATATGATGATCAGTGCCATCCTTCACCGCTAACGGGTTTAATAAAAAAATCGAGTTTTAGAAAACTGCAGCAACTGCTTTTGTAGTGCCTGCCTATATTTTATCGTTTCTGAAGTTGTATTAAAAGAACTATACATTTTAAGATCCGACACGTAATGACCTAAAAGCCACTGTAAGTTTATTACTTTAGACAAATGTTTATTTATATATTAAAATAAAAGTGGGTACTCAGTAATCTGACATTAATTCGTAGTAACAGTTTAACAAGTAATCAAGAGAATCATGTATGTCACCAACCTTAACATATTTACTTTTTACACATGCAGTTGGAAACTACGCCTTAAGTAGTTTGTGCAAGTTATTTTAAAAATAAAGATTTAATCACGCCCGTTTTAAAATGCACGTGTTGAAACAGGGAAGCTTTCGATTGTTTGGTGCAAGTTGAGCCGGTGATGTGTAGCTAGGCATGTTGTCGACATTAGACAGATAAGTAAATGTTTTTAGTGGTAGAGGCACGCTGTAGACAATTTTGTCTACAGCATGAATGTGCCGGCTTGTCCGGGCAGTGGCAGCTTGCTGCTGCGTTTCATAGGGTCAGTGATATATGTCATATGTTCATATGTCAGTGAGGGATATTCGGAAGCCCAAATCTCCCTCCCCTTCCCAATCCCTTACTTATCTCTTTCCTTTCAGGGCGGCAACGCGCCCATGATTCTTCTGGTATTGTGGGTGTACTTGGGCGGTGGAGATTACTTACTCGTTTGCCGGCCCATGTTATAACAAAAAACAATGATAAGTAAGGTACTGAACTACTTTGCACTCTATGGTCAAATGCATATAGCCAACTTACCGTCGTGTGTCTATGGTTCAACACTTAAGTGGACAGTGATTATTATTGGCATAAGTAAATAGTTTGCAATCGTGATGGGAAAATATGTGTTTAAGGGTACTTATATAAAGCTTTCACCGACACTTTAAGCAGTGATGGTTTAATGTGTTAGATATTTGATCACGCTACCAATAAATAGCGGTTCTTTGTTTATAATGATCATTTATTCTTGGTAATAGATTATTTTGTATGGATTAACGTTTTATGTTTAACAGCTCTAACATAATTTTATCTACCACTAAGCTGCTGCCTCGGTGGCGTAGTTCTAATGCGTACGCGTTGCGATTGAGGCTGACGCTGAGGTCTTGGGTGCCATCCCTCTGACAGCCTCCGTGACGCAGTGGGCGAGTAGCGAGTAGCGAAGCGTGAGGCTGTGGGTTCGATTCCCACACCGAGACAAATGTTTGTCTAATCCACAAATATTTGTTTCGGGTCTGGGTGTTGTGGGACCGCAAGTCCCTCGTAGTTCCAGATACCCACGATACAGGTTAACCTAGTGTGGGGTCTAGACTATGTGTGTGACTGTTGGGTGTATTAATTATTATTATTATCCCCGGGTCAGGTAAAACTGATATTGATATTTTCTATTACGAAACGCTCAGTATCAGCCCGGAGTCTGGAATTGTGCCCGGTATGGCGGTAGGCTCGCCCCCTATCACATCATGGGACGGAGATACGTTTGGCGAAATGTGGGTAGACTGGTTGTAACTAGTCTACCCATCGTGTGTAGAGGTGTACCTCTACCTACCCCTTCGGGGATTACAGGCGTGAGTGCGTATGTATGTATGTACTAAAACCTACGATCAAAATTGTTTACTCTACTTGTAAAATTGTTTTATATAAAACCCAAATGTAGCTTTGCTGTTACGTTTGATGATGTCACTTTGGTTGCTGGAGACTCAACGTGGTGTACCCTCTCCTACTCAACCCCATTTTTTTGCACAATGACTGGATTTGATGTTTAAAATCAAGTGACCCACATGCTCGTTTGCTGTTTACGGTATAAAAAGTGTTTATTTTTTTATTTGTCAACATTGTCCTGAGCTTATCTTAGTAGGTGGGGTCGGCGAACATGTTTCGTTTTACATTTTTTTCCTTATTTTTTTATTACGCCCTAAAAAGTTTCTTATATCACAAAACATTGTAAGTGGTAGGTAGAGTCACACTGTAGACAGTTTTGTCCACAGCATGAATTCGCCAGCTTGACCTGGTTGTTACCACTGAAAATCGACATGAAGTAGGAGTTTGCTGTTGCCTTTCGTACAATGAGTCCCAAATCTCCTTAATCCCTTTCTTTTAAGATCGGCAACGCGTCCATAACTCTTCAGGTATTGTGGATGTTCATGAGCGGTGGAGATCACTTACCATCAGAATCCATTTGTTCGTTTTCCATCCTCTACTATAAATAAAAAGTAAATAGTGAAAGTACAGAAATAAGTACAGAAGTACATAAGTACAGAAATGTTATATTAATACTGAGTTGCTGATTGTAATGTAGGTATTGAAAACTAATTAGCTGTGTTATTGTACAGTTCGAGGTCAAATTATGCATTACTGCGTAAATACTATTACGGGAAACATAAGCTGAGTCTGCTGCTGAAAACCTATTTTTAGTACAGGTAAAACTATCTGAATAATAATTATGTTGTCAATGTTGGCGTGATTTATTCGTCTGGGTCTGACAGAATATAAAAATAATAAGTTAATGTCAATTTACTCGTCAGATGATAAATGATAAGTAAGGGTGTCATTTATCAATTTCCACGTCACATTAAGACAATGGCCGGTCCGACTGTTCATGAGACACGTTGCAGCCGAACACTGATAGGGATGAATCACTCGAGCCCCGTTACGACCCACATCTACAAGTACCGGTTTCACATCACTCATTCGATATTTTTTTTATCATCCAACCTGTTTTGCCCCATCTGTCCACGCCGACACCGGTCATCTGGCACGGGAGACATATGTCACGGGCTCCGTATAAAAAATATAAAACAAGAGGTGCGGAAGTGGCGTCTGCGCATGCGCGGTTCAGTTTTCACGCGCGGGCGGAGGGTGGCTCGGCAGCATCGACTTAAGCGACGGTACAGGCTCGCGCGCGCTCAGTCAGCTGACAAACCTCGTCGCGAACGCACGTTAAACTATTCCTTTATACGACGCCCATCGCGCCGGTTTCGCGCAGTGTCCCGCACTCGTGTTTTAAAAAAAAAACTTCGTGTTAATATCACAATGGCCACCTACGCCCAATTCAAACACGTCGAGCTGTACAAGATCGGTCATGGAAAAAATAGGTGAGTAAAATTTTTCAGTTTCAGCACATTTTGCGGTGCGCGGATGTTGGTCCTGGGAGTAATGGGCAATGAAGCTCCCGGATTATTGTTTTGTTAAATGTCAAGGGTCGGGTTTCGGCAACGTTATTGTCACTGAAATAATCCCACAATTAAAATGAGCATTTAAAATAATATATACATGTGATTGTGGGGAAAATAAGCATATAAATTCCAAGTTGTTTTTTAAAACAAATATTCCTTACATTTTTATGGCATTATAAATTAAAAACATCTTAAAATAATGATATTATGCTAATAAATCTCAAGTACCTACCTTTTTATTAAACGAAACACCAAATCTCTCTTATTTATAACCTTTAACCAAATAATATATAATTAAATCTACGTTCGGAATCGGAAAATGTGGCTTTTCACGAAGCGGTGCGTTGAACTCCGTATCGATGTGTTGTAGCGGTTACGGGGAGCTTTGCATGGTAAGCTTTCAGTCTCGGTGCTTTCGTAGAATTACCTCTACATTTCTAGACTTTTGTCTACTGAACTGAAAATGTAGACATGTTTTATTTAGGTGTTACCATATCTTTTTGTAATTTGTGTGCATTCTAATTAAAACGTTCTTAACGTTTTTTTGATTATCGTCATTCTTATACTATAGTAAGATATTTTTTTTTACATAATTGTTTTTTATTTTAGTACTACTATTAAATACATATTACATGCTATCTATAAATCCATTAAAAAGGAGAAATGTCATTAATATAAATAATTCTAATTTTCTAATTTCACGCGACCATTTCCCTATGACCGAGATAACGAAAGTATTAAGCAACGCGGATATCGTTTTGAACGTAATAAATCACGGAACAATGGCAGACGTTTGCTCACATATTGCATAAATCTCGTAACATAGAAATAGATTCGGTGATAAAAACGCATGTAAACTCAAACACGCGAAATCGTTTGGGGTTCCAAGTTCCAACAATCACGCGACTTGCGATAGCGTGACAAATGCCTATGTTGGCCAAACGACGTCAATTTGTTACGAACAGTCCAAAACTAGCCATGAACTAACCAAGTTAGTTTTTGTTACTTATATTGTGTGAGTACCTTGAAGAATTGGTATAAACGTATGCCTTTTCAGCAGAGACGTTTGTGGTAGACTGATTAATGGTTGACATTACTAAATTGAATTTGGTTTTTTTTTCCCTTACTATTTTTGTACATTCTTGTCTATATTCTTCCTTTTTTTCTGCCTGGAGTTATCCTAGCTTAATGCTAAGGTTCGCCCTTCTCGTACCATAGATTTGACAGTATGTGATATTATATGGGACGCCCCGCTGTCTGACTCCCACAACCCGCAACGGGAACCAAGTTTCGCCATTGCCTCGTCCGTTGATCTGTAGAGTGTATCACACACAGGTGTGGTTGACTTTGGGCTTCAGATGTTGACAGCCCACTAACACACAGAATAATTTTGTTTTCCATAAATTCGCTATGCAGCGTTTTTAAGCCAACATGCTAATTAATAAATATATTTAATATCAATATTGTAACATAAAAAAAATGAGAAAAAAGTTACGTTTTCAACCGGTTCACGTCGGGCCGGGCGTAGTGAAATATGGTACAGAAACTTCCTCGGGGCGAGCCTGCACTGCGCCAAATATAGGCCGATGTTTCCATTACTTATCATGTACTTGTTATATTCCGCAGTGCTCGCAATTAAATTTTCAAGGAATTTCACGATTTTTTAATTGATACGCCTGTCTTCGTTTGTAAGGGTTATAAAGTAGTTCTGAGCTATAGACAATTTTTAGGTAATGAAACTTTGGTAGAAATGTAATGGCAGTCGGAGATATGATATTGTAGGTTGAAATACTAGGTATTACGTCACACTGAAGATCTGATTTGATGATATTATTATGATGACCAGTTCTCACATCATTAAATGCATTTTTGTTAGTCCCGGATTTATAAGCTCTGAATTACATGAATTATTATTTAATCTTAAAACCAGTTGAAAATTTAGAATGGACATTATGCGAAATTTTTGCTCCGATACAATATTAATATACTATTATGTTAGTGAAAATAAATGCACATTTTTCAAATTTCTATACGTACGAATAACGAATTAATTTAATTTATGTACGTGGTTTAATATGAATTTGCCCATTAAGTACAGGATTTTATTTGGCATAACTGAACAAGTTAATATTTTACATTACTAGTGATGTGAAAAAACGAATAAACCGTCGACCGATATAGATTCATATTATTAATTTCCTCATGAAACGGGGATTAAAAATTCATCAATGTTTTATGAGATTTGAGTTACGTTTATGAGAAATGGAATGAAGGTTCGGAAGTATGAATTAACAATTCAAAGCATTTTATGAGCATCTGCGTCGTACACTTTTTATATTCAAGTTGATTTGTTTTTCTATAGTTCCTTTGAGTGTCGTTGAAAACGATATAATATTTTACGATTGTCAGAGCATATTCTAGTAAATTCATTTGTGATGTATTATTTTAGTGTACCATACAAACATAGACTTACGTCTGTTTCAGTGTACCGGCTTGAAAAACTCCGTATTTCTCAGCGTGCTTTCATTGCTCATTTATAAATTTTAATAAGTTAGGAATTATGAGCTTTATTTTCCAGATGATAATAAAAATTAAACCACTTAAAAAGGAGAAAATGCTTTCTTATGTTTACGCGAATATTACACATTGAAATGAAACTAATTTATACGGATTTAATTTAATGTTGGGCCCGTCGGGACGGTCCCAAAATTAAACCGCGATAATATCGATATAAAGTAGTTTTATTTGAAGGAGAAAATGCGTTACTGGATTTACTTAAACAAATTTCTTGTTTACTTAAATATCATCAAAAATTTTGAATTCATTTCGCGTTTTACACTTTAACCATCATTATATTAATCTAGTCTGACATCTTTTTTTAATAGATATTGTCCCACTTTGAGCGTCACTGCGGCTTTATAAACGCCAACAAAAACTCATGAATTCAGTGACATGCTAAAACTATCTCCTCAATTTACTTGAAAGAATTGGGGTTGTAGTTGATATACAAACGTTAGGTTAATGTAGGTTGATTGATAAATGGATTCTTTGGGTTAATAGCCAGTCTATAGTCGGAATTATTAAACAGCGATGCCGTATTGGCTTTTTGGGAGTAACCGGGACCGGCAGCATAACAGCAAGGAGTGATTGCACATTTCCTTTTCTTCCTTTTTTTCTTTGTTGTGCTGCTTTTAACGTAGATAATGAATATGTAAACTCTTTTAATGTAGAAGTTTATTGTAGAATAAGAATATACTCGTGAATTTTATATTTGGAATCAATTATGAACTAGGAGACGTAATGAGTCACATCTCTAGCGGTGGCAGTCGCCGGTTTGCGTATGTGGGCGAAGGCTACGGGGTGGTCTGTCGGGTGACTCGGGTCGCGTGCCAACTGCCCGCATTAGCATATCCACAGGAAGCGTGTGATTACTTGCGATGGACAGACAGACGCACCGCCGGCGAACGCGACGCCTTTACGGCTTCATGGCCTTTTAGACCCACCATAGAGTGTGTCTGCTGATGTCGGACGGATTTCATAAATATAAGTCTCTGTCTGATTCTGTCGTACTCAGATAAATGCAGGGTTTCTGGATGTAGTCGAGTTCTTAAATTTTGAAGATGGAATGGTGGTTTTTTAATCAACGAACTGAAACACACGCTTTTCAACATTCATACATCTTCTCATACAATCATGGTTCGTCGAGCTTAGATCCATTTCATAATTTAATAGGGGGCAAGTCCATCTCTATACCGGGCATAAATTTCCACCCTGGGGAATTCATGTGTGATTATTCTAATCGAAAAATTCAAACACAAATTATGATTGCCCTACCTGGAATTTGAACCCACGATCTAATAATTTCTTAGGCCATGTACGCTGCGACTATATTAATAAGACTCTTCTGTTGTAACTATCGACCAATTAGGTTTTATATCAAAAGAGTTCAGAATTCACAATGATGCTTAAAAATCGTTGGTCGAATTCGGGAAAACCGGTTCGGATGGCAACCCTACACAATGCGGCCCTTTTCTTAGTACCCATCCGACCTTGGTGTGGCCTATAAATATTGTTATTAGGATTAACCTCATTTGACGGGCCTTACCCCGTGGAATAGAGCTTTACGCTTCGGCATGGCATATGAAAATTTAATGCCCTCGCTTAGTAGCCTTCCAGTCGGTTTATTGTCAATTTACTTGTAAATGTACTGACAGACTGTAATCAACCATTGCCTTCGCATTCATCGGTTCGTTGTTGTTAACTTGTAAACTGCTTTTTGAGAATAAAATAGCGCATTTCTGGGTCTGAATTCGCCGCATTGATATTTTTCTTTCTTTCTGCCTGGCGTTATTCCGGCTTAATTCCAAGATCCACTTCCCATCATGATTTGACGGTAAATTTTGTGTGGTATAATGTGGGGCGACCCGCCGTCTGACCCCCACAAACTGTAACTGGAACTAAATATTCGCCATTGCCTTGTCCGTCAATCAGCAGAGTACCAGCTATGTGCAGGTTGGTGTGAGGTTGGCTTTGGGCCTAAGATGTTAGTGGCTCACTTACACTCTATCTCTCGCTATCGCTTACTTTAGTTACATTACTATTAAGATAGTCCTGATCCCACACTAAGATATAATAAGTCTTGTGTTGTGGATGCCAAGATCTACGAGAATCCATATCTAGAATATCACCCAGACCCAGATTATAGACTATCTTGCACGTGTTCCAGCATACATAGTTGCTGATTTTAGCCTGCAGTTTGGTCTTAAATCCGCCTTTATTTATGGAGCTATTAAATAAAAGATTAACGATTCTAATCAGGGAATGACATGGAACATATTGCTTTATATCTTCGCATTAAACAAATATTAAGTTAAAGTGAATTTACACTAACTACACACTGATTTGTTAGAACATGTAGTAATCGATTTGATTGCAAATGTAATCGATTCACTCAGAGGAAGGGACATTCAGGTTTCAATCCAGTTTTAAAATTTATTATGGCCTTATAATTCTAGCAATAATACATGCTGTATTATTAATAAGTCTGTGATTTTGAGTTAATGTGTACGAGTAAGTATACAAAACTAATTCTAGATTGAAAATATTAATTATGTACGAGATTTCATATTTTGTAATTTGTGTCGTACTTTACCTAATATATGACTAAACGTAAACTAAAAGCTGTTTAAGGAATTTCGAAAAATGTACCACACGCAAATTAGATCACAGATTATATTATGATTGTCGTAATCAACTTAAGCCCTCTTATTCGCCCGGATTCTTATCACACGTTGCTATGAGGGCATCCTCAACATGAAGCGTTCAATCGATACAAGACACGAGTTTTTACATCGATACAACTACCCGACTACTACACACGACGATATAATCGCGACAAAAACTTGATTGAGCCGCGCGACCGCATTAAATAATCGGTTTATCGATAAACACTTGTAACATTGATTCTGGAACGGACCTATGCATGTCTTGCCCGTGTCGGATTAATTATATTTTAATAGGAATAAAATGTGGACTCTTTTTGTATGGCAGCAATGACAATCAGTTCGTAAAGCTCATATTATTCACTAATAAGCTTCCTCTCCTTTTTATCCGAGTACAGCTAAATTTAAAAAGTATTTTTGTGATATAGTTCATTAAGCGTAAGCTACGGAATCGATTAAAGTATAACTTATTTCTTTTTAATAAAAATAAACAAAATCGAAAAGCAACTTCAGTTTTCTAACTATAAAACATTTTATTTCGTCAAGTATGACGAGGACGATACAACAAATACTATTTCAGATACATTAATCGACTCTAATGTCGTGTCGTTTACCTGAAAATAAATCATTTTAAGCGAGGAAAATCAAATAAATGTCCTGACAAGGTCATATGAAGCGTGTTCGCAGAGAATTTGTTCGTAGATAGCTCGCAATATTTTACTGCCATTCGTGATATTTGCAAAAATGTAAAAAAGCCGTAAAATAATACACGAACTTATGTATGCGGGCCTACTTGCAACGGACTATAAATTTCTTTGTAGCCACGGTTATAAATTTACGGTAATTGCATGTATGAATAAAAAATATAATTAATTAGAGCTAGTTTAAAATTGATACGGTTCTATGCGTACAACTCATTTCATTTTCGCTTTGCGATAAAGTTGGATATTCTCGATTTCAATATTTGTTTATATGACTCACGGCTGCGATCTCGTCAAAGTTTTTTCCTGGTATAATGACCTAACTATTAAAACAAAAGGTAGATAGTAGTAGGATAGGTTCCTCGTATGCGATGCGTGGCGCAGTGGGCGAGTAGCCAGCTGCGAAGCGAGAGGTCGTGGGTTCGATTCCCACACCGGGATAAATGTTGGTGTGATCCACAAATAATTGTTTCGGGTCTGGGCGTTGTAGGACCGCAAGCCCCTCGTTGTTCCTGATACCCACGATACAGGTTAACCTAGTGTACGGTCAGGACTTTGTGTGTGCTGTTGGGTGTATTTATTTATTTAATTAATTAAACGTGTTTAGTGTAATTACAATTTATTAAGCAGGTTATGCGGTTGGATAGTTAGGTGTTACCTACTAACGTTTGTAGTTTAATTGAAATTTATTAGGGGATAAACAAAGCTGTTAACCGTTTACTTTGGTTGTTAACTTTGATTGTGATTTAATTTGGACATGTTTTACTATTACATTCAATTCTATCGATGCTAATGACATTCTCCGTGGCGTAGTGGGCGAGTAACTGGCTGTGAAGCGAGAGGTCGCGGATTCGATTTCCGAACTGAGACAAAATGTTAGTGTGATCCACAAACATTTGTTTCAGGTCTGGGTGTTTTCTCCCCATAGATGTTCACGTCAGGCAGGCAGCCCGTCATAAAAACTACAAGCCAAATCTTTCTGTGTGTTAAAAAAAATGTTGCGCTGACGCCACTGCAAGTGTATATCTATGCTAATACAAGTAGCTATAGCTCAGCGGGGGCTGGTACGGACTGCTGAGATGAAAGTCGCAGGTTCGAAACCAGCCCCAAGAACATGCCCCTCTGACTTTTTAAGTTACGTGTGTATTCATTGTTAATTATTATTAGTACGCTGCTGTACCAATAAAGTGATTAATAGGCGAGCTGATATGTTAAAATAACTCGATTACGTACTTTCCTATTTTTCTCTCGAATGATTGACCCAGCTCGGAACATCGGACATTCATTCATTGCACATTCGTTTTAATTAGTAAAAATATGTAAAAGTCGAAGTGTATTATTTCATCGTAGTGTTACGTTCACTTTATTGCACGCCCAACTGAGTTCTGTTACCGCCGGAGCCGGAAGTCGAAGAATATAGTTTTATTTAAATTTAATATCATGCGACTGCAGCGCTACGGGATTAAAAAATCAAAGTCCATTTTGTGACTGAACTTTCTCCTAACATTAATCACAGAATGTGTGAGTGGTACGTTTTATGAGTTTTCCACGTTATATCTAAATAGGATTCGAGCTATTAAGCCATTAGCGCCTGGTCCGATAATTCGATACGCTGCAGTCTAAGGTCTTTCATAGATTATCGATTTACATAGATGGTAATACACTCATAGGCTCAGCGCAGACGACCAACTTTTATACACATTGGTAGTTCAAGAAGGAAACTGTCAATTTGTGTCGCCAAAGATTGATGAACAATTTTTCATCATGGCACAGGTCTTCAATGACTAAATGTCTATTATCTATCATGTGTCAACAATTGTCGGAGTCGATCGACGCGACTCGACATTATAATGTAACCTGCAATTTTTGCGCGTGGAAATTGATTTATAGGGGTGCACCGTTTCCAACGATAAATATGTCTATAACGTGCGTAGGGCCTTAGCATGTGCCTTCGAAATTTTCGAATTAATTTTAGTTTTATTAATAACGAATCGCTTCATATTCCCATCGTAAAATGTTACACAATGTTTTAGTTCTAATGCTTAGTAAAATTTTACCGATGATACTCGTAACTTTTCAATAACCATAAATTTATTACGATCACATTCTAAGGGTTTATTTATATTTTTTTCTCACAAAATGAAGACGTGTTTCCCGTGCTTTATCTTTACGCTACATCATAAACATTTACAGGTGTATTTTAATGAAAGTATGGTACAGTACTACGTATAAAGTTATGCGCTTATGTTAACGGTGACCATATCAAACGACAGTAATCACTTGAATACATAGTTTATTGGTTACTTTTACAATGTTACTGCTTTACAGACCACAAACCCCATGTCAGTATTCTCTTCTAATTATAACTAAAATAACTAGAACCGAATAGTATACCAGCAGAGCTACCGCGTAATGTACTATATCGACTGAGCACTGATCTTAGTGAACTGGAGACTGTCTGACTGACTGCGGGCAAAAGACCCCCATTTATGGCGACAACCTCTTTTATACCATTTAACTACCCTTCCACAACTATATTGCACCATTATTATTATTTCAGTGTACCCAACGTTGCTTTCCCAGACACCCTCAATACATAAATAAAAGGAATACGCTAACACTTGGACAATCTTTGTTTTTATTAAATAAACAGAATATTGAACGTAGTACCGTAGTTAAGAAGTTTATCATAATAGAAGAATAGGTTTAGCAGGTCGAATGAGATTTAATCTATGTAGTGGATACTGGTTGATTAATAATGGATATTTAAAAGCCTATTTAGAGGTGCGCAACAAGATACCGCGACGTGCGACAATTTCCATACAATCTATCAATATCTATCTCTTTTTTTCCTGCTTGCCTTATCCCACTTGCAGTGGGGTCGGCGCAACATGATTTTAACACATATTACAGAAAGATTCGGCTTGTAGTTTTTACGATCGGCCGCCTGCCTGACGTCAACCCCTTTATCAATATCTATTTATTTATCTTTACATAAGCGAAATACCACTTGCTCACTGATTAATCACGATTTCTCAAAAACTGCCAAAGGTAGGATCTTGAAAGTTGGTCAGATGATAGTTTGTGTAATGCAGGGGCCCACTAAAAAAGGATTTATGGAAATTTACATTTATGGGGGGAAAAAAGGGAGAGTTGAACTTTTTTATGAAACTGCATATTTTTATCCAAGAAAAAGATATTTACGTGGGCGGAACCGCGGACTACAGCTAATTTCATATAAAGTGGACTTGTAGCTATCACCTGATTCGCGTCAAGCATTGCGGACTCCCTGTCTCTGTCGCGTAGGTACCTTAAAACAGGTCTGAATGAAAATAATGCTTCCGCTCCAAATGAAACTTAAACGGTTTATTTATTTAAAATATATAACTAATATCTGTTTTTATTAGCGCCTATGCTGTAATCGTATTATGTAATACGGGCATTTAACAAGTTGTCAAATATCCGCAAATTATTTTTCTCTACCACTGAAACTTGTCTAGTCTATAAATCTTTATCATTATAATATGAATTACATTAAATAATTAGCATAAACACTTCGTGATATTACTAAGTATATACAACGTGTTATAGAAAGGGGCGGGCAAATTTAAGCAATGTATAGTGTAGGGTATAAGTATTTATCTCCCATAGTACCAAATCCGATTGCATTGCTAGTACAATAATTATAAAATTTTCTTTTTTATCGAATGAGTAACATGTCGATATCGACTTTCAACTTTGGACAACACTAAATGATAAACAATGATACTATAGACCTCCTTTCATTTAATTATTTAATAATTAAAAAAACATTAAACAGTTGTCAAATGTCAATATTTATTTGACGCAGTCAGTTCGGCAAGTTCTGATTTTATGAAGTATGATTACGAGTTAAAAAAATATGTTGTAATTGACTAAAAATAAGTATTATGTATTGGTGTAACTGGTAAAAGTTTTTAAGAGGATCGTCGACTGTAATAAGCCAAATTCATAGATGGAAGACCCGTGAATGAAATCTTTAACATGCTTCTAAAGGATGGTACCTATTTGTCTTCAACACACAATCTCTTTCAGGTGTTAATTTGTCTTTAAATTACAAGTTACGTACGTATGTCCGTAGAATTACGTGCATCTTATTCAAGTTTATTAAAAAGTGAGTATCGTTCATAATAATTAATAGTGATGTCATCAATCTGATCGATCTTAATAAACGAGTGATTAAATTTTACATGAAATTTTCGGATGTCTTGGTTTTGAAAAGATCCGGTACATAAGTACTAATTGTACGGTGTATGTAATGACCCTAAAATATGACCACACCTTTCTGTAACACGTTGTATAAGTTAATTTTCTCCTATTATATATGTTTTAAATGCTTATTTTTACGACGACGATTATGGTCAATATAAAACGCGTCTAATCATTCGGTAGCAATCTTACGATATTTTTATCGGTCATTTCGCTACGATCCATTAGTTGTCTTTAAATATCGATATATTTTATAGATTTTCATTAAGATAATGCTACGGCAAAGTGTACCGTTTCTCTTTGTATACGCGAGTTTGTTGAGAAAGCAGTTACTCGTAAATATTTCGGATAACAAATCGATAAATGCGTACCTTTTGTTGTTTGGCATAATATGTAGGAAAAGTATATTGAAAGGTACATATATTAGAAAAAATATATAATTGTCATTATAGCGCTGAATTCTACTCGCTCCTTGTATAGTAAGAAGCTTTTTAGTTTAAATTATCTTTCATAATCAGTGTACTTATTGTGCAATAAAGTGAACATAATTTTATTATAATTGTATATCAAAAAGGATCGTCGCAATCTAAAATAGGCCAACTTTTCATAAAAAGAATATATTTACGTCACGTTTTTACCCGGGCGCAATGATCGTCGGGCGGTAGGCGCGATAGCGATGACGGGCGAAGCGCAACGTGCGATCCGTTATGCGAATGCGTTTAAGTTTTTTTATCTCGAGCGATTATCGCCGCGGCCCGTTAGACCACCGCACGCGCACTTTTGCGCGTTCGCCCGACGATGGTTGCAACCAGCAACTAGCAAGCGCAGCGTACGATGGAAATCACTGGAATCTATCCGTGATAAACTATCCCATTGCCGTGCGGTTATATACGAGTAATTAACCACAATACAACACTTCGTTGTGTTGCTTTTGTTTTGTTTTTTACATGTCTATGGTTTATTATTTTTTTACGATAATATCTGTGGACCATAAGTAAAAAAATATATGTATGTTTTTCTTTCTGACTGGCGCCGGCGTTATTCAGGCTATCCGCCTTCTCGTACTATAGATTTGTTGGTATTTGGTATTATATGGACGACCGACCTTCTGACCCCCACAACCAGCAACGGCAACCAAGTTTCACTATTGCCGTAGTACCTACATTTTTATAGCCTTGTTAGACAGATGAGCATTCAATCCTCGTCCATAATGCTAAGTGAATACCGCCGCCAATGGAGTTCAGCAATGCCAGGGCACACGTTAAAAGGGTCCTGGACCAATGCATAATACTCAAGGGTCACTAGTATTAATCAAGCCCTGCGACATTTAAATTAGTCGATTGTTTTTAATTTAAATCTCATTTACTTATAAGTGTTATTAACAAATATATAATAATGTGACGCAAGAGTGAAAGTCTTGTTCCCTATTATATTGGTCATAATATTATGTTAATTTAAATGAAACTTTTTACTAAGTAAACAACCGTATAATTAAATAAAGTAAACATTGGAATAATTTTATAAGAAAATATTTCGTATATGTATAATTAATTCCGAATATAATTATAGTGTATTCATAAGTTGCCGCAAGCTTCGGTTTGATTAGTGTACAACAGATTGTTTGAAGCATTGTCTAAAAATAAATGTTTGTGTAAAGACAATTTATTTTAGAAGCTAAAATTAGTGTGGGTAGGTTGTGGTTTTACTACGAATTATGTCTATAGAAGGATAATCTATAAATACATTAGTGTTCCCAATTTTGTGTGTGATTGCAGGATGTGCATACTGATTTATACTTTAATTACATTATATTGATTATTATAAAATTAATTAAAAGGTCAATGACTCACGAGCACACTCAAACGGCAAAATCGTGCATGCTTTGAAATAAAAATTATTATTATTATATTATGAATGTGAAAAAGGCAAAAGAAGTATTAAGGTCGTAGCTTGTGGCACTTGACGATCTCTGTCTACCCCTATTGGGATAAACGCGTTTATATTTAATAATAATTAAATATATTTCTCAAAATATTATGGTCATAATTTTCCAATAACTGGAAATTATTAAAAGGAAATTAGTAAAATTATAAAAACTTGTATAACGTTTCTATCTTGTTTACATAAATGCACTGCTGTCTGCTACAAAGTAAGGCACAAATTATCTCCCTTGACACAAATTATATGAAGTGTGTTTTAAAAGAAAAATGCAGAGCGTAATATTTCAAAGCGCTTTAAAAGTGAAATGCTCTCTTCATTTATAAAACACTTTACCCAGTAAGCGCTCATGCATTTAAATTGTGTCGCATATATTCCCACGTACAGGGCCGGATTTATTTGAAGGCACAGTGGCTCTATGCGGCCGGTGTCACTTAGGCGCCACGCGGTTCGAGAAAAATATGTAAGTAAGTACCAGTAAACCTTTTATACGGTTTGGATTCCAGAGGCGTTTAGCACTTTTATAACGTTAAACAGCTGGACATGAGGACTTAAGATATGGAACACGAGATAATTTTGTCGACTCGTTTTGTTGTGAAAAATTATTTTTATCGTAGAGATAAAGCCGAGAAAATAGTACTTTCTACCTCTCTGTGGTATTTTGTCTAGGAACCCTAATATAACGACGTAATTTTATCGAACGTTGACAGTTTTACAAGAGACATTTGTCGTCGATAGATGTCTCTCGCGCGCGAGATATATCGTGTTGCATATGCTAAGCACTCTGGCGACTACAACTATTAAGTTCTATAATTTGATCTATTGATTGGTTACGAGTCTTGAAACTTGAATTTTCTAGAGTCCACGAAAAAATCCGTCCCTGGCCATGAGAAATAAATTGTAACTGCGAGAATGTCGCGTATCCCTTACTTTCTAAAGCAAAAAGATGATGCGGCCGGTGGCGCATTCCTGTGCAAAGCTAAGTGATAATGAAGTTTTGATTCATAGCGCGTATCGCAGGTGTTAAGTTATTGCCTTATTCATTTAATGTTGCAGGGAATGGCGCGTTGTATGTGATTTTTGATTTATGAGCTTTTGTGTGGGTATCTTAGAATAACTACTTATAGCAACTAAGTACACGCACATTTAAGCCGTTCGATTGGCCGAAACTACGAACACCATACTAATAACTACGTACTATATTATTTTTATGAGCCTCAGTTTTAAATCAATGTATGAAACACATTTTGCTCATGCATATTAACAAATTTTTAGAAAAATACATTTTAGCTGACATTTCTTTTGCGTTGGCGTTCAAGTAAACACATCATACTTAGTGATTTTTCAGCTTACAATTGTAAGTATGCGTTACATACATACATAAACACTCACGCCTATGTCCCATGGGGGGAGGCAGAGGCTATCGAGTGCCAAGCTACGCCTGATACTGACAAGCCTCTTTCGCGTCTTTCACATTCATACTTCTCATACATTTTCGTCGGTTAAGGGTACTCGTGACGTGCCCTTTTCGGAGGATACCATTTATTTGATCGGCATATGTTATCCTGGGGCGACCTTTTCCAACCCTCCCAATCACATTCGCACGATAAATACCTTTCGTAAGTCGTCTTTCATGTACGCGTTGTTTGGACATTTACCTTCTGGTGGGTATATTTAACGAGCTTTTGATTTTGGGAAACTGTTCTACGCGAGTGGGTCGTTATTTCTTTGATGTACTTATACTGTTTTTGTCTTTATTCAACGGATACTTCTTTAACTGCATCAAAAGTATCTCCAAATGTAGACATACCTAGTTATTTTTAATAACATGTTATAACTATAGCACATTTTTATTGATAAAATACGCGAAATCGGTTTAAAGACTATAATTTACAAAGTTTATTGATACAAATACGCGCGATAAAATCACTTCCGCATTAGTTCAGCCACTTTCAATCGATAGACACAATTTCTACAAGAGTGTCACGATAAGACAGTATTTTGTAAATTGTAAAAAAAAACGTCTGTAAGATGTAATCTTACACAAAACACTTTCAATGGCATTATTAGATGAGACGATAACGACATCTCATTGGCAACATTGGCGAGTAAAGGTACGTTTTGAGGTGTGCGACCGAGGTAGGGGCGATCTTTTCCATACAATTTCATACAAAACGGACACGTCACTATCACCTGACTCGCGTCACACGTCGCGATTTCCTATCCCGGTCGCTTACGTAAAAACGTACCTTAACGATTCAAAACTGGTATTTAGATGTGCCACAATATCTCGAACTAGTTTAAACGCAGGATGTGAAAGCATTTTTAGTTTTAATGAGCCATTGTCGAGCGAAATATTTTACAAATTGTCGCGACACTTATCTGGGGACTTATCTCGGCAATCGTAAATTGTTTGTAAATAAACGGTTGTCTCGGTGTGGCGTGGGGTGCTATTATATCTATTATGTACTCGTGTGGACAATTTTAACGGGAGACGCCGTTTGTACTTGTTGCGTTGTCATTTTGTAGGAGTTTTCTATACGGCACTCTGATGTATTGCTTCTATTTCTGTAGTGTTTCCACGGTAGACAGGCGACTTGGCTGTGCCCCTGGCGTTGCTAATGTCTATGGGCAATGGTAACCATTTACAATCAGGTGGGTCGTTAGATTGTTTTTATAGCATAGATCGGCAAACTAGCAAGTGGGTCACCCGATCGTAAGTAATCTCCACCGCCCATATACACCCACAATAGAAGAATCATAGGCACGTTGCTGATCTTAAAGGAAAATAATAATTAAGAGATTGTGTAGGGATTTGGGCATCCCGATATCTCACTTACCGTACGGAACGCAGCAGCAAGCTGCTAATTTACGTAGATGTTCCGTGAGACAGTGGTAACGAATCGGTCGAGCCGGTCTATTCAAAACTGACCACAGCGGTCACGCACAGAGAAACAAAATGTTAGAAATGTAATCTTATGAAGCTTTCGGACGACACGATTTGCAATGGCAATTTATTCGAATTGTATTATCTAATTGGAAGATTGGCGAAGCTTATAAATTTAATCGTAGTGCTTATATGTATTGAATAAGAACAGGAAAAAGAATGTTATGTAATGTAAATAAAGCGAAGTAATCAAATCATGTTCGCAATGCGTTAAATTATATACATTTGTACACAATGTGTAACCATTGGTGTGCATTATAAAATTACATGCACGTTAACATTTATATTTATTATATAATAATTCTGATGGTATTGTTTACGTGTAAAAATTGTTGTAAAATTTAACCATTATGACCAGTTTGTAAATTATTTGTGTTGTATTAAATAAACAGTGTTCACATAAAAGTTCCCTAACATAATCACTCGAAACCAAAGACTTGCTCGAAACTGTATTTTGTTTTGGAAATAAATAGATTAAATATACTCTTCGTTTGGGAACTATATTTCATACAAAATAAAAACTACTAAGTTCAATCAGATATGTTTTATCCTGAACTAATAATGTAGCCTTCACCAGGTTCATTTACCTTCATTGTGTCGATTTTGTTATTGCAATTTTGCTTCCTGATTTTTTCTTGATTACTTTTTGTATGCCATTCAAAAAATAAAATATGATTAGGTATTTTTAATAACACATACTTGTATTCTAAGTATTCTTTGAGTTGATTAGCTTGCTTTTGATTTTTAAAACGTCTACTTCGAATCTGTATTTTCAAAATGGTCTTAATTGCTTCCAATATGAATGGTAGCTAATACGTTTTTATCGCGTGTCACAATCGCGGGCTTTCCTTTCAGATTTATGAAGGACATTAAAGATATCGAGATATTAAATACCAAAGGGCTTTAGTAATATAACAGGGCATCGAGTCGGTAAGCGATGATTTACAGCAACTGATTGTTGTAAAGCTCGTTTTACATTCACCGGTATAATATCAACAGCAACAAAGCTATACAATTAAATTGATGTGACCGTTCAAAATAAAAATTACCAGTTCCCTACATTTTTAATGTAACCTAATTAGACGGATTTTTCATCCGGGCACGGTAAAGTACATATGCCGGACCTGATATACGTACACTGGCTAACCCCGGAACGCGACTCACCTGAATGAGTCACTATGACGAGGTTTTGACCAGATTTTTCGTTAAGCAGTCTAATACAAAAATAGACCAGTTACCCACCCAACAGTAGCTTGCTATTTATAAACATGAATTGCATTAGTAAGATTTGCAAATTATTTTGAAATACCTATTACCTAGGGGAGATTTACAAATAAACACGTATGTGCGCAGGAAAATATGATAACTTATTTATTACCCAATCAATCTTCACCCACTCAACGAGACTTTCGCAGTTTCTTGTTCTTGAAGTCCCTTCTACTATATATAAGCATTTCATCACGTTTATCAATTCCAAAATACACGAAAACCGCTCGGGGAACAGGGAAAGTGATCGTGTCAGTGTAAATGGGGCCTAACGGACCGTTTCTACCGCCGCGTCGCGTCGTGACCGGGCGCGTGCGCTTCGCACAGCCTGGCCCACAGGTGCGCGGGCAGTGGCCACACCAAAACTACGATCTGTCCGATGATAAACTAGATTTATACCCTAGTGGATTTATGTACGCTATCGGCGTTGATTAATATCGCTATACTGATGCTCTTGTGATTTGACTGCGGTGTCATCGCTGGTATAGATAATTTAGAGTTAACAACTCTCGTCCGTATCATTTTTCATCTAATGTTAGATCGTCCGTATTTCATTTTTAGTTTTCTTTGTGAAGATTTATGTTCACGGAGAATTGTATTTTTGGTAATTTCATATCTTTTGGCAATGGAACAGAATATTCAGACGCCTCATTAATCTTGTGGTAGCGTATTTAGGCGGTGAAATTGGTGAGGTCCTGGGTTCAAATCCCAAGACAGGCAATCACAATTAATTTGTGTTTGATTTTTTACCGATTCAATATAACAGAAAAATAGTTTAGGACTGGAATTTGTGCCCGATATAAGGATAGTCTCCCCATCTACCATATCATGGGATGAAAATAATCTCGACGAGCTGTGGATACACCAGTACGCGCCTCTGCCTACTCCTTCAGGTATACAGGCAAGAGCTCATTTCTTAGAGCTTAATTAAAGTATTAAATATGGATTTTGCTGGCTTATTATATTTATTAAATTTCCTTATTATTGAAAAATATAGGTACCTACAGTCTATCTCATGTCTCTAAAAACAGAAGGCTTTTCCTCATCACATTTACCTTCAGCGAAAAAACCTAAATATCTTCATAAAAGTGGTATTTATTATGGATCCGAAGCGTATCTATTGTATAATTATTAAATGGACAAAATTGAATCAAATAAAATATGGAACACAATCTACAAATATATGTTTCGGGTCTGGGTGTTTTCTCCCAAGTCGGTTGACGTCAGGCAGGTGGCCGGTCGTAAAAACTACAAGCCAAATCTTTCTATAACATGAATACAAACTAAAGACACATAAATACGTCTAAATAAGTTAATTGTCCATATCAACGATGTTTTTATCAAAAGATAATTTGAAATCTAAAAGGCTCATCGTTTAATTACCACAGTGAAGTCGAGTACTCCAAATTTCGGCCTAACAATGGTCGTGCTTAAAAACGATGGTTTAAAAACAAATTGTTTAATCGCGGACCAATTTAACAATTGCCCAACTTCCTACCACACTTATTATTGTTTGAGTTTTCGTGGAATTGTGAGTAAGTCAATGACTAATGATAATGAAGGGTTTGTGAGTTGTGACCAAGATCTTTGTGTACCACTAATAACTGGAAAAATATATTTTTAATTAATTATATCATAGACTAGTCATTTATTATATCCACAAATGGACAGCCTCCGTTGCGCAGTGGGCGAGTAGCCGGCTGTGGAGCGAGAGGCCGCGGGTTCGATTCCCGCACGCGTTCCCCTGGTAAAAATATTACTGTGATCCACAAATATTTGTTTCGTGTCAAAGGTGTATTCTCCCCAGAGGGTTTGACGTCAGGTAAACGGGCGGTCGTAAAAACTACAAGCCATATCTTTCTGTAACATGTGTTAACAATCATGCTGACTTTACTGCAAGTGGGATAAGGGCAGCATGAAGAAGAAGAGCAATGTAACCCTAGTAAAAAAGTCAGCTGACGCTCGGGGCTAACTGCCGTTAGTGATGCGCGAGTGCGGAGCAGCGCGAGCTTTCGGTCATAAAAAGAATAGGTGGTTTAATTTGGTAGTATCATGTCCGTAATAACCAGCACTATCATATCTCTAAGTGTTCGGTAACGTTTCCCATACACCCAGTGTCCTGGATAATCTTGGTGTGCAGTAAAAGTTATTTTTATATAAATAATATTTTTATATGAACCTATTTATTATACCAAAATCATATTAGATTAAAATGTAAGATTAGAGTAAAACTTACGTAGCATAAAGGAGAAATGTCAGGGCCGCGTTCACCTTAAATAATACTAATTAACATACATAAATCCCTTTTAACAATGTTACTCGGTGTCAAACAAAATGCTTGATTAACGTTGTCCTGCGGTTCACGTGCGTCAGGGAAGTCCCATTTGCAATATTTCTTTACCTATAGGTATTAATATTTATTAAAACCCGACAAAAAAGAGGCGTTTTATAAGTTTCGCCCCTTTCTATGTGTATCTGTCTGTGGTATCGTAACCCGTGGACCGAGTTGAAAGCGGTTTTTTAAAGCTGGTTTTATTCATTACCTGATGACGAAACGAGCTGTTCGATGATGTTCGATATTCGACAGAAGCAACACCACACATTTTGAATTACATGCAGGGTTTTGCACTGGACTGCGGTTGTCACCACGGGACATAATGCCCAATAATATCCCTGGCTTTAATGTCGTTCAAACCCAAACCCAAACACAACAGTATTTACACATTGGTGTTTGGCGGCAGAAATAAGCAATTACATATATAAAAGAAAAAAAACTATGATTATTAATAATTGGCTTTTAAACTGCCACAAGGAGTGGCCACGGTGCCACAGTACACAGTACAGACTCAAAATTACATAGTTTTATTTTTAATGCTGCATCATAATTTTCTTTGTTAACGCCCATTTATTATTTTTGGCGACAATTTCCTGTACTTATGTAACTTTATTTAGCATTAAATCTTCTTGCACTTCTTTTTTTTATTAGCCTTCGAAAGCAGCACGAGCTGATGGCCCATCTGATGGTTGCGTTAAATTTAATGCATTAATTATTCAAGAATATATTTTAAATCAAAACCTTAAACTTAATTAAGCAATTATAAAGTTGTATGAGAATGTTCTTTAATCAAAATATTATCAACGCTCAGTTATACTTGTTGATTTGATTAAGTAACACTCCCAGTAAATTAACAACATATAATTTAAGTTCCGTTATAACAAACAAACCAATTCAATTGTCTATAAGCGTCAGCGTCGTGTCGGCGATTACATCTAAAACAAACACGACTCTTAACAAAATATGATAGCTCTACTAATCTAAAATTACGTGCGCCATCAAGCCCAACACCACTCAATTTCGTGTGCAATAAGGTTTATAATTTAATAGCGAGGTGCGTGATATTGGATAAGACGATCTCTACGTTCAGTAGCTTCTTAGTCGCGGTCTACTGGGTCTATAACGGATATGACATCGCTGTATGCAAATACTCTGATCAAATTATTTCACTATATATGTGAGAAGGTATTTTTTTTTACGAACTGTTATCAAATATCTTTGTTACTATTGTGGGATTTTAAATGTTTTCAACGACTATCGCGGTGTATCTAAGAGTGAGCTTTTTTATAGCAGAGGTAAGCGAACGAGCAAGTCACCTATAGTGATCTCCATCGCTATGAACACATCTATAATACCAGAAAAAAGATGGATGTGCTGCCAACCTTAAAGAAAAGAAATTTGGATTGGGCCTTCCCAATATTGGGTACTATTGGATACTCATATCTCCCCTGACCTTTCAGGGAAGATATGGGTATCCAATAGCACGAAACGAACAGCAAGTTGCCACTATACCTTGGTTTTCTGCGAGACAGTATTGATAACAGGATCGAGCCGACCTATTCATACTGTAGACAAAATTATACTACTACGTATGACTCTACCAACTGTTTTTTTTTTGTATTTTGACGTTAAGCATACTAAGGATGTTTCCGTGGCGTAGTGGGCGAGTAGCCGACCGTGAAGCGATAAACCGCGGGTTTGATTCTTGCACCGAGACAAATGTTTGCGTGAACCATAATTACATGTTTCGGTCGTAAAAACTACAAGCCAATTCTTTCTTTCATGTGTTAAAAACATGGTGCACCGACCCTTTTGCGAGTGGAATAAGGACAGGTGGAAGAAAAAGTTGAGCCTACTAAATATAAGATAATACATTAAACACTCTAACTGTGCTATAAATTTATTATAAGTACACGTAGTGTTGCAAGCTTCCAAGCTTGTTCGTTTGTATGTATTTCGAGTTTCGACTACGGTTGAAGTGTTTTAGGTTGGGCGCTGTTGTTTTCGGCCATTGTTCTTTGCAATTCGTCGGTTTAGTCATATAATCAATCTTTTCCAATTCGTTGACTCAGTTGTTTGTTCAAGGATAATATTGCTTTGTATGTGCGTTTATGTCCGTTCAATTGAAGCAAGCTCTTTTGTCATAAATCATGAATGCCGACTGCAGAATTCGTTTTATATTTTTTATTAATTATTAGTAAACGCGTGTTCTATTAATTTAGAGTTGAAATAGTAGCTTTTTATGATACCTAATAAACTGGGAATTGGTTATAATCCGTGTAAGATTCTGGCAGTTAAAAACTCCCGACGCAATTAGAAAAAGATTTGTAATTTCTAAATGGCTGAACAGATTTTTTCCAAACATAGCCGAACCGTCTCCATTAAATTATAATTTATTCTTTTATAATCAATATATTCTTTTAACTATAAATCCGTATTAAAATATCTCTCGTTTATGCCTAGTTTTGTTTCAAAATCAATGAAGTCAAATAAATGAAAAATGCACAAGAGATCGCTACAAAACCCTTAAACGTACTTTTTCAAGGGTTTAAAAGTATGTATGAACACTCAAAATAAATTAATTTTGTCCATAATAGAGCTTATTTAATAATAATACAAGCGCACTTTTCATTGAGTCATTTCAGTCTTTATAAATTCGACAGTTTTATAGAGAATTTTCAGATTATTATTGTTGCATAAAACTTTTTTATTTAATTTTTAGACTTTAAACTGTCTATCGGTAAAGTCCTGTTATAATTATCTTCTAATTACCGCGTCGTGTACCGTTAAATGTACAGTGAAATGACCGTTGTGTAAACAATTACATTTTCGCTTTCGTCAATACCGGATCCTAAAGGCGACGTTTGTTAACTGATCCGTACAATGTAATTAGACACCGCATAGAAAATTTCTCTCTATAACTAAGTGTGTGCATGTATTAAATCCATACAAATAATATTGCAAAGAGATGAAGTTTGTGAGTTTGTTTGTAGACAGTTGTCTCTGAAATTACTGATCGATTTGTGGAAAATATTTCTCCAATAGGAATATTTTTCATTCTAGTATAAGTTCGTTTTTAGTAAAAACATATTAGGATAGAAAGGATAAAAAAAGACAAAAATTAAAAAGGTGCGGCATAGTGAGAGAATGTAGTATGTTGGAGTAATGACTGAAATACAAATGCTATGTAGAAGCAGCAAAAGTATGCTAATGTTGATTGGTAGTTGTTTCACATTGATCAACGCATGAACGCTTACGACATTGGATAAGGGACGCGGCTAGATTTACTGGGGGTAATTAATCACTGTATAGTGGTTTCTAAGCGTAAATCAATTTAAATATTTTAAGAGCGTCCTTTATAATATGTGTATTTGTTATCTGGTCTACTATATTTTGCCGTTGAAATATTTGGTACATAGCAGACAAACGTAAAACATGACTGGAGTCACAATAATGTTAGTAATATAAAAAAAAAGTTATTTACAAACAACCAAGTGCAATATTTGATTTCGAACCAATATGTAACGTTCGAGTAAAACATGTAAAATCACGGCAGTTTTGCTCACTGTTTTGAAACACTTTGTATACTGTTCAAAAGTCTCGTGTTATTTCACAAATAATTATATCAGTAAACTGCGTATAGGTTCCAGAAACAATAGTAGAAACATAGTATCTTACTAATAGTACCCAATACTACTTGACATCTTATTGGTCTAGTGGCAGCATACATAGGCTCAGAAACCGTGAGCTCCTGGGTTCAAGGCCCAGATCGGGCAAAAAACTATTTGTATTTGAGGGTTTCGATTCCAAAATTAACATATGAGTTGCGTTGGATTGGAATTTATGTCCGGTATGGCGATGGACTCGCCTCCTACCACATCATGAGACGGAAATAAGCTCGGCGAAATGTGGGTGTATTGGTTAGACCTCTACCTACCCCTTCGGGGATTACAGGCGTGAGCTTATGTACGTAATAGATTTTTTTGCAAATGGAGATTGTCTCTTTGATAGTAATTTCAAAACAAGCCATTTAAAAGCTTCCCATTATTTACCTGCTCGTCATGCATGAAAGTAGCTGTTTGCTGATAATTACTGTCATTTCATACGGTTGCATGCATATGTAATATTCGCCAATGATATGTCATTGGACACAACAGTTAATAATGCTTTTATGAAGACGTTTAATGTGCAATTTGCTGAGTACTTGTATCCAGTGGGTAAGTAGGTTTATAATACGTTATGCGTGAGATAATTAAAAAATGAAATAACCTAACCGTCATCACCCGATATCAATTATAAACAGATATCTTCTTCTTCCACCTGCCCTTATCCCACTTGTAGTGGGGTCGGCGCAACATGCTTTTTAATACAGTTACACAAAGATTTGGCTTGTAGTTTTTATCAATTGCCCGCCTGTCTGACGTCAACTTTCTTATTTAAATTTTTTAATAGTATAGGCCGGCAAACGAGCAAGTGCGTCACCTGATGGTAATTGATCTCCACCGCCCATGTATGCCATCAATATTAAAATAATCATGGGCGCGTTGCCGACCTTAAAGGAAAGGGATAAGTAAGGGATTGGGAAGGGGAGGGAAATTTGGGCCTCCGGATATCTCACTCACCGTACGAAACGCAGCAGTAAGATGCTACTTTACGACGGTTTTCTGTGAGGTACACTGGTAACGACTCGGACGAGCTGGCCCATTCATGCTGTAGACCGATCTGTCTACAGCGTGGCTCTGCCACTCAAAAACTGTGCCACGGAGGCTGAAAAAGAAGTTTTAGTAAATCGCAGATTTTCTTCAAAACAGCTTTCAAGTGCATTATTGAAACTATACAACGATGCTCTATGATTCTTGTCTCCTATAATGTACTGACACTTTATAGGGATGAAACTTGTAACACTCCTCTTTTTTGTCACGAGTTAAATATTGACATTTGGTAATTCTATGGGAGTTCCATAGTTACTTTTTAATAGTTTATAATTTCAAATTTAAATTAAATTAAATTTAGTTTTAAAACTCGTGCCGTTTCGGTAAATGCAGTGGTCCATACCGACTCAAAATATTTAATAATTAATAATGGACGTTTCCATATTACAAATACTGTTAATAATGTAAAATAAAAAGACAACAAATAAACAATTTAGTGTAATTGCCTAGTGTGTTTGACGATGCTATGTATGTTATGTATACATTAGTTGATATGATTTTTATACATAAGTTTCTTTATTTTGTACTGACTTGTCATAAGCGCTATTTTAATTGCCTACATGATTAATAAAACTATTTCATTTCATTTCACTGCATGGCACTGTAATACGCTCGTTATCCTGAGACCTATGATTTTAGAAATAGACAAAGCGTTGGCACCAATACAGACGGCCTTTCCGTTTTTCTATTTCTGCCGCCAAGCGCTGCCAGTTATATTTTGGGGCGTTATGGGACTTAACATCTTATGTCTTGGGGTGACGAGCGCAGTCCAGTACCATGCAGTGCTTTGTATTTCCTGTGTGGTGTTCCTTCTGTTTATAAGCAGACGACGTGGCGCTTACCATCAAACGAGCGACCTGTTCGTTTCGTCATTCAAAGTAATAAAAACAAAAAAAAATACAAGCTCATTATTTATGACGTAGGTTTAATGGAAAATGCTATCGAGATGAAGCACGAATACACTGGTGACTGGAGACTTTTACTCATAAACTGTGGGCGTCAGCTGTCTAGGATTTCAACCCACGTGTCTAACTGCTAGAGTTCAGTAGTCGCATGTTGTTTGCGTTACAAAGCCTTCATCGTGTTCTCATGGGATACGGTATTATGATTTAAGTTATACGCTTCGGCTGTCTTCGTTTATCTTCGGAAACACGAAGGGCGATGACGATGGTCCAATATGATGCAGTTAGAAAATTAGCTTGAACTTATTTCTCATAAGTTCGTTTTATTTATTGCCCTAGATAGACAGACGAGCAGGCGGCCTACCTCAAGGTAAGTAGTTACCGCCGTCCATGGACCTCAGCAATGCTATGCAATGCAGAGCACAGCCAAGCCGCTGCCTACCGTTAAGGTTACTGTAAGTGCCTGACGAGGCTCGGGAAGTCGCATATTGGTACTAAATCGTAAAACGACGATGGTATAAGCGCATAACTTTAGTCCTAGTATAATAAATATCTGCATGTTTTTGGTATCTAGGTGCAAAATGTATTCAGTTTCATTAGATCCACTATTATTTATCGTGTAAATACACATCAATAGTACTGATATGTATTGTTTTATCTGATCCCTATGACTGATTATGTCGTTAAATACCCATTTAAGGAATCACTGTTACTGCAGTATTGACTGCTGATACTCGTATGAACAGCGTTTTGATATGCGGTTCACTTGAAAAATGACTTCATATCTTTATGACAAGTCTGTTAGTTTTTCGATACCGAAACAATTATCAGACACTCATTTATGATACAGGCGTATCGCACATTAACTATTATCATTGCGTGATATTAAACTAGCTGTATGAATATGATGTGATCTGGAAACTGGAACGGCTACGAGTGAGAATATTTAAATACGCGTAACGAAATGCATGGTGCGTTTTAAGGTTAATAATATTAGCAATGTCTCAAAGAAAGTCGCATGTATACGTTGGAGATAAACCGCGCAAGAGCGGAAACCACCCGGCAATAAAAGGATTTATCTGCATTTTACAACGCTGTAAATCTCCGTGCTACCATCAAATGTTACGACGTTTATTGCTGAATCAACTGGAATTATATGTTAAACGGTTCAATTTGTTTTGTATTAAGTATGGATCATGGAAAATGTATTTGTGTGAAAGATCCCTTCACATGATGGATACATAACTGAAATTTGTTCAAGTTGATTGCAAACACGGCACAAAACAAAAATAAACATGCCAACTCACAATCGATTGTATAAACTTTAATCAAACACTTTCACTAATAAATTGAAGTGTTTAATGTGTTTTTCGAATGAAACCAATGTTGGGTAACTTGCGTCCATAGCATTTTGCATTGTCATTGATTGGCAATTGAGATGTTCTTCTATGGAATTTGCTTTCACGAGTATCTTTGTAATCGTTTTTAGACATACTATTTATGCGGTCATCAGCGGCGTTTTATCGGTCGATTAAGAAATTAATCTTTTGTTTTTGAAACTCTAGACGTCGACTTTTACTCGGACGGTTTTGCAGTAAATATTTACGGTGGGTTTGAATGGCTCGTGTCTGATTTTTATTTTGTTTGTTCCGCATTAATGCGGAGGCCAATGATTAATCAATTTATTATCGATGTGTCGACGAAAAGAAAAAAAATTTTGAATAACAGGTCTAATATTGCTTGGACAATACAGCATTAAATTACATTACATAAAGCTGTCTTTTGTAATATAATTCTCTGATTGTCGTCATAGGAAATATATGAAAATAAGCGAAATGTTGTATGGAAACAATTTATTTTTTAGAGTTGAGAAATACTTGTAAGAGTCATATTACAACAGAAATTTGGGTTATGGGTACATACCAACTAGTCTGCGAATTACATATTTTCATACATTTTCTTAGTACTTACAACAAAACTCCTTACCAAGTATTAACACCTTTCAAATTATTCATACCTAGAATTGTTAGCATTTTATGGCCCTATTAGAACATAAATATACTGGAATAACGGCCTAGAACTTGATGACTCACCGATGATAGAAAATTATTGTGGCAAAGTACGTAATAAAGCAGACGAGTAATTCCTGCACGCCCACACAATGGCGGCTCTGCAGATATACTCCTTTGTGAGTTGTACAGCTGCGGCTTTTAATGATTAGGCGATCGTCTGTAGATATTATGATGTAAAGTTATAACAGAAATAAAACCAATTAAAAAAAAACTAAAATGCTAAAAATAAAAATAACCAATATTGAGTAGCTGTTATTATAATTTAATGGTCAATTAGAGTAATTTATTAATTTAGGTAGAAAGCACTGGTTAAAAATTGGTAACTTTGATTTTCAGTAATGTCATTTCAATTATTTCTGTACCTAAATGCAGAATTTGAGTTACGCAAACGAGATTGGATACTGCGATGTACGACGGGGGCCCGTTACGTCAGCTTTGTATGCAATTCTATGAAAACTGTCATGTGTCTCGTCCGTTAATCAGCAGAGTGTATGTACCACGTGCAGATGAGCTTGGCTTTGGGTCTTCAATGTTGGGGGCCCACTTTATAATAGATGGTTTTTTATTTATTATCAATATAATCTATTCTATTATTGAGATGTCTACCAACACACGTTTATTTTAGTTGCAGCAGTAGTCAGTGATTGCGAGTCTGCATCGAGTCCGCACTCGCAAGTTTATTGACCGTAATTTTGCGGTTGAATGAAGATGATTCCAGATTTGATCGTCTGGTGTTGCGCCTGTGAACAATTTTCCAATGATTGCTGCTGTGGAAATTGTTTTTGCCGCCTATAAACATTCCACGCCAGTAAATATTATACGGGTTGAATTTTGATTAGTGCTTTCATGCATATGGCTCATTTCCATACATTTTCTACTTTCCCTTATACTATGAATTAACTGGCACACGTCGCTGGTTTTGCTTTTTAAATCGTATAAATATTTCATCTCGCAAGTAGCAGTGTTTAATATAATACTCGCGGGACACTGGGCGTGGTTCTATTCAAATGTTTATGAAGTGTTTTATGATAATATCGTATGTCTTTATATAGAATCCATTTTATACTTCATTTCTATGGTTTAGCTATCTACTGTTTTAAATTCTTGTAAATACATAAAATAACCTAACATAAGCTCACAAGTCACAACTGTATATTCGAAGGGGTAGGCAGAGGTGCAATGAGTACACCCATATTTCGTCGAGCTGTTTTCCGCCCCATAATGTGATACATGGCGTAAAGACCATGTATAATTTTTCAAATCGATAATTAAAGTTTAAATTGTGATTGCTCAACCTGGGATTTAAACCTACGATCGCCCCGGTTTCTTAACCTAACGATGCTGCCAAGACGCGATTTTGAAAACTCATTATTATGTACTATTTTATTAGTTGTATTCAAATATTTTTTAGTAGAAGTTAAGAGGTTACGGTGGGTGTTTGATACAGACCATTCTAAAATTGTCGGTTTAAGATAAATATGGTAGCTAGAATATTGCACGAGGTAGGCCGCTTGTTGCATGACATGTAAAGCATTTTACAATTCACAAACACCTCAGCATGACAACATTGACTCTGAGCAGGGTTCGCACTCTTACAATCGCGTTATTATACGAAATAAAATGTATCGAGCTCAATATTTGCGATTCAGCATTACAAACCTCTGGCCTTTCAATAGCCTACAGCAGAGCTCTCAACAGGCGTTCCTTCATATTTCTAAATCGTCGTCACAATATCATGGACTGCATGCGGCGCGGCGCAACCCTACAATTTGCGTTTATAGCCCCATTGAGTGCAGTGTATGAATGGACCCGGTCTAGTGGTACCCTCTGTGCCTCGCCATATAATGGAACACACCGGTGAATATAATTTTCCACCCACAGCTATTCATTTTCTCATTAAATGATTTATTAAATTGTTGTGGGAAATGGATGGTTTATTTCATGATCAGTATTGTGGTGATCATCGTGTTAATATTTCATAATAGTATCTGATGAGAAACAGTTGTCTGCTTCTGTGGTGGCAGCACATATATTTTCCCTTTCATTGCGATTATGTGCTGGAAATATTATAATATATCAATAGGTATTTAGAAACTCCAGAGTTTTGTTATATAGCAAAGGAATCAAAGAAAGTGGGTCAACTGATAGTAAGTGATCTCCAACGTCCATAAACATATTTTTGTGAATACGGATGACGTGACCTATGTATCGAAAAACTTGAACTATGGGGCTCTGGTTAGTCACTATTACACTATTATACAAGACTTTTCAGTTATCGTCAGTGAATATTATTGAATCCATGCGTGATATCAATCATAATAATTAATAATGATTATGATAAATTTATTAATTGATCAAACAAATTGAGCACTAAATATGAATAAATTGCCGCGCATTCATGAATTGATTAAAAGTTATTCGAATACTCTTGTAGCAAAATAATTTTCATTGGATTTCTTTTCATATACAGCTGGCAAAACGCTGTGTTGAACCGTAAGCCACATCCGATTGTTTGAATCTGTAAAAAAATATTAGGGATGTATTTTAATGATACGTGGGTTGGTATGGCTATTGTTCTATTGTAAAATATATTCATTTGTACTTGTTAGATGGAGTGTTAAAAGCAAGTCCGAATATTCTTCTAGTAATTTGTTAATAGTCACATACATAGTCCTAGACCCCTATGATATAAATCCACTACAAAGCAACGAAGCTAAACCTGTATCGTGTCAGGAACTACGAGGGGCTCTCAGTCCCACAACACCCAGACCCGAATAATATTTATCTCGGTGCGGGGATCGTTTCACAGCCGGCTACAGTCGGAGGCTGCCTGTATAAAATTACATCTCCTGGCTGACTAATTCATCAACGCTCAGTAATGATACTAAACTGTTGGACAGCAGAGAATTCCTATAATCATAGATAGCCACTAAGACAAGATTTATTAGTCAGATTTATTATAATTTTTTTACCACTAGGGGCGTTGCCCATGTTTTCCACAAAACATTAAATAAAAAAAACTTAAAGTCCGACGAATATGAGACATATCTTACTTTCTTCCCCACTTTATTCTGCATCGATTGGTATCGGTCTCGACCCCATACCCCCAGCGGTTTCGGAGGAGATAGCGTGACAAGCTTTTGGCAGCGGCGCCGGCAGTTACTTTTTTTTTGAATAGAGAGAAAAACGCAGGTAATTGTATGCTAATATAAATCTATTAAATGTTGAGCTACTTATTCCTAATGTATTTTTTTTATACAATTTTAGCCGTATTGTTTTATTTTCACACCATACACATTATAAAGAATTATATGTACATCATTATCTATATTAATTTTCCAAACAGGTCTCTTTTCTGATTGAGAAACTCTCGATCATTCGCTTCAGATAAAATTATTAAACAAAGAGATATAATCGACAACGCAATTGTTCTTGCACATTATGTTGTGCTAATTCCATCTAATTTGCGTTTATAAGCTGAGCTGAGTTTAAGTTATCTTCAAAACACGCTCGGCTGAGTTTTGGCGTGAAGATCCAATGCGACGACCATCCGAGCGTTCTTTGCTGGCACGAAGCCACAGCCTAAATGAGACGAAGAAATATCGTATTTAGTGATTGAAATTACTTTCGTAAATATAAAAGTTGACATTAATATTTTCACATCAAGTAATTTAATAGATATAGTAATTTATTATTTATTATATTACATAGTATAAGCAAAGTTGGTTTCCGCGTCTGTCTGTTTATCCGCTAACTGTTCCTAAACCACGCAACTGATTTTGATGGGATTTTCATCATAATTTAGAGAATTTATTCCGGAAAGTTTATATGTATATCATGATATGACCCATAGGAGAGAAGCAGTAGCATGCACGCGGGTGAAACCGCGAGGGAAGGCTAGTTATTTTATAAAATAATAATTACTGTATTATACACGTTCCACTTCTGGGCACAGGCCTCTTCTACTGAATGAGAGAGCTTTAGCCTTAGTCCATCACATTCGCTTAATGCGGGTTGGCAGACTTCATATACCTTTGAAACTCTTATGGGGAACTCCTCAGGTATGCAGGCTTCCTCACCATGTTTACTTTACCGTTAAAGCAAGTGATAACACGTAATATAGAAAAGTCAGAGATGTATGCTCTGGGAGCTGTTTTCGAACCTGTGACGTTTGTCTCAACAGTCTAATTTGTACCACTCCCCGCTGAGTTATCTGATGATTGTAAAATGCACTCTATTCGTATTTTAGCGACTCGTATAGGTTATAAGAAACAATACTGTAGTTTCCACACGTGTATTAATTTTATTTGGTAGATACATCATCGCTCAGAATTTTCTAATGTTATGTAATATGTATGTTTATATCATTCGTTTAATTGATGAATACAGAATAATACAACAAATCAAAACGCTTCAACGCATGTATGGGTAACGTAGCAGGAACATTAGGTATACCCAAAACAAAGAATCAGTAAAAGCTGTACCCATAATCTGATACCTATATCAAACATACACTAAACAATCATATTAAGATATGTATCTCTATAGAAAGATATTACTCAGTGCAAATACGGTACTAAATCACATATCTGATACCGTCCAATAAAAATATTTAGCTCTTCCGTTCATTGTTTTTGATCACTCGGGTCGATTCATTGTTTGATCATTTAAATTTGAACATGACTGCCATTGTATTATCTGAGGCAATAAAATATTGAGTTTTAATTTTATAATGTGAATAATCAAGCATGACTTTAGTAGTGATTTAAATATTTTTTATATAATTGTTACTATTATCACATACCTATCAAAATGATTTTTTAAAGAAAATTGTACGATATTTTTAAGCAACTTATATCCCACAGAATTGTGTTATTAATAATATTTTTCTTTTTTCAGGTAAGCTACCATCATCAATCACAATAAACGAACTTCCTGAAGATAAATGAGTGAAGTATCCGTTATAATATTTAATTACGACGTTCATAGGGCTTTTGAAAATAATTTTATGATGAATAAAGTAATATTTTTTCGACGTATACTAGAACTTAATCAACTTGGTGCCTTAGCAGTCTTCAGTGACCTACTGCTTTCTTAAATACGAATGTGTTGAGTAGTACCTAATAAGATTATAAATATAGTATCTACCCTCACCATATTTTTAGCCAATGTTTCAGTTTTTGTACCGTCTTTGGTGATAATTCATAACATATTATTCCGATATATTACGAAAATTGCTAAGGCGTCCATTTAATTGCGTTCGACTGTACCTATTATACTTTATAATATGTTCTATCATAATTATATCTTAATAATATGTTTTATTAGATACATTTATTATTCAGGGTTTATAATGGAAGTGCATACAATGTTATCAAAATCCGATCTGCTTTCTCTTGATACGGCGTGTCGGCGATTGCGTGGGAGTAGCTTTTAATTCCTTCCTTGATTATCCTGACGTCTAACTACGATATATTCGCAAAGTAATTTAATCTAAATTTTATACGATCATCTTTAACATAATATATTAACATAATATATTTAATATATACGTGCTGTTAATTATCATGTCAATTAAAATTGCCTACGCCGTGTTTTTACTGGCATATTATGTATCAGTTTTCGCTTGGTTACTTATTTTAATGGAATAGCTTATGTTATTTGAGCCCAGATTGAGTTATTTCTATAATAATTACACACATTTATAGTAAGATTGTCATTAATAAGAGAATATGTTGATATGTTCTTAGATCTGTTAGGAGGTAATAAAACGTTCCAAAAAATATTCCACAGATTTGTCAGGATTAGTAAGAGAACTTTACCTCCATCAGCCCTGTCTTTTATTTAGTTGGGTTTATTGTTATTTTGCTAAGAGCTATTCCAACGTTCCTCCACTTTTCTCATAAGGTTGCCTGAAAGAAATTGCCGTTTGCGATAAGACCACCCATTGTATTACCCTTACTGTTCTATAACTATATTTGGTGTACAATAAAGAATATTCTTTCTATCTATTTCAGTAATGCTTAAAACCCACACTGATATCTTGATGACACCTTCCACGTATTAATTTAAAACTGCATTAATGCAACTTTCACCATTACTGTATTATCCGTCGACAATCGTAATGGATCAACAAATTTTCACCTTTGTATAATATCATTCATCAATCTCTTTGCAAATGGTGTCGCGTTGTGTTTGTATAGACATAAATATGCATAAATAATTGGTAATGGCGTGTCTCGTAAGCCTCGATTGACGTATCATCTGATACGTGCTGCCAGATGTGATGTATCGATTCTGTATGCTGTATCAAGAGTTGATTTTATGCGGCATATCGTGCACGTAGTGTCTCTGACGCGGGCTTAAACGATGATTGTGTTCTTATCGGCGTAGCATTGAATACACGATGATGTAGATTTTGATTGTGTTGATTCTAAAGTTTAATGTTATGGTTGTATATTAACTGCTAATTAACATTTACTTTGTGTAGACATAAGATAGTAAAATTGACTAGTTATTGCCTCGCGGCTTCGCTTGCGTTAGTCTTCATAATACCAGGTTTCAAATTTTGACCAGGTAAAAAAATCTCATACAACATTTGCCATTTTCTTTCTCCTTATAAGGGTAAAATTTCGGGAAAAGTCGATTTTTTAAATCGACATTCTTCAATAAATTGATTATTCTTCATCGGTTTGGGCTGGGCGATAATGAGTAAGTGGGGATTTCTCCTTTTATTAAAATTGAAGAACGTCGGGATTATGTTTTGTTGTCTTTGAATCTTTGCGCTACATTTTCTAATGTATTTTCAACTACAATCATTTGCTCTACAACAACTACAGTGGGCCATTAACCATAAAAAAATTGCACTTTGCTAGTTGTTTTCCTTTGTCTCGGCACCATGTCGCATCTTTCTAATGAGAGAGCGTCATGTAAAATGCGTGGGTGTCACCGAGCTATGTAACTACTACATAAATATGCATGAAGGACATTAGGCGCTTCCTGCGGTTAAATTATACCAAATACCTATATTTATGTCTTCAATAATTTAAATAAGTGTGTTCAGTATTCATTTTGTTGCAAATTGGATATACTTTTACATATGTAGAACATGGCAGCCGTTTAATAGTTCCAATGAAGTTGATCGATTATAGTTTTACGATTATCGGTTGTTGCGAATTATATGTTTTAGATTCGTCTAGTTATTTACATATGTAATTTCACATACATATTCCCAAAGAGATAAGAAGAGGTGCAGTTAGAGACTATCCTGCCTACACACCCACCACTGTAACTCCTGAGCACCAGGATCGACAATGGCACGCCGGGGATAGAATGCGAGACCTCAGCACAGCCGTCGTACCGCGTACGCATTATAACGCGCCACCGAGACAGTCTTAATGCATTTAAAATAAATGATTTCTTTATATATTAGTAGAATGATTATAAACCCACCATTTGACCAATTTCAGTGAACTACACATTTGCTCTCAAATTGTCACTTCGATCTTCTTTCTGTCATCTTTCTGCCTGGCGTTATGCCGGCATGCCAGAATCTGCCTTCCCACCATGATTTGACTGGATTTGGTATTAGGTGAACCGCCGTCTGACCCCCACAACCTGCAACGGGAACCAAGTGTCGTCATTGCCTCGTGCGTTAATCAAGTGCAGGTGAGGTTGGCTTTGGGCTTGATTTTTTGATTTTGATTATGGGCTCCTTTTCTCCGCACTTAGCCCGTTGAATGTCGGACCATTTTGCGTGGCTTTGGGCTTAAGATGTAAGGACACCACTTACACTCCCCGATAAACTCTCTTCATAAATTGAGCTTAAGGAACCAAGGCGGAAGTGTTAATTTTCTCCGTCGTTTGAGTTTTAAAGGGTTTCTGACTAGTGCGTATGTTCCTGTAAGGAACCGTGATGCGTGGACAATATATTTAAGTATTACACTAATAGTGACCATCCGTCTAGTTTCCATCCTTTCAGCACTATTTCCTTATACAAATATGAAAGATGGTTTAGTTACGGATAAGCCCGCCAATTTTAATTTGCTTGAATGTATAATCTCTTATTAGTTTTACTAAAAATGTCTAATGTACAATCAACTAGATCTGGTAAAGCTTCTCGAATTTTGAGAAATTTTTGCTTAGATTATTTGACGCTACAAAAGAAATCTAATTTCGCATAAAATAACAATTGTTAAGAACGTCATTACTATCTTTGCGAATGATGGTCTCTGTACGGGTTTTCTGTAAGTATATTGCAAACATTACTACATTTATTATGGCGAATTCTAAAACCCAATGGAAATTGCAAATAAGAGACAGTACGCGATGAAGGAAATTAAAACGCCGACGGATGTGAGGCAAATGAGAAATGTCAACCGACCATTAATGCCAATAATGACATCCACTCACTTGACAATCCATAATCCTTCCCGTCACACACGCCTCGAAATATTTGCATATATCTAAGGCTGGGATTAGACGTCCGGTTTTTTTTTCTGATAGTCTGATCATACTATCGGAAGGCACTCGTGACATACATTTGTTTGAATATGCAATACACATCCGATCCGATAGTCAGATCTCGGATTTCCGAGTGGGAAACAGCGTCCGACTGTCTAAAAGCGCGTTTTGCATTTAGGCCAATAAGTGACATGTATCGAGTGCATTCGATCCGATAGTTTGCCTGCGGGCTCAGCATATACAACATGACATATCTCTCGCGCGCGAGTGAAATAAGTATCGACGACAAATATTTTAGGTATAAGTAAATATTCGATAAAATTACGATGTTTTTTTTTTTTTTTTTTTTTTTTTATCCTGGCTCGGCAAAGTGACTACGCTACACCTGATGGTAAGTATAGCGCAATCCATGAATACTGTCGACCAACGATAGACACTGAATCTATCGCAGATCGGCAGAATTATGCCGGCCTGCTTAGTTGCTTCTTCACACTCCGTTTAAAGGATCCCAAGTTATAGGAAGGAGGAAACACGTGCGCCGGCAAGCTATTCCACAGCTTAATGGTCCGACAGAAATACGATTTTGAGAACCTCTTGGTCCGAGCCGAGATGGAAGAGACCACGAAGCTATGGTTTCGCAAGCCAGCACGCGTGGTTCTGTTAAGGAAAGGTGAGGAAGGAATAAGGTCAAACAATTCTTCAGAGCATTCACCGTGATACAGACGATAAAAGACGGAAAGCGAAGCAATGTCCCTACGCAGCTGTAGCGGCTCTAAATTTTTTGTGACGTCTGCATCATTCACAATGCGGACAGCCCGTCGCTGCAATCCGTCCAAGGCATCGAGCAAGTACTTTGCGGAACCGTCCCATAGGTGCGAACAGTATTCTGCACCCGGCCGTGCCTGCGCTTTGTATAAGCGGTAAAGCTGGCCGGGTGCAAAAAACCTACGCACCTTGTTCAGGATTCCGACCCTGCGTGATGTGGCTGATATTACGCCCTCGATGTGGTTCCTTGGATTCAGATTGCAGCAAATATCCATGCCTAGGATACTTAGGCTATTCCGCATTGCGAGCGGGATACCCTGAAGATTGGGGAGGGGAGAGAACGGGGATTTTTTGCACGTAAACGCGCACACCTGGGTTTTCTTGGCATTGAACTCAACCAGATTCTTGGTACCCCATTCCGAAATGAGATCCAAGGTCTGGTTAAGCTCAATGACAAGATTCTCTCGCTGCCTCTCAGTGACTTCCCGGCTACCAGGAGGCTTACTGCAGTAACGCCCATGCACAGTGCTGTCATCTGCATAGCAATGAATGTTACCAAGTGGTAACATGTCATTGATATGCAGAATAAACAAGGTGGGCGAAAGCACAGAGCCTTGTGGGACCCCGGCATTAACTGACATGAGCTGCGAAGCGTGTCCTTCAACAGTGACACGCATTCTACGCTCATGCAGAAAGCCAGAGATCCACTTACACAGGTTGTCGGGAAGCCCATACGCCGGAAGCTTGGAGAGGAGGCCACGGTGCCAGACCCTATCAAAAGCCTTGGCAATGTCGAGACTTACGGCTAGAGCCTCGCCATGCCTGTCAGCCGCCTCCCCCCAGCAATGTAACAAGTACGCTAGAAGATCACCCGTTGATCGTTTAGACCGGAAGCCGTACTGCCGGTCATTGATCAGCGAGTGATTGTCCAGGTAGCGGACCAGCTGCGCGTTAATTATCCGCTCCATTACTTTGCACATCACTGAGGTTATGGCGATTGGACGGTAGTTGCTAGGGTCCGATCGATCACCCTTTTTTGGGATCGGTTGCACGTTGGCCTCTCTCCAAGATTGGGGCACAATACCGGAGAGGAAGGAAGAGCGGTATAGGCGCGTCAGCACAGGAGACAACTCCGCCGCACACTTTTTGAGAACTACCGCTGGGATACCGTCCGGACCACTGGCTTTGCGGACATCGAGCGACTGCAGTTCGCGCCGAACATCACAATGCCTGATTCGGACATCCGACATAGAGTGTCCGCAATCAGGCACCGTGGGTGGCAGTTTATTGCCATCGTCGAGCCGCGAATTAGCCGCAAAGAGATTTGCCAGCAAGGTGGCTTTCTCCTGCGGCCCGTGAGCAAGCGATCCATCCGGATATCTCAGCGGAGGCAGTGAAGGTCGGCAGAAATTAGATTGGATGGCTCTGGCAAGGCTCCAATAAGCTCGGCTACTTGTTGGTTGATCAGCCAAAGCACATCCAATCTTGTTATGATGTCATTTATTTATTAGATTCACTATCGATTATTACATTTAAAAATTACAATAGGCAACATATCTTATCTAATATCTTAAGACAAAATGAACAATCCTTACAGGTGCATACAACATTCAAGTCAGCGTTATAACAATATAATCAATAAATATACAATTAAAATTATAGAATTAATAATTATAAAAATAAGAACAAACAGCATTATTAAGATTATAAATATAAATATAATTTTCTACATGCTAATATCAAAAAGTTCAATTATTTTGCACTTAAATTTATCTATAGAAAGGTTGAAGATGTCAATTTCGTCCATGGTATTGCATATGTTAAAAGTACGATTTATAGGAGATGTTATTTTAGTCCGGTAAAAAGATTTCGAGAAACTCTTTTTCAAGGGATGCCATGGGATTTTTCTAGGCACTACCAAGCCAACCTGGGCTAACAAGTTTGGCGCGTCAATATTACCATGTAATAGCTTGTGCAGAAATAGCACGTGCATCATTTTAGGTCGATTTTCCAAAGACATGAGTTTAAAATGCTTCAAGCGCGTAATATAATTAGCACGGTATGGACAGCGTGGGTCTTTGTATGCCAGGAATTTTGTGAAATTTTTCGCACGCGTTCCAGGCGTCCTATATGTACCAGATATTGAGGATTCCATACTACACTGGTGTATTCAAGAATACTACGAACCAAAGTGTTATATAAACATATCAGTGATTTAATGTTCCCAAAATCGCGGCACGTTCGCTTAAAAAACCTAGCATTTTCCAAGCTTTAGAAACCGTAGGTAGTGTTTATGTGTTCAACAAATCCTAATCCACCATCCACCATGACACCCAAGTCGTGAACCCTAGCCACTTCCTGTAATTGTTGTAATCCAACTGAGTAAGAAGTCGGTATTAATGTTTTGTTTTTGGTTAATTTGATATGAACACATTTTCCCGCATTAAGTTCCATATTGTTTAACTCGCACCAAGTATCTAATGCATTTATATCGCCTTGGAGATTGTATGAGTCTTCAACTCATTTTATTGTATTATACAGTTTTAAATCGTCGGCAAACAGGAAACATTTACTATGGAGTAGATAGTCTGGAATATCATTTATAAATAACAGAAACAGGAGGGGTCCCAAGTGGGAGCCTTGTGGTATACCTGAACAAGAGACATAAGGTTCAGACTTGTACCCGTTCACCGTGACTCGTTGAGACCGATGTTTTAAATAAGATCGAAACCACAAAAGCAACGGACCATGTATTCCAAACCTCCTCAATTTCCAGATAAGTATATTGTGATCTACCTTGTCAAAAGCGCTGCTGAAATCAGTATAAATAACGTCTACCTGGATACGGGAATCTACTAATTCAGAGACATCACTAACAAAGCCGACCTGATTAGTAAACGTAGAACGCGATTTCATAAATCCATGCTGACTTGAAGCAATCATACTCTTACAATGGGATGATAGACTAGGGTAAACAATGCTTTCGAATATTTTAGAAAAGGTATTTAATATTGATACGGGGCGATAATTCGATGCACTATTTTTATCCCCGTTTTATTAATGGGTACCACGTTTGCCTCCCTCCATAGTGTAGGGAATGTTGAACTTAATATAGATTTCTGCAAAATTATTTTCAAAGGTAGCGTTAAGTATTTCTTTGACATTTTAATAAAATAAGTGGGGATTCCGTCTGGGTTCATGTCAGTCATGTTAGGGTTCGTAGACAAAATACCACAGAGAGGTTGAAAGTACTATTTTCTCTACGTTATTTCTAGTTTTGACACGTGTCGAGTATTCTATGCAATCATGTTAGCTTCGGTAGGCATATAGAGATATCAGATAAAACTCGAGTCGACAAAATTATTTCGAGTTGCTTATGCTCAGCCCCCAGGCTAGCAAAATCGGACGTCTGTTCCCAGTCTAAATCCATTCACTTTCCAACGGTGAAATAACCCAATACCTATGGGAAATAACTTGTGCATACAATGGACCGTTGTTTTTAATATTAATAGTTTCTAATAGTAAATTCGGTCACGTATGGATTGCATCCTTTACACGAACTAACGGGATGTTTTATGGGCCAGTTTTAATGTAATGGGTTGGGCTGAATTTAGGACGACATTTGAACACCCTTTCACTTATTGTTGTTATTGGATCAGTGGGTCTTTACATGTTATTTCCTTTGATTTATGGTTATGTTTATTACTTTTTGTGAATGTAATTAGTGTGTGACACTCATGACGGAATTTGTTTTTGATATTTTCGTGCATTAGGAATGAGCCCTTTGTTACTAATAGTGGTTTTACACGGTTCGATTTTAGTTGATCGACTTTAAAGGAAAGGAATCATTAAGGGATTGGGTAGGGCAAAGGTATTTGGGCCTCCGGATATCTCACTTACCGTACGAAACGCAACAGCTAGCTGCTACGTCATGTCAGTTTTCTGCGAGACAGTGGTAACAACCCGGTTGAGCCGGCCCATCCATGCTGGAGACAAAACTGTCTACAGCTCTACCACTGCGTTTTTCACCATATTATTTTATAAGCTTTGTCACCACCAAATCATTGTCCTTCAGTACTTTACAAGTGTTTTTTCCTGTTCTATTAAAATCGATTGTTTTGCTATACATACAAAATAATTTCCGTATATTTATCACATACGTGCACATAAAGTTCATCGACCCTATAATATTGACAGTGACATTAAAGCCGTTGACGAATGACCCCAAATAGTAATAATAGAGTGTGGTGTAACAGTGCGTCAACCTGTACTTTTGACGTGCGAGTAGGTACAAACTATGCTATTGTTGCGACCCTTTTTCGGTTTACGCTATTGAATCTGTCTATATATTAATACGTGAAGAGATAACTGCGGACCCCTTTTTAAGCAATATGCGCGCACTGAGGAACGCGCACGCAATAGGAGTCTGAGATTAAACACAGTTAAAGCTTATATGGTGAAGTGCAGAACTCTATTTGAGTTTAATATTTGTAACAAATACATTATAATATAATACCAGCCCTGTATTATATACATCCCACTGCTAGGCACAGGCCTCCTCTACTGAATGAGAGGGGTTAGGCCTTAGTCTAACACGTTGGCCTATTGTGGGTTGACAGACTTCACACACCATCGAAATTCTTATAGAGAACTTCTCACAACACAGCAGTACTTACACACTATTGTTTAGCGGCAGAAATACACGGAGCAAATTAACAAAAAATGCCTCTGTCCATATTTCAATGCATCATTTGGAAATGTTTGTCCTCAATACTCCTTCCTTCCGCTTGCCCTTATCCCACTCGCAGTGGGGTCCGGTCGGCGCAACATGCTTTTTAACACATGTTATAGAATAATTTGGCTTGTAGTTTTTACGACTAACCGTCTGCCTGACGTCAACTTCTCTAGTGAGAAAACGCCCAGGCCCGAAAGAAAGATTTTGTATCGGTGCAGGAATCGAACCCGCGGCCTCTCGCTTCATGGTCGGCTAATCGCCCACGGCGCCACGGAGGCAATATAGCATAAATAACAAAATTTGTTCTGTCCACACGTCCACTACGTACAATTACATCTGCAAAAAAAACTCATTAGCAAATATCGCTAGTAGCTTTCTTGTCATAATCCATCGCCAAACCTCATAATACCTGTCGCTTATTACCCACATAAAACGGTATTTTTGGAACTGCGCAAACTTAATTTCCTGTTGCAAATGATTGCTGACGAATCTTACATGAACACGTATGTTTATACTTAACTTTGTGGTTAAGATTTCAAAGTAATATTACAATTGTAATAAATTACAAGAACTTAGGTATTATATCATTTTGTAATTTATAATTTTTGTTTCAACATTTTATTATGTATTCAATAATATAAAAAAGGCTTTACCTAGTTTTCTTTTTATAAAAAGAGACTCATAAAAAGAGTACTGTACGTATAATAATTCTATATTTTGTAATAAATATTTAGTTACTAAGTTATTATTATCGTATACCGTGTAAAATGGTGTAAATTGGCTTAAAACTCATTTACTTACTAAGTAATACAAGGTTGGATCCTTCTATTATATAAAAGAATACTGGTACCAAAAGACCCCACTCCTTAATAAAATAATATCCACTAATAAAATTGTAATTACTTATTAATCGCAGGTCCAACTAAATATTGAAATTAACTAATATAAAATACAATCATATAATTTATGTGGAAAGCGCGCATTCTGAATGACTCGTAGCTTTTGTTTTCTCATAATGCTAGTTGATTGCATAGGTAAGATTACCTGCCCCTGTTCTTACCAGAAATTGTTAAACATTTCAAAATTGTCTAGGCGGTACCGATTAATGATCGAGAATAAGGTACCCGTGTACCATATCCATAGGTGCATGTGCAAATTAGGCTCCCGTTCGCTGTCCTAAGAATGGTTCAGACTTCACAGATACCTACGGACCAGTCTCGCGGTATCTTATCTCGTCCGGTAAACCAGTACCGTGCTTTTACTACCTTGTTAACATGTAATTTCAACATTATCGCGTAAACGGATAATGCCTATTCTATATTCAATGCTGGTTTACATGTAGTAGGGCCCAGGCGCCGCTTGACATTGATGCATAAATTGAATCTGACGATTCGATTCGATCACTGCAATTACGCACCAAGATCGTCTTGTACTTAATTCGTCGACTTCCGACGATTACTCGCGCACAGGCGGCTTGTTATTACGGAAAATTGATTTTATTGAGACATAGTCCACAATATCAAGAGCAGTTTTCTAATGGTCCTCCACAATTAGACTATAAATCCGATGCCTGTAATAAACGAAAGTGATTACCGACGGACGCACTTATTGCAAGGTTGATCGATCGAGGGTTATTTTTCGCTTTCGAAGTCCTTTCGTTGAAAAACTAGTACTTAATTAATGTATGTTAAAGCTGTGTTTTATGTTAAATGTTAAATGATTTTTGCAATACTTTATATGATAAAGTCACTTTGCTTTCGCTGCATTCGTGCAATTTTATTAATGTACGATAATTATTGTACCTAGTTGTTTGCTATCCATTGTAGCCCTTCCCGGCGCTATCACTAAGAATAATGTACTGGTTTTGGAACAAAGAACCGAATTAGACTCGTAAACAAAGTAAGAAATTGAGATTACGGCAATCTTGTGTGTCAATCGTTCGAGTCGCGCCTGAACGATGTCCAATTAGGATAGATGCAGACTTGTCTGGCCAAACGTGATATCTGCCGTCAGCAACATTGATCCAAGACTCATCCCATTACTCTTACCGTGTCGTTTGCTCGTCGACGATAAATAAGTACATAGTCATGATGAGATTTGTCCTTAAAAACGGCGCTGACAAGAAACGTGACGTTTTCAGTGAGATATCGCGACGAGAGTCAGCGGCTCGTTTCGCGGTTATCATGATCGGCGGACAGACTGCTCCCCTTATTGGCAATCACAGTCTGCCATTACCCGTGCTTCTAATAAAGATATAAATGACTAAAAGTTAATTAAAACGCTTATCTTCTGTTGAAACGCGTTCCCGATCTGGGCGGCAAGACGGCCCGTTATTTAGAAAATTGAAAGATTTATTGGTGAAACGCGAGCTGAGCAAACTTTGTGATTGATTTAATATGTCCAATGTTCTTTTCTTGATTTACATTTAATTTTGCATAATTAGATACTTACAACTACGTATATTTGGTTTCACTAACTGTACTAAGTATCTTTTGGTACCATACCAACTACGTGTTAGGTCCCTCGTATGCGAGAGGCAGTCTGGGTTGTTACCACCGCGGGTCGGTGTGGTGTTATTTCTGTTTATAGGCAGGCGTGGCGATTACCATCAGGCGAACAACGTGCTCGTCTCGACATTCAGGCTAATAAAAAAACACGCTGGTTTTGCTAGAAAAAGTCAGTATTTTTGCAGAACCAATGGCCGGCGGAAAGTAATTTACACGAAAATCTAATACTGTCAGTTTTCAAAGGCGCCCTTAGAATCCATATCATTTCTGAGCATTAAATTGCAATTTTTTATATCAATTCGTTCTCAGGGACACGGAAATGCATTAGCACAATAACTGTCAGTTCTTCCGTTAGCATTCACAATATGACGTGGACACGGTCTTCGGGCGTGATGCGTTGGCGCAGCCAAATGGGTGCGATTCTCACGGGGCCACGTGTTCTATTGCTTGCTGTCTTAGCCTGGCCACGGCGATTTATGTGCCAAGACGTGAGACCTAGAGTTAACTCTGTACACCAGCCTGGTAACGAATTGCGAACGATGAGGTTCAGTCAGTTCGTCAAATTAGAACAAAGTTAAATGTCACGTGACGTCAAACATTTGTGGACGCATTTTAGGCAGAATTATGACTTTCTGTTCTGAAAACCTTTAATAAATTAGTGTTATGAAAACAATGACTAGTAAGGACTGCCTCGGTGGCGCAGTTGTAATGCGTACGCGTTACGATTGAGGCCGACGCTGAGGTCTCGGGTTCGATCCCCGGGTCGGGTAAAGTGGTATTGGGTTTTTCTATTACGAAATGCTCAGTATCAGCCCGGAGTCTGGAATTTGTGCCCGGTATGGCGATAGGCTCGCCCCCTATCACATGAGGGACGGAGATACGCTCGGTGAAATGTGGGTATACTGGTTACACCTCTGCCTACCCCTTCGGGGATTACAGGCGTGATTACGTATGTATGTATGACTAGTAAGGATGAGTAGCGAGTTAAACGAACACAGATGGTACATATGTATATTTGAAAATTTCGTAATTCTAATGTGGACGAACTACGTCAATTCAGCATGACCTTTTGTATACATCCAAGACACTATGTATAAATAATTTCTACGAAAGCAAAAGCAGTCCGACACATCGATGAAATGAAAGTTGATTTCGAATTATACGTCAAGGGAGATGCAGTAAATGGAAATGGTTGTTCATTTTGTGACGCTCACTTCCCTGTTTTGAACCATTGCCTATGAATAATTGTCGAGGATTCATCATGCACCGCCGATCGCCGCAGCGCCATTGATGCAACCGAGGTGAAAGGACCAAGGGATCTCTTGCACAATGATCTTGAGATCGATGGAATAATTAATGGTTTCGTTATTGATACTGCCATTTGAATTTGCACAATTCGTAACGTAAATCCATTGTTTAACATTCGATGTTTATTTGTTTGCGTGAGAACTGTTGTTTTTTTTATGTTCTGTCAGTAAATGTGATTTAATAACTTTCATTTTATTATAATTATTTAAGTCTAGACGTTTTGAAATTTTAACTAGACTTTTAGTGTTCATTTTTTATTTCATTAGTCATAGTCTTTATTTGCATACCAAGTGTACAATTTTGTTCTTAGGTAATACATGTATGTGCTTAAACTTAGTAGCCTTTGTCAGGTATTGCAAAATGAGAAGGCGCTAATCTTAATATTAAAATACATAATTAGTATACCTATATAATATTATATATTATATTATTAGGCTTATATTATAAGTTTAAAAGGTAAGCACATGACTTGTTACTTAATTGATTTTTATATTATGTTAGTAGTGTGTTTTACCTAATGGTATTGCTATTAAATAAATAAATAAGTTTAGATTTACTCACAAATATCTTTTTACATTAATTATTATTGGAGTATGTGGATTCAACATTTGTTTGTTCCCATCTAGGATACGAACTTTAGAACGACCATAGCGTTCATAATACCTACATATTGCTACCAACTGAGCTTACGAGTACCTTTGTTATACAATTGACAGTAGAAACTTTTTTTAGCCATTTTGTTGTATTCAAAATTATAGTTATTCACATAATTGCTAACTTTCCTCTCCATTTCTTCTTAACCATTTGATACTCGTTCGTAGAATCAATGCCTATCATGTAATATTTATTGTGGCGATTTCTTCTGCGAATAACTTTTCCTGGTTTGCGGTGTACTGTACAAATACGATAAATCCGTGTAGTAAAAACAAATGGTTATGTTAGGGTTATGCATCGATCAAAAGTCGATTTACTGATGCATTTATAACATCGATGCACACCGATTAAAATTAAATTGAGTGTAAAAATTCCTCAGGCACGAATAAAACCGTTGATTATATGAAGAGAAGCTATTATCTATAAACGAGCCAGCACATCGTAATTACAGTTTCTCACCAAAGAACGCAACCGCGCTCTATATTATTGTAGTAATATGATATCGGTATTACTTGAGTGGTGGAGTCACGCTGTAGACTGTTTTATATACAGCACAAATGAGCCGGCTCGACCGGATCGTTACCACTGTCTCACGGCTTGCTGCTGCTGTGGGCAAGATATCCAGAGGCCCAAATCCCCTTCTCATTCCCAATCTCTTAATTATCCTTTTCCTTTAAGATCGGCAACGCGCCTATTCTTTTGGGCATTGTGGACGTAGTACATGCACGGTGGAGATCACTTACCATCAGGTGACCAACATGCTCGCTTGCCGGCCTATGCTGTTAAAAAAAACAATGGTTATATCATACCAGAATGTTCAATTTATATAAACACTGACTATTGCCGGCTCATTCAATATTTTTTTATGCACCCTTATGTGACTGAAAAACCGTTTCGCGAACGTGATTTGTGCCTTGTAACTAGATTGTTGCTTTGTGTGTGTTCAAGATTAAGTTAAGAATTAGGTATACATAGTTACAAACTGAGTTAATTTCAGTCTCATGATAGGGGGATAGGGGGCCTGTCATCGTGATAGAGAGCGAGCCTATTGCCATGCCGGGTACAAATTACAATCCCGGGAAATGAATGACATTTAATATATTCACGTATATACTCCAGCTTAAAAATGTTTTTTAACCTGCAAATAAAGCTTTAGTAATTCGGAACAAGTAATTACTTTTTATTATAGGAAATAATATTAAATTAAAAAGTGAAAATATCATATCCGAGCAAAAAAAAAGGTTAATGCGTCTATTCTCACTTGACAAAACATTTCAATTTGCGCATAATGTGGAGTGAAATTTCGTGAACGTCTCAGCATTAATTAGTCTACAAGACATTATTTTACGGATAAAATAATCACTTCGCACAGTGCAAAAAACTTTCTCAAATTTTACTTACTTTCAATTCATAACGAATGCCTTAAACTCAATGACGGTGTTACTGCATGACGGGCAACTTGAAAATGGATGAATTGCACAATCTTTAAATGATTGAGAAGTAAATTCGTTTTAATAGTACCAAATTAATTTACATGAGGCCTCTTAAGCCACTTTACAGCGTCTCATAAAGGCCTTATTTAGTGCACTATTGTGTGTACATAATGTGAAAGTTTTTCATATTCGTCGAGAGGTCGACGGGTTACCTGTCAGATGTATAGTTTTTTTAGCTCGCCTAAGTTTTCGTCGGTTTGATGAATCGACATTTCTATTCGAATGTGTAGAAAGTACCGGAATATGAGTACTTGTAATAAACGAACTTTTTCTAATAAAACTCGTAAAAAGAGCAGTAATGGATTTATATCTTTACGTCTCAGAGAACAATGGTGGGTGTTTGAAAGATTGTAAACCACGGCCGGTTGTTACAAATTTTGACCGTGACGTAAATGGGTAAATGCAATGAAAGACTGAAGCGATTGTTGGGATCAGGCAGTCAAACATCTTTCATTACAACTTTCGACACAGTTGAAGGAGTTTAACGTAAAACTTGATTTAATTTATAGAGGAAATAATTATCATCAACGCTATTATTATAAAAGATGTCAAATGTCAAGTCAATTAACCGAGAGTTTAGTGGTCATCGCCTTATTAGTGGCAGCGTGCTTAGTCAGAGAAACCGATGCGGTCCTGAGTTCAAATTGGAATTTGGATTATTACACAAGTTGCCCGGGAATGAAATTGTCTTCAATAGAGGCTCGCCAATTATTACAATATGGAGCAAAGCTTGCCGACACATAGTAGTTGCACCTCTGCTTACACTTTCGGGGATACAAGGAGGTAGATCCCTCGTATGCGAGAGGTCCAGACGGTTGGTACCACCGCTTTGTCTATTTCGGCCGCCAAGCAGCAGTGTGTAAGCATTCTTGTGTTTCGGTTCGAACATCATTCAAGTTAAGGACATTGAAGCCAGTGAAATTACTGGACATTATGAGACTTAACATCTTTGTCTCGGGGTGACGAGTGCAGTGCAATGCCATGCAGTGATTGTAATTTAAAGTTCTGTGTGGCGTTGCTTCTGTTAATAAGCAGGCGTGTCGCTTACCATCAGGCGGGCGACCTGCTCGTTTCGTCACTCAAGCTAATGTATGTTATAGTGGTCATGTAAGTGACAGACGATTAATCCTGTTGAACATACTTCTAAACATAGATTAACTTTGAAGTAAAGACATAGCAGGACGTGAACAAAAGTAAAAAGGGATATAAATGGAATGTTTATATACGTGTACCGTGAATGGTAAACATTGATAGTTTGTGTCCCGGAAAAGTGAATGCCATGTGCGATGCGTCTGCACAGGGGTCATCAACACGTATCAGAAATAGACGTGGAACAGACGGGGCCCGTGTTGTGGACTCTAATTATAGTGACGACACGGTTCTATCAGACTAGATAGCATCAACGGCGTCTGTTTAAATATTATGACTGTGATTTATAGATGGTATTTTTCGGCGAACTTTTTGTTGGTTTTCTTGTTTGATTCGACTTTTGTGTAAGGAAGCTAATGTTTATGAGCTAAATACGAAACAACACAATGAAATTGGGTTTGTCCATTTGGTTATCTACTATTTATACAGGTACTTTTGTATATACGGACTTGTTTTTTTTTGTTTATAATGCTTTATTGTACATTAGACACTTTTTTATAATTGAAAATAACATAGTACAATTGGCTTTTACCAAACCCGGGGCTGTACCGCAGCACAACAGTCGTACCGCGTACGCATTACAACTACGCAACCGAGGCAGCCATCTATATTAAGTTAAAGCAACTTGAGACTTACATACGCCAAGGTGTGATTCCATGTGATGTTAAGAGGCTATACTCAACAACTACTAGGTATTTAGTTTTAAATGTCACTTGCTTATCTTATATTATTTTCTATGTCACTTTCTCCTTCAGTAAATCTTATCTCGGGCCATATTAAGAATTGCTCTTAATAATAATAATATGCAACCTGTAATCGATATATCTATAACATTAAATGAGAGTGCATTGAATCGGTACCAATCTCGCATCGTGATCGTAATATTCGGTAATATCGATTTTGTCAATGTCTGACAAAAGTCGATTAGTCATAGATGATAGATCGTCAACGATAAAAACCGACCTTAGCCATTGTCACTGTGATATAACAGCGTTTTTTTCAGTGTTTTTTATTGATTCGTCATATTTGATTCGCTCGCAATGCTTTCTATGATAATATAGGAGATTGCGTAATGAGAAGCTCTGCAGATAAGTGAATTGGAGGGGAAATTTTGTTTGAGCATTTCTTTACTAATGCGGGATGTGTTAAATATTATGGAGGATATGTTGAAATAAAATCCAAATAAAAAATATGAATATCAAAACACTGTTTAAGTTACGAATTCAAGTTAGAAGCCTGAATTCTACTTCCTACATATTATACTATGTATTATAAATTGGAGAATTTGGAAGTTTGTTAGTCCATCATGCTGTAATGGCTGAATCATTTTGAATGCAATTTGGCACACAGGTAGTTCATGACCTGGATTAGGACATAGGGTTTTTATCCCGAAAAAGGTCGTTCACATTCGAGCAAAAGCTAGAATACACTCAACAGTCGCACACATAGTCCTGATTCTACACGAGATTAACCTGTATCGACTTGCGGTCTCAGACGCGGACCCAGACCCGAAACAAATATTTGTGGATCACACAAAAAATTGTATTGGTGCCGGGTAGGTACCGAAACCCGCGGCCTTTCGCTTTACAGTCGGCTTCTCGCCCACTGCAACATGGAGGCTGCTAAAAGAGTAGGTATTGTTAATAATATGTAAAAAAACTGTTTACAATAATTATTACACAAATCATGGTTATACATCCACTTTAAAACTTTTTTAACTATTCGTCTTTTTATGAGCCGAGTGTTGTCAAAACATAATTGATAGTGTACGCTATCGACAAAACGCGTGTCGTCAAGGTGGAATGGTGCCTGGCCCGGATAACCACAGCTGAAAAACGCTGGAAAAATCACGAACCCTTTGCATGCCGCATCACGTCACGAGATACGAATTTCTAGTGAAATTGGTTTATTTAATACGAAAAAAAGAACAGCACGTTTACTTTTCATGGTTCCATAGCATTATGTGTTATGGCGAACTAACTCACTTTCATTATTTTAGTCACGAGATTGGTTTATGGTTTTATTTTTACGTGACATGTTTTACTACAGCTGAATGCTATTCCAATTGTACGTTTTAGATCAAATCCCATAAGATTTCCGCCTATTGTCGTCTGCGATGTTCGGGGTTGGTTTTTTTATCTCGTGTATTATTTATTCCGGTATCCAGGGCAGGGATTATGGGATCGTTGAACTGCTATATTTTTCATCGTGCTTCGTCATACGCAAGTTTTATTAACCTTTTAAGAAACATTCAACTTGTTTTTTCGTATTTTACGTCGTGGTTTGTTCCAGATTTTAGAAGATGTATCTATTGGGGTTTATTAATGTGGCTTTTTGATTGGCCTCGAATTTAGTTGGGTAAATATCGATAACTACTGCAGTTCGTTAAAAATACACCAACTTTTCGCAGTCAACGGTATATTTTCCAAATATATACGGACATTTCAGCGCATGTAGATTTTATCTGCTTGTTAGTACGGATTTACGAAGCGTGGTTTGATGTATGGCGTGCGAGTTTGGCTGTGTGGAGTGTGGACATAAAATAGAGCCCTTATTGGTCAGCTCGTAAACTCGCTAGTCGCTTTGCGTTCGGAATAAGAATCTAAATGAAAAAAGGGATAATTGACATATCTTTCGAGCGGTGTTTATATTTGTTCGTGTTTCCGAACGCGTAGTTGGCAATATTTTATCAATGTTCAACAGTTTGTCGTTGTTTCCTTGTTCTATATGAGGTGCCGTTTCGAGTTTAATTATGGTAATAATAAAAAGTTCTGAAGTTTTTTGAGCCACGCTGTAGACACTTGTGTCTACAGCACGAATGGGCCGGCTACCACTGTTTCACAGAAAACCGGCGTAAAGTAGAAGCTTGCTGCTGCGTTTCGTACGGTGAGTGAGATATCCGGAGGACCAACCCCCCTCCCCTTCCCAATCCCTTTCCTTTAAGGTCGGCAACGCACCCATAATTCTTTTGGTATTGTGGCCGTACATGGGCGGTGGAGATCACTTACCATCAGGTGACCCTCTTGCATGGTTGCGGGCCTATGCTATAAAAAAAAAACTAAAAAGTTTTGAAGCAAATATTTTACACACACCGAACGTAGTATGTTAATACACATACAAATAACCATCATAATTACACAGCGTCAGACGTTTCATAAATCAACATGTTTATTTTTGTGACTTGTATTCATATTTGACAATCATATTTTCAAAATGTCGTAATTATAAGACATCTGTTTATACTTCTAAGAAGGGATAGGTGACTAATACTGATTAGTGTAAGAGCTTGTTAGAGTGAAATAAACTTGTTCAATGGTTTTGTCACAGCTGTTCCGTTGTTTTTTTTCAACGGTTTCGCAATGTTTCCATTTGTAGCTATTAGAGCGTGCTTTTTGCGTAATCAATGTAGTTTTCAATATAAATATTGGGTTAATTTGTATTATTAAGGGAAAATCGTGACTGGCAGGTATACCAAATTTAGGCCTCCGAATATCTTACTCACCGTACGAAACGCAGCAGCAAGCCGCCCTTTACGTCGGTTTTCTGTAAGACACTGGTAACGACCCGGTCGAGGCGGCCCATTCGTGCTGTAGACAAAATTGTCTACAGCGTGGCTGTAACAGTTGAAAACTGCTCTTATCAACTACTTCCACGGATTTTGAATCAACCATCCAATGTCCCCATCAGTAAACTTTCATCTTTAAGTTTTGTCTTCCTCTGACGCAAGCTGTAGCGCATGATATATTGTGTCAAAATTATAGATTGAACGGCAGCTAACACCGAGCGCCACAAACTGACACTGTTCCAAAATGCATGCGTCAGAGGAAGACGCAAGTAGAAGATACGCACAAGTGGGAACAGCTCATTATTGTAGTGTCATGAGACTTGGTAGTCACATGCCCCTTCATAATAGCCCCTATAGGTACCTACTTGAAAGAAAGAAAGAAAGAAAAAGTTTATTGTCATCATAAGACATGAAACAAACATAATGCAGTACACAATATAAGTAATTAATATACAACTAACTTAAAATTAATATAAAAACTATACAGTTGCATGCCTTCTCGGTGACAACAGGAGACCAGCTGAGTATAATACTGTGGTTATGGGGCGAGCCACAAAACAGCACTGGTTTTGAGTGGCCTTGCTTCGCGTGTTGAAAAGGCGTCCACTCAACGTTAATCAATGTTACTGATTGGTGGTTTGAGGCTTGTTATTTCGATGTCATTGCCAATAATGACTGATTCTTATTCAAAATTGATATTCTGTTTAATTAGTTGTTCAGGCGTATCGCGTGCCATTAATTGGTTTCGTATGAAAGATGTTGCGTGACATGTTATGGCAAATTATAAATGTATTTCAAGCGTGATGTAGTTCCTTATGTTTGCCTATATACCTACACAAATTTTGTAGCCCATTTTCAGTCAAGTTATCGAGCAGTAAGCAATCGATACTTGGCATGATTGATTAAGTTTGGCAGTTGCATAGTTGTTCATGTTCTGATATTCACAAAGTGTCAGAGGAGTTAAATAATTTTAATCATCAGTTGACGAACACAAAAGTGTACCACGAGCACGTGTTGAGTCCGTGATCCTATCGACATGAGGGTATAATTGAACACATCCGATCACGAGCGAACGAGTTGCTTTTTATCCCACATTACTGCACGCACTGCGCACCTTTGAGACCGTTGCTAGCAATTCGTAGAACGTTACTTGCAAATGTAACACGGGCTTACAAGGGTTAATAAGAATTGAATGGTGTTGAGGGGTTAACTAGTTATAAAATTATGGTGATTTGTTACGTTTGTTGGTGTATCTAGGTTTATGGTATGTAGTCTTACAAGGCGGTAGGTCCAATGTATGCGAGAGGCCGTCTGAGTTGGTACCACCGCTTTGTCTATTTCTGCCGCCAAACAGCAGTGCGTAAGTGTTCCGGTTTGAAGGACATTGAAGCCAGTGAAATTACTGGGCATTATGAGACTTAACATCTTATGTCTTGGGGTGACGAGCGCAGACCACTGTCATGCAGTGCTTTGTAATTCAAAGTTGTGAGTAGTGCTTCTGTTTATGGGCAGGCGTGGCGCTTACCATCAGGCGAGCGATCTGCTCGTTATGTTACTCAAGCTAATAATAAAAAAAAAACTCATTTTACATTATGGTGTTAACGATGCTCAAAACTAAACTGGCAATTAGTGTATATTTGATCAGTCCTACATTTTGTCCCACTGCTGGATACGTGCATCCTCTACTTATGATCGGAATAGGCCTTAGTACACCGTGCTGGGTTATTGGATGTTGGTAGATTTCACATACACGTTCGAAATTCTTATGGAGCATTCCCAGGTATATTAGTATCCTTATAATGTTTTCCTTCCCGTTAAAGCGAGCGATGATAATAATAATTAACATTATATAAGTACAGTGCGGCAGCAAAGACTTAAATGTATACTACGTAATATATGTAGTATACATTAGTCTCCTAATGTCTGACTGCCTCGGTGGCGCAGTTGTAATGCGTACGCGTTACGATCGAGTCTAACGCTGAGGTCTCGGGTTCGATCCCCGGGTCGGGTAAAGTGGTATTGGGTTTTTCTATTACGAAATGCTCAGTATCAGCCCGGAGTCTGGAATTTGTGCCCGGTATGGCGATAGGCTCGCCCCCTATCACATCGTGGGACGGAGATACGCTCGGCGAAATGTGGGTGTACTGGCTACACCTCTGCCTACCCCTTCGGGGATTACAGGCGTGAGTGCGTATGTATGTACATTAGTCTTTGTGCGACAGCTATAACTTATAGCTTGGTGGGATGAGAGGCGCTGTCGTCAAACACTCATTGCTCGATTTCAAATTGTGTCAGATTATTCTTATACATTATTAATTAGGTTCAACATTTGTCACCGATTTATAGTTGTAGCACTATAGCTCCGAAAAGCCTATTACGAATAATAAAAAAAAATGTGCACTGAGGGCTGGGAGAGAACACGCTCTCAGTAGTTTGTTTCACTATCCGTTGGGGATCGATGATTTATTGCTTCATCAATGTTTGTATGGTGTATTATATTTCACCATGAGGTGTGATAGGATCGTAGCTTGTGGCACTCAATAGTCTCTGCCTACCCTTATGGATTATAGGCGTGAGTGTTTATGTATGTTTTTAACCATACAGTAGTAGGATGCTTGTTTATAAAATCCATCCTAGTGGCATAATTTTAATTGGTTATATCTTTACAACAGCAATATTCTTATCCTCGTTAATCATTAGTTAAAGATAAACTCGATTTACACATCTCTAGCGGGAACTGTTTTTATTTTGGAACAATAATTAACCTATATTTTAATCCGGGATATGTTATTTTAATGGTTAGTCATAGCAGGGGCAATAAACTAATGTTACGGATTCGAAATGTCTTAAATGTTTAATCGTTTTCGAGAATAAATTACACATCCGTAAATAATGTACGGTCGGGTCGGCACTGTCTAACTTTAAAATTGCACTTTCTTTAAAAACTAGTCGTGTACTTAAGCACCTCTACTCATAAAATACTCGCGTACTGAGTGTTCCACACCACCACCGCCTTGCTCTTTTTTATTTGTCAGGGTACAAACACACTTATTCTGACACAATTTCAGATCCCTTCAAAGGCAGTAGGACAGACTCATAAGGATCATAAAGATTCATGCACAAAAATAATTTTATATTTTAAGTATTTTATCATGTTCCACTTTAGCATAAATTGAGCTGCTAAAATATTATTAATGTAGTCAATATCAACGTTAGGGTATCTTGCCTGTTCTTTTCTAAAGAAACAGCCTTCCGAATTGGCGGTAGAGTTAACATGGACATTTAATTGATTCAATATATTTTTTTTTTATTTGAGACAGACATACGGTGTAGGGTTGATAAGCATAAGCCGTTGGCAGCCTTTCGGTACGGAAGTCTAAAAAAACAGGTGTAGGTATATCTGCCAATTTATGCTGACGGCTTCCGTTTGAATCTATCGTTCATAGGAATGATTCGTTCCACCGGTTGGTTGCGCTCGTAAACTGCCGACGTTAAAATGTAAAATCCACTAGATCTCGTTTTCAAACAATGGCTCTTTGTATCGTACAATCGAAGATTTCGTTTGTATAATACGATGCTTCGACGGGGAGATGCGATTTTTCAATCGCGGTCAGATCTTGAGTTTTTGATTGTCAGCTCAAAGGTGTATTGTAATAGGAGACGCCATTTGTACTTTAGCACGAATTGTGATTTTGCATGGTTGTCTATTGATTTTGTATAACTTTTCGATAGTTTTGAGAAAGTGTTATGTAGTGTTTCGTAAAGTGTTTTAAAAATTTATTGTGATAATCGGAATGTAGATGATAGGTATCTATTTAGTTGTGTTTTATATATGTATGTAAAAAATAAATGGTTTAATAATAGTAGCAAATATTATTTATCGAAATAACTCATGTAGTTTTGGAAGAGATTTGGACTTTTAAAAATATTGCTATAAATATACTAACGGTTTTTTTCCAAATTAACATCATAATTAAGTATAATAATATCGGTCTTGTGTCGGCTTTTAACGAATACAAATCTACCACGGCATTAATAAAATTGTCAGTACTACGAGTATTTTAACATGTAGTCGAACTTTTATCGGGTAATAAAAACACTTTAGTCAATTAAGTATGTTGTGTTTTTGGTATTGAACATCTTTGTATACACTTATTTAAATTTTTGCCCTAAAATATTATGGACAGGCTCAACCATGGCCGATATACGTCAATCTGTATAAATATATGAAATGTTTTTTTTTGTATGATCAAGTGTTTGGCATTGTTATTTTTACATTGTGCGTTTCTTATTTGTTTTCTGTCCCGACTTGATTGTTACTTTCCATTTTTACGAACTAGAGATTAGCAATTTCGTTATGGTCTGTTGACCATAGAGGCGTCAGAGACAATACTAAGTTTATGGCTATGAACTGAGTAAAATATGTGTATTCCACATTAAACTTAATAGTTAACTTGTTTCTACCAGCAAGTAGCAGTGTGTAAGCACTTGTGTGTTTCAGTTTGGAGGATAACGAAGCCACTAAAATTACTGGGAAAAATTATGAACCTTAACATCTTATGTCTCGGGGTGACGAGCGCAGTTGAGTGTCATGCAGTGCTTTGTAATTTAATGTTCTGTGTATAGATAGATTTACCGTAGCTTGTTCCCCAGCGATTATAATCCAGCACAGACTATTAAAGTGTCTTTCTTCATTAATATAAAACTTTAATTACTGGACAGTTTTAATTCCGTTCATCGGCTCCATGATGTTTTATTGTTTTCACGGTGTCCGGCGCGATTCAGAGCGCGAAGTGTACGGTACCGTTTCTTTATCGTGCTCACTGGTTGCTTACTCGATGATTAGCTACCAGCCTCCGTGCGAGCGGAACGTTGTAATTATAATGAGGTTATTGTAATTAACTACTTTCATTGTAAGATATACATAGTGTTACAGAAAGGTGTGGCCATATTTAAGGGTCGTTACATACACCTGACAGTGAGTATTTATGTATCGGCTTTCATTCTAAATTTACACGCTAATTTTAATCACACGTTTATTTTAACTGGGATCTATTTATTGAGACTGCCTCGGTGGCGCAGTTGTAATGCGTAAGTGTTACGATTGGGGCCAACGCTGAGATCTCGGGTTCCATCACCGGGTCGGGTAAAGTGGTATTGGGTTTTTCTATTACAGAATGCTCAGTGTCAGCGCGGAGTCTGAAATTTGTGCCCGGTATGGCGATAGGCTCGCCCCCTATCACATCGTGGGATGGAGATACGCTCGGCGAAATGTGGGAGTACTGGATACACCGCTGCCTACCCCTTCGGGGATTACAGGCGTGAGTGAGTGCGTATGTCGTTTATTTTGGTCGATCATATCCCTGCCAATTAAGTGAAATGCGTGATCGAAAATGTAAATACTGGAGTGAGACAAAAGCTCAGCTGTTTATCAATTAGTGTTGTCCAAAGTTAAAATAAAGCGACATGTTACTTATTCGATACAAAGAAATTGCTTTATTTATGTCCTAGCAATGTAATCGGATTTGGTACTTCGAGTGTATACTTTTATTGTAAACTATACCTTGCTTTAATTTGACCATACATTTCAGTAACACTTTGTATATCTGGGGACTGGGGACGAATGCGTATTCACTGTACAGTTAACAGTGTACAACAGTCTACAGTGTGAATGCCTCGGTGGCGCAGTTGTAATTGCGCATTCAAAATACCTATTTTATTCTTTAAACTTGTGAATTACAATAGCGCCGCACATGTAAAACATTCAACTTTCAGTGAATTTGTATATGAACAGTTTTTTTCCATATTTTTTATTGTCATGTGTTCGAAAATACCAAACTAAAAATCTTTTACTATTTGTTACAGGTATGTTATATTGTCATCAATGAATTTTGCTCTGAAGTTGGTATGCAATAATAATAAGTAAATAAACTCACTCAGCAGTCACACACATAGTCCTGATCCCATACTAGGTTAACCTGTGCCGTGGGTATCAGGAACTACGAGGGATTTACGGTCCCACAACACCCACACCCGAAACGAAAACCGAAATATTTGTGGATCACACAAACATTTGTCTCGGTGCGGGAACCGAACCTACGGCTTCTCGTTTAACAGACAGCTAATCGCCCGCTGCGCCACTGAGGCTGTTGTATATTAATTACCTCGACCCCTCGGGTCGTCTCGTGATTTCCACTCGAAAAAAAACCGTCGGTTAAAGTTAGTTATTGTAACTATGGTTGTCAAGGTCAAGCAATGGTTGACGACATCTACAGATTTTGTAATTTTTATAGTACAGAGAACAAATGAAATGCAGTCTTTAAATGAACGATTGCATGTTATAAAACTTAAAGAACATTGATTAAATTATTACATTAAAGTCATAGCTTTAATTTTACCCAAGTTGATTTACTTCACACATGGCCTCTGGGTCACCACGATCAGACTACTGGACTTGTCTATTGGTCTTAATAAATTCAAACGGGACCATCAATCAACTGTGGGCTATTACGAGCTGTTATTACTATCATTTAACACTTTTATTTAAATTATTCAATTAACACAGCTTAGGTTAAACTCTACGGAAGCTAAGTTAATTGATTCAGTGCACGTAATCGCAGCCTCAATTGAAATATTTCGTATGTAATGAGTGAAATTACGAGTATATCGCAACCAATTATGTTTTGAAAGTTATATTTTTTCGGGCAAGTGCGAGTCGGATTCGCGGACTTAAATTAAAGAGGCATTTCACAATGTAGGTGAGTGATCCAAGATTTTGAACGCCAAATTCACCATTATGCGAACAACTTCAACATTTTTGAATACATCCTAATAATACTGACTCGAGACGGCCTCGATGGCGCAGTTGTAATGCGTACGCGTTATGATTGAGGCTAACGCCGAGGTCTCGGGTTCGATCCCCGGGTCAGGTAAAGTGGTATTTGGTTTTTCTATTACGAAATGCTCGGTATCAGCCCGGTATAGCGATAGGCTCGCCTCCTATCACATTGTGGGACGGAGATACGCTTGGCGAAATGTGGGTGTACTGGTTACACCTCTGCCTACCCCTTCGGGGATTACAGGCGTGAGTGCGTATGTATGTATGTATCCTCATAATAGACAAATTCTTTGTGTTTACTTTTAATACTTTACGTTTACTAATATTATTTAGATAGTTTTGTAGTAATTAAAGTATTAAAGAGTGTTCAAGTCCAAAGATGGAGAATTTGGCGTTCAAAATCATGGATTGCACGTCTAAAATGAGAAATACCTCTTAACTACATTTGTTTATTTTTTATTATTTGTTAGGATGTCGTGTCATATTATTAAAACATATTCTATGACTGTACTAAACGAATCAAGCTGTAAGTTAAGTGGAGCGTGGAGGTCGATGTTTGGCGAGATCTTGTCACGATGATTGTTAATGATGCATGTTTCTATTATTATTCAAACATTTTCTAAAATATTTCATTTAGAAATCCAAACATTTTAAATTCATATAATAATTTTACTTTTGCGTTTTTATTAATATTTAACGAAAGTTCTGTTTGCTTAATCGTTACTTTTTCTATGAATTAATGTATATAAAGTCAGTTTTATCACTGTATGGTTTATGATATAACTCAACGCGAATTGAGGTCTAGCGTGCCAATTCCATATTAGTTTTGCGTGTGTATCAGAATTTAGCAGTCGCTACTGTGGTATGTTCACCGCGATCAGTCGGTCGCAAATGCATGTTGTTAAATTGGGATTTTATTTGACAATCACCTATTTTGGACTTTATTTTTGCACTAGCTTTTGCTTGGGGCCTTTTTTTGGAACCTAACTGAAATATTTTTTATAGCCATTAGCGTTTAATAGCGCAGTTGTAATGCGCTACGATTGCTGTGCTGAGGTCTCAGGTTCGATCCCTGGGTCGGGTAAAGTGGTATTGGATTTTTCTATTATGAAATGCTTAGTATCCACCCGAAGTCGGGAAATGTGCCCGATATATCGATAGGCTCGCCCCCGATCACATGATGGGACGGAGATACGTTAGGCGAAATGTGGGTGTACTGGCGTGAGTGCTTACTTTTTAATAGCCTATTTTCACTGGAGGTTTGCCTTATATAAAACTGCATCTAAATCTGTTTAGGCGTTTTTACGTCACGCGCGAACAAATTAACAAATAAGACACTACTCAGATTCAACTGTTATGTCTATTAGCAAGAATCTTTACGACACATGTTTCATCTTTTATTCTATAGTTACTTATCACAGTATAATTTGATCTCTCACGCATATTATAATCATCACGTAGTTAAAAATCTTATTCAGTCCTAACCAGTTCCATGTGTGGTATGCCAGCATACCACAAGATGCAAATATCACATCATAACTAAGAGAACGCATGTGCGACGTTACCTTACGTATGCTAATGTTGAATGCTTTGAGAGCAAAAACGCCGTGAGAGCATAGCTGTTAATTTATTTCTCACAAGCCTAATCAAAACGGAAAGCTAACGAGATTGCAATGACAGCGAGCGCCGGCGACGCATCGCGATTTTGACAGAGTAATCACGAAGCACACCTTGCGGTCAATGCAGGGTCTGGGGTCAGCCACGTCTGCCAGCTCGATGGTTCACGTCTTCATCGGTACCATCTTGCACTTAGCGCGCAATTTGCAAGCACTTGCGTCTCTCAAAATCTCAATACACTCATCGAATAATTATCTAAAAATTATCTATCTCGGATTTGTTGGGTACGAGTGGTGACGCAAGATAACAATTTTTATTGTACACTATGCAAAATATTGCCTAAACAAAAATCAATTAATAATAAAGTTATGTAACAATAGAGGATCTTATCTCTAATAGCGATCTCTACCGCAAAACCTTTTGCAACCTTTCGCATTTCGCTTTTTTATCCTTACACTGCACCTGATTACAAATATATTACAAGTACATTGATTACAAATATAATATCGATTAATGAGACATTTGCTTCGCTTGACGATTAATGAACAGAATAATGCCAGCCTGGTTTTTCTTTTTGATTTCTTCTGTCCGATAATAATACAGTCCCATTTAGCTGATTGCGATATGCACATCTGCAATATCTTTTTCCGTAAAACCCAATCATTATGCTCCCAGGAATGTATAAGTGTCTATGGAAACGCTTCTGTTTTCCTTTTATACAAGTGTCAAAACATAAATAATTTTTACTGAGTCGCAGGTGCACATATATTTAGCCTGTCTCGTAGTTAGCTAGCAATTTCGCCTTTCGACAAGTTCCCACGTTGAATGTACAAACGGCAACGCAAGTGCTTCTAATCTTGTTATCCTAACTCAGAAATATTCTAAAAGTCTGTATTCGTACTTCTTTCTCTTATCAGATTCTTCTGATCATTAGCATCTTCAAAAGCAATAATAGATAAATACGGTGATATGATTTTAAATAGGATTAAGGTGATTAAGTTATTAGAAAAATACGAAAATAGCTGAATGCCATACCCTGCATCGACCGCTACGCTCCCGATGATTGCAATCCTACTCGTAGCATTAATCCTACCAGGTTGGTAACCACAACTTGTGCGGCGCGCTGTACGGAACCGCAACATGTTAATCGTGATTTGGGTTAGAGGTGTACGAACGTGGCCGAGCTTCGACGTAACTAAAAATTACACTACGCACCTGAGATTTATGGCAAATACGTGTGATGCAGAAATTCTCGTAACTAGATACCGTAGAAATATACAGTTATATTTCTACGGTGTTCACTTCATGCTTTTAGCAAAAAATGTTTATTACCTAGTATAAAAAGCTTCAGTTTTTACTCTGCATTGATGCTAGCTAGCCAAGCGGCCTAAAAGCAAACTCTGCTGCGACATGGAAACGTAACGTGAAACGTGACTGCCTCGGTGGCGCAGTTGTAATGCGTACGCGTTACGATTGAGGTCAACGCTGAGGTCTCGGGTTCGATCCCCGGGTCGGGTAAAGTAGTATTGGGTTTTTCTATTACGAAATGCTCCGTAAAAGCCCGGAGTCTGGAATTTGTGCCCGGTATGGCGATAGGTTCGCACCCTATCACATAAGGGACGGAAATACGCTCGGCGAAATGTGGGTATACTGGTTACACCTCTGCCTACCCCTTCGGGGATTACAGGTGTGAGTGCGTATGTATGTATGTTTATTATTTTTTGCATATCTCCCAGTCGACTACGAGATTCTCTTCCTTTCATAATCCCACAACAGTCATATTATTCTTGTAAACAACGCCTTAAATCCCGATTTATGAATTCGTTTCTCCTTATGTAAATACAGATTTGGGCTTTGTTTATCGTTACGCCGGTTGAATATGAATAACAAATGATTACGTGACGGGGTGACCCAATTTGAAACGGGGCGTCATGCTACTGTATTAGGTCGGTGCTTGTCTCTAGAATTATACACATAAGCTCGCGCGTGTGTTCCTGAACGGGTAGAAAGAGGCACAAGAACTTACGTCATTTCACCAGCCCTCTAAGCCTCATGGCACTGTAGTCTCATGAAAAGTAGGTAGGTACTTTACTAGATGGTAGGTCCCTCGTATGCGAGAGACTGTCTGGGTTGATACCATTGCTTTGTCTATTTCTGACGGCAACCATCAGTGTGTAACCACTGTTGTGTTTCGATTTGAAAGAAGTTTTTGAAGCCTGTAATTACTGGGCATTATAAGACTTAATACCTTACGTCTCGGGGTGACGAGTGCAGTCCAATGCCATGCAGTCTTTTGTAATTTGAAGTTCTCTGTGGTGTTGCTTTAGTTTAAGGGCAGGCGCTTACCATCAGGCTTACGTTCTACTGCTCATTTCATCATGCAAGCTAATAAAAATATACTCGTGACTGACTTCAGAGCGACCATAAAGATTTGTGAGATCTCGACCAACTGGACTACTCGTTCTCTGTTTCATTACGTAATTCTTGGATAAATTCAAATCGTTTTATATTATTATGCTCAACAAATACCATTAGCAAGCTTTTGATTCAACTCACTTCAGCTGTCAAATATCGATTCCTTCGTAACATATCAATTGCAACTTTTATTTTTATTTTAATGAACGCGATTAAATAAGATATACATAATGATATGTCTCATTGTTTGTTTTTCATCAGTGGAATGAAATTTGTGATCATACATACGCACTCACGCCTATAAACCTCGAAGGGGTAGGCAGAGATGTAATCAGTACACCCACATTTCTCCGAACGTATCTCCGTCCCATGATGTGATAGGGGGCGAGCCTATCGCCATACTGGGCACAAATTCCAGACTCCGGGCTGATATTGACTATTTGGTAATAAAAAAAACACTTTTACCCGATCAGGGGATCGAATCCGAGACCTTAACGTCAGCCTCAGTCGTAACGCGTACGCATTACAACTGCGCCACCGAGGCATTTGTGATCAGTAATATCATACTGCCTGTAGCCTGACCGTCACAACTCAATTTGACTCTCACTTCGCCAGATAAAATCTATATTAACTAATGGTTGTTCTATTGAAAGTTAATCGAATTAAAAGCAATGTTCATATTAATTTATGGTTAATTTATCATGTATGCGATTGATTTTTCGACTAGCGTTAAACTTCGTTGTTCACTCGCGTGCCATTGCGTGTCTCAAAACGTGGCAATTATTTAAGTGTTAAATTATAGTTCAGCTTGATTTAATACACTGTGATTATACCTTTTACAATGTAGAAATAAATACGTAGCGGTATGCGAAGCTTTCATCTTTTTTGGTACTCAGTAATCCTTTAAAAATAGCTTTCTCCTCGCGTTGTGCTTTGAGTGTTGCATAAGTAAACATTAATAGTTATTAATCAGTCTACAGAATAAGAATTTAGGTTAATTAGTGATGTTAATAAAGACGTTCAATCATCGCTTTGTGCTCGAACACGACTCTGAAAGTGCCTCTCATGTCATAAATCTTAAACTATCTTGATCAGCAGTAAACCAGCGCCACAGAGCAGCCCACCAATTGTCAACGGAAGCGAACAGATAAAATATCGTCTAATTAAAATAGACATGTGCGAACAAAACCATTGCTCCTTTCTATTTAATAACGATATGAAGCCAGACAAGCGCCCGTCACTTTTTATGAGTATCGAATGATCGAACGCGAATAAACATTCAAATCAATTAATACACTTTATCCAAATGATCACATCAATTAATGTCACGATCGAATTGCGATCGAATAAAATCGATTCTTGATCGTTTGACCGGTATATTATTCAACATCCCACGCGATCGTTACGTTTGAAATCAGCCAATAAAAAGTAATTACCGTGTTATTTATTTTGTATTTAGTTTAATATGTTCACATTACGATGCGACGCCGTAAAGGGTTGATGCTAAATTTGCAAATAGATTGACCTGTTAAAATTTTACGCCTATAATATAGAGTAGGCAGTATGCGCTTGGAACAGGTATGCTCACTTCACATGCTTGTGTAGAAGTAATTTGTATCTTTATTTATAGAAGTCTATTTTCATTCTTCGTACTGAGTGAATGCATTAGCATATTTGCTTGAGAAATTTACATTTACTTCGAACGATTTACTTTACGGAGTCTTTGAACGAAAATACGAGTCTAGGTATGTTCGTTCAAAGATTTCAGTGAATGTCATAAGAATTCGAACGGTCCTGGCGCCGGGAAAAAATCAGGATATTTTGACATATTTCTTCAAGTGTTGATATCTTTATGTACCGTACATGAAAGCCCGACTGTAGGCTGGCTTTTATACAGTTGGCGAGCTGCCAGGAAAAGCTTATACGGCTTTATTGATTGACGACAGGCCGAGGGCCGAGGAGATATGATTATCGCTTGAAAAAACAATAAAACTACCATAAAATGGCTACTTATCATACTACTTTATTCGTAAATAGTCGTTTGTGAGTTGTAGAGTCGCGCTGTAGAGTGTAGACAGTTTTGTCTATAGCATGAATGGGTCTTATAGAAAAACGACATAAAGTATTGGCTTGCTGCTGCGTTTCTTACGGTGAGTGAAAGATCCGGAGGCCCAAATCGCCCATCCCTCCAATAATTTAACTATCCCTTTCCTTTAAGGTCGGCAACGCTTCCGTGATTCCTCTGTGGGCGTTCAAGGGTGGTGAAGATCATTTACCATCAGGTGACCCCCTTGCTCGTCTGCCGACCTATGCTATAAGAAATCTAGAAAAATGACCCTACTTGCCGTAGGTATGCGACTGCATTGTTATAATTATTATTTTGCTCTTGAATAGCTTCAAGGCCCTAAATGGCGCTTTTCACCCCTTGGGCGGGTACGAACACACAAAATTACTACAGTATTAAATCTTTAAATTATAATTTATGATAGCAACCAAATTGAGAACTTTATCTCGTCAGATAACAGCAGTAAAAGTTTATTTTAAAAGGGTCACAAATGTCACAACCATGACGGATGGTATCGTCACTAAAAGCGGTAAGGAAATTGTTTTGATGAATGAAATCTCCATCGAATGTTGAGTGTTGGGGTCACGCCATTAACCTCACGAGTCGGCAACTTGCAGCGCGTGATGGAAACACATTTGCATTTTTCATCGCTAAGTGTGCTTAGTTGTGTATTAATTAGCACGGGAATTTGAAAATTAAGTTGGTTTTCAGCCGGTAGATTACCGATATATATGTCTTTTAAATGATATGTATTTAAAAATGATAAAATATTCCTTTTTGAAATAATGAGTACTGTACAATAATATCAGCCCTATATCATATACGTCCCATTGCTAGGCACGGGCGTCCTCTACTGAATGAGAGGGGTTAGGCCTTAGACCATCACGCTGGCCTAGTGCGGATTGGCAGACTTCACATACCTTCAAAATTCTTATGGAGACCTTCTCAGGTATACAGGTTTAGGTTACTGATATGTGTTTAAATATCACGTGGCTCTTGAGAAATTAAAATTATTAAATAAATAGAAACTTATTAATGTAATCTTTTGTAATCCATTTTTCTCATGGTGTTTACTGAATAATGTCCTAGTCTGCGAGCCTAAAAGTGTGTTAAAGCTTTGTTTAGAATCTAGGACGTCATCTCCATTAGTGCTTAAAACAGCAAAAGATAATATCGCTTATTTTTTTATAGTCATGGCCAGCAAACAAGCAATCAGATAACCTTTTGGTAGTTACCGATTACTTGATCTCCATTACGCGTTGTCGGCCTTAAAGGAAAGGAATGGGGGCTGAGGGGGTGAGAGGCGTTTTAGGCCTCCAGAAATCTCACCGTATGAAACAACAAGGTGCCACTTCTCTTCGGTTTCCTGTGAGGCAGTGGTACGAGCCTTGTCGAGCCGATCCATTTATACTGCAGATAAAAATGTCTATAGCATAGCTGCCACTTAAAAATATTGTGGACTAGCTTTTGCTTGCGGCTCCGCCCGCGTGTATCGCAGTGTATCGCGTGTATTTTCCGAGATTAAAACTAGCCTATGTCCTAATGCCGATCACGGTCTACCTGTGTGCCAAATGTCATTCAAAACCGTTCAGCCGTTGGGAGTGATTGACTAACAAACATCCAAATAAACAAACACAAACATACAAAATTTCACATTTATAATAGACTAGCTTTTGCTCGCGGCTCTGCCCGCGTGAATGTAATTTTCCGGGATAAAAAAGTACCTAAGTAGCCTAAGTTACTCCTTATTACATCATTATGTCAGTGAAAGTCTCGTCAAAATCGTTCAGCCGTTCCTGAGATTAGCCGGAACAAACAGACATACAAAAAAAAATAAAAAAAATATATGTTCCGTATACACATTCATATGCATGTAGTAAAAAGCGGTTATTTTAATATTACACACAGACACTTTAATTTTATTTATTTGTATAGATAGAAGATAGCTGGGTAAATGAATTTCATCGACGCGTGTGCAGATTTTCTTGCTATGCGCACACTGCGATCCTGATTATCCCTTTTACTGGCATTTTATTGCATAATTGGAATACCGTGGTGGCATTCTCTACCTAAGGGTGTGGTGAGCAATTGTTAACATAAATTTACGACTGATTACTTTTGAACTTTAAACTTAAGTATTTTTTGTTGACCTTAATTTACTACTTGAAAATAAAGAAAGTTTCCAATTTCAAATTACATGCACACAATATCTACAGTATAGCAAATTATTAACAAATCTGCCTCGATTAATTATTGGCAATTTATAATACTCTAGTCCAGATAAACAAGAAATAAAATCAATCAATGTCAATCACACAACCGGGCCATCTTTTGTGTGGCATTTTTTACGAGTAACGTATTGAAGTTAATCTCGTATTGGATAAAAAATTGTATTTACCGCTTTGCTATTGACTTTATTAGAATAATGCGTGTTTTATGGACTGAAAGAGGATGTTCTGGATGAGCAGATTATCTTTAAAATATTAAGGTCGTAGTGGTTACGACTTAAGGTGGCCACACACGCTAGGGTTTGCATGATAGTTATAACACTAACCGACTGATAAATCCCTTAGCGTGTATATTATAAAACTAAACAGTTATCCTCGCCTTTTTTTCTCCCACGGGGAAAATGCTGATTACGGATACCTTCCCAGCCCCGGGGGAGTCGTGATGGTTATGTCGGACTCCAGAACCTTCCGACCCAATTAACCCCAACGACTACTGGACCAGCTCCCGAACCGTAATACCTACGGTACTGTTCTACTACAAGGTAGTCTATCTATCCACTGCTGGGGTCTCTTCCTGTTTAGGCCAATTCTTCCAGTCCTGTGCGAGATACATCGAGTGAATATGGACGTATCTGACTACATCATCAGTCCATCGGGCTGGTCTTCAATCTGTTCTTGGTTACTGCCTTGGTCCACCTGTTAAGGTCTCTTCTAGTCAAGTGTCCTGGCCATCTGGCGATTCGCGTTCCCACGTAATCAAGCTTCGTACTTCGTTCTAAAGGTATGGTTATACTTAAATGTGAATTTATTCCCATACTAAAAGACAAGTACAAGTTATAAACTAAGATATCTGTGCGATGGCAAGTTGTCATAATCCGATCGATATCAAAGCGGCTACTAAAATAATTGTATTAGAGATGCTTCCCTGAGTACGGAATCCTCTGGTTTTGCACTAAACGTAGCCAATCGCAAGTCCTCCACACGACCATTCAAATGGCAAAGAAGCTATTTCCGTATTAAATGCCACCGTTGCTATGATATCTATTTATAACAAATCTCGTAAAGTTTATACTATTCTCCTGTTGCGTATATGGCTAGACGATCTTTATACATACTTGTATGATTATTTTATTTTAAACTAGCTTTTACTTGCGGCTTCGCCCGCGTGAATGTCATTGGATAAAAAGTAGTTTATATTCTAATCCAAGTCATGGTCTACTTGTGTGCCAAATTTCATCCAAATCCGTTTAGTCGTTCAGAAGTGGTTGAAACATCCAAATTCACCAACTTTCAAACTCCCAAACTTGAAAACATCGAAACTTATAATATTAGTAGGAAATTATAATTATTTGCAATAATTTGAAGCTACATGGACGATGGATATTTGTTTGGGTTATTTTATCTTACTTATGTCGACAATCGAACTAAACTCGTAACTGTAAACTGGCGTCGCGTCGCTTGCCTAGTTTGATCGACGTGAAACTGATTAAGGCCAATCCAAAGCATATTTAGTCAATCGCCCCCGATTTCACGCCTTTACGGTTGGAAATTCTTTTTGAAACTTAAATGGAACAAAAGTATTATCAAAATCGGAACACTCCGTGGAAAGTTAAGCGTGGTTATAAATCAAAAGAAAACAAATATACGCGTCGAATTAAGAAACTCCTCCGTTCTTTGTCCGTCGGTTAAAAGTCATTGCGGTCTGAAATCTCGTTGGTCATTCTAAAGTTCTAATAATAAATTATTGAACAGTAATTTTAAAATAAGTAGAAGCCGCTCGGTTTATTATCGACTAGATAGTAATTACTGGTATGTAATTAAAGTTAATTGGTGTAACTAAGTGTGGATACTTTTATGTGTTTATAATTAAAGTTAATTTAAAGGTCATGGTAATGTAATTTGAAGGCATTAGTTGTAAACTGTGTGAGATGCTTCGCTTTGTGGTCGCTACTCGCTAAACCAACTTGCTCGTGTGAACTAGGGCATATCTCTAGTGCTATTAATACAATAATGTGTTAGGATGTGTTACTGCCGCCAAGCAGCAGTGTGTAAGCACTGTTGTGTTTTGATTTGAAGGACATCGAAGCCAGTGAAATTACTGGAGAAAATGAAACTTAACGTCTTATGTTTTGGGGTGACTAACGCCGTCATGTCTCATTTCTTTCTTTTGAGGTCTGCAATTCATCCATGATTCTTATTTGCATTGGAGATCATGTACTTTTTATCGCGAGAAATTTGTGGAAACTTTTAAATGGTACATACATACGCACTCACGCCTGTAATCCCCGAAGGGGTAGGCAGAGGTACACTTGTACACCCACATTTCGCCGAGCATATCTCCGTCCCACAATGTGATAGGGGGCGAGCCTATCGCCATACCGGGCACTAATTCCAGACTCCGGACTGATACTGAGCATTTCGTAATAGAAAGACCCAATACCACTTTACCCGACCCGGGGATCGAACCCGAGACCTCAGCGTTAGCCCCAATCGTAACGCGTACGCATTACAACTGCGCCACCGAGGCAGTCTTAAAAATGATCGAGTTTTAAATGGTATTCTTATATTCATGTTAATGTAACAATGCATGTATGCTATAATAGCCAAACCCCCCCCCCCCCCCTTTAATTGCGTGGCTTGATGCTATCACCGCCAATAATTGGACATACAGTACAAAATAAACATCGGTTGCCTATTATAGCGCCCATTTTAATAATTCTCACCAATATACGATCGCATCGTCACAATCCTTTCAATGCTGGTTTCAAAAGGACGTTATTAAATTAAAAATATATTGGAAAAGCATTGGACACGAAATGAAACGATGCAGTCGAGTATACGTAGTTAGACGTGGTTAATGGACGCTCCGGTTATTGACCCCTTTTCGTGTTCAGACCATGTGCTTTGATGTAGGTATTTGATTTGATGTAATACATTGTGACGGGCGAAAGTGAAATGACAAAAAGATTTAAGTACTTTTTAGTTTTGTTGTGGTGCATAAGTTTGGGCTTTGAATCATGTTTAGGTATTTTTAATCATAATAAATATATTATGATTATATATTATCACCTAGCATTAGCAGTAGCATTATACCGTTTTGGCTTCAGTCACCTTTTATTCTACATTCAATCTCATTACGATCTATGTTCACATTTGACGTTGATTATTGGTTTAAGAGAATGCCATTTGCAACTTTCTTGACGCTGAGACTAGATCGGAATGATATTGTGAACATTTAATATTACGAGAATTGGCCTCAAGGAGACTAATGAGGGTGGTTAGGTGTTCGGCCGCGGTCTCTTTCCTTTAACCTTGCCCACCACACCTAATTTGCCAATTTTGTCGGTTGTCGACGGACAATGTGACCGATGTAACTGAGGTTTTTATAACTACATACATACACACATCTCCGAAAGGGTAACCAGTACACCCAAAATCGCCGTGCTTATTTCCTTCCCATGATGTGATAGGCGGCGAGCCTATCGCGATACTGGGCACGTATGTGATACACGTATTTCGTAATAGAAAAATCTAATATCGCTTTTACCTGACCCGGGGATCGAAGCCGAGACCTCAGCACAGCAGTCGTAACACGAACACGTTACAACTACGCCACCGAGGCTGTTTTTATATAATATATTGAACGTAAATCATAAGACTACAAAATTCACTGCTAATTAAACTGAAAATGGTTGAAACATAAACACCATAATAAAGTCCACATCATTCTAGGTATAAAAAAAAACTCCATTGTGATTTCCCTACGCAAAAGAAATGTTATTGGGGTAGATTGGAAGGGCGTTGAACTTTAATTACCTATGCCATATAAAAGTTTGGAAATAGTCCGTTTCATTGGTTGTTTCTAGTTATTTCTAGACTATGACGTTCAAATTCTAAGGACGCATTTTTTTTAATGAAGATTTCACTGAACCTTTTGTTTTTTTAAATGTTTTTTCATCTTTCTCGTGTTTTTATTTAAATTATAATAATCTACTAGCATTATAAATGTGAATGTTTAGAATGACTGTCTCAGTGGCACAGTTGTAATGCATAATCGGTACGACTGCTGTGCTGGGGTCTTGGATTCGATCCCCGGGTCAGGTAAAAGTGATATTGAGTTTTTCTATCACGAAATGCTTAGTATCGGCCCGGAGTCTGGAATTGTGCCCGGTATGGCGACAGGCTCGCCATACCATCGACATGCCATACGATCATATCATGTGAAGGCGATAAGCTCGGCGAAATGTGGGTGTACTGGTTATAAATACCTTTGCCTACCCCTTCGGGGATTACAGGAGTGAGTGCGTATGTATGATTTTTGAATAGCTGGTTAACAAAATTATGTCTAGGCATAGATACATAATACAAAGGGTCTAGGTAAATGTATTTCCTGTTTGCCGCTCTCCTCCATGGGGTCATTGTTTCACTTAATTCACTTCTTCGTATGCATCCCATTACTATGGCACTGCCAAATATGATTAGGGTCTAATTATAATTTTAACGGCACCAATAGGTGTAAATTTTTAAGTGCTCCTTAACTATAGTTAGTGGTAATTTACTACGGAATACCATAACAATTAGTTTTCCCTGTTTTACCATTACGAGCATCAATTAGCAAACATATTAGAATCAAAGGGCCCTTTAAATAGTTTTTAATAGCATAGCCCGGCACACGAGCAAGTGAATCACCTGATAAGTGACCTCCACTGCCCATAAACACCCACAAAACTAGAAGAATCACGAATACGTTGCCGACTTTAAAGGGGAGGACCAGAGTTTGGGAAGGAGTGGGGAAATTAAGCCTCAAAAATTCTTATTCATCATACGAAACGCAACAGGAAGCTGCCACTTCCCGTAGGTTTTCTGCAAGACAGTAGTACTGCCCCGGTCAAGCCGTTCCTTTCAAACCATAGACAAGACTGTCTACATACTTCTACCACTTTAACCTTATTTGAAAAAAGGGATTGAAATATAAAATATATGCTTAATATGTTATCACTCTAAGGATAATATCCTGTAATGGTTCGAGTTTCTAATCACTTGATGATTGATAATCCAAGGAAAGTACTGTAGAGAAATTGTTAACATTATTCGCGATTACTGATTAGTTCAGGTCCTAAAGATTAGATTCCCTGATACTTAAATTTCTACTATTTAACTAATGCCAATAAAACATAATAGGGTGTCATCAGACAAAACACCAAAGCGACGTGTGTAAAACTAGAAATGTAAGTAGAAAGTGGTATTAAATAGCGTCCCTTCATCTCGGATCTGATTTATTTCTGTCACGAAACAACTACTTAATATATTATGAATTACGAAATCTAAAACTACAAAGCATATGCCGATCTAAAATAGTTTTCATCTCTCAAATTGTACGTCAGTCTCATGTTTACTAACGGCAAAATTAACTTGGTGCAACATGCAAGCATAATGAGAACGAAAACCCGAGTGAAAGAGTATAATAAGCAATGTAAGTAGCCAACAGTAATTTGAACTACGTGCGGAGAATGTGTAATTTCATCCAATTTGTTTTTTATTAGACGCTTGGCGCCGAACCGTCGAGCGTCGACATCGGTAGGTACGCGTTACAAACGGCAGGTGAGAAAACACCGCGCCATTCCGCTGCAGTCCAATTATGAAATTAGTGGATTTTCAGAGCGCTTCGCTGGCTCGCTTCTGAGCGTGGTAGAGCTAAGGGCGCTTGGCGTTTCACTATTAATTTATTTATATATAATTATTTTATGAACAAGCAGCTTTCATACATCGCCCATTTTGTAAATTTGTTTTTTGCACTGCAACAAACACATTATTAATTACATACGCACTCACGCCTGTAATCCCCGAAGGGGTAGGCAGAGGTGTAACCAGTACACCCACATTTCGCCGAGCGTTTCCCGTCCCAAGATGTGATAGGGGCGAGCCTATCGCCATACCGGGCACAAATTCCAGACTCCGGGCGGATACTGAGCATTTCGTAACAGAAAAACCCAATACCACTTTACCCGACCCGGGGATCGAACCCGAGACCTCAGCGTTTACCTCAATCGTAACGCGTACACGCATTACAACTGCGCCACCGAGGCATTATTAATTAATAATTTATTTACTGGTTATAAGACATTGCCTGCTGTCAAAATTGATTTTTTTGAAATGGTTTGTCAGATGAACTCAGATGGACATTCATAAACGTTGCATGAGAATTATAAACTGCGTGCGTAACCATATCATATTATATCGAACTAGCGTATGAATTTTCCGAGAAGTATGTCCGTTATTAATTCTATTTCTCCGTGTTGGGCATAAAATATCCAGTACGCAGATATGCGTGGCAATTTCAAATAAGATTTCACTTTGTGCGTGGATGAATGTACCCTACGCACATGTTCCTGACAGCGGCACGAGATATAAACTATGCTGGATTGATAACAGCTAGCTGTAAATCCCATTCTAACATGAATCTGCATCTGGTAAGCCGCCAGTGGACACCGCGTTGCCGTTCAACAATCCGAGAACATAGTTTATTCGCACTCGACAGCGTTTTACTACGAAAATCAATATGTGACTGCCCGCAGCGAGCATTTATCTGACCGCCACTAGTCACTACATAAATGAGCGGTCGACACCAATGGATACATTTTCTATTCATAATGTAAAGCATATGCACGCAGGGATTGGTTGATTGGATTATAAAAACTGTGCATACTATGTGTAACTGTGCCGACTGGATACTCTGCATCATGTAATCTCATGTATAGGATACGTAACCAATTATAAGTTTAAACACTTTCAAACTCTATTTCAAAACCCAAATTGGCGTTTGCTGTTATCCGTTGAGTTTCTTATTTTCTCTCATAGGTACTCCGTCATCAGTTCATAACCAAATTTACATGGGACCACCATCGGACCAGCCTATCGAATATTCTTCTTCCAACTATCCTCATCCCACTCGCAGTGGGTTCGGCGCAACAGGCGTTTTAACACATGTGACAGAAAGGTTTGACTTGTAGTTTTTATGACCAGCCATTTGCCTGACGTCAACGAGCCCTATCGGACACTAAAAGAATTATAAAAATTAGTCCACATTTGGCAGTTCTCGTGAACATATTATATAAAAAATACAGATAATTTCAAAACATCCTCCGTTATAAAGTCCGTTACAAAATTGTGTATAATGTAGGGAACTTTTCTACTGGCAGCCCTGTAATCACGTCACGTCAACAATATTTGAGTAATGTTTAATTTACTTTAAAGTTTGAGTACGCAATAAAACCCGGTGTTCGAGTGGATACTAATAATGAACACAATGGTACACAGTAAATCATGCTTTTGTCATTCGTTTAAATTAAAAGCCGTCGAGAAAGTACTTCATTATTGAATGGTTGTCTATGTAACAAGGTAATGTATTGGCTTTCATTTGAAAACGAAGAGCAGTTTCTCCTGTCGTTCCGCATATGATAAAGTTACGCGGTCTCTCATTACCGAGCAGATATCATTAACGTGCTCTCATTACTTCTGGCAGCTTCTGGCATTTCTGGAGCAAAACCGTACGACGCAGAGGCGTAGAGCTATTTATCGCCCGACTACCTCCGATATCGTGCACGTCAGCGGTTCTTAACATTTTAATTATAGATACCATTTGATTTTACGACCCTTGTAGACTATCGAGGGATGCAATGTCTCTTGTCAACATATTTGGACTGCATTATACTTTAAATCATGTAGCCATTTTGCCGTGCCAGGATAAAAATAAACTTGACCTTTAGGTACCTCTTGCTAGGAGACGTCAATCGCATATGAGTATACCTATTATTTTGAATTTCATTCATCATCCATCTGTCCTTTCTTTCCACATAGTTTTGGAACACCGTGTGCTATCATAATGTGGGTTTCGTTTATTGTAGAGACTGACAAACAGATCTAAGTGATGTCCACCACCCATAGGTACCCACATTACCAGACGCGTAGACGCGTTGCCCATCTTAAAAGAAAGGTATAATTAAGGGATTGGGAAGGGGAAGGGGGATTAAGGCCGCCGAATATATTATCATTCACCGTACGAAACAGCAAACTAAAAAAGCAACAGCAAGCTGCTACTCCACGTCAGTTTTCTGTGAGATAATGGTAACAAACCGGCTGACCCGGCCCATTCATGTTATAGACTGAAATGTCTACAGTGTGGCTCTACCGCATATTTCACAATGTGGTAGGTCCGTCGTACACGAGAGGGAGTCTGGGTTGGTACCACAGCTTTGTTTTATTTCTTCTTTCTTTCTTTAACAGTGTGTAAGCACTGTTATGTTCAAAGTACGGTAGAGGATACGATAGAGAAACACTGAGCTATAGCTACCTGGAGCCACTTCACTCTATATGATCTAAGAGTCTTCACGAACCACTCCTAGTCTCTTATAAATAACATCTAATGGTTATCTGTTTCTATGTTTGTTATCTACTCGTACCTAACCATTCATCCGACTGCGACGAAACTTTGATGAGTTGTTGTGCGTACATTTATGTTTTGTGTGAAAAAAACTATGCTAATTTGGAAAGAACATTGCAAGTTGCTATGCATACCGGGCACAACTAGTGTTTCTTAAAACATTGGGGCATGGGGTTTAGAACCACTGGTAGTAGTGTCATACTCGTCGCGTCCAGCCGCATGGTGGGTAGTGGTATCACAGGATGTTCACTTAAACCAGCCGACTATATCTTTATTGCGATCTCGTATCTGTGCCGTTCATTACCATACGTTTTGACAATAATTACTTGTACCTTTTACACGGCGGCGAATGCGTTAAGTGCGTGCATCGAGATAACTTGCTAACTTGCCGCGTGGGAGTCGTAATTATAATTAAATATTTACATATTTCCCTTCTTAGATTACATCGGAGATTTGTGCTAATATGGAGAACTAGCTGTTGCCCGCGGCTCCGCCGGCGCGAATGTTCTAGGCGGACCCTGGTTTTAAGCCGGGGTAATTTCAGGCAAAAAGAAAGAAAATAGTGTCATACACTTACCAGCTATAGATACAATGATCTTTTCCAATTTAATAAAATAAAATAAATAAAATAAACCTTTATTGCTGTTCTACAAGTTTACCATACACACATTTTCTTATTAATAATAATATAAATTTATTAACAGATCGACAACTGGATCTGTTTCACTTCACAGCTTTTCTTTCGACAAAGGCCTCCTCTAAAGCTTTCCATTTCTGCCTGTGTCTCGCTGTTCTCGTCCACTCTGGACCCGCTACCTTTTTGAGGTCATCTTCCCATCTTTTTGTTTGACGCCCTTTACTTCTTTTCCCATTCCTGGGATACCACTCTGTTATGGTTTTTGTACATTTTCCAGTCGTATCCCTAAGCATGTGTCCAGTCCATCGCCATTTTAAAGATTTACAATTTTTTTTGCATCCTTAAATTTAGTTGTATTTTTAATTTTTTCTAATCTTATTCTATCTTTTCTCTTGACGCCCATTACGCTCTCCATTCCGTTTTGACATACCTTTATTTTGTTTATTAAGTTATCTGTCAATGCCCATGTTTGGCAACCATAAGTTAAGCATGGTAAAATGCACATATTATACACTTTTCTTTTCTCTTTGATAGGCATGTCCTTGTTTTTCATGACTTCGCTGAGTGACCAATATCTCTTCAATGTATTGGCTATCCGTCTTTCAATCTCTTTATGCATGGTGTCTTCAGCGGCTATGAGTTGTCCTAGGTATACGTATTCTTCGACATATTCTATCATCTCTGAAATGACTATGATGGTATGCGTCTGTGAAGAGTTAGTCATAATCTTTGTCTTTGCCGTGTTCATTGTAAGTCCAGCCTTCCAATTTATATAACTTAAATCAGACGTTGGTGTTGGTAACCAAATACGCACTCAGGCCTGCAATCCCCGAAGGGGTACGCAGATGTGTAGGGGTACCAGTACACCCACATTTCGCCGAGCGTATCTCCATCCCATAATGTGATAGGGGGCGAGCCTATCACCATATCAGGCACATTTCCAGACTCCGAGCTGATACTGAGCAAATTCGTAATAGAAAAACCCAATATCACTTTTACTCGAGCCGGGGATCGAACCAGAGACCTCAGTCATAACGCTTCCGCATTACAACTGCAGGCCGAGGCAGTCAGTTGGTGGTGATTATTGGTCATAATCGGTTAACTTTGGTAATTTAACGCAGGAAACGTTTTTACCTCAAAACGGGATAGTAAAATGAGACCTAGTCAAAATATTTCCTTTCACAATATCCGTTTTATTATCACGTTGGAACAGCAAGTTACTTTTGACAGCTGTTTATTTTTGTACCACCGCGTCTCAGTTGCGTGTGGCGACCGGCGCGGCGCACGCGCAACGTTGTGTGTAAGTATTACAATTAAACAATTTACTCTCACGCACTTTCCTCACTAATTATAGATCAGATGCCGGGTTTGTTTAAAATATTTATTATGGTCGGTGGTTTTGTGTTGTTACCGGAATAAACACTGCTATAATGGCTAAACTATTGCCCCATTAAAGTTAGTTGGAAAGTTTATAATACTCGGTATGAGTGTTTACTTGTCCACTCGTAAATACTAAACCGCTTATTTACAGTGGGTGCTTATAATAAGTACTAATTACTAATAGTAATAAAAAAACTCCTTTGTACTTAACTTAAAAAAAATTAAGGCATTGGAATTCGTGCCGGATACAGCTTGTATTTCAATCAGAAACACCTTTTATCAAAATTGATACCGAAAGTTATTCCATTCATCGATGGCATTAATATTTTGTAAGATTTAAATGATTTTAAAATAACATAAGTAGGTAATCTAGGTAAATCAATAAACCAAATAAACGTCCGACATTCAATTGCCGTGTATTGTTTACACCCGGTAGGCAAAATACGCGGTGTGCGCTGAGATTATTACGCGGGTGAAGCGATGAGACGTAATTTACGCAATTTCCTCGAAGCCCCGGGGCAGCCCGCACGCGCCCATTCGCGGTCTCCCCTACCTGCAAACGGAACTGTAGTTAGATAGTCAGTTAAATTCTGGCGTGTTGGAATGCAAAATTGTGTTATTTATGTCATCCAAATAAGAGTAGGTTGCCCTTGCGCAATGACTTCTAAGCTTACTTACTGCTGACTTAGCTTATTAATTTTCAATAGATTTATGATGCCCCTATGCTGGGCATGGGCTTCTTTTACGAATGAGACGGGTTGGCATAACTACGAATTTCTTACATAGAATTCCGAGGTATGTATCCTTCCTCCGAAGTTCTATTCACCGTTAAAGCAAGCAATATTATGTACTTTTCCTTTTATATATCTACTATTTTTCGTTTGACAGTTTTGACAGGTCGAGATCATCAGATTCTTATTTGGATCCCATAGTACAGTACACAACTGATACGATACTTCGTCGTTCGATAGAAAAATATTGATGAGTTACAGCATAGTTACTATTTGACAATCCACTGTAAAAATAGAAAAGGTTAGTAACTACTTTATGTAGGTACGTACCTAAGTTGAACATTGTATTCAAGGTCTTTAATTTTTTCCTTTAATAGAAAGCTATATATTAACTGATCGATCTTCGACCGCTTGTAACCTTTCTCTATCGTTTTAAATAATTCAACACATTCACACAATTTACTTCTACAATCACCTCATTGGTCTGATGGCAGCTAGTCCTGAGTTCAAATTCCAGGTCAAGCAATCATAATTTGTGTTTGAATCCCTATCAGTCCTATCACACATCGTGGGACGAAAGTATACTCCGTGCACAGAGAGTGCACTACATCTACCTCTTTGGGGCTAGAGACTTGAGCTTATGTTATGTTGTTACATTTTACTTGGAGATTTGAGCTTATGTTGTTAAATTTTACTTCAAAATACCTTGAGAAATCCATGGGTCTGGGTGTTGTGGGACCGCAAGTCCCTGATACCCACGATACAGATTTACCTAGTGTGGGGTCAGGACTATGTGTGACTGGTGTATTTATTTATTAACATGATACGCATATTTTGATTTATGGGACATATTTTGTGTCTAATATTTCCTAAAAGTAACAAGGCGCCCTTTAGAATTTGCACCCCTATTGTGTTCCCTTGTCTGTAGCCCCAAGCTACGCTTCGTACATAGTCACTATAGGCTAGTGTACCGACGGCCGGGATTGCATGGTAATCGTATGTAACCCTACACTGTCTATTAGAAGATAGGGTTATAGCGTCTCCGGTTGTTGATTTACCATTGCATACAGTAATTTCACTTCTATTACTAAATTGACCAGTTTTAAATGGACTTTGAATAGACATCAAATAGAATATTATATGTTTATGAGACTTCCACTAGACGAGAACTGGTATGCTTTTTTGTTGTTTTACTTTGCATTTTAATAATATCTGAAGTATATTTTGTACTAAGCTATATTATTAGTGATAAGACCGCCTATTTTAACACACTTAATTATTTTTAATTAATTATTTTTCTTTGTAATTATCCATGCATATAGTGTACAATAGAGCTCAATCAATCAATGAATATAGTGTCGATAGGATAGCTAACATAGCACACATTTCTAAGTTGTTGCGAGATTGTTCGGTAATCCGTATACAAGAAATTATGTAGATAGAGTTATTACGTTTCCAATAAAATTACGTACGTGCTTAGGGTACGTACTTATTTCGTAAATACTTACCTTGACGTGACAGTTATCGAAAATCTCCAAAAACGTACACTATGGACACAAAACAAAATAAAAGAAGTATTCACTTTTTTATGAAACTTAGAACATAAGTAAATTAGGAAGCTTAATAACTAAATCCGTACCTAATAAGTATTTTCAGAGAAAGTAATTAAGCTAGAAACACAGGTGCTCTAAGCTAACTGGGTCATCAAGTCTTATAACATTGTAATACACTGTTCTCTGAGAATAGGAAGCTGTACTATTGTGTACCTGTGTATTATGTATAGAAGTGTAGGTATGTATGTACGTTAACAATGTAACCGCAGAGGTAGGGAAATGGGACCGCAACTCGCTTACCGTATCGATTTATTTATCTACTGTGTCATGTATTCACTAACAATTTTATTGTAATATTTAGCTCAACATGTTGCTGAACAAGTTGTGCAACATATTGTAATACATATATTACATCATTGCAATCTTATTTGGCAATATGACAATTGACAAGTCTACTTTGAATGCCTATAGTACGTTTTGAGGTAAGTGACCGAGATCAGAGATGGAGAGCGCAACCCGCGACCGTTTCCATGTACCTAATTTCATACAAAGCAGCCAGATCCTATCGCCTGACTCGCATTACGCGTCGCGAACTTTTGCTTACCTCAACACGGGTGTTAATACGTTAGTACTTATTATATACTCCGATGTAAAGAAATCGGCTACTTTGAACAGACTTCAAAAAATGAGGAGGTGCTCAATTCGGTGAGTTTTGTAATTTTTTGTTCATCGCCAATGCTAATGCAGAGTGAATATCTAATCGTATCAACGAACTGTAAGTGGATTCACTTCGCAACCGTTGGTGGCAGTTACTTTATTGTAGATTGCATATCGAGATGACATCATAAAAGTCGTATATCTATCTGAGCTTCGTGAATGTTATACTAGGTATGAATCTACTCGTATTAGGTTTGTTGATAAACGATCGATTTTATAAGACGATCGACGATAAGTGCCAACGTTTATCTACAAGTCGACAGCCAATTTTTCATTGACACATCACTTACAGACGAGAGCAAATGCTTCGAATCGTAAAGCATAAGATGCGACTAGACTTTGAGGTGCGCGACCGAGACAAGAGTCTATTAAAGGATGAATAAAGGATTGCACAAGTATTAGTCTTAGTTTAGAAGGCAGAACATTCTTTAGGCGATTCAAAGCACGTTACAGAGTTCCGCTGGCCCTCTGACAAATATAGGTTGTCAGAACCCGTCAGCTCAGTGTCAACTCAACGTGTTACCCAAGTTTTTTTAACACAAGCGCACCAAGCTATGACAGAGTTATTGTATACAACATACAGAACAGTTGTAATGGCCATTACCTATTATGCTTGAGTTGCTTACTATTATGGCCTGACATTTACTAGGTTCACATGCAACCCTTGGAGTGGCAAGTTTTGGAGAATTGGTTTTTTTGCCTGCAAAGATCGATAGTGTGCAACGGGCTTTATAAATGTATACTGCAGTGTACCCACAGACGTAAGTGCATCTGACAGAATTTATTTATAGATTTTAATAGTAAACTGGGATTTTATTCGAATTAAATCGCATCTAGGAATAGATGGAATTAAGTAATTGGTTACTTAGGATGGCCTGCTCGAGGTAATGGATACATATTTTCCTTTTTATATGTTTTTTATGATTAGATTTTACATATTTGAATATCTACCATCCTGGGAATAAGTATGCATCTTATAAACATAGGAATTTATTTCTTAAAGTGGACTAAATCATATTGTGACTAGGTAGAAAGAAAAATAATTGAAATAAAATTTGACCGATGCCTATTTGTTCTATAAAATGTGCATCCTGTTTGTTATATATCATATCTTAAAATGTTTATACTATTAATATAATAAACGTGAAAGCTTATTATTTTGTTGATTTGTTCTTCATTTTAAGCATCGCAGCAACTGATCGAAGTGATTTTTTGCATAGATATAGTTTAGCAGCATACATATACTCACGCCTGTTTCGCATAGGGGTAGGCAGAGGCAAGGGATTTTCACTTCCTACATTTAGGCTACTTTTATCTAGAAACACGACGGAAATGACATCCACGTGGGCGGAGCAGCGAGCAATAACTAGCATGTCCATGAAGTGCAATTTCCTTTGTTTATACATAACTTTTTACATACGCACTCACGCTTGTAATCCCCGGAGGGGTAGGCAGAGGTGTAACCAGTACACCCACATTTCGCCGAGCGTATCTCCGTCACACGATGTGATAGGGGGCGAGCCTATCGCCATACCGAGCACAAATTCCAGACTACGGGCTGATACTGAGAATTTCGTAATAGAAAAACCCAATACCACTTTACCCGACCCGGGAACCGAACCCGAGACCTCAGCGTTAGCATCAATCGTAACGCGTACACATTACAACTGCATGTTAATGAGTTCCATCTAGTAGCAGCATTTGATTTTTATAGTTAGGATTAGTTTATATTAAGTACCTATTTTAAGGGCAGATTTAATTTTATTTTGTATTCTCTGTAACAAGGCACGATGGGGTTGACATATCCTTTTGGATAAAAACCCCTAAATAAATAAAGATAAAAAAAAAAAAAAAAAAAAACATTACAACTGCGCCACCGTGGCATAACTTTTTAAATTACTTTATATTGACAAATAAGATTTTACTTAGGTACATTCGTTGTGGTAATTTTACATTCGCCCTGAACGGTAAAGATCGAAAGTGTTATTACTGAATAAAGTTTTTAAGTCGTGTAAATGTGGAGTTAAAATATTATGGTCTCAAAACAACATTAATAAAATGGGAAAAAGTAAAAGTTTGTAATACTGCAAACTGTAAAACACTGTTTTTACATCAACGGTAACAAATTAATAAAACACGTAAGTTTTAAATGTTAACAAGTGACTTGTACACGAAAGTCGATTTGAGCATGGGAAATTTAAATGTTTGAACTTTAAACGAGAACGAATGTTTGTTTATTTCTGAGTATTTACAGTATTTTAATAAGGCTTAATTCAATCATTACCATTTAGTCATAATTTTAGATATGATCTAACGCGTTTCAAAATGAGTAGGGAAAAAGACCTACAGCCGAGTTTCTTAAGACTATTGGGTATTTTGTAGGCACCGATAGATTACCTACGAACATGACGTTTAAAGGTGGCCTGGGTGGCCTCGTTGGCCTTGTTGCTAAATAAACTATTTGAATTTGAATATTGTCACTGAAAAATATATAGAACTATAAATAAACAGTTTATAAACGATGAAATCTAAAACATTTGTAGTTGATTAAGGGTGTAATTAAGATTAAATCGTAAAAATATCGCAGGGTAACAAGAAAATTCTGAGAAACCTGTCGACCCAATGACTACACAAAAAATATATGTCCAATATATTTTAATAACGCATAATTCTGTTGAAGCAGATTTTATATATTAGAACGCTCAACTTATGTAAATAAAAAAGATTTTATTACTGCTATTTTGTAATCTCTGAGGTAAAATTACTAGTGAATAGACTTACCGATTCACATGAATCCTAAACCAACATATTCCTTGTGATAGAGTAAAAAAATGCGGCGTATTACTTTTACAACATTCTAAAATACCAATTGAAAATCATTAACGCTTGCAGCACACCGGTGTCTCGGTCGCACCAGACCATCATTTCGGTAGTTTTTGGTATGGCGCAAATCGTCAAGTTTATTCGCGCGGGATACAACCTAATTATCAATATTGACTTTTATGCTCTTTAGCCGATCTTGATAATTATGAAACGAAATCCGAGTGAAACAGTAGCATCAAAGTATTTACCTGGAATTGAATGTCATTATTATGTAAATATATATAGAGTTGTGCTTGATTTTGACCACGACAATGACCGTTCCCCTACCTCCGGAAACGTCTCCCCCATTCTGGTTGCGTACATGCGTGTCCAACTGACCGAGGGATCAACTTAATGCAACATTAATATACTAATGTTGTCGAGTATCGTGTTTCTAATATATCAAGTAATTAAATTGATCACTTTAATATTTATATTTGCGAATGAATTTTATAAGTTATTACGTTTTGATGATGACGAATGGCAATTCCTATTACAGTTCAAATAGAGGAAGAAAGTAGGACAGATAGACAGAGACGGCGCGGCGTGGCATAAACTTAGTAATAGGAATCAATTATGTTAGAAGTTACGTGAGACGAGTATTATTTTATTAATTCCAATCGACAGCAATCACTTCAACTCATGGTTTATTGGTTACTTTTACAATGTTACTGCTTTACAGACCACAACCCCATGTCAGGATTCTATAGAGGTCGCTCTCTAGTTAAATTTGCAGCTCCTTCGATTAGATATGAATAAAATGATATTGCACAAATAATCACTATGGATATACGAAAATAACAATGACAATTATAAATATTGCTTATAGTTATTTAAAGTCCTAAATGACTAATCTTGAAAAAAAAAAACTAAGTTAAGGAACCTGGCATTAAGCCATGAGAACGCCAGACAGAAAGAAAGAATACTAACATGAAACTTTGTCTGCAGAGTACCGAACGCACCCAAGAGCTGCATCGGCGAGATCTTCAACGCTGACACGACGGATGGCGGCAGCCCCGTGAAGAATGGCTCGACGCGTCCACGAGTGGTGCGCGACACGCCCACACGCCCCAGAGACACACACTCCAGACTATTTGGACAGGTACACTACATTTTATGTACACAAGCAGAGATAGCTTAGCGGGAGTGGTACACACTGCCAAGACGAAAATCGTTGGTTCGAAACCAGTCCCAAGAGCATGCACCTCTTACTTTTCTCAGTCACCTACGTTTTTATTCATTGTTAATTATTGCTTGCTTTAATGTTGAAGGAAACCGGCGTATCTGAGAAGTTCTTCATAAGAATTTCGAAGGTATGTTAAGTCTGCCAACCCGCACTAGGCCAGCGTGGTGGACTAAAACCTAATCTCTCTCATTCAGTAGAAGAGGCCCGTGCCTAGCAGTGGGACGTGTGTAATACAGGGCTAGTAATATCCAAAATTTTGTCATGCATAGAAAGAGTTCTATGTAACATGTACTCTATTAACAAAACGAGTAACATTGAAGTTTCCGTCAAGGAGATACGTCATTACCGTGTCCGATGTTGTTTAACTCTGAACTATTGTTTTATTTATTTATTTAAAATTCTTATACATACATTGCCATCCATGGTGATAGGTCCTTTGTGTGTGAGAGGCCGTTTGGGTTGGTACCACCGCTTTGTCTATTTCTGCCGCCAAACAACCACCAAAAAACAAAGTGTTTAAGCATTGTTGTTTCGGTTTGAAATACATTGCAGCCAGTGACATTACCGGGCATTATGGGACTAACGCCAGTATTCGGGCGCTTTTCAAGCATTTAAGATCGTTATATACATGTTGAGGCCTCTTAGCGGTCATAATTGTATGAAAATAAGTAGCTGTTAGCTGTCAGACAGTTGAGTAGGGTTTCAGATCTGAATCTGCAGTGACCTGAGTTACCTGAGTAAGGTTCAGTGTTCGGGTGTTAACATCTATGTTTCTGGGTGACGAGCGAAATCCAATGTCTTACAGTGCTTTGTAATTCAATGTTCTGTGTGGTGTTGCTTCTGCCCATAAGGCAGGCGAGGCGCTTACCATCAGGCGAGCGACATGCTCGTCTCGTCATTGAAGCTAATAAAAAAACACATTTATATAAAGTTGGTTTTAATGTGTGTTTGTTTGTTTTGATAAATAAATAAAACAACCAACAGACGTACATATAATCCTGACCCAGTACTAGAATAATCTGTATCGTACAACACCCAGACTAGACACATTTACATTTGTGGTTTACACAAACATTTGGCTTGGTGCGTTGAATCTACAGCAGTTTTCTGTGAGACAGTGGCAACGACCCGGTAGAGTCGGCTCATTCGTGCTGTAGACAAAAATGTCTAGAGTGTGGCTCTACCACTCAAAAGGGAACATTGCATCGCAATGGTCGAGTAGCCGGCTGCGAAACGAGAGGGTTCGATTCTTGCACAAATGTTTGTGTGATCTACAATTATTTGTTTCGAGTCTGGGTGTTGTTGGACCCAAGACCCACGTGTTCCACGTGTATCGTTAAACTATTGTGGGGTCAGCACTATATTACTGATGGTTGGGTAAATTTATTTTATTATCATTTAATAACTTCAGTCTTTTAAAGCTCTCAATATAATCTTCCTTCTTTAAATAATTTCAGGCCGCGAACAACCAGGCATCTCCAATGATCACGGACACCATCCGCAGCAACATACAATTCGGCGACTCCGAAATGAACGGAGGCAGCCCTTCGCACTCACCGTCCAAGGTGATGACCAACGGCAGCGCCACGTCCACGCCCAGCCGAGGTGAGATGGGGCCCGCCGAACACTGTGAGTCGATTCAGATGTAGGCACGAAACAGCACGGCTAGTAACGCTGCGGGATGGGACACATGTGACGTCACCGATGACGTGGAATGGAATACAGATGATAAAACTATTGTAACTGAAGAGACGATCTGCATCGAAGTTATAGGCATTAGAACAAAAACAGAATTGTGTACGAATTTAGTCTGATTAATTCTATTATATACAATGTTGCATACCTTATCAGTTTTACAAACACTGAAATGTTTCCAATTAATTCAGTTGAAACTGATCAATGTTTCAAGATGTGTTTGTCTTGAGTACATTGTATCATTGAGAAAGTCACGATATCAAGTTAGAAAGTAGGGAATATATTTCCAATCGTAAAACTGTACATTTCGTCCATTCCACGTTCCGAACATAGTAACACAGCACGCAGATCTATAATAATAATTAATAATGCTCTCTAGCGGTAGCTCTACGTGTGGTTACGACGATTCTCACCTGTGCTCTCTTCTACATATTTGGCACTCGTGCACGCTAGGAAGTTGCGCTTTCCTATACATGATTCTCTGTCACATGTCATCTATAACATCGTATAATATCTAAAACAATTGACTACCATTGTAACAATACCATCACGGATGAATATAACAAAAACAAGCCGTGCTTTGCTTAGAATGAAGCATGATTCAATAACTACTATAAGTGTTATAACAACAAAAATAACAATCTGTGAATGTTTGCACGATATAAATATCACACTTTAAATCTAAGATTAAATAATTTGGAAGTTAATGTAAAAATTTGTTACACAAAATCGAAATAAATTATGAAAGAAAACAAAGTAGATTTACATAGTTTGTTTAGTTGGTATCAAAATGGTTTATTCTGTGAATGGCCAGCGTTGTACTCGCCACCGAAGAGGAACCCGGTGACGGGTGATGGAGTCCAACTACCGCCGCCGCGACGCCGTCACCCCGCCGCCAGCCTGCGAGGTGCCGACTACATTCCTTACGATCCCGACCTGACCTTGAAATACGACCTTTTACACCCTCAACCCACACATAAATACTTCACGCGTGACTGGCCTCCTCCACCCGCCAACTATTATGTCGAGTCCACGTCAAAGCCCGCTCTAAACATAAGACAGACTCCCTACACACTGCTTGGATTAAAAACCGACGACCCGGAAAGAAGTCATCCGGTAATCGATCCAGATTCTCTTTCACCGCAGTTTGTGCTTGATAGACATTGGCCGCCTTTCCCGGCTCAACATTATCTCGAGCCTACGGAACGTAAAATTTATCACAATCCCTTGCCACCGTATGCGTTTATTGGTATGACGTCAGCTCTTGGTGAGAGACCTAAGCCTGATTACAAATATGATCCCATTCCGGCATTAGACGGTCCGATTGATCCTTATCTAGTAGCTAATATAGATCCTCCACCAACGTTATTCAAGTACGAACGCGATGGGCCAATTCCCGATCTTACTCCGCTACAAACAGAAGTTATTCCTGGTCCTCACACATTGACCGGTTTCCCACCCATATTCCATAAACACGTTCCCGGTTACCTATTTGATTTGAATCGGCATGCAGAAGACTTCAGATCTAAGACGTACTATGTAGACTATGTCCGCCGAAGAGAAATGGGTGGGTGTTCAATTTGGACTGAAGGAATGTCTTCGCACTGTTAATATCCTTATTGCAATTTTGCTTATTGTTACAAAGAACAACAAAACCGTTCCTTCAAGTCGTTAAATTAAGCACTCACCGTAATTTTATTGTTTGCATTAATGTTAATTTGTTTTAGCTGATGACGTTCTAGAAACGATGTCATAGATGTTGTTAATCGTAAAGTTTGGTGCTTTATTACTGTATTTATTTGAAGCGCCGTTTATCAAGTATCCTATATCTTTACGTATAACTTTTTGACGTGTAACTTTTTCTACTGCAGCACGTTCTTTGCCTTTAAAAATATTGTATTCTTTGCGCATTTTATTATCTATGCTTTAATTAGAAATCTTGTTATAACTTATGTGATTTAGTTATGTACTTGTCTACTCGTACTTTAAAAGTAACTTCTGTTTATTATTCTTTCGTAATATAATACAAACAATTGATGTAGCCTTTAATAAAGTAAATAATAATGTCTCGTTGCATGAGAAAAAGTCAGTAAGCTTTAAATTAGTTTTTCAAGTTCAGTAGGTAGATGTATTTCTGAGAATTAATTTAGATGTTTAAAATTATTTTAAACGGCAAAGCTATTACATTCACCATTTTGGATGAAGATACATACGTAAAGATAGAATTTCATAATATGTATTCAAACCAACAGTGTGTAATAGTTATCTGGTTGAAATAATCAAATAATAGTTTTTCCATATTTTTTTTGTTTAATCAAAAATGTAAAATTTCTATAATGTTTTGACTCTAGCAAACTTTCGTAGGACTAGCTTCCTCATATTTTTGTTGCATTGAATACATATTGCAATTTGACGATTTGCAGAAGGCAACCCGATCACCGGCGACGGCTACAAGTCGATGAACGGCCAGATTAACACAGTGACGTCAATAAACGGCACCAGCAGCATGATCCAGCACAACCGCGTGCCGCCGGGCGGTTACTCCTCCGGATTATGGTAGACTATCTGCTTCTACCGTCGAACCCACCACTACACTCGACTAGGCAGCGGCGGACGACCAGACATCACTCCCGTCGCTACTCTCTAACCCAGATCGGACACCCTCTCACTTCTGCATGACGCGCTCTACATATTTATATAATTATATCGCTTCGGTTAAGTCTAAATAAAATACGGATTTGATTCAGAACGCGACATGCAGAAGTCTGCCGTCCTAGAGTGCTCCGATCCAACGATGCATTTATTTCACTTTCCAATTTCGTTCAACTATTCGATTAGCATTGGCAAAATTTAGTAACGCAACGTGCACGTAAAATTGCAACGTCCATTAAATCAAATAGGGTATATGTTGTTAATTAAATCCTTAGCCTGTCCCAGTAACAATTTCATTCGAATAATTTAGAATAGATTAATAGATATTTTTATAATAGTAATTATTCGATAGTTGTTGTAAAGACGGTAGATTGGCGATCTTTGAAATCATAAGTGAAACATTTTGGCCTTAGGTACCTACTAACGGCCATTTTCAAATTTCAATAAACGATCTTACTTTGATTCTCCGGATAAATCGCACAAATGAGCCAATCAGAATGCAGTTTGAAAGTCATGTGTACAAATAACTTCGTTTGATTGGTTGATTTTTGGGATCTATCCGGATACCCAAACTAAGATCGTTTATTGAAGATGACCGTAAGTCTACTGTCGATCAAATTATGATTTCAAAGCATAACGCTGTGTAATTGTAAGAACTTGAAAATTGTACTCTTTCATGTATGTATGTACGATTATGTTAACCCAATGATATTGTGAATTAGGAGTGAGGAAACGTATCAGCAATATACCAAAACGAATAGTGCCTTGATCGGTGATGTCATGAAATTCTATAAGAATCGGCGTACGTATAGGCGTTATGCACCTATGGGCGTATAGAAAAATAAAATGATTATATTATCTATATTTCACAGTATAGAAATAGTAATCATGCGGCACTCGGGCTAATTCATACAAATATATTAAAATAATTTTAATATTTCGACACTAATTAAGAAACTTTAATCTCGTTTGTTAAATTTCAATATATTATAATATTTAAAACAGAGGGTTTATAGAATGCATTTATTTTGTGTCTTTTATACAAGTTTTTTTTTAGTTTATTTCTATTTGTTTAGTAATAAAATGTAAAGACAGATTTGATATTTTGGTCGATTATCTGTTAACAGTAGATTTGAAGGCACTTTATGAATTAATATGAGTAAAGTTAGGAATCGCGAAATTGGTACTTTTGCTCGTAGAAAATATCATATGAGTTTAAGGCCCGTTTTATAGACCACTCAAGTCAGCTCTTTGCAAAGTGTCGATTTCTGTATTTTAGGCGCCAAAAAAAACGGACCAATCACGTGTACAGGAATCGACACTTAACCAAGAGCTCACTTGAGAGTTGCTCTATAATACGGGCCCAAAACTTGCAAGTAATTTCACGATTGCTTTACATTGCAAGTATTGTACATTCTAATGAAGTGTATCCTCTGGTAGTTGGTAATGATCGTTTAGACTTAGTGTAGGCATATCATCTTTGTAAAAACGTTTTTAATATATCTAACATGGTAACGTATAATCCCTGGCCTAAGTGTAACAAAATAAATGTTAATAGATAATAACCACTATTTCAAAATAAAGTTTTTTTTAAATTAATATTACTGGTGTATATTTTTTATAAGACGACCTATATATATTTTTTTTCATGGTATAGGCCGGCAAACGAGCAAGTGGGTCAAGTGATGGTAAATGATGTCCACCGCCCATGTACGTCCACAATACCAAAAGAATCATGGGTGCGTTGCCGACCTTAAAGTAAAGGGATAATTAAGGGATTGGGAAGGGGAGGGTGTTTGGGCCTCCGGATATCTCACTCACCGTACGAAACGCAGTAGCAAGCTGCTACTTTACGACGGTTTTCTGTGAGACAGTGGTAATGACACGGACGAGCCGGCCCATACAGACAAGTGTCTACAGCGTGGCTCTACCACTGAAAAAATTGTCTCGCGTCGGACTTATTGAGATCTAAGTATATTTCGAAGCTTTCGGTCTCGTCTACCTACTGACTACTGCCGGGGAAATCATCACTAAAATGTCTCCTAATTCATAAAGAAATAAAAAGCTATTGTAATAAATATTATGTTCTTTATTTATACAACTCGAATTATTTTTATTTATTTTTTACTACCACGAGTGACGAAACACTCACGTAATGGTAAGTGCCACGCCTACCCATAAAAAGACCACACGTGACTTTTAATTACAAAACACTGCACATCGCTAAACTGCGCTTGTCACCCTGAGACAGTTTTAAGTTTCAGTATAATACCCAGTAATGTCACTGGCTTCAATGTCCTTCAAACCGAAACACAACAGTCCTTACACACTGCTGTTTCGCGGCAGAAATAGACAAAGCGGTGGTACCAACCCAGACGGCCTCCCATACGAGGGACCTATCTTGTATTATTATTATTCTTATGAAATTAAATCCTATTGCATATCTATATTATTTTCTGGATTGCTTTCTTCTTTTTTGACAATGTTACTTCTTCTCTCCTTAATTTCCGGTAGATTTGCGGGCGATTCCAATTCAAATGTGACTGGGCCATCGTTTTTTATGTGTACTTGCATATAAGCTCCGAAGAGACCATCTGCAATGAGTTTTATTAGTTATTAGCTATCTCGCGCGGTTTCATACGCGTGTATTTTACTGCCCTGCTGCCATGGGTCGTAGTGTGATATTATAAACCTTCCGGAATAATTCTCTAAATGATAGTATACACGGCATATAAATCCGTTGCATAGTTTAGGAGAAATAAGCGGACAAACAGGCAGACGCATTATAGTTTCTTAATTGCATATGTCGCGGAATACCGCGAATTATTTTGATTATTTACAATTGTTTATTTAAAAGTCTGTTTAAAAGAAATCTTATTTTTATTATATGTCATTGTGGGTAGATAAATGCATGCATGAAAGTATATTGTTAGCGTATTCTGTTAATATTGGTATATTGAGGGTGTCTTAGAAAGCAACGTTGGGTACACTGTAATAATAATGGTGCGATATAGTTGTGGAAGGGTAGTTAAATGGTATAAAAGAGGTTGTCTCGGTCAGTCAGTTTAGTAAGATCAGTGCTCAGTTGATAGTACAAGTGTTCAGTTGATAGTACAAGTGTTCATTACGCGGTAGCTCTGCCGGTTTACTGTTCGGAAGAATCCTGACCTGGGGTTGTGGTCTGTAAAGTAGTAATATTGTAAATGTAACCAATAAACTATGAGTTGAAGTGATTAACTTAATGGAGGGCGAAGAGGTTCTTTTGTCTGTAGCGAGTGGACAGTGTAGTTAGTGGTTTGTGTACCTAATGCGGTAAAGTCGAGTTTAGCGGTAAGTGCTAGAACATAATCATGGTGACTATTTAATGCAATAATTATTTGTGCTTTATGATTCTTTCTATATTATATGTGGTTAAGTTGCTGTGGCGACAAATGTATATGGTTATCTTGCTGCGGCAGAAGTGTACGTATTACAGTATTTCTGGGACAGGGGTGACTATAAGGGGAGGTGGGAGGTCACCTGGGCGAGTGCCCATAATTTTATAGGGCATAACTGCGGTTACTGCCCGGCTCAAACTGCGGTCACTGAGCCTTAGTATTAAACATGCACCACCGTATGTATGTTGTTATTTCAAAGTAACCTGGGCGAGTGCCCATAATTTTATGCATAACTGCGGTCACTGCCCGGCTCAAACTGCGGTCACTGAGCCTTAGTATTAAACATGCACCACCGTATGTATGTTGTTATTTCAAAGTAACCTGGGCGAGTGCCCATAATTTTATAGGGCATAACTGCGGTCACTGCCCGGCTCAAACTGCAGTCACTGAGCCTTAGTATTAAACATGCACCACCGTATGTATGTTGTTATTTCAAAGTAACCTGGGCGAGTGCCCATAATTTTATAGGGCATAACTGCGGTCACTGCCCGGCTCAAACTGCGGTCACTGAGCCTTAGTATTAAACATGCACCACCGTATGTATGTTGTTATTTCAAAGTAACCTGGGCGAGTGCCCATAATTTTATAGGGCATAACTGCGGTCACTGCCCGGCTCAAACTGCGGTCACTGAGCCTTAGTATTAAACATGCACCACCGTATGTATGTTGTTATTTCAAAGTAACCTGGGCGAGTGCCCATAATTTTATAGGGCATAACTGCGGTCACTGCCCGGCTCAAACTGCAGTCACTGAGCCTTAGTATTAAACATGCACCACCGTATGTATGTTGTTATTTCAAAGTAACCTGGGCGAGTGCCCATAATTTTATAGGGCATAACTGCGGTCACTGCCCGGCTCAAACTGCGGTCACTGAGCCTTAGTATTAAACATGTACCACCGTATGTATGTTGTTATTTCAAAGTAACCTGGGCGAGTGCCCATAATTTTATAGGGCATAACTGCGGTCACTGCCCGGCTCAAACTGCGGTCACTGAGCCTTAGTATTAAACATGCACCACCGTATGTATGTTATTTCAAAGTAACCTGGGCGAGTGCCCATAACTTTATGCATAACTGCGGTCACAGCCCGGCTCAAACTGCGGTCACTGAGCCTTAGTATTAAACACACACTACCGTATGTATGTTGGTATTTCAAAGGACGTATATTATATATATGTATAACGACATATTTTATTTTTTTGTGTGCATGTGTTGAAGACTTCATTTCGCAAACCCAACATGGAAAAAGGAGGTTTTGCGACAGCATAGAATCTGCGTTTGACGGTGCGAATATCGGAGACTTTCTTAGAACAGAAATTAATATAATATTTGCTCAATTAACAGTTAATCTATTTTGAAAAAAAAATTACAATACAGGAAGTTTCGATGCCAAATATTATTTTTGTGGGGTAATTTGGGACTGCCTTGGTAGCGCAGTTGTAATGCATACGCGGTACGACTGCAATGCATTATTTCCATTTAGTTCAACTACTCGGCGATAGATGACGTGACATGCTATGAGCAAGCTAAAATGAAATGCTTCCTAACATAAAATACCTATCTAAACCAAATATTATAATATTTTACGATAAAATGAATGAACTTCTATCTCATTTCACAAATATACGTTCAAAGAAAAAGATTATCATATGCGGGGACTGGAACATAGATATTCTTCAGGCGAATAATAAAACACGTGAACTTACATCAATATTACAAAATCACAATATACACATGCACATAAACACCCCAACAAGAAATAAGTCCTGTATAGACCATATAGCGAGCAATATCAAAAATGTTAAAAGTGAAGTTCGCAAGCTGGCTCTCTCCGACCACGAGACGGGACAATTAATTTTTTTCCCTATTTTAAGATGTTTGAATAGCATTAAACATTGGTTTGAATATAATAGGGATTATAACGAAGACAACTTAATAAAATTCCAGGAGTGTTTATCGAAACTTCATTTTTATGAGGTCTATAATGAGGTTACATCAAATAAAGCATTTAATACATTCCATGACCTAATTATACTTTTTCATGACTTATGTTTTCCTTTAAAAAAGTCTAAAATAATGAACAAATGTTCCAATAACCGTTGGAAAACAAAAGGTATAAAAAAATCAAGTCTAATAAAAAGGAAGCTATATCTTTCATATATTTACTCGACGAAGAACAAGCAAATGTATAAAAAGAAATATAAAACCTACTCATCTCTGTTAAAAAAGTGTATTTATAAAGCTCAACAGAGAACTAATATGAAATATATATTAAATAGTGACAATACTTGTAGAGCTACATGGAATACGATTAACTCAAATATTAATTGTAGTAGTAACCCAAAAATTAGAACTATTGACCAAATACAATATAATAACTTGACAATCTCTAATCCAACTGAAATCTGTGACTTGTTCAATGACTTTTTTATAAATGTAACAGATAGTTTAGGGAACCAATGTAACAATAATATTTCGGCATCAAGCATATTAGCTAATGACCATAGTATATTTTTGACACCTACAGATCCTAACGAAATCTACCAAATAATAAAATCTCTAAAGAATTCAAGCTCATTTGGATATGATGGAATCAATACTAAAATTCTTAAGCTCTGTGCAGAGTTTATTTGTACACCTTTGAGTTATTTGATAAATTTATCATTCGTTGAAGGATGTTTTCCAGACAGGCTTAAAATAGCAATTGTCAAACCACTTTTTAAGGCAGGTGATGAAAAGGAATTAAATAATTATAGGCCCATAACACTTGTCACAATACTGTCTAAAATATTTGAAAAATCTATGTACAATAGACTAATTCGTTTTACAAATAAGTATGACATTTTAACCACTAACCAATTTGGGTTTCGCAAAGGCAGATCGACAACTCTAGCATGTTTTAATCTAGTGAAAGAAGTCAGAATGTATAGATAGTAAAATGCCTGTAGTGGCAGTAATGTTGGATTTGAGTAAAGCTTTTGACCTCATTGACCATAACATGTTACTTAGTAAAGTTGAAAAATATGGTATCAGAGGTGTAGCTCGCGGTTGGTTGAACGGTTACTTATCAGGAAGAACGCAATGCACAGAAGTAACTCGTTTAATTACTGTATCTCGAAACGAGTATAGTAAAAAAGTCTATCGCTCCAAATTTCGTGACAAGAACCGAGGTGTTCCGCAAGGAAGCATTTTAGGGCCTCTACTTTTCTTGCTATATGTAAATGATTTGCCTAATGCTACCAATCATAAATGCCTTTTGTTTGCCGATGACACAACTATAATAATTAAATGTACCAATAAAAATAGATTTGAAACGGACATAAATAATTCAATTAATGACATTGTTATCTGGTTAAATGCTAATAAATTAATGATAAATATAAATAAAACAAAATTAATACAATTCAAGAATTATAAAATGAAACCTGTACCATTAAATATAAAATATCAATCAATGGTTATTGAAAGTGTTGAATCAAGTCTCTTTTTGGGATTGAAAATTGACCAACACATAAATTGGAAGCCACACATAGATCATGTATGTAATAAATTAAATAGGTTTGTTTATGCGTTAAAGAGGCTTCGAAAAATAGTATCACAGAAGGCAGCATTGGCCGCTTACCATGGTTATGTATCTTCTGTATTGTTGTATGGGTTACCATTGTGGGGAAACTCAGTGGATTTAATTAGGGCTTTTAAGGTACAAAAAAAATGTATACGAGCTGTCTGTGGAGCTTGGTTCTTGGAGAGTTGTAAGCCGCTCTTCCAAAAACTTTATGTGCTTCCACTGCCTTGTTTGTACATAAGGGAAATTTGTACTTTTGTAAGACAACATCCGAGCTGCTTTGAAAAACATAGTCAAGTATTGGGTAGAGAGACGAGACATAGGAATCGTCTATATTTTCCAAAGTGTAAAACTGCCATGTTTGGGAACAATATGTATTGTATGGCTATAAAAATATATAATAAATTACCACGTAACATAAGAGACACTGGTTGTATGGTTTCTTTTAAAAATAAAATTAACAACTGGCTTTTATTGAACTGTTTTTATAATATGCAAGAATATTTTAATTATAAATAAATTTGTATTTTTTTTAAATTTTGACATTTAAGAATATATAATATTTAAATGTTTAGATGTAATTATTGCATGTCTCTAAATCTATTTAAAAGTAGTAAATAGTATTGCACACCGGTACCTGGTCCGGTAGAATGTAATGGAACTTATTATTCCTTTAACAGCCTGTACATACACCTACATTCTGCAATAAACGTTTCTGTATTTCTGTATTTCAAAAAAAATAAAACGATATCAAATAAACAAAAGACGACCGATCGCGAATAAATAATACCTAACGGAAAATTGGCAATTTTTTAAAAGGCAAGTCATGCTTTTCAAGAATATAGTAAGCGGACAAAAAACAAGCCCACTGAGTTTGTTTCGCCGGGTCTTCTCAAGCTGGGTCGCGTTTGGATCCGGTGGTAGTTTTAAAACAACACTTCGGAGATACACATGGTCCGCATTCAATCTCCCTAAAGTTAACTATAGGACTTTGTATTTCCTAATATAAATTATTGAAAATCCGGACCTAAAACAAGCCCCCTGAGTTCAAGTAGCTGGATCTTCTCGGAGTTTGGGTCGCGCCGCGTTGAATCCAGTGGTAAATTAAGCCCACTGAGTTTGTTTCGCCGGGTCTTCTCAAGCTGGGTCGTTTTGGATCCGGTGGTAGTTTTAAAACTCGTGCCGTTTCGGTAAATGCAGTGGTCCATACCGACTCAAAATAATTAATAATGGACGTTTCCATATTACAAATACTGTTAATAATGTAAAATAAAAAGACAACAAATAAACAATTTAGTGTAATTGCCTAGTGTATTTGACGATGCTATGTATGTTATGTATACATTAGTTGATATGATTTTTATACATAAGTTTCTTTATTTTGTACTGACTTGTCATAAGCGCTATTTTAATTGCTTACATGATTAATAAAACTATTTCATTTCAAACTACTTCATTTCATTTCATTTCAAACTATTTCATTTCATTTCATTTCATAGAAATTCTGTAAATTACGGGACGTAATAACAATATAATCATTCTAAGTGGTAGAGCCACGCTGTAGACAATTTTGTCTACAGCATGAATGGGACGGATCTTCCGGGTCGTTACCACTGTATCACAGAAAACTGGCGTAAAGTAGCAGCTTGCTGCTGCGTTTCGTACGGTGAGTGAGATATCCGGAGGCCCAAATTCCCCTCCCCTTCCCAATCCCTTACTTATCCCTTTTCTTTAAGGTCGGCAACGCGCCCATAATTATTTTACTATTATACTATAAAAAAAAATACGGAAGTTAATTTTATTAACTTGAACTTGTGAAAGTTTATACATATTTTTTGCAAGCTGATACAAATGGGATTTAGTTCAATGCACATAATTAAGTCTTTGGATAAATTTACCGTTAGTACGGAACGCAAAAGTAAGCTGCTAGTTCACGGCCATTTACACAGTAGACAAACTTGTCTACAACATGAATGGTGTACAGTGTGGCTCTACCACTTTCAAAATAGTTTATATTGTTTATGTATTGCAATATATGACGAATGTAAATAGATTATACATACCTTTTATTTTATCTGACTTATACGCATCTTTTAACATCTGCATAAAGTTTTCATAAAACTCTTTTGAACTATCACCGGACATCGCATGATGGAAATCAGGTTTATTGCCCTGAAACATAATTTCCATGTAACTGAAATTGATTAATTACCACCAACAACTGTGACAGCTATTTTTAAAAGTATAGTATAACTATAACTTGGCGGTGGCAAATGTTGAAACTAATCGAAAATGTATAGATTAATCAGTCGAAATTGGAAATCGTCCAATGAGAGTTTAATGACAGAACCACTTATCTTGACAACATATAGTTTTTGCACTGTATCTTTCTTTCGGCATAAGAGTTCTTTATTAAAGTGCGACTTTTCAATTTGAATATATCTTCAGGTGGTGTAAGGGCTATATTCAAAATTATATAACACTTGTTTTGCTAAAATACTTAATAAAGCATAGTACGGTTTCTTTTACCTGCATTTATGGCAACATACACATTTTAAATTATCTGTACACATAAATTATAGCACAGTACTTTTCAAACGATATAAGATTCATTCTCCTATCTTCATAATTTTTCACTAAAAGAAAGATACCATTATTATTTTTGTCCTAATCTCCATCACGCCATGAGAATGATAGTGACAAGTTTGACCATTGTGAACTCACCTTCCATGTATTGTATAATGTAAATTGGCTGACACATAGAATTTCATAATCCTTGTCCACAACACTTTTGTTCCACTTCTTGCCAGATCCATCTTCAAAAATTCTTACACTCAATATCTTCCGAACCCTGTAATTTTCATGAAATGTGCTAAGAGATACATACGCATTCACGCCTGTAATCCCCGAAGGGGTAGGCACAGGTGTAACCAGTACACCCACATTTCGCCGAGCGTAATTAGTGATCTATTTTGAAAATACAAAACTATGATAGTGATCTAATAGACTTATTACAATATTAAATTATGTATACATATATTGATGTATTGATATATCACTGAAAATGAACAAACAATTTTACACTTCAGCATGTTAATTCAGTGCAACTTTTTAAATAATTTGCTTTAAAATAAAATCAAAAGTACACTGTACAAAAAGTTTTTCTCCATAAAACAGTTATGAACTCGGTATTGACTAAAGAATATTTTTTTATTCTTGGCATAAAAGTTTCCAATAACATGGTTATGGTTTATGGACTATGTACATAATGTCCTACTCACATATATTCCATGTCCTTCTTTGTGTCATTACTTGATATACCAACTAAAACACACAGGCCTTGTTCAATACTACTTATTACTTGACCATTCACTGTAAAATAATGAAAAACATAATTAACTCTAAAAGCATAGTACTTAATATAGATTTATCATCAAATGTGAGTTTTTGTTGTAATTACTAAACCTTATAGTTTGTTAGTGTGACAAATTTATAGAATATAGTGTTTTTTTTATTAGCTTGAGTGACTAAACGAGCAGGTTGCTCATGCTCAGGGTGCCCATAAACGGAATCAACACCACACAGAACTTTGGACTACAAAGCACTGCATGGACTACTCTCGTCACCCTGAGACATAAGATGGTAAGTCTCATAACGACCAGTAATTTCACCTTCAATATCCTTCAAACCTGAAGACAACAGTGCTTACACACTGCTGCTTGGCGGCAGAAATAGACAAAGCGGGGTGGTACCAACCCAGACGGCATCTCGCATACAAGGGACCTACCATCTTGTGAAAATACTTCCAATGTGTACTGTACAATAAAGGTATTGTTTATAAATATACTGAGACAAGTTCATTTTATTAAAGTTTTTATAAATAGGTTGCTGGAAATCTTGGATGATGGTTGTTAGTGTAATATAAAAAATGAAAATTTATGACATTTAATTCAGATTTATAGCAACTTAGATAGTACTAGTTAGCTAAGTTAGTTAGTAATATGGCACAATAATTTAAGCATAGTTAACCTATAATAATTTTATAGATAAATGATACACATACCAGTGACTTTAGCGTTCGCTACCCTCTGAATTAATCCTTTCATTATTATAGTTAGTTTCGTTATTAATAATATAACATAAGTTTATTTTAACTTTCGAAGAACATGAAATACACACACCAATAGAGAATCTGTCATATGTCAATGTCAAAAAGTCAAAACAAATAATTGGACAAAAGAAAATTGTCATAATGGAGTTTAGGGTTATGGAGTAGTAACTACTATGGATGCAAATGAGCAACGATGGTCTATTAAAAACATCTAACACTTTAAGTACTATGCATATAGAGAAAGCACCATAAATAGTCAATTTTGAATGTAAGTATAGGAGAAGCCAGTATAGATATTTAGAGCGGTGTTTTACCCTCTCTATAAGGAGTGCCATCTTATTTGCATACAGTACATATTCCATGATACCTTAAAGATACTGTTCCTTACCTCTACACTACATAGTATTGCCAGCAGAATTGCTTAAAAAATTGTTCGGAAATAGACATGACAACGTATGCTAGTTAATTTGGATTATAAAATTGAATATTATTAATAATTTAACTAATTTATTAAAAATAATTTAGTAAAATAGACGAGTTAGTAGAGAAAGAGAGAGAGACATTAGGTAGATTTTTGTTATACTATTCGGCGGTAGATGGCGCAATAACATTCGGATAACGTTCCACGGTCTGCAGCCTACGCATAATGTATGTGGTAGTAGCACCCACTACTACTCCCAGAAAATAATCAACAAGCTTTTGATGGCGGCAATGTCCACTTGAATGTTCTTTTCCGGCAAATTTCCAGCAAAAAAAAATAGTCCATGTCAGGCTACTCGGCCTATGTATCTAGGTCTTGGACTACCTGTGTCCCATAACCCATTTCATCGAAATCCGTTCAGCCATATAGGCGTTAACTAAAGAACATCCAAACTGTTAATTTATAATCTAATGGAGAATGTACCAATGCTTGGCATTTCCCTTGAAAATTTCCATTAGCTAATAATAATTAATATTTTAGCTGTACTTCAATTGCTCCACCAGTAAGCGAATTCTTTGTCTTAATGTTCCAGCTTTGATTGCATTAGAGATCTCTGGTGCAAATATACTTCTGGAGTTCTATGGCACACATATTTTTGTCAAGGATGTAAATAGAAACAACTGAATTCAGGAAAGACTAGTGTATTGTTTTAAGAGTGACTTAATTTCTAATAAACCACAAAAGCCAAGATTTTATAAGCGTAGGTACATGTTTTAAAACATACAATTTGCACATAAAGATTTCTCGTAGGTACATATATTTTAATAGACATTTAAATAGATTTATTTCTTAATTTGCTAACATTTTCTTTGTTAATATATTTTGTAGGTTTTGGAATAATGTCTAATTAATGAGGCATCTAAACTTGGTTTTCCACGATGATATAACATTTTCAGTAACAAAGTGAAGCTAAACAAACCCAAAATATATTAAATTATTATAGGAATCGTACCTACACTGACTTTATGAATAATACTTACATTTCAGTTGTTTTGTGATCAATATACTGGAAATCAGTAAAGTCTTCGTAAGTTTAAAATGAACACAGTGATTGGTATATCTGTGCATACTTGGATAACTAAGTTAGGTGTATTAAATGCAATCTACATTAAGACTACGTTCACACGGCAGAATTTTGTATGTAATTTTGTGAGCGTGATGTTAAAACTTAACACAGTACTACGATTAAAGATAAGCGCTTCGGCAACCTTTGTTTTTTACGTTTAGTACGAATAAGCAAATAATTTCTGTAGTTTCGAAACCCGCTAGGCTCGTGAAATAAAAATACGTACTCTAATGTTATAACTGCTAATTGGGTTATCATCACTGTCCTCGTGTTTTCCAAGATAAACAAAGATTGCTAAAGCGTATAAATTAAATAGTAGTACTTTGATATCGTTGAGAAAAACTATAAAAAATAAATTGATGAATAACTGGTTATTCAAATTTGAAATAATTTACAAACAAATGGAATCTTTCAGAATCATAATTTACGCGTAGGTACATAAAATTAAAATGGCGTATTACCTATTGATGACCATCTATCTACATGTGAACAGTGCTCAACATCAAACATAATTTGAATACTCTAACAACTAAATTAATAAGTAATAGCTAACTTAATTTATAAGAGTATTATAAAACCGTTCTTTCTATCTTCGTACCATTAAAATATATAAAAACTTTTTACATGGCAACTTTTATGGAAAAACAATTTTAACTATAATAAATCACTGATTTCGCCTAGGGCGAAATGTTAAAATTAAACTCAAATAAAATTAATAAATATTATTAAATTCTTAAACAAATTTCCACAGGAAAATATTAATGCATTTGTCTTAAATACGAATGGTACAAAGATTACTAGCTTAGAAACATTAACAGCCTCTTATAATACAACCTCATAAAACCTTATTACTAAAACAAGAAATATTTAAACATTAGCCACAACATTTTTAATTAAGACACTGAATTTTAATCATTATTGCTGGCAGCGAAACAAGATCAAGTAGATTAAGTGATTATTTTTCTTTATACAAGGTGTTACCGAAAAGTGTGGTGAGTTACTTATCAAAATCTAGACAACCTAAAACTTCGCACTAATTTGAATCACTCAAGTGCTTGAGCGAGACTGACAATGTTTGAGAGAGACAAAACTTCAGCAGTTTAATGTTTGTCATTTAGTGTTGTCCAAAGTGGCAAGTCGACCATGGACATGTTAATTAATCGATAAAAAAAGATAATGCTTTATTTATGTCTTACCATTGAATCGGATTTGGTACTACTTGGGTTGGGGGTGAAATACTTGTATTGTATATCTTATGTTGCAAAAATTTTACCACACCTTTCTGTACCACATTTACAACTGTAGCATATTGCTGTGCTGACGTAATAAATAAATAATGATTTATGGAAGTGATTTTAGTAGTGTGCTTTTCCTTAAAACATTCTAGAATTGCACATGATTCATTTGCACATCTATGATGAATGAATTAGTGAATTGGTAAAACATTTCTTGAAAACGTTTCGTTATTGTACACAGATATCATTTAATACTATGTATCGCACATCATCAAAAATACATATACAATCAAAACAAAACTCTTCAACAATTAAAAAACTTAGTAAACTAATGCGAAAAATTAGAACAATTCGCAAATAATTTTAGGCGGCACTTTGTAAGCCATCGTCTTCTCGTTTTAAACATCACCAACACAATGACAAAAACCGAAATTAAGTCATTTGTTTATGTCCCAATCAACTCACATAGGTGTGCCAAAGTAAATAAACACGATTGTTCACACATTCACTCACTCTGTCAGAAAGTGTGACAGCTTAGGCATCAGGCTCCATTTTTAATGAAGTATCGTCGTCGACTGACTCTTGCATCTCCGGTTCTGGCCGAAGACCGTACATGCGCATATGCTCCATATACCTCTTTTTGTTTTCTGGATGGTTCATTACCGCGGCGATGAATTCTGACGTTTCCTTTTGCAAGGCGATTATCTTTTGTTGAATTAGCCTGTTCTTGTGCATAAGTGCGACGGTCTTCCACGCCAGTTCGAGGATAACACGGTTCTGAATGGTTTTGTCGACGGGTTGAGGACATGGGGCAGGAGCTGTTTCTTCACTGGTGACTGGTGACGTGAGGCGTTGCAGTCTTTGTAGACGTCTCGCCTCTCGCAGCCGAGTCAGATGTGACCCTGGAAAGAAGAGACAATTTGTTTATAATTAAACATTCAACAACGAACATTTGATTTAATTATTTTTTATTAACTTGTATGACGAAACGAGCAAGTCGTCGCCTGAAAAAAACGATAAGAAGGATAATATTTGAGGATTGAGGATTAAAGTATAATTATTGCAAAATAAACAAGTGCGTTCAACTGAGTACCTACAACCTCGTATAGGTCAAGATGTTTACTATACTTTTTATGCAGATTTGAGTACCTACATAATGCGATTTTTATAGGACTCAATACTTATATTTAAAGTCATGTTCGTTTCTCACGGCCGGCCCGACCGTCAGCGACACAATGTCTCATGACTGTCGACATTATATGTGGACTGCACTGTACTTAACAACAGGTCTCGTGTTAAGAGAGTGACTACTAATATACCAGAATAAAAATAACCCACATAGGCTTAAAAGAGCCGCAGTCATTTGGCTCAATAAATATTCCTACATATTATGTGTGTACTTCTATAGACAGTACTTTCTGATGTATAGTATCGATCATATTCTAGTCCTTCCCACGCAGATCGCAACATCGCAACCCCAAACAATAAGTAAAAGAAAAGAGCGTGGGATGATTGGAAATATGAGAGCTACAAAAAACAAGTTAGTTATCAGAAAATCCTTTTGTTAACAGTAAGTATATTTTGTACCAATTATGTGGAATATAATATCTTTTACAGTAAACAGATCATTTCGATAAACAGTTCTTGGAAACAAAAATGTTATTGAACCTGTTTATAATCCCAGTGCCTATATATTTTGTTTTAAAGAATTCAGTCTTTCCTACTAGCAACCATACTGCTAGTAGTACGATAGGGGCGTAATTGTACTAAGTACTTCGTATGTCGATACCTCATTAAAAAAGGGAAATTGATTCGTAAGTCTGATTTTGCCAATAAATAATAATCACAAAATAAAAATGCACATATCTAGATCTATCATATTTAAATATAGCCGTCATGATAGGAAGCGATAGGCAAATATGATGTCGCGGAGATGACCGTCATTTTACAACGCGTTTCGGTTGACGTAACACTTCACGTAGGTAGTGTCTACTGTCTGACGATAATTGCATTACGTAACACAATAGAACAATCACTGAGATAAATAATTGTTATACAAATTTATGAGAAAAATAAACATTTTCTGATGCAGGTTGCATTTATGTGTGTATTTGGAAAATAAGTTCTATACTATCAACTAGTACCTATCTATCTAGAATCAAATATGGGCATAATTACTATATTGGATAGATTGTGCTGTTTTTCACGAAGAATTTGATTTGAAAGAAATGTAAACTAACTCAAAATCAGCTTGCCGACTCAAAGCTTTAATAATTGGGAATACATATTATATCGAAAATTGTTACGGAAGGAAATTTTGTTTTTTTTTTGTTACTAATTACGTTGTCACGTTACGGTGTGGGTGTGGCAAAAAACCCGCCAACAAAAACAACCGATGCGCGTGCAGACGCCACGTGATGCGGCCGACGCGACGCGCAAATACCTCTCCTCGATTTTATTTGTTGCATGCAGGGTTAAGCAGTCATTTCGGGTTATCTTTTTTATTCTTTTTAAAAGTTATTTTCGACATAAGTTGAAGGATTCCGTACCCGAGGATGGAACATAAATCCATTCGAATTAAATTGATCGTGTGGTACGGTGATGTTTTCAGAAACTTGAGATATTGCCATCGATGTTATATAAAATTTTATGAATTATCGGAACTGTTACTGTAGGTCTATCGGATTTATCTAAAGTAAACACATGGGTACCAATATAAACGTTATTTATCACCAACACCGGTTTGCGAGTCTACTACGCACATGTTCAATTGTAAATACCTCTAGAGATTGTGTTCGAAAATCACCTTGCTTATAAACTCTGCAATCAATCAATAAACAAAAGTTCAAATATTGATTTTTTATTACACACTGTTGCTTGGCGGCAGAAATAGACAAAACGATGGCACCAACACAAATGGACCTCGCATACGAGGGACCTATCACCTATTATGTTATAATGTTCTTTAATGTCAGATACTTTCATACTACGTCCGCCCATTTATCGGAAATCGTTAGCGCGGTACGTAGGTAACCTAGTTAACTCCGCATCGTGTTCGCCAACTTGGCTGTTGCTATAAGACTATTCAGCTTTTTGTGCTATTCGGGTGTGTCGATCGATGTTCCCAATGGATATTTCTGTGCCCCATCGTCTTGGTTTCAACTGTAGGATTACTCCTTTATTCTAAATTAGAACAGCTTGGCAGATTGTCTTTTTCCTATTAGACTCTATTAGTGAAACAATATTCAGAATCCGATAAACATATCCGGATATTACATAACTCTACAAACAGTCACAAACTTACAAACTGTACCTTTTTATACTATTAGTGTAAATAAAACTTAACAACTATACCAACGAGGACATTTTTTAGCAGAGGCCGACAAACAAGCAAATAGGTCACCTGATGGTAAGCGATCTCCATTGCCAATGAACATTCGCAATACCTGAAGAAACATGGATGCGTAGCTGACCTTAAAGGGGAACCGTACAGTCTTCGGACGAAATGCAACAGCAATCTGCTACTTCACGTTGGTTTTTTGTGAGACATTCGTAACAATCCGATAAAGCCGGCCCATTGATGCTGTAGAGTCTACAATATGCACTCACGTCTGTAATCCCTGAAGGGGTAAGCATAGGTGTTATCAGTACACTCGCATTTCGTCAAGCTTATTTCCGTCCCATGATTTGATAGGCGCAGAGTCTATCGCCATACCGGACACAATTCTAGAGTCCAGGCTGATACTAAGCATTTCATAATCGGAAATCCCAGTATCACTTTACCCGACCGGCGATCGTACTCTAGTCCTTAGCACAGCAGTCATATAATGTACCTACGTATTACAACTGCACCACCGATGCAGTCTACAGCAGAGTCTATAGAGTACACAGTGTAGACAAAACTGTCTACAGCGTGGCTCTACCATATAATGGATGGGTGGAGGCTTAGATGCGCCATTAACAGAAAGAATATTAATAATATAATAATAATAATAATAATTTACTTGTCTTCATAATGTATGCTTACAATAAAGGTGGATTCCCCAGCTCCTGAACTAGCGTCAGCTGTATTTCAGGAACTGTTTACCCCGTTGGTTCACATTATTGGTATATAACAAATAAATATGATGTCTGAAGTATCGTCAAAACTACAAACTGTAATACGAGTGATTCAGAGACAAAACTAAAAATAATTTATCTCAGTAACAAGTGATTAGTTAGTTGAAGGCAGACATAACTTACGAGATAAATTCTGATTTCTCACAAGACCATGTCTATATATAGATTATACAACGGCCAATGAATTAGCTTAATTTTTATCAAACCCACTTTAGTATAAGAGTCTGCGCAGACGAGGAAATTTTTGTCCCGCCGAGAACTTGCCATAGATTGAACGTACACGGTGTGCGATCATAATTTTGTTCGCTGGAAATTCAGTGAAGCACACGCTATGGAAGCAAATGCTCTAAAATTGCGATGTTTTGTAATTTCTATCAATGTCTCCGGTTACATATTCGAGGATCCTTTTGTACGATTTTAGTAGTACCTACAAATACTAAATCTAAATCGCATGCGCTTTGAACCGTTTGAACATACTTTCAATGGAATTTACTAACAAAAATCATAAAGCTTTGAGTGGTAGAGCTACGCTGTAGACACTTGTGTACAGCATGAATGGGCTGGCTCGTCCGGGTCGTTACCACTGTCTCACAGAAAACCGGCACAAAGTAGCAGCTTGCTGCTGCGTTTCGTACGGTGAGTGAGATATCCGGAGGCCCAAACCCCCTCCCCTTCCCAATCCCTTAATTATCCATTTTCTTTAAGGTCGGCAACGCACCCATGGTTCTTTTGTTATTGTTTGCATACATGGGCGGTGGAGATCACTTACCATCAGGTGACCCACTTGCTCGTTCCCGTCATATGCCATAAAAAAGCTTTTGTTGATTCGGGTCAGATAGTCGAGTAAAATTGAACCGTGTGAATCCGCTTTAAGTTATAACTGACAACTGTAGAGTTTATACGGTGTACTAGATGCAATTAGATGCTACAGCAATGGATAATTATACAAAAGACAAGATTTTGATAAAGTTCAAAGAGCAAATTTCATTTGATTCAAGACTCTGGTTCGAAAATTCCAAGAAAGACTATAAAATTGAAAAGTATCTGTCTACAAGGAAAGATTGAATTTCGAGACTTTGGACGTCATTTTTCTCGCTTTTGACACTCGCGACTCCAGTAAATGCAAACACACAAAACACAAGCGGCGAGGCGCTGGATTCGGGGCCAATTCACGTGGGGATCACAAGGCCAGCGGCTATGAATCCTTTTATAGTAAAACAAACTTTATCATATTTAACGAAGGTTCATTTCTGATAGTTTTTTTGGCTACGCTCATGTGCGAAATAGCTATCATGTGTAACCGCGGCGCGCCTGATAGGTGCGGATTATCCTCGTTCTAATTTGTATTGTGTTAATTTACGTCGCGTGTTAGTATGCATGACAATTATTGACATGCATTATGGAACACTGTTAAATTACGAAATGTTCTTGCAAATTTTACCTTGTATTAGTATAATTATTTTACGATTTATATATTGTGTGTTCACACTAGTGCGCTTTTAACTTGTAAGTTACGTTCTCTTCTTTTGCATGCATGTAGCGCAAGTCGTATGTAATATCGCACGTGTCACAAGATGGAATTGAATACCTAACAGCTTGCGTTGTGATGCATCTAATGTACGGTGATTCGGATGCATACTTCAGGTGCAGGAGACAAGTTGAAGATGAAAGTGTTAGAGAACAAAGTGTTATTCCAATTATAGAAAAAACAAAGTCCGTACCTCTTTACCGTCCGGAGATAATGAAAATCTTTGTTAAATGTCTTATTTATATGTATCTAAACCACATATCGCGTACATTTGTATTTTTATTTCAATCTACGTTGGGACATTTTCAACGTCGCGGGATATCTAGGAACAGTCTTACTGTGTTTTGTGGGAACAGGAATCCGCGATAACTCCTAGACGTAGGAGATGACTCATTAGTTAGTAGTAGGTATACTATTTGATTCTGAAACGTGATTAACAGAGAACACTATGAAGAGTTTTCAGCATATTTGCAAACGAATACAACCTTGAAATCAAAATAGGTACTAAATATCAGAGTACACAATGAACTGATAATCAAGTAGGTCTGTAGTATGTTTGCCTACACAATCTAGTTTACTTCACTACTCCATTATATTTATTGTACCTACTCGGTATGATTTCAGGGTCTCTGTAAGCGGTGCATTAAGAATAATACATATTATAATAATATAAAAACTAGTATGCCTACGCTGGGTTGTAAGACCGGTGAGTACAACATAACCGTTCCGCCTAGGGTTGCCAGGTATCCGGATTTAGACGGACATATTTGCCTTTTTACTGTTGTATCCGACCAAATATTCGTGTGTCTGGCTTTTGTTAGGCTTTTGATGATGTATTAGTTATGAAAAAAAAACCGATTCATTAGTAAATATTAACTTAAAATACAACTTAAATACAAACTCAACCGTCTTTTTCAATATAAAAGTGATGTCTAACTTTAAAAAAGTATGTTATGTCTTTCAAAAAAGATATGTTATGTTTTAAGGGCAAAATGTCTGGCCTAATACAGCGCCGAGTCCGGCTGTTTTATTTTAGGTCCTGGAAACCCTAGTCCCGCCTCCCCGCGGGGCAGGGTGGTAGAGATAAACTTGTTTTTTCCTGCGAAAGCAAAAAAAATGCTAATATAGTGTTATGTTTTTTTTATGAATGACAAGCGGCTCGTGGTGGTGTGTGATTGGGACTAAGGGACAATCAGTCCCTCTCATACATTGTACCTTGTTTCATCTTTATTATTGCTGACCATTCGAAGATCGTATATAACGTCGTTTTTGGCTGACTGTAGGTTTACCTAGGTGGTAGGTCCCTCGTATGTGAGAGTCGGCCTGTTTTGTCTACCACCGCTTAGTCTATTTCCGCCACCAAGCAACAATATATAAGCACTATATATAGGTTTGTAAGATAGTCATAATGAGACTTAATATCTTATGCCTCGTGGTGACGAGCGTAGTACAATGCCAAAGTTCTGTGTGCTGTTGCTTTTCATAAGCGAAGGACCTGTTACCTAGTAAAGTATTTTAAATAATCCCTTTGTTAGGATCTTTAATAACAGCATTAACTGAAAAGTGGGTAAATATTTGTTTACATTTGTAGGACACGCCTGGCGGTGTCGTCTACCTATAAAATATCGCATACTTGATATAAGAAGCATTGAACTGCTGATATGAAATGGAATAAATCATTTAATTTGTATTCCTTTCTAGAGACGAGTTACGCTCATAATGTTTAAAACAATAGTAAACACGTTTGAAAGCAACAAGTGCACATGATTATGCAAAATATCTGTGTTTCAATGACGATTGATTATATTTTATTTTTACAAGAACTTATTACCACGATATAATTTAAACATACATACATACTCACGCTTATAATCCCAAAAGGGGTAGGCAAAGGTGTAACCAGTGCCCCCCACATTTACATTTCGCCGAGGTTATTCCGTCCCATGGTGTGATAGAGGGTGAGCCTATCGCCATAGCGGGTATATACTTCTGGTTTGATATTGGGTTTTTCTTCACTTTACCCGACCCGGGGATCGAACCCGAGACGTCAGCACAGAAGTCATACCGTGTACGCATTACAACTGCGCCACCAAGGCAGTTATTTTCTGTCACGGGGATAAGCGCTTTATCGCCACCGCCCCGCACCGGGGGCAGGCGGAACGGTTATGTTGGGTTCACCGGTCTTATGACCCATGGTTGGTGCACTCCATACTAAAATTTGAGTCGGCGCAGTGAATATTGACTCAAAATTTGATTGTTTTGTGGTTGTAATGCGTACGCGTTACGTCTGCTGTACTGAGGTCTCGGGTTCGATCCCCGGGTCGAGTAGTGATATTGGGTTTTTCTATCATGAAATCCTTAGTATCAGCCCGGAGTCTGGAATAGTGCCCGGTATGGCGACAGGCTCGCCCCCTATCACATCATGGGATGGAAATAGCCTCGTCGAAATGTGGGTGTACTAGTTACACCTCTGCTTACCCCTTCGGGGAGTACAGGCGTGACAAGTACTCATTTACCACAACGGTATTTGCGAGTGAACAAAGAGACTCATTACCGCGTGAGACTGTGACGTAAGCGGTCGCGGGTGAACGAACCTTCACTCCAACCTACACCACGGACGGCGGATCGCATACATTGTTCAATAAAATTATAATATATATAGTGAATTTTACACTGGTGTATTTATTATTTACTGATAAAATTATGATATTTAAATATATTTGTACGGCCTCTTTATTGTTATTTCTACATATTATGTTCGCAAAGAAATACATTTACGTAAATAAAGTTGTAGTCTTTAAAAAATATGTATACGAGTATTTAAAAATGTTCCATGTAAACAATCTTTTATAGAATAGGCCGGCAAATGAGCAAGTGGGTCGCCTGATGGCAAGTGATCTTCACTGCACATGTACGCCCACAATACCATAAGAATCATGAGCCAACCTTAAGGGAAAGGGATAATTAAGGGATTGGGAATAGATTCGGGCCCCAAATCTCACTCACCTTACGAAACGCTGCAGCAAGTCGCTACTTTATGTCGGTATTCGGTGAGACAGTAGTAACGACACAGTCAAGCCAAACAAGACAAAACTGTCTACAGCGTGTCAGCTGTCAAAATCCTACTACTTATAAAGTTGGATGTTTGTGAGTTTGTAAATTTGGATGTTTTTTAGTCAATCACGCCTTAACGTCTAAACAGTTTTTGAATAAATTTTGCATACAGGTAGATAATGGCCAGCATTAGAACATAGGCTACTTATGATCCCGAAAAAGGCAGTTCATGCGTGCGGAGCTGCGAGCAAAAGCTAGTTACAAATATTTTTCTAAAAGACGTCAGGGTTTTTTACGGTTAGGTTATATTCTGTGATGTCTGCTCGACCACAGTTTAAAGATTATTTTTGTAGACGCTTAAACCTGTTTCTGGTACCATACGTGCTTGTTTTATTAAAAGGCGACCTCGGTCGATGTTTGCTAAATATAAAGCGTGTATGATATTTGTATCTGTTTACAATTGTAACAATTTAATTACCACAGTATGAAAATCAACTGGATAAAACTTTTTAGTGAGTCGCGAGAAATATTAACGATTTAGAGTTCTTCAGAAAATTTCATTGCTAAACTTATAATAAACCTAGGTTTCTTGAGTGGTAGAGCCACGTTGTAAACAATTTTTGTCTACAGTACGAATGAGCCGGCTCAACTGGGTCGTTACCACTGTCTCACTGAAAACCGACATAAAGTAGTGGTTTGCTGCTGCGTTTCGTGCGGTGAGTGATATATCCAGACGCCCAAATCCCCGCCCCATCCCAATCCCTTATTTATCCCTTTCCTTTAAGTTCGGCAACGCGCCCATGTTTTTTTAGTATTGTGTGCGTGCGTATATGGGCAGTGGATATAACTTTCCATCAGGTGACCCACTGGCTCGTTTACCGGCTTATGAAATAAAAAATAAAAAAAATAACTCAATGTGGACTCTACCAGTCGACCTCGGGCAAGGTAGAGAAGAACAAATACTCCATTCAAAGGTAAAGCATAAGGAACGTTATGCATATTACGAATAAAATCATAGTCACGTGTGATTTGATAGACGCTGATCTTGGCTTAATAAAATAAACGATAAAATGATCCATTTCCTCTCAGACCCCTGTGCGGCACCCAAAAATAATACACGTGACTATATTTTTGGCAGGTTGGATACTAGGTCATGTGAACTCAATACATAAACAATCATAACTGAACTCGGCGCGTTATGGTTTACAAATATCAATATTCGATTATTTTTTATTTTACTAATGTAAGAAATATTAAGGCCTAACCCCTCATTCAGTAGAAGAGGCCCGTGCTCAGCAATGGGACGTATATAATACAGGGCTAGTATTATTATTATTTTAAGAAATAGTAAGTTATATACGCACTCACGCCTGCACTCCCCGAAAGGGTAGGCAGAGGTGTTACTTGTACACCCACATTTTGCCGAGCGTATCTCCGTCCCACGATGTGATAGGGGGCGAGTCTATCGCCATATCGGGCACAATCCAGACTCCGGGTTGATACTAAGCTTTCATGATAGAAACACCCAATATCACTTTACCTGACCCGGGAATCGAACCAGAGACCTCAGCGTTAGCCTCAGCCATAACGCATACGCATTACAACTGCGCCACCGAGGCAGTCATTTAACTGACTTCTAAATAGGAGGAGGTTCTACAGTCAACTGTTTTATGATGATTCGTTTTGACCTCAAAATATAATGACGGAGAATGGTGCCGGCCGTCAAGTACCCTTCCATCAGCAAATAGAACGCTTGAAACGTTAATTAAATTTACTTTGCAATGTTACCCAAAATTCATTGTAATCAATTGAAAGTTCAAATACATTGCAATACAAATTAGTAATCAATGGGTCACACCCTTCACCCGGAGGAGTGAGTTAATATTCATTCCAGTCCTGTATTAGCAGCTGCCGAATTACTGGTATTATTTATCACCTACTGTTCTTCAAAACATTTAATTTGATTGACAATTCGAGTTAATTGCAATAAAATCGTGTCGTCTGAAAGCCTCCTAATGCGGGTTGGTTGATGAATCATTCGTTTTGTGAGAATTCCCGAACATACACACATACATCATGTCGAAAACAGAACTTTAGTTTTTAAGTCGGATAACTTAATTTTAACGTTGTAGGGTTTTTAAAACGGATCATTGTCAATTGATTAAAATACCTTTACCCATTGACTACTAGACCGGCTGCGCAGTACATAGAAATTGAGCCACTAAGTTACAGTCAATTCACCGCAACTAAATACTAGAACCCCGCTCCCTGTCTGTTTGCTGTCAAAGTCCCGTGTTATTATTACAACACGTCTAGTAGTAGTATACATTGAAGTCTTTACCTTTACCTATAAAAAGGTATAATATGTTCATGTTTAGCATCCAAGAATAGTGTTGATGATTGTATTCAAGATATTCTTACTGCCTGTCACATTTAAAGCATAAATTAGCATTTTAATGTCAATAGATTGGCTTCGATAGCATTTTCGCAACATACTTTGGTTTATTTTTTATAAAAACCGTTGTTTATATTTCGTTAAATTTGTTTATTAAAATGCGTTTATCATGTTCATTTCAAACATGGAATCCAGTATTTTAAATAACCAAATTACGTTCTATTTCATGCTCCGCTGTAGATTTTGAATTACTTTATTGTGCAGAATGATATTTTTTACATATAAACTGAGGAATACTGGAATCATTATATCAATGAGCAAGTTCTTTATATTTTGCTTGTAACCTTGAAGATTATCACGATGTTGCGGTAGGTCAGTAATATAAATTATACCTACATAATTATAAAATACTCAGAAGTGAGTCTGTGCAGAGGCGCTATTAATACGTATTCAAATATGTACATTATACGTTTATATACATAAATACGTATAAATTATATTGTTATTATTTCATGATAGTTTTATTTTTGTAACGGGTACTAATGCAGCGATAGCTTAGCGGGGAGTGATACGGACTGTCGACACATACGTCGCAGGTTCAAAATCAGGCTCAAAAGCATTGTGAGCATCCACCTCTGACTTTTGTTAGTTAAGTGTGGGGAAAGTAGTAGGAAGTAAGGAAAAATCGTGAGGAAAGGAAAGTTTTCTATAACAATTTCGAAGGTATATGAAGTATGCCAACACGCATTAGGCCAGCGTGGTAGACTAAGACATAACCCCTCTTATTCATAAAGTAGCTCGTGCTCGTGCCCAGCAGTAGGACGTGTATAATACATGCCAAGTATTATTTACTTATGTATAAAGAATACTTCAAAATCTGTGTTGGATCTTTATAGACAGGCGTGGCGACATGCTCGTTTCGTCATATGATAGGCAGATAGGCGGCACGGCGCTTAGTAGGCCGGTACTGGGTACCTAATAGGATTCCATTGCCACTATTTGGAACCCTTTTTTATAGCATATGCCGGCAAACGAGCAAGTGGCTTGATGGTAAGTGATCTCCACTGGCCATGTACGCCCAAAATACTAAAATCATGGGCGTGTTGCCGACCGTAAAGGAAAAGTATAATTAAGGAAATTGGAAGTGAGGGGGTGTTGGGCCTCCGGATATCTCGCTACCGTACGAAACGCAGCAGCAAGCCGCTACTTTACGTCGGTTTTCTGTCGGACAGCGGTAACGACCCGGTCGAGCCGGCTCATTCGTGCTATTGACAACACTGTCTATAGCGTGGCTCTACCCTAATAAAACAATGCAGGTACTTATATCATTAAGTGAGAAAATCTCAAAACTCGTGTATAAAGTAGAAACAAAACCATTACAAATTAAATAAAGCAAAATGCGATTGTTGATGTGAAACTTTAATGGAACTCGTAAGCCCCTGTTTTTTCGTACTTCATAAAATTGTCTGGCATGCATTATCTGGTAGTTAACATTTAATTGCATATTTAATGAAACAGGTGCTAAAATTTGTTATTTGAATAATATCAAATCAAATATACTATAATTAAAAAATAAATAAGTAGATTAATTAAAAAATATATTATCGACACCTCAATTATTAATCATTAGAACCAGAAACAAAAAACCAATACATATATCAAATTAATCTCCAGAAAGTACTTTCTAAATTAAATATCACTGTTTTTTATAATTCTTTAAGTAATGACTCAACGGCGAAAAGGAAAGTGTCCTAGTCGGCTTTACACCGACAAGAGAAAAAGTAGACGCACGTAACATACCTTTTTTAATCTTCCTAGTCCTTTTCTCACACATGTTGTTAGCCACAATGGTTTCACTTACACTGATAAAACAAATTCGTGCACGCCACAGCGGTGGTGCGTGCTTACAGTTTCAATAACAGTAGTCGAATGGTTTGTTTGAAAATCGAATGCGAACTCGTAGCGTCCTCGTCTTTCGTCGAATAGAGCGAGATGGAGCAACAGTATTGACGTATCACAAAATTCATTACCATTGCTTGATATTTTACCCCATTTTTTGAAGTGAAAATGTCAATAATGTATGAAACTTTTTTGCATTTTGGATTTTTAATGGTCATTCGTTTGAAGGAAAGCCACGTCTGTCCATAAACAAAAGCAACACCACTCGGGAACTTTAAATTAAGAGTACTGTACATCGAGATAAATATTGGGCAGCGGCTAACTTCGTATTTCTAAATTGATTGTTTTCTTAGAAAATTACATTGAGATGTATGTGTTTGTGATGAAGTTAAAATTACGAGTGTTTTAGGACCAAATTAGTTTTGTCAATTGTTTTTGTAATATACAATACGATTGCTTCCGATGTTTGACAATGATTTATTCTACAGTACTGCACTCTAATGGCATCGCACTATGCGTGTCACCGCGGTGTTGTATCATAATGCCCAGAATTTCAATCTTGATAAATCACTAGTGTTATTATCTATTCAGGACAGACATAGTTTAGGCTAGCTTGTACGCTTACAAAAATTAACTACTTAGTTTTCAAATTCGTACTGCTAGTGCAAATTCCTAGCAGTTATGGTTTATCTGCTGCAATTTTAAATATACATCTATCTGAGGGCCAATTCTGCTATTTTAACTGACACTGCGAATGAATTTTAACCGAACTGAGATTACATTTTGAATTAATTAAAAATATGGCATTCTGCTCCTTTAAAAATTCGATATCATCTCAGTTAAATTGCATATAAACTGTCAATTCGATCAACTTTCAATGTCTTTCTTTTGTTGAAAATATGGCTTCGCATTATTATGCATTTCGCCAATGACAAGTATTTTACCGAATTTTACGTATCAGCTGCCATAGACTAAATTCTAGAAATTAAAAATGACCTAAGCGACAAAATCAATGTTACCAACTCAGAATAAAATACCCACAATATGACTAATTTCAGTGATTAAAAAATTACGTAACTGGAGGTTATGATTTTTTAATTAATTGATTTGACTAATTCCATGTATTTTATTTATTTCATTAATTTATCTATTCCATGGTATAACTGAAGGAAAACGGCACAACAGCACCACTCAGGCAGTCCTTTCCGGAAATAACCACAATCGCGATTATTTTATTGAAATTTGAAATTCTACCGAATTGCGGTTTTTTTATTTTGCAACACTGCTGAGGACATATCTATACTAAATAAAAATTGTGCGAGAGTTTTGGCGGGAATTTTGACAGTGCGATTGCTCTCATAATTTAATCTACACTAATATTCTGGAGAGGAAAGATTTTTTTGTATTTTTGTATGTAACAAATAAACTTAAAAACTACTGGGCCGATTTCAAAAATAATTTGGCCGTTAGAAAGCTACATTATCACTGAGTAACATAGGCTGTAAACTCATTTCTAATACTTTTCGAATTTGTCTGCAGTTAACTCACAGTCACTTCACCTCAGTGTTGCCAAGTCAGATTTTTGAAAATACCGTGTTGTCCACATTAAAATACGGCATTTGCGTCAAAAATACAGTGCTTGATGGGAAAAAATACAGTCTATTTTACATTGCAATAAAATGTCATACAAAAAAGGAAATAATTAAATTATTAAATAAAATATAAATTTATTTTAAACTTTATATCCTAAACTAACTTAACATTTTATTTGTATATATCGATCGCTGCAGAAATGTATGGCTGCGATGATGATGATATCGGTTTATTTTTTTTAATGTGTTTAACCTGTCCAGTAGTATACAATAATAATACGAAATTTTGACTGTAAAAAAATACTGTGTCTCCATATAAGGTATTTATAAAAATACCGTGTCCAGTAGATGGCATGAAAATACGGCAGATCTGCTGTAATTACAGTGCACTTGGCAACACTGCTTCACCTTCAGTCACATTTCGTTCTCAATATTTTGACGTTTGTCTGTAGACGAAATGCATTTTATATAGTTATGTGTCTCACAATGGTCACTGGCGAAATCACCAATCTACGGTGGAGCCAAACACAATTAAAAGAAGAAGAAGATAGTTAAGTGTCAAAATTGTTACCAGAATGCCGTTTTGGTTCAGTCAACTTGTATTTTACTTTCGATATCATTGCGTTCTAAGTTCTTGAATATTGGTTTAGCAGAATACCATTTGCAACTTTCTTGTCGCTGAGATTAGATCGGAATGATATTTTGAACAATTAAAATTACGAGAATTGGCCCTCTGATCCTAAGTTGTATCTCTACATTGTTCCAATCTCATTTCTGTTTATTTTGTGCCGATAACTGCCAAGTTTTAACTCTACGTGTCATTAATACATCAGCTGGTCTTCCTATATAAATAAAGATAAATCATGCATCCTACAACAAAAAGCTTTTGACATATTACAAAACTTCCAACCAAAAAGCTCTTAAATCTAATTCTCCCGCAAAATAGGGTTACCACTTCCTGCGAGTATAGGCAACACAGAACGGAGCATGCTCACATTGCTCACAAGCAGATAGAACACACCTCGCATGGACAGACACGTGTCGGCGCGCCGATGTAGGCCGCTCATGGTTGTATCTGTCGCACGTGGAGCTATGATCGGCTTACATAAACGTTTTGAGTCATTTTTATATGACAATTTCATGAAGGTCGGGTAGTGCTCGACCGGGTAGTAACACTGTCTCACAGAAAATAAACGTCCAGTGGCAGTTTCTTGCTGTTGCGTTCCGTAAAGTGAATAAGATTTCCGGAAGCCCTAATCATCTCCTCCCATTCTCAATCCCCATTGCTTTCCATAAAGGTCTTTTTCTTCCAACTGTAGGCAGTGGCGTGCCATTGCTGAAGTCTATTTTTTTATTGCCCAGATAGGCTGGATAGACAGACGAGCAGGCGGCCCACCGGTAAGCGGTAACCGCCGCCCATGGACCTCAGCAATGCCAGAGCACAGCCGATGTCTACCGTTACATGGTGACCGCTTACCATCAGGTGAGCCCCATGCTCCGAAGCCCACCTAGGCAATTAAAAAAGATAATGGAGACTAGGGACTGCCAATTTTCAACCTGCCAAGAGATTCCAAACAATCTAGGCTCTGCATATGATTACTACTATCGTATAAAAATACTGTCACGCGGTACACAAGAGTTTAGAATTTACTGGATACTTAGCAAAACCCACACCTAGAGAGAAAATCCAGAGGAACCAGCCGATGGCAGATCATGATTGGAATATAACAACCAGATCTTACTTTCTGCCTGGCGTTATCACTTAATGCTAGGGTCCGCCTCCCCATAATGATTTGACGGTGAATGTAGAATTATGCGGGGCGACCTGCTGTCTGACCCCCACAACCCGCAACGGCAACTAATTTCGTCATTACCTCGTCCATTAATCAGCAGAGTGTACCATGTGCAGGAGAGGTTGGCTTTGGGCCTAAGATGTTGGTGGCACACTAACACTCCAGAATATGAATTTGTGCCCAGTATGGCGATAGGCTCGCCCCTATCACATCATGGGACGGAGATACGCTCGGCGAAATGTGGGTGTACTGGTTACACCTCTGCCTACCCCTTCGGGGATTACAGGCGTGAGTGCGTATGTATATATGTATGAATATGAAAATCAATTGATAACGTTATTTTAGTAGCAAGAATGTTGTTCTGCACTTAGATTTATAATATAGGTCGAATAAAGTTGATGCTAGAATCGTTGATCATTTCAACGATTCTAACGAAAGTGGTTGTATCAAGTTATAGCAACTTCTAAGGTACATTTTGAGATATGCGATCGAGACTGAAGACCGCGACGTGTATCAGGCTACAGCGACACACTACTTTGGACTTCTGTCTCGGACGCATACCTTTTTTTTTATATAGTATAGGTCGGCAAACGAGCAAGTGGGTCATCTGATGGTAAGTGATCTCCACCGCCCATGTACGCCCAAGATACTAAAATAATCATGGGCGCGTTGCCGACCTTAAAGGCCTCCGGATATCTCACTCACCGTACGAAACTCAGCAGCAAGCTACTTTACGCCGGTTTTCTGTGAGACAGTGGTAACGACCCGGACGAGCCGGCCCATTCATGCTGTAGATAAAATTCTACTACTCATAAATGTACTTTAAAATTATTATACCTAATTTTAAAAGCTCATTCTGCTGCATCGTATAATTCTTAGCTCGACATGGCAGCGCGTTGTATGTGACGTACGCTACAGCGTACAACGAGGTCTGTGAGTCATACACGCACACGCACACGTCTGTTGGTGGCTAATGCACACAAACAAGTTACATTAATACTATGGATAATAATGCCTAGCTTTTATGCCATAGGTCCTAGAGCCTAGGAACTAAGAATTATTGGGGTCTCGCTGATAAAGATCCGGAAAAAGGAGATCAGAAGAAGATAATTCACACCACATTTTTTAGGGGTTAAAAATACAAAGCTGGTTAGATCACAACTCAAAACGATTCAACGGAAAAATTTATACACGAAATTATATACACGGAAAATACGCACTCATGCCTGTACTCCCCGAAGAGGTAAGCAGAGGTGTCACTAGTACACCTACATTACGCCGAGCTTATATTCGTTCCGTGGTGTGATAGGGGACGAGCCTATCACCATATCGGGCACAATTCCAGACTCCGAATTGATACTAAGCATTTCATGATAGAAAAATCCAATATCACTTTACCCGACCGGGGATCGAATCCGAGACCTCAGAACAGCTGTTAGTAAACATAAAATAAACACGTGATTTTGGTGTTAGTAATCGTTTATCATTTGGATGTAAACTACTTCGTATGTTATTGTTTTTGGACGTCTAAATTTACGTATGAATACAAACGTAATGCGCAGTTAAAAATAATTACAATGTTCGGCTCACAACGACAATTTTCGAGTATTTTAATAAAATACAAGACGATGCACGACTTACGAATTGACAATGTCTTGTGAATATGGATTTTGTAAACTGTTATAGTTTCAAATAAAATAACATGTAAATAATACTGAAACTCAAATTATTTTCAGACACATGAAAAATAGGTTGGAGTCGAGATAATAAACCCTATCAAGTACAAAAGGAATCAAAATAAGTTCACATTGGGCCTATCTAACCGTTAAACCCCCGGCGTCAATTAGAAAAACGTCTATATTTTTGAGTGGTAGAGCCACGAGCATAAATGGGCCAGCTCATCCAGGTGGTTACCATTGTCTCACAGGAAACCGGCGTAAAGTAGCACCTTGCTGTTGCGTTTCGTACGGTGAGTCATAGACAAATAGAAATGTATTACTCTAGTGTTATATTTTATCTTATAAGTAATAATGTTCTGTTTGTTTCCTGAATAAAAAAACAACAAAAAAAAAGATGTATCTATCGGTGAGTTAGATATCTGGGACTCAAACCCGTTCCCAATCCCTATTTATTCCCTTTCCTTTAAGGTCGGTAACGCGCCCATGATCCTTTTGGTATTGTTAGGCGTACATGGGCGGTGGAGATCACTTACCATCAGGTGACCCACTTGCTCGATTGCCGGCCTATGATATGAAAACTTTTAATTATCTGAACAGCTTTTCTTCAAACGTAGCTAAGAATTGTCTCTATTTAAACAGATTTCAAACAACAAGCAAAATAAATACCAGAGGCAAAATCACACACAGACAACCCTCAAAGGGGTCAAATTTATTAAACTTATTTTATGCAGAAGGTGGACCAAACCTTGAAATAAGAAATGAAAAGGTTACGGTTTTTGATTTTTGGTATTCAGAGAGTCAATAATGACTCTATAAAGACACCGACCGCATTGCTCATTCAAGTTGAAATGTAACTAGCTAACTTCATTTTATTTTAGTCATTATTAGTACAACAGTGAACATCATTCCTAAGTAATCTAAGTTACCTATCTTATATAGTTATCTATCTTAGTTTTGGTGCGGGACACCTCATCTTGCTTAGTATAATCTGTATTAGGTAGTATTAAATTTCAAACAATAAACAATTTATGTCAACTATCAAACTGACAGTATTGCGCGAGTCGCTTAGATCTTTATGCAGAGTGTCTAACTCTACTTAAGATAGGTTTCAAAATGTTTTTAAAAGTTATTACAATTCGAGTATTTAACCAGAAAACGTGACAAATCTGCATTTAGGACTCGATGATAGGTCTCTCCCATGCGAGCGTCCGTCTCGTCTGGGAAGATACCACAGCCTATTTTTGGTGCAATTAAAAAAATATATTGAAGCCAGTAAAATTACTGGGTTTTATTCGAGGTGACGAAGGAACTGTAGTACCTAGCAGCACTTTGCACTTTATTCAAATCTCTGGGTGGGTTTGCTACTGTTTATGGGCAGGCGTGGCAATTACCATTAGGCGTGCGACGCTACGTGCTTGTCTCGTCATTTATATGGATAAGAAGGGCAGACAAATAACGTCATATGAATAAATCCTAAACTTATCTACTGCATAAGATTTTTTTTTATGTACTATGTTCAAGCTTAATGTGAACCGCATTTAAAGACTTTTCTTGTATTCGATGGGTTCACCATCGATGTAAGATGGTGATGACGGAGTACGAGGGGAAATGGGGAACACCTTAATTGTGAACAGCACATGCATTTTGAATCGGGTTTTGAAGGTATTATTTTAGGTCTGTTTGCGAGACTAGTACCCCTAGATGATTCACACATTGTAGACAAAACTGTATACAATGTGGCTCTACCACATAGAAGTTTTTGCAGAGCTTATTTGTTACTAATTACGACTCAAGCAACAACAATTTCAAAACCCCACAATGCAAAGACATCAAATTCATGTGGCAGTTGGCATCAATGTGAGTGCTCCAGACGCCATATCGCTGGCACGCGTTCGATCAACGGACGTTCCATTTCACAGTACACGTTGCTCACGCGCACACACACGCAGCGCAACGTGAGGCCGTGACCTATCCCAACCTCGTGTAAGCCTAGCAGATACGCTGATAGCTTTGTTATTGCTTATATGCATATGACGTGGCCAGTACTAATGTGTTCTAGAAATAATCGGTTTGAACCGGGCGACTTCCAAATCGATTATAATCGAATCTCCTTTCAATTCAATGCAATCAAACGTTAATGATGTGCCTTAAGATTAGAATATTTGAAGGTTGCGTAAATATTTAATTAATTTTATGAGAATGACTTGATTAAGTCTTTGCCGACATCATACACGACGCTGCGTTATGTACACCACCAATGTGGGCTAATTTAAAAAATTCTTAATGTGTAGTTGTACTCCTTCTAAAGGTTATGATCTGATGATGGAGAGCGAGGGCATACTTTGAAACTCATTAATGAACAACAGCCAATGCATCATGACTCAGTTTTTTTAGCATGAATGGCTTGATCAGGGTGCTACCATTATCTTACAGAAAAGCGATCTAAAGCAACAGCCTCGTTTTGCGTTTCATGTGGTCAGTGAGATTGTCGGAATTCGAATTAGTTTCTCCTAGTATTTTCTCCTTTTCTCTTTTCTATCGCCTCATTAGCGTAGTGGCGGTATACTTAGACTGAGACACCGTGAGATCCGGGTTCAAATCTCGGGCTAACCAATCATAATTTTTAATTGAGGTTTCGATTCGAAAAATCACATGTGTAGCCCGGGATTGGAATATGTGCCCAGTGTTGTGTGTAATAGGCACGCTCCTACTATTGGGTATACAGTTATGTTTGTCTATTTTCTTGACCTTTTTATAGCATAGATCAGCAAATGGGTCCCCTGATGGTAAGTGATCTCCGCCGCCCATCAACGCCCACAATACTAGGACGCTTTGTCATCCTTAAAGGACAGTAGACGATAGTAACAACCCGGTCGAGCTGGCCCATTCATGCTGCAGAAAAAATGTCTACATCGTGGCTCTACCACTCTAATACTTCTACATCTACACCTTTCTACTAATCCTTTGTAATCAACTCTATTAGGTCGTCTGGTAGAGATCGCTTGTCTGTTGCAACTTATTTAAGTTATAAAATTATATTGTATTGTTTCTTAAAATTATTTACAGTAAATATCTAGTTATATATCTATGTATCTAGTATTAATTCAGTTCCAATGAGATCTATTTTAAATTCTCTATAATATTGTTATAGGAAAAATCTCCATTATCGATATTTACTACAAACTGGACTGCTCATTCCTTCCGCGTTCACAAAAAAACTGTATAAATGAAACCTAAACACTTTTGAAAAAAATATGTAACCTAAAAATATATGATCAACATTCATGTATTTTGTATCATAAATACAATTTACATGGCACAGTTTTATTCATCGTAATATAAATCTTTCCACAAGCAATACTAGAGTCACGTTGCAGACCATGTTCTACTAAAAACGTGCTTAGACCAAGGCGACCGTTCTGCAATAAAGTTTCAAAGAACCCACCAGTGTAATTAGACCCCTTCCTGCTCTCAGTGTTATTGTTCTATCACGCAATGTTTAATAGTTGGTTCGTTACAAATTGATAAAGCAGTGGTTTATGTTTGTTATTTTACTATGATCATGTAATCATTATTTTGTTTTATAGCGTAACAAATTTTGTTTTTTGTAAAAAGTTTTTTTTTAGAACATGAAATACAAACTGGCGTAAGCAGTTGTAAAGTTGTTGCTGCGTTTCGTATAGTGAGATGTCCGGAAGCGCATTTCCCCTTCCCTTTCCCAATCCCTTTAATTTCCCTTTCCTTTAAGGCCAGCAACGCGCCCATGATTCTTCCAAGATTGTGGGCGTTCATGGTCGGTGGAGATAATTTATCATCAGGTGATCTATTTGCTCGTTTGCCGGTCTATGCTATAATAAAAACACAGGGAATATGGTCAGTACTGGTGGCTTCGCATAGGCAGTCAGTAGATCTCCGACAGTACTCTAGTATTTGTGACTAAATTATCAATAATTTATTTTTGTTTTGAGCATAGGTTAGCTAACGAGAAAGAAGATCGCCTTCAACTGATCAAACAGTTTCGGGGATATATTCCCCTATATTGGGCTTAACGATAGGGCCCTTCTTCTCATCATGATTTAACGGTGGATTTGGTATTATGTAGGCCAATCCGGCGTCTATAATAAATAAATACACCTAACAGTCACACACATAGTCCTGACCCCACACTAGGTAAACCTGTATCGTGGGTATCGGGAACTACGAGGGACTTGCGGTCCCACAACACCCAGACCAGAAACAAATATTTGTGGATCACACAAACATCGGTCAAGGTGTGGGAATCGAACCCACGGCCTCTCGCTTCGCAGCCGGCTACTCGCCCGCTGCGCCACGGAGGCTGTCTCACTCACACAATCCGCAACGGGAACCAAGTTCGCCATTGTCACCACATGCAGGTAAGGTTGGCTTTGGGATTAAAATGTTGGTGGCCCACTTATCTACACTCCAGCATCGGTTTATGTATAATAAAAAATTGGTAATTTGCTTCAAAACGAAATAAAGTAAGAGCTGCGTAATTTGAACCATTTTCTTTGTCTATGAACCTTGAGTCAAAGCGGTTTAAACCAGTTATAAAGGAAAAATCTATAAAAATTGAATTATTAATAGTGGAACAGTACTTTCTTGCACTCATACATTTTTCATATTTATATGGTAACGAGCGTGTGGCGCTACAACGTGCCCACAGTGGAATTTGTTTAAAGTATCACCGGTAAGGTCGATTAGAAATAACTGTTATGTTTCATGTATTGTATTTTCACGGTCAAAAAGTTAGGGTAATTTCCCTAACAAACTCTTACACAATGTGTAAGTTATGGTTAAAAAGTTTACGTAACGCGTAGGTACAAATGAAAACAATTAGACCCACATGTTTATTACCCGACTCCCAAGGAAGGGTTATGTTTTTCGTGCGTATCTTGTATGTATGTTTGTTTGTAAATTGCGTTATTACCAAGTATCTTCCAAACGGCTGAAAGGATTTCAACAGTTAAAATATCGTTATATTTGTCTTAAAAACCCATGTGTCCTTTAGATAGGTGTATAAAAAAATGGAGAATTTTTGGCGCGAAATGGTATTACGTTAATAAAAAAACATAACCAAACTTTAAGTAAGGTATCAACATAAAGGAAATTAAAAGGGTGTGTATTGGTTACACCTCTGCCTACCCCATCGGGGATTACAGGCGTGAGTGCGTATGCAATCAATCATCTCTAGATTTTGCCCGACTTAAATAAGTAACACAGTATTTGTTCATAAGTGTGCCGGAACACTAGGAAGTCTAAAATAAAAAATAAAAATTAGTAAATCAAAAACACGACTGCAAAAAAGACAATTTAAAAGTAATGCACTAAAAAGACCGAAACCAGATTGAGAACAGAAAACATAATTAAAATAAACTATAAACAAAGTAAACTCTACTTCGATTTATCAGACTATATTATGAGTTGAAAGCCTAAGTTAAAATACCCGCATTAAGTTTAGTAGCAGGCGGAACAGACATACAGACGCTTTCGGAGGACTTTGTTTTATAATATGAAAGGATTTACACAAAACCCTGACAAATTATATACCTACCTTCCTCATGAATCACTCTATCTATTAGTGAAAACCGCATGAAAATCCGTTCAGTAGTTTTTGAGTTTATCGTGAACAGACAGATAGTCACGTTCGGTGGACTTTGTTTTATAATATGTAAGGAGATGGTTATAAGTTACTCTTAATTTTTACTCTTAATGACGTGCTCTGATAGGTAATGATACCAGTAAATTAAAATAAAAAACGGGCCAAGTACGTGTCGGACCACGCACAGTGAAGGGTTCCGTAGTCAGCAAGAACGTTCATAGTTTTTAACTAGTACAAGATAGCTAAATGAGTTTACATAACAAGTACAATATTCAAACTATCAGCAAAAATTAATTTGTATTTCTCGAAGACACTGTGAAAACTTAAGTTATTTTTGCAGTCGCTAAACTAAAATATTGTGTTACCGAAAATATTTGACCACACCTTTCTGTAACACGTTTTACCTAAATATTTTACAATGTTCGAGCAATATTTAACGATAGCTATTTTTAAAAGTACCTGATCCCCATATTAGTTTGTATGGGCATATATTATTCCAGTTTTTTTACCGCGGACGAAGTCGCGAAATCTATTGGTACTTATAATAGAAATCTTATGACTAAAGTAGATACGTATACTTTAGTCATAAATTGCTATGAGATAATGAGATTTCATTTCTAGAGTTGGATCTTTATACATGCAATTATTTATATGCAACTATACTTGGACTCGCCAGCGCAAGAACAACCTATGTGAAAATTGCATTAAATGCGACCATCAAGAAAACCTGTTTCGAAAAAATATATCAGTTTTGTCTAAGTTTAGTTCTCAGTTTTTTACTTTTTATGCAAAGCTCTACGGGTTTTGCATGTATAAAAACAGTGTTGATAAGTCGACGAACCCATGTTTGAATAAAATGTTAGTGAGTTTTTACGCTCACAGCATAAATGGAGGTCATCAGTAGGTAGTACGTACTCGCCTCGTTAAATTCTGTAGAATTTGGAAAATGCTGTATCTACTCAACAGGGTGTAATCGGGTTTATGCATGAAATGTATACACAAGTGCCCCGCAGGCCGATACCGCTGCCGGGTAGCTGAAAATACACAGACTCCAAAAACACCTCTAGAAATTATTGTTAAGCAAGTAGCCGGCTGCAAAGCGAGAGGCCGTGGGTTCGATTCCCGCATCGAGACAAATGTTTGTACATACGCAATCACGCCGGTAATCCCCGAAGGGGTAGGCAGAGGTGTAACCAGTACACCCACATTTCGCCGAGCGTATCTCCGTCCCAAAATGTGATAGGGGGCGAGCCTATCGCCATTCCGGGCACAAATTCCAGACTCCGGGCTGATACTGAGCATTTCGTAATAGAAAAACCCAATACCACTTTACCCGACCCGGGATCGAACCCGAGACCTCAGCATCAACCTCAGTCGTAACGCATACGCGTAGTCGTACGATGTACGCGTTACAACTGCGCCACCGAGGCAGTCTCAAATGTTGGTACTATGCGTGTGACTGTTGGGTGTATAATTTTTCATTGACTTATCAGTATTATTTTCAGAAGTCTTTTTTAGTTTTATTAAGTATATTTTTTCAAAATTAGTGGTAGGTACAGCTTTAGCATGGAAATTCCTATACAATAACACAATCGCGAGTGTGCTCTTATTCTTTGAAGAGTTTAATTCCACTGCATACTCCATCATCAGATCTTTACTAAATATGGAATCACATCGCAACTACCTCGGTGACTGACTGCCTCGGTGGCGCAGTTGTAATGCGTACGCGTTACGATTAAGCTAACGCTGAGGTCTCGGGTTCGATCCCCAGGTCGGGTAAAGTAGTAAGTATTGGGTTTTTCTATTACGAAATGCTCAGTATTAGCCCGGAGTCTGGAATTTGTGCCCGGTATGGCGATAGGCTTGGCCGCTATCACATCGTGGGACGGAGATACGCTCGGCGAAATGTGGGTGTACTAGTTACACCTCTGCCGACGCCTTCGGGGAAAACAGGCGTGAGTGCGTATGTATACATCGCAACTAAACTCTATAGAACAATATTTAAAAAAAAAATTGGCCTACAATCGGCCGAGAAATCTATGTAATCCATTAAAAGCTAATAAATACGGGCCGAATTGAGAACCTGTTTTGAAGTAAATATTCCCATTTATTCCCTCCTAGTACCTGTCAGATAAAAAAGATATAACGTGAAAAACAAATGTACACGGAAAATGTTTACTATGACAAAAGTAAATCATTTAAATTTATTTATGTGTACAGATAGCATCTCGATTTAAAATACAATAGTAAACACTACAAGAACAATTTTGCAAGTGTACGCTTCGACGTCAGGATTGACGCATCAGATATTTTTAGCTGAACTAATTAGACGCTATTCAAGTCGCGTTATAGAACACGTTTTTAAACTACCGACAAAAAAAGAAGGGTTCTATAAGTTTGACCCTTGTCTGTCTGTGGCATCGTAGCGCCTCAACGAATAAACTGTTTTGAATGCGCTTTTTTGTTTAAAATGTTATCCCAGAGACGGTTGCAGGATACTTTTTATGCCGGTTATAAGTTACCTTTTACCCCGGATAAGGCAGTTCACGCGGACGGAGCCGCGAGCAAAATCTATTATGAATATAAAACTACAACGTGACTTACTCACAGGTAGTTATATAAGTGTTTAAACAGAGCTCGAATGTTTCTTTTTTTAAGCTGTTCAAATAATTGACATATAAATTTTAACGCATTTATAGAATAAAACAAGTGTTTAATTATTATATTTTTCATTTACATAAATTACCTATTTATATATTGTTTTATTGTGTTAAACGTGCAAATGGACCACCTGATGGTAACAGATATCCACCACACATGAACACATAGTACCAGAATAATCGAAGAAGCAGAATTGGTGTTGCCAACCTTAAATAAAAGGAATAGGGATTGGAAAGGGGAAGAGGGATTTGCGCCTTCGGACATATCACTCACCTTACGAAATGCGGCAGCAAGCTGCCACTTCACGTTGCTTTTCTGTGAGACTGTGGTAATGACCCGGTCGATCCGGCTCATTCATGCTGTAGATAAAAATGTCTACAGCGTGACCATGCCACTTAGTATGCACTGATTCCACCTGTGACGCGCCAGTATCTCTACTGCACATTATATATATTTTTTATTATATAATGTTACATTAAGTATAAATACTGAATTGTAATAGAGGTATAGATAATCGAATATCAATAATCGATTATTTTATTAATCGGTCATAATCGATATAGGAAAGGAATGAGGACTGCGAAATTGGTAAGCAGGAAATACTCCAACGAAAACCTTGCTGTAATAATAAAATGTTATTAGTCCCAGTAATAAAGTTTGTCGTTGGTATACTTAGTCATAGATGTACTGCAGCCAGTTTCGTCTACAGGACGAATAAGCAGACTGGGGTGGTACCACTGTTACCGAAAACCGAGGTGGCATGTGCTTGTAACTAGCAGGGAGAGTGCTGGACGTACTACAAATGCCTTAGTTAGAGACCTTACCTTTGTGACTGCTTTAATCGAAATGTTTCATAACTAAGTTTGAAGTTAATCGATTGTATTCGTTTAAGATTTACTGATTATATTTATCGATGTCGGGGTTTATAAGGTTTATGCTATAAAAATATTATTAATATAAAAGACGTTACGACAGCTTCTAGATTTGTCATTTAATAAATTAACACTTTATTTTTAATTGCAATTTATTATACCAACTTTGTCAATTTTATATAGCATTTCCTGACTCACTCACGTGTACTATACAACGCCCAGCATGTTGTTAATAAAATAATATTAATATAAAGCAAATTAAATAATATTAATATAAAGACTTCTGAATAAAAAATGCTACCAAGTTGTAAATTAACGGAATATATTTGATGTGACAGCTTCCGTGGCGCAGAGGGCGAGTCGTCAGCTATGAAGTGAGTGGCCATGGGTTTGATTCCCGCATCGAGGCCAATTTTTGTGTGATCCACAAATATTTTCGGATGTGGGGTGTTTTCTCCCCAGAAGGGTCAGCAAGGCGGCCCGTCGTAAAAACTAAAAGCCAAATCTTTCTGTAACATGTGTTAAAGCATGTTGCGCCGACCCTACTGCGAGTAGGATAAGGGCAGACGGAAGAAGAAGAAGATATTTGATTAATCCGCCAAACAAAATTGTTAAGAACAGCCTTTTCCAATACTTCTTTTTGCTTTTGATTAATTCTGGCTTCGCATTATTAAGCATTTCATCATTTATGTACAGACGACTGGAATAGAACTTAGTTGTGTATTCGTTCTATATCGTAAAAAAAGATGCATTAAGCATATTTATATACCATATTATGTTAATACATTATGTATAACCACGTTACCACGCTATTGGTATTCAAAATTTTGATTTCATTGTTAATTCGGCTGTTTTTTGCCATTTAAATGTGGCCATTGACTCTCTTACGATTCAAATCAATCAAGTTTTTAGAAGTGGTAAAATCTGATCGTACCTGATATACATATAATTTAAAGACATATTAGTCTGTGTCACTAGTACACCTACATTACGCTGAGCTTATATTCGTTCCGTGGTGTGATAGGGGGCGAGCCTATCGCCATATCGGGCACAATTTCAGACTCCGGGTTGATACTACGATTTCTTTATAGATACATTTAATGATAGAAAAACCCAATATCACCTTACCCAATCCTTTATCGAACCCAAGACCTCAGCACAACAGTCGTACCGCGTACTCGTACGCATTAAAACTACGCCACCGAGGCAGTATAGTATCTGAGTAAAATGACATACGGGCGGACAGATGGTCATAAGGACCGGATGTGACGAAATTATAAGGATCCCAGTTATGCTATTTATTTACGGAACCCTAAAATGGTGTCGATTATCCTGAAGGGCTAGCACGAACAACTAGCGAAAACGTATTCGAATCGAAATGTCAAATTTTTGTTTGAAAATTCATACAAATGCTAGCGTTCTCGACTCGAATACTCTTAGAGTCGAATTCTTATTCGTAAGTTGTTCGTGCCCGCCCCTTTGGTTATTCGTATGAGTTATTCCATGTTTGCAGTGCTTGTGAGTTCGTAATAATAATAAGTAATTTAGTTTGCGTCACTGTGACGAGTCAGTCGTCATTCTAAACTAGTTGACAGACACTTATTGTGTCTATACAAGTCAGACACACTCAGTAAAACGTGCACGAATGAGTTTTGAAAATGAGAATTATTCATAATTTAATGAGTGGTAGAGCCACGCTGTAGACACTTTTGTCTACAGCATGAATGGGCCAGTTCGTCCGGGTCTTTACCACTGTCTCACAGAAAACCGACGTAAAGTAGCAACGTGCTGCTGCGTTTCGTACGGTGAGTGAGATATCCGGAGGTCCAAGTCCCCCTCCCCTTTCCCTTAATTATCCCTTTCCTTTAAGGTCGGCAACGCGCCCATAATTTTTTGTATTGTGGCCGTATATGGGCGGTGGAGATCACTTACCATCAGGTGACCCACTTGCTCGTTTGCCTGCCTATGCTATAAAAAGTAACCTAATTACTATTTCCAATTCCTCCCTAATTTCTATTTAATTCATTTTATTGCGGGATAAATATAGATTTGCATTCCCAGAGACTCGCCAAGATTCATTGCTCGGTATCGAAATATGAGTGCCACTGTCGATCCTGAATTACAGGAGTTACAGTGGCGTGTGTGCGGGCGGGATAGTTTGATACAAACCTAACCGTCAAAATCCCCGATATCAATTAGAAAACAATCTGTAATTTTTAAATGGCTGAACAGATTTTCTTGACACATAAACGGCAATTTACCTTGCCTGGTATTATGTTGAGCTAAGACCCTTTCAGCAGCATATCACAAGCCCGTCCCTTTAAACTATATTTTTGTTTTGTTACTCTGTCTGTCTGTTTATACTATTGTGTATCTACCTTTATGTATGTTGTTTATGCGTGTCGAATAAATGTTTTCTTTCTTTCTTTTAGATATAATATGTAGTATACAACATACATACATACGCACTCACGCCTGTAATTCCCGAAAGGGTATATTAGGGTAGGCAGAGGTGGTGGTGGTGGTGGTAGGTGTAACCAGTACACCTACATTTCGACGAGCGTATCTCCATCCCAAGATGTGATAGCCTATCGCAATACCGGGCATAATTCCAGACTCCGGGCTGATACTGAGCATTTCGTAATAGAAAAACCCAATATCACTGGTACCCGACTCGGGATCGAACCCAAGTCCTCAGCGTCAGCCTCAGTCGTAACGCATACGCATTACAACTGCGCCACCGAGTTCATCTGCGCCATCGTGGGTTAAGAAAACTCAAGTAAAAATAAACCGAAATCTAACTATTTGTCAACCCTAATAATTATAGTAGCCATAATAATAACTTCCCACAAATATATTCATTAATTAAATAACTTCTATATATAGACAATAGCAATGTTATCTCCGTTCAAAACGTTGATACTAACGTGTTTCCATGTAATTATTATTTTAAATTGCGTGGCAGCCCTAAGTCACGTTGCTGCCTTGATTTGGAAGTGCACATGGCACACCACGTTTCACGTTGTTGGGCTACAATCGATATATATTGAGTAAGATAAATTTGTATTGAAATATCGAGGCCGCAGTATGTGTCGCCAATCCACGTGGCTGTGTATGGATCTATGAATATAAAATAATATTCAACACAAAAATATTTGTATTTTATTCACATGCGACCTTTTTATACTGACATGAAGGTTAAAATGATTATGAATGGGGTTAAGCTCCATTCACAATACCAGGTGGTAGGTCCCTTATGCGAGGCCATCTGGGTTCGTACCACCGCTTTGTATATTTCTGCCGCCGAGCAGCAGTGTGTAAGCACTGTTGTGTTCCGGTTTGAAGGACATTGAAGCCAGTGAAAGTACTGGGCATTATGAGACTTACCATCATATGTCTCGGGGTGACGAGCGCAGTCCGACGCCACGCAGTACTTTGCAGTTCAAAGTTCTGTGTGGTGTTGCTTCTATTTTGTGGGTAGGCGTGACGTGCGCTTACCATCAGACGAGCGACCTGCTCGTTTCGTCACTCAAGCTAATAAAAAAGCCCCATTTAGATGAAGAGGGTTTCTTTTACGACATATGCAAGAATATAAAATGGAGTGTAAGTGGATCACCAACATTTTAGGCACCCTACACTCTGCTAATTCACGGAAATTAACGGACCAGTTTTCACTTTAGTAATTTTGAGTTTTTTTTTATTTTTGTTAAAATATCTGTTAAATTCTCTCCTATCTTTCTCTCTGCCTATAATGCCGTCTTGGCGTACCATAGATTTGACGGTATTTGTTATTATATAGAGCGACCGCCGCGCCGTCTGAGCCCCACATCCCGCAACGGGAACCAAGTTTGATCATTGCCTCGTCTGTTAATCAGCAGAGTGTACCACGGTCACGTGAAGTTGGCTTTGGGCCTAAGATGTTGTTGACCCAATAATATTAATTATTACTATTAATATGTATGGTGGTAGGTCTATTTCTTTGTCTGTTACGGCTTTGTTTATTTCTGTCGCCAAGCAACAATGTGTAAGGACAGTTGTGTTTTTAAAGGACATTAAGAGACATTTCGTCCCTCGACGGTCAGCAGAATTATGCCAACCTATACTATATACACTGACTTTCACCGGAACGCGACTCGCCACGACGACGAGCACGACGAGCCACTATGGCGGTTTTTAGCACATCGCTATCCAATCGAGACAAAAAATATAATTTACGCACCTACCAGATTAAAAGAAATCGCCAACCCTATGTACTAGGATTGGAGGAGGTAGGTGATTATTCCATTAAACACGCTCATAGCCATGTGTACATAAAACTGAACACAAACTGTTCATAACATCTGTTACGCAAGTGCATACAATACATTCATTTACACACGAATAGTCAGAAACTTTTTGTGTTATGTTTTTCTGTTCCACGTGTTTTGTCTAGCGACAAACACCTTGCACCGGCCCGCTGTGGCCTTCGGATAATAGGGTTGCCGGTAAAATGTTTAAATTCTAACATACTTCTCTCAAGCTTTCTTATTCGCGTGAATGACGAGTGGAACTGGTAGCTCACTTGGTGGTAAAGGTCACGCCTGCCCTTAAATAGTAGCAACACCACTCAGATTTTTGCATTACAAATACGCGCTCGTTATCTTGGGATAGAGATAATTCTGTAAAACTATGTCTGGACATTTAAAGAGGCCATAACCCATGAGTTTGTTACGGCGTTTCTTCTCATGGCTAGCCCCGAGAAGCCGTCGTAAATGTAATGTAGCATAAACAAATATTGCCATATAAAAGTGATATTTATGATCCAATTTACAGAATAAATCATTTGAATTTGAATTTGAGGTGTTAAGTTAGAATGCTTAGAATAACTACTTATAGATTAAGTAGTTATTAAGTATTCGCACGAAATTTAAACAGTTTAATTGCAGCCATATATGGGCTCCAAACTACGATCACCATACTAATAACTACTCACTATATTATGTTTACGATCCTCACTTATAAATCAATGTATGAAACACCTTTTAGCCATCTACAAATTACCAAATCTTTAGGAAAATATATTTTTGCTGACATTTCTTTTGCGTTTGTGTCTATCAAGTTAACACAAGCGAATTTTTAGCTTACGATTGTAAGTACTTACTTATGTGTTGTTTGGACATCTTCAAGGTAGATGATACCTTCGGTAAGTAATTATTTTAAAGGCCGTTCCCAAATTCTGTCTATCGATATATTATCTTATTGACAGTAATATTTAGACACATTTTATATGGAAGATCTGTAGATAGTAAGCAAATCTATCTTTATATAAAATACTAACTGTCCCGCGCGGTTTCACCAGCAACTACAGCAGCGCCACCTACCGGGTCCAATTGCGAATCTAAACCATCCCGGTCGCCACCCAAACGCATACAAAAAAAATCATTCAAATCGGTCCAGCCGTTTAGGAGGAGTTCAGTCACATACACACGTACAGTAGTATTTAAGTACATAAGTATTGGAACGTAAGTATACCATCAACATCTCAGGTCCATAGCTCACAGCAAAGTCTCATCTGCATGTGTCTGCTGATTAACGGACGAAACAATGGTAACTTGATTCCCGTTGTGGGTTGTGGGGGTCAGACGGCAGGTCGCTCATATAATACAGAATATTGTCAAATCTATGGTACGAGAAGGCCCCTGGTATAAAGCCGGTTTAACGCCAAGTAGAAAGAAGATTAGTGCACGTCATCAATTATACTAAAAGGAAGCATTTACAACCAAAAAGTCAAAATGGCCAAATTGTTACTTTGGTTTATACATAGGACTTATCGATATTCAAATAATATAACATAAGCTCATGCCTGTATTCCCGAAAGGGGTACACAGAGGTGCACCTAGTACACTGGTTCGCCGAGCTTACTTCTGTCCCATAATAAGTGGTGAGCCCATCTCCATATCGGGCTGAAATACCAATCTCGAGCAACTCACGACTTTTCGAATCCAAAACTCAAACATTATGATTGCCCGACCTGAATTTAATTATATTTTTATTTGAACTTCATCGACATGAGAAATAGCGGATTCACACGGTTCGATTTTAATTGATCAACTAACTTGAATCATTAAACCCTGTATGTATTTCGTTGATCAATTTGGTTGAAAATCTGTTCAGAAGGTTCAAATCACGTACGATTTAGCAGTTGATCAACTAAAATTGAACCGTGTAAGCCCGTTATAAGTACACTGCATATTATTGTATAGTCCTGTCATTCAATACCTAACAGCAAGCTAACAGCCCTTTATTACAAAACAATATGCGCGACAGTTCACAGAAGGCATGACGCATTATATTCGGAGGCGCGTGCGCACAAACGTGGTGTCAAAAGATCACGTTGTAAATATGTTTGTTTGTTTAAAACCTTACCTTGACTTGCTTATATGGAGGGAGTACATATTCAGTTTTTAAATAATATTAATAAATTAAAAATAACCACCGATAGCTCAGCGGGGAATGGTACGGACTCTTGAGATGAATGTCGCAGGTTCGAAGCCAGCCCCAAGAGCATGCATCTCTGTATTTTCTAAGTTACATGTGTATTAATTGTTAATTATCGCGCAATTAACGGTGAAGGAAATATCGGGAGGAAACCTACTCGTACATACCTGAGAAGTTTTTCATAAGAATTTCAAAGGTGAAGGTGAAGTCTGGCAACCCGCATCAGGCATGCGTGGTGGAGACTAAGACCTAAATTCTGTAATTCAGTAGAAGAGGTCCGTGTCCAATAGTGGGTCGTGTGTATAATACAGGGCTATTATTATTATTAAGAAATGTTGACTGCCTCGATGGCACAGTTGTAATGAGTACGCGTTAAGACTGAGGCTGACGCTGAGGTCTCGGGTTCGATCTCCGGGTCGGGTAAAGTGGTATTGGGTTTTTCTATTACGAAATGCTCAGTATCAGCCGGAGTCTGGAATTTGTGCCCGGTATGGCGATAGGATTTATGAGTGGTAGAGCGGGCCGGCTCGTTTTGGTCGTTACCACTGTCTCGCAGAAAACCGGTGTAAAGTAGCAGCTTACTGCTGCGTTTCGTACGGTGAGTGAGATATCCGGAGGCCCAAATCCCCCTCCCCTTCCCAATTATCCCTTTCCTTTAAGGTCGGCAACCCGCCCATAATTATTTTGGTATTGTGAGCATACATTTGCGGTGGTGATCATTTACCATCAGGTGACCCACTTGTTTGTCGTTGTCGTTTGTCGGCCTATGTAATAAAAAAGGCTCGCCCCCTATCACATCGTGGGACGGAGATACGCTCGGCGAAATGTGGGTGTACTGGTTACACCTCTGCCTACCCCTTCGGGGATTTCAGGCGTGAGTGTGTATGTATGTATACAACGTGTTATAGAAAGGGGCGGGCAAATTTAAGCAATGTATAGTGTAGGGTATAAGTATTTTATCTCCCATAGTACCAATTCCGATTGCATTGCCAGGACAATAATTATAGAATTTTCTTAGAGTAACATGTCAATATCGACTTTCAACTTTGGACAACACTAAATGATAAAACAATGATACTATAAACCACCTTTCCTTTAATTATTTTATAATTAAAAAAACAACAGTTATCAAATGTCAATATTTATTTGACGCAGTCAATCCGGCAATTTCTGATTTTATGAAGTATTAGTCTAAGATCCCGTCATACAACGACCTTCACCGAGATGTTTATTTGATGAAACGTATTTTATATTTAATTTAATATGTCAGTAAATATATTGGATCCTATACTATATGATTGATTACGAGTTCATATGTTGTATTTGACTAAAAACAAGTATTATGTATTGGTACTTTGTGTTGGTATAACTAATAACAGCGTTTAAGAGGATCGTTGACTGTATTAAGCCAAATTCATAGATGGAAGACCCGAGAATGAAGTCTTTAACATGCTTCTAGAGGATGGTACCTATATCGTCTTCAGCACCCAGTCTCTTTCTAGTGTTAATTTGTGTTTAAATTATATGTTACGTACGTATGCCCGTAGAATTACGTACATATTATTCAAGTTCATTAAAAAGTGAGTTACGTTCATAATAATTAATAGTGATGTCATCAATCTTATCGATCTTAATATACGAGTGATTAAAATTAACGTAAAATTTTTGGATGTCTTGGTTTTGAAAAGATCCGGTACATAAGTACGAATTGTAAGGTGTATGTAATAACCCTAAAATATGACCACACCTTTCTGTAACACGTTGTATATGTAAAGAAACTACTTTATCTTCTACGTTTCGTAAGTATCCGGAGGCTCAAATCCCGCATCCCTTCCAAACCCCTTAATACCTTTCCTTTAAGGTCGGCACCGCGTCCATGAATCTTCTGTAATTGTGGGTGTTCATGGGCGGTGGAGATCACTTACCATCAGGTGCCCACTTGCTCGTTTTACACCACCAATTACACCAATCAGAACTTCGAATTACAACAACAATGTATGTCCAACAATATCGCTGTATATTGCAGATCAGAGAAAAACTTAGGTGTATTTATTTAGTTTATGGGTTACGCCAGACCCAGATTAAAGATCTTGCAATACATGAAAAAGTCTTAAGTACAGACTTACTAAGCTTGATGAGCGAACTACCTACTCTGTAATGGAGAGTAATGTATATGTCTGACGGGTTAAATTGGACTACCCGTGAATGAGTTAAAAAGTCATTAAGGACAATGTATACCTATAATATTCTTTATTTTTGTATTTTAAATTTTTTACATTTCAAAAAAATTCAAGATTTAAATAATTAAAGTATCACCCTCGAATAGCGCGGCCTAGGATCCAAGCCATCGGTGGCTACGACTTACGATCCGAGAGTGAGGAACCGCCTCACAATGCGTGCCGTGACTGATAACACCGCTTTCTGAATCAGGCTCTTGACCCAACGATCAATTGAGAGCATCTGGAGATGTTTGTTGGTCGAGTCTCTTTGGTATCAACAAAGGGACAATTATTATTATTATATTTTTGACAATTTCTGTACATTACACTCGCATAAGTTCTGTAAAACAATGTTGGACATTAAAAGAGGTCATAGCCCATGAGTTTGTTTCGGCATTTCTTCTCATGGCTAGCCCTGAAATGCCGTCGTAAATGTAATATAGCTTAAAAAATTATTGACATGTAAAAGTGATATTTATGATCCAATTTACAGAATAAATTATTTGAATTTGAATTTGAATTTATTAATAATGAACAATATTGAATGATAAGCATAAAAACAATTTATATCAATCAAGTTATAAGATTCTAATTAAACTTTAAAATCATTATGCTCCCACAATGAATTTAAGTAAAAAAGAAAAGTAATTAAAAATAAAGAATATTACTTAATATTAATTATCCGAATTATATAAGTGTATAGATTGTTTTTCTCAATTTATTCATGCTACGTTAGGTACACGTTTGGTTTTGTTCTACCCAGTACCATTTTATTTTTAAATTTCCTACCAAATAGCGCAATAATTGCAGTATTTGCAGCCAGTGAGGCCGGCGACCCGGCGCGACGGCGCGGCGCGCGGCTCTTCAAACTAGGTCGCCGCGCACGTGGCCACCACTGCTAAGCACGTGCTTGTCAGTCCATGACACGAAAATAGTTCGTACATACTGCATTACTGCACCGTTCCTTTTACCTAACATTATAAAACGTAAGACCGGGCTCTGACAATATTGGATACAGCCAGTGTTATAGATAAAAAATGTTTAAAGATGGTTAGATAAGAGATGTGTTTGAATTTCCTATTTTTGTTCAGTAATTTTATGCTTATGTATTTTAAGAATTCGTTTGGTTGAAGGCGTATTACGTTCCTTTAGAGTTTGGTCGAATTGCACTGCTTGGTCTTTGCATTTGTATGCAAAAACGAATGAACCTTGCATTTTGTTAGCTTCTTTGTGAATTAATACTAACAAGTTGACACGATTCAACCAGTAAATAGTTTTTTTTATAGTAGGTGTCGGCAAATGAGCAAGTGGGTCACCTGAGAATCACGCTGTACACAGTTTTGTCGATAGCATGAATGGGCCAGCTCGGGTCGTTACCACTGTCTCACAGAAAACCGACGCAAAGTAGTGGCTTGCTGCTGCGTTTCGTACGGTGATTGAGATATCCGGAGGCTCAAATCCTCCTGCCCTTCCCAATCCCTTAATTATTCTTTTCCTTTAAGGTCGACATCGCGCTCATGATTCTTGTATTCTGGGCGTACATGGACAGCGGAGATCACTTACCCAGATTACACACTTACTCGACTGCCGGCTTATGCCCTAAAAAAATTACTTATTTCTTCATTAATAACGATTACTTGGATCCTTAAATTTTTAGTAAATATGCAATAACTGGAACATTTTTAGGGTTCCAAACCGAAAGGCGAAAGGGTACCAAGTACCAATGGAACATTAAGACAGACTTAAGCTGTCTGATTGACCCACCTTTAAAGGGAATCTATTTTTTTTTTACCGTAATAGATAGTTGTTTTAACAGAGAGCCTCCGTGGCGCAGTAGGATAGTCGCTGTGGAGCCAGAGGCGGCGTGTTCGATTCTCGCACTGCAAAAATGTTTGTGTGATTCACAAATATTTGTTTCGGGTCTGGGTGTTTTCTACTCGAATGGGTTAACGTCAGGCAGGCGGCCGGTCGTAAAAACTACAAGCCTGCCTACAACTGCAAGCCATAATTCAAACTTCTGAATTATGTTGTTTCTGTTTATGCCTAGGATTGGATCTCATCATCAGCAGAGCGACTTCCGCATCTCATTATTAAGACAAATAAAGTTTCGTTTATTATTTTATAAATATTTTGATACATTTTTTCGGCGTCAATAGCGTTTTATTTTCGCACCAATTGACAAATGACAAGCGAGTCAGCCACAACGCCACGTGCGTATTGTTACTTGCGTCAGTTATATAAAAAAATGCACACACACGTGGGTCATCACTCATCGGTCATCACGTTTCTTTACACTTACGTATTTTATCTACTATTTACTTACGACACATAAATTGTACATTTTCAAACTATTTTAGCATGAGAATTAGTGTCATGGTTTTATACCATCTTTTTTATATCATAGGCAGGTTAACGAGCAAGTGGGTCACTTGATGGTAAGTGATCACCTCCGCCCATGGCCACTATCAATATCAGAGGAATTATCGATGCGTTGCCGGCCTTTAAGAAAATAATAGGCTCTTTTCTTGAAAGTTCCTAAGTCGTATCGGTTTAGAAATAACACATAATACCAGAAGAATCATGGGAAGGGGAGCGTGATTTGGGCCTCCGGATATCTCACTCACCGTACGAAACACAGCAGCAAGCCGCTAGTCTACGTCGGTTTTCTGTGAGACAGTGGTAACGACCCTGTCCAGTCGGCCCATTCGTGTTGTAGACAGAACTGCCCTTAGATGTCATTCTTATTACCTAGAATATAAACTCTACTACAATTATCGACTCCTACAAACTACAGTACAACGGGATAAATAGACTATGACTGAGACTATATCAAAATAAAACTAACATAGATTAAAAATATTAGTTATACTTTAGTCATATTGCATCAGTACTTCTTATTAAATATTGTGGCTACCAATCAACTTCGTAGTTTATCAATAGAAGTTTAATGAAGTCATTTCCAGTAGGTACAGACGTGCAAATGTAGATAACATTTAATAGAATTGTTAAATGCTACTTCAATACTTTCTTTTACCTTGATTGACTAAATGAGCAGGTAGCTCGCCTGATTGTAAGCGCCACGCCTGCCTATAAACAGAAGCAGCACCACACAGAACTTTGAACTACAAAGCACTGCATGTCGTTGGACTGTGTTCGTCACTCCGAGACATAAGATGTTAAGTCTCATAATGGCCAGTAATTACACTGGCTTCAATGTCCTTCAAACCGGAACACAACGGTGTTTACATACTACTGCTTTACTTATATACATGTATATATGCTCACATAATAAGTTCCGCTCGTAAATATGTATCATATACTAAGTGCATGATGAGTTTTCCTAAATTGGACTTGCATTATAACTTAAAATATTTAGTAAGTTTTATTGTATTATTAGTGTTAAGTCTGCTGGAAAACCTAAATAAATAAATAAATAAATACAACGTGTTGTAGAAAGATGTTAAGTTAAGGGTCGTTACATACATCTGACAGTTGTTGACTGAGTGTTTATGTACCGGATCTTATCAAAATCTAGAGATCGTAAAATTTCACATTAATTTTAATCACTCTTTATTGAGATCGATATGATCGATCACATCCCTATAAATTAAGTGAAGTGCGTGAGAGAGAATAAAAATGCTGGAGTGAGACAAAACCTCAGCTATTTATCATTTAGTGTTGTCCAAAGTTGCAAGTCGAATATCGACATATTACTCACGATCATTTTTTTAAATTTTATTTATGTCCTAGTAATGAAATCGGATTTAGTACTACACGGGGTGAAACTATATCGTACAATATACGTTGCTTAAATTTTACCACACCTTTCTGTAATACGGTATATACGTTTTTTACTTTGTGCCCTTCTAGTATTCATTTTTAACACTATAAATAAATAAATATTAATACACCCAACAGTCACACACATAGTCCTGACCCCACACTAGGTAAACCTGTGTCGTGGGTATCAAGAACTACGATGGACTTGCGGTCCCACAACACCCAGACCGGAGACAAATATTTGTGGATCAAACAAACATTTGTCAAGGTGCGGGAATCGAACCCACGGCCTCACGCTTCGCAACCGGCTACTCGCCCGCTGCGCCACGGAGGCTGTCACTATCTACTTAGGTATACTGAATGTATTAGTTGGTTATTATTGCCAGAGATTACTCCAAAGGCCCCAGAATAGAAAAAGTCACAATAACGGATTCATAGAGAACGCGTGAAGCTAGCTATCATTGATCGTGATGGCTGAATCTATGTCATGGTTGGTTGCGAGTCATCGCACGTGCTTAGGGTTGGCTGATGCCGTATCTTCTTAGCTAAACAGTCATATTTCTCAGAAAATGAATACCAATTAGACGCAAAAATAATTATTTTAGATCATACATATTATTTAAAAATTCCTTTTTTTTAAATTCATCAGTGGTTGAAGTTATTTTCTATTGAAATTTATTTTTCATTGCGTTCTGGAGCTTAAATATTTGGGATGTCTTATGTTAAATAAATTAGGATATTTAGCAGTTTGCACGTACATTGGCCATGTGAACAGAATTTTCATGTTTCTTTTGTTATAAAACCTATTGAAGTAAGTAGGTATAGGTGGCAACCCTCGACGTGACGCGCGCGCACGTGACGCGTTACGCGCGTGTACACTGCCACTAAGGTGGTTACATATTTTCCGATGATCTGGCAGTCTAGTCAAAGCTACGTGACACGCGGTTACTGGCCGGCGCAGAGGCGGGGTCGTAACGCATGAATAGTCATTTAATAAATAATGAGTAAATATTCATTGAGTAAATAGTCATTTAGTAAATACGGCCGGCCTTAAACTGGGTTTATAACAACTGGCTACTATGGTAACCCATACAAACTGGTTCACTTAAACCTAGATTAAACTTAGTCGATGCTTTATAGTAAAGCCGCGCATATTTTTTTGTTATAAAAAATGACTTAGGTATTGATAAAAAATAAAACGGACTCAAAAAGGTTTTTTAGTTGTCGTTGCTAAGTTTCTCAGAAGGGATGACGTCAGGCAAGCGGCCGGTCGTAAAACTACAAGCCAAATCTTTCTGTAACATATTGTGTTAAAAAGCATGTTACGCTGACCCTACTGCCAGTAGTATAAGGGCAGGTGGAAGAGGAGGTCCTATTGCGAAATACCTACTATAATAGCTATGTTCTACTTCTATGTAATAATCATTGCAAGTTTCATTTTAGGTTTCAGATTTTTTTATCGGTTTCATATATATTTTAACACTTTTTTGTAGATAATTAAATTAATATTTTCTTCTTTATTCTCTGTATAATCGAATGTGTAAGTAAGAGAGTGTGAGTGGTAGAGACAATTTTGTCTACAGCATGAATGGGCCAGCTCGACCATTTCACAGAATACAGACGTTAGGTAGCAGCTTGTTGCTGCGTTTCATACGGTGAGTGAGGTATCCGGAGGCCCAAACCTTCTCCTTCCCAATACCTTAATTCTCCCTTTGCTTTAAGGTCGGCAACGCGCCCACGATTCTTTTGGTATTGTGGGCGTACATGGGCGCTGGAGATCACTTACCATCAGGTGACCCACTTGCTTGTTCACCGGTCTAGATGCTATAAAAAAAATAATACGTGACGCACCCTAGCGTGCAACACAAGTAATAGTTAATTAAATGTAATCAGATTGGATTGATTGATAAATGGCATATCAGTTGTTATAGTAATATGTAATTAAGGAGTAATTAATTGATAGCTTACACGTTGCTACAACTGACTTAATAATGTGATGCTGGTCATAAATAAATCGAGCAACAACTTGTCACACAAAGAAGAAAAATATTTTTCCATGGCAGTCCCGCGGCCAATTTCCGGCTTACATTGTTTGTTTAATGGTACCTGCTTCATATTTGTACTTAATTGGATTACCACCGTAACCATGGTGAAAAAATCGCCATAGTGTCTCGTTCTAGTGAGTCGTGTTTCGGTGTCAGGGCGTAATGTCTCATAATTCGACATTATATTTGGACTGCACTGCATTTACCATCAGGTGCAGGTGCACTTTGCTGAGGCATGATAAAAAAAAGAAAGCCAGAAAGTTTTACTAAATTTATTATTATTATCAAAATTATAAAAATTTATAAAAAATAGTATTACTAAATACACCCTAAATACTATTTTGCCTAAGCGGCAAATTACTTTTCACGGGTACAACGTGGTTGTTGTAAAGCCAGTTTTGTCTACAGCTTGATTGAGGCAGTGTGACTGGTTTCCTACGGTGGGTGAGATTTCTGTACGCCCAAATTGCTCCGCTTCCCGATCTCTATTCCGTTCCTTCAAGGAATATTTGTGGATCACACAAACATTTTGTCTCGAACCTGCGACTTCACGCTTCACAGCCTACTACTCGCTCACTGCGCCACGGCGGCTATATACGAAAGCATTAATGAACTCAAAGCTTAAAAGGCGGTCGCTCTTCTTCTGGAGTCCGTAACCTGATCAATGAAGTGTGGTAGTCGTACGGGATTCTGTTACTCGCTGACATGCGAATTGCTTACCTCTATACTAGTTATCAATCAAATGATTCTATTATACTTTTGGAAATGAAGAGAAAACCGAGTTATAAAAACCATTCAATCCTTTAATAAACAACCAAACATACTGCCTCGGTGGCGCAGTTGTATGTGTATGCGTTACTAGTGCTGTGCTGTTTCGGGGTTCGATCCTCGAGTCGGATTAAAGTGAAATTGGGTTGTTTTGTACAACGAATGCTCAGTATTAGCCCGTACTCTGGAATTGGGCCCGGTATGGCGATAGGCTCGCCCTTATGACATCATGGGACGGAAATAAGCTCGGCGAAATGTGGATGGTACCTACTGGCTACACCTCCACCTACCCCTTCATGGAATACAGACGTGAGAGCATATGTATGTGTGTAAAAATACACAAAACTCATTCAGTTGTTGCATAGAAACTCAGTTATCTACCAATGACTCTACGGCCTTACTGTAATGATACTCGTCAGTGTCTTCAATGTAACTCTGTGAGCATTACGTGCGGTGACGCGCAATCATTGCAATAACAGCGAGCACGTGCGGGAACAATCATCCGACTGTCGCGATATTGTAGGTCATTTGGCTACAATGTAGTCAATAGTTATAAAGGCGCCTTCATAATATAACTAATTTTACGTCAGTTTGCTATTTCAGTTGACAGTCAGCGAAACAGGCACAGACTCCAAAGAGACCTATAGAAATTGTTATTGTTGACTTTTCAGTATTATTAAAGTGAAACTTTTATTAGATCGTCTCAAAAAATTTGGCCTGTGTGTTGCATGTCGCGTGACGGTCGGCCGCGGAGTATGGATAAAGTGAAAGGCGCTCGCCAAAGCAGCCAAGGCCAATATGGCGGCGTCTATAGTTCGCACGCTATTTTGTTTGTTTGTTTTTGTTAGTGTTTAATGTAATATTATTCCAAAAATGTTTGTTAAATGTCTATAATGTGAAAAAAGTTTCACTTTTACCGTGGTTTCATAAAACCACACAATCTTTTTTTTTTGAAGTCGGTTTTTAAGTTTTGTTTTTTTAAATTATTAGTGTTTCCAACAAAATTGGTACACAATCGATGTAGGTAATTACATAATAAAGGAAAAAATATATACGCGCCCAATTCTAAAAATAAGACCGAAAACTAAAAAATAAAATAATCAATTTTGAGTCGGTACTCGATGCTATTGTAATATCATGGCCAATCTGGGTCAGTCATACAACTGACTCAATATTGTTTATATTTATTATTGTTTTTGACGGTTAAATTTGTTAAAAAGTTTTATTTTACTATTTTTAGTGGCAGAAATATTATCAAAATCAGTGCATGATAAAGTTTCAATCTTTCATCCCCGATATCACTCCATTAAGGATGGATGTCTTCTTGAAATTAAAATAATCCCACTTTGACTCTATAGAATGAGAAAGAAACAATTATCGAAATCGGTCCTCATTCTGCGAAATTATGCGCCATAAAAGAAAAAATATTTAAGTATACAGATGACCTCTTTGGTTTTTGGCGTCGGTTAAAACGGAACAGCCAATGTCACTGCCATTTCTATTCTAAATTCAAATCTATTTGTAGTAATTAAGCTTTCGGGTAATCACAACATTGCGTTATCGTCGTGCATCTAATAAGAAATATATACAGACTACACAGTAAGGGCGTGCGTTTTGAGACACGTGTTCCTATGGCTACAGCCGGCTTGAGATAAAGAACACGTGCTGATACCACGAAAATAAAATCGTGTTTACTACTAATGTAATGTAGTTCAGATAACGATGGTAGAGTGTTTCGATTATATTTAGATGGATTGTTGCTATACATTTATAATAGCATAGGCCGGAAGAAGACAAATTTAATAGGTACAACATATTTTATGTAATTTTTATATATTTTTATCTTTCTATATTATCATGACTGGCTCGGTGGCGCAGTTGTAATGCGTACGTCTTACGACTGAGGCTGACGCTGAGGTCTCGGGTTCGATCCCCGGGTTGAGTAAAAGTGACATTAAGTTTTTCTATTACGAAATACTCAGTATCAGCCCGGACTCTGGAAATGTGCCCGGTAGGGCAATAGGCTCGCCCCCTATCACATCACGGGACGGAGATACGCTCGGCGAAATATGCACTGGATAGGTCCTTCGGGGATTACAGGCGTGAGACGTGGCCGGTTTTTTTCTCTCTACTACGCTTGGTTTGCAGTTTATAATACACGCCTATTGTCTTTCATCTTTGCATTGGGTAGACTGGTAGAGAATGCCCATGGCTTTAAGTCCGCCTTTACATTTGAAGTGTCAAACACATAATAAATTATGTCTATCCGTCGTAAAGCCCCATGATGGAGAGAGTATATCGCAAGTTCGAGGTAAGAATTTAATAAATTAACAAACTTAAAATCCAACTTCAAACAATAATACTGAAAAGTAAAAAATAATAATGTTATATCCTCGCCTGGTAGAAATCACTCAAAAACGATAATATACTCGTATAGTTTATTAGTCGTTGAGAAATGAGCCATTGTAGTGTAAGTGGACATCTTAGGCCCAAAGCCAACCTCACCTGCACGTGACACTGCTGATTAACGGTTAGACAATGGCGAAACTTGCTTCCCGTTGCAGGTTGTAGGGGTCAGACGGCAGGTTGACCCACATAATACCAAATCATGATGGGCAGGCGGACCCTGGCATTGAACCGGGATAATACCAGGCAGAAAGAAAGAAGATTATTAAAACAGATCCAATTTTGAATTGTTTTTATGGCAGACATTAACGTGGTTTTAAACGTTTTATCCACAAGACATTGTAGTAATTATATTATTTTTTTGTAATGGATTGTGCTGTTAGACTATAATGCTTTTACAGCTTCACCTGAAAATAAAGCCGGCGCTTATGGCGCTCTAGCCAGATATATGTATAGTGTATTTAGTAGCGATTAAGCACTGAGGCGCCTTTTAGAAGGCTTAGACCTCAGCTTGAGCAATCGCTGGAGAGTATAGTTTAGGGCCGTCTTTGCACATCATTATGCCGAGGGCCAGTTGTAAGAGCTCTTCGGACTCGCAGGCCTGTCCTATGTCGGGGTCGCGTATTATTGTTGCGATTCGGGTTGGGCAAGAAAAGTGCTGGAGTCGTTCGGATCTGCCAAAACATGTTTGGGACGTCGACGGAGGAGCATTGTAGTAGTGCTATAGCGCGGTTGGGTGGGCCACGTGACAGATCCACGCGGCGTGTCGGCTGACATAATAAATTCATTCACACGCCGCAGCTAATTTGTGGTCACCCACACCATAGACACATTGCTTTGTATTATGTATCTATGCCCACACTCATTGTTTTCTTATATAACTCAATGATGAGACGAGCAGGTCGCTCGCCTGATGGTAAGCACCTGCCCATAAACAAAACACCACTTAGAACTTTGAATTACAAAGTACTGCTTAGCACCGCACTGCGCGCAAAAAGAGGGCTTTTTTATTGCTTTAGATAGACAGACGAACGGGCGGCCCACCTGATGATACCTAAGTGGTTACCGCCGCCCATGGACCTCGGCAATGCCAGAGCACAGCCAGGCCGTTGCCTTCCGTTGAAGGAAGACTGTTTTAAGCCTCGCTTAAAGAAGGACAGGTCATAACGCTCGGGAAATACCGATGCAGGGAGTTCATTCCAGGGATGTTATAGGAGTTGTAGCGCCTAAACGAATAAACCGATTTAGATGCGGATTTTTTTATTATTGTAATTTAGTCGAGGGTGTTCGCTTTACTAACCGGTAGGTCCTTCGTATAGGAGACTGTTTGGGTTGGTATTCACTCGTCTTGTCTGCTTCTGCTGCCAAGCAGCGTGCAAGAACTGATGTGTTTCGGTTTGAAGGACATTGAAGCCAGTAAATTATGAGATAATGTAAATTATGACATTATGAGACTAAGCAACTTATTTATCGCGGTGATAAACGCAGTCTAGTACAGTGTAATGCTTTGATATCCAAAGTTTCTGTTTATGAGTAGTTATGGTGCTTACCATCAGGCGAGCGTCCTGCTCGTTACGTCATTCAAGCTATTAAAGAAAAGCTACGTATCATTGACCTGATGCTGCAACTAAGCTGTCTGTAGCTTCCAACTCTTCAATAATTATGAATGTTTTGTTTGTTTATTTACACACACGTGTGTATTGCACGTGACGGCGGTATATTTTAACTGTATAATAATATTATTAAGCCTAATAATATATTCGTAAACATCTAAGGCCACGGGCTTACGTATGTAGGAAGAACAAAGTTTTTATGTAAATTTATTAATAGAGTTCCTTACACACACTAGGTACAGAACCCTTTTATTAATCTACGCTATCTATATATTTTTATAGGCAGGTAAACGAGCAAGTGGGTCATCTGATAGTAAGTGATTTTCACTGTCCAAGTACGCCCACAATACCAAAAGGATCAAGGGCACGTTGCCGACCTTAAAGGAAAGGGATACTTAAGGTATTGGGAAAGGGAGGGGGATTTGGACCTCCGGATATTTCACTCACCGTACGAAATACAGCAGCAAGCTGCTACTTTACGCAGGTTTTCTGTGAGACAGTGGCAACGACCCCGATGAGCAGGCCCAATCAACCAACCATATCCAAGGTATGCACGTTTCCTTACGATTTTACCTTCACCGTTATAGCAAGAGGCTTAGACGGCTTATGAGGTTGGGTTGGATTCTTAATTCGCTGGCGGTTGTGTACTTTTTCATATTTGTATCCGACTTCTTTCTTTCCACCTGCCCTTATCCCACTCGCAATAGGGTCGGCGCAAAATGCTTCTTAACACATGTTACAGAAAGATTTGGCTTATAGTTTTTAAGACCGACCGCCTGCCTGACGTTAACCCTCTGCGGAGAAAACACCTAGACCAGAAAAAAATATTTGTGGATCACATAAACATTTTATCTCGATGCGGGAATCGAACCCGCAGCCTCTCGCTTTAGCCGGCTACTCGCCCACTGTGCCACGGAGGTTGTCTATTTGTACTATTTCTATAGCGACTTTACACACTGGAATAAACATAGTGTTGAGTTTCGGGAGATTCGCGTAGATTCCGCTGAATCTCCGTAAATTCACGTTCCAGTGGTAGCTGGTTTACATCCTGTTACCTCATGGTGGCATAATTCTGGCGACCGTCAGGTGAAGCTACGTCTCTCGCCGGTCGACATTATATTTAGACTGCACTGCATTTATCATCAGGTGCGATGTAATCACTTTACCGTACCACAATAAAAATATCTTAGTTGAATCTTTAATGTATGGCGATGGGTGACTACGTGTTTACGAAAGTAAAATTATGTTTACTAAATACATAATTTATATCCAGCAATTAAAGTATTCAGTTCTTATGTGTATGGTTAATATACAGACGTTGTAACAGGGCAACTGGCGTTATGGGCACGCGCACGTGTTTGAAAGCGCTCGCATCACGTGACCACGAAGCGCTGACTTTCACTTGATACGTACCCTTATAGGTCACATTGTCACATTATAGTTGTGTTATTACTTTTATTTTTCTGTTTATGATAAATATAATTTATTTTTCAGATAAACTTTAAAAAGAGATTAATTAATTAATTAGCCTTCACTGTCCCACTGTTGGGCAAAGGCCTCCCTCCATTCCTTCCACTTCTCTCTGTCTTTCGCTAAATAATTCCGATCTGGTCGGAATGTAATGAGCTCGTCCCGCCATCTTCTCCTCGGTCTGCCACGCGGACGTATTTTATCCGGCAACCACTCAGTGGCCCGTTTAGCCCATCGCTCTTCCGACATACGGCTTAAGTGGCCAGCCCAGTCCCATTTCAGCTGTGCGGCTTTCAAAGCTACATCCGTTATTTGTGTTCGGGAGCGCAGCTCGGTGTTACGAATTCGATCCATAAGCTTAACACCCAGGATATTTCGCTCCATTGCACGTTGGCAAACCCTGAGTTTGGACTTTTGGAGTTTCGTCAAAGACCAGGTCTGTGCGCTATATGTAAGAACGGGGAGGATACATACGTCCATTAACTTTCGTTTTAGCGAAAGTGGATAGTCTCCTTTCAGTAGGTTTCCCAAGGACCAATAGCTTCTCCAGGCATTTTCAGTTCGTCTCGCGATTTCAAAAGAGATATTTACGTAAATTGCTGTGAAGGTGTGGTAAAAGGACATAAGGTTACCCATTTGAATGTATTCTAAAGCCCTATTTACACGGAATGTAGGTAATGGAAGACTCTCATATACGAGCTAGCATCATACAATCTGACAGCTAGAATAGTATGATGCGGACAAGATTCGTAAATATGACAGATTTATTTTATATACTCACGCCCATGTCAAACGAGAAACTATCCATGTAAATGGTGCTCATGCTGCTCATGTAAATGATGGTTGTATTCTTTGAACCAAAGGCAAGCTTATTTGCATACTTATTAGGTACAATGGAAATTATGTTTTTATCGATAAACTCCTAAAATGGCTTCTGAATTTATTCAAAAGCTCATAGATCACAACATACGTTTGGATTTACCTCTGTTTTAATCTCGACGCTATAAATGCTATTTCACTATAGACTATCACTCCAGCTTTATTGATTTATTATAATATGTTTGACTTCTTTATACAAACATTCAAAAGTCCTAAACATTGTGATGAATGAATTAACGAATTGGTTAATAATCTATTAGACTGATTTCACTATTGCTTATGACGAAAACTGACAAAATTACAGACGGATCGAACAATGTACCCTTATAAACGAAAGAATTAATAGTAAATTAGTGCGTACAAAATCATTCTAATTTATTACGGAAATGGACTAAAAGCAACATTTAGCAAGATACAACTTTAAAATGTTCCCTACGAATCTATTACCAAACAGTAAATAATTAAATTATTCCAGTTTACCATATATCCAAGATTATAAATAGATAAAAATCAACATAACCGAAGTATAATTTAATGATAAGTCAACAGTACCATCTTGGGGAACTCGTGGCCACCAACGTGATTTAGCATGGCCTTATCAATATTTGGAGAGCCAACGATGTGTTGGCGTTAATATAAAAAAAAATGATATAAATCTAAATAGACGACGCAAGTATGATATTTTTGTGACTCTACAAGACCAATTTTATTTCATTTTATTATACAAGGCAGATTACAATTGTTAAAAATATATAGTGTAAACTAATACATTTTAGTCCAGATTATAGTCCAGAAATATGTCCAGAACTTTGACGAGAACAAATTAGAAAGCATTTTTACAATACCTACTTTACGGTGCGACAGGTCAATTTAAACCAAATCAAATTCTAGTCTCAGCGTCAAGAAAGTTGCAAATGGCATTCTCTTAAACCAATAATCAACGACAAATGCACCTAGCATTAGCAGTAGCATAATACCGTTTTGACTTCAGTCAACTTTTATTCTACATTCAATATCATTACGATCTATCTTCACATTTGACGTTGATTATTGGTTTAAGAGAATTCCAATTGGCCTGTTATTCCGTGATTATAAAAATTAAAATTCGAAACTTCAAAATATTAATTGAATCCATAAAATGTTATAAATTTGGTTAAAACTCTACCGCCCGCGCCAGTTCGTAAGGTTGTTTCGCTAGAGAAGAACGAAGAAATTCCAGCGTTGCTGTTTTCAAAACTTGTTTACAATTATTATTATTAACTGCTTAAAGATTTTGCAATATTGTTCTTTTATTGGAATTAGAGCAGTTCAATTTATATTAATAAGCAATCATAGAAATAACATTTACGTATTGAATTAGCATGCATGACCTCCTTATGCATGACGGATAAATTAAGACCATAACAAAAGTGTAAACAAACAATAAATAACATACCGAGTAGACCATTCCACACATTTAATAACCAAATAACCATTTCAAACTCTGGAATGAACTTCCCTCTGCGGTATTTACTCAGTGTTAAATATGTCCTTCTTCAAGCAAGGCTTATAAAGGCTTTTTCAAATGGTAGAGCCACGCTGTAGACAGTTTTGTCTACAGCATGAAAGGGCCGGCTCGCTCGGGTCGTTACCACTGTCTTACAGAAACCCGACGTAAAGTAATTGCTTGCTGCTGCGTTTCGTACGGTGAGTGAGATATCCGGAGGCCCAAATCCTCCTCCTCTTCCCAATCCCTTAATTATCCCTTACCTTTAAGGTCGGCAACGCGCCCATAATTCTTTTGGTATTGTGGGCGTACATGGGTGGTGGAGATCACTTACCATCAGGTGACCCAGTTGGTCGGGTCACCTGATAGTATAAAAAAAAAGTATTTCACGGTAGGCAGCGGCTTGGCTATGCCCCTGGCATTGCTAATGTCTATGGGCAACGGTAACCATTTACCATCAGGTAGGTCATCTGTTCGCCTATCTTCATAGGCTAATAAAAAAATAACAAGCGTCGTCACGAGTATGACACATGGGCCAGCCATCAGCCTCCTCAACCATGTTACAGGGTAGTGAACGACCCGGTATACGACGTCGCCGCTAGCACAGACATGAGAGCCAGGATGACCAGTACATGCATTATGAGTACGAGTCATCGATACCCACTTTGTGTAATTTTTTAAAGCTAGGCTGGCAAACGATCAAATAGGTCACCTGATGGTAATTGATATTTCTGCCTATCTATACATACCCATAATATCAGAAGACAGAAGAATCATGGACATGTTGCCGACCTTATTAAGGGTTAAGGAATGGAGGTGGCGAGGGGGAATTGAATATCCCACCCGCCATACGAAACATACTCGTAATAACAAGCTGCCACTTATGTTGGTTTTCTGCGAGGCCGTGGTAACAACCCGGTCGAGTTTTTGTTTGTTGGGCCATTTATGCTGTAGACAAAACAGTCTACAGCGTTGCTCTACCACTTAGAAAAGTAATATGTGTGTGTGTGTGTGTGTGTGTGGTGAGTAGGCATCGTAATGAACAGGGACGGTTATTGTACCGATTTTTTTGTGGTAAATTTACCAAAACCATAATGTTGTGTTTTTAAATTGTTACCATTAAAAGTATCGATCATTATCAATTTAACGTTAAATAATATCGTGGGTTTGTGGCAATGGTAGACGTAAAATTACCGGTATAAATATCGTTACTTTTATCGATACTTATTTAGTTAACTTGTAACGTTAATTGAATTATGAGTATCGTCATTTTTTATTGTTAGCATAACGGTTATTAGTAAGGTTACCAAAAAAACCGGTAATTCGGTTCCTGACATTAATGATCGTTGGTAAAGGCCAGGTACACCTCTATCACTCTTATTTAGCTATCACCACTTTGTCTATTTCTGCCACCAAGCAACAGTGCAATAGTCCAGATGTCACAGACAGATACACACAACCACATATATACAAAGCGGTCAAGCTATAATACTCGTACCCCTTTTTTAGGGGTAAAAACCATTAAAAAGCGCTACCGCGGACCATCACACCGTATCTCAGTCGCGCGAAACAATCTGGTAGATTATTGGCATGGGATACATTCCAAGAGGTTTGAGTGTTATTTATTTAATCTTAATGAGTAGTATGGAGTAGTGTTTATTTCGAATCTAAACGTCAAAGGACCGTGACCTACATATTATTGGCAAGGAAAACACCGTATGCACTATAAAGAAACGCATACATACATAAGCCCACGCTATTTGCCCCGAAGGAGTAGGCAAAGGTGCAAATAGTACTGCACCTATCTTATTTCCGTCCCATGATGTGATAGGGGGCAAGCCTATCGCCATTCCGCAATTTCCAATCCCGGGCAATTCTTGTGTGATTTCTTGAATCGAAAACTCAAAACAGATTGTGATTGCCCGATCTGGGAATTGAACCCAAGACTTCATGGTTCTCAGCCTTAGTACGCTGCCACAAGACCAATGAGGCGATTTTATAGTAGAATTGTTTTATTACAGATTTATTTTTCTGGAGAGTACATCGGCTTCAAGCCCAACCCCTGTAAGCCAGGATTGTGTCGTAGGTATCAGGAACTACGAGACACTTTAGGTCTCACAACACCCAGACCAGCAACAAATATTTGACTCGGTGCGGACATCGAACCCGAGGCCTCCCGTTTCAAAGTCCGCCCACTGCGTCACGGAGGCTGATTGTTTATCATTGATTTTTTTTGTATATTAATTAGCGAACTATTGTCGATTGCTCTCGATGCAGAAACTGTGATAACACGAGTGCTAATGATTTACGAGACCATAAAGAACGACGTAAATGTTAACATTATCCTATTAATATAATGTTTGCTTCAGGAGATTTTGGGCCTCCGGATATCTCACTCACTGTATGAAACACAGCAGCAAGCTGTTACTTTATGTCGGTTTTCTGTGAGACTGTCATATCTACCCAATTGAGCCGGCCCATTCATGATGTAGACAAAACTGTCTACATCGTGAGTCTACCATTCAAATCACCATAATCTAATGAAAAATACCTGATAAAGCGCCTTCATATATTGTTTCAGTGTAATCTATTTCGTGTGGCCTCATTTTGAATAATTATCACCATCGCCGAGTCACGTGCGCTGTGCGCATGCGTAATAGGGCCGGACGACAATTTGTTTTCTCACATGATAAAATGTTGACGAACTCTGAAACATTTGTTTATTTTTTAATGGTCACGTGGCCCAGCTGTTGTGGTTTTATAATTTACTATCTGCCCTTGGCCCACACTCACGTGGTGCCGGAGCGACATGCTTCTTTTATGACGTGAATTATATTTCTACCTCTCTGCTTAAACCTTAATTTCCATTTAGAACCCAAATCTTGGGCATTATGAAACCTCACACATAGAAATATGTATATAATTGTAACAAAAACTCTGTTGTTCCGTTTCACTGAATTATCAGAATCTATATTCAAACTTATGGAAATATCGCAATTGAAAAAACTCCATGAAAATATGGCGTCTCAGCAAAAGTTGTAGTTACTCGATGGCGCGTGCGGCGGCACATTTTGACTATTGCGGCGACCCGTTAATTTACCAATACAGCCGATAATTAATTAAAATTCGATATTTAAACAATATTTATTTTAAAATACCACATCTATTACTTAATTAACTGCCTCGGTAGTGCAGTTGTAATGAGTACGCGTTACGACTGAGGCTGACGCTGAGATCACGGGTTCGATCCCCGAGTCGGGTAACAGTGATATTGGGATTTTCTATTACGAAATGCGCAGTATCAGCCCGGAGTCTGAAATTGTGCCCGTTATGGAGATAGGCTCGCCCCCTATCACATCCATGGGACGTGATACACTCGGCGAAATGTGGGTGTACTGGTTACACCTCTGCCTACCCCTTGGGGATTACAGGCGTGAGTGCGTATGTATGTATTATGTATGTATGTTTTTATATCTAATTACAGTCAGACATTTAAATTAAGCACAGAATGTTGATTATTACAATCAATGTTTTATCAAATAGCTCGTCTGGATATAGGTGTCGTAAAACTGAGTAAAAAATATTGACGGTCGTTGTGACTTGTCAGTCATCGCTAATAATAAATAAGAGGATGCCAGACATGAGTAATTTATTATCAAATAGCTTTTGCCCTCAGTTCCGTATGCATTAAGGTTTGAATTGGTTAGGGAGAATAATTAGGTGTATAGCTACGCGTATGATTGCCGTTACTTTTTTGTGTAATCTTTATTTTTATTTATTTAGCACATTTAAATTCTTAAAACAAACTAAAATTTACTCATATATCGCTAATAATCTCCGAGTAAAAAGGCTGTGACATACGGACGGATAGACGGTCAGACAGACGACAGACGGATATAACGGAATTATAAGGGTTCCGTTTTTGGCATACGGCTACGGAGCCCTCAAAACAATCCTTCTCATTGAAATAAAACTAGTATATACGGATTTTATCGCGGTTTAATTTTTATTTTAGTCCCGACGTTTCGAAAGCTTTTCAGCCTTCGTGGTCACGGGAGAGACTGAGGTGTAGGTCGTCTCGAAATGTTAATGTTACATTGGCTACCTTTATTTCTTCATTTACACCGCGATAAAATCCGTATATACTAGTTTTATTTCAATGTGTTGAAATCACTAACAATCCTTCTCAGTATAAATAGTAGCTTCATATCATAACCCTTCTGTATCCAGTGACATTATGACAAAGCTCGTGTCTAGACAAACATGGGATTGCATAACGGAGTGCTTATTGGGATTAAGTTAGGAACTGTCCGTCCTATGACCTGTCACGCGAGCCAACACGCCACAGTCGTAATTCTGTCAAATACTACCGTGACCATGAATTTGTGTTTTATAAACTTTTTATATTTCGTTGAGGGATACGTTTTACGAGTGGTAGAGCAACGCTGTAGACAGTTTTTTCTACAGCATGAATGGGCCGGCTCGTCTGGGTCGCTACCACTGTCTCACAGAAAACCGACGTAAAGTAGCAACGTGCTGCTGCGTTTCATACGGTGAGTAAGATATCCGGAGGCCCAAATCTCCTCCCCTTCCCAATCCCTTAATTATCGCTTTCCATTAAGGTCGGCAACGCGCCCATGACACTGGTACATTGGTACCAGTCAGCTGACACATTGGTATTGTGGGCGTACATGGGCGGTGGAGATCACTTACCATTAGGTGACCCACCTGCTCCTTTGTCGGCCTATGCAATAAAAAAAAAGAGTTAGTAAGCGTGATGCCTTTGTCATCGACTCTCCCAGCGAGGGAGTAGTTATCGGATCAAAGGAATAAATAGAGCCAGTACAATTGTGTACATATTCCGTGTGCCGGCATCTTGAGCCCGAAGTCCGAATCACCTAAACGGCACCCTTAAGCTCAGTCGCTACCAAATATTTTTTTATGTAGATCGCGTCTTATCATCAGGTGACCATACCCACTTAGGCGTTTGATATAAAAAAGTGGGATAAATGTATGACAATAATTTTGATTTACTATTTATATTGTGTTCCGGTTTGAAGAACATTGAATTCAGTGAAATTACTGGGCATTATAAGACTTAACACCTCATGTCTCGGGGGGTGACGAGCGCAGTCCAATGCCATGCAGTACTTTGTAATACAAAGTTCTGTGTGGTGTTGCTTCTTTTTATGGGCACGCGTGACGTTTACCACCAGGCGAGCGACCTGCTCAAAATTGTGAATCAAAATTGTGTGTAATATAGTTTTATAAGACTTTTTGAGAACTAAGAGATCATCTATTAATAATTGTCTAACAGAGTTGTGCTGTAACTATTATTTATTTCATTATGTTAATCTTATAAGTAACTCATTTTACCTACAGAATGGAGTTTTCCATAAAGTATATATATATCTCTTTAAACATTAATTTTCGGTATGACAGGTAAATAATTTACTTGACACAATGAAAATTTATGTTGAAATTATTATATGTAGTGTTTGGTTTAATGCTTATTATTCAGTTGTATTAATGTTTATTAATAGCTTAATAAAATGTGGTGGCCATTCGAACAAAATTTAAACATTACAACTTCCTAACAAAGAGGGGAGACCAATTAGTAAGGAATCATATTATGTAAGTTGACTAGCTATCCCTCGAGGTATCACCGCAGGCATATGATATACAAGTAAACCATCCGGAATTAATTCTCGAAATGATAGTGAAAACGGCATCTAAAACCATTGCATAGTTACGGAGAAATAAGCGGAAAAAAGACATATACAACGTGTTACAGAAAGGTGTGGTCATATTTTAGGGTCCTTACATACACCGTACAATTAGTACTTATGTACCGGATCTTTTCAAAACCAAGACATCCGAAAATTTCATGTAAAATTTAATCACTCGTTTATTAAGATCGATCAGATTGATGACATCACTGTTAATTATTATGAACGATACTCACTTTTTAATAAACTTGAATAAGATGCACGTAATTCTACGGACATACGTACGTAACTTTAAACACAAATTAACACCTGAAAGAGATTGTGTGTTGAAGACAAATAGGTACCATCCTTTAGAAGCATGTTAAAGACTTCATTCACGGGTCTTCCATCTATGAGTTTGGCTTATTACAGTCGACGATCCTCTTAAAAACTTTTATCAGTTACACCAATACATAATACTTATTTTTAGTCAATTACTACATATTTTTTTATCTCGTAATCATACTTCATAAAATCAGAACTTGCCGAACTGACTGCGTCAAATAAATATTGACATTTGACAACTGTTTAATGTTTTTTTAATTATAAAATAATTAAATGAAAGGAGGTCTATAGTATCATTGTTTATCATTTAGTGTTGTCCAAAGTTGAAAGTCGATATCGACATGTTACTCATTCGATAAAAAAGAAAATTCTATAATTATTGTACTAGCAATGCAATCGGATTTGGTACTATGGGAGATAAATACTTATACCCTACTATACATTGCTTAAATTTGCCCGCCCCTTTCTATAACACGTTGTATATTGCTATTGATGATTGGCAACCATGTTTATAGAAGTCATGGGTTCATTACCGATCTTTAAAACAAGAAAGAATGTAGGTTTTTAGGGCTTTCAGGAAAACAATTAAACTATTTTGTTTATCTGAATTCATTGAGATCCTGATATCAGGCGGCTCCTGATTAGGTCTTTGAAAAAACTGATTTTTTTATAATATTCCGGAGGTCCAAATCCAGCTCCTTCCCAATTTATTCCTTTCGTTTGTACTCGGTAACGCACCTATAATTTATCTGGTGTTGTCACCGTTCATAGGCGGTGGATATTACTAAGTAACAGGTGACCCACTTGCTCATTTGTTTTTCATTTGCAGAGGCCAGCAAACGAACTAGTAGCTCACTTGATTGTATTAATCAAAATCGTTTCAGCGATTTAGGCGTGAAAGCGTAACAAACAAACTCACTTTCGCATTTTTAATATTAGTTAGGATGTAACAGGATAGCCTCCGTGGCGCAGTGGGCGAGTAACCGGCAGTGAAGCGAGAGGCCGCGGGTTCGATTCCCGCACCGAGACAAATGTTTGTATGATCCACAAATGTATATTTCAGGTCTGGATATTTTCTCCCCAGAGAGGTTGACGTCAGGCAGGCGGCCGGTCATAAAAATTACTAGCCACTGCTTTCTGTAACATGTGTTAAAAAAATATGTTGCGCCGATCTCACTACGTGTGGAAGTGGAAGGAAGGAAAGAGTTAGGGTGTAACATCTTTTGTTAACAATTGTGGTGTGCAATAAATTGGAATTCAAATTTAAATAGACGCAAGAACACAAAATAATCCACTCAGATCCCAAAAACATGGTCACACTAAATGATGCTACCACGTGTCAGCGAGTCTGGCTGATGTTTCGGCACGTGTCCATGGCAACGTGAACATTTGCACTTGCTTTACATGTCGATACAATTTGCCACGTTTACAACCCAAAACATATTAACTTATAACAGCCTCCGTGGCGCAGTGGGCGAGTAGACAACTGTGAAATGTGAGGCCGCGGGTTCGATCCCCGCACCGAGACAAATATTTGTCTAATCCACAAATATTTGTTTCGGGTCTGGGTGTTGCGAGACCGAAATTCTTTAGTAGTGCCTGATACCCACGATACAACACTCGTATCTTACTCTGGAGTCAGGACTATGTGTGTGACTGAATGATGTTATTTATTTACTTATTGTTTCGTGAACTAAGGCTAAGACCGTGTGGTCCTGGGTTCAATCAGACCATCATCAGTAACTCATGTTGTCTTGTTACACTTTTAACATGGAAACTCTGTTCCTTACAGTATTAGAAGCTAATTAATACAAGAAGTACTTTATAGCTGTGAATTGTGTAGTAATTGTACTAAAATTTTAAATGTTTAAATTTTGCTGGTAATAAAATATAAATCACAATGCCGATAGGCTTGGTCACTATTACACCATGGAACGGATGTAAGCGCGGCTGTCGGTGTCCTAGAACCTCTGCCTACCCCTTCGGGGATTACAGGCGTGAGTGAGTGTGTATTGACTATTGACTATTGTAAGTTGTGGTTGCCTGTTTATGGGAGAACACTATATTTTTTGTTTGTTTGCGTATGTTTTTATATTAGTGTAGTGTATCGTCTTCTGGTAATCCTAAAATAAATAAATAAATAAACACCGTCTCAACTAGTTTCGTTATGATAATCTCAGCCCCGTGCCGCGACCAGCTTTTTCTTGCATTGCTACTTGTGACAAAATCACTAGACTTCGCGCGTGACTGTTTCCTCGTGCATCAATCCACGTGATAATATATTTACGTTTCTTTTTTCGTGTATAACGCATTGAGTTTTTTTTAATTTCATTAAATAATGGGTCGATGAAAAAGTATTTTGTATTTTAGCTTTAGATGATGACACTGGCAGGTCCTCGCCTTGGTAAGCGTCACACCTGCCCATAAACAGAAGCAACACCATCAGAGCTTCGAATTATGAAGTACTGCATACCACTGAACTGCGATCATCACCCTGAGACATAAGGTGTTGAGTCCAGCAATTTCACTGGCTTCAATGTCCTTCGGTGTTTACACTGCTGCTTCGCGGCCTACCACCTAGTCTTCTATGAGTACCTATTATTACTATTAATTATTATTATTTTATAAAATCCGCCATAACACAATATATACACAGCCAGACAGATAAACAGACAGATCGATAATCATCATTTGGGACAAATAGACAGAACAAAATCATCATTTGGTTATAGCAAGCTAGCAAAGCTGAATGAGGTGACCAGTACATGCGCGTGGCGTCACGTTTCCCCAATTATAGGATAGTGTCACGAGGTCTCATTTCCAAACCGATCACGTGTGGTTCTGACATCACATTGAATATTGATGAACGAAGCAAAGGTCAAAATTGCAATGTATTATTATACATGTATGTTCTTTTGTTTGTTCGTAGGTACGTGTAAATGGAGACACGTGACTATTTTCAGTGAACGAACATTGTAGCATACTTCATTAGGTAGTTAAAGCTTTTAAGTTAAATACTGCCTCGGTGGCGCAGTTGCGTACGCGTTACAACTGCGGTGCTGTGTCCTCGGGTTCGATCCCCGGGTCGGGTAAAAGTGATATTGGGTTTTTATATTTCGAAATACTCAGTATCAGCCCGAAGTCTGGAATTGTGCCCGGTATGGTGATAGGGTCGCCCCTATCACATCATGGGATCGAAATAAGTTCGCAAACATATGGGTTTACTGGCTCCACTTCAGTATAATTATCCCTTCAGGGATTACAGGCGTGCGTGTGTATATATGTATGTACGACGTAGTCCTAAAACTAGGGAATTACTTAGCATAAGTGGTAAAGCCACGCTGTAGACACTTTTGTCTACAGCATTAATGGGCTGGATCGAACGGATCGTTACCACTGTCTCACATAAAACCGACGTGAAGTGACAACTTGCTGTTACGTTTCGTACGGTGAGTGAGATTACCGGAGGCCCAAATCTCCGCTCCCCTTCCCAATCCCCATTTCTTATAAGGTCATCATCCATGATTCTTTTGGCATTGTGGGTGGAGATCAATTACTATCAGATGACTGACTTGCTAGTTTGTTGTTCTATAGGTGCTGTAAATTATACTACCGATTGCATATGAATCTAAACTAGTGGTCGCGTATTGGTCCAATCTCGACCTATTTTTTGGACCTATTTTGTACCATTATGTCAGCTGCGAGATTTGACATTCAGACATTGTCAGTGTGAGCTTAAACAATGAATGTTATATTTTTAATTAAATGCCCATATTTTTGTTACAGATATATACAATATGTCACAAAAACCCTGTTGGGCGTTTTAACTGTGATATCAGAATCGATATTCAAACGTAATGAAAAAACTCACATACGGAAATTGGACTATAAAAATAATCATATTTATTTTTTAAACTTGAGTTAATTTATTGTTTGTAATTTCGATTGATTACCTCTGCAACAGCGATGACTTGGAGCCAAAGCGAGATAGCATGTTGCAGCGCGCCACGTACATCAAACGTGCCGCGCCCCCGGCTTCGTCAGTACACACATAAATACAGATGTAATTTTATTTTAAATATAGCAATAATAATATAGCAATAACAATTATTGCAATTATTGTTTTTGTTTATTAGCTTGAGCGACGAAAGGAGCAGCCTCTTGGTAAGCGCCACGTCTGCTCATAAACAGAAGCAAGACCACACAGTTTGAATTACAAAGCATTTTATGGCATTGGACTGTGATCGTCACCACTAGCGGACTCAGGGGAGGGGCTAAAGGGCTCAAACCCCCCACCCCAAGCATTTGGGTCCACTGACAAATTTCAAATTAATCTTGATATAATCCTACTTTCTTAGTAGTACTATATACTACCTACAATATAATTTTCATCGTCTATCCTTCATTATTCCATTTTGAATAGATATGGTATATTCTCATATTTACTTTATTCTAATTTTGGCTCAAGCCTACCCTCACCCTAAAATCCTGGATCCGCCACTGATCGTCACCACGAAACATAAGATGTTAATAATACCCAGTAATTTCACGGCTGCAACGTCCTTTAAACCGGAAATAAGCTCGGCGAAATGTGGGTGTACTGATTATACTTCTGCTCACCCTTTCAGTGATTACAGGCGTGCGTATGATATGATCATAGTGCTCAAATCATGCTTAGTCCAATTTAGATTGCAACTTGGAAGTTCGCTATTGTTTTGCCTGTCATATACCGGGTGTAAGAGGACTGCTTCCGAAGCCGAAACGGTAATAAAAAAATACCTTTATATAAACGAAAAACGCTATTCCTTTGCTGTTTTGGAAACGTAAGTAATGTAAAACGAAGTAATGCTAAAATTCAACCAATATCGAAATATGTCTGCATATTTTTTTTAAATTTTCACACACAATCTGTGCCAGTAAATAAACAAAGGCGTTTTATTCAAATAATAATTAAAATTGTAGTTTACTAACTTAATGAAAGCCAATGAAAAAAATTGTGGACTCTTAGTATCAACTATGCGATGTTCCTACTGCGTATTGGCGCACTGGGCATTGACCACGGAGGCATATATACACCAGCGGGCTTAGGATATGCAACACGACATATCTTGCACGCGAGAGATATAACTACAGACGACAAATATATCGGGTAGAATCGTCAACATTCCATAAAATCACGTCGTCATGTTAGGATTCGTAGAGAAAATACCACAGCGAGGATGAAAGTACTATTTTTTCTACTTTATGTCTACTTTGACATAACGAGTCGAGTATTATATGCAACCATGTTAGCGTCGGTAGACATATAGAGATAGCCAGTTCTTTGTTTTTTTTTATTCAGTATTTTTTCGGGACTTTTAGTCGTGCAACGACTACGTCAGCCCCATAGTGCTCTTATAACTAATGCATGCTCTTTAATCTAGCTATTATTAAGTAGTCTGTAGACAGAAAACTAGTTTTTCACGATGAAACGAGTCGACAAATTATATCGTGTTGCTTATGTATGCTAAGGCCCCTGAAAACTCTATTGTTGATATCATAAGACCGGTATCTAAAGGCCTTCCAACGAGAAAACTCTACTAGAATTTCCCCTTTGTTTTCTTGTTGGGTTTTCTCTCATTTGTATATTATAAAGAAGTGCACAAAATCCCCGGAATTATTTTTTTTAGTTGGCAAGCCTTTTGTCGCTATTCAATTTGGGGGCACGTGGTTTGTGCACGTGAGTTGCGCACGCGCACCTGCCTGGCCGGGGGAACGACCTTGCTGTACTTACCTGAATGCGTTTACTATAAAGGTGCCTTTGTAATTATTCAATTTACCTTATACCTTGTTGATTGTATTTTTGATATTCTAAAATGCAAATGCCTGACTACCAGTAGTTATGTGTACCAGTTGTAGCCCCGGATTTACGATTTTTTCGAATCGGGACAGTAACTTCATAGTGGCGCCCCTCTCTCCAGCGTTTGAGATAAATTACTTACAAAAATAAAAATAAACTCACAAATATACCATTATATATATTATTATATATATATTATTATATATATATTACAACAAGAGCCCTTTAATAAACTTGTACTTTTCACTTGTGGTGGGTCCTGGGTGGCGCCTTGTTTTTACAAGTCGACGGTGAGCCAATCAGGCTTCCTAATGCTAGGCGCTTTGAGGAGCAAAAAAAAAAAAACTGACGCCCGGGGGATGACCAGATGTATATGTCCTTGTGCCTCAATTTGAGATCTCCTTAGTTTATTATTTTGTCTCCTGCTTTGCTATAGAGGGAAGTGGACAATTATTATTTCAAACTCCTCTCTAACTTTCTATTTGATTCATTTCGTTGCGGGATACAGACAGATTTGAATTCCCAGAGACTTGCCGAGCTTCATTGCTTTGTGGAAATATGCATGCCACTGTCGATCCTCGCTCACTTGAGTTACAGTGGCGGGTGTGTGGGCGGAAAGTCTTTACCAGCAGTTATAAGTAAATTCTCAATACGCCATTGAAATGTATGTGTAGTTTTGTTTCCTTTTTAAGGGCGGTGCTATATTTTTTTATCCCGATTTTTTTTATCAGGGCCCGGCAATCAAGCAAGTGGGTCACCGGATGGTAAGCGCCATGCCTGCCTATACACAGAAGTAACACAATACAGCATTTTGAATTACAAAGCACGGCATGATAGTCTCCCGATACATAAGACGATAAGTTTCACAATGCACAGTAATTTCACTGGCTTCAATGTCCTTCAAACCAAAACACAACAGTGCTTACACACTGCTTGGCGACAGCAATAGACAAAGCGGTGGTACCAACCCAGACGGCCTCTCTCATACGAGGGACCTACCACCTTGTAAATAGGCGGTTCGTTAATGTTGCTGGTTTATTTTTTATATATCATAGGCCGGTAAATGAGCAAGTGGGTCACGTGATGGTAAGTGATCTCCACGTCTATGTACGCTAACCATATTAAAAGGGTTATGGGCTTGTTGCCCACCTTAAAGAAAAGGGATAATTAATGGATTGGGAAGTGGCTGGTATCGAATAGTCTCTTAGATTTACGTAATGAACAATGCACACTATATAAACGCTCAGATGTGGCGTTATAATATACGTGTAATACGTGACCTTTGCGTCTGAAGGTTGATGCAACCATCCGAAGTCTGCCTTCATTCAATCCTTATCTTTATTTTGTTTATCCAATAAAAAAATAGAAATAATACCGTGTTATGCCAATCCTTTAATATTATGTTAATATTACTCATAAAAGAAACATTACATCGTAGAAGGAAATTTTTTTAATACACATTTATTGAGTACGTTGTTACTTTCACCAAAGGTAAATAAATACTGAAACAGTAAATTGAATAAATATATTTTTTATAAGAACTTGTTATCGTTTTTTATAGCAGGAAATCCGGAAATTTCGATATCCGGAAAGTTCGTCACCTGATGGTAAGTAGTAATGGATCTCCACCGCCCATGAACGCTCATAATACCAGAAAAATCATGGATGCGTTGACGACTTTAAAGGAAAGGGATTGGAAAGGGGCGGGGATTTGGGCCTCCGGATATCTCACTCACCGTACGTAACGCAGCAGCAAGCCGCTACTTCTCGTCGGTCTTCTGTGAAACAGTGGTAACAACTCGATGGAGCCGGCCCATTTATGCTGTAGACAAAACTATCTACACCGTGTTTACAATTCAAAAAAGCTTAATGTAATGTATTAGTGATTATTAGATCCATTAAATTTTATTTAGATCTATAAAAACAAAAGTTCTTAAGCATGTTGCTAATTGACAAAAGATGTCGCTGTTTTCTATTTATTGAATATAATGCACCATTCCAAAAAAAAATTATTAATATTAGTGATTAGTAGAGCCATCTAAATTTATTTGTCTTTATAAAGCAAAGTCCTTAAGCATTTTGCTACTTGACAAAAGATGTCGCTGTTTTTAATTTATTGAATATAATGCCATCTAGTATAAATTTATTAAACTACAAGGTTTATCACCTGTCTCGTAAAGAGGAATGAAGAGTATAGGAATTTAAATAGTTAATCACGTATTTAATAGAGGGCGCGTTAATAATAAAATTATGTTTATTATATAACCTGTGTGGCTGGAATAGGACAAAGGCTACTTTTTATCCCGGAAAAGGCTGTTCACGCGGCCGGAGTCACGAATACAAGCTAGTGACTTATATATAATCTATATATCATTTTAAGGACCTATACAATACAAATGCCATGTGGAATGGAATAAAAACATCCCTCAGTTACATGAGATATATTCAGGGCAACCTCAATTTTTCTTAATTTCACTACAAATTTGTATAGCGGTTCATAGAATACAACTACCTTCCAAATTTAATCTATATATATCTTTATAAATCCAAGTCTCCGAGTAAATTGGCTGTGACATACGGACGTGACGAAATTATAAGGGTTACGTTTTTGACATTTTAACGGAACCTTAAAAGGAAACCCTTTTGTTAAAACACAATCAACATTGGTTCAAAAATGAACCCGCAATTATGATACATTGGCGTGTATTGGGGAAATATCACTATCTCGCTCGCACGCGTACACCGTAATGACCATTTTGCACGATGACGTCCAGGTTTACGCTGTCTGTCATTTCACAAGCGCCCTTTCAAACATATTTGAATGGCTTCAAACTTATTTATTTTTGGACGGATTTATAAAATTCTCTCTCCAATTGATTTTGCGTAACGTAACTTGTTGATTTAATAAAAAAACAATTCATCTACTCTATTGAACAATTTGTATCTACATGCGTAACTTTAACATAGTTTATGTGCGTTATATTACACCTACTAGCGAGGTAGAGTCGTTCTTAACCAACAAAATGATGAGGATTCTTTTTGTATTCGATAGAGGTATATTATATATATATATATATATAATATACCTCTATCAAAACTAAAAAGCTTTAAATAAAACTTATCAACTTTCAGTCGATGGTATCCTGCAAAATAGTTTAGTTATATTTTTTTTTATCGAATTTAATTTTTGTTAATTAGCTTTTTACCGACCTTTGCTTAATTTACTTGACGCCTAACGCCAAACATGCATTAAAAGGTTGCGACGATTACCTACTTATTTTTACGTCGCGTCTCGTCGGTGCATCGCATTGATGTGTCACGTATAACTTTAGGGGTCAAATAAAGTTAAGCATAATATAAAACAGGCATTTTTATAACGCATTATTCGTACCTACGGTGTAGAACTCAAAAAAGTCCCTTTAAGTCGATTACCTAATTTTATAGATTTTACACGCTATTTTCATTTAAGATATTATAATGCCTCATCATGTGGCTGATTCAAAGGACTCTACATATTTTTAAGATAAAAAGGGCCGACTCTATCTAAGTATCTACGTCAAATTTCTACTCGTACTACGTCTATCTCCTAGAAAAAGAAATAAATAATTGACGCACACGACTTCAATGGGCGCTTCAGTCTTCCCATACCAGGCCGACCTGTCGACCGCATGATAGGCGGATCAGATGACGCGATAAATGAGTGTTCCGAAACAATCAACAAAAAAATATTATAAAAAATATTCAAACAACTGAAATAATTATAAAACAAAATTAAAAAGAAATCTGCGTTATTTTTTAAATTTTAATAACTTTGTTGTGAAAGTGAAAAAAATAATACCAGGATTTTATTATTTCGATTAATTTTATAATATTGTAACAGGTATGGTTTAAAAATATTATGTGGCGTTCAAATATTATGTTTATGCTGATATAGTTTTGTTTAATTTGTAAGTTTTCTTAGTATTAAGTCTACTTAACACACCTAGATTTTATTAACTTATTATGAAAGAAATAAAACTGTAAGAATGATTTTGTTGACAATTAATTTTCATTAAATTAGCAATTGATATGTCGTGGTATATTATTAAGTTTTTTAAACTAAATAATAACCAGTGTAACAAATTATCAATAATTATTGAATTGTATTTATTAATTATTAATTTGAATTTATGTTCAAAAATTATGTTAAACATACAAATTATAAAAAAACAGTAAATATGACTATTTCCTAGTAGATACATGAAAAAGCTTTTTTAGACAAAATATAGGCAAGGTCAGAGTAAGAAAAACCGCAGTCCATTAAATTTTTTGCATGTGGACACTTCGTGCGTTTATCATGAATTCGTAATTGAAACCAATTAAAAAACTTCAAGAAGGTTCCAATAAGTCATTGAAAAACTTAATAATATGTATTTATTTCAATTAGCTGCGTATTAGGCTGTAAGACTTAAGTAGCAAGAAAATAATAGAAGATATGAACGCCATTGAACTCAATTTTTACTTTACACGTGTCACTCAATCTAATGAAATGTGAATTGAAAGCTGAGAGCATTTTATTGCCTGTTTATGTTAATTAATACAAAATAATGGGTTGACCATACTAAATTTACGGTGACAAGAGTAGGTAATTATTTGTTAAATTATAAATTAATAAAAACTCCTAAATTAATGTTTACTTTACAAGTAAACGTACCTAAAGTTCTTGCAAAGGTAATAAAACTCAATTATATCACCAAGCTATATAGGACCAGATTTATAATTTAACTAAGGTTTTTAATTATTTAAAACAGGTTGTTTGGATAAAACGAATTTTTCTCTAAATCGTCGCCGAATAGTAGATAAATAAATTTACAACATATATTTATACATCGAAGGACAGAAGCAGCAAAGAAAGGGAATGAATCTGCAAAGCGTAATAATTACATAATGTTTTGTAAAATAAATTTCAAACATTATAAAATACAGTGATATTTCAGCGGGGTAATATTTCATAGTTATCTCAGATTTTATACCAACCACAAAAGCATGCACTGAATTTTCTAATTATTGGTTTTCATTATTAATTGCTTTAATGGTGAAGCAAACGTCATGAGGAACTCAATGCACTATGTAATTAACTACTATTTACTTAAGAATTTCGATGTGAAGTCTACCAACCCACATGAGCCATGGTGGTGGACTTAACCCTCTCATTCGTAGCGGAGGCCCATACCCAGCTCGTGAAACGTGTTTAATTCAAGACTAATATTCTATAATTACTGTGAATAAACTTATTTATAAATCACCTAGGTTTTGCCTAGGTTTGTTGTACATTTCAAGATAAATACGGGGTTCATACATTGAATTCCACATGGATTAGAACCATTGTTTTAATTCAATATTATTAAAGAAGTTACACAAACGCCTGTCCAGGGTCAGGGTCAGGTCATTGTACAGTACATAGAAATATAACAAAAATATTTAAATTGCTTTGTCTTTTTTGTACAACCAATCTAATGAGGCCAAAACTACAACATGACATTATATTATATGCCGACCAACATCCGTTAAATTGTCGGTAGGTACTTAAAATTGTTTACCCTTGGTTGTTTGGTAGAGCCCTCGTATTCGAGAGGCCGTCTGGGTAGATACTACCGCTTTGTCTATTTCTACCGTCATTACTGGGCGTTATGAGACTTAACATTTCATGTCGCGGGATGACGAACGCAGTCCAGTGCCATGCAGTGCTTTGTGATTCAAGGTTCTGAGTGGTGTTGCTATTGTTTATGGGCAGGCGTGGCGTTTACCATCAGGCGAGCGACATACTTGTCTCGTCATTTGTTGTTGTCGATATATAAAAATAAATAAAAAAAATGATTTTCCTAACTCGGTGTCGCAGTTGTAATGCGTGCGCGGTACAATTAATGTGCTGACGTCTCAAGTTCGATCCACGGGTCGGTAATAAGTGATATTGAGTTTTCCTATTTCCAAATGCCCAGTATCCGGTATTGCCATAGGCTCGCATCATCACATCATGGGACGAAAATAAGCTCGGCGAAATGTAGTTATACTGGTTGTAACCAGTACAACTACATTTCGGGCAGTAGGCAGAGGTGTACCTCTGCCTACCCCTTCGAGGATTACAGGCGTAAGTGCGTATATATTTATAAGTATTTAGTAATAAGTAATGATTCAAAAATAAATCAAAATTTCTCCTAAAACTCCATAATATCTTGAGGGATTAGGAAGAAGAGGGGTATTTGAGCTTTCAAATATCTCACCATACGAAACACAACAGCAAGCCGGTATATTACATCGGTTTTCTGTGAGACAGTAGTAGCGACTCGGTTAAGCCGCCCTAATCATGCTGTAGACAAAACTGAGTGACTACAGCGTGGCTCTACCACTACAAACTACCTACTTCTTACAAATAAAGTTAAACTTACAAACTATCTCTTAGTAACTGAATAATCTTCACTGGACACAGACATAAACAAATAAAAAGTCTAAATTGTTTAGAGTCGTATTATTTTTAGTATTGAATTCAGTTTTACACTAACTGAAAATTATTGCAATTTTAAATTCAAAATTTGCTTTCATAAGGAGTAAATGATTTGCCTAATTTTGCATTTGATTATATTTTTTGTCATTTCATTTGAATAATTTATTAACTTAAATAATAATGTTACATAATTTAAGTAACTTCTTTTTATATTTATGAGACATGATTTTTTTGTACAGTTCTAAAATTATGCATTTTTTAATAGCATTCAATCATATTAATTGACTGAACAACATAATATAATTAACATGTAATAATTAATTAATAAAAAAACTGTTATCCGGACAGATTGCAATGTTTCTCAATGACATCCTCCGTGGCCCAGTTGGTGAGTAACCGGCTGTGAAGCGTGAGGCCGTGGGTTCGATTCCCGCACCGAAACAAATGTTTGTGTAATCCACAAATGTTTGTTTCGGGTCTGGGTGTTGTGGGACCAAGTCTCTCGTAGTTCCTGATACCCACGATACAGCTTAACCTAGTGTGGGGTCAGAGCTATGTGTGTGACTGTTGGGTGTATTTATTTTCTAACTGCCTCATTTATTTATCTTTTTATACAACGTGTTACAGAAAGTTGTGGTCATATTTTAGGGTCATTACATACACCTTACAATTCGTACTTATGTACCGGATCTTTTCAAAACAAAGACATCCAAAAATTTCACGTTAATTTTAATCACTCTTTTATTAAGATCGATAAGATTGATGACATCACTATTAATTATTATGAACGACTTACTTTTTAATAAACTTGAATAAGATGTACGTAAGTAATTCTACGGAAATACGTACTTAACTTGTAATTTATACACAAATTAACACCTGAAAGAGATTGTGTGCTGAAGACGATATACCTAGGTACCATCCTCTAGAAGCATTTTAAAGACTTCATTCTCGGGTCTTCCATCTATGAAATTGGCTTAATACACACGACGATCCTCTTAAAACTGTTATCAGTTTCACCAACACAAAGTACATAATACTCGTTTTTAGTCAAATACAACATATTTTTTGTACTCGTAATCATACTTCATAAAATCAGATACTGCCGAACTGACTGCGTCAAATAAATATTGACATTTGACAATTGTTTAATGTTTTTTAATTATAAAATAATTAAATAAAAGGAGGTCTATAGTATACTTGTTTATCATTTAGTGTTGTCCAAAGTTGAAAGTCGATATCGACATGTTACTCATTCGATAAAAAAGAAAATTCTATAATTATTGTCCCAGCAATGCAATCGGATTTGTTACTATGAGAGATAAAATACTAATATCCTACACTATACATTGCTTAAATTTGCCCACCCCTTTCTATAACACGTTGTATAATGGAAATTTTGTATTCTTTCCTTACATTAGTGTTTCAAAATAATATACAAAATATTAAATTACAAGGTTGGCCTTTTGCAAAAGGTACTACTAAGGTATGTAAACACTTTAAGAGTTAAGACAGCAGCGTCACGCCACGGTGTCGACTCGAACACCTTTATTAGACGACCATGGGCATAATAATTACGTCTCACTGACTTGCTCTTTCACGCACTAAATTATTTTATTACAAACTATTGCACAACATAAAAAATCGTGTCATAATTAGAGTTGCCCGATGTCTGGTTTTCGGCCGGACAATTCGGTTTGCTTTATGCCTGTCTGGTCAAGAAAATGTTGGTAAACCGGAAAAAAGATTACCTATGTGTAGTATTCCTATAACTAATTCTAATTCATGGGAAATGTATGGACAGACGAAAGAAATCATACATAAATACATACGCACTCACACCTGTAATCCCCGAAGAGGTAGGCAGAGGTGTAACCAGTACATCCACATTTCGCCAAAGGTATCTCCGTCCCATGATGTGATAGGGAGCGAGCCTATCGCCATACGGGGTACAATTCCAGACTCCGGGCTGATAGCAATTCGTAATAGAAAACCCAATATCACTTTTACCAGACCCGGGAATCTAGCCCACGACCTCAGCGTCAGCCTCAATCGTACCGTACGTATTACAACTGCGCCACCGAGGCAGAAAGAAATAATCTCAGGCAATAAACTCTTATTAAAAGCAGTGTATTTAAGATTTTTGTCACTTGTAAATTGAAGACTTGAAAAAATTTGTCCGGTTTATTTTTCTACACATCTGGCAACCTTAGTCATAACTCGATAGGTTGTTATAAGTTTTAAAACTATTTATTATTACAATTAAGTGAGGGCTGGGGCGGATGTTGCCTTTTTTAGAAGTTATTTTACTGCCAGAATTTCCAATAATATTCCAACAATGGGAATTTCCTCAATCGTGAATTGCATTAAAAAAATAGATTGCATATATTGAAGCGATTTGTTTTTATGTTACTACAGTATTAACGAAGGCACATTATATTCTGACTGCACTGTACTTATCAGGTCCATTGTAATCACTTTGCCATACCAGGATTAAAAAAAAAACCATTAGTTGAATAGAGGGGCATTTACACATTTTAATTTTTGAAGATCTATCAAATACATGCTTAAGTACACAGTCATGTGTAGAGTGTAGGCTTAATATAAGTTCACCAGATTTGTACAATAAAGGTTCTTAAAACACCGTACACATTCCATCTCTATACTGTCAATAGTCATGAAGTTTAATGGCTATAAATAAGGAGGGACAGACCGTACAGGATTCTAAAAGGTTCCGCCATTTGGATAACACTACGGAACCCTAAAAACAAAAAACATTACATTACACAATTCGAAATTGACAGCTACGAGTACTTTCCTCGTGTTCTTTTTATTTCCACATCGTCCGCCCAATGTATTCAGCTGCAAGCCGAAAGCGCGGCTTATCTTAATGCATATTCAAAGTTAAAAACAAACAACTTTGTAACCGCATAACCAAACCTACACGTTTTATTTGGAAGCTGTAATTTGAATACATATATTATAATAATATTAGTTTTATAATATATACGTCCCACTGCTGGGCACGAACCTTCTCTTTTGATGAGAGAGGTTAAGCTTTAATCCACCACAATGGCCTAATGTGGAGTGGAAGACTTTACCTACCTTCGAAATTCTTATGGAAAACAGTATGCACTATGCATGTTTCCTCTTGATGTTTTCCTGCTCCGTTAGAACCATACCACTCTTTGGTACTAGAACCATATCACTACCTACAATAAATTTTATTTTCAGCTTTTGAAATTTTTGTGTCAGTATTATATTTGTTAAAAAGTTTTCATTTCTCAACTTTTAGTGAAAGAATAGTTGCAATAGGTGCATTGATGGCGACTTTGTAATCTTTCACCGCGTTAGACCAACTTGGAGCCAATCCTAATGAGTACAAAAAGAATAATCAAAATTGAATCACTGTAATAAGTTATACGTGGTTAAACAAATACATAAATAAATAAATACAACCATCAATCACACAAATAGTCCTGAACCCACACTAGGTTAACCTGTATCGTGGGTGTCAGAAACTACGAGGGACTTGCGGTCCCACAATACCAAGACCTGAAACAAATATTTGTGGGTCACACAAACAGGCTGGAAAATATACGCGTTATATTGAGAACCTTCTCCGATTTTTTTCCTCGGAAAGTCATTCCACTGTATTTATTAAAAACCCACATGTTTTATTGATACTTATAGTTTGAATAAATACCTGATAAAAACACTTTTGGCCAGGAAGAAGTATGTTAATAACAAGCCAATGAAATAATTATCTTGATCTGGATTTTTATTTTATGTGGAAAAACATCCGTTACCAAGTGGAAAGCTTTTATGTCGTCCATATTTTTTAAATGGGCGTAATCATTTAACATATTTGTAAAAAAAACTACTTGCGATAAAAACCGGCCAAGTTAGAGTCGTAGTCGAGGACCGAGTGTGCCATATCACCCTCTTAAGTTTTTACTTTATTATTATTTGTTCCTTATTATATATATTTATTTGTTCGATAGCTCAACGGGGAGTGGTACGGACTGCCCAGAAGAAAATCGCTAGTTCGAAACCAGCCCCAAGAGCATCTGACTTTTCTAAGTTATGTGTATTCATTCATTGTTTATTATTGCGCCTCAAATGCATGTGAATCTAATTAAGTACAATAATTTATGAAAATTATGATATAACAGCTTATTACAATTTTCAACCGACTTCAGAAAGGGAAAAAATGAGTTTCTCAATTTGTATATAACCGACTGTAAAAGGAGGTCTGTTGATCGAACTGTGATGATACACAGTGGCGGATGTGCAGTCTTGGCCTCCCTTCTGACAGAAAACGGTGAACGTGAAGTGGCAGCTTTTTCGTACGGTGATTGAGATATCCGGAGGCCCAAATTCCCTTCCCAATTCCTTCATCATCGCATTTCTTTAAACGCGGCACCGGGGCCTTGATTTTTCAGATATTGTGGATGTTCATGGAGATCACTTACCAACGCTTGCTCGTCTGCTTTAAATGATTGCATATTCGTACTAACTCGTAAAGAACGAAGATTAAAGCGCGCGAAGCGTCAATCGTTGAACGGTAGGTGCGTGTGTATGCTGTCAGTTTGACATAATTAAAGTGTTTATTTGATCAACAAGTACCTAACGACCTACACTAAAATTTAAATTAGGTAAATTTTAAAACAGCCTTAGCCCTCACATCGCGATAAGGTTGACAGCTAGTGTTGTAGATCAATCGATATTATCAGAAATGTAGAATCCCCGCCCGCTTAGCGTGAGCTCCAAGATATATCTCGGAAGGGAGAGATAACTTTATCGATATCGACTAGCGTCATATCATAGTATCATAACATGCTACTCACACCAGAGAGAGTGATAGAGATACAGAGATACCGCGGGAAAACGAGACGACATCTCCTCGTGCCGTAAATACCGGGCATGTTAGCTTCAACAGACATTTAGAGATATTACGACAAACGAGTCGACATTATCTTGAGGCTTTATATATTCATTTTTGCTCGCTTTTTAATGTTGAGTGGTGATGTGTATAATATATAGCAGGCACAGCCGGAGGATGCAGTAGCTCGGGGTAAGGTGGTCGTAGCGGTGTCTCTCGACATAAATGAAGTACTGCGGTACCACGTGGTGCTATTGTATTTACTGTGCTTGGAGCGATCGTACCTATTCAATAGGGACGTAGTACACTACGGATACATCCGGGGCACTGAATAGTGATGGCCTGCGCTGTTCCACAGGGCTCAGTTCTGGGCCCGCTCCTGTGGAACATCGGCTACCATAGGGTGCTCCGTGGTGCCAATCCCCGGAGCGTCGCTGTCGTCTGTTACACGGATCACACCCTGGTAGCAGCGACATTGGGATCAGGAGGCCGTCCTGCTCGCTTCGTTCGGTACCGAACAGGTGGTGGTGAACTACAAAAGATCAACGTGCAGAACTTATGTAGCAGAAAGTACCAAATGTGTTTTAAAAAAATAAGTTATATTGACAGATAGTCCCAGCACTATTACACCTAAAGATACTGGTCCAAGACTCAAATGATGAAAGCACGCCGATTATATTTAATTTATTCTAAAAATTAACATTTAGGGTTCCATTACGTTGCCTTCTGTGAAGGAATTTGTTTCCTGAATATCACATTTTTAGTTAACTTATCGAATATATTTCCATAATTATATAATTTTAATCGTTTGTTTTTAACGAGATGGTAGTATTCATATTTTGTTAGGATTATTTAGCTCATGCATTATTTGTCATAAGGGGCTAGGCCCACTAGTGGCTACTAAAGGCAGCGTACATAGACTGAACAACTTGTTGAGACTCTGAGTTTAAATTTAATTACCAGTTCAGGCGTTTACAGTTAAGGTTTGAATTCGAAATAAATATACTATTATAAATGCGAAAATGTGTTTGTTAGTCCGTCTTTCACGTAGCAGTGGAGCAACTGATTGCTATGTTATTGCATAGAGATAGTTTATGGGTCGGAGAATAATATATAACACTATTATCTCTGAAATATCTGCTATTACAATATTTATATTAGTACAAGGTGGTAAGTCCCTCATATGCGAGAGGCCGTCTGGTTTGGTACCACTGCTTTGTCTATTTCTGCCGCCAACATCAATGTGTAAGCACTGTTGTGTTTTGTTCTGAAGGACATTGAAGCTAGTGTAATTTCTGGAGATTTATTATGAGACTTAACATCTTGTGTCTCGGGATGACGAGTGCAGTTCAGAGCCATGCCTTGTTCTGTAGTCTTAAGTTCTGTGTGACGTTGCTACTGTTTATGGGCATGCGTGATGCTTAACATCAGGCGAGCGACTTAGGCGTCTCGTCATTCAGGCTAATAAAAAAATAATAATGATACTAGACCTGTATTATACACATTCCACTGCTTGGCACGAGCTTCCACTATTGAATGAATGAGATTAGGCCTCAGTCCACTACGTTGGCTGCAAGTTGGCAGATTTCATATACCTTCGAAATTCTTATGGCGAACTTCCTGGGTATGCAGGTTTCCTTACGATGTTCTTCGCTGTTAAAGCAATAATTACTTAACAATTAATACACACGTAACTTAGAAAAGTCACAGACGTGCATGCTCTTGGGGCTGGTTTCGAACCTGCGACTTTCGTCTCGAGAGTCTGTATTACTCCCTGCTGAGTAGTTAATATGTATTAGTTTATTATTTTAGTTTTTATTGGGATTTTAAGTAATATAATTTTATATAATTTTTACTCATAATTTATTGTACCTACACCGACGTAATTTTTTTTCATTCCATGCTAAGTTTGTCTAGAAAAGATTGATTCTTACCTTAGAGTGATTCTATGGCTTCTAGCAATAAGATCATTTATTGTCTACCATAAGGCTATTTTTAACGTTATTCAATTGTAAATGTTTTAAAATAAAAAGCATTTGTATTGTATTATATGTTGGGTAAAATGCCACGCTGGTTGTGACGCAAGCAAAATCTAGTACATACATAAATAAATTCTACAATACCAGTAACTTAACATTTAATTCATATTATAAAGTAACGATTTTTAAGGTTTATAATCCTTGTGCTTTGCTTTTTAGATCTTATTGTGCGTCCTTCTACACTTGCAGCCTGTGGGTGACTATACTCAAAAGTCTTACAGTGCCCTCCGAATTTAATAATGCGTTCAGGGTGCTGATGGGGCTGCGGCGATTCTGTAGTACATCAGGGATGTTTGCTGAACATCGCGTAGACTGCTGTTATGCTACGATGCGTAAAAGATGTGCATCCCTGGTGCGCAGAGTACGTGGCAGCGCCAACAGCATCCTTAGCATGATCGCCAGTCGGCTGGACTGTAGTTACATCAATCACTGCTGCGCCATTTCTCATGGAATGACACAGTAGTGAGTGATGAATTTGTTTATGTTTATGTTTTTGTTGTGAGAAGTTTATACATATTATTAACACTAGTCTGTAAGAACATTGTACTAACAAAATGGACACCTTGGTCTTTATTATTATTATTAAATACAAAATAAATAAAATACAAATAAATTTAAATTTAAATTTGATAAATATATTATAAATTTTAACTATAATTGAATTTTTAGAAACTTTACTATTATTATTTGCATTCATTGACTATTTATGGCTTAATTTGAATTGATTTCAGATATTATCCTTGTATAATATCCTACCACGGATATAAATTTTCTAATACTACTTAGTGTGGATTTTTTGTATGTTTCTAACATTTAAAAAACATTACTTATGATTTAATTATGCGAATATACAATTTTACCATATACCTACTATTTAAATTTGCATATTATGTTACATTACAGTGTCTCTCAACATCAGCGTAACATACATTTGTGGATTATAAAAACATTTATCTCGGTGCGGGAATCGAACTCGTGATCTCTCACGTCCATCGCTCTAATCGCCCATTGCGTCACGGAGCATGTTCATTTACTCAAAATAATTTCAAATTCAGATACATAATTTAATTTCTGTTTCACAGAAAACCGCAGCTTTCTGTTGCGTTTCATACGGTGAGTGAGATATCCGGAGGCCCAAATCCCACTCCCCTTTTCTTGATTATCCCTTCACTTTAAATTCGACAACACAGCTAGGATTATTCTAGTATTGAGGGCGTTTATGGGCAGTGAAGATAATTTCCCATCAGGTGACCCACTTGCTCGTTTGCCGGCTTATGCTATAAGAAAACAAATAATTCTTAATTTATAGATGATAAGAAAAGAAACAAGCAGTTTTTTATTGAATCGTAAATTAATCTTATCAGACGTAAAATATAACAATACTGACCTTATTTCTTAATTATTAAGTTAAGAAAAATAATTATAATTAATAACTGTGATTAAATTCAGTGCTAGTTTTTAATATAGGTTATTTGTTAAAGTATTTCGCAAACTAAGAACTAGCAGCGATAACTTAAGGTACGGACTGTCGAGACGAATGTCGCAGGTTCGAAAGCAGCTTCAAGAGCATACACCTCTGACTTTTGTAAGTAATGTATGTTTTAAAAAAGGCTCGGCTGGCCCATGCACAGCGGAGTGTTAGTGCCAACTTTGTGAATTCTTAGGTTAACGCGAATATTACACATTGAAATAAAACTAGTACTTACTTATTTCTACTTTGTGAAGTGAAAGTTGGGTGTGGCAGAAGAAGAATGAAAGTAGTATTAATGAAGTAGAAATGAGAGTTTTGAGATGTATGTGTGGTGTGACTATGATAGATAAAGTAAGAAACAGTGAGGTAAGAGAGAGGTGTGGTGTGAGAGAGTGACAAAATCGAGAAAGGGATACTGAGTAGATTTGGGCATGTAGAGAAAATGGATGAAAGAAGATTGACGAAACAAATATATATGGCGAGTGTGAATGGTACATTTGGGAGGGGAAGGCCTCGGCCAGAGTAAAAAAGGCCAGGTCAGAAGTACCGACTAAAGCATTGATGAAGAATTTTAAGTGAGTGGAGGAGGCCAAAGAGGTGTGCAAGGATCATAGCAAGTGGAAATCCGTTGTCTCTGCCTTCCCCTATGAGAAACAGGCGGGAGTCTATGTCGTGTATGTATGTATGTATTCATTGTTAACTATCGCTTACTTTAACGGAGAAGGAAACATAGTGAGGAAGCCTGCATACCTGAGAAGTTCTCCATAAGAATTTCGATGGTATGTGAATCTACCAATCCCCAGTAGGCCAGCGCGGTGTACTAAGGCCTAACCCCTATCATTCAGTAGAAAAGGACCGTGCCCAGCAGTGGGACGTGTATAATATGGGGCTAGTAATATTATTAATGAATTTGATATCAGTACTCATACTCATACGCACTCACGCCTGTATTCCCCGAAGGGGTAGGCAGACGTGACCAATACACCCATATTTCGCCGAGCTCATTTTCGTCCCATTATACGAGTATGATAGAGGGCGAGCCTATCGCCTTACCGGTCACAATAGTAACAACTGTGTCGAGTCGGTCCATTCATACTGTAGACAAAACTTGATAAAACGCTGCTCTACCACTTAAAAAACTTGTGCCCATGGCTTGCCACCTACCATATCATGGAACAGAAATAAGCTCGGTGAACCGTGGATGTTCTAGTTGCACATCTGCCTACCCCTTTGAGGATGTAGGTGTGTAACGTTATATTATATTGTAATATTCTATGAAAAACTAATTTCGTTCAAAATGCAAAGTGCTTAATCAAAAATATGCATGACATATGCAAAATGTTGAAATATGTTTATGAAGTGTCTTTTAATATTTTGCAATTCGAAGGAATTGTTCATAACGCATTTAAATTCTATTTTTGTTGTTGTTAATGAGGCAGTTACAAAATCGAGCAATTATCATAACGATATTTCTAATAAAATATACATTAGATATAATACATTAATAAAGGATTTAAAAAATACTTTATTTTACAATTAATGGTATGATGACGTGTTCGAGGAACTGCCAGACAAACTGGCTGCATGAAGCTATGTGCCAGAGAGTTCAGAAAAATGTCTTATAGGATGTCATTTTATGGTATTCTCCCTCTACGAATTTTATGTCATTTGAAAACGAGAACGGTAGATTATAGTTTTCTGTCATATTCTAGGATTATAATAATACCCTGTATTATACACGTCTTACTGCTGGGCACGGGCCTCGTAAGTTTCGACTTTTGGACGAACACCATTTTGTAATATTGAGGGGCTAGTAAATTCACCATGCTTCGAAAAAATACCACAATTTTATCACACAAACTGAAACTATCTTGTATTTTTCCGACCAATAAGCTCGTTTGGAAACAAATTTATTAAAATATTCACTATATGTGTAACTATGTATATTCTATTACTTTAAGAACATTGTTTAATCGGATTTTTATTAATTTAGGATTGGCAAATAGCAGTCATTTTAATAGATAAAACCAATTATAAAAGGAAATATACTAAATACACTTAATGTTTATAGTGTTTAGGATATTGCTTATCAAGTGCGAAATTTAACCCTACTCTTATCTTCTTTAGGACTTTAATAAATAATTTATGTCATATTTCGTCAACTTAGGCATAACATATTCATGGCTCAAAAAATCATTTGCGATTAAAATGAAATTAACTAAATTTTAAGGTATAATAAAATAATCACGCTATACGGTACTACTTAGTAAACCAGGTTATAAATAAATATATGTATATTCTAGTAATATATATATGTATATCCTGGAATTGGGCTTTTTTATTGTAAATTGAACCATCTACTCGTAATTTGTAACTGTTGTTTTATAATAATTATTATCCGCAAAGCTCACTCCCTAAAGAAATAAATACAAACTATGGACAATGCAAAATCCTTACTTAGGTCCGTATTATAGGACTACACTCAAGTGAGGTCTTTGCTAAGTGTCGATTTAAGTACACGATATTGGTCTATTTTTGGCGTCACACAAAAACGGACCAATCACGTATGCAGAAATCGACACTTACCAAAGAGCTTATTTGAGTGTTGTTCTATAATACGGGCTTTAGCCTTAGATTAAATTGTTTTTTTTTTCGGTGGATGTAAATAAGACAACACGTTGAGTAAAGAAAAAATCGTATTTAATTGCTAATTTGCATATAGTTTTGCATACAGTAAAAAAATCACGTACTGCATCGAGTAATAAAGCAGTGTTCGTATTTGTATGTAACTTAGTTTAGGCACACCACCTGCCAGCACATCACTTTACACTTTTCACTGTTTCCGCAAGCGTAACACAACAGAGAACTCTGGTAGTGACTCTGGTAGACTTTTCTAACGCATTTAATAACATCAGTCACGATATCCTACTCGCTATCCTCTCCCATTTAATGATCTCTTCCGTAGCGTTGGAATGGTTCTCCACTTATCTTCGAGGCCGCCAACACTCGGTACGTCTTGGCGAGTCTTCGTCAAACTGGCGTAACCTAGAATCTGGTGTCCCTCAAGGCGGTATACTTTCTCCTTTATTATTTTCTATCTTTATAAATTCTATAACCCAAAATCTACAGTGTTCTTATCATCTGTACGCCGATGACCTACAAATCTATACTCAGACGAGCATTGACAACGTGACTGCTGCCATAGGCAAAGTAAAGGCAAAGTAAGTCGTAACGCGTACGCATTACAACTGCGCCACCGAGGCAGTATATGAATTTTTAAATAAATAATTAATAAAATAATGCTAAACTTTATACAATACTTGTTTGTTTCTGGGATGTGATTGGTCTACAAACATCCAAACTTTCACATTGATAATAATATACAACAATAAACACCCCCCCTCCTCTTTTGCGAGTGGAAATTTACAAAAACTGAAACAAGTGCTTAATTACTTTTAATAAGCAATTTTCGTTCTCAATTTCACTGTTGTATTCCGTCCCATAAAAAAGTTTCATACAAAGTTCAAACACAGGGGGTTTTTACTTTACCCCCTTTATAACCTTCGCGCAAGTACAAACAATAAGTTAAAAAAGTTTTATCGCAATCGCATGAACGTCATGGCAACGCATAAAATACGATCAAAAATTGATTTTATACGTTTTTATATATGTATATAAGATTTCTAAAACAAGGGGTGCAACCACTTTTTTAAACGATTCCAAAAAAGGAGGAGGTTCTCAATTCGCCTGCATTTATTTTTTAATGAACGAATAATTTGTGCAAAGCTACGAGTACGAAAATAAACAAACTTCTTCATTGAAAAAATGCTGTTATTGTTTTGAAACCGTACTATGACATAACATCAATCTCAAAAACCAGGCTAACTTCTCGTGACGTATGTGGCTCCAACATGGCTAGGTGGCTACATCGAGGGAGACGAGAATGTTATAATGAAACTAAAACAACTATTATTAAAGGCACAACCGGTCTTGATCACGCCTAAATATTTTTTACAGAACATTGAACTAAGGTTGTAAAGTTTTCCGTGTGTTCTTGCACAATATTATATAATTTTTGAAAGGCTGATTACTACCATGTTATTCTTGGTTAGAGTATACTTGTCAAATTATTCGGTGAAGCACTAATATCACACGTCGTCTTTTTTTACTCTGTTGTAACTTTTCGGAAAATTATGTACATATTATGTCGAAAAACACTACCTACTATTTTACATACATACATACGCACTCACGCCTGCATTCCTCGAAGGGGTAGCAGAGCTGTAAACTTGTAGGTACGTCCTATGATGTGATAGGGAGCGAGCCCATCGCCATACCAGACACTATTTTACTTCTATTACTAATTTTGTCTTCCCTATTTTGTCTGGTATAGCTTAAAGTCAACATGTCAGCACAGTCTAGCCTTCGAAGGCTCAGTTTTAGATGATTGCTTATGACTTTTAAATCGACATAAAATACATGGGGTACTTTAAGCGAAGTATATTTTTATAGCATAGGCCGGCAAGTTGATCAAGATCTAGCCAAGAGGAAGTTGGTCACGTGATTGTAAGTGATAGCCCCTGCTCATATACGTGTGCGTTGCTGACCTTAAAGGAAAGGCATAATTAAGAGATTGGGAAGGGGAGGGGATTTGATGTCGGATATCTCACTCACCATACCAAACGCAGCAGCATATCGCTACTTTACGTCAGTTTTCTATGAGTGGTAAAGACTCGATCAAGCCGGCCCATTCATGTTGTAGACAAAACTCAAAAACAAAATTATCTTAGGTGAAATCTCCAATAAGAACCGATTTTCATGATTATTTATAATAGGGTTACCTCAAGGGCAGTCCTATATTTAATTGTTTGAGATCTGATGACGCAGTATGAGGAGGATAATTAGAAACTCTTCAAAGAATACCAGCAAATATTTCGCAGTTCAGACTTAGTGTTGATTTTTGAAGTCAGTTATTAAGTTTTTGTAAACCTGAAACGTGAAACATAAAAATAAAATCTTATGTGGAAAAGACATGTAAAAAAGACCTTCTTCTGAGTCATCATTGTAGTTTCGTCTTGCAACAACCACGAATTTCTTAGCTAAGTAGCTTATTATTTACTATAATTTATATGGATATTTCGAGCCATAACTGGACGAAGGTCGACCCAAAAGTATGCAAATAAAATACACATTTGAGTCAACTGGTCCTTTATCTCAAGCCTATTAAAGTAAAATACACTATTAAAATATCAATAAAGCAGTAACTTCTTTTGGCATCCGGTTATTTAAGACACACCTAATGATTGATTGAAAATAAGTTAAATAGGGGCATATATCAAATAAATCATGGGAGGTATAAACATCGGAGTTGAAATATTATTGATCAAGTATTTTATTTGTTTAATTTAATTAGCGTAGAATAACAGAATAATACCTATACAAGAAATTTTTATTTATGTCTAATTTTAATTAATTTCTTGTTAGACATCTATAAATCGTATGATAAAAGAAACCTTTAATAATTTTATTGTACAGTAAAATAAAACTATACAAACTTTGGTTAGGCATTACGAAAATTAATAATATTTTTGATGCTTTCATACATATAAATTATATATATGGTCATATTTTTATACTAACATAAATAAGGATAGGTCGCTCGCCTGATGGTAAGCGTCACGCCTGCCCATAAACAGACACAACACCATGCAGAATTTTGAACTACAAAGCACTACATGTCACTAGACTGCATTCGACTGATACATAGGTTGTTAAATCCCATAATGCGCAGTAATTTTACTGACTTATCAATATCTTTCAAATCAGTGCTATCAACCCAGACGGTCTCTCGCATATGAGGACCTACAACTTTGTAATTAACACATGTTCAGTGCTTAGAGATTTGATTTCTTTTCTTTGCTACTTTAAATAAAGTCATCATCATGGCGTTTTCAACATCTTTTTCTCCAAAGATTCCTTACCAACCGACAAGGTTTTGGTAAAGAAGTATCGCCTACGTAATACAATAAGAATGCATTAAATTGAGCAGTTGGATCATTAACGTTTTTATAATTTGTAAGAAGACATTTTTTAATGCACTCAGCTTGCACACGCGTCACACATCGCTTGTGAACTGAAGTTAATACGATAATAAAATAATACATTATAAAATAAAGCAAAATAGAACTCGTGTGTGTTCATGTTTATCTAAAGTGTAGTGTGTGTAAAAATGACGACTAAAGAAGAACGTAAAAGAGTTTGCCGTGCCAGAGTCATTTTATCGCAGGTATGTGACTTTTTAAATCTTTTATTAGGCTATGATTCTTATAGGCTTCTTAAATATTAGTAAAATAATTTATTGTCAGCCCGTCGCACTAGCAAATAAAATGTACCTAATCTAAATTAGTATCGATTTAAATTTGTGAATAGAAAAAAAAAACTTAAAACAGACTCAAAAAAGTAACAAGCTAAAAATAAATTTAATCACTTTGGACTCGGTAAATTTATTGATACTGATCGATTAACAAAATATATTTGTATTAATGTATACTTTATTTTTATTCATTTTATACGTTTTTGAACTTATATAAATACATTTCAAAACTCATTATCTATCATGAAATAAAATAATCTTCGATAATAAATTATAGCTTTAATGTACGCATTATCCCACAATTTAAATCAAAATGGCGTTACCAGCCATTGTTTTGTAATTGCATGCATGATGTCGATTTTATTTTATTTTTTATTTGCTTGAATGACAAGACGAGCAGGTCGCTCGTCCGATGGTAAGCGTCACACCTGCCCATAAACAGAAGCAATAGAAATCTGGATTACAGAACACTGCATAGCACTGGACTGCGCTCGTCATCCTGAGACATACGACGTTAAGTTTCTTAATGCCCAGTAATTTCACTGGCTTAAATGTCTTTCAAACGGAAATACAACAGTACTTACACACTGCTGCTTGGCGGCAGAAATGGACAAAGCGGTGGTACCAACCCAGACGGCCTCTCGCATACGAGGGATCTACCACCTTGTATCTTGATTAAAAGAAATAATCGGATAGATCGTAAACATCATGCACAAATATCATTATTTTAACTATTTATTTATAATGTTCTTTATTGGCATAAATTGAGGGGCGCTAACTCAAAATTAGTTTATTAATGTAGTGCAAATATTGTAAATCAGTTTTCAAAAGAGCAACGTTAGAGTTTCTTGCCCGTTCTTCTCTAGAGAAACAGCATTCCGGATTGGCGGTAGAGTTAAAATTTGACAGAATCTAAATGACAAATAATATTTTATGGATTCAATAAATATTTTGATTTTAATTTGATGGCCGATTTGCGGATGCACAGAAGACTTTATACACAATTTTTTTTTAAATGTATATAAAGAGTGAAAGGGAAACGTTTTCGAAAACTAAGACATATTTTGGTAGTGCTGGTGATTACGGACATGATAAAACGGTAATGTCACAAGTGTGGATGCACCTTAAAGCAACACAACGGTTTTAACCGACCCAAAAACTGAGGAGATTCTCATTTCAACGCGTTATTTGTTTTACCATTTTTGTTTTTATTCGGTTTTAATTAACGTAACATTTATATTATAATATTATTTTGTGACGATGCATACGGCCTAACCTTTGCTGCAAGATAATAGTATAATTTGACAATAAAATGTATTTTTAGATGCAAATATTCTCGATATTATTAAGTAAACAAACACATAAATAACAAACACATAAAAGCTTTTTATTAAATTTTTATCTTATCTATTTATTTTTATACTAATTTATTTACATTTTGGTAATGGCATCTGAAACGTAAGTATAATTAATAGTGCAAGCAGAATTTTGTCTTCTTAGTCGGGCACTCATAACAGAGTTAACGTCATAGTCACGATGGTATTACATGGAGCCACAGCTTTTGAAAGGCTGATTAATGTAAAAAATAATCAATAAATTGTCAAATCTCAAGTAATTGTCGTCACTGATTTGTGTAAAACTAGGAGTTAAATAAAACATCCCATATATCTATGCATTAAAATTAAATTATTTCACTGGGTATGTACTATTATAAGATATAATAACAACAGCTTTATCTTAGTTTACTTGAGTTTGTGTTTTATTGCATTGTTTACGTTTGCAGTGTAAATGAACGGTGAAACTATTGTTCCTTCTGATATTAAAATATCACACTCATTAAATGAATACGCCTTATCATCAGCTTATTTAGAAATGCGATAGCGTGTGTAGCGATTACTAAAATGGGTTCCGTGGAAAAACCACCTAGGGTTCCACGAATTAGTTATATTTGTCACTGACTTGCGGTGAATGTCTAATCTGATTAAGAAAATATTCAACCACATTGAAGATGAACTCATACACGGATTAAACGCTTCTGATATGTTTGCTCTTTTCATGTAAGGTTATGATCATTTAATGTAGGGTATAAAATGAAAGGCATTTGTCGAGCGTGCTGTAGCTTTAAAAGTTTGGAAACCGCTGGTATAGTGTATTGCACTGGATTGCATTCATCACACCGATACACAAATTGTTAAGAGTGGTTCAATGTCCTTCAAACCGACAAGTGTTTGTGTTCATCAGGTGGTCATTTAGTTTTTACTTTCCACTAACCTTCGTCTCACAAGTCTGAAGTTGATGGCTAACAGCTGGTTCTCAATATTCGATGGTCACTTCCTGCGCTCGCTGCATTGATGGCATCTACATCTTTAAAGATATACCATTGGAACTAAGGATGTAATCTAACTGATTTTCCTTTTTCCATCCGAGCTTCTCTAGATCCAAAGTCTTTGTTGTTCCTTATGGCAATCAGATTGTTTCGACCGAGGTAGCTAATGCGTGTCCTTTTACATTTTTATCTCAGAACCCAAACTTGGTCACATATTCCTTATTTTCCTGATTCTTACATAATTTGGCCTCAAAATCACCCATTACGGTGGTATAGAAACATGAATTATCGGTTAAAGCGCTGCTGATATCTTTATAGAATCGAATCAATTCTGCGTCAGAGTGCGAGGCAGTTAGCATAGACTTGGATCACTTCGAGGGTGTAGCGCTTATTCAAGTCAAATATGGAGCAGATGACTCTTAGTGATACTGTGCCGATTTGTCACAGTATTTTCACCATTGATGTGTTTTTAAAAAATCTATCTGCCCCTGCTCATTCTGTTATCCTCGTAGCTTTTGTAGTAAACAGCTAGTCAGATGTTAGTATAACTAGGTTTTCACCTCTTTGCCTTATTCACTTTCCAATAATACGAGTATCTCATTTATACTTATTTAGTGCTTGGAATTCGAATTCCTAGTAGCTGTCCCCTATGAGCAGGAGTTCTTAAAATATATGTAGCAAAGTATGTGTGCTGGTACCGTTCTCTCAGGGACTCTTCGTACTCTTTGTCCTGCCGATTCTGAGACCTCTGTCGTAGTCGAGCTTCTGGGAACTGAACCTCTGGGCCCTGAGGTCTTTTTTCTTTTGTCTATGCATGAAGGTAATTGGCCTTGAAACGCCTTGAATAGCCAGCTATTATGTGTTGGCAAGCCTATTCTTATGGAGAGCATTTCTCTCCCACGGATTTTAGTAGCTGGGTAGGTAACATACATTACATTAAAAGAAGTCCACTAGAGAACCTTTTTAATATTTGAAGTCTGTTAATATTTCAACTCACGCGCAGATAGATGGGCAGATGAAAATCGAGTCTCAAGAAATCCATCTAGATGCCATAACGCAAAAAATTTTCCTCTCTCCCACTACCCAATCATCTTTAGACGCTACGTTTTTATTTGGAAGGCCAGTGACATGCGGCCAACAATTTGCTCCAATTTACAAACATTGACGAATGACACTTAGGTACAATAAAATATAAGTCACACAGATAGTTCTGAACCCCACACAAGGTTAAACCTGTATCGTGGGTATCAGGAACTATGAGAGACTTGCGGGTCCATAGTCCATCATGAATCATGCCATAAAACTGCATAATAATACTAGCCCTGTATTATACACGACCCACTGCTGGGCACGGGCCTCTTCTTCATAATGATAGGGGTTAGGCCTTTGTCCACCACGCTGGCCTAGTGCACACTAGTGGGTTGGTACACTTCAGACACCTTCGAAATTCATATGTAAAACTTCTTATGTATGCTGGTTTCCTCACGATGTTTCCATCACCGTTAAAACAAGCGATAATTAACCATTAATTTACACGTAACGTCTAAAAGTCAGAGGTGCATGCTCTTGGGGCGGGTTCCGAACCTACAATTTTTATCTCGACAGTCCGTACCACTCCCAGCTAAGCTATCGCTGCATAAAACGGCATGTTTACTATAAAAAAACCATCGTGTACAGTACAATAACAATTATCTGTCCGCATAGAGGTCTTGACATTTTTATGAAGACGGCCTTCGTAGGTGGTACAATTTAGGCAACACGATTATTGATATCGACACATTATATTCGACAGGCGTGGACGTTTTATATGAGTATAAAATATCGATAAATTCTAGAGGAAATCCAATTCTGTTCACATTAAAATTTCTTTTAAAGAAGATTTAAAGGTTTAAATTTTACAAGGTAATAAGTACCTCGTTTGCGAGAGGCCTTCTGTGTTGGTACCACCGCTTTGTCTATTTCTGCCGCACCCGCGTGTTAACACTGTTTCGGTTTGAAGAACATTGCAGCCAGTCAAATTTCTAGGCATTATGAGACTTAACAATTTATCTCCCGGGGTGATGAGCGCAGTCCAATGTCACGCAGTGCTTCGTAATTCAATGTTCTGTTTGGTGTTGCTTCTGTTTATGGGCAGGCGTGGCGCGTCCCATCAGGCGAGCGACCTGCTTTTTTCGTTATTTAATCTAATAAAAAAACACAGCAAATATTTATATTTATTATGCTAATACTGGAATTTCCTTGTCACCAGGTACTGGCATGCTTAGCTCTGGATTGCCTTCTGATAGGACTGGGCATGTCCATCAGTTTCGTAACGATGGTGTTACCTGAGGTGCTCGACGCCAAGGAAGGATTGTCCATTAATAAGAAACAAGCATCATGGTTTGGTGAGCTATTTGTTAATGATATGGTATTCTGATGATGGTTTGTAAGTATAACTATCGACATGAGTCGTAAGTACAGGTGTATAGTAGTGGGGGCAGTTGAATAGACGACGAACTTGACTGATGAAACATCCGCGTAAATCATGGGCCTCCTCCAATCATTCCGACAATCAGACCTTTAAATTAACTACTATGGATAAGACCACTAGTACTTTCCAAAGAATCAAAAGAAAAGCCCCCCAAGATCTAACATAACATCTTTGAGATCGTAAATAAATGGTTTAGCCACTGGGCTAATCCCATTCAGCTCAAATTTGCACATTCTTAACCTCTAGCTAAAAGCCAAACTGGCAGATCGCAAGAACCAAAATAAATAAAATAAAAAAAACTACTAGCGCAAGTGAAGTTATGCTCAGCAGGCTAACCATGAGTTTGTCTCGGTAAACTCGCTAGCGACGATGTAAGATATTTATATGAAAAATTCAATGGCGCCTCGAGAGGATACGTGAGAAACTAAATTTTGTCATACAAATATTTTACGACTGCCTCGGTGGCGCAGTTGTAATGCGTACGCGTTACGATTGAGGCTAACGCTGAGGTCTCGGGTTCGATCCCCGGGTCGGGTAAAGTGGTATTGGGTTTTTCTATTACGAAATGCTCAATGTCAGACCGGAGTCTGGAATTTGTGCCCGGTATGGCGATAGGCTCGCCCCCTATCACATAAGGGACGCAGATACGCTTGGCGAAATGTGGGTGTACTGGTTACACCTCTGCCTACCCCTTCGGAGATTACAGGCGTGAATGCGTACTAAAAATATTTTACGTTGTCGCTAGCGATTTTACCGAGACAAATTCATGGTTGAGGCACTGAACACACCTTGATGTTACATTTATGATAGCTTTAATTTATGCTTGAAATGGCACTTATCATTATGTTTTGAATCAACAGCGTCCACTGGATCTAAATTGTCAATTTCCGTTGTTACTTAATTCATTACAGATCATATTATAGTCATCAAAATATGCGGTTAATAGATTTGACAAAAGCGTAGTCAAACTCTCATTGGTCGACGTTTGATTAAAGTTATACACTTGGGTAATTAATCCCCATATCTCAAAAACTACTAAAGCTAGTATAATGAAATTTGATTATAGTAACATTTTAAGGATGTAAAAACTATTTATGCAACGGAATATTTTTATCCCAGAAAAAATATATTCACGCGAGCGGAGCCGTGGCCCGTGGGTAACAGCTAGAAATTAATATTGTAATGTTGTTGTTTGAGTATCCTCAAATTTGTCGCGTGTATTATTTATTGCAACATGTAAACAAATAGGTATAATGTGCATTTTACGAACATGCATAACATTGCATTTTAATTTTAAATTGACGAATATGCTGTACCTATGCTTTTATAATATTTTTGTTAAGTACAGCAAAATATAAGTAATGCAACATACATTCTACGTAATACAATATATGTTTGATTTCAAATTGCTACAATCTTAAAAATAAAAACGAAATGAATTATTATGCTCATCATGTCATAATATTCAACAAATGTTTGTCTTGTAGAACAATCTGTTATTCCATCTAATGCAATAAATAGTAAAGTAAACTGACTATCATAACAGGATTATTTCATGTGTAATTAGTATCACAATACATAGAATAATAAATATTTAACGAAGCAGCTATATCTCAGCAGGGAGTAGTACGTACTGCCGAGTAGTGCTGAGTAGGCTACACAAGAGGCATTACATTTGTCCCGTATTTCGTCAAATACTGTAAGAGCGGTTCAAATTTTTTGCATGTACTACTTCAAATTTTATGTCGCGTTACTCTGTTACTACTTGCATGATGCGAGTAGTGTGCGTGAAAGAGTGAGAACGAGCGAGTGAGCTTCAAAACACCTCGCCTTATTTGAAGTGTGTGGGACCTTGAACCGACTCAGTACAAAAAAGAGGGTACTCTTACAAACTGATTTAAAAATCGTGTCCTACTCAACACTACTGCCGAGACGAAAGCCGCAGGTTCAAAATCAGCATTGGGGCTGGTTTCCGAGCATGCACTATTTCCGACTTTTCTAAGTTACATATGTATAGTACGTTATTACTAATTAGCCCTTGCTTTAACGGTGAAGGAAACATCGTGAGGAAACTTGCATACCTGAGAAGTTTTCCATAAGAATTTCGAAGGTATGTGAAGTCTGCCAACCTGCACTAAGCCAGCGTGGTGGACTAAGGCCTAACACCTCTTATTCATGTGTGTAATATAGGGCTGATATTAATATTTATATAAAAACTATCTTTTGCACGCGGCTCCGCGCGCGTGAATGCTTTTTTCCAGGATAAAAGCAGCCTATGTGGAATTTTCTTCTATAGGAATAGTGGGCAACAACAGTGGGTGCGGCGCGGCGCGGGGGTGATCGCTTGGTAACAAACACCGCGACACGAGAATTTTATATATTAGATATGTTATGTAAATATTATTTTAGTATTGACAGTATTCTTGGATTGCACTACACTTACCAGGTGTAGCGTACCTAGTCACTTTGCCGAGCTGTGATAAAAATTGTATTGTTTAATTAGTTTTACACCTTGTGTACGGTGGTCGCTATCCATTTAGATACAAAATAATATCAGGAAAGAAGAAATAAAAAGAATCTGGTGACATTTTTAACCGACTTCCAAAAAGGAGGAGGTTCTCAATTCAGCGAGTATTTTTTGCTTTTTTATGTATGTAGGTACATCGATTTCTCCGCCAATTGTGGATCGATTTTGTTTTAAAATCATTCGATTGAGCATAGATGCGATGTAGTAAATAACTTTCAAGTTACTTATCTATACTATAATAACATTATAAAGAGGAAAGATTTGATTGTTTGCATTGAATAGGCTCCGAAACTACTACCGATTTGAAAAATTCTTTCACTGTTGGGAAGCTACACTATCCCCGGGTGACATAGGCTATATCTATATTTAAAAAAAATATTGGGATCCTTACTAAAACTCCAATAATGTAACCCAAGGTGTAAAAAAATACCTAAAATATTCTGTACATCGCGTGCGCTGCGAATACTATTGATGATAGAATAAAATAATGTTCTACGACTTTACGAGTGGTAGAGCCACGCTGTAGACAATTTTGTCTACAGCATGAATGGGCCGGCTCGTCCGGGTCGTTACCACTGTCTCACAGAAAACCGGCGTAAAGTAGTAGCTTGCTGCTGCGTTTCGCACGGTGAGTGAGATATCCGGAGGCCCAAATCCCCCTCCCCTTCCCAATCCCTTATTATCCCTTTCCTTTAAGGTCGGCAACGCGCCCGCATAATTCTTTTGTATTGTGGGCGTACATGCGCGGTGGAGATCGCTTACCATCACCGTGACCCATTTGCTCGTTTGCCGGCCTATACTATAAAAACAAAACATCATTATTTACAAAAAGTATCACGACAGCATATGCCCATTATAGTTATGCCACACTAAGTGTTCTTTTATTTTAAAAATATAATTGAAATGCCGTCGCTAGAAAAGGTTCGTAATGTAGGCGTCACTGGGGTACGGGCCGTACGGGAGACGAGTCCATTTTTATCCCGGAAAAAGACATCAACGCGGGCGGAGCCGCGGGCAACAGCTAGTTGTTATATAATAGGGTAGTTTCCTGTATTGAATTTTATACATTATTTTATAAGCAACAGAAAATGATACGCAAAGGAAACCCTTTTATTAAAACACAATCGAAATTAGTTCAGAAATGTGCCCGCAGTTATGACTTTAAAATGTTGGTATGAGGAAAAGTGGGTGCGTAGTAGGGCAATCTCACTATCTCGCTTGCACGCGTGCACCATAATGAACATTTTACACAGTGACGTCAAAGTTTGCATCGTCTGTTTGACAAATACCCCTTCTAGAGAATTTGAATGGCTTCTAACTTATTTATTTTTGGTCCGATTTATAAAATTCTTTCTGCAATAGATTTTCAGTAACGTAACTTATTGATTTAAATAATAAAAAATGTAGTCAACTACCTTGTTATGTTAACGTACAGGCGTAGATAACGGTAAGATAAATCAACATCATGCTTAACTTTCGATGTACGATGTTAAATAGTCGAGGAATTACCCAGCAGCAGGAAAAACTACCTACTAGCGGCACCTTATTAAAATGTACAGTTCAAATTCAAATTCAAATTATTTATTGAATCCATAAAATGTTATACATAATTTAGATTCAGTCAAATTTCGGAATGCTGTTTTGCTAGAGAAGAACAGACAAGAAACTAACGTTGCCCTTGTGAAAATCTGATTTACAATATTGATACTACATTAATAAGCGTTTATTTTTATAAGTGTACATACTACATACATACGGTGTAGATATTTCCGGTGTTGTATTACTTTTCTTATGTGAAACTGGAGCTGGTCTTACAATGTCATTGTCAGCAGCTGCTAACGTACTTAATTACAATCTGCTATTTACGAGCGAATGAATCAGTCCGTTTCAACCCCTGACAAAAAGAGGCGTGTTACAAGTTTGACCCCTTTTTCTGATTTGTGTTTGTCTGAATCGTAGCGACTAAATGAATGGACCGATTTGAATGCGGTTCTTTTTTGTTTGTCTATGATGGGTCTTAGCTTTTTTTATACCATAGGCCGATAAAGGAGCAAGTGGAACACCTGAAGGTAAGTGATCTTCACCACTCATGTACGCCCACTACCAGAATCATAGACGCTTTGCCGGCCTTAAAGGAAAGGGGTAATTAAGGGATTGAGGAGGGAAGGGGGATTTGCAGCCCCGGATCTAGGGGGGGGGCAAACTGGGACACCCACCCGGGGCGGCAGTTTCAGGGGGCGCCGAAATCATAATATAGTATGATTAAAATTAAAAGACTTGCTCCACAAAGCGCTTAGCATACGGAAGCCTACAAAATTAATGGGTTCTTATTGTCCCATACACGAAAAGTGCAAACAATTATGTATTATACAACGTGTTACCAAAAGGTGTGCTCACATTTAAGGATCGTTACATACACCTGACAGTGAGTGTATAAACATCAAATCTTATCAATATTTAGACATTCTAAAATTTCAAGATAATTTTAAACACTAGGTAATTTATTACAATCGATAAGATAGATCACATATTTATAAGTGGGTGAAAGAATAACAATTTTGGAGTAAGACTAAAGCTCAGCTTTTTATCGTTAAGTGTTGTTCAAAGTTGCAAGTCGAATATCGACATGTTACTCATTCGATAAAAAAGAAAATGCTTTTCTATGTCCTGGCAAGGCCATCGGATTTTGGGGTGGAATACTTATATCGTCCACTACACGTTGCTTGAAATGAAATGAAATGAAATAGTTTATTAATTATGTAGGCAATTAAAATAGCGCTTATGACAAGTCAGTACAAAATAAAGAAACTTATGTATAGAAATCATATCAAATAATGTATACATAACATAGCTTAAATTTTACCACACCTTTCTGTTACACGTTGTATATTTGTGAGTTTTTTTTAAGTTATTTATCTCAACCGCTGGAGAGAGGGGCGCCACTGTCAAGTTTCGGTTCGAAAAGTCATAGATCCAGAAAAGGCTGGGGATTTGGGCTTCCAGATGTTTCACTCACCGTACGCAAAGCAGCAGCAAGCCGCTACTTTACGTCGTCTTTCTGTGGCCTGTCGAGCTGGTCCATTCGTGCTGGAGACAAAACTATCTACAGCCTACAGATTTTCTGTAGACCCCTATCATATCATCAGACGTAAATAAGCTCTTAGTAGATCTACTACCTAGTATTTAAAATTTAACAGTATTGACAGCCTCCATGGCGCAGTGGGCGGCTGTGAAGCGAGAGGGTGTTGGTTCATCCACAAAAATTTGTTTCGGGTCTGGTTGTTGAGGAACCGCAATTCCTTTGTAGTTCCTGATACCCACGATACAGGTTTACCTAGTGTGGGGTTTGGACTATGTGTGTGCCATTTGGGTGGGTGTGTATTTATATAACGCTATTGCCAATTAATAACAATATCTTAATTAATAATAATATCTTATCTTATCTTATGGTACAGTTGGGAGGGGAAGGCCTCGGCGAACTTTCATAGATCAAGTTGGAGATATTCTCGAGAAAGGCCAGGTCAGGACTACCCTAAACCGACGTGCATGTATGAAAAAATTAATGAGATTGAATGAGGCCAAAGAGGTATGCAAGGATCGTAGCAAGTGGAAATCCGTTATCTCTGCCTACCCCTATGGGAAACAGGCGTGAATCTATGTATGTATGTAACAATATCTTGCGTCTAAAAATAGCTTCTTTATTTAAAAAAGCCCGTTCTCAAGTTTCGAGTTTCTAAATTATCTTTATGAAGATAATCGATCTCTGTCCCTACTCCGTAGTAACTTAACCGGTTCATAACAGCATCGTTAACACCAAATCTTCATTTATTTATGACGTTATTCTTTATTTTTATAGCCTATTTAATATATTTATTGTGTTGACTATTTCTGTCGCCAAGTAAGCACGTAAGCATCGTCAGTGAAATTAGTGGGCATTATGACACTCTATATCTTAATTCTCAAGTGCAATACTTTGCGATTCCTTCTTGGTGGTGTTGCTTCCATTTACAGGGGCGTGGCTTACCAGGCGAGCTACCTGCTCGTCACGTCTTCCAGTATAATAACCTAACAGTTAAAAAACCCTAACGTCAATTGGAAAAACATCTGTAAATGGCTAAACAGCTTTCAAATACAAATAACCGTATCTGAATCAATCTATTCGTAAGGCGGTATGATGCCACAGACACACACACAAACCCACAGACAGATAAATGGGTCTAATTAATAACACCCCCTTTTGCGTCGGTGGTTAAAAAATGTTCCAACGTAACCGAATTTCGGAATCGAAAATGCTTATAATGACCAAAATGAAAAAAAAAAATACAGGACACGTTTGAAGCTACAACTAAAACTCGTCATGCATCATAATTTTAAATAACTCCTACAATTTCTTTCCCTTAGCGAATTCAGTATTTTCGTTGATTTTAATAATAATAATACTAATGTATAATTTTTTTTTAAAAGTAATTTGATATTTAAAAATGTAAAAAAAAACTTTTAAAATAAAGAGTACTGTACATAATACTAACCCTATTTATCTTTATACCATTGCTGAGCACCTCCTCTGCTAAATGGGAGTATAGTAATAGGTCTTAGTCTTCCACGCTGACCTAATACATAAGTAATTATTTTAACAATAAGCAATCTACTTACTTATACAAGGTGGTAGGTCCCTCGTATGCGAGAGGCCGTCTGAATTGGTATCACCGCTTTGTCTATTTCTGCACCCGAGCACCAGTGTGTAAGCACTGTTGTTTCGGTTTGAAGGGAATTGATGCTAGTGGCATTACTAGGCATCATGAGACTTAACATCTTATGTCTCGGGGTGACGAGCGGTTCTGTAATCCAGAGTTCTGTGTGACGTTGCTTCTGTTAATGGGCAGGCGTGACTTTGGGCGTGGCGCTTAACATCAGGCGAGCGACCTGCTTCGTTACGTCATTGAAACAAATAATAAAAAAAAAACAATCTTGTTATGAGACCATTTGTAGGAGATGTTTTCCCGACATATATATAACATAAAATTTCGTAAAGTGGAAGACATAAGGTCACGGGCTGTTTTAATAAAGATGTATACTTAGAGACACGAAATTCAAATTAGTAGATTAAACTTGATCTCGAGATATTATGTGGAAAATACATTATTCACCACAATATGGAATCATTTAACTACTTAAATTTTGAATTCCAAACGCCATTATAGATAAAAATTCAAAAAATTTACATTCTTATGTATGTATTTATAAGTTCTCACCTGTAACTCCGAAGGTGTAGGCAGAGATGCAACTATTGCTCCCTTCTTATTTCCATCCCATGATGTGATAAAAGGCGAGCCTAATTCCAGACTCTGGGCTGATACTGTGTATTTCGTAATAGAAAAACCCAATATCACTTTTACGCGACCCAGGATCGAACTCGAGACTACAACACAGCAGTCGTACCGCGTACGCATTACGCCACAAAACGCCACCGAAAGAGTTCATATCATAACACAAATAAAAATATAACAGAAAACTTTTGTTTACGAACCCAGATCTTATAGTTTAAAAAAAATATCATATGACGCGACTTAGTTTCTGTTCTGTCTAATAGAGCTTCAAGCCTCCTTAACACTGCCTTGATTTGATCGCTATTGCGTTCCGCGTCCTCTACACACAGCCGCGTTTTGATCGTGCATTATTTCCAGCGTCCACCTATCAGGGCCGTCAGTCGTATTGATATTGCTAAAAAAATCGGCTGTTACAGTATTTTTCAAATAGATATAGTAAAAATATTAATAGGTATAATAATGACGTACCTAATAAAAATTGGCGATCGATGAGATCTCTAACGCACTGAGTTAATATTGTACATTCGGTTCGTTAGGACTTCTTCCCAACATCCTTAGAGGTCTTCTTAGACCTCGCAGACGCAAGGAGTGGAGAGATAGCACGCAGGCGTTGCGAGATTTTAATATTTATACAAGTGAATATGCGAAATCCCGCACGCTCAATTTAGACACTACGTTCGGAGTTCTCGTTCATTTTGTCCAAAAAAAAGGTTTTTTACTGTTTTTTAATTATTTAAATAAGCTTAGAGTAGGCAAATATGATTATTCTAGTACTGAGATATACTCCTACTACAATGTATGTATGTGTGTATTAATACACACTCACTCATATTAAGATGCAATTTGTAAAGTTACAGTTTATATTTTATTTGTTTAAAGTTTGTATTCATATAGACTTATAATTCTATGCATGTCTTATACGGCGGACTTAATATTAGGAGCATTCTAAGTTATCATTAAGCTAAGGAACATAATATTAGTGACTTCATTACTATTAACAAATTAATAATTAAACAAAATAATTGTCATATCATTCACAGGCAGTTTGGCGTTCCTCTGCCAGCCGATTGGCAGCATCTTCTCAGGACCTCTGCTAGACTACTTTGGAAGAAAGAAGGCCTTGTTCCTAGTCAACATTCCACATCTAATAGCATGGCTTTTGATGTACTATGCCTGGGACGTGCCTTCATTGTTCATCGGCAATGCATTACTGGGCATCGGCACGGGGATTATGGAAGCACCTTCGGTCACTTATGTAGGTGAAGTCAGGTTAGTAATGAATGGTTTATTATTTTCACCGACCGTTATCTAACTTTAATTGACCTCTAACACCCAGAGAGACGCAACATGTCAAGATTAACGTCATATTTCGATTATACTGTGCTTTGCGATTGCACCAGCAGTGCAGTTTAGTACTATGGTATGCTAGGATAAAAAAAACTGTCAAGTGCAAATCGAACTCGCTCACCGAGGCTTCCGTGCGTGCTTCCCTTAAGTTATTACTTTTTTATTTTTACTATTTGTTAGTATTTTCGCCATATAAAGGTTGTTCAAGCACTGAATCGTTAAACACTCTTTTGTCTCCCTCTGTCATCGCCAAGTTGCTAGGACGTTTAAGAAATGCTTTAACGTTCATAAGTATTATAGTTTATGATTTTAGCGGGCTATCTTTTCATTCTGGTTCAAAATATAAAGAACTTTAAAGATAGAACAGACAGACGGACATATAGACCAACGGTGAGGACTTAACAACATGCTTCGGTTTACCCCCTTTGGGTACGGAAAGCAAAAAAAATGCACTTTTTGTTTTTTTTTATATAAGAGACTGGCGAACGCATTGATGAACAATTGGGTCATCTGGTGGCCATAGCCATCCACAATATTGAGGAATCATGGATGCGTTGCTGACCTTAAAAAGAGATGATTAAAGGATTGAGAAGGGGAGAAGGATTTAGGCCTCCGAACATCTCATTCTTATTATTGAGATATCTTATATCTATCTATATAGCTGATGGCACTGACTTAGCACTTATTGACTGATAATTTATAGGCACGATATAACCGTAAAAATTTTAATATACCTTTTTTTCTAGTCCGCGCTAATGTAATATAATTTATAGCCGACGTAAATAGCCATTGAATTCATAAATTCGAAATATGAATTCTGACAACACATAAAACATGTTGCGGTAGTCTCTGGTTTCAATGTCGTGTCAAGCTGTCATTTGTAACACTTTGTTTTTGTTTGTTTGTTTGCACTAGGATTAAATTGATCAGGGACATAAAAACACTAAACAAATACCTACTCGTACATGCATTTGATACAGGTTTTTTTATTGGTTCAATTAATATTCATCTATCTGTGTATTAATATGTGAAGAGAAAACTTCGGATCCCTTTTTAAGCTTATTGCGCGCTCGAAGGAGTGTGAGATTTGGCATAGTGAAAGTTTATATGGAGGAGGAGTGCAGAAAGCTATTTGTATATAATATCTGTAACGAATATTTACATTCATTTAAATAAAATATAACATTCATTGTTTACGCTCACACATACTATGTCTGAATGTCAAATCTCGCAGATGACGTTATAGAACAAAATCAAAAAATAGGTCGAGTGTCGTCCACTACCTACGCGACCACTAGTTTTAATGAATTCATTATCCAAGTTATAAACGCTTTTTTATATTTGAGATACGATTACATTAGAGAATTGTACACACACACGCATTAATTGTTTGATAACTGATGTCATCAAATATATTGCTATCAAGATTTGTTTTTTTATTTATAATTAAGACACAATGCGCCAAAATCATAGATTTCGTAAATAATTGCTTCTTAAGAACAGTGTTAAAATTCCAGACGGTTGAAACAACGCACCCGAAATCTGTCTCTATAGGGCCTTACTTATAAACGTTTTACCTAATCATTGATCAGTTAAACACTCTTTTGTCTTGCCCTGTCAACGATGATTGATTTATAAAGTGGCTAGAAATAGACGAAAACAGTGTTTCAACTAATCAGTGCTTAAAAAGTTTATAAGTAAGGGTATATTGTTTACCAAATATACGCGCGAATATATTAAAATATCATCCATATTTATATATTTTATCACACATACAAAAATCAAGTCAAAGCCCAATTAAAAGATGGAACTGTAACCTTTGTCCACAACATTATAAGGTCTGATAACTCATTCTAAGTCAAGGATAGCAATTATTTTTTATATTCCAGCGACCCGTCCATACGCGGTATCTTGACGACCCTCACCAACGGGTTCACTTCCACTGGTATGTTCATCGCCTACCTGCTGGGGACAGTGCTACCATGGAGACAGGCGGCGCTGGTCTCCCTCACTGTGCCTATAGCTACCATGGTGCTTGTATTGTTTGTAAGTATCTCGATTGTTTATGGGCCCTTGCTTTTTATAGTAATCACAGAGTCATTTATTATGTTTACGCGAATATTACACATTGGAATAAAACTAGTTTAGACCAGTCTCTCCCGTGACCACGAAAGCTGAAAAGCTTTCGAAACGTCTCGACTACAATAAAATTAAACCGCGATAAAATCCGTATAAACTAGTTTTATTTCAATCACAGAGTCACTGGATGAGTGAGTTAATTAGTACCTATATGTTGAGTAGCTAAAAAAACGGACAACCTATTTCGAAGGTATGTGAAGTCTGCCAAAACCGCATTAGGCCAGCTTGGCGAACTAAGTCATATCCTCTGTCATTCAGTAGAGAAGGCCCGTACCGAACAGAGGGGCGTGTATAATACAGAACTAGTATTATTTAGTTAGCAGACTTCCGATGGTTGAATTATGCTTCAGACGCGGGTATCAATGAGGGAGCGTCAGTGGGCAGTGCTGCCGCGTCTGCGCCTAAAGTAAAAACGTGCTGAGAACTACATAATCTATAGACCATTCGACGGTAGTTTCACTAACATACGGTGCCTCTGGCATCTACGGCGTTGATAGGCGATAACGTTACATGAGCTCGCGTCCGACTCATAACACGACTACAGCAAGTCTGACGTACGTTTTGGTTGTTTCTTTAAGATTAGTACTAGAGGAAAATTATTATCAAATACCGGCGTAAAGTAGCGGTTTCCCGCTGCATTTCGTAAAGTGAGTGAGATATCCGGAGGCAAAATCCCCCTCCCCTTCCCAATCCCTATAATCCTTACCTTTAAGATCGGCAACGCGCCCATGATTCATTTGGTATTGTGGGCGTATATGGGCAGTGAAGGTCACTTACCATCAGCTGACCCACTAGCTTGTTTGCCAGCCAATGCTATAAAAAATAGGTTTTATGCTTCTGAGAACTTAAGGGCGTCGCTCACTGCCTCCAGGATGTAATGAGTGGATAACATAATATGCTCTTTATAGATATTCCTAATTTAGACATTAGATTTATAGATCGTAAAATAATTGCTGCAGCGATATCGCTATCTTGATCTTTAAAACATTTTCTTAAATATCGAAATTCGCTTTTAAAACTTATTTATATTTCGACCGTAAACTGAATACTTTTAAAATAGCTAATCATTGCTAATCTAGACTATTCAGAATCAAAACGTTACCGGATATTAATAAGGTATCTGTTATACAAATCACCTTTGAAAGTAAGAAATAAAAAGCCAAACTATGTTCGGCGATAGTTAGAATAATAATTAATTGCGTGGTAACGTGGGAGAAACATATATCAAATCAGGTACCGGTTGAAGTAGCATATAATAAAAAAAGTTGAGTAATACAAATAGACATATGAATGAAGTGATTACGTCCAGCTTCGTTGTTGATAGGTTTTATAAACCACATAGTATTGGTGAAATTACTGGGCATTATGAGACTTAACACCTTATGTCTCGGGGTGACGAGCGCAGTCTAATGCCATGCAGTGCTTTGTAATTCTGTTTATGGGCAGGCGTAAAGTTTACCCTCAGGCGAGCGACCTGCTCGTTTCGTCACTCAATCTATTGAAATAAAAGGATTATTCCGGGCGCACACTAGCTACTGTAACTTCTGACCGTCAATCAATCTGATCCAAGGCGAAAGGCTTGCTATCACATCGTGCGACGGAAATACGCTCGGCGAAATGTGGGAGTACTAGTTACACCTCTGCCTGCCCCTTCGGGGATTACAGGTGTGAGTGCGTATCATCATCATCATCATCATCATCAGCCACAAGACGTCCACTGCTGAACATAGGCCTCCCCTAATGCCTTCCAGGCCGACCTGTTGGAAGCGGCCTGCATCCATCGGCTTCCTGCAACCCTTCTCAGGTCGTCGGTCCATCTTGTAGGTGGGCGTCCTCTGTTGCGCTTGCCCGTACGTGGTCTCCATTCGAGAACTTTAACTTTTTTTGAGTGCGTATGAATGTATGTAAATAAAACATCCATTATAGGTATTCTTGAATAACTAATTGATGTTGAATGTTAGAGATCAGAAGTTCACAAATTTATTATAATTTTGTTGAGACTCATGAGTCCTACACATAAGCAGTTTAAATAAAAAAACAGTAATTTACACGGTATGTAACCTTGTCAAGTTTTTATAAATACCATCCATAATCTTTGTATATTGTTTCGCCTTGAGAGCAAACTGTAGTTTAAATCGACTAAGTTGTTACATAAAGATTATGGTACATTACCTACACAGAGTGTAAGAAGTCCACCAACATTTTAGGCCGAACGCAACTTCGCCTGCACGTGGAAGGTACACTCTGCTAATTAACGAACGAGGCAATGGCGAAATAAATCCACCGACTTATGAGTAGTAGAGCCACGCTGTAAACACTTGTCTACAGCATGTATGACTCGTCCGGGTCATTACCACTGTCTCACAGAAAACCAGCGTAAAGTAGCAGCTTGCCGCTGCGTTTCGTACGGTGAGTGAGATATCCGGAGTCCCTAACCCCCTCCCCTTCCCAATCCCTTAATTATCCCTTTCCTGCAACGCACCCATGATTCTTTTGGTATTGTGGGCGTACATGGGCGGTGGAGATCACGGGATCAATAAGGGATTGGGAAAAGGATTTGGGCCTCCTAATCGGCCGGTGCGCGTGCGGTAATAAAAAGTGCAGTAATAAAGGTAAATAAATCGGTTCGGTTGTATGGAGTGTCGGAGGTGTGGTACTGTAGATGGGTAAATCAAACACTACTTCAATGGGTTAGACATTAGACGGGTTGTTTAGGAAGTTAAATTAACTAACTGCTGAAATACAGGGAGCGGGAGAGGATTTCTAGTGAAGAGTAAGCGAGATGGTAATATTGAGTTACGGTCAATTAACTTAGTTTCGCAATATCTATGTACCGCTCCACCGGTCTATAATCTTTCTTTCCACCTGCCCTTATCCCACTTGCAGTGGGGTCAGCGCATGCTTTTAACATGTTACAGAAAGATGTGGCTGGTAGTTATTACGACAGGCCGCCTGCCTGACGTCAACCCCTCTGGGGAGAAAACACCCAGCCCGAAACAAGTATTTGTGGATCACACAAACATTTTATCTCGGTGCAGGAATCGAACCCACGGCCTTTCGCTTCACAACCGGCTACTCGCTCAATGCACCACGGAGGCTGCCAGCCGGTCTATAATACATACATACGCATTCACGCCTGTAATTCCCGAAGGGGTAGGCAGAGGTGTAACTAGAACACCCACATTTCGCCGAGCGTATCTCCGTCCCACGATGTGATAGGCGGCGAGCCTATCGCCATACCGGGCACAAATTCCAGACTCCGGGCTGATACTGAGCATTTCGTAATAGAAAAACCCAATACCACTTTACCCGACCCGGGGATCGAACCCGAGACCTCAGCGTTAGCGTAATCGTAACGCGTACGCATTACAACTGCGCCACCGAGGCAGTCTATAATAATTTGAATAAATATTTTTATCCTATAAAAGTCTCCGAAAACGGGGCTGGAGTCAAATTCTTGCATAACGATGTCCGTCTAGGAGAAATAATAGATTCAATATTACATCATTGTACTGTATATAAAATATCAGTGGCAGAATAATAATAAGTTGAATGCCCAATATTTTGACACGTGTAAAATATATTTCCTGGGTCTATGTTAAAACCACAGACACACACTTATATCTAATTAGATTTATGCGGTCATACCGAATATATTATATGTACCCTAGTCACAGCGACTATCGTACACATTTATGGTCAAAAACAAACATAGGTACCTAAGCAGTACATAAGTTATGAGCAGGCGTGACGCTTATCATCAGGCGAGCGACCTGCTCGTTTCGTCACTCAAGCTAACGACATTAAAAAAAAACTGGGCATTATGAGACTGGATATCTTATGTAGCTGGGTGATGAGCGCAGCCCAGTGCCATGCAGTGCCTTGTAATATAAAATTCTGTGTGGTGTTGCTTCTGTTTATGGGCAGACGTTACACTTACCATCAGGCGAGCTATCTGCTCACTTTGTCATTCAGGCTAATAAAAAGTTACGGTCAATCGACCGTAAATTAATATTACCGCTCGCTTACTCTCAACTAGAAGCCCTATCGCGCTCCTCGTCATGAGCTGTCAAACTCCGCCCTCAACAGCACAACAACGGCCCGTCTAGTACATTATAGTCTTTGGACCTGCATATTAATAATTATGACTATTTATATTAATAACTGCTACCTTTTACCAATAATATTAAATTAGGCTTTGTTGAATCCATTTTATGAGATCATATATAATTAAACGGCTTAAAAGTGACTGTTATTATGCATATATTGCCATGGTGAATCATTACAAATAGAACTAAACTGGTGTAGATGTTTGAAACCGGTCTCATAAAACTGGTCTTAAGACGTCAATCCCTAAAACAAGACAATTTTACGGCTACGTTTGTAGTTCTTTGTATCTTACAACTAAAATTTATTCTTTTGTGGTTTGCTTCCAAGAAGTTTTAGTTATAAAATAAACGGCACAAGCAATGTATGTCCATTTTGTGATCAATAACTAATGTCACTAATGAATCACTAATGTCTATGAGGTAATGGTGAAACATGGTTATTGGGGTCAGATGACGTGTCGCCCCATATAATACAAAATCCACCGTCGAATCATGATGGGAAGGCGGATATTGATATTATGCCGGGATAATGCCAGGCAGAAACAAAGATTAGTTCAAACATGTGCCAAATGTAGGTGCATACCAATACGTAGGTCCACGTTAAGTCTGCACCTCCAAGGAAGTTGATACGGTAATATTTAAAGTGTTTGAGGTGTATTTTGTCAACCCTAACAACCAAGAGCTGTTTTACCTAACATGCTAACTAGTATAGTCTACTCTTTGATGCTAACTATCCATCATGTTGCATACTCAATGCAACATGATTATTTGTATCACGTTGTATGGAGTATGCAACATGTAATAACATAATCAAATATTTGTAAATAAAACTCGTCAGCGTCCACAATACTATTCAATTAGATGAAAACAACACGATTATTTCTGACCGGTTCATGATTTCATTATTCACATTATGATTTAAGTTTCAATTATTGATTCCAGGTTCCAGAGACTCCCATATGGTTGTTATCTCAGGGTCGGCAAAAAGACGCATTGCGTTCACTCTGCCGTCTCCGTGGATGGGCGCAGCCTGAGGATGTGCAAGAAGAGTTCGATCAGCTAATCCAATATAATGACGTCATACACCAATGTGTCATCTGTGTTAAAGAAGACAAAGCCACGACAGACTGTGAACACAAAAACGCAAATGTGTTTAGAAGAATCATGTTCAAATTCAAGCATGTGCTGTTTGTGAAAGAAACGACTCGACCCTTAATTTTGGTGATGGCTTACTTCCTCTTCCACACGATGAGCGGATTGCACCCAGTGAAGCCGAACATGGTCAACCTTTGTAAAGCTTTAGGAATGAAGTATGATTCCAAAACTATCGTAGTAAGTATCTATCGAAGCTTATTATATTTATTCAGAACTTGGTCAAACTGCTCAAAAAAATTAACAATAAATTGTTGGTTCAAAATTAAATAAAAATACAAGCAATTGAGGATTAAAAACATGTTGATATGATGCAATTCATAAAAAATACTCGAGCAAAGTAAGTAATATTATTGCAGTACTTGAATCAAATTGTGTGTGAATTTATGTATATTATAAATTCATAATATAAATTATGTTTCATATTTTGATATAAAACGAATTTTGAATCGGTTTGGAAGATATGATTCGTAATTTAGGTACCTACTGAGTCTGAGTGACGGCACAGGATTCCAAAAAAAAAACTATGAACGAAATGCTATAAGCCCACAACGAAGCAACGATCTTCCGAACATACATAGAGTAAAATAGTTATAGAACAGTCATGATAATAATAATAAAATTAGTACAACTAAAATTAATAAAGAACTGAGTATCAGCCCGGAGTCTGGAATTTGTGCCCGGTATGGCGATAGGCTCACCCCCTATCACATCATGGGACGGAGGTACGCTCGGTGAAATGTTGATGTACTGATTACACCTCTGCCTACCCCTTCGGGGATTACAGGCGTGAGTGCGTATGTATGTATTATTGTGCAATCAAATTAATGGAAAACGTTAAAATTCAACCAGTTTTCTGTTACAATGTCAGTAAGTCCAGCATCATATTTAATTTGAACCAACAGTCAATGAATCGTGAGAGAACCAGTTTACGGGCGCCTTTTTAATCTGTCTGCATATTATGTGGTTCCAAAAAACGGTAGAAGGTCATATTTACTAACATTGTGCAATAGTTTTTGTATTAGTAAATAAATGTTATAATTCATCCAACGTAAGTACATTACTACAATTAAAGTTATCCATTTTAGCAATCTTCATTTTTTAAGAATTGCGTCTGGTCAATTAATTTATTTAAAAAAAAAAAAAAATTATTCTAATGGAAAATAGATCATCATCATATGTCCGTATGTTTTAAATAGACGAATATGGCAGATGCTTATAATTTAAATCGTATTATTGTACGTCTTTTCCATCATAAATATGATAGTATAAACATTTTGTATATGGAGTAAGGAATGAAAAATTCATCCATTTGTTAATATTGGAAAAAGAAGTTGAAAAAGAAATGACAATGTCCATTACAATATTGCAATAAATTAAATTAAATCTATACTTCTACGAAAGCAAATCAAAACTCATTCATAAAGGTTGTATTGTGATTGATTGATTTGATTTCTAAATGGTAGAACTATGCCGCGCTGTAGACTATTTTGTCTATGTCTCACAGAAAACCAACGTCACGCTACAGCTTCCTATTGCATTTCGTACGTACGGTTATGTTATTGAGATTTCCGTAAGCCGAACCCTACCCATAAAAACAAGGAACGATCCTTCCTTTCCCAACCCTATTCCGTTTTTTTAAGGTCACCAACGGACGCATGATTCTTCTTACCATCTTATATTTTTTTTAGGACTAATAAAATGTTTTTTTTTAACAATATATACTTCAATACTGACGAAAAACATTCTAACTTTTTGTTTTCATTTCAGGTACTAGTGGGGGCAGTGTTTATAATAATGAGCCTGTTCTCAGCTGTAATTGTGAAGACTATCGGAAAAAGGAAGTTAATCCTCAGTTCACTGCTCGCCACGGTACTTTGCAGCCTCAGTTTAAGCATATACGCCAAGACAAGCATACCCCCTGACGTGTTTTCTTATGAAGCTGTCACATTTCCTGACACGAAAGACATGCTGCCTGTAATCTTGTTTATGGCCCTGGTATGCTTTACCAGTCTTGGTATACCATGGGTGCTGTTATCTGAAGTGTTTCCTTTTAGGTGAGTTGGTAATTCTTTTTTTTTTTTTTTTGGAAAGTGTCGTAAACCTGTATCATAAACAGTTTAGTTAACTAATCACCATTTTACATGTTTTCGCATGTTGGTTACTAATGCTTCAATGCTAAAACTATGAGTCAGCTAGTAGTTGACAGACTTCGTGGTGCAGTGAGCGAGAAGCCGTGGGTTCGATTCCCGCATCGAAACAAATGTTGATCGACAAAATTTGTTTCGGGTTTGGGTGTTTTCTCCCCAGGTTGATGTCAGGTACGCGGCCGGTTGTAAATACTACAAGTTAAATCTTTTTAGATAAAGTGTTAAAAGCATTTAGCGCTGACCCCACTGCGAGTGGGATAATGGCAGGTGGAGTAAAGAGTGACCTAGTAGTAATGGTATATTCCAGAGTACCTACACTCAGGATTCCCCAGGACCGTCTCAATTGCACCGAAGAAGGCCACAGAAAGATTTGGATTGTAGATTTTACGACCGGCCGCCAGTCTGATTTTATCCCCTTTGGGGGTATTTTTTTATAGTATAGACCGGCAAACCAGCAAGTGGGTCACCTGATGGTAAGCGATCTCCACCGCCCATGTACGCCCACAATACAAAAGAATTATGGGCGCGTTGCCGACCTTAAAGGAAAGGGATAATAAGGGATTGGGAAGGGGAGGGGGATTTGGGCCTCCGGATATCTCATTCACCGTACGAAAATTGTCTACAGCGTGGCTCTACCACTCGGAAATGACTTAAATATTACATAATATTATAAATTATTAATATTATAAAAAAACTCTAGTGTATATGAAATAGTGCATGTTGTGACTGCGTTAAACTGGTGTTACGGTCATATAATATTATATTGCCGTATGTATTTTATCAGAATAAGTTTTACTGTAATACCCACTGGATGTCCTAAATAAATAAATAAACTCTACAAAGTTTAAGAGTAATAACCCACAGAAGTCGCTTAGCTATATAAACTCATTAGGTATAAATAATTTTTGAAATAATAAACCAATACACATTGTTAAATTAAGGAACACAATACTAACCGTTCTTGGAATAGCAAAAATATGATGAATATATTTTTTCAGGAGTCGTGGATTCGCCACGGGGATCGCAGCTGCCTTTAGTTATACTATTTTATTCTTAGCATCAAAAACTAACTACAATTTAGAAGCCACTTTCCACCTTAACGGTGTATTTGCCATTTACGCTGCTTTCGCTTTTGTTGGCGCGATTTACCTATACTTCTTCTTGCCGGAAACGGAGAATAAAACTTTAGTTGAAATTGAATCGTTTTACAAAGGCGAAACAAAGATTTTTGCTGATGACTTCTTAATAAACGCCTTTAGAAAGAAACAGAGCAAAATAAGCGAGGCGAGTAAACCTATGCTAGTCACTTAAATGAACTGACTGACGACTGTGTCGCATGCCCCCACAAATTAAATGAGATTTTTTACTTTACTGTGTTTGCCAATCAATATTGTACATACTCATATAAAACAACAAGAGTTATAATGAACGTGGCTAAAATTTGAACTAACGTCGCTATCTTGTGAAACGTCAAACTAAATGACGTTTATCAGTTCAGTGTTTACAATAGGAACTATCGCTGCTCACATGTATTTTCCTATTCGTTTTCCATTTATAGAAATCCTTGTGTATAGTTATACGCTATACCTAGAATTTTACACATTTATTTTAATATAAATTTGATATCATCGTTTAGAAAATAGTTTAAATACTTACTTACTCATATGTTTATAATGAATTTTCATGCTAATGGTTCCCTAAATAACTGGGTTTAATACTTGGTACACTAAGGATTCAGTAGCGCCCTCCCTCAACTGCCACTCACGTTCATTATAATCCTTTAGGACTGTATATATTATTTTAAGGGGTTGTTCCACAATGTGAAGTAAAAGTTGACAAACGGAGGAGGCTTTTTTGCCTATGTATAACCACGCATAACTCGGCCAAATGTTGACCGATTGGGATAATTCTAATTTCATTCGGCAGAGTATAGCTCAAAGTTGGATTTAATTTCAAAAAGAAATTCTACCCCGAAGCCGGTGAAACCGGGGTTGAAAGATTTAAACTTCGTCATATAAGCACCGATTTTGATAAATCTTTGACTAAAAATAGTGATATAAAATATTTTTAACAAAAATAAATCCCACTCAAAAACTAAAAAGATAACAACGATCGGTCTTCAATCATTGACCAATATACTGCAATGGCAGCAACTCTATTTTTTGTTTTTTAAAGTGTTTTTAGACGGTTTTATTTGTGTCAACAAGTACAATTTAATACACCGAAATAGAAAATTATCACGATATCAATACACACAGAAAAGCTTATATCAAATTCGTACATTCTAAATTGGGTGTAAAACGGTTTTTTTTTTTGGCAAATCTGACATTGTGGAACAATCCCTAAGGTTAATTAGTAGTAAGTGTAAGTAAGTATTATCTTAAAAAGACAACTGTTAAATAATTAAAACATAACTTAATTATCAGACGGACATTAAAAGAACAATATGTAGGAAAGAAGTTTTTAATTGTAGTTGATTGATGTGCCTCGGTGGCGCTGTTGTAATGCGTACGCGGTACGACTGCTGTGCTGTCTCGGGTTCGCACTCCGGGTCGGGTAAAGTGATATTGGGTTTTTCTATTACGAAATGCTCAGTATCAGCCCCAAGTCTGGAATTGTGCCCGGTTTGGCAATAGGTTCGCCCCCTATCACCATTATGGGACGGAAATAAGATCCGCGAAATGAGGGTGTACTGGTAACACTGCCTAACCCGTTGGGGATTATAGGTGTGAGTGTGTATGTATACAGTATGTAACAAAAACCCTGCTGGCGCTTTTTGGGTCGTGAAGATAGACATATAGACAGCTTAATAAAAATAGTTAAATAAAAAAATTGTAAACATAAACGAGATATTATCCTTACACAGGTACTCGTAGCTTAGAAAAATTTACATATTTAAAAAAATATATTTGCATCAGAAAAGTGATGAACAGCTCTTGCAGTGATAATCAATCGAAATACAGTTTACAAATAATACATTAATTAAACTTTAAACAATAAATATGATTATTTTTATAGCCCAATTTTCGTCTGCGAGATTTTTCACTACGTTTGAATATCGATTCTGTTATAGTTAAAATGCTCAACAGGGTTTTTGTTACATATTGTATTGATTGATGGTCAGATATAGTAGTTATATCAGTGCCAACTGTGTTCTTGTACTGGTTATTAGATTAAAATTATTGTTACAATATTTGTTTGTTTTTTTTTTTAAATTTTGTGCGATGAAAATTGAACCTACTGTTCTATCTAATTTCCCCAGAGGGGTTAACGTCAGGCAGGCGGCCGGTCGTAAAAACTGCAAGCCAAATCTTGTAACGTGGGTTAAAAGATATTGCGCCGACCCCACTAAGAGTGGGGATAAAGACAGGTGGAAGAAGACATAATTATGTACATACATACTTTCTTCCTCTAGAATTTCTACAAATGATAGTAAGCACTGCGACAAAATCTAACATAATTTATTATAATAGAAGCAATAATCGAATACACAGGGAAACATTATGGCACTATTGTGTATTTATTCAAACAAAAAGTGATTCGACATAAAACAAAAAACTAAAGATTTATTATGTTATGGTTAAAAACTACTTTAAAGTTTAAATCTTAAGTAATAAAGCTATTGATATTTTTAAATAGTTTAAGTAATCAATGGTTAAGTTAGAGACCACATTTACGTTTCTAAAATGCACACACAGGTACGGACTTAGCTTAAACATTTAGTGTTACAAAATCGTAACGACTAATAAGAAGAACATGTATAATTTAATATAGATAATTCAACTCATTCTTGCACGTCGTGCTTGCGTGACGTATTTGTATAGATAATGACTGTATGTGGCTGTCACAATTTACTTAAATGTATAGGATGACAGCTAATGCGTCGATCAGATAGAAATCAGGGGGGCGAGCACGAACAACTTACAAATAAGTATTCGAATCGAGAACGCTAGCATTTGTATGAAAGTTCAAACAATTTTTTGACATTTCGATACGAATACGTTCTCGCAAGTTATTCGTGCTAGGCCATCTGAACTACATATTTACGCACCCGGCATGGATAAAAGTAAGGAAAGGGGGTCATGTGCCTGATAACTGTTGCCTGGATCTGGCCTATGCAGTCACATATTACTATTATATATATAACTAAACTCACGTGACGTGACAGATTTTGGAAGTTATTGTTTTGTAAGCCTTTTGTATGTAATGTACCGCCAGTGTAATTAGACGGCCTTGTTGTCACATGTAATAATAGTAGTTATTCTATTGTCGCCAACTAAACTGAAAATAATATGATCTGTGAAATAGTTGTCTATGTCATCATCATCATCATCAGCCACAAGACGTCCACTGGTGAACATAGGCCTCCCCTAATGCCTTCCAGGCCGACCTGATGGAAGCGGCCTGCATCCATCGGCTTCCTGCAACCCTTGTCAGGTCGTCGGTACATCTTATAGGTGGACGTCCTCTGTTGTTGTCTATGTACTTAACTAATATTGACTGAACTTAAATTAGTTAATTTATAATAAATAACAATAATACTAGCCCAGGATTATAAACACGACACACTGCACACAGGCCTCGTCTACTGAAAGTGAGGGTTTACAACTTAACTTCCACTTCGCTAGCCTAATGCGGAATGAGAGACTTCACATACCTTCAATAACAATTAACAATTACTATACCCTTAACTCAGAAAACTCAGAATGCATGCTCTTGGGCCTGGTTTCGAACCTGCGCCTCTCTTCCCGACAGTCCGTATCACTTTCCGCTGAGCTATCACTGCTTTTTACTTATAAATAAACTCAATTAATAATGTAAGTATTTTTGATAGCATAGACCGGCAAACGAGGAAGTGGGTCATCTGATAGTAAGTGATCTCCACCGCCCATGAACGCTAACAATATCAATAATTATGAACGCGTTGCCGACCTTAAAGAAAAGGGATATTTAAAGGACTAGGAAAGGCTCCGTGATTGTGGGCCTCACATATCTCACTCACTTTACGAAACGTAACAGCAAGCTGCTACTTCGGTTTTCTGTAAGACAGTGGTAACCCGGTCGAGCCGGCCCATTCGTGCTCTAGACAAAATTATTTACAGCGTGTCTCTACCACTATAAGTAAGTTGACATTTCTGATAATGTTGTATTAAATAAAATACAGAAACACAAAATCTGCCTCGATGGAGCAGTTTGTAATGCGTACCGTTACGATTGGGCCAACGCTGAGGTCTCTGGTTTGATTTCCGGGTCGGGTAAAGTGGTATTGAGTTTTTCTATTACGAAATGCTCAGTATCAGCCCAGAGTCTGGAATTTGTACCCAATATGGCGATAGGCTCGCCCCCTATCACATCGTGGGACGGAGATATGCTCGGCGAAATGTGGGTGTATTGGTTACACCTCTGCCTACCCCTTCGGGGATTACAGGCGTGAGTGCGTACGTATATGTATGTAGTAACACAAAAATGCATAATCGTAGTCATAATATGAACTGTAAGCTTATCAACTTTAAAACACTGAAAAACATTTTTCGGCTCTTTTTTTATACAGAAGATTAGATTTTATTTTGATTTTATTTATTAAAAATGCCATTAGATAATGCGCAATACTTAACACACTTAACACAATATTATAAATATTAAATTAGGTGCTTATATTTTAAAGGTATAATTTACAGACTCCCTAAAGCAATATTACGTTATAATTAACCTAATAATTATTACCTATTATACAAATTATATGATATGATACACAGTACACATTCAATAAGGTAATTATTTAAAATGAAATGAAAGATGTAAATATTCACGAATTTATGAATAAATTAATCTCCATAAGTTGAAATAATTATTGCTTACAATTTCACACTGTCTCAGTACATCGTCGCATTCAACTGTAAAGTCAGTTGTCGAAGACACGCGCCTTGCCACAACGACAAATTGATTAAAATAGTAAAAAAATATTGTGATTGCAATGTAATTAAAATATGTTATAAATAATTTAAATTATACATACAAATATATTGTGTAATGAATAAATATTGAATTTAAAATAATATCATATTATATCAAAATGGTGCACAAACTTAAAAATCAAGACGTGGCTCCAGCGCTGAATCGAATGAAATCAATAGGAGCACAAGTAAGTAATTTTTTTGTGTAGGTAATAAAATAAAAAATTACGACTCTAAAAATAATTTTATGGCATAGGCCGGCAAACTAGTAACTGGGTAACAAGTAAGTGGGTCGCCTGATGGTACGTGATCTCGACTGCCCATGTACGCCCACAATATCAAAAGAATCATGGGCGCGTTGCTGACCTTAAAGGAAAGGGATAATTAATGGATTAGGAATGGGAGGGGGATTTGGGCCTCCCGAGTATCTTACTTACGAACTAAACGCAGCAGGAAACCGCCACTACGCCGGTTTTCTGTGAGACAGTGGTAACGACCAAACCAGTGTAGACAAAACTGACCACAGCGTGGCTCTACCACTCATAAAATATAACTCTATGACTCTTTAATATGACTTTATTTTTTGGAAATAAAGTTGTCTGCGTAAAAATACTATTCGTCTTCCTTTGCTTATCTTGAAGAGGTTAGGAGCCGAACTTGAGACTATTTCTTCATATCGATAGGACTTTTCGGCATATCTACGAGTATATATACATACATTCATTTATAGATACATACCAACATATAGATTAATATTTTTTATAGCCTTTTATTTTATTATACGAACATAAACTAAGTGAAAATAACCAACATCCCGAGTGTATTTTGTAACTGTTTTGTTCCGGTTAAGGACATTGAAACCAGTGAAATCACTAGGCATTATGAGACTTGAAATTTGTCTTGGGATGATGAGGAAAGTGCAGTGCTATACCGTACTTTATAGATCTATAGGTACAGCTACCGTAGATGTACTAGTATGACTCTTACCATCAGGCAAGCGACCTGCTCGTCTCATCATTGATAAAAAGTATCTTACGCCGACCCCACTACGAGTGGGATAGTGACAGGTGAAAGAACAAGAAGATGTGTAATGTTAATTCAGGATGCCTGCGGGAGTACCGCTCCTGTTAGTATACGGATAGAGAACAAACTTGCCGTGAAAACGTACAAGTTTAGGTACCTAGGTTCTTTACCATACTGCACAAGTGCAGTGACATCGACCTCAATGTCAACTGAGTATTACCTAATGGTATTGCTAATAAATAAAATAAAAATAAATAAAAACCCCATATTGGCGCCGCTTAGACCAAGTGGCTGGAGATCACAGGCGTTACTTGCGACATGAATGAAAGATGCCGATGAGACTTAAATACCTCATATACAAGACTCTACCTATGCTCCTGTATGGGCGTGAGGCGTGGTCAGCCCATGTCAAAGAGATCCACGTAGCGAAGATGAAGCTGCAGTGGGTGTGCAACGTTACACGACTAGTTCGTATATGTAACGAATACATCTGCGGCAGCCTTGGCGACCGCGACGAGGCAGACAAACTTCAGGAATGTCGCTTAAGGTTTGGTCACGTTTTGTAGAAACCGCAAGAGTAAGTACGGTCGCAGATGCTTGAACCAGATCGTACCCCTCCAGATCAATACGATTCCGTTATCGGCCCATAAAGCGCTGACGTATTAGAGGGAGACATGAGATCTAATGGTCTCTTACGGAGGATGTTCAAGATCGGGTCAAGTTGAAGAATTTAAGTAGGAAGGCGGACACTGGCACTAAAGCGGGATTAAACCAGGCAAAAAGATAAAATATATTTTACTTGAAAGTGGTCATTGGTCATTCATAAATACTATTTTAAAAATAATTGTATCTTCGATATAATTCCAGTTCCTGACATCCATGTCTCCGAACCTGCTTCTCATGGGTATAGGAATGGCGATAAGCTTCGCCACTATCGCTGTGCCTGATCTGCTGCATGCTCCTGTAGGTCTGTCCATGGATGACACACAGGCATCCTGGTTTGGTAAGAAACTCAAGAATTGTTCAAAGATAAATATTGGGCCTCTCTGATGGCCGTTCCCAACATTATGTCTATCGACAGATATGCTTACTTGCAATCTTTTGACACATTTTGCATGGAAGATCTGTCAAATTACTATTGATAATAATAAGCAAATCTATCGAAAGACAGAATATTGGGAACGTCCATGAGAAGGTAAACCGAAAAATGTTAATTTTCATGGTAACTAATAATTACCACATCATGGGACGAAATTAAACTCGGCGAACAATATAATGTACTTATTCCCCCTTAGCTTACCTCTTCGATTATACACTGATATAGGTATTATGATTAATTAAAAAAAACTCCAAAAAAAAAAAGATGCTCGGGATTAGAGTATAATTTTGCCCGATATGGCGATAGGCTCGCCCCATTACATCATGGGAAGTTGAGCTTGACGAACCTTGGGTACACTCGTTGCAGCTCTACCTACCCCTTCGGGGATACAAGTATGAGTTTATAATAAATATTATTTGTTAATGTCGAAAATATCAATCAATTTTCAGGAAGTCTTTCGTACCTGACGCAGCCTTTCGGAGCGGTTCTTTCTGGTCCCATAGTAGATTACTTTGGAAGAAAAAGAGCTAGTTTCCTAGTGAACATGCCGCACATAGTGGCTTGGGTACTTAGTTACTTCGCGTGGAATCTACCAGCACTTTTTCTCGCCAACGGTCTACTGGGTCTAGGAACTGGACTTATGGAGGCACCCATTTTTGCATATGTAGGGGAAATTACGTAAGTATTGGAAAGAATCTTCAAAATCTGATAAGAAATGATGGAAATACAGGGATATGAGTAAAATATCCAAATTATTGAAGACATAAGTGTACATTGCCGTTTCACTTCAACAAATGAAGTTTTTAACTCGTCCGTGCGTTTCCGATGCGTTAGAATAGAGGTCATAGAAGACCAGCGTCGCTGCTTGTTCACGACTAGTGCTAAATGTAGCCCCAGTCACACACACACACACACACATGCGCGTGCACTCCCTCGCGCACGTACGCACACACATGCACACATATATATGTATTAGTGTTTATGCACTAACACACACCATCGCCACATTCAGTACAATACACCCACACCTAGGTTTTGTAGGTATTGTTTTTATATATAAATAAATTGTAATCTTTGCGAGTCTCGCATTTTTGTGTATTATATTTCTTTTCTGTTTTTTATTGTCTGTGTATACGTAACTATACGTTTTTGTGTAAATAAAATTCTATACTATTCCATTAAATTCCTTTTATATACATCCCACTCCTGGGCACGGGCCTTCTGTACTAATCCTACTACTACTCCTGGGTTAAGCCGTAGTCCACCACGCTGATATAATACTAGTTAGCAGACTTCACACGCTTTAGAAATTCATATGGAAATCTCTCAGGTATACAGGTTTCCTCCCGATGTTTTCCTACGCTTTTAAATCGAGAATTTAAATCAGAAATGGTTGTCCTTGATTTCACCCTTGAACCCGCAACATTCATCACGACCATCACATACCACTACTCGCTAGACCATCGCCGGTTTATTATTGCTAGAACTTTTAGATGTTCAATATCTTTAAAAAGATGGAGGTCCCCACTTCTCATTCTCAATCAAAAAATTATGTTCTCAATGATTTTATTTTCTTATCCGTTTCACTTGAAAGTTATATTTTCTAAAACTTCATCTGGTAATTTCTCTGTTACAGTGAACCTTCAATTCGCGGCACGCTCAGCACGGTGACACAACTTTTCTTGGCGGCCGGTATTCTGCTTATGTATTTCCTGGGTACGGTTGTAACCTGGAGAAATGCAGCTTTGATCGGCCTTTTAGTACCAGTTGCGGGGATGTCATTAGCATTAGTCGTAAGCATAAGTTTAAACCCGTTGTTTCTTTTAGTATTTTTATACAATTGAATGATGAGATGCGCTGCACGATCGTCTAATGGAGAGGATCCCAAACTTTTTTTTCTCATAGATTACTACAACTACATTTCTACCATATATCCAAAACTCGACAAAAAATGTGAAGATTAGATCTAACTATGGACCCCCGTCGAGTCTCCCGTGGACCACCTGGTCCACTTTGGGAACTAATGGTCTAATGATAAGCGCCTGCCTATAAACAGGAGCAACGTCACTCAGAACTAACGATGTAATAGGTAATAATTATTATACATCGATAGTTCGATAGGTTTTTTTATAGGTTACGTCGGCAAACGAGCAAGAGGGTCACCTGATGGTAAGTGATCGTGAGAATCATGGGTGCGTTGGCGACCTTACAGGAAGGGGTAATTACGGTATTGGGAAGGGGAGGCGGATTTGGGGCTCCGGATATCTCACTCACCGTACGAAACGCAGCAGCAAGCCGCCACTTTACGTCGGTTCTCTGTGAGACAGTGGTTAAGATCCGGTCAAGCCGGCCCATTCAAGATGTGGACAAAATTCAGTTTTTTAAATGATTTATGTTAGCCTAAAATATGAAGGCTGACACTGACTAGACACTGCCTGACTGATCAATCCCCAGAGCCTTAATTTAAAAGCCTACACGCCAAATATTTCTATAACATGTGTTAAAAAACTTGTTGCGCCTACCCCACTGCGAGTGAGATAAGGTCAGATGAAAGAAGAGTTAGCCTGAATGACGAGGCGAGCTGTGATGTTATTGACTTCTGATGTGACGTATTGACAAAACCAGGCGCGCACACGGCGTGGCGCGGCGCGTTTGATGTACCTACATGGACGCCGCAACTTGCTCTCGCACAGTCTCCGAGTCATTGCTCTTGCAGAGGCAATTAATTGAAATATGGTTTACAAACAATAAAATAATTAAACTTTAAAAAAATATATAATTATTTTTATAGTCTCATTTTCGTATGCGAGTTATTTTATTATGTTTGAAAATCGATTCTGATATCACAGTTAAAACGCCCAACAGGATTTTTGTTACATTTTGTATAAACAGTCCTGTTTTTTTTTTAATAATCTAGGTTTTATATGAATATATTATATAATAATAAGAAGATAAAAATTCGCGTGAATTAAACTCATGCTTATTAATCGATCGTAATAACCAAGAAAGTAAAATGAAGAAATTTAAAAAAAAAACAATGTCTTTTTATAAGATCCGGTAGATTAACACTCACTGTCAGGTATGTGTAACGACCCTTAAATATTCCACCTTTCTGTAACACGTTGTATATACTCGTAGTGGCGGGTGTGTGGGCGGGTTAGTCTTTAGTTGCACCTTTACCTACCCCTGCGAGGATATAAGTGTAAGCGTATGTCTTATACCTAAATTTTAGGTGCCAGAAACTCCAGTGTGGCTGCTATCCCAAGGTCGAGAGGAAGACGCACTGAAATCCCTATGCTTTCTCCGTGGTTGGACGACACCTGACAAAGTCCAAGAAGAGTTTAAGAAGCTGGTAGATTACTCGAAAAACTTGCACCGTTGTGCTATTTGCTGCAGAACCGAAAAGGATGTAGAACCTAAGGATTGTAAACATCACAAGTTGAATATAGTTAAAAGGTAACCTATTATATTTATAACTTATGCCAGTAAACGTGCAAGTGGGTCACCTGTCTGCCACCAAACGAGAAAGAGACGCCTGGTTGACGATAGACCGGCGCGAATGTCAACTCGCTACTAAAAACGCCATCGATCCACATATTAGCGGGTCCACTAGGTTCGATTTTAGTCAATCAACTGACTTGAATCAACAAAAGCTGTATGGGATTTTAATCAATTTGATTGAAAGTCTGTTTAGACGGTTCCAATCGTGATTTAGCAATTGATTCGCTATAAGACACTTTTATTAGAAAATTGATCGCCGTGCGTGTTACTGTCGCGCGCGTCTGCCACTTGATACAATGACAAAATAAGAAAGAAAGAAAATAAATTCAATCGAAAGTTTTCTTAACCCTCTCACAATTAACAAATTTTCTGTTCATTCTTTATTCGCCTTAATGACGCGATGAATAGAGGCTGAAGGTAAACGCCACACCTGCCCATAAACAACCACACAAGACTGAACTGTAAAGCACCGCACGGCACTGCACTTTGCTCGTCACCTCAAGATATAAGCTGATGAATAAAACATTTAAATTTCATACAGATTCTGCCTCAAATTCAAAGTTGTAATGTTGGTCAAAGCTACTATGAGACCTCTGGCTCTCGGCTTACTCTACTTCATGTTCTTTGTGATGAGTGGTCTCACTCCTATCAGGCCTAACATGGTCAACGTTTGTGGAGCTTTTGGTATGGATGAAAACGGCAAGAAGATTGTGGTGAGGTTTGGTTTTTACTAAATAGGCTAAGTAGTAGAGATTAGACACTAGAACTTATAATTGGTAGCGCCACACTGTAGACACTTTTTAATAGTATTAGTTAGTCGGCTCAACCGGGTTATTACTATCGTCTCACAGCAAACCGACGTGACTTGTTGTTTGGTTGTTGGACGGTATCGCGTCCATGATTCAAATTGACCTACGAAAATCATCCTTTCTTCATTTATGCCAGAATGAAGAATACATTAAACCGTATTGAGAAATATGGAACATAAGAGAATATGCATCGTTTCCTGTATCGGAACAATTGTTTGATTGATTCGCAAATATTTGTTTAGAGGAGGATCAAATATTGTTGTACTAATAGTTTCTGACACCCAAGATGTAGTTATGATATATTTGATTGATATCGTTTTGTGGTAGATATAGGAAGTTCTTGTCAATAATTAATGGCCGCTCTGTAGCTAGTTACGTCAATGCCATGAGAGTACCCACACGGCGAAGACAGTAACTTATATAAATAGTTTTTTTTCCTATTGAACAACTTTTTTAAAACAATAATAATTAATTCCAATTAAATATTACAATTGCTTTGCAGCTAATGGTCGGTGTGATAACATTCATCGCCGCGATTTTGGTCATCGGCCTCATCAAGGTTGTGGGAAAGCGGAAGCTCGGCATCCCAGCTATGCTCGGCACTGCGTTATCTTGCACTGCCCTTAGTATCTACGCCAAGATGTATTTATCTGACTCAGTGTTTTCGTATGATACATCCACATTCCCCGAAGAGAAGAGCGTCTGGCCATTGATCTTCTTGTATGCTTTAACTTTGTTTACCGGTTGTAATGTGTCATGGATCCTCATTGGAGAAATCTTCCCGTTCAGGTAACCTTTTTTATTGGTAAAATGAGATTTCCGATTCTGAATTAAATTACCTAATACTCGTAATTTTTATAAGATAGGCCGGCAAACGATTGGTCACCTGATAGTAAGTGATCTCCACCGCCCATGCACACTGATAAAATCGGAAGAATAATGGACGTGTGCCGACCTTAAAGTGAAGAGTTAATTAAGATCTATGGTACGAGAAGGCGGACCCTGGCATTATGCTGGGATAACGCCCTGTGCGAGAGGGATTGCAATATTTTTGTACGCGAGCGATAGAGACAAGTGGTGACGGGCCGTTGTCTGAATTTCTTTCTAGTCCGCGATCGTTTTACCTATAGGAAAAATGTAGAAGTGGCAAGCACAAAGAAAGACAGCGCGGCGTAAGCTTAGTAATAGGTTTCCGTTAGAACCCCAAAGTATGCATAACCATAATAACAAAATCTACAAAACCATTATCGTCAACAGGAGCCGTGCATCAGCCCAAGGAATAGCGGCTGCTTGGAATTATACTGTTACATTCTTCGCTGCAAAGACTTACATCAATCTGGAGACGCACCTCAAATTGTGGGGAACATTCGCTGTATATGGCGGCTTCGCTTATGCAGGCACCATTTATCTTTATTTCTTCATGCCAGAAACTGAAGGAGTTCCTCTCCAAGATATTGAGGAGTATTACAAAGGAAAATTAAGAACGTTCGCAGACGATTCGTTCATTAACTTCTTTAGAAAAATCTATCGGATAAAACAATGATTTCTGAAATCATTATTTAATATCTTTCTCTAGTTTCACACTACATAATTATTTAAGTAGTAATTCTACGCCGCAGCGTTTTATGTCTATGATATTTTGACCGGGGGTACCCCGTCACACAAAAACCCTATCTGGATTGACAGATTGCTGTAACGGTTCGTATGATCAGTGAGATTGTCAGAGGCCCTAAAGTCTCCGGTTGCCTACTTTTTGTACAAGAACTATATGTGTATATAAAAGCGCAGATCTGTATAAAAGCGGAAAACCACTCACTCATTCACTGATTAATCACAATATCTAAAAAATACTAAACCCAGGATCATACAATTAAGTCAGATGATTGTGTAATGTAGGAAAAGAAAATATTCACACGGGTTCACGCGAGCGGAGCCTCGGGCAATAGCTAGTAAAGTATATTAGAAGGAAGAGAAAGAAGACAGAAAATAAACAGTATTTTAGACCAATTAAACAGTATTTTCAATTGTTTTGAATTTGGAAGTCCTTACCAGCCGTTTTGACTGCCGAGACAAAAGTCGCAAGTTTGAAACCAGTCCCAAGAGCATACACGGTGTTGTATGTATAGTAAAGACTAGAAGTATGTACTTAAATAACGAAAATATTATAAATATATTTTTCACGAGTTACGTGATCGTCACTCGGTCCCCAGCTAGATATACTATTCTCTTGTTAGCATCTAAAACTAACTACAATTTAGAAGCCACTTTCAACGGTGTATTTGCCATTTACGCTACTTTTGCCTTTGTTAGCGCGATCTAATGAATCTTTATTAGAAATTGAGTCGTTTTACAATGGCGAAAGAAGATTTTTCTGATGACTTTTTAATAGACGCCTTTAGAAAGAAGCAGAGCAAAATAATCGAGGCGAGTAAACCTATGCTAGGTCAAATAAATAAATTAAGTGACGACTGTGTCATGTATTTTTTGAATGGTAGAGCCACGCGGTAGACCCTTTTATCTACAGCGGGAATGGGCCGGCTCGTCCGGGTCGTTACCACTGTCTCACAGAAAACCGACGTAAAGTAGCAGCTTTCTGCTGCGTTCCGTACGGTGAGCAAGTAAAGGGGAAATGGAAGGGGGAGGCCCTTCCATTTCCTTAATTATCCCTATCCTTTAAGGTCGGTAATGCGCCCATAATTCTTTTGGTATTATGGACCTACATGGGCGGTGGAGATCACTTACCATCAGGTGACCCACTTGCTACTTTGCCGGCCTAATGTATAAAAAAGTTGCCACCAATTAAATGAGATTTTCTACTGTACTAAGTACAGCGCAATAAATGTGTCAATGAGTATTGTATATACGCATATATTTTATTTTGGAATGAGCATGTTAGAGAAAGTTTGAAAGTAGCACTTGTGGTGGATAAGATGAAAGGAAACAGTCTGGCATGGTATGGACATGTTAAGCGAAGACAGGAAAAATATGTGGGTAAGAAAGTGATGATAATTAATGTGAAAAAAGGCGTCAATAACGAGATGACGGCTGATAGGCATCTATGAAAGTAGCCAACATGTTGCGCAGACCCCAAATAGAATTGGGACCAGAGCATGAGGATAATGATGAGTAAATTATTTCACAATGCCAAATTTCTCAGTGCCAACTATTCCCGAGATGATCGATCCTCGATTCAGTTATATTTTACTGTCAGACGTATTTTGCAGGCTTTAATAGGATATTGTCTACAAAATTTATATACTCCTTAGATTCCAAAATCTTATATCAAAGGATCAAGAACATGAATGGTTATTTAACGTTTCGAGTTTGGTTAGATTTTAACTTATTTTTTTATCCATACATTGTCCTGTAATACTCTGTAAAAATCTCTCGTTTCTCCTTTTCTTGTAGTATGCCATGAATTTGGTCGATCGCAATGTGGCTCGCATTTGTGTTCGGGTTCCAAAACTTTTGATTCTATACCTAGATATTTCTTCTCTTTTAATTTTAGTTTTTCGAAGCTAAGATAGTCTTCGGTTTCTTCGTGTACAGTCATTTCTGTTGTACTCGTCGTAATAATATTTTCAGATATTTCAATATGGCCAACGGGATCACATACTTCCAATTCGAAATCTGTAATAAGCACATGCATTTAATAATTCAGTAATGACATGATTCAAATTTGTTTAGAGAAAAAACTGGTCATTATCACCATAGTCCGTGCGAATACTTCGCACCGATAGTGGTCAGTTACGTAATATAATAAAGTAGAAATATTTTTCATCTGTTTTGTGGGAAAACCTAGGTATAATTTTAAAACATTTGTCTATTTTTTTCAATAGCGGCAAAGCTTTAAAATGGTGATTGAATCATAAAATTTGATGAATTATGGAACTTATGGCGTTCCGAAAAAAACACATTTCAGAAAAAATATATAGCGATGCTACATTATGTAACTTAGCATTGCAAGATTTAGATGCCAGGAAATAAAATTTAGGTTAGTTTACTTTAAAAAAATTAAAAAATATGTCGAACGTTTTTCTCTTGTCTTGTATTAGAAACGTATTAACTAGAAAAATAAATCTCGGGTTTACTTTAATTAATGAAATACTGTCATTCATCTTAGGAAAATATACTTATTTTCCTTAGACTTAGTATACTTACTACGATTAAATTAAAATACATTAGAAGTGTATAAATTACGTATATTTATTATCAAAAACATTAATTATCCTAATCTCCTTTGTTTTGGTGTAGTATCCCACGTGACAGGTCTCTCGCAATTTTTCAATTTGCATAATATTGGAAATGATTTTGGAGTAGTGTTAACCAAAATTTTGAATAACTTTTTAGGAAGAAATAATACTTTTTTAGAAAACCCCTTTTTCTTCTGTGTTAATAGTGACAAAATTATGGGAAGTCTTTTAGTTGTTTTTGTAATATGAGTGGATATAGTAGTAGTTGAAGGAATAATTAAAGGTGATGTTTCGTCCACATCCGGATGCTTTTCTATAACTTTGCTTGAAGTACGATGTGTGGTCGTATTCTTTTCTTCTTTGGGTGTAAATATTGTGGATGTCATAATTTCTGACGACTTCAAGCTCATTTCTGATTCTAAGATCAATAATTGTTTTGAAACTTCAATCGAGGATTCTGTAGTTGTTTCCCAAGTTTCAGGTCTGTTACAACATTTAAGTAGTTCTGTATAGGTTTTATCATCATTTTTTGTGATGGACAAATGTGTGTTTTGCATTTTAGTAGATTCTGAAATATTAAATTTAGTAACCAATTTTCTGTTGGTAGTGGAAGGTATTTCAATTTCTTTTATGATAGGACTTTCTAAAGTTGTAAGTTCGGGAGCTGAAATTGGAAAATCAAAATATTTAATTTCTTTGGTTGTCGTTTGTAATTTTTAGGCCTATTATAATATATTATATCTTCTTTTGTATTTGATGGTACAGTTTCAGTTTCTGTTGATATTAATATATTAGATGTTAGTATTTTAGAACTTGAAATCTTGGATCTGGTACTATTAATATCTTTCGTCTTTGATCTGGTTTTATATGTTGTAAAAATTGTTGTCAACTTTGACGTTTCTATGTGTTTTGTGGTTTTTATAATACTAATGATATTAGTAGGCTTAATTTTGCTAATAGTCGGCGTAGCCTTTGATACAGTCGTTATATTAACTAAATTAGCAATTTTAGTTCCCAACTCTGTGTTAACAGTCAATCCACTTGGTTTTTCTGTTAGCGATGGATCCAAACTTGGCCACGTACAATAAAGTAAATAAGTTTCGGTGAACCCTGAAAATATTTATTACCTTCTGAATTATTGAAATACCCTCGTGACGTGGCTTACCTACATTAAATTTTTACGGTTTTCAAGGCAAATGTACTAAAAATAGTTATAGTATAATAAATGTTATCAGTTTCACGATGCAACAACGAACAACTATCATGAGCATATAATCTACTATTCTATTACTTGTTACTTTGTAAGATTTACTATGCATCCATATAACCGATTCGAGGAGTTAATGATATACAGCATCTGATTCAACACTTAGTAGGTAAACATTATTTAACCATGGTAAAAATCAAAGGAACAATCGGAGTAAAACCAAATGATAAATTTTGAATAATTTTATTTTAAATTTTCATCAACAACGCATATCTTGTTGTGTGCCCAAACAGGGTGTATTGATGTTCGTCGTATACCCTGAAATAACAGATAAAACAATTATGTATAAAAAAGTTTTATCTGCAATTTAGTTTTACTCCAATCTAAAGACCAATTTATTGTTCTATTAACACTGATACAAAGTAGCAGCTTTGTTAAATACTTATATTGGAAGTTTGCAAGGATTTACCTAATAGTACTTTACACAAAGAAATAATGGAATCTTTGGTAGCACTTTATTTCGATTTTAGAACAATAAAATTAATTTCAATGAAATGAATTATTTTCAAATGTAGTATGTAGTACGGATGGCAAAACTACGTCTTTATCAAATGATAGATATTCAATTAGAAAATTACCTTACTAAATTAACTTTTTGATGACGTCTACTTTTTAAACAACAACAAAACTCATCATCAATCATGGTACTATTCATACACAAGGTGGCTTTTATTCTAGTTCCCAAGTTTAAGGGCAGATTAGTTTAATATAGGTCTTGATAAGTATAATATTTTTCCATCTACGAAATCAACAATATATTCTTACGCAATACATCCGATCCAAAAGATATCTGAACCAAGACTATGATCCGAAATGGGATGTTCTCGACTTCGGAAAATGGAATATGGATTAGGGCACAACCCTTCTAACAAATAGTACTAGGGTTACTTCACACCACATTTCTCGGATTTCAAACAAATTCGTATGGGATTCAGTGCGCTAACACTCTTGTTCTATCTTACATATAGTACCTACATACATAATGTTCTTACAATAAACGTCTGTTCTATTATTTTCTTTCAAATATGATCTAGGAGTCATCAGTCATTTGAGCCCATCGAGGGTTTTCACTTATTACTAAAAAGCTTTAAACTTGTTATGGAATTATACACCTAAAACTAATACATACTAGTTCCATAATCGCAGTTGTATTCGTACATATCACATTGATCAAGGAAACTTCTACGACTGCAGCCATCCGGAGCCGAAGCGCACACCATCCGGTTGTCATGGATACAGACTGCTGCCATATTGCAGTAGTTTATCGGCTGTAAGGAAAGTTTTTTTTAAATTGAAATCTAATAGTAAAGTCCTGTATTGCGGCAAAGGCCATTGACTTGGCTTTACGACTGCTGTCAGTTGATATCAGCAGGGACTGTCATTTTTGTGTGCACGAAGACGTTCAGTGGAAATACCACTAAACGGTCACTCTTTCATAGACTGACAGAGATTCACATAACTATAATTACATACATACGCAGTCACATCTGTACTCCCACATTTCGCCAAGCTTATTTCCATCCCATGATGTGATAGGCACAATTCGAGACTCCGGGCATTTCATGAAAGAAAATCCCAATATCAGTATAAAAAGTCTACAGTATGCTAAGGTACACGAGTACACAAACTAAACCTGATTTTGTACGAAACCACACACTTATCTAAGATGAGTTTTACAGCAACAGGTACGGACTTTGCATAAACGTCTATAGTGGCGCATCAGCTATCAACTTCCGTGGCGCAGTGGCCAAGTAGCCGGTTGTGAAGCGAGAGACCGTGGATTCGAATCCCGCTCCGAGATAAAATGTTTGTGTGATCCACAAATATTCGTTTCGGGTCTGGGTGTTTTCTCCCTAGAGGGGTTGACGTCAGGCAGGCGGTCGGTCGTAATAACTACAAGCCAATTCTTTCTACAACATGTGTTAAACCGCCGACCCTACTGCGAGTGGGATAAGGGCAGGTGGAAAAAAAGAAGAAAGGAGGATCATATGAGAATGAGAATGGTATTTCCGTATGCCTTTTTATTACATGCTTTCCATATAAGTAGGCATATCGGGTGAGGTATAAGTATAGTTTGACTTCCTCAATCATCAATCCGTTATTCATATTCAGGCTTCAGGCATATAAATAGGATAACTCAAAATCGTAACGACTGGTAAGAAGAACATGCATAACATCATACATAATATAATATAGATAATTCAACTTATTCTTGCACGTCGTGCTTGCGTTACGTGTTTGTTGTCTTAAATTAATAGAATGTCGTCTAAAACGCCACTGTCACATAAATCTAAACTACATAATTACAAGCCCACGCACACATAGCTTGAATCAAAGCATGGAAAGGGGGTCATAGGCCCGATAACTGTTGCCTAGATTTGACCCTGTATAATCGCTTATTGCTCGAACGTAACTCAACACACGTGACTGGTTCGTCACGTGTCGTCAGTCGTGAGAGGTTTTGGAAGTTACCTATTATTTTGTAGGCATTTCCTAATGCCGCGGCATTGTGCTTGGACGGCCTTGTTGTCACAGGCCATCGTGATGTTCTTGCCGAATAATTGTGTGATTATAACTAGGTAAATACATATAATAAAAATGAAGTTTAGAATTATTGGAGTACTTTTCATATCCATATTTAGTCACCGACAAATACCTACATTATTTTTTAATAATAGATGTGAATTTAATTTAGTTGCCGTCGCGTCGCGTTGGCACATTATTATTTTTTTATTTCGTGTAAGTTTGACTTAGAATCCCCGAATAAAAGATGGGTGTTATAAGTTTGATTCCTTTGTCTGTCTCTGTGTGTGTATGGACCGAGTTTGCGTTTTTTTTTTGTTTACAAGGTAAAAGCTAGAATCGGATTACTCTATGTTCACGATATGAAAACGTCGTTAAAGTCGAAAAAGACTGGTTACAGTTATGTGGGATGTTGACTCCACAATCATTGTCCCGATGGTCGTTTCTGCTAATGGGTTTATACCAAAGAGCCTCGACCAACACGTCCAGAGCCTCACAATTGGTCGTTGGGCCAAGAGCCAGATTCAGAAGGCAGTGTAATAAGACATGGCACGCAATGTGAGGAAGTTCTTTACTCTGGGGTTCTAATCGCCGCGCCGGTGGCTTGGGTCCTAGGCCACGCCATTGGAGGATAATACTTTTTATACTTTTAAATATCTTATCTACACTAATATTATAAAGAGGAAAAACTTGTATTTTTGTATGTAAGGAATAAACTTAAAAACTACTCGACCGATTTCAAAAATTCATTTGCCGTTAGGAAGCTACATTATCACTGAGTAACATAGGCTATTTTTTATCCCGGAAAAGGCCGTTCACGCGGGCGATGCCGCGAGCAAAGGCTAGTTTATTATAAATGTAATATTTAAAAAGGTAACAAACCTTTTAAAATAAAGAGTACTGAATAAATAAATGAATTTACATAAATGTTGAATATATACTGACTGCCTCGGTGGCGCAGTTGTAATGCGTACGCGTTACGACTGAGGCTGACGCTGAGGTCTCGGGTTCGATCCCCGAGTCGGGTAAAAGTGATATTGGGTTTTTCTATTAGTATCAGCCCGGAGTCTGGAACTTGTGCTGGGCACATGGCGATAGGCTCGCCCCTTATCACATCATGGGTCGGAGATATGCTCGGCGAAATGTGGGTGTACTGGTTACACCACTGCCTACCCCTTCGGGGATTACAGGCGTGAGTGCGTATGTATGTTGAATATATAAAACATTATTGAATTGATTTGAATAATTTGATATATATATTTACGTATATGAGATGTTGTTTCGTCCAATGGCATGATGATAAAACTAGAACAATAATATTCGGAACTTAATAATAAAAATAAATAACATATTTAAAAATGTATAAACCTTTTTGAAATATAGAGTACTGTACACAAATAAATATACTATTATTAGATGAGATCCATGTCCAGCAGTGGTACAGTTGGTACGATATTATACCGGACTGAATCAGACATTTGGTGAGAAAAGAACGGCTAGTAGGTAAATATAGTTTTATAGTTAAAACAACTGCTAAACACAGTCTATCCCAGGTATCAGGTGACTTATTTGCGGCCAGTTCTATGTAAAAATCTAACATGACTACCTTAAACTTACCTATAAAAATAAATAAAATCATTTCCAAAACTGTATTTCACTTCATTTCAATTTAATTCTAGCGTTAGGAAATATGTTACCGATTACATTTTACGACAAAATTCAATCGTGGTTTTATTTAAAAATTTAAATATTCGAAAAATGAAATGGATTAAAATTAAATTTATTGAATATAAGTATCTAAATATTAAAATAACAATTATTATTATAATAATTGGATATACATTGGTCCTGAAGCCGCGATGGTGGTTTCTGCCCTTAGGTTGTAAAAGAGCGTTGACCAAGATCTCCAGAGGCTTTTAATCGCTGGTTCAGTCAGGAGTCAGATGCAGAAGGCAGCATTATTGAACATGGCACGTATTGTGAGCAGGTTCCTTACTCTGGGGCTTTATCCACCGTTGTCTTAGGTTCTGGACCTCGCCATCGGAAGTTGTCATTTGAGTACAGTACATTATTTTATATTTTTTATCCGACGAAAAATTTGAGGATGTTCTCAATCAACTCGCATATTTTTTGTTGTATGTATAATAGATTTTGGACTCTTTTTTTTATTCGCAAGGGAAATAGAGCTAAAAAAAGATTAGAAAAAATATAAATAAAAGTCATGTAAGTATCAAAATATGCGTTTTATTTTGTGTCGTTCTTATATTTTTTTACGATACTAGTTATGGCATGCTTAGTCACATAACTCGATACATTCAAACTGGTTCTGTAACAAGTTAAACCAATGATAATTATGTAATTAATGGTATTTATTGAATTCATCATAACGAACAAAAACAACTGCGTATTTTAATGTTAAAAAACCACTCGAAAAGAAATTATGTCCTGAATCAATCAATTAATGTTGAGTAATGGTTTACCCGACAAATCTAAAAATATATAAATAAAAATTGCAATATAATAAGCCGGATTATATTCACGAATATATTAAACACGTTTATCTCTATTAATTATGTTAAAATAAATAATTATTCCTTATAATGTCACATTGTGACTGGAGCAGTTTCAACATTACAGTCGCATTCAACTGGTTTCAGTTGTCGAAGACACGCGCCTTAGCCAGGACGAAAATTGGATTAAAATAGTGAAAAATTTGTTATTGTGATTGCAATTTAACATATTTATTTCATGAATAATTAGTTAATTCGAAATAATAATATCGTGTTGAATAAATAAAACATAAAATAATTCAAAATGGTGCACAAATTAAAAATTCAAGATGTGGCTCCAGCGTCGAATCGAGTGAAATCAATAGGAGCCCAGGTAAGGAATTGTTTTATATCGGTAATAAAATGAATTTAAAGTGAAAGTCCTTAGTGATTACGTGTCGAAATATAACATTATTTTTATGGGAATGAAAGTTGCGGTGTAAAAATACCATTCGCCTTTGCTTACATCTTGAAGAGGTCTGAAGCCGAACTTGAGATTATTTTCTCAGCTTGGTAGGACTTTTTCGGATGTTCTTTTTGCTCAAAATCGGGTGAAGTGGCAACGTTTAAGTAGTAAAGCGGACCGTGATTCTAAGCCGGGATACTGCCAGGCAGAAATAGAAATAAAGATAGGATTTTCTCCGCATATCTATGTTTTTGCCTAGACACGTACTAACATATAGTAATGTAGTAATAGCCTTTTATTTTATTATTCGAACATATCTTCTTCTTCCACCTGCCCTTATCCCACTCGCAGTGGGGTCGGCGCAACATGTTTTTAACACAGGTTACAGAAAGATTTGGCTTGTAGTTTTAACGACCGGCCGCCTGCCTGATGTCTACCCTTCTGGAGAGAGAATACCCAGACCCGAAACAAATATTTGTGGATCAAACAAACAATTGTCTCGGTGCGGGAATCGAGCCCGCGGCTCTCGCTACATAGCCGGCAACTTGCCCACTGCGTCATGGAGGCTGTACATATACAAAGTAAAACAAACCAACACATCGAGTGTATTTTGTATACAACTAGTACTCATCACTGTTTGCTCGCCCGATGGTTTATGTATGTCAATAAACATTGACAACACCACTTGCAACATTGAATTACAAAGAATTCATGGCACTCATCATATCTAGAAGTATAATTGGTATTAGGATTGTCAATTGTGTATCGACCAATCAAGCGTCATCTGGATCCCTCATTGAAAATCTGCGCTGCAGTACGCAATGAGTATGGTACCTAGATAAGGCAAGCAGTATGACTTAGTCAGGACTGCAGCTGAAGCAAGTAGCTGAATGAGGGATCTATGTCTAACCATATCTGGGGACTATAGAGTCCCGGACCTTTGGTGGGCGTTCGTGGGGCAAAAGCCAAGATAAATTTATCTAATGTTGTGATGTCACACCACCGGACGGCTATCCTTGTATACATTATAGAAGTGTACCCAAGGACAGTCCCGGGTTGGTGTAAGACTATTGTAGCGATGGATAAAAAAAAACTACTTGTTTATTGAGATGAGATGTTGCTGGATTGGGTAACTACAAAGAATTTAATGTATACTACTAAACAAGCAGCGCGGTACATAAAAATTGTACGACTAAGTTGCGGTCAATTGACCGTAACTCAATATTACCATCTCGCTAACTCTCCACTAAAACGCCTTTTGCGCTCTCTGTCTGTGAGCTGTCAAACTCCCTCGTAATGTGACGTTTTTGATTAACTAGGTCTATGGGAAGAATTATGGCACCTGCCTGGCCTATGTTAATAACACGGATAACATAGGCAGGCGGTGACCAGTCAACTATTATTTCTAACTCCTTCCTAACTTTCTAAGTATTTAATTAATTTCGTTGCGGGACAAAGAAAATGTATCATTTCCAGAGACACGCCTAGCTTCACCGCTCGGTGTCAACAAAAATGCGTGCCACTGTCGATCCTGGTGCACAAGGAGTTACAGTGACAGGTGTGTGGGCGGGATAGTCTCGCAGCCAACTCAAATAGATGAGCTCTCTAAAATAGTTGTTAAAAAATGGACAAAGGAGCAACAGAATAAGCAATCTAAAAAAATATTTTTTTATTTCGTAAAATATTAAGACTTGTAAGGCCCAGTTTCACTTTTTCGAACGCTATATTATACACGAGTTGTTTATTGTGTTATCGCCCTAAGATATTTTACACAAAACTAGCATAATGATACATTAGCATGCATAGCATTTATATACTCACCAAACTGGTTAAACAAGGAACTAGTATTTTTTTAAATAGCCACCAAATATAACAACTAAGATTTTAAGCATTTTGTTTTTTGTTATTGGATCATAGATTCAGAAACGCTAACGCATCTGATGGGTTTTTGTGATGATTACTAAGAAATATCTAAATGATGACCGCAAAATCATGTAACGCCACAATTATTACACATTTTGTACTAATATTTTTTACTTTAGGATGTAAGTGAATAGACTGTGAAACTTATTTACAGTAAATTGTCTGTTTAATAATGAAAACTGTCAGCCATTACTAGAACACATCGTTGAGGGCCAGAATATTCGTCATCAATAGCATTTATCTACCCATTACTGAGAGCTCAGTAGTCTAGTGACAGACTTAGGCTAAAAAACCCTGAGATCCTGGGTTCAAATCTCAGGTCAGGCAATCACAATGTGTTTGATTTTTTCAAACAATTTGTTATCACGATACACTCAACAGTGACACGCATAGTCCTGACCCCACACTAGGTTCACCCAATATATAATATTGTTGCGTTGCTGCTGTTTATGGGCAGGCGTGGCGCTTACCATAAGGCGAGCCATTCTCGTAGTTCAAGCTACTAAAAAACTGTATACAGTGGTCGCTATTCAGTCGGGTATGTAAAAATAAAATCTCACACACTGGGCCAATAAGCGTTTTTCGTCTAACATCTAATTACATTAAAGAGTCATTAAATTAATCATGTCACGTTTAATTACTTCGGACACGTGATAAAACTTGTATTCCCAGACAACATACATACATAGGCACTCACGCCTGAAATCCCCTAAGAATTAGGCAGAGGTGTAACTAGTACACCCACATTTCGCCGAGCTTATTTCCGTCCCATTATGTGATAGGGGGCGAGCCTATCGCCATACCGGGCACAAATTCCCGACTCCGGGCTAATACTGAGCATTTCGTAATAGAAAAACCCAATACCACTTTACCCGACACAGGGATCGAACCCGAGACCACAGCGTTGGCCTCAATCGTAATGCGTACACATCACAACTGTGCCACCGAGGCAGTCAATTGTCAGAAATTAATGGCCAAATAACGCAAATTTAAATATTACATACTTCAGTATAATTATAAATTCGTCAGACCTAGGTACTTAATTGCTAGAAACTGATATATTTATTTAGAACTGCTATAAATGCCTCCACTTATATGCTTTTTGTGTCTTACTTATAAACCATATTCAGTATTGATTAGTTAAACACTGTTTTATCTCTTTGTTATAATTTTATAATCGGCGTTGACAGAGAAAGACACAAAAGAAACAAAAGAGTGTTTAACTAAACATTGCTAAACAACCTTTATAAATAAGGCACATTTGCCGAAATACTGAAACGCTACTGACTGTCTGACAGCTAACGGCTACTTATTTTCATACAATTTTGACAGCTAAGAGGGCCTCAACATTGTAAAAACGATCTTGAATGCTTGAATAACGTTTCAGTATTCGGGCTTATATCTCCTACTTGCGTTTTTCATCTGATTCTTCGGATACCTTTTAGATTGTTGACGATGTGCCCTATGGTCTGGGTACATCAGTACTCGAAAAATATTAAATATTTCATAAATATACGCACTCACGCCTGTAATCCCCTAAGAGGTAGGCAGAGGTGTAACTTACACCCACATTTCGCCGAGCTTAATTCCGTCCCATTATGTGATAGGGGGCGAGCCTATCGCTATACCGGGCACAATTCCCGACTCCGGGCTGATAATAAACACTTCATGATAGAAAAACCCAGTATCGCTACTCGACTGCCTCATCTGCGTGCCTTCGAGGATAAAGATGTAAATGCGTATGTATGAATGTATCTACGTATATGTAAGAGATCTCCACTACCCATGAATATCCACAACACCTAAAGAATCATGGACGCGTTGCCGACCTTTGGCCCTCGGATATCTCACTCACCGTACGAAACGCAACAGAAAGCTGCTACTTCACGTCGGTTTCATGTTTAACAGTGGTAACAACCCGGTCGAACCGGTTCAGCTCATATATCTATCTGCTATGTGTAACTTTTAAATGAATGAAAACTGAGGCATATAATTGAACTAAATCTTTATCACAAGTTCCGTGTTTCTTTAATTACGAAATAAAACCATTTAAATAGGAATTTACTTATTTTGTAAGTACTTTGTTACTTTAGTTACTTCTCAGTGTTGTTGTATTATCATCTAACGGTAGTGACCATGAGACAAAGGTGTTTTAAAGTGAAGGCCATTTCCTTATATTTAACTTTAAAATTATCTCTGTAAACATCCGAAACGTATTTAGGCCAACACTTGTAGGTATTTGCTGAGATTAACTGTAGGAAAATGTAGGTTATATTATATTAACCCTGAAACCAGCCTTCATAGTAGAATATTAGGATCAAGAACTAAATTATACTACCTCGGTGGCGCAGTTGTGATGCGTACATGTTACGATTGAGGCTAACGCTGAGGTCTCGGGTTCGATCCTCAAGTCGGGTAAAGTGGTATTGGGTTTTTCTATTAGAAAATGCTCAGTTTTAGCCCGGAGTCTGGAATTTGTGCCCGGTATGGCGATAGGCTCGCCCCCTATCACATCGTGGGACGGAGATACGCTCGGCGAAATGTGGGTGTACTGATTACACCTCTGCCTACCCCTTCGGGTATTACGGGCGTGAGTGCGTATGTATGTAGGATTAGATTATAATACTTACCTAAAATTAATACCTAAATTTGCTTTACAGCGTTCGACATACAGGAATACTTTTTTATAGCATAAGCTTTACAGCATTATACACAATCCTTTTTATAGCATAGGTTGGCAAACGAGCAAGTGGGTCACCTACTAGTATGTAATCTCCGCCGCCCATGAACGCCCTCAATACCAGAATAATCATAGACGCGTTGCCGACCTTTAAGTAAAAGGATTGGAGATTAGGGGTTGGGGAGGGGGATTTGGGCCTCTGGAAACATATTATGTATATGTAACCGTAAATCTCCAAAGCGTAGTATATCTTAAGATACACTAGTTTATAATAAGTTAACTAGGTGGTAGGTCCCTCGTATGCGGGAGGCCTACCACCTAATTACTTACCACCGCTGTATCTATTTCTGCCGTCAAATAGCAATGTGTAATTAGTGTTGTGTTTCGGTTTGACATTGAAGCCAGTGAAATTACTGAGCAATCTTTCTTCGTCAGTTAAAAATGGTGGGTTTAAAACTGTAGAACTTAGTTACACGGTTGATGTATTTACATCATACATATTTCATCTAATATAATAATTGCTTTTAATTAAATATTATGATAAAACAGTTGATGAAACCGAATGGCTATATTTTTCTACAAAACATCTGGTTACTTATATGTTTTTATAGCATAAATTATGAAAATGAATATAAAATATTATTATAATACATTGTGATTTTATTATTATTTACAATTTAAATCTATTACGGACATGGTTTTGAACAATAAAAAAAATATCTGGATAAAGAAGTAAGATAAAGAAATAAAGCGACGAAATAAACGAAGTTAAACAAATGTTAGGAACTTCGTTTTTCTTCATTAGTGGCATTGATAAGTGATAATTGAAATAGCAACAGGCGTAAGCAATGCTAAAGGCCGCTGGTTCGATTCCGGCAGCAAGACAAATAATAATAATAAATATTACACCCAACAGTCACACACATAGCCCCGCTCCCTCACTTGCTTAATCTGAATCATGGATATCAGGAACTACGAGGGACTTGCCCACAACATCCAAAAACTAATATTCGTGGATTACCCAAATGTTCTTGTGATCCATAAATTCCTCGATAATCAATAGCAGACATATCCACTAACGGATCCAGGGGGGGGGGGCTAAGGCGTTCAAGCCCCCCCCCCCCCCAATCATTTAGGTTCACTGACATATCTCAAATTAATATTGATATTATCCTACTTTCCTAGTACTACCTACAATATAATTTTCATTGCCTATCCTTACTTATTCCGTTTTAAGTAGGTACAGTATATTGTAATTTTTATTATTCCCCCCCTAAACCAAAATCCTGGATCCGCCACTGGACATATCATTGGACTCCTTGAGGTTTCGGAGATTTAAAATGGTTATAGAAATATATATATTTAGGCTAATTAGAAATGGTGGTTCATATATAAAGGTAAATAACAGTCTCATAATTACGAATGGGCAATATCACAAAATGTCTCATAAAAACAAAGTAAGGTATAAAGTTCCTCAATAGCCGAACACCACGAGTCCCTTTTGTCTGATCGACGTTTCTTAATATAAAACGCCTTTGACAGCTCTAAAGAAGAATAGTGGTGATGGCAAAGGAGGTTGGGTGCTAACTGTATATTATTATTATATACTAGCTGTTTCCCGCGGCTCCGCCCGCGTGAATGCCTATTTCCAGGATTAAAGTAGTCTGTCGCATCAAGCGAGTCCCGTCATCGCGATCGGTGTGAGAAACGCGCTTGACAAAAATACTAATATCTTTATAAAAAATAGTGGTTGATCGTAGAGGGTTGATTTAGGGTTGTATGTATTTTTTAATGCTGTATCATAAAAAATAAACCCAAAAAAATTTGCAAAAAAAATCGAATTTGGGCGGACCACCCTTAACATTTAGGGGAATGAAAAATAGATAGTAGCCGATTCTCAGACCTACTGAATATGCATATAAAATTTCATAAAATTGGTCGAGCCGTTTCAGAGGAGTATGGGAACAAACATTGTGACACGAGAATTTTATATATTAGAAGAAGAAGATTATACAGATTTTTCTCAAGGTTCTCAAGATACAGGCTTGCCTAGTTTGAGAGGCACTGAACTTGTGTTTTAATATTTACTATGTCACTTTGCATAAATAAATCATTATTATTATTATTTTAATAATGTCGAAAAACATAAATGTCAATGATTGCGAAAATCTGTTTTTTCGCGGAGATCCCATATATGTTATTGTCAAATAAGACCATTGAATCCAAAAAAGTTCTTAAAAACCATTTATGTTGTATATTTGTTCATATTTTTTTGCAGTTTGGACTTTTATAAAAATAATGCACGATTTACACGGAGAGAGTTTATCGCACTACAGAGGCAAAGAATACTAACTATTACAGAGGCGAGAATATGACAGAAAACTCTTTTAACTTGTTTATGAGTGGCGCGTCTTCTTTCCTTGTTTCTGCCTGACTTTATCCCGGTTTATGCTAGGGTCCGCCTTCCCATTATGATTCTACGATGGATCAGGTGTTATGTGGGGCGACTCGCGCTCTGACTCCCACAACCTGCAATGGGAATTAAACTTCGCCATTGCCTTAACCAGCAGAGTGTACCATGTGCCGGTAAGGTTGACGTTGGGTCTAAATGTTGGCGGCCCATTTACACTCCACTCGGGCGGTGCGGCCCCGCTTTATTTGAAAACGAGAATCATATGATGCGTCCTTATGAGTGACAGTTTTCTGTTACGGACGGTGAGTGAGATATTCCGGAGGCTCTTTTTTTATAATATAGGCCGGCAAACGAGCAATTGGGTCACCTGATGGTAAGTGATCTCCACCGCTTATGTACGCCCGCAATACTAAAATATTCATGGGCGCGTTCCCGACCTTAAAGGAAAGGGATAAGTAAGGAATTGGGAAGGGGAGAGGAATTTGGGCCTCCGGATATCTCACTCACCATACGAAACGCAGCAGCAAGCTGATACTTTACGCCGATTTTCTGTAAGACAGTGGTAACAAGCCAGACGAGCCGACCCATTCATGCTGTAGACAGAATTGTCTACGGCGTGGATCTACCACTCAGTAATCCCCTCCCCTTCCATTGGGAAGGGATTGCCCTTAATTATCCTTTTAAGGTCGGTAACGCGCATATGATTATTGTGGGCGTTGAAGATCACTTACCTCAGGTGACCCCATTGCTCGTTTACAGGCCTATACTAAAAAACTCGCTTAAGTCGTACGAGAAAATCTCTGTAAATGGATTATCAAAAGACACGCGAGTAAATTGTCCAAATGTCTGTGTTTTATGGGATAAACATTTGCTTACAGTAGCACAAAGTACTGGCGTTTCATTTTATTTTATTGATATGTGAATTTTAATAAAAAAAAATTAACTTTCCGCCAATAAAAACAACTACTACAACAAATACAAGTTGTACAAACTCGTTCGACAGCGAAATCTTATCACGTGATTTAAACAAAAACTAGCTGTATTTTATTAGGAGCGATAGCTAAGTGGGAAGTAACACGGACTGCCATGATGAAAGTCGCAATTCGCAGATCCGAAACCAGCCCCAAGAGTATTCACCTCTGACTTTCTAAGTGATGTGTATATTCATTGTTAAAGAATGTCATTCGATGCTGATTTCGCGGTTGCGTTACGAGTTTATATGATTATAGAGAATATGGCCCGAATTTTAGCCCGGATAGTATAAGATAAGGTACGAACTTGCCGTGAAAACGGACAAGTTTATGTACCAAGGGCCGGTGTATTTTTTTTATTACCTCGAGTGACGAAACGAGCAGGTCGCTCGCCTGATGGTAAACGCCACGCTTGCCCATAAACAGAGGCAACACGACACAGAACTTTGAATTAAAAAGCACTACATGGCATTGGACTGCGCTCGTCACTCCGAGCCATAAGATGATAAGTCTTAATGCCCAGTAATTTCACTGGCTTGAATGACCTTCAAACCGGAACACAACAGTGCTTAGACACTGTTGTTTGGCGGCAGAAATAGACAAAGCGGTGTTATCAACCCAGACGGCCTCTCGCATATGAGGGACCTAACACCTTGTATCTACTACACGAAGACAGTGACATCGACCTCATTGTGAGTGTCCGTACTGACGTCCCTTGTGCTAACTGGTGGAGGTCACAACCTTTGACTCACATACGTTACTTGCAAGCAAAAGATGCCGATGAGACTTAAATGGCTCTTAAACAAGACCATCATTTGAGCTGCGCTCCTGTATGTGTGTGAGACGTGGCCTGCCCTTAAGAGTCATGTTATGGAGATCCACGTCGCAGAGATAAAGATGCTGACATGGATGTGCAACGTTACATGACTAGATCGTATATGTAACGACTACATCCGCAGCAGCCTTAGAGTCTAACTTTACTTACTATAAATGAAAAATAATTGTTTCTTCATTATAATTCCAGTTCCTGACATCCATGTCTCCGAACCTGCTTCTCATGGGTATAGGAATGGCGATAAGCTTCGCAACTATCGCTGTGCCTGATCTGCTGCATGCTCCTGAGGGTCTGTCCATGGATGACACACAGGCATCCTGGTTTGGTAAGAATCTCAAGAATTGTTCAGTTAAGCACTAAATCACATTTGTGAGAAGAAAATTGGATAATTAAATATCAAGTGCAATAGTTAAAGGACACGGACCAAGTCTTCAACAGTGAGCAAAATTATGTCATATGAAAGCTTTTAGTGCGTACTTTATTTGATCTTCTTCTGTCTGTCCTTATCCCACTTGCAGTGGGGTCGGCGTAACAAGCTTTTTAACATATGTTGCAGAAAGATTGGGCTTGTAGTTTCTACGTTACAACCAGCCTGACGTCAATCCCTCTTGGAGGAAAACACCCAGAACCGAAAAATATGTTTATGTATCACATAAATATTTGTCTCGGTGCGTGAATCGAATCCGTAGCCTCTCGTTTTTCAGCTACTCGCCCACTGCGCCACGGGGACTGGCAGCTAGGGTCAAATCGAGCGCGAAAATTACATTTTTGATACATTCAAAAAAAAAACATGTAGGTACAGTACGGACTTCTATTTGGTACATACACCTTTGTCTATACAAAAGTTATGAGCATTATTGGTAAATATTAGAGTCTATATTCTACCCACCCTCAATCGTGATGAAACCTACCTATGTGTTATGTAATTTTTTTGCCATGTACTTTATTCTATTGTATGCCTAGGATCGACATAGATTTATCATTGTCGTGGACTTGGTAAATACATAATGCCTACTAAAACATAGTCATCTGAATATATCATGAGCGAAATTGCATATTTAACTACTTTAGGAGCTTCTTATTAACCAAATTCTCTATGCTAAAAAATGTTTTTACACACATACGCATTCACGCCTGTAAGTACTCCCCGAAGGGGTAGGCAGAAGTGTAACTGTATACCTACATTTCGCCGAGCTTATTTCCGTCCCATGATGTGATAGGGGGCGAGCCTATCGCTATATCGGGCACAATTCCAGACTCCGGGTGGATACTAAGCATTTCTAATAAAAAATCCTAATATCATTCTACCCGTCGCGGGGTTCGAACCCGAGACCTCAGCACTACGCGACCGAAGCAAAATATTTTTGCCAGTTATTTATCTTATGAACATTATCATTATGCTTTTAAAGTAATACAGAAGGAACAAAAGCTTCTCCACTGATCGCTCTACCATGCCAGGCAGTCAATCATTCGAAATATTTTCGAATATAGTTCTATAATGGTTTAAATTTATTCTCTGTTTATTATAAATTACAAATAATAATAGTCAACTCACTGATCTGGCGGCCGCGTGCTTACTGAGTCTTACTACTTAGTCTGAGAAGCTTACAAGTTCCTGTACTCCAGTCAGTGACCAGGTCATATTTTAGATTTTTTAATTTGAAAAGAATCACACAAGTTGCCCATGATTAGAGTTGGTGTCCGATATAACGATGAGCTCGCCCCCACAACGTCATGGGAGGGAGGTCGGTTTGGTGAACCGTGGCTGCACTGGTTGCATCTCTGTCTGCCTCTTCGAGGATACAGGCGTGAATATAATAATCATTGTTTACTAACATCGAAACTATCAATTTATTTTCAGGAAGTCTTTCGTATCTGACACAGCCTTTCGGAGCGGTTCTTTCTGGTCCCATAGTAGATTACTTTGGACGAAAAAGAGCTAGTTTCCTAGTGAATATTCCGCACATAGTGGCCTGGATACTTGGTTACTTTGCTTGGAATTTACCAGCGCTTTTTATCGCCAACGGTCTACTGGGTCTAGGAACTGGACTTATGGAGGCACCCATTGCTGCATATGTAGGGGAAATTACGTGAGTATTTAAATTAATTCATAAGAATTATGACACCTAATCTGATAAGAAATGATGAAAATACATGGTTAAATGTCCCATTTTTTGATGACGTAGGAGTACATTTACGCATAACTCAATATTTATGAACAATAACCTAAGATAAACATCCGGAGCCCCAATTCTCCATTCCATTCCCCGTTAATCTCGGCAACGGGTCCATGATTCTTCTGATTTGGTAGGTGTACAGATGCAGTGGATATCACTTGCTATCAGGTGAATCCCCTGCACGTGGATCACCTTATGTTAAGTGATCTCCACTGCCCATGTACGCCCACAACACCAAAAGAATTATGGCCGCGTAGCCAACCTTAAACGAAAAAGATAATAAAGGGATTGGAAAGGTGAGGGGATTCGGACATCCGGATATCTCACTCGCCGACCGACACGCAGCTGCAAGCTACTACTTTACGTCGGTTTTCTGCGAGATAGTGGTAATGGCCCGGACGAGCCTGCCCATTCATGCTGTAGACAAAACTGTCTACAGCGTGGCTCTACCACATCACAACTAATTAGTTTTAAGAAAATGATAAATTGACATACATACATCATCATAGAATTTTTTTCTTATAGCATAGGCCACACGAGTAAGCGGGTCATCTGATGGTAAGAAATCTCCACCTCTCATGAACGCCCGCAATATGAAGAAGCATGGTCGCGTTGCCGACCGTAAAAGAAAATTAAGGGATTGTGAAGGGGAGAGGGATTTCAGCCTCCGGATATGTCACTCAACCGAATCAACAAAAGAATCGCAGCACCAAGTCGCTACTTTGCGTCAGTTTTTTGTGAGATAGCGGTAAACAGGTCGAGCCAGCCCATACTTTCTGTAGCATGCTTCTCGCATTCATCTTTTTTTTCTTTTTTATCCGTTACTTTTGAAACTTATATTTTCTAAAACTTCATCTGCTAACTTCTTTGTTACAGTGAACCTTATATTCGCGGGATGCTCTGCACAGTGACACAACTTTTCTTGGCTATTGGTATCCTGCTTATGTATTTCCTGGGTACGGTTGTAACTTGGAGAAACGCAGCTCTGATCGGCCTTATAGTACCATTAGCGGGGATGTCATTGGCGCTACTTGTAAGCATAAATCTACATACCTATATATACCTATGTGTATTTTATTAGCTTTAGATGAAGAAGCGAGCAGGTCGCTCGCCGGTTGGTAAGTGTCACGCCTGCCCATAAACAGAAGCAACACCAATCCGAACTTCGAATTATGAAGTACTTCATGGCACTGAACTGCGCTCGTCAACCTGAAACATCATAATAACCAGTAATTTCACTGGCTTCAATGTGCTTGCTTGACGGCAGTAATAGAAAGAGCGGTGGTACCTACCTAGACCTGACCTACCTAGTAAAAGCATATTGCGCGGACGGAGGATTGTGAGATTTGGTCGAATTTCAACCACTACGGTGCCACTAGTTTTTATTAATCCCCAACGAAAATGGGATCAAAAAGTTATAGTTTGACCCCTTGATATGTCTGTGGCATCGTAGGACGAACAAGTGAACTAATTTGATTGCGTTTTTTTGTAATTTGTAATGACGCCCTCCGTGGCGCAGTGTGCGAGTAGGCGGCTGTAAAACGAGAGGCCGCGGGTTCGATTTCCGCACTGAGACACATGTTTGTTTGATCCACAAATATTTCTTTCTTTTTATACCGACTAAAATCCTGCGGTGGCGTTCTTGAGCAAAAGGGACAGTCCCGGATGATCCTGAATGTGCTCTAGATTGCTGCCGGAACCGTCACTACGCTCTGCTGCTTTGTGACCCGTTTCGTAGGAGACTTAAGAGCCCCTCACAATAAGGTCGCCTTGCGACGTCATAGGCAGCACGATATTTCGTACTGCCCTCCATCTCGGCTCTTCGGGGATACAAGCATGATCTTATATCTTTAGGTACCAGAAACTCCAGTATGGCTGCTATCCCAAGGTCGGGAGAAAGACGCACTGAAATCTCTATGCTTCCTTCGAGGTTGGACGACACCTGACAAAGTCCGAGAAGAGTTTGATAAACTGGTGGACTACGCGAAAAACTTAAACCGTTGTGCTATTTGCTGCAAAACTGAGAAGGACGTAGAACCTGAAGATTGTGAACATCACAAGTTGAATATCGTTAAAAGGTAAATTATATCCCTAGTACCTTATTCCCTAGTAATTATACCTTTTATAATTTGAAGCAAGATTTTTTTTTAAATAAGAAAAACCGGCTAATTGCATGTAGGGCAGGCGTTTTGACGTCAGGCAGGCGGCCAGCCGTAAAACCTATAAGCCAAATATTTCTGTAACATGTGTTAAAAGCATGTTGCGTCGACTCCACTCCGAGTGGAAGGCCAGGTGGAAGAAGACTGTACGTAACATCAGGCCCAGTGTAGACACTGCCGTGCCAGGAAATTAGTAACTTACATATCACAATCCTGGATGTTATGACTAGAGCCTTAGACTGTGTAAGCCATACATACATTTAAATTTTTTCATCATTAAATTCGTTTACCTAAACGTCAGTAGAGTTATTTACATCGTTTGTTTTAGATAGCGTTGCGTTGTTTTAAGATGTCAAACAAAACAATAATAACAGTTTTTAATTAGCACATACAATTTCTTTGTATTTAATTTTATTGTCGCCGGCTTTATTGTCAGGTGAAGCTGTAAAAGAAAGCAATATAGGCTAACAGCACAAATCCATTCGATAAAAAAACTAGCGCGCGTATCAGTATCGCTTGCGTGTGTTAACTCCCTACTAAAAGCGTCAATGATCCGCGTATGATATTTCGACAAACGTGGGTATTACTGCTGCACGACTCTGGCGCTTGATTTGATGATGCAAAGTGTATCGTACACCCTTGCAATTAATATTTTTTTTTTTTATTGATTGCCTGAATGGCACGATGAGCAGATCGTTCGGGTGTAGGTAAGTGACATGTCTGCTCATAAACAGTAGCAGGATCTTATAATACTTTAAATTATAAGTTGTTATAATGCGTAACCGATACGACTACTGTTCTGAGGTCTCGGGTTCGATAAAAAAAGTACGGTCCATTTTGAGGTCGTGGGTCTAGTAAAAATGATATTGGGTTTTTCTATTACGAAATACTCAGTATCAATCCATCTGGAGTTGTGCCCGGTATGGCGATAGGCTACCGCCTATCATATAACGGGACGGAAATAGGCTCGGCGAAATGGTGCTGGACTGGTTGCACCTCTGCCTACCCCTTCGGGGATTACAGGTGTGAGTGCGTATTTATGTAATTATAAATCACTGCGCTACGCTCGTATATTAGCTGATGGGTATTAAAACTTTAAATTTCTTACAGGTTCTGCCTAAAATTCAAATTTGTGATGTTGGTCAAAGCTACTATGAGACCTCTGGCACTTGGCTTACTCTATTTCATGTTCTACGTGATGAGTGGTCTCACTCCTATCAGACCTAACATGGTCAACATTTGTGGAGCCTTTGGTATGGATGAAAACGGCAAGCAGATTGTGGTAAGATTATATATTTTATACTAAATAGGCTTACAAGTGGTAAAGCCACGCAGTACTCGTGTTGTCATCATAGCAATGCGACTGCAACAAAGCAATTTGCATTAAATAATGCCTGATCAAATATTATTTTAATAATTATGATTAGACCTACGAACACCATCCTTTCTTTAGTGTTGCCAGAATAATGCATACAATAAACCTTAGTGGTGATAGCAAATATAAAATATAAGTGACCACGCATTGTTTTCTATATGGGACCGAATGTTGATTGACTCGAAAATATTAGAGCATCAAATATTGTATTAGTAGTTTCTGGCCGACGACGTACATATAAAAATATATTGACTGATACCATATTGTGATAGACTCTATTTATTAATGAAAGTATGCAATTGGCTAGTTTTCTCATAAAATAGATAAAACACTATTATCTAATGAGACAATAACATATTTCAATAATAAACAAGTTGTTCGAAACAATAATAATTAATTACAATTAAATATTACAATTGTTTTGCAGCTAATGGTCGGCGTGATAACCTTCATTGCCGCGATCTTGGTCATTGGCCTCATCAAGCTTGTGGGGAAGCGTAAACTCGGCATCCCAGCTATGCTCGGCACTGCGTTATCTTGCACTGCACTTAGTATCTACGCCAAGTTGTATTTGTCTGACTCAGTGTTTTCATATGATACATCTACATTCCCCAAAGAGAAGAGCGTCTGGCCATTGATCTTCCTCTACGCCTTGACTTTGTTTACCGGATGTAATGTAGCATGGGTGCTTCTTGGAGAAATCTTCCCGTTCAGGTAAACTTTTGTTCTTCGTAATATGAGCATCCAATTATAAATTAAATCAATACTTTTTATAGCATAGGCCGGCAAACGTGTAGGTAAGTGGGTCACCTGGTGGAAAGTGATCTCCACCGCCCATGTACACCCACAATATCAGAAGAATCTTGGAGATCGATTACTATCAATCAAATGACTAACTTGTTCGGTTGCCGGCTTATGCATTAAAAAAATATTTAGAATAACTAAGAATTTTCACAAGGTAGGCCAATTTTCCTAAGTCCAGCAATAAACACTATAATTAGAAGATAAATCCCGTTTATCTACCTCGTATGACTAAACTAGGAAATGAAGTGTTTGTCAAAAGACTTCAATATTTCTTTATATTCTAGACTAGATGTTGCCCGTGGCTCCGCCCGAATAAATATATTTTTCTGGGATAACAATTCGCTTATATTCTAAATCCTTCTTACTGATTCCCTACATTACACAAACACTATCACCTGTTAAAATTTCATGATCCCAGCTTTAGTAGTTTATAAGACATCGTGATTATTCAGTGCGTGAGTGGTATTTCGCTGTTATATTTAAAGATTAGATAAAGATCTAATGAGTCACATCGCTTCCACATTACACGAAAGGCGATAACAATGCAAAGTGGTACGGTAAACTGGCACAGATGATTCTGTGCATTGAAGAATTCCCCGTAGTTTAGATCACGATAAAGATTGGAATGGTATTCTTCTTAAATCTGCTTGAACGGTAGCGATGACTTACCATCAGGCCTCCAGTTTTCCGGCCTATGCTAAAAAAATGTAGGAGAGACAAACAGACATATATACAGCGCGGCGTGGGCTTAGTAATAGGGTTCCAATAGCTCCCTTAGGCTACATAACCATAAAAAAACTACAACACCATTATTTTCAACAGGAGCCGTGCATCAGCCCAAGGAATAGCGGCTGCTTGGAATTATGCTGTTACCTTCTTCGCTGCAAAGACTTACATCAATCTGGAGACACACCTCAAATTGTGGGGAACATTCGCTGTATATGGCGGCTTCGCTTACGCGGGCACCATCTATCTTTACTTCTTCATGCCAGAAACTGAAGGAGTTCCTCTCCAAGATATAGAGGAGAATTACAAAGGAAAATTAAGAACGTTCGCAAACGATCCGTTTATTAACTTCTTTAGAAAAATCTTTAGGATAAAACAATGATCTCGTCGTAATTAGATTTAAATGTACATTTAACTTTATTAGTATATTTATTGTTATTAAACCATTATTTAATATCTTGTAGTATGTTTACACTACGTCATTCTTTAAGTGGTGAAACCATACTGCAGCCAAATTCGACTATAACATGAATAGTCCGATTTATCCCAGATATCATACAATAATGGCGCTTCCCAATATTCTGTTTATCGACAGATTTCCTTACTGGCATTAAAATTTTGACACATTTTGTATGGAACATCTGTCAAAATCAAAGACTTTAATGTATACTACTAGGGGCTTCGCCCAAGTTTTTTCACAAAACATAAAATAAAAAAAACTTAAAGTCTGACGAATATGAGACATATCTTACTTTCTTCCCCACATTATTCTGCATCGATTGGTATCGGTCTCGACCCCATACCCCCAGCGGTTTCGGAGGAGATACCGTGACAAGCTTTTGGCAGCGGCGGCGGCGCCAGTAACTTTTTTTTAGAATAGAGAGACTAGACGGGCTGGTAAAATTGCGTCATAAAACGCGGGAATTTGACAGGTCACAAACAGAGAGCGCGATAGGGGTTCTAGTTGAGAGTAAGTGAGATGGGAATATTGAGTTACGGTCAATTGATCGTAACTTAGTGGTACAATTTCTATGTGCCGTGCAGCTTGTCTAATAGTATGCATTAAAGTCTTTGGTCAAAATACTATTAATAGTAAGCAAATCTCTCTTTAAATAGAATAACCCACCTGAATTGAGAGATAGCTGTTACGTTTCGTGTGATCTGTGAGATTGCCAGAGAACCTAAAATCTCTAGTTTCAAACTTTTTGTATAAGTGATAGTGTATTTTAAGATCGGAGAAGGAAAATAAACAGTATTTTTGTATTAATTGCGCTGAAGAAATCAAGCAACGATATCTGAGCGGGGAACAGTACGGACTGCAGAGATAAATGTCCCAGGTACGAAACTAGCCCTAAAAGCTTACAAGCTAAAGTTACGTGTGTATTCATTGTTATGAATACAAACAGTATTCACAGTCCAGGCTATGTTCATTCACGAACCCGCACTGATCCAGTGGGATGGATTACTAACCCTAACTTCCTTCATAGGGAAGGGAGACTCAAAATTAGCTTTAAAAATAGGAAACTTCGATTAGCATAGTTAGCACATATTGTGTCCCCAAAGGGGTTGACGTTAGACAGGCGGCCGGTCGTAAAAACTACAAGCCAAATCTTTCTGTAACATGTGTTAAAAACATCTTGTGCCGATCCCACTGCGAGTGGGATAAGTGCAGGTGGAAGAGGAGTCAGTACATATTGTATACTTTTAAATTCCAGTGCTGTGCAAGTCTGGGACAATATAGAATGATACACCACGAAGATGTGTTTAATTTAGTGAGTAATGCATTGCACCGAAACCTGCTACCTACACAAGTAATCCGAGTTAAGTATCCCGTACCTTTTCCCGCTCCAGCTACAACTATAAGGGTATGTATACACGGCGCGTCGTGGGCAATATGTGCATGTTGCGGCACTTGCGCAGGTCATATGCACATATTAATAGATACATACTGTTCTTTTTTTTATTTTTTTATTTTATAGTATAGGCCGGCAAACGAGCAAGTGGGTCACCTGATGGTAAGTGATCTCCACCGCCCATGTACGCCCACAATACTAAAATAATCATGGGTGCGTTGCCGACCTTAAAGGAAAGGGATAATTAAGGAATTAGGAAGGGGAGGGGGTTTGGGCCTCCGGATATCTCACTCACCGTACGAAACGCAGCAGCAAGCTGCTACTTTACGCCAGTTTTCTGTGAGACAGTGGTAATGACCCGGACGAGCCGGCCCATACATGCTGTAGACAAAAGCGTCTACAGCGTGGCTCTACCACTCATAAACCTGTGTTCACTTATGTAACCCACACCTTTACTTGCTCCAACTACTTGCATCAGTACAAGCACCAATAGTACTTATACGGACACTGAATTGTACTTCTGCGCGGTCTGTTGTAAATTGTAGTCACTGTCAGTCATTTTGTTAATTTGAGGGTAGTTGGCAATCTTTATCAAGTGGTTTTGGTAAGCCGCAATACGGAATGGGAGTATTGTCTTTTGTATGGCAGTTTATTCTAGGTCGGTTCATGATTGAAAAAAAAATGAGAATAAATTAAAGGTCGTAATGGCGAATTTATATTATTATAATGGCGAGAACGTTGTCCACAAGAGGTACCAGTTACCGTAATTAGTGAAAAGTGTAGGTATTTGAAAGTGTCGTCATAAAAGAGCATACTTATATTTTATCAGTTCTTCTGTACCGGAAGACTGCGTAGATCATGCCTGATTCGCCACCTCAGAATAAATGCTACTTGCCAAATAAAACAAGACACGTTTAAATGTCATATATTCTGACATATACCAGAAAAAAGGTGTCGACTAGATACATTCAAAAATAGCTGTCGTAGGCTACGAACAAGTCGTAAACGTTAATTAGTGGTTATATCTTACTCGAACATTGTGCAATTTCCTATAAAAGAGTGAAATAACCGATAACCTGATAACGTTAATAATAACGTGTAATTACTGGACATTATTATAATTAATATGTTATGTCTCAGGATGAGGACCGCAGAGCTTTGTAATCCCATGTTCTGGGTCGTGCTGCAACTGTTCATGTGCAGTAGTGACGCTTAGCACCAGGCGAGCGGCTTGGTCGTCACGTCATTAGTAATGTAATAGTATAAAAAAGACTATATAGTTTCTATCGTGAACATATGATGTGCGTCCTGAATCCTGACTATATCAGTGATTGCAGAGATAATCCCTCTCAGTGATCTGTCAACTTACATATATATAAATAATAACACAGAGTAGAATGCAACTTCGTATCTACATTCATTCACCTGAAAACGTCCGAGTAAACCACGCGTGTTTAACGAAAACAAAAAGTATATAAAAATAAAGTTTTATAAAAATGGTACTCGACCTACAAATTGAGGATGTGAAAGGACCGCCAACACGACTAAAATCTGTTACTTCACAAGTAAGTACTTCTATGTGTATCAAAAGACCATTTAAAATTAGTTTTTGAGTCATCGAATACGTTTTGTGTTAATTTCTGCAAGAACTTGTAACAATAATTAGTTAAAAACTATTGATTAATCTGCGTAAATGCCAATAATAATTTATTTTTTAAGAGACGATATAAAAAAGTGTTAAACTTTGAAAGAACTGCAATTAACTTAAATTCATTATGATATTTTAAATATACAATAGACGGCATAAATGTTTTGATACTTGTGGTTTTTTACCGGCTTTGGGAATATTGGAGTTGACGCAATCAATTATCACAAAAATGTAAATTCTATTTAACGTATTTAACCAAAATCACCTTCTATTCCAAGAAACATTGAAAGTCTCACTGATGTGATTGAATTTATATATGTTGTATGTGTTCTTTTAATTAGAATAACTACTTATGATTGTCATAATCAAAGACTTTAATGTATACTGCGTCATAATAATGCCAACCCTGCCTGCCTGTACACAGTGCGTCTGCTGGGCACGGGTATTTTGACAAGGATTTGGTCTTAATCTACCACGCTGGCATAATGCGGGTTGGTATTCACATACCCTCGAAATTAAAATTAGAATTCTCAGATATACAAAATTTTATCCTTCATCGATAAAGCGAGTTATTTATTAATGAATACACACGTAACCTTGAAAAGTCAGAGGCTGGTTTTGAACCTGCGACTTTTGTCTCGATAGTCCGTCCCACTTCCCGCTAGACCGTCACCGCTATTGATTTAAGATTAATATTTAACTATAAGTTAATTCAAATTATTAAAAACTATAAACTAATAAAGTACTATATTTTTTATTTTCATGTGTAGTTAAAAGTATAAATGAGCCACAAAAATCTTAGGCCCAAAGCCAACGTCACGTGCACGTGGTACACTGCTGATTAAGGGAGAGGTAATGGCGACATTTGGTACCCATTCCGGATTGTGGGGGTCAGACGGCGGGTCGCCCCACATAATATCAAATGCTCCGTCAAATCATGATGGGAGGGTGGACCCTGGCATTATGCCGGTATGACGCCAGGCAGAAACAAGTCACTCATGAGTAATTTTAGGCTGGTCAAGTAAAGAGTGTTTACCTACGCCCTGTATCCGATCTTTATCCGAGAAATGTCGATACGAAGTAGACGTAGTAGTATTTGTGTGAGGAGATACGCACTATAGAGAGCAACCTCAACAAAAAGGACTTTCCCATCTGGAAATCGAACTCCGGATCTCATTCGCTATCTACATAGGGAACGGATGAGGCTGAGGCGCTATGACTATATGATGGGTATGAGTCAAGACTTTTGGCAGAAATTCTGACAGTGCGATCTCCTGTTTTATTCCTAAACTAGTTTAAAGTTGTGTTTGCTGTACAAAAAAGTTGTGGAATTGTGCAATAAAGATTGACTGTGATGAACAGTGTATGGAATCATTGAAACTGGTGAATTTAGGTGATTTTTAGCAGGTATTTAGGCACACAATCCGATTGCTCTCATCCAATATTTTTGAATGAGACAGTTCAAACTTCGTACTGGAAGGAATCGTCACCAAAACTCCAACAAGAAATCAGACACACCAGTGTTTCTTCTGAATACTTGAAAATATATTATAATCTTGTCATTGGCTATTTACATAATAAAGCCATAATTAAACAAAAGAAGATTATATGAGCCTTGATGGAAATAATATGAAAAATAATTATTTTTCAGGTATTATCATGTATGTCCCCAAATCTGCTACTGTTGGATCTCGGAATGGCGATCAGTATCGCCACTATCGCAATACCAGATTTACTAAATGCAACAGATGAATTGTCCCTGACAGAATCACAAGCTTCATGGTTCGGTAAGTTCATTGTATTTGTTATATCCGTGTGTTAACGACATGGACAAATACCGTGCAAATACCGGCGTAAATCGCTCGATGAACTATGAGTGTACTAATTGATTCGCTATTTACCCTTTCGATGTTACTGGCCTGAGCTTATGATTATGTGAAACAAAATTTTTTGAGTGGTAGTGCCACGCTGTCGACACTATTGTCTACAGCATGAATGGACCGGCTCGTTCGGATCGTTACCACTATCTCACAGAAAACCAACGTAAAGTAACAGTTGCTGCTGCGTTTCGTAGGGTGAGTGAGATATCCGGAGGACCAAATCCCCTTCCCCTTCCCAATACCTTAATCATCTCTTTCCTGCGAGTGGAATAAGGGCAAGAAGACACTGGTTAGTGTTTCAAGCATAAGCAGTGTGTAATATTAATTGAACATGCCAAGATACTTTCGCAAATGTATTAGATGAAACAAATACCTTGTTAGACCCGACTTTCAAGGGAAAGATAAAATGAATCGGCAACGTGGCGCAGCGGGCGAGTAGCCGGCTGCGAAGTGAGAGGCTGTGGGTTCGATTCCCGCACTGAGACAAATGTTTGTGTGATCCACAATTTTTTTTTGCTGGTCTGAGTGTTGTGGGATTGCAAGTCCCTCGAAGTTCGTGATACCCACGATACAGGTTAACCTAGTGTGGGGTCAGGACTATGTGTGTGACTGTTGGGTTTATTTATTATTATTATCTTTTACTATTTCAGGGAGTATAGCATCTTTGGCACAACCGTTCGGTGCACTTCTATCCGGACCTATAGTTGATTACTTCGGAAGGAAGAAAGCTACTTTTCTGGTGAACATTCCTCATATTATAGCTTGGGTGCTGATGTATTTTGCCTGGAATGTGCCCATGCTGTTTATTGCGAACGCATTGTTGGGCTTAGGAATTGGTGTTATGGAGGCTCCAATAAACTCCTATGTCGGGGAAATCAGGTTAGGAAAATATACCTATATTAAACTGTGTTTTTTTATTTGCTTAAATGACGAGAACAGCAGGTCGCTCGCCTGATGTTATGTGTCACGCCCGCCTATAAATATAAGTAACGTCACACAGAACTCAATAACAGCGCACTGCACTGAACTGCGCTCGTCATCCCGAGACATAAGATGTTAAGGTAATACCCAGCAAATTCACTGACTTCAATGCCCTTCAAACCAAAACAAAGCAGTGCTTACACAACTGCTTGGCGGCAGAAATATACAATGCGGTTATACGAAACCAGACGGCCATTCGCAAACGAGGGACCTCCAACCTACTAGTGTTGTTCTCAGCTATTTACGTTACATTTAAAATATGTGGTGTCTAATACAATGACATGCCGTGCTTTGTAATTCAAAGTTCTGTGTGGTGTATTGCTTCTGTTTAAGGACAGGCGTGGCGCATACCTAATACCATCAGACGAGCGACCTGTTCGTCTCGTCATTAAAGCTCATTATAAATAATAACAAAAATAATAATACATAATATTGAACTACATCGATAAAACCGATTGTAATTAAAAAGACATTTATTATACATTATTTGAACGAATACTTCGTTATCTATTGTTACGATATTACAAATTTTACATACGCACCCACGCCGAAGGGGTAGGCAGAGGTGTAACCAGTACACCCACATTTCGCCGAGCGTATCTCCGTCCCATGATGTGATAGGGGGCGAGCCTATCGCTATATCGGGCACTATTCCAGACTCCGGGCTGATACTGAGCATTTCGTAATATAAAAACCCCAATATCACTTTTATCCGACCCGGGATCGTACTCGAGACCTCAGCGTCCGCCTCAGTCCTAACGCGTACGCATTACAACTGCGCCACCGAGGCAGTCCAAATTACCAATTTTGTCCCTTAGTATTTAATTTTGTTTTTTGCGGATTTCTTTATTGTTTCATATTTGTTATTTCCAAGAATATTCTTTTGTAAATTAAACGCATAATCGTCACAAATTGTTATAGCAAACAGTAAAACAAGCAAAATAGCAAACATATTGTCAAGTAAACAAGGATTTCACGACATTATTTCCACGAATTTAATATGTTATTTATAATTACCGATAGGCTTTACCAAATAACTCCCTCTGTGGCACAGTGGGCGAGTAGCCAGCTGTAAAGCAAGAGGCGGCAGGTACGATTCCCGCACCGAGATAAAATGTTTGTGTGATCCACAATTATTTGTTTCGGGTCTGGGTTTTTTCTCCCCAGAGGGGTTGACGTCAGGCAGGCGGTCGGTCGTAATAACTACAAGACAAATCTTTCTGTAACATGTGTTAAAAAAGCATGTTGCGCCGACCCCACCGCGAGTGGGCTAAGGGTAGGTAGAAAGATAGAGACTTCAAACCAGCAAGTGGGTCACCTGATGGTAAGCGATCTCCACCGCCCATGTACTCCCACAATACAAAAGAATTATGGGCGCGTTGCCGACCTTAAAGGAAAGGAATAATAAGGGATTGGGAAGGGGAGGGGGATTTGGGCCTCTGGATATCTCACTCACCGTACGAAACGCAGCAGCAAGCTGCTACTTTACGCCGGTTTTCTGTGAGACAGTGGTAACGACCCGGACGAGCCGGCCCATTCATGCTGTAGACAAAATTGTCTACAGCGTGGTAGACACTCGTTAAACTAAATAAACTGTAATCTTGGAAAAGGTTATTTACTCATATAATCCTATTATTTATTTTGCCGCATTCTGCGTTACTGATTCATCTACGGTTCTTAATCTAGAGATCTTTATTTATCTGCCCCGGTGGCACAGTTATAATGCGTACGCGTTACGATTGAGGCCAACGCTGAGGTCTCGGGTTCGATCCCCGGGCCGGGTAAAGTGGTATTGGGTTTTTCTATTACGAAATGCTCAGTATCAGCCAGGAGTCTGGAATTGGTGCTCGGTATGGTGTTAGGCTCGCTCCATCACATCATGGGACGGAGATACGCTAGGCCAAATGTGGGTGTACTGGTTACACCTCTACCTGCGTGAGTGCGTATGTATGTATCTTTCTTTATGTATGATAATTGCTGTTGCTACCCAATTCAATACATTTTTATTACTTTTCAGTGAACCATCATTACGAGGGGCGCTTTGTACTGTAACGCAAATATTTACCTCAGTAGGAATACTGATAATGTACTATCTGGGTACTGTGGTCAATTGGCGAACGGCGTCTCTCATCAGTTTAGCAGCGCCACTCGGTTCTATGGTGGCTATATTATATGTAAGTAAAAAAATCTACATATGCTCTTACGCCTGTTATCCCCGAAAGGGTAGGCAGAGGTGTAACCAACACCCACATTTGCCGAGCTTATATCCGTCCCATGGCGTGACAGAGGGCGTATCGCCATACCGGGCACAATTTCAGACTCCAAGCTTATATTAAGCATTTCGTTAAAACCCAATACCACTTTTTACCTTACCCTGGGAATCGAGCACATTACAACTGCGCCACCGAGGCAGTAAAAATATATTGTGTGAAATTATCGAAAAGTTATTTGAAATTAGTAACATAAAGAAATTGTACAGCGGGATATAATATAATTCCTTTCAATACCAGAAAACAATTAGTTAAAATTCATAACGGCCAAAGCCACGTTTGATTACAAGGTTAAAATAGTTAAAAATAAGTCAGACATTCAAATTCTTAAAAGTTATTGTATAATTATAGTATATTTCATCATTATTTGCAGCCTCCGTGGCGCAGTGGGCGAGTAGCCGGCTGTGAAGTGAGAGGCCGCAGGTTCGATTAAGAGATAAAATGTTTGTGTCATCCACAAAAAAAAAAAAAATGTTTCTTTCGGGTCTGGGTTTTTCTCCCTTAAGGGATTGATGTCATGCAGGCGGCCGGTCGTAATAACTACAAGCGAAATCTTTTTGTAACATGTGTTAAAAAGAATGTTGCGCCAACTTCACTGCGACTGGGATAAGGGCAGGTGGAAAGAAAGATTAAATGAGAATCGCTGTCGATATTTACCTGTAAAAGTACTATAAATGCACCTTAATAAAGAGTTAAAATCATATTTCAGGTACCAGAAACTCCAGTATGGCTGCTATCTCAAGGTAGAGAAAAAGATGCATTAAAATCTTTATGCTACCTTCGAGGATGGACAACGCCTGAACATGTTCAAGACGAATATACTCAATTGGTTGTTTATACAAATAACTTGAAACGTTGTGTGATATGCAAGACTGATGACACCAAACAACTTGATTGTGAGCACATGAAGATGAGCAGAGTTCGAAGGTACAAAAGTAGATTCGATCATCATGGTAATATTTTAGAATAAGTTTGTTAGCGTGAAACAATTTCCTTACTAAAAATCACTTTTATCAAACACTTTAGGATATAGTAGCTTCCTATTGGTAAAATAATTTTCAGAATTTGAATAGTAGTTCCAGATATAAACCACTAAAAACAAAATCATTGTCACAATCTTACAAACTTCTTCTTTATAGTATTAGTGTAGACTTATTCTAAAACAAGGATCGTTAGCAAATTCATTATGTTTATAATCGATTGTACTATTACTAAAATCGTTTGCCTTAAATTACTATGAATGCATGGCAGAAAAATGCATTCGTACACAAACATAATGTAAAGGCACAAGATATCCTTGTTAAATAACAACATGTTTGAGTAAGTACTTAAATTGTACAGGCTTGAAATAAGTAGTTGTTACAATAAAGCCGGGTTTCCTGCACATGTTTGTCCCTACACACTACACAAATAAAGATTTTTTATAAATCCTATATGTAGTAGGTACCTACCTATTTATGAATATTTTTTTACTGATTATTTTTTTCACGCATTGCATATGTGCGTGAGTTTGTAAATAGATAGGTATGTAATTTTGATTTGCGTGGCAGTGGTATAGTGGCGCTCGTCACCCAGAGACATAAGATGTTAAGCCTATGCTATAAAAAAATAATTAATGTGCAGCTATATGTGCCTTATATTTCAGGGTTATTCTTAAGTTTAGATACGTATTGCTAGCCAAAGAAACAATAAGGCCGTTGACGATGGTGATGTTGTACTTCATGTTCTTCATAATGAGTGGTTTCACACCAATCCGTCCAAACATGGTAAACGTCTGCAGAGCATTCGGCATGGCTGATGATGGAAAGAATATAGTGGTATGTATCTTTAATACAATAGGTCGCCAATTGCCTTCGTGATAGAAGCACCTGACCAGAGAGATTCACAGAGGTTCTGGGTTATACTTAAATAATACCTTGCGAGTCTTTGCCTACAGGTGGTAGGGTACCTGTTACATTTTTTGCACGACAAGCGACTACCAAACAAATGGTGGAAATAACAAAGACATGTATGAATGAATACTATGAATGTATACTACTAGACAAGCTGTGCGGTACATGGAAATTGTACCACTAAGTTGCGGTCAATTGACCGTAACCCAATATTACCATCTCGCTTACTCTTCACTAGAACCCCTATCGTACATCCTTTTGGTGAGCTGTCAAACACGCGCAAAATGTGACGCAATTTTACTTCTAAACAGCCCGTCTAGTAGTATATACATTAAAAGTCTTTGGGAAATAATGATAATATTATTAAATTATTTACTATGGGACAACTATAGCAATATATAATTACCTAACAAGTTAACAAATGTAAAATTTATTCGGACTTTGAAAAATACGTCAGCACTAGCCCGCGAAATGCAACTTTTTTGTGTTTTGAAAATCCCAGCTGGATCCTTCGACATAATTTCGATGACAAATTATTACTCAAATAATCGCAAACCAAAAATAAATGAATTCCGCGGCCTAGTACTGACGTTCATCTTAATAAAATCTTTGTGAGGACCATGATGTGAGGATAATATCGACATATTTTATTTTCAGTTGACAGTAGGTATAATAACACTCATAACGGGCATAATCGTGGTTGGAATCATCAAAGTGGCTGGAAAACGAAAATTAATCATAACTGCCATGCTCGGAACAGCCATCTCTTCAGCTGCCCTCAGCGTGTACGCTAAGCTTAACTTAGATGAATCTGTTTTCTCATATAACGCTGAAACTTTACCTACAGAGACGAGTTATGTGCCATTGATACTATTTTATTTACTGACTGTATTTTCTGCACTCAACATACCTTGGGTGCTACTTGGAGAAGTGTTTCCATTCAGGTAACTACCGATTTTTGAATAACTTAGTAGGTGCTGGTGATCGTAATGCATTTTAACTTTTTAATAGATTTTAAAAAAGGACGAGGTTCCCAATTCTCTACGTTTTTTTCGCTTTTTTTAATAACATTCGCTTTATTATATAACTTCCACAGTAGTAACATTTGATATAGTCTAAATATAATCTGGTAGCCGACTGTGAAACGATAAACCCCGGGTTGGATCTCCGCACTGGGGCGATTATAAAAAAAAGTAGTCTGGAGTCAGAAGTCCATGTGGGTTTGTGGTGCATTTATTGAGCAACGGGCAATAACTAATGTTATATATTTTCAGGAGCCGCACAACAGCTCAAGGCTTTGCAGCCGCGTGGAACTACGTCGTTACTTTCTTGGGATCGAAGACTTATATAGATCTTGAAAAAAGCGTCAGGTTATGGGGTGCTTACGCAGTATATGCTAGCTTCGGCTTTGTTGGTACCGTCTACCTCTACTTCTTTATGCCCGAAACAGAAGGAAAGGCGCTTCACGAAATTGAGAACTACTACAGTGGAAAATTTAAGATATTCGCAGATGACCCATTTATAAACTTCTTCAAAAGATTTAAGAGGAAACGATGAACCAAAAGATGAACCAAAAACTATTTTTAGTGTTTTATAATTTAATGTTTAATTGTTACCTATTATACGTACAGGTTTTTACAATATAAAAGTCATTGTTGACAACATACTCAGTCTTGAGGTGTTTTTTTAATATACACCTAATTATTTGCCGTCATTGCTATCAAACCATTGTACAATAATAAATGATTTTAAATATTATGATTATTAAACGACGCGTGATCGAGTCGACCCATTACTGAAGTGGTCTCCTAAAGCCCGAAGGTATAATTTATCAATTTATCATGTATCTTCTACCACCTGCCCTTATCCAACTCGCAGTGGTGTCGGCGCAACATGCTTTTTAACACATACATTTGTATTTATTGGATGTATTGTCTCTCTATAGGATTTTCTCAACATTACATTTGTAGACCACATTTGAAGCTTCTTCTAGTAAAAAGTATTATCGAAGGTAAAACTTATTGTAGATTCATTGTAACACTTGGTAACCGATTTACTATCGAGTTTCGAGCAGAACTCGTAGATGTGTGAGGAACTGCATCAAAAATGGCGTGTGCGAGTTCTTAGACCGCAAAAATAGTAGCACTTTAAGCTCACTATACTAATAATTCGACAACCTACGTGGCGCAGTAGGCGAGTAGCCGGCTGCGAAGCGAGAGGCCGTGGGTTCGACTCCCACACCGAGACAAATGTTTGTCTAATCCACAAATATTTGTTAACGTAAATATTTGTCTGGGTGTTGTGGGATCGCAAGTTCCCCGAAGTTCCTGATATCCACGATACAGGTTAACCTAGTGTGGGGTCAGGACTATGTGAGTGACTGTTGGGTGTATTTATTATTAAATAGTGTGCGGCGTCATGTATAATGTATAATGGGTTTGTTGCACTTCGTCGGTTGCTCGGTTCCCGCTATCACGATTCACTCGTCGTTTAACGGCGCTTTTACGAGTCAAAAGATTTTGACAAATGAGGATTCAGTTTCCTCTTTAGAAAATAATATTACTAATTATTATACACATTGACGTATGAAACTGTATCAAACCGCAAATGATATAAGTGTGGTCAATTTATTAATATCGGAATAAATTTTATTCATCAGATAACGCATTAAACAGCCAATTTAGGAAAAACCAATTTGACCGTACGTTAATAGCGTGATCATTTTGTATTTTGTGGTATACTTACCTACTTACCTATATTTTATCTGATAAATAAAGTTTACTTAGATATTAAACAATTAGCCTGCAGTAATAATTGTTTTCTACAAGCTTTCTGTAGCTATTCTGATGTAAGAATAGCAGTTAGTATTGTTTGTAGTACTATAAATGTGAAATTTTGGATGTTTGTTAGTTAATTACGCCTTATCATCTAAACCCTTTCGGATGAAGTTTGGCACACAGGTAAAACATGACCTGTATTTGGACAAAAGCTACTTTTTATCCCGAAAATCGCTGTAAAGGCGGGCGGAGCCGCGAGCAAAAGTTAGTTTATTTTTTTGAAGTTTGTTAAAACATATACTTTCATACGTCAATATGATAAAATATCACACTTTGTTACGATTATTAAACATGCACAATATATTATATATTTACACTGTAGGGTCCATTATCCTTGCCATGAACAGAGGAATGGATGACTTATTATCCCACAAAATAGATATAAAAGGCCTATTAGCTCTGAAATATAATGAAGGCTCATCGTAAGATAACGCGACAGCTGCAAAAGACGTGGCGGCTGCTGCAGAACCTCCTCTCTCGTCGATTGTTAGGACAGCTGAATGCAATGCTGATGATACTTGAGGAGAAAGCGACGCGTATGTCCCCAGGTTGGACAGTTCTGCTTGTTGATCAAATATGCTTGATATACCCAACTGTAAGTATAGACATTGATTATGGAACTCTTTTTTTATCTGGTTACTGTTATCATGGCTGGAGATGACGATTTCATGGTAACGGTTACATTTTGGACATTATGACACTTATCATAAGTGTCGAGATGACAAACGCAGTGCAGTGTGATGATTTAGTACTTTGTAATCCAAAGTTCTCATTGGTGCCGATGCTGTTTATGGGCACGCTTTTACCATCACGTGAGAGACTTGCTTGCCTCGTCATTATATAAAAGAATACTTTGTATACGATTTTAATCCATAAATAAAAAATATCAAATTGACTAGTACCTTTCTTAAAACTGGTTTCAAATCTGTATCAGCCCTGATACTGAACTTGGGCAGTTCTAACAACACGTCCTTCGGTGGATAATCTAAATAGCTGGCCACTTGCGTCATAGTAAGCGATGATAGTACGGCGTCCACATTCGTCGTTTTGTGGGGCAAGATCACAATTAGCGAGTATTCGTTGAACTGCAAAAAATATTGTAATATTTAGATATGTATTTTTATTTTATTTTTCATTTTATTGTATAGGCTGACAAACGAACAAGTGGGTCACCTGATGGTAAGTGAACACCACCGCCCATTTACGCCCACAATACCAAAAAAATCGAGCGCGTTGCCGACCTTAAAGGAAAGGGATAATTAAGGGATTGGGAAGGGGAGGCGATTTAGGCCTCTTTAGGATATGTGCTCGGGCATGGCACATGGCTGCATCCACGTTGTGAATGAGGAGTTGAAAACAATTGCGAGTTCAAGTACAGATAATTATGTTGCACTAACTTCTTGGAGTGCTTTATTTTTCTTTACTTTAGAATTGTAAAGGTACTTAAGTATTATAAAAACTGTTTCATGAGTAGAAAAGAAAATATTATTGTACGAAAATAAATATTTCAAAATATACAAGGGCAGGTAACGATTATAATTTCAAATCTATTTACTTAAATAGATTACTTATACTTAACGATTGTTGAAGCGTATTTCATAACAAGTAATTAAGCATTTATAATTTATTATAAAGATGGCGAGTTTTAAATGCTCAAAGCCAGCTGACCTTCGATAGATCGCTAACTAATAAGTAAAGTAGATTTCTAGTAAAATTAGTATCTCAGAGTGAGGTAAACCATCCGTCAGTTATGGTTAAACTTATTGTAACAAGCAATGATTCACGTTATTTTAAGACTGTATTATTTGTTTTCAGTACTATCATCATCATCATCAGCCACAAGACGTCCACTGCTGAACATAGGCCTCCCCTAATGCCTTCCAGGCCAACCTGTTGGAAGCGGCCAAAATATACGGCAGTACTATCAAAATGTTAAAATCTGTTGATGTCGTCAACCAATGCTTGTTACAATAACGTTAACTTTAACCAACGGCTGATGCAACCCCCACTTAAATAAGAAAACCCACCTCAAATGGCAAAACGACGACATTAGCATTAGAAGTTTTATCAGCTTTGAAATATCGGCGCGTTTTCATGAACGGAGCTGTTATATTCTCCCCGCCCTTCAAAGTGAATGAACGATTTTGTGTGACTTGTTCCCTAAATGGAATCTCCCACAATCCTTTGAAGTATACGGCATTCACCATAACCAACTGCGTGTTGGCACTGAGTGCAGCTGAAATATATAGGTAGGTTACTTGTTTTTAATTTATGAACATGACAAGTTTAAGCTTGTATATTGATCTGGGAAATAAACAAGGGCGTATCCAGGGCTGTTTTCATAGTTTGTCGACGTTTGCTTCAAGAGGGCAAACCCAGGAAAAGTAAATGATAGGATCCGCCAGTCACAGAGCAAAAACAAAGTTTTATTTTATCGTACACCACGCGCTGGTATTTCAAATGAAACTATTTATAACGGTATATAGGCCGCGCCACGGCTACGCGTAAGGAAATTGACCATGTGCTAATACGAGTAATTGAACAGACTTCATTTGATTCATTCGTGAAATGGAGTCATATCTTAACTGCTGACATGCTTATAAGATCATTAGTTTCTAACATTAAAACTGCAGACATGCTGATTCTAATTCTTAACCCCGACAAAAAAGAAAGGGTGTAATAAGTTTGATCCCTTTATCTGTGTGTATTTATATGTGGCATCGTAGTTCCTGAATGAATAGACCAATTTAAATGCGTTTTTTTTTGTTTGAAAGCTGGTATAATCGGGATGGATCTGAGATATGTTTGCATAAATCTATTCAGCGGTTTAAAGGTTCCAGATGACGTTGAGTTTTCTAATTAATTATAATAGGAACCGAACCTGGTTTCTTATTAATGGTTATTTTATAATTCAATATGAGTGCAATGACAACATAATCTTAAAATCGTAACTGATAACGGCTAAAAACCGAGTCACCAGTTTTAGGTAAGTCACGTAAAACTAATTTTAAATGTTGATACAGATTCAATAATAGTAACTCGTTACCTGGATTAATAAGTTTATCAATTTTATCGTTCGTTTTTGAAGCAACCCATCTATTGATATTTTGTGCGGCCAGCCCTGGATTTCCAAAACTCATTGGAGTCAAATCACTGCCGAAGTTATTAACGGCAGTCCTTTTAAATTGGGTGTTCAAATTAAATGAATCACTTAAAAATACGTTGTTGGCTGATTTCAAAATATTTCTCGAACTTCGTTTCTGTAAAGAAAAAATCATAATTTAGTATAAATAAATAATAGTAAATAAATACACCCAACAATCACACACATAGGTCAGCCTCACACTAGGTTAACCTGTATCGTGGATATCAGGAACTAAAAGGGACTTGCGGTCCCACAACAACCAGACCCGAAACAAATATTTGTGGACCACACATATATTTATCTCGGTGCGGGAATCAAACCCACGGCCTCTCGCTTCGCAGCCGTCTACTCACCTACCGCGCCACGGAGGCTAGACTAGATCGGAATGATATTTTGAACATTTCAAATTACGAGAATTGGCCTCCAGAATCTTCGAAGAAGTTGTGTTCTTTATATAAAACTTGTCTGCGATACAATGATTAACCGGTCTTTGCATGACTAGTATTATTTAACAAATTTAGTCGCTACTTGAATGTATCTCGCTTTTAAACACTTAGAAGCCTGAAGCTTATACATAAAGTAATTGGTTTTCTGCTGCTGTTATCGTAATTTCAGAATTAGTACCTAAGTTATTGAGTAAGAATAAATGCATAGGTACATATTATATATTAATATAGTAGATAGCAATTTATTCTTACTTAATTTTATCTAGTGTGATTTGCGATCTTGTAAACAAAATTACTCCCAACAAACTCAACCACTCTTATTTTGTATCGGGACATGTGCCTATGCGGTGTTGTGCTGGAAATCTTGATATAATAAGCAAATAACAGGAAATAATACGCAAGAGGAATACAAGTATCTCGTAAAAAAACCTATGCCAATCTCCACAAATGTACCTAACCAAGTAGCTTTATATAAATTATGTATATTTACGTCATGTAAAATATTCAATAATCGTACAAAACCGAACGGTGTCCGACCAACCGAGTGGTAGCGTGCTGTTGCCTTTCGAAAGATAAGGTAAATTTCCAAAGAACAGAAAATCCCTTCCTTTCAACCCTCCCAATCCCTTTTATAAACGTTCACAAGATACTTTTGATGAGTACCTATTAAGGTTACCGGTGAAGATCACTTACCATCAGGTAACCCACTTGCTAGGTTTCCGGCCTTCTGGTACACAAAAATAATTAAGCTTCAAGATCTACCGCTTTTCTGTTTACAAATTATAATAAATCAAGATATTTACCTGAATTTCTTCTATTACTCCCTTATAAACCTCCGCAGATTTTTCTGGAGTCAACTGCAACGCTTTTGTTATTTGGTCCAAGGTTCCACCAGTTGCACCTTGCTGCAGTATAGCTAGTAGAATCGAGATGGAGAAAGGTGAAACAATCATGTTCCCCGACTGTTCGTTGGCTATTTGCTGTAACATTAGTACGAGTATGTTAAATTATAGAACTGGTTATAACTAGCGTTAGCCTTCATACTAGGTAGTAGGTATTATGGTAACTCCTATCGTAGATGGTTTAAAACCAACATTGAAGTAAGTCAACCTTTTGTAATAAGGCTGGTTGGATTCTTCCTTCTTAATTTTGCGAGTTTTTTTTTATCCTGGCTCGCCAAAGTGGCTATGCTACACCTTAAGTTACTTACATTTTATTGGATTTGGATTAAAACTAACCAAGATGTTGTTTATTTTTGGTGAAATGTTTATCACGATTAATAACAATGTTATATGTTTATCTCAGTTCCAAAACTTTATGATAGTTGGGTTGACTCTTCTAGACTCTGCTAGTTCAGTGATATGTATTCAAATTCAAATTCTTTATTGAATCCATAAAATGTTATACATCATTTAGATTCAGTCAAATTTTAACTCTACCGCCAGTTCGGAATGCTGTTTCGCTAGAGAAGAACAGACAAGAAACTCTAACGTTGCTCTTTTCAAAACTGATTTACAATATTGATACTATGTACATTACAATTTATTTGAGTTAAAGCAGCTTAGTTTATGCCAAAAGAAACATTATAACAAAATAATGATTATTGACCATGAGTCCCATGACCACGATGAATAAATTAGGACCACAAAGTAAAAAAAACTACTAGTACTAACTATTAGTAATGTGTGTTCTGAATTCTGATTGAACTAAAATGTAACTGTCAATTTTCATCTACTATTAAAAACTACGTCTACTTAGAAGGGACCAATGATAAAATAAGTATTAAATACCTTAAATACATTAACTCCAAAATCTGTTGATGCAGGTCCTAAATGAAACGAATTCTGTAGCGGTATAACTTCTTGAGCTAGAGGCGTGAAAGGACCAGTTGCTTGGCCTTGTGCTGGATTTGGAACTGTACTATATAGCACTGGACCCTCAGGTGTCCATTGAGATTTCGCAGTCTGTACAGATGCTTGGATATCGAACTCTGATTCGTAAGTCCGTCTAGTGTTATACAGCATATTTGGTACTGGAGTAGTAAATGCTTGAATATTTGGATTAAATCCGACATTGTTTGTAAAACGTGGCATGTTATCTTCGAAGTAAATCCTGCTTGGGTCAGCATCATTGTTGTGATTCAAAGGTTGGGCTATAAATTGTGATTCTACTCCCAAAGTTAGACAGGTAATCGCTACACCTGAAATTAAATTAAAGTAATATGATAGTAACGCAACATCTCGTGTTATAAAGCGAACTGTTGTGTGTTTATAAGAATATCATTGTGTAACGTTTGTATGTAATTATTAAATATTTTCTACATTGTTATGCTGATTTGGAAGCTACAAGCCAACTAGTTTTCGCTGGTGTAGTAAGTATATGCAACTTAAGGATATATATAACTTAAAACTGAAGGCCAATTCTCGTAATTTTAAATGTTCAAAATATCATTCCGATCTAGTCTCAGCATCAAGAAAGTTGCAAATGGCATTGTCTTAACCAATAAGCAACGTCAAATGCACCTAACATTAGCAGTAGCATTATACCGTTTTGGCTTCAGTCAACTTTTATTCTACATTCAATCTCATTACGATCTATGTTCACATTTGACGTTGATTATTGGTTTAAGAGAATGCCATTTGCAACTTGCTTGACGCTGGGACTACATCGGAATGATATTTTGAACATTTAAAATTACGAGAATTGGCCTGCTGGTATTGCATTGTGAAAATTTAAAGGCCAGGCAAACGAGGCAAAAACTTGATATTTAAATCGTGTGGATCGTTTTGAATACAGTGAACTCCAACAATTGTATAGCAGCCGGTGATTAGGCGGCTGTGAACCGAGAAGCCGTAGGTTTGATTCCCGCACAGAGACAAATGTTTGTGTGATCCATGAATATTTGTTTCGAAACTGGGTGTTGTGGGACCGTAAGTTACTCGTAGTTCCTAATACCCCTGATTTGTATCCTGACATAGTAGTAGGTGAACTTGTGTTCAAATAATGTGGAGTCAGGACTATCTATTAGAGTGACATCAGATTGCATCAGATATTATTAAATTTTTCACAAATAACCATGTACTGAGCTCAGGCTGCGGCGTGGACGTGTATTGTCAGGAACAAAAAGTATCAGTAAGCAATAGATAAACCATATCCATTCCGTAACGAACATTTCGTGCTTGACTGTCAATCGATGTTTGCATAATTTAATAAGTGCTGAACGTTGAAAACTCTATGAAAGCGCACAATCCACCGATCGCACCTGGCATAGTCGTGTTAGAAGAGATAATTAAGTACTAATAGGATCTAAAAGGTACTATAATATAATTCCAGATCTGTAATGTATACAAATTATGCGAAAAAATTGTTCGGAATACAATTTGAATTACGCGCCAACTACAACACAATCCAAGCAAAACAAAATGCAATATCCATGAGTCATAGCACCAAGCCAGTAAGTAGGCGAATTCAACTTGATTTCTTAAATTTTATATGGCTTCAAAATACAGGTTTAATACAACAATTGCACAAATGTGGAAGAAAAAAATTGTATTGACATAAATATACTCACACAATAATGACTTCATTTTGTACATTCAAGTGTCAAACCAGTCTCCATTAAAACATCTATTATATTAGAAAAAATCACTTTCTTTACTTTCAAATAATATTTTTTGTACAACAAACAGGACACGTTCATGAGTCAATGGCTACCGGACGAATGACTACACATAGCAGTATAATTCTTGAGAGCGCATTTACATGTGCCATTGTCATGCAATTTTAAATCGTTTATCAAAGCAGTAAAGTTCAATTTCAATTTGCAACAATACCAACTCACAATAGCAGACGGTATTGACGTAGGTAGTGGGTTTTCCAACATGAACAGGTTTATTCCTCTGAATAATATAAGTATATTTAACGTGATGTTGATAAAGGAAAAAGCAACAGAAAGCGATGGCCTAATCGATTAGGAAATAACACTGTTTTTTTTCGTATGCAGTTATGATTTCTGAAGACATATAGGTACTAAACTTAGTAAAAAGACGTAGTAGGAAGATAGACGGAACTTAACGGTAGATGGAAGCAACTGTTTCTGAAAGAACAGATTGACAGTCTCCGTGGCGCAGTTGTAATGCGTACGCGTTACGATTGAGACCAACGCTGAGGTCTCGGGTTCGATCCCCGGGTCGGGTAACGTAGTGTTAGGTATTTCTATTATAAAATGTTCAGTATCAGGATATGTCAGGGATCTCTGGATATCTCAGTTTCGTCAAACCATTTGTGTTTGTTTTAGATTTAAGCCCAAACTCTACCAACCCCATTGACAATAGAGGCGTATGCATGCATGCATGTATGAAATCAAATGTAATTCTAAAATAGGGAAATATCTATTCCCAAAATGAAAATAAACAAGTCATTACTAAGAATAATTAGTATTGATTTATAAGCAAATACCCATTATTTTCCTTAAAAGACATATATAGTTTTAACAGCCTCCGTGGGTGGCACAGTGGTTTATCAATTCTTTCTTTTCTACACTAAAATTATATAGAGTTAGTCTACTCTATTCTATATCGAATGGTTAATGGTCAACCTAGTGCCCATAATTCTTTTGGTATTGTGGGCGTACATTTGTGGAGATCGCCTACCATCAGATGATCCACTTGCTCGTTTCCGACCTATGCCATAAAAAAGTAAAAAGAGTTTCAAGCTGCCCGAAGGCCTCCGACTTGACTTAACGAGTGCTATCAATTCAAAGCGGGGACTGACTTTTTACGTGCTCTCCAAAGCACGGTGACGATCTGCAGTTGAAATACCACTAATGGCCGTTCCCAATATTCTGTCTATCAATTTGCTTACTGTCAGCAAAAGTTTGACACATTTTGTATGGAAGATCTCTCAAAATAATATTGATAGTAAGAAAATCTATCTTTAAATAGAATATAGAGAACGGCCATAAGTGTTCACCCACCCATGGACTGAAGGCGCCAAGGGTTGCATAACTTAATAATCGTTTACCGATCTGTGATTTAACAGCCTTTGTTATAAAAAACGCGTAATAGTAGCGATAGCCTAGAGGGGAATGCAAGTTTGGTTTTTCGATACTGACGTCGTTGATTCGAAACCAGTCCCAAGATCATGCACCTCTCCCTTTTTATTACGTGTGTCTTTCTTTCTGCCTCGCGTTACCCCGGCTAATGCCTTGGCACATTGCCTTCCCATCATTCATCGTCTGCCCCCACAATCAGCAACCGGAACCAAGTTTTTCCATTGCCTCGTCCATTATTCAACTGAATGTACCACGTTCAGATGAGGTTGGCTTTGGGCTTAAGCCCCGCGCTAACAAGCGCAATTTTATTTCTAAACAGTTCGTCTAGTGGTATACATTGAAGTCTTCGAGTTGGTGGCTCATTTAGACTCCAGCCTTACACTGAGCATTTTAAAATAGAAGACCCAACACCACTTTTACCTGAGCTGGGGATCAAACCCGAGACCTCAGCACAGGAGTCGTACCGCGTACGCATTACAACTGCGCCACCGCCACGGGTCTGGCATTATTATTATTATTTTTGTTCAGTAAGATATGACAGTTTTAGACTCTAAACATTAAAGAAATTATAAAAAGAATCACGCGGGCAAGTAGGTACAACATAAAGAAAAACTCGGCATTGTTGTATTGTTTAATAAGAACCTAAACCTGATACACCAATTAATACACAATGAATTTATTCTAATTAGTCAACATTATTTAGTCCTTATTTAATACCCCATACCACAGAATCCAAACAAGGGTTGAGCCTAGGATATAGCAAATGTACTGGTCGCTCCAAGCACCGACCCGGGGTAGAAACGACTTCGTATTTTATAAAGTTCGGTTACATTATGTCAAACTAAGGGTAAAGGGCACCAAATTTTGATCTCTTCGTTCTTCAGGCCTATTTAAAGGAAAGTTTCTCGTACATTGGCGAGAATGTAACATAAACTGTACTTAATTTACAAGACTGCGTTTAGTTCTAGCTGTCAAATTGCATGACGCGCTCTCGTAAAGAAGAGTCTTCGTTACATCCTCGACAATGTCGTGCGGTAATATGTCTTGGTGTAAATGTTTATCCTTGAACCGGCACTGAATTTGCAAATTAAAATATATTAGCTTGATCTCTTTTTATAATCCTAGTGTCCATGACAGAGAGATCATTTGCTGCATTGACAATCCTCTGGGCAATGTAGTTTGGTGGTATTCCGTAGTGTTCGTAAGGCACTTTATATTCGAATATTGGTGCTGCCACAGTCCTGACAGCCCTACGAAGAACTGAACATGTGTATAGTAGATTCACTGCTTTATTCTCAGCTAATTTGTACCTGCAATTAACGAAAAAAAAACTTAATCATCTTGAAAGGGGCATTTTGAGCTTACTATTAGACAGGCGACCTGCTCGTTTCGTCACTCAAGATAATTAAAAAAATACAAGCGCAGGCGAGAGTGACAGAGTGCTTTAGAATTCAAAGTTCTGTACGGTAACGCTTCTGTGCATGCATGATGCCCGTCTCGCAATTCAACATTCTAACAGAAAATTTAAGATAAACACGAGCGTATTAGACCTTTGACATCACATATAGAAATCTCGAATGTTGTGCGTAATTGTTATCGGTGTATGTAAGTAAAACCGTACAAGCGCCAATTACGTAATTCATCACACGGAATAACGCGCAAAAAAAAATCCGCAGTGCATCCAATCCTTATAAATCCATTTTGAATGGATGGTTCCATGTGATGGATCCATTTTGATTTGATGATTTGAATGGTCCAAAGTAGCCGTAGTTTGTGTGATGGGTTGATGAATGTGCTCTATGTTATAAAACGATACACAGCGACGAAGTTCGCAATCGTAGACTAGTGTAGAGTAGAATACCCATCAAAATGATATTTGTAAAATATTATGATTTAATTATAAGCTTGGGTAAAAGTGTGTTAAAAGGGTTTTTTTTTATTAGTGTAACATTTTATGTTGTAGTTTTCAAGTACCTTTTTCATGTTTTATGAACAGAAATATTTTTTAAATAACGGTAAAAATCATTTTCCATATATGCTCTTACTAACAAATTCATCTTAGTTTTACTAATTTTTATCAAAAATATTATTATTGTCATGACTCTTCTATTATATTATTAAAATTAGTTTTAACAAAACATAGAAACGGATTTCAAATTTAAAACACTGATAACTCTAAAATCACAATATAAATAGTCTCTTTAGAGTCGGTGTCTGTGTCGCTGCCGGTCATATAAAATAGCACCGACTCCAAAAAGACCTATAGAAATTGTTATTTTTGACTTTTCAATGTATTTATTTTGAAGTATATTAATGTGGATATTAAAATAATATACGATATTTCCTCGCGCCATTTAAACATAATTATCTATTGATTATTTATTGAAACAACGACCGCTTGATGAATAACAATTTATTTACGGAAACCACTTTTTAATTAAGCTAACTAACTTTAGACTTGTCTAATTTCCAATTTGAGTGGTAGAGCCACGCTGTAGCCAGCTTTGTCTACAGCATGAATGGGACGGCTTGACCGGGTCATTACCACTGTCTCACAGAAACCCGGCGTAAAGTAGGAGCTTGCTGTTGCGTTTCGTACGAAGAGTGAGATATCCAGAATCCCAAATACGAGGGGTATTTGGGATTCCCCTCCCTTCACATAAAAAATGTTTAAGCATAATACCTATTGTATTTATGACCACATAACTTAAAAACAAAGTTTTCTTCAGAAAAAGTTTGTATGTGGACAATGATCTCATTGGTCTTTTCTCGTACGAAATATGTATACATACATATACGCACTCACGCCTGTAATCCCCGAAGGGGTAAGCAGAGGTGTAACCAGTACACCCACATTTCGCCGAGCGTATTTCCGTCCCTTATGTGATAGGGGGCGAGCCTATCGCCATACAGGGCACAAATTCCAGACTCCGGGCTGATACTGAGCATATCGTAATAGAAAAACCCAATACCACTTTACCCGACACGAGGATCGAACCCGAGATCTCAGCGTTGACCTCACTCGTAACGCGTACGCATTACAACTGCGCCACCGAAGCAGTCGAAATATGATAATGAAAAAAAACATTAGAGTTATTGAAACTATTTGGTGGTTAATAATCTTCATCACTCATGAACGCCCACAACACCAGAAGAATAATGGACGCGTTGCCGACCCATAATTAAGGCCTCATTTTGGAATTGGCTAAAAACAAGTAAAATACCTACAAACACTATGGTACCTAGCTAAAGGCACACTGAGAGGCATCCAGTGGATGGTAACACGCATGCATGTTAGCATGGATATCATAAGGCGTAACACTCATAAAAAAAACCGGCGAATTGGTAAAAAACATCTTCGTAGAAGTCGGTTGAAAATAACATGAAATAGGTATACTCACACTGGACACAACTGTAGGTGAGTTACTAAATCCTTCTTCCTCAGTAACAGAACAGCATTTCTGACTGAAGCAGCAGCGATGACCGATGGGAACTCTTCACATAAATCCTTGTCGACTAACAACCCAGACATGTAGAGGAAAGTAGCAGCTACTTCGATTTCACCCGGCCGATCTCTGTCGCACCACCATGATAAGTAATTGATGAAGTCTTGTGCTACTACTGGTTGCGTTGGGAATTTCTGTGATGAAAGGAAGGTAAACAAAGAAAGTTTATTGTTAGAACAGACAGCAATATATTACAAAAACCCTACTTCTTACTATGCTATCCTGCTAATATTATGAATCTAAAAGATTGGATGTTTGTAAATAAGCCACGCCTTAACACAGGTAGAGTATGACCTGGATTAGGACATAGGCTGCTTTTTATAGAGGAAAAAGACGTTTACACGGGAGCAAAAGCTAGTCAATAATAAGTCACGTTACTACAACAACGATTCATCTCATTCCTATACATGAAGTAGTACAGCCTAAGTAACCAGTACTGCAAACTTTTTACCAAAGTAAAGGAAAATTTGAATGTATAGGTCAATGACATTATACAGATGTGTGACTGAAGACGATTAATACACACATCCAGTTCTAACTGCATAATTGACGTGTACAGATTAATCGGTACCTACGTAAGGAGGCGAAACTAATACACATACAGTTAAAACTGTAGAGCTATGATTCGAAGTGTGTATTAGTGGGATAAGGCTGTTTACGTACTGCATTTGACCCGAATCCGGTCTGAGCCCAATCTTATAACTGTAGTAAAAACAGTTGCTTAGATAATTAAGAATAAACATACCAGTTTTTCTAATACAGCTTTCTCAGCGGCCAGTAATCTTTCAGCTGTGAAGGCGTATTTAGAATAATTAACTAGTTTAGTAGCTGGCAACACTGGTCCGTGTAATTTCTGTGCAATCCAGTAGCAAGCAGCTGCAACCAACTGCATCTTATCGAGCTGAACATGGCCTGTGGCTACGACGGAATCAAAGAACCAACATGCTGATTGCACAACCGCTGGATTACCGTCTGCACCCTGAAAAACAGATTTCATAGATTGTGACAATGTGAACGAAAACTGAGATGTTGCATGATGTGCATGAATAAAATCGTTGAATAGAAATTGATAAGGGATTATAATGCATCAGGTTTATTAAAACTTGAAATATGCGGATGTTTTCAATTATACGCAGCTTTACACTAAGGCCTTCCGCACTCTGTACTTGTACAAGTTAAATTTCTGTAAAGTTTTAGATACTCACATTAACTTTCATCAACCAATTTATAACACAGGCACGGGTAATATTGGAAATTCGTGGAATGCCCAGCGGTTTTGCTTCAACCACTATCAGATAGCTGAACATTTCCGCCGAGTAATCCCGGGTCAAACAATCCATATATGACCTCTTTACTAAAACAAAACACAAATCCCTAATTTTATGAAATTGTTCAATATTTATGTATATCTGAACTAGGTAGTTTATAAGTCTACAATATAAAAATATCTTCGTTTTATTTCATCCTCTACATTATTACATTCGAACGAATAATAACATTGTTTCATAATATAATAGGCGAATCAACAATTTTATTTTTAGCAAACTACGAGTATTATTGTATGTAGTTGTAGCTACTGGAACGATAATTCTATTAACCACTCACGGCATTGTGATCTACGTACGAATAAATTAATATGTATTCAGATAATAATTCAAATAACCCAATATCGCCTCATTGTACCTATACATATGCTGAGATGTTATGTATTTATTTACCTATTAATAATTTTACATACAAGCTTACAGTAGATACACCAAAACGCTTACATGCTAAATATAACAGATATCTGTAAGGCCCTGGATTTAAATCCCAGGTCAGAGATACACAATTTATGTTGTAAGTTTTTGATATGACACATGAATTGCCCGGGATTGGAATTTCGCGGTATGAGGATATACTCGCCCATGCAACAGATATCACATCATGCAACGAAAATAAGCTTAGTGAACCGTGAATGTACTAGCTGTTGCTCCTCTGCCTACCCCTTCAGAGATACAGGTTTGAAATTTTATTATGTGTGAAAAATAAAATGTAATAACCATACTGAGCATTAAATTGAAACTACCTCCATTAAAGCGCACAAATGTGCCAGCTGATATAATTTGTAATTACAAAACTTACAATAATCCGGTGATTGCAGCCTATCCTGTATTCTTTCTGTAAAATACAATCGACGTTTCGCTTTTTCTTCGGCTCTCTTCTCTTGTTTACCAACTGGTGATAGTCCTTGCAACTCCCTACTATGAGGCCTTTTTAGACTACGCTTTATGTTCCTTATACGATTCGGTTCTAAAGTATCAGTTCTGCCCGAAGGTGTAACTGCAACTCTCGTATCGCCGAGACAGTTTCGCTGTGTATTATCGGCAAAGTAATGGGACATTTTGCCATCAATTTCTTCGTCACTAATTGAAATAATGCTATTGTTCCCATTCTCTCTAAAAACACTATAATCCCAATCTAAATCATCCTTACTTTGCCTCATCGTGACGTACTTGGTGTCGAGTTTAAGAGATTTTTGTTTCTTGACTTTTGGAGAAACATGTTTGCTTGGTCCGGCATTAATATTTTCGGAATGTATAGTCTTTAATGGTTTTCTTTTGGTGTCACTTGATTTACCTTTATTTTCTTTTAACAAATGTTTTGGTAAAGCCGGTAGCGGTTGCTGTGGTAAAGGAATTCTAGTTTTGGGTTTCAACCTAAAATTTTCTTTGTCAGGATCCATCTTGAATATTGCACTTAAAAATACTTAAATACGTTAGCGTCCGAGCACGACCAGCGTGTCCGTTACACTATAAAAATGTTAACATTTTTAATATAGATTTATGTACCCTCAAATGAATTTTATTAGAATGACTTTAATATGTGAGTAAAGACATTCCTTTCTACGCTACAGGAAAATAAAAAAGCAAAAATCAGAAAATAAATAATTTATTTTAATTATCACAAAACGTACGAATAAATAATAACTTAGCCTAACTTAAATCTACGCTGTGTACTTTTTCATTATCAAATGCGTCTGGATCTTGCATCAAAGAATTATAACATCGCACGGCACAGCAAAGAAATAAACGTGAAATAAATAACTTACCAACAAATGGTGGGGAAATGCCAAGAAATTAGAGACAAATCAGAGTTTAAAAATGAATTTGAACCGTTGACAATATTATTGGATTTTGTAACACGAGTTTCAGAAATCAAAAGGAGCTGGTTGTTCGGGATCGGTGATCTTTCCAGCGACGACAACGAGGTTATCCAATGTGTCCATAATGAAGAAGATGAAGGGGTGATCAGCACTGAAGCGGCGTGGTTGCTTAATTTGCGATACAGGGATGTTCTTTGACATTTCGATCGCGGGGTTTGAAGCTGAAATCGAATAATTTATTAATAAAAATTTCGTTAACGTATCCTGGCAAGTAGGTATACATTGTATGTACATCTCTTAATTTTCAACTAATTTTTAAAGACAAAACAAAATTTAAGCTTCAAAAAAACAGTGGGTCAAGGGACGTCTGTCTGCTCAGGAAGAGTCTTTTCATTAGCCTTCTAAGTGAGCTGACGACGAACCTGATGGTAAATGGTTACAGTTGCCCAATGGACAATAGCAATGGTAAAACATGGGCGAATTAACAATGAAGTAATTTAGGCAAGGCTTTACTATGCAGGAAAGTGGAAAAAATTATATTTCCACCTCATTCCTATATTCCTATTTATTTAATTTCATTTAGGGATAAAAACAGCTCGAATTCCCAGACACTCGCCGAGCTTCATTGCTCGATGTTAAAACATGCAAACCTACTAATGTCAATCCTGGCTTACAGGAGTTACAGTGGCGGTTGTTAAAGGCATACCCAACCACTACATGCGTGATTACACTATTCACTCGATCCTTAGTTTCATTTCCAAAGAGGACATTAAATTACATACCACTCAATTCCGAAGCTGAGGAGCCGGCGTTATCAACTCTTACAGACACATGCTGCACCAGCTCTTGTACAAATAGACCGTCATCTGAAGACACGCCTGACAGATCAGCGTCGCGGGTGAAGATACTGCTTACTCCAAACTGCAGAAATATATTTTCAATTGTACTTACAATAATGTAATTTAAAGGTTGTCTGCAATATAGGTATATTGGGATATTGCCGTGGGTAAAAATATATTGATAAAGTTTTATTTTATACTAGCTTCTGCTTACGTAAATTACTTTTTAAGTGATATCCCATAAGAACGTACTACCAGGGTAAAAAGTTTTCTATTTTCAGTCATATTATCAGTCAGGTTATGGTCTGGTATGGTCCGTCGTTAAGGCGCAATTGATTAACAGTTATATTTTTATTTTCTTAAATGACAAGACGAGCAGGTTGCTCGTCTGATGTTAAGCGTCACGCCTGCCCATAAACAGAAGGAACGCCACACAGAACTCGGAATTACAGAGAACTGCATGACACTGAACTGCCCTCGTCATCCCGAGTCATAAGATGTTAAATCTCATAATGCACAGTAATTTCACTAGCTTCAATTTCCTTCAAACCGAAACACAACAGTGCTTACAGACTGCTGCTTGGCGGCAGAAATAGACAACGTGGTGGTACCCAGACGGGCTCTCGCATACGAGGGGCCTACCACCTAGTAAAATATCCAAATTTACCACTTCTAAAACATCTAGATTCACAAACTTTACACATACAGTATTAGTAGGATAGTATGAAACTAATGGTTAAAAAAGAATCGTCAACATCCAATCACTCTGTTAAAAGTGAAAATATTACCTTAGCCAAAGCAGCAATAGGCTTGGTAGTTGTTTCCACGTAAAAAGAAGGCAATGATAGCTGGATTTCTTCTTCACGCATATTTTCCTGAATGTCTGAAAGAGAGACTGCTGGCAAGTCAGCAATCAGTCGTGTGAGACCGTCTCTGGATCTTGGTACTACAACAAGCAGTGCATAACGACCACCCTGAAAGGATAAAATTGGTTTTGAATGTAGGATCTTGTGTATTGCTATCAGTAACGGATCAGAGGCAGTAATGATAAGCCATACTAATAATAAATAAATAAATACACCCAACAGTCACACACATAGTCCTGACCCCACACTAGGTTAACCTGTATCGTGAGTATCAGGAACTACGAGGGACTTGCGGTCCCACGACACCCAGACCCGAAACAAATATTTGTGAGTCACACAAACATTTGTCTTGGTGCAGGAATCGAACCCACGGCCTCTCGCTTCGCAGCCGGCTAATCGCCCACTGCGCCACGGAGGCTGTCGAAATGATAATAATAGTTAATGTTTGCCTTTGAGTAAATTCTACACAGCAAAATATCTAGAGGAAATATTTATGCTTTTTAATTCAAATCAAAGAACCAACAGCAATTGCTAACAATTTGTAATCTATAGAATTTTATAAACACAAAAAACGCCAATACATTTATTGTATAAGTAAAAAAACTAAATTTAGAGACGCATAACTTATATATCCTTCTTCTTCTACCTGCCCTTATCCCACTCGCAATGAGGTTGACGTAATAAAACAGAAATATTTGGCTTGTAGTTCTACGGTCGGCCGCCTGATTGACGTCAAACCCTCGTGGATCACACAAACATTTTTGTTTCAGTGCGGGAATCGAAACCGTGGCCTCTCGTTTCATAGACGGATACTCGCCTACTGCGGAGGATGTCGCACGGACTTCTTCTACTAATAAGAGAGGTTAGGCTTAGTCCACCACACTGGCCTAATCCGAGCTAGTACCTCACATGCCTTTGAAACTGTTGTGAAAGTCCAGAGGTGCCCTAGGGGCTGGGCGCAGATCCATGATCTCTGTTTCGGTAATCTTTTCCACTCCCTATTAAGCTATCGCAATATATTTACTTACATCGTAAGGAAGACGAACAGCTTCACTGTCAAGAGCTGATATGTACGCAGTCTCGAATTTTCCAGTAGTTTTCATCATGGACACCTGTTTCTTCTCTGAGCTCGATTTGTAGAACAAACCAGGCTCAACGAGTTCGAAAGGTTTCTTCCAAGAACCACGGAAGTACATGCCGTTGAAAATTAACATCAGAGAGGTCGACACAGATCCTGAAACAATAACGTGAACGTGCATGTAAAATTGAGAACCTTTTTTATGAGGTTCAAATATATTTTTAGATCCTAAATACTTTATGAGAATATTTAATTTATAAACAGAACAACAAACATATAGGTGAATGCAAAGTTATCGTGTTAAATCATTTTTTATAAATGGCATGGAAATGAACTTAATATATTACACATGGAGTCTGCAAAAATATCTGTCAAAATTTTTAAATCGAGCTCTTACTCGTTACATCAGGCGAGTGACCTGTTCGTCGTTATACAGTCGAATTAGAAATTAGGAAGACAATATATATGAAATATTTACTTACGCGGACCAGATTTCTTTCCAACGGTGTTAACAGAAAGACTCGAAGAGATATCATGTTTATTGTTCAAGATCTTCATGCTATTAGCGTAATTTCTGGCTTCGACAGCTAACATAGTTTCTTCTTCATCAGTTGAGACCTCATGTTTATCATATGTTTTTACCAACTTAATCTTTTCTTTTATGTTCTTTGCGGGTTTGTAATCAATTTGAGTAACATCGACTTGCTTAGGAGTGTCTTCGTAAACGTACGAAATAAGTTTCTCGTCTGATTCTTTTGGCGGGGTCAGTTCTGGGATGTCATCGACTTTGTCTGCGGGATTCTTTTCTGGAATGTGGATTGTGAATTCTTCCTTATCATCATCATCGTCATCAACATGTATTTCATGTTCGGGATTGTATCTCTCAATTGATCTTACATCGGTAAGATAACAGCTTTCTAGTACCTTCTTGTAGTCGTCATATATGGTATAATTTTTGTAAATATAGAAGAAGTTCTTTAGCTCTGGTTGATTATATTTGTATTCATGTGTATTTTTGAGTCTTTCCATGATATAGCGGTAGGTTTTTCTGGTGTGTTCGCGATCTTCAGGAAGGTGTAAAGCTGTCACGAGCTGCTCTCTTGTCTCACCCTTAGCACCTTCGGCTAAAATAGCAAGGATTGCAGAATAGCCGAGCGGTGAGAACGCAATGTTGTTACTGTCGTCGATGTAACCCTAAAATATTAGACATGAAAAAGTTATAAAAATCCTTAATTGTTGTTTATCTATGAAAACAATCCATTGACAGCGTAATATTTTTATTTCATTTCATTCGTATATTTTTGTCTTTAAATAGCATTTACAATTGTCATATATACAAATGACTTTAATCTTAATATATCGATTGAAATGTTATTGAGGTTACGTTATGTATTTGAAATTACTATTAGATACCTGGAAAATAGCTGTAGAAAGCTCATTCGTTGCCTCTCCAACGAAGCTTGTTTCTTTCGGCTGGTCAGACTTTCCCTGGCGGAGCCATCGCGCACTACTGAGGCCAACGGCCAGCAACAGTACTGAAAATGAAACAAAAAGAAATTAAATATCAGTAAAGTAGCTTAATTAATGGTAGGTAATCATTCATATGCCATAAATACTGAATCTAAATCCAATATTGTATCTTACTAACTTGTGTAAACTAAGAATGACATAAATCCAAATTTGTTTTTGATGGTTTTTGTATTATTTAATACGAAAGTATTATGAATTTAGCTTTGCAAAGCATAAAAAAAGCGAACAAGATCATCTTGTTTGACTTCTAGATGACCCAATCGTCCTTACTGTTGTCCCATTGTTGTTTCCAAAACGAGTAAAAAAAAATTACATACAGCTTTGTGCAAGAATAATAGTAAGAGCGTTCAAAACCTGAATTCTGGTGCGTTTACCATAATCCGTTGAGGATTTTCCCTCGTACTCCGTAATCAGATCTTAAGCAAATATAAATGGGCCATCTCTTAGAAAACACATTCAAATAAAAATAAAGATGATTTGGGAATCTCCACCTTTTTGAAGCCAGTTAAATACCATCAACTTGAAACGACGCTTTATATTAAGAATGGAAAGTATGCAAATAGACGAGTTATATATTCCGCTTTATGAAAGTATGAATTAGCCCAGTTCAATAATATCCTTGGCAATTGGTAACAGTTTAATCGCTGACATCGTTTCGAGACAAGTTCTTATGTCGACCTGCACAAATGTGGGTCGTGTCCAGACAACGGTATCCATGCATGTTTAAATATAACTGTTGATCAGGACGTTTTATTTACGGATAAAAGTGCAACACTTATCAATATTGATTTTAATATTAACGTCGTTTACGAAGTACCTATAATTTTTTCAGTGAATTTGTTCATCCCAAATCTCGTGATTACAATTAACGTCGGATGTAGTCAAATAGCAATTTCTTAATCAATGTCAACCTGTTTGTTTAAAATGTTATTTACCTATTAAATCTATCTCACCAGCATAGTGTATTATGAAATATATTTTAATGCCGATAAAAATATCGGTTAGAACGGTTGTAAATTTAAAAAATAATAAGCTTTTAAATTATACCTACAAACTCTTTCCAGCTCCAGAAGAATATTAAACTGTCCTTATAACAGCAGACGTTATAGATTTTGTATTGAAGCTATGTATGTTTAATCTCAACAAATTTACGCAACGCAACTAACTTAACATACATTCTAAAAAGATCGAGTCTATATACTATTTATTTATTTTATTCAATTTATCTTACTAGGCGGTAGGTCTCTGCTAGGTGGTAGGTTTCTCGTATGCTAGAGGCCACCTGGGTAAGTATTACCGCTTCGTCTATTACTGCCGCCAAGCAACAGTGTATAAGCACTGTTGTGTTCCAGTTTGCAGGACATTTTATGAACAGGCCTGACATTTACCAATAGACAAGCGACCTGCAGCTGCTCGTCTCGTCATTAATTATAATAAAAAAAGTTAAATTATTAAGTCGCGCGCCTGTTTCATAATGTTCAACTAAGATTAATAACCATTTCGTATAAAACGGCTATTTTTGAAACCATCAAATAGACATCTTTTTCTGGTATATTATGTCAGAATATTGTATTTGATAGCGTCATATTTTATTTGGTATTTACTCAGAAGTGGTAAAACATGCGCTAAAACTAATCTAGCAATCGAATAATCAAGTTGCGACTTGCGTGCGTAGCATTTAAATACAACTTTGAAGGTATCATCCTCGTCACGGTATTAGACACACTTAATTACAAATATTAATTTTAAATATGTGCTATGCTTAGACCATATTACGTAATTCAATTGCTGAATACTGTGCCCCTGTTGGTATCAGAGTATTCACACCAAGAAAGTAGATGTTCAGCTAAACATAGGAATGCGTATTCTTTCTGGCACACTATGCCCCACACCACTTCCCTGACTTCCCGTTCTCTCACACATAGTTCCACCGATGCTCAGAAGACATCAGATAGCCGTGAATGAATGGAAGAATTGCTTTCGAATGACACCTCATCCAATGCCAATCCAAAAGACGCTGGATAACATCCCACCCCAGCGACTACCAACTCGTAAGCCGATTTGGAGCGATACTACGTTGCAAACGAAACCGGACCTAATTTCAAATTCCTCAGACACTCCGACACACGTCTCGGATCCTACAGATGTGTAACCACGCTTTTATGAGTATCGGAAATTGTAGCTAACTGCAACTACCATATTAATAAGTGGGGTGTTATTAACACGCCTTGCTGCGATTGTGGAGCTCCTCTCAAACAACCCGGCACATCCTTGAGGAATGTCCGAAGAGATACTATTCAGGAGAATTCACACGCCTTTTGTCCCCAGAAACTAGAGTCTGGATTGCTAGCTTGGACTTACAATTGTAATAAAGGATACTAATTCTTCACGCCATACGAAATAAGAAATATATATAGCCTTTCGATACACGCATTCATTTTGCGCGAGTGGAATCATCATGATATTGTTAATTTAGAAGACTTATGCGTTTTCCTCCTACAGATTGATTCTGAGTATCACAATGGAATTTATTTTGTTATTTTGCAATACATGTCATACTGTAATTACTTTTTTGCTAAAACTATATTTGAAATTCACAAAATTTGGGTTTGTGTGACGTTTTACTAGTCATCCCACAACAAATTAACTTCGCATATTGTTTCCAGAACCTCAATCAACCTTTTTAATGCCCTCACCCACTTTAATGGAAGGGCTTAACCGGGGTGCCTCCACGCTAGTCTACGTGTTGTAAATTCGCCATTGCTTTTTCTGATTCTCTTGTGTTACACGTTGGTGACATTTATGCAAAAGACGTCGGTTGGACGGATCTATGTGTATGTCGGGAATATCCTTTAGTTCCAGTTACTTTAAAGTTAAGCTAAAACCTAACAGCCTTTAGTGAATTGAGGAATTTCACACCTTCTAACTATTCACAAATAGACGATACAAACGTAAATTTTTGGCAGTTATGCTTTAAGAATGATTACATCTCAAACTGCATTTTATCGACTTTTTTATAGCATAGGCCGGCAAACGAACACGTGGAATGCCAGTAAGTGATCTCCACAGTAAGTGATCTCTCCAGTCTACAGCGTGGCTCTATCACTCATGAACTGATAATTCTACAAATAACATACTTTGATTTGATTTGACAGCCTCCGTGGCGCAGTGGGCGAGTAGCCGGCTGCGAAGCGAGAGGCCGTGGGTTCGAATCTCACACCGAGACAAATTTTTGTCTGATCCACAAATATTTGTTGCGGGTCTGGGTGTTGTGGGACCGCAAGGCCGCCCTCGTAGTTTTTGATACCCACGATACAGGTTTACCTAGTGTGGGGTCAGGCCCATGTGTGTGACTGTTGGGTGTATTTATTTTATTTATTTATTATTGATTGATTTCTGGCATCGGTAAATCAAACTAAGATGGTTTATTGGAAATGGCAGGTAATCGAAGTTTTTCGAACCAGAAATGTAATCCAAACAGTTGTTAAAATAAGGAAGTCTATAAAAATACCAACTCATAAAGTATAGGCCACGCTAGTACACTTTTAATAGATCTCATATTAATTAGATATTGTTTTTTCCTTAATGAAATTGCAGTGTGATGCGCCGCCTAATTGCTATAAGTGTAGCACGCCAGTATGGTCTGTAGTCACGGTCGGGATGTGCTACGGTACAATTTTTTCTAGATAGTGCATTCTTGTTGAGATGTATGGTGCCACATTACGGTAGACGTTTTAATGTAATTTATTCTATTGCCTACTTACAAAATAAATTTGGATAGAGATTGTAGAACACGCAGTCTTGTAAATATTAGGTTGAAATGTATATTACATAGTTAATTGTATTTCCTACTTCTATCTGCCCTTACCCCACTCACAGTGGGGTCGGTGCAACATGTTTTGTAACACAATGACATAAAGATTTAATTATTACGACCAGCCGTCTGCAATCGAATGCATCATACGGGTTGCTTTATTTATATTTCTTCATAAATTAGTATTATTTTGTGAACATTAAATTTGCACATAAAAGAATTTTCACGCTCTTGAAGTTTTGCGTAAGCAATTTTAAGCCAATGATGCACCGACTCAGAAATGGTGAGGTTAGATTAGATGCATTTATTTTTGTTAATTTTATTTTTAGAAAGAAAGACAATAGCGATTTATTATATTACTTGTGTAATATCATGCAATATATAACATACAAAATATAACAAAAGATTGAGAAAATAATTAAAATTGCTGCATAAATGTCAAAGTTTTATTCCGATTTTATGCCCTTAGGGATGGCATTTCTAGTTTATATTTAAGTGGCCCAACAAATACGAATTAAAAAAATCTCTAAATGTGAGGGGCTAGCACGGAAACTTGCGAAAATTTATTCGAGCTGTCATCGACAACAATTTCTATGAGATTTTAGTACAGCGCGATAGTTTTCCGTGCTAGCCCCTCTGATCACTCTGCGAAAACATATGAATGGTAATTAAACAGAAAATACAAATTAAACTAATCAAAATGAAACCTCCCCCTTTTATTGCGTTGGTTAATAAGATTGCACTAGTAAAGCACAGATTCCGCGTAATTCCTGTCCAACACCGTGGAAGGTGGTAATGAGTAATGATAATTTAGTGAGTGGAGTCGAGTAAAACACTGTGTAAGTGCACGGTGAATGCACTTTCCTGACCTTATACCATTGTGCTTTTAACATAAAGTACGGATAGCAAAAACATACACTAACAATACGTAAAATGTTGGCTATTTTTTCTTTTAATAATTAAACCACATTTTTAAAACGGTGTTTTCAAAGGAATGTGTTTAGGTCGCAGACAGGGTTTTTAGTCAGGATAAAATGTTATTCACAATTATTATCAACTAGCTGTTCGTACCCTGCGTCGCCCGGTTGAATTACATGTCTCTATCTCCAGTTGCTTAGGCTGTGCGTTGTCTGTTCATACAACAATACCATACAAACTTCCGACTTTACTGGTGGACTTTCCAAAAAAAATCTTTCATGCAAACCTTATCATACCAATTTCGAACACAATAAAAAAATCCGCCGAATCGGTCGAGCCGTTCTCAAGTGATGATCATTCATATATGCGTCAATTGATTATTATTTAGGTATATTGATTATGAACCCGCTGTTAGTAGGTAACAGGTGGGTATCATATATGATAGGATTTTAATAAATCTACTAAAAAGGATACTAAGGTCATCGCCCTCCAAAAAACTAACCTTTCTTTATAATATCGTAATGATAATATGAAACCGATAAAAATGATTTATTGGTTTTATAAAAATAAAGTCGTAGAAATGTTGTGTTGTTTTGTAGTCAATACTAAGCTCTCTAAACGCATACCGCCTGGGAAAGCAATCTCGGCCTAGTCTCACAACTAGATGGAAACTAAGTATGATATTATTATTGTTAATTAATAATCAGATTATACGTTATAATGTCGGTGTAGTTACTTTTATTGGTTTATAAATTGTTATTGAAGCTTTAAGATAATGTGTTTCTTTTAATTGCGAAGGACATAATATTAAGTCGCGTAAATTTTCGACGTGTTTTGATTTCTGATTAATTATGAAAATCAATAATTTTCGGTTTCTTAATTTTTTGACGAAACGAGCAGTCATCTCATTGTAAGTGTCACGGCTGCCCATATACGGAAGCAACTGCACTCGTCACCCTGATTAATAACATGTTAAGTCTCACAATGCCCAGTAATTTCACTGGCTTCAATGTCTTTCAAATCGAAACACGACCGTGCTTACACTCTGTTGCTTGGTGGCAGAAATAGACAACCCAGACGGCCTCTCGTGTATGACGGACCTACTAGTGGGATGTTTGTCAAAAAATCACTAAATCCATTTTTTAAACCTTTTGGCTGTTAATTTGTTTCATTTGTATGCGAATCACGCAAGAATCGTGTTTACTGGGTACCTATATCATAGAATTGAGGTATATAGTTCTACATAATATACACTACAAAATTTGTAATTTAAAATACATGTACGGTATATATGCGTCTTCTTACTAATATTATAAATGTGGTATATATTGCCGTGAGACCAAAGCTCTGAACTGATACGTGCAGTGGCGGATCCAAGATTTTGGGTTGGGGGGCTTGACCATAATTACAACAAAAAAAAAAGAGAACATACTACACCTACTTAATATGGAATAAGTAAGGATAAGCGATGAAAATTATATTGTAGGTAGAACTAAGAAAGTAGGATAATATCAAGATTTGTCAGTGGACCCAAATGCTTTTTTTGTCGAGCACCTTAGCCCTACCCCCTCCGGGATCGGCTACTGGATACGTGCTAAAGTTATTATTTCTATAAATATGGTTATTATATACCCTGCACACGTGTCAGCCTGCAGTCTGGTCGGAGACATACAGAATTTTTTATTAAAACGACGGATGTCGACACTTGTGCAAATTTAAATCGATTGTATGTGCCAGTAGAGGGGTTTTTGATTTAGTTCACGCCTGTATTCCCAAAGAGGTAAGTAGAGGTGCAACTAAACTGAATCCACGTTTTGGCCGAGCTTATTTCCGACCCATGATATGATCGAGGGCGAGACTATCGCCATACTGAGCACAAATTCCAATTCTCTTTAGCTTAATTGGTTTTATTTATGTAATAGCCGTTTATTTGCCAGGCCTGAAAACGTCTATCGTAAATTTTTTAACACCATAATAGGATGCTATAAAATAATATTTACACACGTACAGGATTACCGCAATTTGCCTAGACACTTCATAATAATAAATAATTAAATAAAGTGAAAACCATTGTAAAACTCCTGTGCGTTTAAGTTTTATGTATTCTGGAGAACAAATTCAATTAGTTTCTTGTTTTACTATGAGCGTATAATACTAGGTTATATCGTGCCTTACTTTATGAGTTAGATTTTGCTCGCGGCTTCGCCTGCTTGTCTTCTGAGATATAAATATCGCCTTTCTCCTCTAAGAAGTTGAATTTTTGAAATGCCGGTATAGATACTTATTTATTTAACTTTGAAGATACTAAACAAAATAAATACCAGAAAATTATTATTTTCTTTAAGAAAATCAGTTTTAATTACTAGGCGTGACGAGCTCGTCACCCTGAGACATAGGATGTTAAGTCTCATAATGCCCAGCAATTTCACTGACTTCAATGTCCTTCAAACCGGAACACAACAGTGTTTACTCAGTTCTGCTTGACGACAGAAATAGACAAAGCGGTGGTGCCTACCCAGACGGCCTCTCGCATACGAGGGACCTACCACCTAGTAGTATCCCGGCTTATTGCCACGGTTCGTCTTTCTACTTACACATTTCTACTTCGCTCGCTCGGAGACGCTCATAGCTAGTTGCACTCACTAATCAGTAAACGATAAGCGAGTTAAGCAACCCTTGGTTGCGGTCAGTCTATGGATGGGTGACCGCTTAGTGGTATTTCAACAGAGCGTCTCCGTGCTTCGGAGGGCACGTAAAATGTCGGTCCCGACTGTTATCAACTGATAGCAGTCGTTAAGCCAAGTCGGAGGCCTTCGGTGGCTTGAAAAACTCTGACACTAGGTTGGCCACTAACCATTCGATAAGAAGAAGAAGACTTCGCTCGGTCATAAGCATTCTCTGTAATGAGATCATTAGCTCTTATATCTCACTCTAATGCGTTAAGCCATCGCTTTTTGAGCCTTCCGTCTAAAATCGTACCCCTGGTACAGGCACTTGCGACAGACATACTTCTATGGTTTCCTCAAAACGTGACCAAATAACCTTAAGCGACATTCCTAGTGGGAAAGAATATGCAACTCGACATATCTCGCGCAAGAGAGATAACTTTCGACATACATCTCGGGTAAAAGTGTCAATATTCGATAAAATTAGCATTCGTAGACAAAATAACACAAAGAAGTTGAAAGTACTACTTATTATCTCTACTTTATCTCTACTTTTGACATAATGAGTCGGTTATTATAATATGCAACCTTGTTAGCTTCGATAAACACCATATAACCAGATAAAACTGTATATTTTCACGAGAAAACGAATCGACAAAATTTTCTCGTGTTGCATATGCCATAGATGAATTATACAGCATATGCTAAGCACCCGGACTTCGAAGTCTATTCACCAATAGGTAAGTAACAACTATACAATCTATAATATAGATATAGATTCAATATCTACTCGTGATCTGTAGAAATGACGACATTTAATGCTGCATTATTGGAACGCCTGTACCTTTAACGCTTTGTAGGTAACGGCTATGAATTATTATGTATTAGGTGGTTGTCTAGGCTGGTACCACCGCATTGTTTATGTCTGCCACCAAGCAGCAGTGTGTAAGCACTGTTGTGTTTCCGTTTTTAGGACATTGAATCCAGTGAATTTACTGGGCATTATATCTCGGGGTGACGAGCGCAGTACAGTGGCATGCAGTGCTTTGTAATTTAAAGTTATGTATGGTGTTGCTTCTGTTTATGGACAGAAGTTGCGCTTACCATTTGATTTGTTCAATTGTCATACAATATGCTAATAAAAATATTAGCGATCGGTGCGATGACTTCATGGATGGTCTTAGGTAATATTCATAAATAGAAGTGGACTTCACACCAATACAACGACCGAAATCAATACAAATTGAGACAAGATTGAAGATGTTGACAAATGTTTGTAGTGATATGCACAAACAAAAAAAAAGATGATACATAATTTAAGTTCATGAAGTTGAACATGTTTTATTGCCATTTTTTATTTGTGTTCAAAATTGCATCGGTGGTGCAGTTGAAATGTACGCGGTACGACTGCTGTGCTGAGGTCTCCGTTTCGTTTCCCGGGTGGGGTAAAAGTGATATTGGGTTTATCTATTACAATTACAATTCTAATGCTCAGTATCAGCCCGGAGTCTGCAATTGAGCCCGATGCGGCGATAGGCTCGCCCCCTATAACATCAATAAGCTCGGGAAGTAAATAAGCTCTGTAAAATGTGGGCGTACTGGTTACACCTCTGCCTACCCCTTCGAGGATTACAGGTGTGGGTATGTATGTATATACATATTTATAACTAACAAACATCCAAATTCACAAACATCCAAACATTCACATTTATAATAGTAGTGGGATTATCGATACTTAAGTACCTATCTTTTTGAAATCGTTACATACCATAATGTAGAAAGAACGACACAAATAAAATATTCTCTAAAAGACTATGTCTTATTTTATTGCAGATTCTATAGATAAGTACTACGTATTCAATAAAAATGCAGGTAAGGCAGGCAGAGGCACGCATAATTATACACTCGATATGCAACCTTGAATGAGCTAAGAGTAAACATATAGGGTCTTACTATAAACGTTAAGAAAAACATTAGTTTAAGGCCCACAGAACAAAGTGTTTTAATAAAAAATAATAGTTTCTGTGGGATAAGCCCTCATCTAATTTTTTTTTACGTTTTAATTTCAAAGTAGTATCGCAAAATTACTTATAATTTTAACTGTGTTATCATATATTTATAATCTATCAAATCGTCATCTACGATCACGCATAGATAGCAAAAAAAATTAAATGCCCGTAAAGTCATATACTTCATGTGGAAGAGCATATATTTTTCCACTGCATTTACTATACTACAGAGAGGGTTATCCCCTGTTCCCGCGATTCTTACCGACACGTAGTAGCATTATTTTTACTTGGTAAAATTATTGAGGGATACTCACCCAATACTAAATGGCGCATTTTAGCGGCAAATCTGTTGTTTGTATATCTGAAATAAATATTTAAATCATTTTATAAATAATGTTATTGCTTAAATTAATTATTCTACATACTCAAATATTTCATATAGATGTAGAATTCACGATATTTATTGGAAATGCAAATCAAGGTCTTATCTCAAAAAGGTAAAAAAATCGAATAATTGCGTGCTTTGCCTAAAGAAGCAATAATTTTACAAATTGCTCATTATTTATTTCATTCTTATTATTTATATTCGTGGATCTTTGTCTTATGTGTAGAATTAATACAACCTTGAACTTTAAATATTTGTGTTACGCGGCTTCCGACTGTTGATGGGCATAAAATATTAAAATAGAGATTTAACAAATATATTTTGTCATACTTAATAATCATTTGAATATTTTAAGTAAGCAATGTATCTTACAATAACCACTTAAATTGAATGAACCAAAAACGGTATAAAAAAACTGGCACTAACAAAAGCATGAAGAAATATTGTTTTAAATTGGATCCAAAACAACTAGGTATTTACTTTTCTTATAAAAACGCAGCAGTGAATAATAATGCAGCAATGTTGCCAAGAAAAACAGCCAGTTGTATCGTTTAAGAACGCCTGACCTACATTCTATAAATGTCAACGACCAACTTAAACTACTTACTTATATTACTGGCCAACAACACAAAAGCACATAAAAAAATCAAAAAACAAAAACACTACTTTTTTTGGTTTTGGAACGTCAAAACGGCGGGATGCGTGCGCGCACGGTCCGCTCGATAGAATGACGTGCGCGGAAGCTGGCCCACTACGTTTATATGTAGACATTGAACAGTTATATTTGAAGACGCCACGATAGGTTTAGAGTTGGCCCATGGTGCATTATGGGATTGGTAAGTATGAACGTCTGTAGTAGTTTGAGTGTATAAAACATTTTTTCTACTGCATGAATTGCGTTGTACGTTTTTCAAATACCTATACATTTTATGTAATATTTGACACGCTTTAGCACCGTTTTGTCCTCGTAATTACTTTACCCTTCTTTTCAACTTGAGCGTGCTTTATCATTTAGTACCTAACTCATGTTAGGTCAATAGCATCCTTAAGTTGTTGTTTTATTTTGAATATACAGCAAAAATGATAAGTTACAAATACATATAAAAATATGATGATATGAATAATGATAGAAAATATGATTGTGATCATATAAAGCTACCACTGCTTTAACAACAACTTACCAGTTTTTTAAATATAAAACGCATTGGTTTTGTCACAATTTATTACTATAAGTATGATGTTACAAGACATGAAAGTGACATTTAAATAGAACCTACTCATGAGGAAACCAAACAATAACTAGGAATAATCATTTTATAACTTTAGCCGTTAGCTGCATCTTCAACTGTTACCACGTGAAATTAAATAATAAAACAAGACATATTCTTCATGATACCTTCTTGACCTTAACGATATCATAGATACACTGACAGACAAAGTACAGTGGAAAGTCAAATATAAGACTCTTCCTTAGGCGTTTTCTACGTCTATTTCGTCGGTTGAAAACTGACTTTACCGCAGCTCCAATAATAGATAAAATAACTATTGTTAGCATTTATTTTATTTTTCTATTTTTAGTGGTAATTACAGCAATAACATGTATTTTCCTATAAAATAACACAATCGCGACGAGTGTACTGTTGTCCGTTGAGGAGTTTAATTTTTTTACTCCGTACTCCGTCATCAGATCTTAACCAAATTTATATGGGACTACATCGCAGGTAAACTCTATCGATTTTTTTTTTTTCAACAAAATGGGTCCTCAATTGGCGGAGAGATCGATGTGCATACATAAAAAAAAAACAAAAAAACGCGCCGAATTGAGAACTTTTTAAGTCGGTTAAAAAGTAAGCTACATCTCTTTAACTTTTAATCTTACGCCTATATCGTAAGTTTAAAAACTAGAAAGTTTTAAACTTAATCAATTATTTTATTAAAGTCCTTTCTATACATTCATAATGCTAATACCGCGCTATATCGGACATGCGAATCAATAAATGCAATGTAAAAATGGCTTATAGTAGAAAGGTGCGGGAAATTAAGCGCGATGAAACTACACGATCGTTGTTAGTTATATTTATTATCACATTATGGTCTAGTGGCAGCCTAGTTAAGCTCAGACACCGTGAGGTCCTAAGTTCAACCTCAGGTCAGATAATCACAATTTACGTTGGAGTTTTTTCGCCTGTATCTCCGAAGGGGTAGGCCGAGGTGAACTAGTGTTGCCACCACGGTTCACCGAGCTTATTTTGGTCCCATAAGAATCCATTTTTAAAATAATTCCTTTGTTAGAACATGGCAGGAGTGTAAGTGGACCACCAACATCTTAGGCCTAAAGTCAACCTCACTTGCACGTGGTTCACTCTGCTGATTAACAGGCGTAGCAATGGCTAATCTTGCTTCCCGTTGCGGGTTGTTGGGGTCTGACGTGTTGCTGACCTTAAAGGAAAGGGATGATTAAGGGATTGGGTATGGGAAGGGAAATTTGGGCTTTTTGATATCTCACTCACCGTACGAAACATAACAGAAAGCTCTTCTTCACGTCAGTTTTCTGTAAGATAATGGTAATAACTCGGTCGAGCCGGGCCATTCATGCTGTAGACAAAACTGTCTTCAGCGTGGGTCTATCAATTGTGTAAACGGTGTACTGGTAGTTCGAAACCCTCGGTGTGCGAGTACAACTCGCAAAAAACCGACATGAAGTAGCACCTTCCTGTTGTGTTTCATACGGTGAGTGAAATATCCGGAGGCCCAAATCCCCTTCCCCTTCCCAATACCTTAATTATGCTTTTCGTTTAAGGTCGACAACGCATCCATGAGTCTATTCTTAAATCATAGGCTGACAACGTTCTAATGATCCCTCTGGTTTTATAGGTGTCCATGAGACGCTGTTATCTCGTACCATCGGGTGATCCTCTTGCTCGTTTGCCCCTCTTATATAAAAAACATAATCTGTGAAAAGTATGGCGTCTCACCCAGATAATACTTAACAAATGTCAGAGGTTATATTTATAGCAAGTTCACTAAATAATAAAGCTATAAAAAAACAATATCTAACTTGTTTAATTTAACCGTTTCCATTCGTAGTATAATTGCCTCCTCCAGCCTCCTGACAGCCTCCGTGGCGTAGCGGGTGAGGTACCGGCTGCGAAGCATGAGGCCGTGGGTTCGATTCCTGCACCGAGACAAATGTTTGTGTGACCCACAAATATTGGTTTCGGGTCTGGGTGCTGTGGGACCGCAAGTCCCCCGTACTCGTAGTTCGTGTTTCCCACGATACAGGTTAACCTAGTGTGGCGGTCAGAACTATGTGTGTGACTGTTGGGTGTATTTATTTATTAATTTAATTAATTTGTAATTATCGAATCTATTCGTATAATAAAAGAGTAAAATTATCTGTTGTATGTACTCTGCCCATCTAATACAGTTAATGAGTTCGCACATCACGTAAAAACTGCTAAGCTGAATTTGATGTTATTATGCTAACATTACAAAGCTGCCATGCCAAGTTTTGTCTACAGTATGAATGGACCGGCTCGTCCGGGGCAAGTAGCAGCTTGCAGCTGCGTTTCGTACGGTGAGTGAGATATTCTGAGGCCTAAATCACCTTCTCATTCCCTTAATTATCTCTAAGGTATACTCCTATATTGTTTGAACTTATCTGCTAAAATATAGGTACAGTAATTTAAAAAATATATTTTGTGTAACGAAGGTCCTATTACGGCTTTATTTTGTCACCAACACGCAAAAAGTAAAGTAAGTAAGTAAGTAAGTAAGTAAGTAAGTAAGTAAGTAAGTAAGTAAGTAAGTAAGTAAGTAAGTAAGTAAGTAAGTAAGTAAGTAAGTAAGTAAGTAAGTAAGTAAGTAAGTAAGTAAGTAAGTAAGTAAGTAAGTAAGTAAGTAAGTAAGTAAGTAAGTAAGTAAGTAAGTAAGTAAGTAAGTAAGTAAGTAAGTAAGTAAGTAAGTAAGTAAGTAAGTAAGTAAGTAAGTAAGTAAGTAAGTAAGTAAGTAAGTAAGTAAGTAAGTAAGTAAGTAAGTAAGTAAGTAAGTAAGTAAGTAAGTAAGTAAGTAAGTAAGTAAGTAAGTAAGTAAGTAAGTAAGTAAGTAAGTAAGTAAGTATTTCAATGAAACTCTTTGCTTTATTGCTAATAACGGTAACAAAGATGCCATTTTTTCTTAATTTATTTAAATAAGGTTGGCCAACGGTACATAAATTACTTAATTTTAAATGATTTATTGAATAGCAAGACTCAGTCTGATGGACATGACCATTATAATTTAAGAGGTGGAAACAAGATTATTGTTTTCATGCTATTGGCTTATAGGATCACAACTCTAGATGACACCAAAGTGAAAGGTGTAATGCCGGTAATTATAATCTGGTACATTTTGGTAAAGGCTTTCACATATTCAAGCGTTGTAGTTTTATTTCAACACCAGCTTTTGCTCGCGGCTCCACCTGGAACCCTCTGAGACGTAGGCTTTACTGTTGGGATTTCGGCTGCAGCTCAGACAAGTCTTTGGAGCATCATGCGCTCTTTCAAACTTGCACCTAAATTTCAGAGTTGTCCACTGCTGCCCAGCCTGGCCGCCCATTGATACCCCCGCCACATTGATCCTTAGAGACCACAGTGTCAGAACCATCAGGGCGGACTGCACTCATCCTGTACGTGATACCTACGTATTATCTGCTTGACGATGTCTCCCTGCAAACTCTCCCACCCCACGGCGGGATGGACCATACTTTAGTATGTGATATTCATTTTAATTCAATACCTCTACCACTTCGTGAGAAAAAAAGGTGTTAACAGACAGACAGACAGACTAGAGGGACGGACAAAAGGACGGACGGAAGGAGTCAGTTTTTTTTTTAGATACGCCATTCTAAAAAAGACACCAAAACCTCTTTATTGACTTACCACAAGTAGGTAATGTTTTATTCTTTATTTTGCCATGTTTCGTCAATCGTATCCGAAATAACAAAAAGCGAACAATAGGGATCGCCTGCCAGTCAGTTATGTGGAATTTCTTTTTCTTTGTTTTCTTGTTCTTGGAAACCATCTCTGCGCCCATTGAATCTTTAATCAAAATATTTTTTGGAACTGATTGAAGGTCTCGTTGGGACATTTTTTAATATAATAAAGCTCTACTTATAGTCAGATATACATTAATATTTAATATTGCTTAAACTTATGATTTAAAAAATAAGTACCTAAACGAAATTGGCTCCGCTTTTAGATATTATTTTTGGTATCGAAATTGTCCAATTGGGTATTATTTTAAAATTAAATTAATGCATGCCAAGTGGCGGGAGGTTACAGCAGTCACTTGCGACCGAAAGATGCCGAGGTCTCATATATAAGACCATCATTCGGCATGTACTCTTGTACGGGTGTGAGACGTGGCCTACACTTAAGCGCCATGTTAGGGAGATCCACGTTGTGGAATTGAAGATGCTGCGGTGGATGTGCAACGTTACACGACTAGATCGTATATGTAATGAGTACATCCGCGTCAGCCTGGGTGGCCGCGACGTGGCAAATAAACTTCAGGAAAGTCGCTTAAGTTGGTTTGGTCACGTTTTGAGGAAACCACAGGAGTACGTCGGTCGCAAGTGCCTGTGCCAGAACGTTCCAGGAGTACGATCCCGCGGACGGCCCTAAAAGGCTGGCTTGACGTATTAGAGAGAGATATGAGAGCCAACGGTCTTACTACAGAGGATGCTCAAGATCGGGCGAAGTGGAGGTGTCTTAGTAGGAAGGCGGACCCTGGCAATGGCCGAAATAACGCCAGATAGAAAGAAAAATGCATACGCGTTACGACTGAGGCTGACGCTGAGGTCTCGGTTTCGATCCCCGGAGTTATATTGTTTGGTTGTTCTATTATGAAATGCTCAGTATCTGCCCGGAGCCTGGAAATGTGGGTGTACTGGTTACACCTCTGCCTACCACTTTGGGGATTATAGGCGTGAGTGCGTGGGTATGTAAGTTAAATCGAGTATTTATTGCGTCAATTCTTATCGGCGAAGGAGAAAGTCATTCCTCTTAATGTGTCCAAAAAATAAACGTTATTTTTGATACAACATACAGAACCATAAATATTGCCACGATAAAAAAATATACGACTCTCTGATTTTGACCTAAAGAAAGAACAGGTGAAAAGTTGTTTTGAGGTTATATCCAATTTCAATTCGCAAAATCGTTGACCTTTTCGAATAATAAGTTCGAACTTTACGATATCCATAAAACCACATAATTATGGAGGAATCACAAAAGCAACGATGTTACTCCATGTCAGTCTTCTGTGAGACAATAGTGCTGCCTTGGTCGATCTGACCGATTCATGATGTAAACTATACTGGTTAGATATACCAACCCTACCAAGTTATCAAAAGCCAACAGAAGGCCATCGTGGTAGATATGAAACATGAAACTAAACACATCAAGTTCCCTTCTACGACACAGACGGGATGTAATAAATTCGTACTGTCCCCTTGTCGGCAACTAAGGGCAGATCGATCTTTTTAATCCTGTTTGTCCCTGTTGTTTGGGGACAGACATGATTAAACCTCATTTATATACATTTATAGCTGCAATAATATGCGTTCTTGCATCGGTAATACCTAAATTGCTTTCTGGCATTTTTTATGGAAATTCGACAATTATATCGTGAAATGTTAAGTTGAAACAAGAACACCATAGTCAATAAATAACGTATTACCATAATAAGTTGTCGAAGCAAAGCAAGTATTGAACTTAAGCAGCTATTACTAGTTTTTTTTCCACATTATATAGAAATAAAACAGAAACATATTATAAGTACAAAATCCCACATATCATTAAGTTTATAATACTCATAACTACATAGTAGTCAGGTTTTATCCAAGGAGGCCAGCATTTGCCACATTTAAAATGAGTACTGTGAAGATCACAAATAACCGTACAATTGCCGTTTAAAAACCAATAAGTAAACAGGTTATTTAAGTCCAGTTACGTAGGGCCCCATGAAGTAAATATTTGAATACAATTTCTCACCCGATTTTTTTTAATAGTCGTTGTTGTATTTAAAATACCCGATTTTTTATTCGCTTGAATGACGAGACTAGGAGGTCGCTCGCCTGGTGGTAAGCGCTACGCCTGCCCATAAACAGAAGCAACACCCCTCAGAACCTTGAGTTACAGAGTACTGCATGGTATTTGTACTGCGCTCGTTACCCCGAGACAAAAGGTGTTAGGCATAGCGTTAGGTACTTATGTCATATCATGTCCTATAATTTTATTGGCTTCAATACCTTTATACAGGAATATTCCATTGGTAATGGTTACATCAGCTACCTGACAGCAGACATAGCAGTAAGATCTACCCAAATGGCCTTTTGCTACGAGGAATCAATCACCTAGATTTTTGGGAATGTAAACCGCATACAAGCTAACCGCATCTAAGCTTATTCAAATCTATATATCATAAAATGATTTACACTGTTTGTAAAAGCGGATTGGTGAAACCAGTTACTACACAGCGGAACACATTTCTTGATAGATAGCTTTAATGGGGCTATTGAGTCATTTCACTTTTCTAGATGTATCTTAGTTATGAACACGATCTACCTGTATCTTGTAAAAGTGGGATTGTGGAACAAAAACACTTAGTATGTATAGATTGACCAACATCTTTTACAGTTTAATGTATATGATATTTACAATCTTTAATACTTATATTTGTTTTCAGTTAAGTTTAAGCAATAAAATACTTACTTACTTAGTGATTAATTTTAATAATGATAAGTTAGTTGTCAAGTAATGCTGAATATACAAATATTAAGGTAACATACCTAATTGTTTTTTAGAAAAACACCACAGTCTCTCCAGAGAAACGCAAAAGCAAGCTACTATCAAACGCTGGCTTTCTGTGCGTTAGTGACAAACTACTATAGAGATGCTAACGCATGAGACATTGGCGACGCGATGCCTCGATCTGCGATCGAACCGACCCATTATAGACATAACCATATTGTACCTAGACAGAATTGTCTCTATGTCTTTATCACATACAAAACTTACGTCACGTACTGAACTTACAACTGCGACAATATAATATTTCAAATTAATTTAGAATAATAATAAAGGTATAAATTCATTGAAATAAAACTAGTTTATACGGATTTTATCGCGGTTTAATTTTTATTTAAGGCTGAAAAGCTTTCGAAACGTCGGGACTAAAATAAAAATTAAACCGCGATAAAATCCGTATAAACTAGTTTTATTTCAATGAGTAATATTCGCGTAAACCTAAGAAATCACGGTATAAATTCAGTTAGCGTTTTATAAGTCTTTTTTATTAGCTTGAATGACAAGACGAGCGGGTCGCCCGCCTGATGGTAAGCGCCACGCCTGCCCATAAACAGAGGCAACGCCACACAGAACTTCAAATTAGAAAGCACTGCATGACACTGGACTGCGGTCGTCACCCCGAGACATAAGTTGTTAAGTCTCATAATGCACAGCAATTTCACTGGCTTCAATGTCCTTGAAACCAGAACAAAGCAGTACCTACTTACACACTGTTGCTTGATGTTGCTTGACGGCAGAAATAGATAAAGCGCTGGTACCAACCCAGATGGCCTCTCGCATATGAGGGACCTACCTTGTATTCAAAATTGATTGGTAATAATATTATGGTGCTCATAATTGAATGATTTACTGAAAATATATTTTGAGCTAATAAAAGTACACAACTTATTAACTAGTAGACTCTTGACTAAGTCAGTTTCTATTTGAATTAATATTCGTATAGGACAACAACAAGAAACCAGTTTATTTTAAGTGCAGCTTATCGTTTTACGACAATAATAAGAATAAACAGTCACGTTATTTGTGCATAATAGTCTGTGATGACCATCTCATCTGCCTAGTCGGGCTATCAAATTATTTCTATTGAGATACCAAGAGTCACATACTAAAGAATATGGCTTAGTTGTCCATGAACTTTCCTGCCATGTGGTCTTTTCTAAACTGCTTTCACTTGCTTCATTATGTATCTATACTTTTATAATTAAATTTCCGAACAACTTGATAATTATTTTAATTCAAAATATTCATAATTACATACATACGCACTCACGCCTGTAATTCCCGAAGGGGTAAGCAGAGGTGTAACCAGTACACCCATATTTCGCCGAGCGTATCTCCGTCCCTTATGTGATAGGGGGCAAGCATATCGTAATAGAAAAACCCAATACCACTTGTATATTTTGCTCCAATTGTTTTAACATTACCCATTGCTTATGAAATACTATCAATGATTTTGCAATGCCTGTTTTAAAACATCTGTGCTAATAATGACCTGGATAATGTATTATCTATCCACTGTACTATTATTTCTTAATGAAGAGCAAACAACAAGCTTCGATTTTCGAGGATATTCAAATTCATAGCGAGACTTTATGAGAAATTTGAATATGATTGGATATGGACCATAAGAAACCGCAGTACATTTTTTAGGAAATATGCTCTTCTCTATTAGAGCTATTCTAATCACAATAAAATAAAAATAAGTCAAAAGTAATTGAAACTGTTTATAAACATTTATTTAAATATTAGGTATTATCTGATTTTATCACAAAATATTTCAAAAGCGGCCCAAAGTACTTCTTGAAGATTGACCTGAAATAGAAGTCAAAATATGAATAAATTTAAACATTTCAGTAGGCAAATTACATATTTTAAAAGTGTACTTAAAATATGAACTGTACTTTAGCTTAGATAGCACTAAAATAAATATTTGTTAGAAATCGCTGAGAAAACAAAAACAGACCTTCAAGGTATTCAATTATTACGAGTATTAAAAGTCATTTAATTATTCTAATAACTTTTTTATCCTGGTTGGTGACTCACAAAAACCCATCATAAATGATTTTTAACTTAATAATAATAACATTGTGATTTCTTATGTTTACGCGTATATTACACATTGAAATAAAACTACTTTATATGGATTTTATCGCGGTTTAATTTTATTTTATTCCCGACGTTTCGAAAGCTTTTCAGCCTTCGTGGTCACGGGAGAGACTGAGGTGAAGGTCGTCTCGAAAAGTTAATGTTACATTAGCTACCTTCATTTTAAAATTATACATTTATTTTTTTAATTATTTAAAAAAGTTAGTTGACACTAGTCCGATCTACGCAGAAAGAGCTCATGGTGTCTTGAGGTCTGGCAGTTGGTCTTTTGGGTTCCGATTTAATTAAGTGTATAATTCGATCCCAGGCTTGTGCAAGCTTCCAACCATCTTCTCTATTGAAATTTGAGTGTTTTTTTTTAATTTCAATAGCCTCACGAATCATCCTAGGTAGGAATCGGTGTTCTTTGGCAAGGATTTGTGGTTTGTCAAATCTAAGGTAATGTTTGGAGCCTTCCTCTGAATGTTCAGCAACTGCAGACTTCGAAGAAGGCCACGAAGGCTGAAAGCTTTCGAAACGTCGGGAATAAAATAAAATTAAACCGCGATAAAATCCGTATAATGTAGTTTTATTTCAATGAATAATAACATTTTCAAAAAAGAGCTCGGGTGATTGTTCTGTCACACGTATGATAAAGAATTAGGTACCTACTCTTTACGATTTTCAGGTTATTTACAAATCATACTTTCTACTTTTATCATAAGCGTGGTAGTGTAATTATTCCACCAAACTCACCATTTCTATTGACTTCAACAAATTCATTAGGCTCTTCAATCTTCCCTTCAAATAAAACGACTCCCGATAAATTGTCCCTTATGAAGAAAACGAAAGGCCGGTCAACCCTCAGATCCACTCCATCATTAATTAGAGGAACCACCATAGCAGCTGTTGCCGCAGCAGCAACTGTACCTTCTTCGTCTACTGACATGTACACTTTATGGAATATACCATTGACGTAAGGAGTAGAACCCTCGAAAATCGATGAAAGGTTTGCCTCAAGAGAAAAAAGGGTGTTGATTTGCATCTGGAAAAAAAATAACACCATAAGACAACACAAATAATAACGTATATCGATATAAGGTCATGTGGTCTACACTTCTTGCAGAAGTCTTAAGACTTTCTTTTTATTAAAACTTAGTGCATGCAAAATTCAAAGATAAAGATAAAGAATAAATTATTTCTCATTAAAAAAAACTTTTATGAATGGAGCTATTATTACCGATGCGATGTGAAGGTGTGGCGCGTATTGTATCCCTAGGAATTTATATATTTTCGGTAAACTAAACAGCTACAAGAACCAGAGGTAACAACCAAAGTTGCGAAATTGAAAGAATATAATCTAAGATTCACATTTCTATTTTAGTATAGTATAGAAATGTTACTTGTCGTGGAATCCTGTCGAGGTACATTTCAATGCAAACTCAACTCTTTTAACGTACTTTGTATGCAAGTTTGCGTCGTAACATCAGGATATTTGTGTAGTTAAAGATTGCTATCAGCATTACCCTTTTCTGCATACAAAACCGTTATTATTATTTATCGGTAAGTCCATGGGCATATTTAAAAACAACTTAGTTATACTATTATAAATATTTGCCTCGATTTTATATGGGACAAATAGTATTAGTAATTTGCGGGATGAAAAAGGTGGAAAAAGCACTGTTATGACCTATTGAGGCAGATCTGAGAGTCAATTACCTCTCCAGGAAAGATGCTCAAGACTGGGTGAAGTAAAAACAAGCAAGGTAAGCAAGGAGACGGTTCCTGGAATTAAGCTAAGATAATGCTAAGCAGAAAGAAGAAAAGTAACCCGTTATAGCATATGATCGCTCATTTCCAATGAAGACAATCAATAATCAACATTAACATAAATTACATACTTTCTTCAATGAGCCAACGACGTCTTCGCTATAATCTACAGTAAACTTAGGTAACGACAGTTTGATGTCTTCAATCTCCATTAGATGAGATATCTGCGGCAAGCTCATATATGGTAGATCTCTGGTAAGTCCGTATATGCCGTCACGGTCACGAGGCACTATCAGAATCATGGAGTAACGTTGGTCCTGGAATAAGTGTTCAAATATCACCATAATCTGGTATTATATGCACATGTAATATGATTTTGGCACAACATGAAAAAAGTTGGTTTCAGGAGATAAAGGCATCATACACACTGATTGTAGATATATGTAGAATAATAAACAGTCACACACATAGTCCTGGCTCTACATTAGGTAAACCTATATCGTGGGTATCAGGAACTACCACGGACTTGCGGTCCCGAAACAAACTTTTGTGAATCACACAAACATTTGTCTCGGTGCGGGTATCCAACCCACTTCCTCTTGTTTCGCAGCCGGCTACTCGCCCACTACGCCACAGACGCTGTCGTACTGTAGGTATGTGTAGCAGTACCACTGTGAAACTTTATCCCAACTAATATTATAAATGTGAAAGTGAGTTTGTTTGTTTGTTAACGCCTTCACGCCTAAATTGCTGAACCGATGTTGATAAATTTTGGTACAGAGATAGATGTGACCCAGGAGACGGTTATAGGCCACTTTTTATCCCGAAAAACGCAGTCGGAGCCGCGAGAAAAAACTTGATGCACTACCGAACCGAACTGGCAGTATTAAATATGTTATTCTTTAAGCAACAAGTAAAATTGTTTTGTATTATACAATATATATTTCTATTGCATACGCCGGCAAACCAGAAGAATCATGGGCGCGTTGCCGACCTTAAAGGAAAGGGATAATTAAGGGATTGGCAAGGGGAGAGGTATTTGGGCCTCCGGATATCTCACTCACTGTACGAAACGCAGCAGCAAACTGCTACTTTACGACGGTTTTCAGTAAGACAGTGATATCGACCCCGTTGATCCGGCTCATTCATGCTGTAGACCAGACTGTCTACAGCCTGGCACTACCACACAATAGCGTGGCTCTACCACCCACAAAATGTTCTGGCTATAAGATTTATTTTGTAATATTAAGAATATGGTCTAAATATTCCATTAATGTTATTCTTCTTCCACAAGCCCTTATCCCACTCGCAGTGGGGTCGGCGCAACATGGTTTTGAATACATGTTACAGAATGATTTGGCTTGTTGTTTTCACGATAGGCCGCCTGCCTGACGTCAACCCCTCTGGGGAGAATTCTATTGATATTTTTGTAATAATATAAACTTAATGTTATAACTTAATGTCTTAGTACTGCGCTATTTCCATTATTTTACTTTAGGCGATGCTCACGTAATAGAAAATTATAATAAAACTAGATGTTGCCCGCGGCTCCGCCCGCGTGAATGCCTATTTCCAGGATTAAAGTAGTGGGCGACAGCGGTGGGCGTGGCGTCGGGGTGATCGCATCAAGCGAGTCCCGTCATCGCGATCGGTGTGAGAAACGCGCTTGACAAAAATAATATATAGAGGGTTGAAGATTTAGAGTTGCATGTATATTTTAATGCTGTATCATAAAAAAATAAAAACAAAAATTGTTTACTTAAAAAATAAAATTTTGGGGTGGACCACCCTTAACATTTAGGGGGATGAAAAATAGATGTTGGCCGATTCTCAGACCTACCCGATATGCACACAAAATTTCATACGTAAATCAGCCGTTTCGGAGGAGTATGGGAACGAACATTGTGACACAAGAATTTTATATAATAAAATGAATATAAGCAAAACTGGCCAACCTTGAATAAACCACGACAACAAGGTCGGACTTCCCGAGCGCGTCAAAAGCGTCTTAAGTTTTTTTTTTTATAAGTTCACCTACATTAATATAAATACGGGTACACGGTACGACTGCTGTGTTGAGGCCTAAGGTTCGATCCTCGGCTCGGGTAAAAGTTATATTGGATATTTCGGTTATGAAATGCTGAGTATCAGCCCAGAATTGTGCCCTGTATGTATAGGCTCATCCCCTATCAAAAAAATAAAGAAAATAAGCTCTGCGAAATGTGGGTGTACTGGTTAAACCTCTGCCTACCCCTGCTGGGATTACAGGAGTGAGTGCGTATGTTATACCAAATATTGGTTAGACGTTTTGCTTTTGACCCCATCGATAATAATTTATTTCATTTATTGACAGCCTCCATGGCGCAGTAGGCGAGAAGCTAACTGTAAAACGAGAGGCCGCGAGTTCGATTCTCGCACATAGATTAGAGCACCACCTCGTGCTCTGTATGTTGTGTGTGTTGGGTATGGCTATGTCAATAAGATATATAATATTACAATATCACTTTTACCCGACCCGGCGATCGAACCTTAGACCTCAGCGTCAGCCTCAGTCGTAACGCGTACGCATTATATCTGCGCCACCGAGGCAGTGTGAGAGGCCTCATCTTGTTAAATTCGATTATAAAATTTACCTGATATGGTAGTTCAACAGCATGTGCCCTCAGATTGTCAACATAGGTGTAGTTCAGCTTGGCTTGCAAATCCATCATCTCGACATTCTGGCATTTCCCTAGGTTGTAGAAGCACGCACCACGGGTCAATCGTCGGTTAAACGCGTGTCGCCATAACCCCTTGAAGTACAGAGCGTTTACGATTAACATCTCTGATAACGGGTTCAGATCGACTGAAAAAAGAGAATAAGATTTAATATTAAGAGGGGCAATTCATAAACCCACATATTATTATGTTTTACAAGGTGGTAGGTCCCTCGTATACAAGAGGCCGTCTGGGTTGGTACCACCGCTTTGTCTATTTCTGCCACCAGCAGTGTGTAAGCACTGTTGTGTTCCGGTTTGAAGGACATTGCAGCCAGTGAAATTACGGGGCATTATGAGATTTAACACTTTATGTATCGGGGTGACGAGCGCAGTACAATGCCATACAGTGCTTTGTTATTCAAAACTGTGTGGTGTTGCTTCTGTTTATGGGCAGGCGTGGCGCTTACAATAAGGCGAGCGACCTGGCTCGTTTCGTCACACAAACTAATAAAAATATTGTACACAACATTTCAAATTAAAATCGGAATAATTCTGTTTGACTGATTAATGACTGCCTCGGTGGGGCAGATGTAATGCGTACGCGTTACGATTGAGGCTAACGCTGAGGTCTCAGGTTGGATTTCCGGGTGGGGTAAAGTGGTATTGGGTTTTTCTAACGTCTTACGTTTATACGTACCTCCAGGTCAACTTTCTCGACCATTCTCGTCAGAACATCATATTATATGGTAACAATCTAAATATAATTCAGGGACGATGAAACCTGTATCCAGTTATAATAATAACAACCTAATTCGGTACAAATAAAACAAAAGATTATGAATTAAAATAAACTGCAGTGACGTCATTTGTGTTCCTACTGATAAAAACAGATTCATTGGAAAACCCCAAGCACATTAAATTAAAAAACGAATTACTGGTTTTAATGCCTCATTTATCTGCTTGCCTTTTGTAACAAAATAAAAAGGATATTAAAGTATTTAAGTTATTAATAAAAAAAAATACTTGTGTGACAAGACGAGTTGGTCGCTCGCTTAATATTAAGCGTCACGCCTGCCCATAAATAGAAGCAATGCCACACAGAACTCTGGATTACAAGGCACTGCATGGCACAGAACTGCGCTCGTCATCCTGAGACATGAGATGTTAAGTTTCATAATGCCCAGTAATTCCACTAGCTTCAATGTCCTTCAAACCGAAACACAACAGTGTTTACACACTGCTACTTGGCGGCAGAAATAGACAAGAAGTGGTACTTACCGACCTCCTCCTATTTTGTAAGTCGTTTCTTCTATTAAGTCCTCCTCCTAAGTCGTTTAAAAATGTTTATGCAGATTCGTATAATATACATTACCCCTAGCGGATTGTAGTGGAAAGGTATTAACTGCATATATATTTTTCGTATTCCGATAACGTCATAGTTATCGAATAGCTTGCAAAATCTTGCTCTACAAGCTCTGCTAACTCAAAATATTGGATTTAATGTTACAAAAAGAAATATGAGTCATCATGACGTCATATTCAAGAAATCATACGTACCGGGCGACAGTATTGACTGAATCAGCCCTCTGGTTTTCTTGTTTACCCAACCGTTAATAAGCTGAGTGGTTTGTTCATGGTTTTTAAAATCAACCTTGGCCACTTCTGAAAAGTATACTTTCTGCAAGAACGTCTCATAATCCTTCCTCAGCTTCAGTTTTTTGGATACGAACGCTCCGTTTGCATTCTGCAGCAGCACTCCTGAGGAGTTTGCCTAAAAGATAATAATTAAAATTGTATTAATACATTTTTGACTGCCTCAGTGGCGCAGTTGTAATGCGTATCCATTACGACTGAAACCGACGCTGAGGTCTCAGGTTCGATCCCCGGGTCGGGTAAAAGTGATAAGTATTGGGTTTTTCTATTACGAAATGCTCAGTATCAGCGAGCATCTGGAATTGTGCCCGATATGGCGATGGGCTCGTCCCCTATCACACCATGGAAAGAGATACGCTCGGCGAAATATGGGTGTACTGGTTACACCTCTGCCTACCCCATCGGGGATTACAGGCGTGCGTGCATATTAATGATAAAAGCAAACCAATTATTCAGGTATCCGTTATGATGTAATCATCCACCTGACCTTAGGACAGGGCCAGGGACTTGTCCTTAGCAACACACAGAGCGTGGGTTTAGACCCACGCTCGGTGTGTTGCAGAAACTGTTTCACTTATTTTTATTACCGGGCATTTATCTGACTTTTTTTTCTTTTTTATTAACTGCCTGGATAGACAGACGAGCAAACGGGCCACCTGATGGTAAGTATAGTCACCGCCGCCCATAGACTTCTGCAATGCCAGGGCACAGCAAGCCGCTGCCTACCAACGTAGGTACGACATAGTCACTCTCTGAGGAATCGCTTATTAGAAAGAAAGAAAGAAAATATTTGATATTTTTGCAATGTATATTAATAAATTAGAGCATAGATACGCACGAAAATATTTGTTATTGTCGACGAAATCATTATATTCGCCTACGTTTTGATCTATTTTTTTGATATACTTAATCCCTCCTGGTGAAATATTTCCTAACCATATTATTATAACATATAGCCCTCACGTAAAGACCAACATATTTTTTTAACACACACACAGTTTTTATTTAGTATAATAGTTTTTTGGTGTGTGTTGTTACAAATTCAAAAGATAGTGTTTTAACTTTAAAAAATATTAATATTTAAAGAGATCAAAAGACGGATTCATTTTTCTTTAGTATAATAATAATAATGACTGCCTCGGTGGCGTAGTTGTAATGCGTACGCGTTACGACTGAGGCTGACGCTGAGGTCTCGGGTTCGATTCCCGGGTCGGGTAAAGTGATATTGGGTTTTTCTATCATGAAATGCTTAGTATCAACCCGGAGTCTAGAATTGTGCCCGATATGAAGATAGGCTCGCCCCCTATCACATCATGGGACGGAGATACGCTCGGCAAAATGTGGGTGTACTGGTTACACCTCTGCCTACCCCTTCGGGGTTTACAGGCGTGAGTGCGTATGTATGTATGTAATAATAATAATATAATAAGTCATTTATTTCAATCAACCAAAGAAAAGTATAGTATAGTATTCTTTATTTCTACTTATATCTGTATAAATGATGAATATTTTAAAAATACTAACCTCGAGAGAAAACAGGAAATAATTCAACTCCTCTCTCCAATCCGCCTTTACAGGAGATAATCGTAACGTTTTTCTTATTTCTTCAGCTGTTACACCTTCTGCTCCCTCTAACAGCATTGCTAAAGTAGATTTAATACTGGCCGGTGATACCATCACATTTCCTTTTTTATCCTCGGTGGAATACCGAAGAAGGTCGATGTCGAAAAAGTTCAGTCGGGAGTTTTCAATATTTTTTTCATTGCACTTGAAGCCTTGCAGGGTTAGGAGAAGTGCTGGAAATTTTAAAAGTGTTTTTTTTTTAATTTTCAGACCTAGAGCAGTAACGTGTATTATGAGATTTTGAGTGATAGAGCCATGATGTAGACAGTTTTGACTACAGCATGAACAGGCCGGCTCGACCTGGTCGTTACAACTATCTCACAGAAAACCGATATAATGTAATATCCGGAGACCCAAACCCCCTCCCGTTTCCAAACCCTGAATTATCCCTTTCCTCTAAGGTCGATAATGCAGCCATGATACTTCTGGTATTGTGAGCGTTCATAAGCGGTAGAGATCACTTACCCTCAGGTGACCCACTTGCTCATTGGCTGGCCTATGCAAAAAAAGTAAACTGAACCTAAATGTGATCCATTTTCAAAATATCTTAAATTTCTAATATTCATCCGTTTTATAAATGTCTAATTTCAAATAACAATAGTGCATTTGAAATTTAACTTTGAGTTTTCCGATTTCGCTAGAATATTGCTGGGAACACAAGAAAATTTCGAGATGACAATAAAGAGAAATCATATACACATTAAATTTAATCGTAATTACTATTGGCTAATGGCTGTCATCATAATAGTTACCTATGGTCTGGCCCTGAATTACTCTGACGTTTTACATAGTTTCCAAGTTAATAGTCCAATTAATCTTAGCTTATTTTACATATCAGATCCTGTAGCAGGAAAACATAGGTACAGTATTTCTTAAATGTGAATAACTAAATCTCAACAACCACTATGATTATGTTAATAAACATTGTATACTCATATAATCATGTTAATGCCTAACCAAGTAATTTCCTGCAAAATTGTGTTTTTATAATATCATACAAGTGTACATATATATTATAAACAAAAAGATGAATATTTAAAGTCGTTACTGGCTTTTTTGTAGCTATAATTAGAAAAAATCGTTTAGGGAAAACATGTTTGTTTATAAGCGTTAATGACGAGACGAGTAAGTTGCTCGCTTGATGGTAAGCGTCACGCTTGCACACAAACATAACTTTGACTTATGAAGTAGGTACTGCATGACATTGGACTTCGCTCGTCATCCCGAAACCTAAGATGTTAGGTCCCATAGTATTAAAGTGATTTCACTGGTCCAATAATTTTCTAACTGGAACACAACAGTTCGGCAGAAATAGACAAGGGGGTGGTACCTACCCAGACAGCCTCTAACATAAGAGGGACCTACCAACTTGTAAAAAAGGCTAATAAATCAACCATGTATCTTCGTGATTATATTATTATTTTCAACTTGTGAGCGCAAAGGATGCATTGGATATTTTCCTCAAAAGTTTCAACAAAAAAATAAGGAAATAATTATAAAGCGAGAGAGAACGTCACAGAGGTGACGTCATTAGATTCCTGGCTAACGAGACAATATTTGAATGGAAAATTTAAGAACAATATATTCGACTCTATTCTAGATGTTGTATTGATATTAAAAACACAAAATGCATGTCTGCGACTTCGTTATTCTAAAATACTTTTTCTCGTCCACAAATTAAATACAAAAAACGCAGCCAGTTCGTATTTTTTTTTAAATAAATACACTCAACAGTCACACACATAGTCCTTTGGATATTTGTTCCATATTTGAATAGGGAAAGGGATAATTAAGGGATTGGGAAGGAGACGGGGATCTGGGTCTCCGGATATCTCACTCACCACACGAAACGCAGTAGCAAGCTGCTGCTTTACGTCGGTTTTCCGCGAGACAATGGTAACCCGGTCGAGCCGGCCCATCCGTGCTATAAACAAACTGTCTACAGTGTAGCTCTACCATTCTTAACACAGACGAGAAAATAACAGAAAACTTTTATTTAAAAGTCCGCATAATACAGTTTGAAAAAAACAACCGTATGATGCGGCCTCGTAAATGTTATATTCCTATAGCAAGAGTGCAACTTTCCATCGGACAGGCTGTTACCGGAATATAAAACTGTACTGTACATTCTATCACCAATTCTATCTATTACTATCTATCTGTTCTTTTACACAGCTACTAGAATTTTTGAAAAGGGGATATAACAGAGGCTAGTTTCATTATGAATTATGACGCATCCACCTAGTAAAACAAAGCCGCAGCACACCACGGTTCTTACCAAAATAAAAATTACCATGACAAAAGATTAATTTCGTTCATTAGTCAGGCATAACGTTATTCAGATTACCTCTGATTACTTGCTTATAAATAAAATTAAGAAAAATACCTTCACGATGCTTCAAACAAACGGTGTGCTTGTCGTAGACAGTTTAAGTCTAATAAGTACTTGTTATTAACATACACACGAAGGACACTTTTTGTCTATATCATATAAAAAACTGCGCAAAGGAATTTTCTGAAAAGCCTTACTTTTAGGTAACAAATTATTAGTAATAAATTAAAAGATTAAAACTTACCAAGATAAACGTAAACACGCATGATGTCACAAGTTATTTTTGTCCTTTATTAAATGAGTAGTTTTTAAGTTATAACATAACCGGTCGACACGCATCCAAGCGTGTAGTGACGAGACAAGCACATGAACAAAATACAGAGAACATTGAATATGCTGAGAAAAATTAATATATGAATCAAATCGAGAACGTTTTAAGAACCATGAGTGAGTTGTTGTTACTTTAAGAGTGAATGGATTATGGATAATAATGGTAATTTATTCTACACTAAGTATTAAAGTCATTAGTACCTACAAATACTTAAGTGCATATACATTTGCCTCAACGACTTGTAAGTGGTAGGTACTTCAACAACTATTAGCTAATGCAATCCATCCGTTAATTATTTAGACACGAGGTGCTGCTTATGAATTTGATTTACTAATTATAGTACCCACCTACTTGTGCTTGTCTTGAATGAGCAAGCATGACTTAGTAATGTAAATAAATAACCTTACATAAAAACGTTATACAAGCACTAATTAGTTAAATACTGTTTTGTCTCTTTCTAGGAACATTTTAAATGGCGTTGACAGAGAATGACAAGAGTATTTAACTAATCAGTGTTTTATGCAATAGCTATGCAATATGAAATAACTCAACCAAATAGGAATGAATTATGTGTACCTACAACTTTTTTTGTAAACAAACCACACGCGCTATCTACTCAAATAATCGAACTTTACGAGGAAGAAAAAAATACTAAATTAATTATTAAACTGGTCTTTATTCAACGATTGAATAATACAGACTAACTTAAAATTACAACTTAGATCCTAAAAACAAGTCCGTTTGACAAAACAATTGCAGGCATCCATCCACCACTTACCCTACGGTGACGCAGTTCCAAGCTTGCCAGTCTTCTGCAATTTTTTTTTTTGTTAGATTTGGTTGAAGCCAAGAACATTAAATGTATTGTGACTACAAGGTGGTAGGTTCATCGTATCCGTGAGGCCTTCTGGGTTGGTACCACTGTTTTGTCTATTTCTACCGCAAAACAGCAGTGTGTAATCATTGGGCATTATGAGACTTCTTGTCTGTGGGTGACGAGCATAGATCAATGCCATGCAGTGCATTGTAATTTCAAGTTCGTGTGGTGTTGCTTCTGTTTTTGGGCAGGCGTGGCGCTTACCATCAGGCGAGCGATGTGCTCGTTGCGTCACTCAAGTAAATAAAAAAAAACTACTGTACAATTTATCTATTAACTACGATTTTACATTGGTGGCAACTTGACGACATTAAAAAAATATAGAGAAACACTGCAGTCGAAGAACCCGATAATCGACGATTTTGAATCACATCCAATGATACTCCACACGAATTTAGTACAGAAGACTGATGGTATAATAAAAATGCAGTATAATTAACAGGCTCGTTCTTTATTGTATATAAAAATGTATTTAAGAAATACAGTTGAGATGGCACACTTATAAAACGATTAATTTATATCACGTGCTTTTTGTACAATACAATAGTGTCAAAAACAGTACTAATACTAAGTAAGGGAACAGCATCGACCATATTACAAAAGGAAGATCAACTTTAGTATTGGTTTATAACAACTAGTTACTATGGAAACTAGTAACTAGATTGTTTAAACAAGGTTTAGGAAAACAAAATAATGCCCGTTTCACCAGCAATCGTCTAAGTTTAGGTGAGCCCTTAAGACATTTTAAGTGTTAATTTGTTTTCACCATCACTTAGGGGACACCTATGTTTCTAAGGTGGCCCGTAACTACGTGAAAACAAACTTAGGTAAAGGATAGACTTAAGGAGTTCCTTAGGTTAAGCGATCCTCAGTTAGGAAGTGTTTAAGGGTACGTTGGTGAAAACGGGCATAAAATGGGGTGAATAGGATGGCGGGGTGAATCGAGACGAAACTTAAATGTAGTCTATTACATACATGGATCGACCAAAATGTTATCTCAAGCTTAATTTCTGTCCAAAATATATAGTGTTTTTTTAATTTTTAGTTAATTTCAGTTTATCTCATTTTGTATGTCTCAGTTTTGTTCCTATTTGCCCCTGCATTCCTATTCACCCCATTTTACCTTATATCCGATTTACATTACCAAATGTTGCAAAAATAAACATTAGATCTAGTCTCTTTACCTGTTTTTTTAGGAATTACTCTTGATAGTAAATTTCAATGGGATATACAAATTGAAAGATTATCCGGTAAAGTAAGTACTGTAGCTTTTGCTATCAAGAAAATAAAACGTTTGACTGATGTTTCAACGGCTAGGTAGGTATTTAGCATACTTCCACAGTATTATGTCTTACGGCATTCTATTGTGGGGACCAGCTAAAAAAGAGCAGATCGAGCTTTATACAACTTAGGCGTCATCGGTTTTGTTTTAGATCAATCTGATACAAAACTTTGCAAACTTCTTGCATTTTTACTTACTTCTAAATGAATCCAATTCATTTAAAAAGTATTTTTTTATAAATTTAAATCTTAAATGAGTATTGTTTCACGACGCTTTTTGTTTTTGCTATTTCCAGCATGCAATCAACATTGGTGGCACAGGATGTTGATACAAAAAAAAACAAGTATCTACTTGAGTTTGGGCTAAAGATAGATTGCAAACAAATTGAATTTTATTTATTATACTTAGTTAAATGTTTCATCCATAACACATTACCAATAATATAATGTTTATTAAAAGTAATAGTACTTAACTACTTTTAATAAAACATCTAACCATTGACAATATTTAAGCCTTTGTAAAACTGACAGCGAACTGTAAGTGTGGCGAGGCGTTTTTGTTTTGTAATATAGGTTCGCTTCAATCTAGTCACGTACGTCCGATTTCTGAAAGGCTGATCAATGTAAAAATTTACTAGTCAACTGTGGAATCTTACGTCAAGTAGGAATTGGGTTGCTAGAAGCGTGGTCAACACTTTTGATTTGACACACATGTTAATTAACATAGTTTTCAAAATAATATGAAAAATGTTAAACGCTATTAGAGACGTCAGATATTTTTTTTTTTTCACTAAGTAACGTTTCAGCAACTCGAATTTAATTGACAGTTGAAAATCAAAGTTGTGTTATAGGTGAATGTTGATTGAATCAGCCGTTCAGAAACCAAAACCATTGAACACGCTTCTTGCAAATAAATTTTTACTTGACATGAGATTTGACAGGTTATTAGTTAGTTTTTACATTGATCAGCCTTTCAGATACCAGGCGATTGTAAAAATGAAAAGCGAAGTATGTTGAATAGGCAATATATTATTATTTGCCTTGGTACGCTATCGCCTTCGGTTCGCTGTCTGTTTAACAAGACCTAAAACTAGCCTATGTAACTAAATAACTAAGTAACTAAATACAACTAGGATCTTACATGAATCCGTTTAAACTAAGGACCTTTTCAATAAACGTTGTTTATGTAGGTACCTCTGGCAAAGGTGTACAGTGTTTTGTGTTGATATCTCTGGCATTACTATCATTACAGTTACCTGCCGCATTAAGATCTCCATTAACTTTAATTTTAAAGTCAGTCATTTCACATTTCTTAGAATTCGAACAATATTAAAGTGTTACAGTTAGTCGATCCAGTCGATCTTCGATTATCTCCAGAATCAGAGCCCATCATTCCAGCTCCCTTACAGAATGCAGAAAATTAAATTAAATGAAATGGCTAATTAACAAATAAAGTTTTCTGTAAATATTATTCAACGTGAGAAAGCAAAACACTGCATAAACATATTTATTGCATAATTTACATAAATTACAGTGTTTATCAATAATGCTCTAAAGCAGCAGAGTAACTACAAAGTTGTCTTTCAACCCAGCCTCAACTATAGTATTCAAGCTTTGAAGGCGCCGTCGACAAGCGCCGGGTCAGACACACGACCCGTGAACAGCATCTGCCTCGTCGCCTCGTCTTGGATGAAAAACATGAATGGCTTGTTGGCATTCACTTCGTAGTTGATATCTGAGTCTTCGCCGAATTTGTTCTGGATACCGATTTCTATAAAAATGTTTATATATATTGAATGTTTGTAAAAGTCACAATTAAATTCATACCAAAGATTTGAGAAATGAAATGACTAAAGAACATATGAATGTTCTTTCCGAGTGGATAATAAGTTCAGTTCACTCAAATAACATCGTATAAACAAAACTAGTGTGATTTTGGAAATGATAAGGGCCTTTACGAGCCTATCCCGCCCACACACCCGCCTCTGCACGAGGATCGACAGTGGCACGCATATTTCGACACCGAGCAATGAAGCTCTCTGGGAATGCTAAATTGTCTTTGTCCCGCAACGAAAATAATAAAATAGAAAGTTAGGGAGGAGTTGGAAATAAAAATTGTCCATATTCCTCCATAGAAAAGTGGTAGACCTCAAGCACAAGGACATTTACAACTGGAGAAGCCAGATGCACCACGGATGTTATTAAGTGGGTCCTATCACGCGAGCTGTTAAACTACACTGCAGCTGTTAACAATACACATGTGACTTCGAACAATCTATAACGTGTGGACAGGTTGTTTTTATTAGCTTGGGTGACGAAACGAGCAAGTTGCTCGCCTGATGGTTAGCGCCATGCTTGCCCATAAACATAAGCAACATTACATAGAACTTAAAACTGCATGGCATTGCAGTTCTTTGTAATGCCCGCACTCGTCACCCCGAGATATAAGATGTTAAATCTCATAATGCCCAGTAATTGCCCTGGCTTCAATGTCCTTCAAACCGAAATACAACAGTGCTTACACACTGTTGCTTGGCGGCAGAAATAGACGAAGCGGTGGTACCAATCCAGACGACCTCTCGCGTACGAGGGATATCCCCTTATAGGATGCGATCCAACCCACAACACCCATAATGGCAGTTCGTTCAATCCCCGCTATGCTATTGTCACTGGCTATAAAACTCAAAGCTTCGAATAAATCGACCAAAATCGTCAAACCCTTTCATTTAAGCTTGCTACATCGATATTTCTCAAACTTTATACTACTAAGACTATTATAATGTTCATACGTGTAGCAGAGAAGGCGACGCTGCCGAGTTCGTTGACTTCGATTCCAGACCTCTGTAACACCTTCGAGACCCTCAACCTCTGGTACAAAAGTTGACCACGCGCTATACCAGGGAAGGAAGCTGTATCTTCAAACGCCTGCCGCACACCCATCTATAACAAGAGAAGCAGATTTCAGAATTAAACATAACATTTATCACCGAATAGGTGAAGGAGAAGCTGGTGGGAGGGTAGCTGATACGTATACACATTACATACATTTTTGTACCAACATGAGACTCCCGATGGCAAGGTAGTGCAGGGAGACTACAGTCTGCAGGATACTGACGATAACATTAAAACGGTTTACTACTCCGCAGATAAACAAACGAATAGCTGTTCGTTCAGACAAGTCGCGTTCCCGGTTCAGCCAGTGGTTATCCAGTATCATCAAGAGGCTTAGCATATACAACACGAGATGATTTTGTCGTTTTGTCGTGAAAAACCATTTTATCTGATTATCTCTATATTTCGACGCTAACATGTTTGCATAGAATACTCGACTCGTTATGTCAAAAGTCGACATAATGTAGAGAAAATAGTACTTTCAACCTCGCTGTGGTATTTTGTCTACGAACCCTAACAATGTGTAATTTTATCGAATGTTGACACTTTTACCCGTATATTTATCGTCGATAGTTATCTCTCTCACGCGCCAGTTATGCCGTGTTTCATATCCTAAGCCCGCTGGAGTCACCATACAGAAATGAAATTGTTAGCCATTATTATACTGTTTTACTTAATCACTTCATAAACCAATAGCCGATGGGTAATCCCAATGACACACAATTTACTTATTAATAATTCATTTAGGAAGTAATAACAATAAATACATCTTGCTTGAGTATGTACATACTATTAAAGAAACTGGTTTTGGGAATACGTAATGGCGAAACATCTTAGCCATTATAATCGAAATAATCTATCAATACGAGTATAATTTGTTCTCAACCTAATGTTAAAATTCGTTATATAGCTCACATGTTCAGATTTGAAGCTTTGACTCATTTCGTTAAGAAACTAGAAGCATTATATCACAATATAGTTATTGCATTATGACTCTGGCACCAGGCAGAAATAAAGATTTAAAGAGTGTTTTTGAAAGCAGCTAGTAGAAATCTTGCTTTCGGTATAATAATATATGTCAGAGTGTGACTTTTAAATTGGAATGTTTCATATTTATATGGTAACTAAGATTTACTCAGAGGTCGTGAAACAGGCGCTTATTGTCGCTTAACGAAAAAATAATTGCAAAGTTGACTTTAATAAGGTATTTTTATAGCATAGGTCGGCAAACGAGCAAGCGGTTAAAGGAAAGGGATAATTCAGGGATTGGGAAGGGGATTTGGGCCTCCGGATATGTCACTCACCGTACGAAACGTGGCAACAAGCTGCCACTTTACGTACGCTAGGCTCTACCAATCTTACTTATTTCAGATTTACTATACCTCTCTCAAAATGCCGTCTAATCTAGACGTGAATTCAAACTCGAATTTAGGCAAGATGATGTCGACAAGCCTTTCTTGCAGGTAGTTCATCTCAGAGCGAAGATCACTCAGGTTGTTAAGGACGCTTGATAAGCCGGTCAGCGCGTTAGGCACCACAAGGTACATGGCGTACTTGTTGCCCTATAATAAATAGTCAAATTAAAACGTATTGCTAAAAACATGACTATAAATGCAAAAAAACATATACTTATAAAAACATAATAGGTAATATGCTTATCCTAAGGCCAATTCTCGAACTTAACTGACGTTGCAACTGAATATTAACCGAATTGAGATTAGATTGTGATTTGGCTAAAAAATTGTATTCTGCTCCTCTTTAAGTTGAATGCGGTGTCAATATAATCAATCTCAACTTAGTCAAAATTTATACGTTTATGACATGTGTCATTTAAAAATGTTAGCAGAATAGGTACCGTTTTGGCTTCAGTCAACTTTTATTTAATTTTCAATCTTATTACGATCTTTGTTAAAATTTGACGTTGATTATTGGTTTATGAGAATATCATTTGCAACTTTCTTGACACTAAGACTAGATCGGAATAATATTTTGAACATTTCCTAGCCTTAATAATAATATTTTTTTGTAAGTAAATAATAATAATATTTCAAAATTATGTCTCCATAAATATAGTATAGTCAATAAATCTAAATCTTGACAGAAAATCACTTTACCCTGTAAGGCAGCCTCACGATTTTGGCGTTTAAACGCGACGAATCCACATAGTAGAAGTTGTCCTTAACATTCATGAAGGAAACATTCTTCTTCAATTGCGGGGTCACGTAGAATGTGCCAACCTTTGTGGCGTTTGGTGCGAACTGGTGGCGCCATGTACCCTTGAAGTACAGTGTGTTGAGGATCAGAACTATCACGCCGGATACGTCATCTGGAAAATTCATAATTATTATTATTTTCGGCTGTACTGCCCTGTTACTGTTTTAAATGGCTTTTACAAATTTCGTCCTCCACCTCCCCGTTCCCACTTGCAGTGGGGTCGGCGCTACATACTTTTTAACATATGATAGAGAAATATTTGGATTATAGTTTCTACGACTGTTCGCCTACATGACGTTATCCCCTCTGGGGAGAAAACACCTAGACCCGAAACATGTGCAAGAATCGAACCCGCGGCCTCTCGCTTCACAGCCGGCTACTCACCCGCTGCGCCACGAAGGCTGTATAGCTTTTCAGATTATTCTAAGAAAAATAAGTCGGCAGAATTATCCCGGCCTGAAGTTACTGCGCCTCGCCTGACTGAGCCACGTTTTAGCGTGTTTTTCACCAGTTTTGTGATCGCTATCCAGTCGAAAACAAAAATGTATTAGAGCCCTGGTCCCTCCCACCAGCATCCGATTCTATCCGATGTTTCAAAAATAGCTGTCTTACATGTTAAATTGGTGATCAAAACTTACTCGAATATTATGAAACATTTGTAGCCCTTACCTTCCTCTACCAAGTTAGGGATCTTTCCCTGAGTGATGTTCGAGACCCAGGAGTTGATGTGATTAACAGCCACCTCTGGTTTGAAGAAGTTGGTGGTCTTCAACTCAGTCTTATAGAACTCTTGGGCGATTGCTGCAAAACGTTGCCTGGGTTGGGCACTGTCCCCGATGTAAATCCTACTGCCGAGGTTCAAGATGTAATCTGGAGACTCCTTCTGCAAGTACAATAATGTTTATTGTATAACATATGCAATAATAATACTAGCCCTGTATTATATACGCCCCACTGCTGGGCACGGGCCTACTCTACTGAATGAGAGGGGCTAGGCCTTAGTCCACCATGCAGGCCTAATGCGGGTTAGCAGACTTCACATAACTTCGAAATTATTTTCGGAGAACTTCCCAGGTATGTAGGTATCCTCACGGTGTTTCCTACACCGTTAAAGCAAGTGATAATTAATAATTAATACACACATAACTTAGAAAATTCAGAGGTGTATGCTCTTGGGGCCGGTTTCGAACCTGCGACTTTCGTCTCGACAGTACATACCATTTCCCGCTGAACACTATTTACCTACACGGATAGTGTTGCTTGAACAACATAAGTGAGAATATAAGAGATAATTCTCGATTATAAGTCCGCATTAACTAATGCCACTATTTTAACCAGACTTTTTAGACAGACAAATTATTACGAAGATTATTATCAATAAAATGGCCATAAAATAAATAAAAAAGACGCAGGCCTATGTGTCCGGTGCACAAATGCTAATCCCAAGTATTTTTCGATTTAGAAAATTTCAACACTGTAACACACCAGTGGGAGCACTGGTTTTCTGGATAGATCCTAAATCTTACCCCACGTTGGGCGCCAGATTAATCTGCTAGCTAGCTGGAGTTATTTTCAGCTATTTTTGGTATTTATTGAGCGTAAGTGTAAACGTTAATCGATCTTCGTTGCCGTCTTGATTTTCGTTGAGTTTATGGTGCTACAGCACGAATATTGATAAATAAATATTACCTTTAATGACTCTATAATAGTAGAGAATTTTCTTCTAACTTCATTTCGGTCAAAACCAAAGCCAAGAACTGAAACAAGCTCAGTCTGTGTAGGTCCTGTCGCTGCTTCTGTGAGAATGGCTAAAGCCAGCTTCAAACCCATTGGGGATAGAAGGAAGTTATCATTCGACGAAGAAGACACTCGCTGAAAACAAAGTGTTAAAAATAAATTTAGATACCTATATGTGCATGGTAAAATGTTCAGGTTTTGTATAAATCACCATTAATATTAGAGACAAAATGTTCCACAGTATGCCATAACCTCAGGCTTGACCCCTATCCAGATGCCTTGTTTCACACGTATCATGAATTTCGATAACCAATAAAATACATAGAAGAAATATTGCATCATGGTACCTATAAATATTTTTCCGATGCAACTACATAATTTAATAGATGGAAGTATTTAATTGCTCATCGCTAAATGATCATAGTACAAACAACAATAATAACAATCTTTCAGTTGGTAATATTAAATCTGAGTCACAAGTCAATTATGCCTTAATCGCGACGAATAATATAATAAGACATAGGAAACATAATTCATAGATGGAATCTTTTATATCTGTTACTATTACATATACCTACCTATTGCATTTTTTATTATTGCTCAGCTCAGATGGTCACATACTACAGAATGCAAAAAACAACATTAAAAATCTTTGACTTTCAATTTTAATAAAGAACAACATATTAGGTATGTACCTACTGTATTCTGAAAACTTTAGTACCGATTTTTTACGGTATTTACAAGCAGCGCGAGGCGCGGCTCCACCCGCGTAGTCACTCTCCAACCCATAAACTATAACTATGCACAAAAATCATGTCGATCCATTACTGCATGAAAGAAAGACTGATCTAACTAACAAGCCCACAACACACACTTTACTAATATCAGCTTGAATTACCTAAACACAAATTTAACAACCTTTATTAGAATTAACTATCAAGAATTATTTACTCATCAAAGAAGATAATATTTCACCAACATACCTTAGTCAACGCCCAGTCAAACATATCATAATCGGCAGATGCTGGTTGGAACTCATCAATGTCCCAGTAGTCAGGGTCGACGAGTGTTTCGTTATCTGGAGTCACAGCAGTCACCTGGGTATTCGACTCTGCACCCACAGGGACGGCCTGACCGAAAGCCTGGCCATAGCCGAACACAGCACGAAGAGTGTTCGGGTCGATGTTGTCTGCTAGAGAGCATAACAGGAGAGGTGCTGTGGAAAAAGGAAAAATTTGAAATAGCAGTAACAAATATTCAATAACTAATAAGATGGTTCAAACAGCTGAGTTTGATGAAGTGGCATCAAATGCAGGTGTTCAGCTTCAATCTCTATTAAATTATCAATCAGGTGACCCACTTGCTCATTTGCCGATGTATGCTATGAAAATACGTTGCCGACCTTAAAGAAAAGGAATGGCCATTGGAAAGGGGAAGAGGATTTGGGTCCCCGGAAATTTGACTTGCTGTACGAAACGTAACATCAAGGTGCGAATTTACACCAGAATAAGACATAACCAGCTAGATACCAATCAGGTGATATAGGACACCGTTCATTGGATATAACAAATACCACAAAAGTACTAGTGCACGCTGCTGAATGTTTTGTCTAAAGCATGAACTGGTCGGCTCAACCGGACAATAATCACGGCACGGTATCATAGAAAACCAACGTAAAGTGGCAACTACCTGTTGCGATCCATACAGTAAATTAAATGTATAAAAGCTTAAATTGCTTTTGGATCCTCTTCTCCAATTTAATAACCGACTTCAAAAAAGCAGGAACTTCTCAATTCGGCAAGTTTATTTTGCTTTTTTTATATATGTAAGTCCATAGATTTCTTCGACAATTATAGACCGATTATGTTGGAAAAAGATCGATAGAGTTTAAGCTCTATCGAATTTATGAGATTTGCAATTTATTTTTCATATAAACTTGGTTAAGATATAATGACGAAATACGCAGAAAAAATGAAACTCCTCAACATATAACACAGTCATCGCTATTGTGTTATGGTATTGGAATATACATGCAATAGCTGTTCCTACCACTAATTTAATAGTAAAATAAGTTGTAACAAAACTTAAAAACACGGTAATAATACCACTGAAAAGTAAAAAATAACTATTTGAATAGGTTTATTTGGAGTGGGTGCAATTACACTTGACCCGCAGCTGCACAAGCACCAACTCGAAAGATACCAATAGAGATACCAATAGATTTTAATTTGTGACTTTTCAGTGTTATTTCTTGAAGTCGGTTTTTAATTATTGTTTTATTTCCTATAGGTATCTATTATTTAGATTACAGTAGACAGCCAGCCCGTACCCGGCTGTGAAACGAGGGGCCACAGGTTCGATTCCCGTACTAAGATAAAATGTTTGTGATCTACGAATTTTTGATTTCGGGTGTTGTGGGACCTTAAATCCCTTGGTGTTCCTGATCCCATACCTGCCCATACAGGTTAACTGTGGGTCAGGACTATATGTGTGACTCTTGGGATAATTTATTATATCTAGTTGCCCACAATTTGGGATTTTACTCCATTCTAATCAAATTACATCACTTCTAAATATGTAAAATAAAGTGAGTTCAATAAAATGTCAACATCAAAAACAAAAGAAGACAGCTGTTATCCAGTATTAAACAATACTGGATAACATAAAAATTCTGATATCGTTTTTCCTTCTTCCTATTACACGTAACTGATGCAGTTGTCACTGTTAATTTCATTTACTAACAAAAAGTTTTCTTTATTATATCGCGATAATTGATGTTTTCTTTCTTTTGTTTTGTTTAATTATGGTTTCGCATTATTATGCATTTCGCCAACTACAAGTAGGTATATATATTTTCAAGTCTTAACAAGAACAATGAAACACCGTTGTGGCCGATTTCAAAGCCTTCTCGGAGTTTTAGTGTCAATTATTTCCAGTACGATGCTTCATAGACGATTTTCTCAAAGCGGATCGAACGACCAAGGTCGATCAATAACCCGAGTCAAAAATCATGTATATTTTTTTATCAACTTGAATGTAATACACTGTTTATCAGTGTCAATGTTTATTGCACAAATCCACATAACTTTTACACAACAAACACAACTTTAAAACTAGTTTAGGAAATAATTAAATTAGGAAATCATACGCGCTGTCAGAATTCCCGCTAAAACTTCTACTGATATCTTATTTTACGTTTGCATTACCACTAGAGCCCGAACCCAAAAATTTCCCTAGTAATTCCAGAGATTAGAAATAGCCAAGGGGATTTAAAGGATACCGTGTAATATAAAATATTTAATGTCGGGAAATAACACATACAGCTTGATGAACAAATAGCTTTTATGGCATACAAGTCACTCATCCAATGCAATTTACTCGCATGCAGAATGAATGCTCGGTCGCCCACGTCATCATCGTCGCGAAAATAAGGGAACGCTAAAGGCAAATACCTCTTTTTGTCATATTAGACCGATCCATGCACAAAAATATTACTCATAGTACTGACATGCGGAAGAAATAATTCGTATTCCTATGGTCTTGAACATCTCAAAACCTTAATTAAATGCTAAATTTTAACGTCTTTGCTTGATATTTTTATACTTTATGGATGCAAAAACCTTTAAATCAATTAAGAAAAATAGATGTCTTCTAAGAATAATTAGGTATTTCGTGCTGCAGATGCCTGGATACAATTAATGATGGGTACAAAAAGCGTTAAAATCAGTGGAGGTTCAAATTTTTTGATTCTTCTTTTTATGTATTCGTCTTTTTTGAGTGGCAGAGTCACGCTGTAGATACTTTTGAATACAGCATGAATGAGCTGGCTCATCCATGTCGTTACCACTGTCTCATAGAAAACCGGCGAAAAGTAGCAGCTTGCTGCTGCGTTTCGTACGGTGAGTGAGACATCCGGAGGCCCAAACCACCTTCCCTTCCCAATCCCTTAATTATGCCTATAAAAAAATGTATGTTCACGCGTAACTCCGTCAAATGTAGATCGATTTGGATGATTTTTGTATTCCATAGAGTTTATTAAATATGTATAGAGAAAAGACAGGTATGTGAGTTTCCTCATGATGCTCATTCACCGTTAAAGCGAACAATAATAATTATTAACAATGAATAAACATGTTATTTAGAAAAGTTTGTGGTTCCTAGGGGAGGTTTCAAACCTGTGAGTTTCGCCTCGCCAGTACGTACCACTCCCCGCTAAGCTATCACTTCTTCTCCTTGTTATCAGACCTAATAGCAAATGATATTTATACTAAATGATGATTTATACTCATATACAATGTTTTCAAATCTACAATTTCCTTCATTCGTTTCGGGTTTTCGCAATAAACACATCACTTCCTCTTTCTTTCTTTCCACCTGTTATCTCACTCGCAGTGGGGTCGGTGCAACATGCTTTTTAACACATGTTACAGAAAGATTTGGCTTGTAGTTATTACGACCGGTCGCCTGCCTGACGTCAACCCCTCTGGGGAAAAAACACACAGAACCGAAATAAATATATGTGAACCACACAAATATTTTATCTCGGTGCGGGAATCGAACCCGCGGCCTATTGCTTCACAGCTGGCTACTCGCCCACTGCGCCACGGAGGCTGTCACATCACTTCCTCTGATGCTAAAATGATATCAGTTAAATAATCCTACAGCCTCCGTGGCGCAGTGGGCGAGTATCCGACCGCGACAAATGTTTGTGTGAACCACAAATATTTGTTTTGGGTCTGGGTGTTGTGGGACCGCAAGTCCCTCGTAGTTCCTGATATCCACGATACATGTTAACCTAGTGTGGGGTCAGGACTATATGTGTGGAGCTGTTGGGTGTATTTATTAATCTGATTGCAAGGCTATTATTTATTCTTTGAGGTTACTGTCCGTACATACAATAGGTCTATTGTAAAAACTCATGTGACAATCATATCAGCAAATATATCGTCCATTACAAAAAGTCATTGTTTAGTGGTATACAAAGCAGTAGTTTGGAGGCCATAGTGAAAAACCGTTCATTTTGCATCATGATTTCTGTGTATTTTTCTGTGGCACAACGAATATACCGGTTTGAATGCGGTACTAAATTAAAAGCTGGCTTAGTTGAGATAGAATTTACCTTTCTGCTAATTTCTGACTGATTGATTTGGGGACTGAGAACAGACTAAAAAAAATTACAAATCTTTTTCTAATTAACATCGGGGTTTTTAACGTTACAGTTATTGTCTACGACCTTATTTCTAGCTATTTTAAATACTTCTTCTTTCTACACACATTCATACGCACTCACACCTGTATTCCCCGAAGAGGTAGGCAGAGGTGTAACCAGTCCATTTCGCCGAGCTTATTTCTGTCCCATGAAGTGATAGGGGGCGAGCCTATAGTCATACCGGGCACAATTCCAGACTCCAGGTTGATACTGAGCATTTCGTAATGGAAAAACCCAATATCAGTTTTATCCGATCTGGGAATCGAGACCGAGACCTTAGTGTCAGCCTCAGTCGTAACGCGTACACTTTACAACTGCGCCACCGAGGCAGGGTTTTAAAGTATTCGATAAATTATCCATGACTTTATTTCTAGCTATATTCAAATATTTCTTTTTTTTCTTCCCTGCGTTATCCCGGTGTAATACCAAGGTCCGCCTTCTCATCATTATTTGATGGTGAATTTGGTATTATGTGAGGCGACACACCGTCGTCCCCCACAACCCACAACAGGAACCAAGCTTCGCCATTTCCTCGTCTGTTGGTCAGCAGATTGTAGGTACCACGTGCAGATGAGGTTGGCTTTGGGACGTGGAAGTGGAATGGGAAGTGCTTACTTCCGACGCTATATTATTCTTCTTCTTCCACCTGCCCTTACCTCGCTCGTAGTGGGGTCAACGCAACATGCTTTTTAACACATGTTACAGAAAGATTTGGCTTGTAGTTTTTACGACCTACCGCCTACTTCCAACGCTATATTAATAGAATAAATACACCCAACAGTCACGCACATAGTCACACCCCACACTATGTTAACCTGTATCAGGTACTACCTACGAGGGACTTGCGGTCCCACAACATCCAAACCCGAAACAATTATTTGTGGATAACAACAACACCAACATTGCCTGCCTCGGTGGCGCAGTGCGTACGCGTTACGATTGAGGCCAACGCTGAGGACTCGGGTTCGATCCCCGGGTCGGGTAAAGTGGTATTGGGTTTTTCTATTACGAAATGCTCAGTATCAGCCCGGAGTCAAGGAATTTGTCTCCGGTATGGCGATAGGGTCGATATGTGGTAGGACATAAGGGACGGAGATACGCTCGGCGAAATGTGGGTGTACTGGTTACACCTCTGCCTACCCCTTTGGGGATTACAGGCGTGAGGGCGTATGGACGTACCAACATTTGTCTCGGTGTAGGAATCGAACCCACGGCCTCACGCTTCGCAGCCGGCTACTTGCCGACTGCGCCACGGATGCTGTTAAAATACTAATGTAGATATTAGAGGTAGGGAACTTGAGCTTCGGATATCTCACTCACTGTACAAAACCCAGCAGCAAACCGCTATGTCTCGTCGATTTTCTATGATACAGTGGTGACAACCTGGTCGAGCCAGTCCATTCTTGATGTAGACAAAATAGTCTACACTGTGGCTCTACCACTTAAGGTTAATTCCATTACAACGCCTTTGATGGAGTTTGACGTCAAAGATTGGCGTAAGTATCTCAAAATAAAATAAAATTAAATCGCGATAAAAACCGTTTAAACTAGTTTTATTTCATTGTGTAATATTCGCATAAACATAAGAAATCACTGTGAGTATCTCTTGAAGGGCACGAGATTGTACTCAAAGAGAATTGTACTATCACCGTCACTAAACTGTCATTTTAATATATGGCTAGTATTATTGCACGATACGTATGTAGTCATATACTTACCTATACAGTCTCAGGTGAAGCTGTAAAAGTAATATAGACTAGCACAAATCCATTACTGCCTCGGTGACGTAGTTGTAATGCGTACGCGGTACGACTGCTGTGCTGAGGTCTCGGGTTCGATCCCCGGGTCAGGTAAAGTGATATTGGGGTTTTTCATCATGAAATGATTAGTAATGACGTGCCCGGTATGACGATAGGCTCGCCCCCTATCACGTCACATGGGACGGAAATAAGCTCGGCGAAATGTGGGTGTAGTAGTTACACCTCTGCCTTCCCCTTCAGGAAACACAGGCGTGAGTGCGTATGCAAGAACAAGTCCATTCGAAAAAAAAGAGGCACTCATAGCCACTGATCTCACTGAAAACGACGATATGTGAAAGTTGAGATGTTTGTGAGTTTCTGAGTTTGTGAATTATTCAGATGTTTGTTAGTCCGCCACGCCGTAACGGCTGAATGGTTTTGGATTAAATTTCGCAAACAGGTAAACCATGACCTGGATTAGGACATAGGCCGTTAAGGCGTGATCCACGAACAAAAATCCAAATTCACAAACTCACAAATTTGCATTAAATTTATGGTCTGTACTTTATGAGCTACATGGCCAGGTCATATTCGTGTCAATTAAGCTTAATTAGACGATGATGTCAAACCCGCGCGAGTTGTCAAAGTGTGTCTGACACCCGTGTTCCTTTTAACCCTTTCAAAAAGAGGGATATCATATGTTTGACCCTTTAACATGTCTCTGTGTGTTTGTGTCTAGCGTCTAAACAAATGACCAATTACAAATCATTTTTTTACAAAAAAAATGGTTTAGTCGAGGTTAATCTGGCGTAGGGCACGATTTTTAAATGAGTTTGTAAAAGTAGCGTCTTTTTTGTACTGAGCCAGTACTAAGTCCCATTTCAAATGAGGCGAGGCGTTTTGAAGCTCACTCGCTGGGCCTCACTATTTCACATAAGCAGCCCGCGTCATGGGAATAATACCAGACTAACGCGACATAAAATTTGAAGTGGAACATGAAAATTGAGTAGCTCTTACATTATTTCGTCGTGTACGGGACAAATGTAATGCCTCTTGTAAGTCCTACTCAATACTAGTCGAGATGGTTCAACTGGTCCTTTGTGGGTTGGATCATTCTTGCACAACATAATCCCATTAACGTTGGTGGTTTCTGAGTTACATTTTTACTAATTTTCATGTAACAGATTTTATTGTTACCTACATATACCTCTACAATGAAGGGTATCACGCGTGTTTATCAGTCACGCCTTTCGGTGCGGTGAAATATCATACGACGCACTTTAAACACATCATAAACAACATAAACACATAATATTCTCAACTAATACGTAGATAAATAAATAAATAATTACGTAAGTGATTTAAACAAGCATATCTTTTCGTACTGAGCGCGTTAACCTAAAGATTGACCCTTGATAACCTGTGAAACATTATATATATTAATATAAACTCGTCAAGACTAACTTAACAATAACAAAACTATGTACTTAATAGATGGTATTGTCAGAGAACTTATCTACTAAGTGGTTCCTCTCATGCGAGAGGCCTTCTTGGTAGGTACTAGCGCTTTTCTTTATTTCCGCGCCAAGCAATACTTTTTTTTATCTTGACACGGCAGTGACTACATTGTACAGTGCAGTTGAATTATAATAAGGTACTGGATATACACTAGCTGACCTTGGAACCAGACTCGCCTGAACAGGCCACTATGGCTGATTACGGTGTATAAATTGATATCCAGTCGCGTACATAAATGATCAGGATCTACCCACCAGCATTGTGCAACCACTGTCGTGTATAAGAGAAATTTAAACCTGTGAAATTGCTAGGCATTATAAAACTTAACAGATATTGGTATGCTGACAGCCTCTGTGACTTAGTGGTGAGTAGCCGGCTGTCAAACGAGAGGCCGCGGGTTTGATTCCCACACCGAGATAAAAATGTTTGTGTGATCCACAAATATTTGTTTCGGGTCTGGGTGTTTTCTCCCCAGAGAGGTTGACGTCAGGCAGGCGGCTGGACGTAAAAACTACAAACCAAATCTTGCTGTATCATGTGTTAAAAAGCATGTTGCGCCGACCTCACTGCGAATGGGGTAAGGGCAGGTGAAAGAGAAATTCAATCGAGATGGTTCTCAGTCATTCAAAAGTTACACATGTTTATCTAATTTAGTGTTATTATTAGATTACTTATCCGTAATTTAGATCTAATTTGGAAATTATTCTTATCAGTATGAATATGTTATTCATACATAAGCTCACGCCTCGAGGACCTTCTTCCCTCTCCCTTCTCCTCCCCCTCCTGACTACCCAGGCAGTCCAGTTCGCCGTGCTTATTTTTCCGAGCCTAACGTTGTACCGGACACAATTTCTAATCCCAGGCAACTCATTTGATTCGATTTTTCCAATCGAAACATCAAAAATAAATTGAGATTGCCCGACTTGGGATATGAACCCAGGACTTCACAAGTTAAGTACGCTCCCACTAGCTAAGAAAACAAATGATACAACCAACATACATAATAATATCTGCAATCAACAGCTGGCAGCTTCGAATAAGGCTTTGCAATGATTCATAATACTCATTAATGTCATTAGAAACTACGTGTCGTATTTTAAGGAAACTACAGTATGACTATAAAAATACCCACCGGGTCAAAGCACTGAATTGACGTCAAGACTACAGGAAGACAATTAGTATGACCCTTGGCTATTCCCGAGGACATTAAAAAAGTAATCAAATTAATTATTACTATTTAAAAAGACTGCCTCGGTGGCGCAGTTGTAATGCGAACGAGTTACGATTGAGGCTAACGCTGAGGTCTCGGGGTCGATTCCCGGGTCGGGTAAAGTGGTATTGGGTTTTTCTATTGCGAAATGCTGAGTATCAGCCCGGAGTCTGGAATTTGTGCCCGGTATGGCGATAGGCTCACTATCCCCTATCACATTGTGGGACGGAGATACGCTCGGCGAAATGTGGGTGTACTGGTTATACCTCTGCCTACCACTTCGGGGATTACAGGCAGAGTGCGTATGCGCGTTAGCGTTAGCCTCAATCATAACACGTACGCATTACAACTCCGCCACCGAGACAGTTCCAATGCGACCTAAGACCTATAAATCATATTATATGTACCCAATTAGAATAATTAATAATAACAGTACCTATCTAGATATAGTGAAAAAAGAATTATCGTAGAATACACACGATGTGTGTCAAGTTTTAGGAAGAAATGGGCGGGGTACCGGCCGCGTGGTATGTTTATTTACACTAACTTAGAACTAATTTCGACCTCACCCCCTCATACTCAAAAACTATTAGACCTCCATACTTGATGCTTTGCATGTCTTTAAGGGTCTAAACACTTCTGGAATTATATTTATATATAGTTAATTTAGTCTGAAAGTGCTATTTTTATCACGAACTGGATCATTGACTCATTGCCTCAGTCATCAAAAACGTCAACTACTTAATTACAATAATTAATACTAATAATAATACCAGCCCTGCGTAAACTACTTAATTACAATAATTAATACTAATAATTTGTACAAATTATTATTACGGAAATAAGCTAAGTGGATGCACTAGCAGGAACACAAGCGTGAGCTTATGTTATGCTCATGTCAGAGAGTCTTATGTAGATATTTCGATCCACGCTAATAAGGACGACGAGACGGAAATATAAGGTACACATATGTCTTCCCAAAGGGGATGTCGTCAGGCAGGCAGCGAGTTGTTAAAACTATAAGTTAAATCATTTTGTAACATGTGTTAAAAAAGCATATTGCTGCGATTCCACTGCGAATGGGATCAGGGTAGGTAGAAGAAGAATGATATTTAGAGCATGCTGTCTAATCATAATAATACTATGCTATAAGAACTGCTAAATGAGCCTAAAAACATAGTTGGAAGTATAAAACGTAAATCGTGATAGATAAAAACAGTCATTATAATGAATACCTAGGTATAAGAAACAAATACCAAAGTTGGGCAAACAGATCAATTATCGATGTAGACTTGCAAAAATAGTCAACAATAGTGTAGTGTTAACGTTCATTGTAAATTTTGATCTGATTAATAAAGGCTCAAATTCATTATTATAGGGAACGAATTCAAAACAATAGTAATGTCAATATTGTTCAATAAACCTCAAGAACATGTTATTTTTATTTATATGAAATGAAACGTCGCAAAAGGCAAGGTACTGTATAATTTTTGTCTGCAATGACAATTCTGGTTTGCCCCAATCCAATTTATAATCGATATTTTCAAGTACCTTTTTGTAACTTGTGTCAACTCATTCTCCTACAAGACATACATTACATTTTTAAACAACATTCAATTATATATTTTTTACAACGGTAAACAATCTTGTTGCAGGATCTTTTGACCTCTAAAGAACGAATCGTAATTGTGATTTCCTTGATTTAAACTTGATTTGCCGTATCGGTTTGCGATGTATTCTTAATGGCCCATAGATAATTTTTCAAACTTTTAGATTTTACAAATCATTCGTTTTGCTTAATTAACTTAAACGAGACTTTAACCTTGTAGGACAAGAGTTTTAACGGTATTCCATAACTTAATTGTTATCCACCACTAATTCCAGCGATCCGTAAACAATATACTGTTCGTGCATACGTTGTTGTGGCATATACATAGGTAAACACATACACACCTACATACATAATGATGTATGTCATAATATGTCCATTTCTGATAAGACAAACATGAGCAGTAATGGCATTCGAGAAGTAAGGGTCAAATCATTTCAGTTACTTTAAGTCTAAACACAATCTTATCACGTAATAGACATTTAAAAACAAACTCACCAACAAAAAACACGAAATAAATCGTCGAAGTCATCTCGACCACTTGTACGTAATGAGGAAAACCCACAAAATGAAAAAAAAACTTAAGTTCAAGGTAAAACAGAAATCCGGACCTCGGCTAGGCTTATGTCAATAAATAAGATACTTAATCTGTCTATCACCACTATATACTACGATGATTATTATTTATGTATTTATGTACATTAAGAACGAGTGTAAGCGTATGGACCTTGCCGTGGTTTGAAACTGACTGAGCGTCGCCATAGTCGCTTATAGGAGATATGTTGGCGGACATTCCAACCGGTTTATCAGCAAATGATGCTCTGTAAACGAAGGTATATATCATCGCTAAAACACCTCTTGGTCATTTTTCTTCGTTATGTACATAATCACAAATAAACCGGCTTTTGAATCTATGGATCAGGATCTGGGGGACCCCAGGAACATGTTTTGAAAATTTTACTATTCACTATTGATGATGGTAACAACAGTCACGTCTGAATATTTAAGATCCTTATTGCCATTCATTGGTTTTACCCGTGGTGCGTAATGTACCTATAGTACATTTTAATGGCAAGGGAATAATAAAGTTTTATGCTAATATTTAGAAATACACTATAGTACAAGTTGCATAGGTACATATCTACAAAATACAAAACTTCGTAATCATCAGTGTAAGATCATCGTTGTCATCATTACTGGCAACAAAGTAATTTAATTTATCTTTGTGGGATGACATATGATGGAATATCATTCCACTTTCAAATCTCAAATTGCCTATATATACTTCCCGGTTCTAAAGAATGTCGTTATAGGTGACCATGGAATTTCCGTCGCCAATTTGCGAAACTTAGTGTGCCATCGACGCCAGGATATTTATTGTCTACGATGCACATTGTAAACACAATACATTAAATAAATTCTAAACCTGAATATAGACGCGAATCCTGAAAACCAATTAATAATTATTTTGCGGCAATATTCAATCCCAAATAATGATATTTAAATATATCAACGTAAATATTTTAGTGAAAAATGATGAAAAGGCAGATTCTCAAAAATAAAGTCAACATAAACAGATTGGACTACTACAGAATATGAATGAGTTTTAACTATTAATAAACATATTCGAGCGAAATATAGTAAAAACAGGGGAAGTCCCTAACTAAGAGAAACTGGAGAAATCCCTGAGCGTATTATTATTTTTCCTTTTATACAAATAAACTCTAGAGTTTAGCTGTTTAGAGTTTGAGTTTAGTTGAGCTAGCTCAAACTAGAATTATTAGCAACATTTTCCTATCCTTACCTGTAAATCATTTTTATTACAAGTTTTCGTTTCTAAATTTATGAATGCCTGGCTGATGTCAAGCCTCATTGCTAAGCGATCAGAATGATTGTTGGCACGCATTGGCAGGTAATTACTATGTATTGGGTATTACATTAGTACAAAACTAATGTAATACCCAATACATAAGTCACAAATAATACTTAGCTTTAGATAATCCTTCAACAATCACATAGGTATCCAAGACTATTTTACTGCTCAATATAACCATATAACATTACTATTAACCACAATTATAGTTATATAATAAAGAGCAAACTAACAGAGCTTCGCCCTGAAACACAAACTAAATCAGACCGTTCCTCCGAATGACAAGACCACCCTTTTTATCATAACTTCCCACTCCAAGAAACTACCAGATAATGTTAACCACCCTCAATTTAAGGAAATGAATGACGGTACACAATATAAAATACATTGTAATATCTACAATTTCAAGTCAGTGTCCGTATTCATAATTAATATGTTTGTAAATGATTTGGACTTCTAACTAGTAGATGTAAAACAGTATACTTAATTTCATCGCAACATTAAATAATCTCAAATATATTTTATGTTAATGAATAATAATGTCGTTCAGTAAATAATGTCAATATCCTTATAAAACTAGATTAAAATCAAATATAAGATGTAGAATATAAGTCATAAATACATCTTTCATTATTTGTTAAATTGCCGTATTCGATTTTCCTAACACACGCAGATCGCCAAAAGGCGTTCAGTCGAAAAACTCTGTAGTGACGAGAGTAGGGCAATACCATAAAGTACTTATGTAGTGTAGTTTAAAGTTCTGGGTGGAGTTACTACTGTTTATGGAAAGGTGTGCCTGAAGCCAGTGAAATTACTGGGCATTATGAGACATAACAACTTATGCCTCGGGGTGAACAGCGCAGTCCAGTGCCATGCAGTGCTTTGTGATTCAAAGTTCTGTGTGGTGTTGCTTCTGTTTATGGGCAAGCGTGGCGCTTATCATCAGGCGAGCAACCTGCTTGTCACGTCATTCCAGCTAATTAAAAAAACTTCCATCAGACAGCGAACTGATGGGACTCGTCATGCAAGATAAAACATTCCCTGATCGCTGATTGTAAAAGTATCGTGTGTCCGTATGAAAGACTTTCCAACACAATTAGGAACATTGCAATTGAGATCACCTACTTTCCCTTGCGATTTCCGATAAATGGTGGCTTTATCTCTGCAAAAAAAAACAGATGTAAAAGCATTGCTCGACATGCGGGTTTTATTATTATCCTCCTAAAATGAAACATTATTACGTACATGACCTGACATGACCTGACATGACCGATCTCTAAATCTTTCGCTGTTTGTTTTTTTTTTTATTTTGGCACTGCAAAGTGACTACACTGGACGTGATGTTAAGTACAGTGCAGTCCAAATATAATGTCGACCGTTAAGAGACATTGAGACCCCGGAATCCGACTGGTGGCGGATTTTTCACCATGTGTACAGTGGTCGCTATACAGTCGGGTACAAAATGATCAGATTCCCTCCCACCAGCAAATTATTGCTTGGTGTTATAGCGGATGCTAGGTTTTAGAACAAATATTACAAGTCGATTCGATTCGAGGCGATCAAATTATTCATCATACTGGAGTGAGTAGGTAGGTGTAGGTAATGATGATTAAGTAATACGGACATGTTACACCATTACAGTATATGGACGCACCTTTTTGTCAGTTAAACCTAGATGTTTCTTGAGTGGTAGAGCCACGCTGCAGGCAGTTTTGTCTACAACATGAATGGGCCGGCTCGTCCGGCTTGTTACCACTGTCTCACAGAAAACTGATGTAAAGTAGCAGCTTGCTGCTGCATTTCGTACTTCCCATTCCCTTAATTATCCCTTTCTTTAAGGTCGGGAACTTAAGATTCTTCTTTTGGTATTGTGGGCGTACATTGGCGGTGGAGATCATTCTCCATCAGTTGAACCAGTTGCTCGTTTGCCGGCTTCTGCCATAAAAAACACAGAGTTAAAAGTAAAAGAAATTTGAACATCACATTCGAATGGGATACGATGCTTAACTTTTCACTTTCAGTATAAGAAAACAATAGGATGTATAGAAAAATGAATACTTATTACATATTGTCAGCTGTTGATAACTAGAGAGCATGCACTGTCGGTGCAAAAAAATAATTACTCTACTGCCAATACCTATACAGTATAAAACCTGTCACTAACACAATAAAAAAGTCTTGATTATACTAAATCGATTAGAAGCTACTTCTACGAAGGACACGCGACATTAGTATTTTTTCACCAGAAATGGAAAAGCGTCACTCTTATGGCCGTCACTGTGAATTAAGGAACATGGTTGAGGAAGCCGATGGCTAGCCATGCGTCATACTCGTGACCCGTTCACGACACGTTGCTGCTTGTGTGGACTAGTCTGCTCAGACTGTTTTGCTTGTTTTAAATAATCTTATTTCATAGTCTCTTCACAGTATTGATTTCAGTACGAATAAAATAAATATTGGCAGATGTGAATCAATGGTGACATAGCATTGGAAAAAATTTTGTTCGACTATGTACCTATTATAATAATTTAATAATAATACTAGCAATGTATTATACAAGTCCCACTGACTGCTGGGTACGGGTCTCTACTTAATGAGAGAGGTTAGGCCTTAGTCCACCACACTGGTCTAATGGGGATTGGCAAACTTCACATACCTTCGAAAATCCTATGAAGAACTTCTCAGGTACCTATGCAAGTTTCTTCACAACGTTACCTTCACTGTTCAAGCAAGCGATAGTTAACAATGAATACACACATAACTTAGAAAAGTCAGAGGTCCATGCATGCTCTTGGGGTTGGCTTCGAACCTGTAACTTTCGGCTCGACAGTCTCCGCTGAGCTATTGCTGCTTAACTATATACATATTAGTATTACTTCTTAAAATTTAAGAGTTAGGAGGTTTGTTTACACACACACCTTTTTATTTGTAGGTATTGATAGCTATAACCTATGCCTATAGCGAAATCAATAATAACTTGTCATTTATACAGTAGCCGACTAATGGCCGTTCCCAATGCTCTGTCTATCGACAGATTTTCTTACAGGCAGTAAAAATTTGAAACATTTTGTATGGAACATCTATCAAAACACTATTGATAGTAAGCAAATCTATATTTAAATAGAATTTAGGGAACTGCTATAAGGGTTCCCAAGATTTGCTTACCTACTGGCAGTAAAATTTTGACATAATTTTGTATGGAAGATCTGTCAACACTATTGATAGTAAGCATATCTATCTTTATATAGAATATATGGTATGGCCTTTAGAGAAGGCGGTCAGCCCTGGACCCCCAAATGTCGATATTCCAGTCCATAACAAGGCCAAAATATGTTCGATAAATGAAAGACCTCGTAGTCTAGAATTATTGATATGAAATGAAATTCCATACAATGTCAAGCCTAAGCCTACTCAAATAACCCGCAAGTCGAAAGCGTAAGTTTGGAAACCGTGTCTAAGGTAGGTAGGTACCTACTTATCGCTTTACGTAAATGGAAAAACCAGGCACCTGTTACCACGTTTTTCTAACTTTTTAAAGGTCGGTTCAATAAGTGCAGCAGGTAATTAATCAGTGTTCATGCTGTATAAAACATAAATACTTCGATAGCTACAAAATATAAGTGATACTTGATGTTGTGGTAAATTAGGGACCCAGACGCGGATTTCAGATTTTACTAAAGGGACCAATTTCTGTTCAACAATGTGAAGGCGGCAATTTCTTTTACAGTTAAGGCTCGATTTTAATTACTTATATATATATTTTTTAGAGCATAGGCTGGCAAACGTGGCTATATCAGAAGAATCATGAACGCGTTGCCAACCATAAAGGAAACGAATACCCTAAGGGATTGGGAAGATAGGGGATTTGGGTCTCCGGATATCTCACTCACCGTACGTAACGTAACAGCAAGTTACTTTAGCGGTTTTCAGAGCCAGTGGAAATAACCCGGTCAAGCTAGCCTATTCATGTTGTAGCCAAAACTGTCTAAAGCGTGGTTTTGCCACTTATAAAAACTGCTTCGGTAATTGTCATATATTTTGTAAATTTGATGATGATTTTTCATCACTCTCACTCACTCACTTAGTGAGATATTCAAAAGCGCAAATCCCTTTCTCCTTCCCAATCCCTTAATCATCCCTTTCCTTCAAGCTCGGTAACACGTTCATGATTCTTCATTGTGAATGTTTGGAGATCGGTGGAGATCACTTACCACATGACTCATGTGCAAGCTGTCGTCATCTGCTACAAAAAAGCATACCTACAATTTAAATCGTGGCACTGAGCCTATATTATAGCTCAGTATTTAATCACTCATTGAATAAATCCCTTCCGAATGTCGTCATACCTGCGTCCTCGTAACTTATTTTACAGGAAAAATAAACAAGGTAAATCGATTCCAAGACGTGTGCCGATAAGCACTCATGATCTGATTGCACGAACTTTTTAACGGAAAACTCATCGGAAATGCCGACAAACCGACAAAAAACGCCCTACTGATAGACGTATATGAATGACGATGACTATGTAATATTTCCGGAAACTTTATTATGAGCAACAGAAATATATTAGAGTTATTTATAATAACTAGCTGTTCGCGGTTGCACTCACGTGCATGTACTGCTCCATGCATTCCCGCAGGTACGACCCACGGGAGTGGAGCGTGGTATTATATAGCTATGAAGTATGAATGAGTCGCCTCTTTGGTCTAGTAGCAGCGTACCTACTAAGACTGAGAACCGTGATATCCTGGGTTCAATTCTCAGGTCGAGCAATCAGTGTTTGAATTTTCACTTCAAAATATCATACCTGATCTGCTCGATATTGGAATTTGTGCCCGGTATGACGATAGGCTAGCCCTTTATGTCAGAGTAAGGTTAGTTAGATTTCTAACTGGCATAAACTTCATGCACAATGGCTCGATATTTTACGGACTAAGTGCGAAGAAAAGGAGCCCACAATCAAGATCAAGACTCGCCGCCTATCACATCATGGGACAGAAATAAACTCGGCAAGATATGAGTGCGCTATTCGCACCTCTGCCTATCCCTTCGCCCTTCGGGGATGAAGGCGTGGTTATATGTATGAAGTAGGAACCATCGTCTCAACAAAACAAATAGATTGTGTGAATGACCTTTATAGGTAAACTCGTTCAAGTAAACGATATCTATAAATATTATATTAAAGTAATTTACCGTTCTAGAATCTCCTTAAATATAAAGACGTAGAAAAATATTTCAAATTTTATTTCAACTTCCTTTCAAGACAAGGATTATCAGGATGTTCAAAACATCAACAATCGAGTGTGAAATGGTTTCACGGATGCCTTATACCAATGGTTGGATCCTCTCAAACCTGTAAGAAACAGAAAACTGCTCACAGAAACAAGTCAATTCGGTGATAGACAGGCACCGACTCAGCGGGCGTCAATAGATGCAATTCCCCCAGTCCCTAACCCAAATTTCAGGAAAGAAAAAAACCAAATATAAACAAATATCTACCCGCTTTCAATGTGTATTGTATTTGCTCCAATTAAAAAATCCTCATAAAGGCATTACATTTACTTTTTTGCTTCAGTGAATAAGTATGATAAGGTATAAGAACCTTATTTCGGCACCAAGGAAAAAATCATCTCTGTTTAATAACCTAATATGGAGAAGATAAATATGTTAATTAAATATTCTGAGAATATGACAAATACAAGTCATTTGAAATTAAACCAAAATTAAGATGACTTCAATTCACTTCACTTCAGCAATTCGTCGAGACTTCAGTCTTGGTATAAAATAAAAACTCATTTGAAGATAAAACATTTATTCATATCAAACCCACAGAACCCACGGGTACCTACATAAATAAATCACAAAATAATTTCAAAGTTAATAAAGTATTTAAAAATAACAGAAAAGGTACACATTATGGCCAATTTGCGTTGTGACACAAATGAAAATAAAACTTAATTCTTCATAAATTTACCACTTATACGAGATTCACAACAAAAATTATAAATTCCTCTCTACAATTACAATCTAATTTAGCACCCTTATTATGATTACATAGAAAAATAACTATCTTCATCGTCTTGCGTGGCGATGTAAACTAAAATCCAATACGAAAATATTACTATTGGCAACGAAATTTTTCACTAAACATGACTACATGGACGCACTCAGGATTTATTTAAGGGGGAGAATGCATTTCCTTCTAAGAGTAAACATACAAATCGATGGTCCCCACATATAATCTCTTAAGCTAAAAAGGAACATTTTAGAATAGGAAGATTTAAAAGGTTACTATGCTGAAGAATTGTATGAATTTTGTACTCCTAACTGTTATAAGATTGGACTTTTTAATATTAATTTATCTTGTTTTTTTTAATATTTTACCTTTCCATAGAGTATCATCATCCAAAGGCCATAAAATAAAAAGTCCCACATACATAAATACGGCTACTCGCCTACTATGCCTATGACTATACTTGTGGAGTTAGGGACCGTCGATTTGGGCCAAATAAGCTATGGCTATTGTTTACAATTAGTATGAATTTATGTTATTTTTCAACAAATATATTAGGTATTACGGATAGGATGATAGATAGTAGTGTATAGATGGTATAGACTGACTTTTTCTGATTTTCAGGGATGCCCCCCCCTCTCTATTCCCATCCTGAATACGCTCATTTTAATTTCTTCACTAAAAGTTAAAAACATATTATACATGACTAATATAATTTTGGTGTACTGTATACTGTACATGGTTAGTTCTACTAAAGTATTAAAGCTGTAATATTCACGACTTTGTTGGCCTAGACAAGTGATCTTCCGGAGTACTTGACAGCAAAACAGTGAGCACCCAAAAATGTAACCCAATCTGAAAACGAATAGCTGTTAAATAACCTCAATATGCTTTGTTTTTATTTTTACTACAAATGTAATGTTACGAGGGTAAACAAATAATCGACGATGATTAAAATTGTCATTAACGCCATCTATCGCGTTCGAACTACACTAAATTATGTTCAACTTCATAAAACAAGTAATTTATTAGTAAAATCATTAAAACAAATATCTTACCATGTAAAGAAAGATGAACAGCCTGAATATTGGATATCTTTTTATCATAACGCCTATTCTCATCGAGAGAGTGGACAGGGTCGAATCTGGCACGTGATTACGTGGACGGACCTTATAGTCCGTGTCTTGTAAATGTATCACGCTGTGAGCATTTGAACGTAATGTTGCTATTTCAGATTTGTATTTAGTCTGAAAAAAAAACATAACTTTATTTACTATACCATACCCAATAGTATCTAGATTAGTATAACTCACAAACCAACAAGCCTAAACAGGTCACTTGCTGAAGTTTTATATGAAAACACAAACATTACGTCGAAGGGGGAAACAAATGATATAGTAGTAATTGGTCAACCAAAAAACACATAGATCGTAGAAACCAATTTTGAAGGGTCACAATAGGATCTTTGAGCAAGCATTTCGCGAAATAAGAAATATGGACTATTAACATTATGATATCTTATAAAATCTTTTTGCTATGACAGTGCTATGACGTCATGACGTTTTTGACGCAATACGATCTAAGTGTCAGTAATTCTGTCATAGAAATAAACTTACCTCCAATTTCTCCAATTGTATCCTCAATATATTATTATCTGCCAATAACGAGTCAATTTTCCCTTGTTTCTGCACCAACGTCTGCGTTAACACGTGAATTTTCTCCGTGTCGATACTGTCCCGTGTGACGTCATAGTCGGCGACGTTCAGTGCGCTTGTGTCAGTACTACGGACTGACGTGGAAGATTCTCGCAGGTGACTTAACTCGCTATCCTTGTCTCGCAAGGCTGTACGGAGACTGGCTATGGTCTGGCCTGTTTCAATTTGTAGATTTTTTAGTTCCTGTTAAAAAAGATTTTTGTATTGATCGTAATTACAGGGCCGGATCTACGTGATTTAAAAGAGGACATAATATTTAATTTTGCCTCCAGTTATACTTGTTTTTTTCTTCCGCTTTGAATGTAAACCAATAATCTTGTAGTATAGATCAAATTTAGTGAATCGTCAGTTCAATTTAGGAATTTATCTTGGGAAGTTTATTACTCATAGTGGGCTTTCACTTTTAAGGTTCTGGTTATTGGAACACGAGATACAAGTGTGTATTTCTGAGACGAACATTCGGTCCGGTTACATTTTTACCACAAAAGTATAATATTTTTTACTCTCTTTCTTCTTTTTACCTGGCGTTATCCCAACTTAATACCAGGGTTCAGTGCCTTTCCACTTCGGCCATTCTTGAGCATCCTCCGTAGCTAGTAGATCTCCGTAGATCATTGACTCCCATATCTCCCTCTAATTCATCAAGCCAACGCTTTTTCAATCATACCCCTGCATAGACAACCTGAACAAGCATTTGCGACAGACGTACTCCTATAGTTTCCTCAAAACGAGGTCAAACCACGTCACGGACAAGATATCCGTATTATTTTAATCATTACGTATAAGATCTATGGTTTGAAGTTATCGGATAATTATTAAATAATATATTTATAAAAAAAAATTATCCGATTAGTATCAGATAATTATCCGATTGTTTCCAATTCCGATAAAATAATCACATGATTATTTTATAGCTACATAGCTATGCTCTACAATAAAAATTATCAACTACCTTATTAAAGGCGGTACACTGTGCTTCAACACGATTCCTAGCGCCGCGTTCATCCCGTAGTGCATCTCTTAATGCCGCCACCACACGCTCAGCTGAAGTGTGACGCGCTTCTAACTGTGACACGTATGATTTCATCTCATCACATTCGGTGCGAACGCGTGACGTCGTTTCGGATAGCATGTCGCGTTCTTCCCTGTAATTACAAAACTTTATTATGGTGGTGGTTAGATGGTTGAATGCACCTGTAATGGCAGTGCACATTGTCCATTGCATTTTAATACTATATTTGTCCAATATGTTGTGTAACTTTCGATGGTGTGTCATGATTATATAAATAAATTGTTCATATAATTTTACCAGCAATATTTTGAGTTTTGACTTAATATTTTTTTGTAGCATAGAGCAAAAGGACTCCTAGATGCGTCAGATGGACGGATGGAATACTTTACGGAGTACTTTACCACTTCTGATTGTAGGCATGGCGTGTTAAAAAAAACGTGTTAACGAAAAAGAAGTTGCTAATTCAGCTTTCACCATGAGCGATTCATATATTTTTTATAGCATAGCAAACGATCAATTCCCTGATGGTAAGTGATATCTACCGCCCATAAACGCCCTCAATACCAGAAGGATCATGAACGCGTTGCCGACCTTAGAAGAAAGGGATACTAAGGCCTCCAAATAACATATGAGTGAGATGACCTTCGGATATCTCACTCACCATACGAAGCACAACAAATTGCTACTTCACGTCGGGTTTTTGTGAGACAGTGGTAACAACTCGGTCGATCCGACCCATTCGTGCTGTAGACAGAACTGTCTAAAGTGTAACTCTTCCACTTAGAAAATATAACATATTATACAAAATGAAAAACATTTACTTTAAAGCTTCCACCTGTTCCATCAATATGTTGGTATCTTCATTAAGATTCAGACCATCTTGCAGCGATTTTATTTCATTATCTTTCGAGTGAAGCATACTTTTAACTCTCAATTTGTAAGTTTCCCATTCCTTTTCCAGCCTGACACATTCACACTTGCTTTTTTCTAGATTATTCTCGAGTTCGTTTATTCTGGACTGGCCGTGACGTAAGTCTGTTTCCAATTTTAACTTGGCCGTTTCAATGTCTTTCGTTTTTGTGGTCAGTTCTTCTAATCTGCAAATAAAGTTTATGTTTTAGATGGTAAATTCCTAGTATGCGAACGTGTATCTAGGTTGTTACGAACGCTTTATCTATTTCTGCCGCCAATCAACAGTGTGTAAGTGTTCCGGTTTGAAGGACTTTGAAGCCAGTGAAATTACTGAGCATTATGAAACTTGACATCTTATATCTCGGGGTATCAAATTTCTGTGTGGTGTTGCTTCTGTTTATGGGCAGGTGTGGCGCTTAACATTAGGCCTGCTCGATTTGTCACTCAAGCTAATAAAAAAGTAGTTATTTTTATAGTCTTTGATTACTATACTTTTCAAATAGCTCTATTGTCTGGTTTTGGCTCGCGGCTCCGCCCGCGTGAACGACCTTTTCCGGGACAAAAAAGCCTATATCCTTGTCCAGGTCATGGTCTACCTGTGTGCCGAATTTGATCCAAAACTGTTCAACCGTGATTGACTAACAAACATCCTAATTCAGAAACTCACAAACATCCAAACTTTCACATTTATAATAGTAGTAGGAAGTAGGATGAACATGTTAAAGAGTCTATAACAAAAATAATATACAGGATCCAATACCATAAGAATTATTTCATAATAAATAAAATAATTAAAATGTAGAACTGTTATCTCCTTACTTTTCTTCCAATTCTTTATTCTTGTCCTTCAATAAACAAACTTCAGTTTCCAAGTTTTGATTTTGCTCTTTATACTTGCAAATCTCAACATTCGTAAGATCATAGATTTTTTGTTTGAGTTGTTTCAATTGAGAACTCAATGTATCATTCTCTGCGTTAATACTTCCATTTTGTATACTGGATGTTTCTAGTTTATTTTGTGTGTTGCTTAATTCTGCAATATTGAAAATAAGGTTTTATGTTGAAGTAGAAATACATTTCTTTTCTAATTCTTTGCTTAGATATCCGATAATAACATGATATCCAGAAAATCCAATAATACAATGTTTCAGCTGGCTTCAAAATATAGAGCCTTTTAGAGATAAGACATGCCTTATTATTGATGAAGCTGATAGAATTTTGGAGATTGGTTTTGAAGAGGAAGTCAAGCAAATCATCAAATTGTTGCCCAGTAAGTTTAAGATTTAAATTTTGATTTTTTTTATGGAAGACAGATGGGATGAGCTTATTTAAAGAATTTTGTTGGTACCCTATGAGTATAATACCCTAAAACGGATTGCTTTAATCGCATAACTCTAACACACAAATTTATTCATAGTATCGTCTACCATACTCAGAGACTTCAATAAAGTTATGGTATTCGTCAACCATTTATTAGAATATGATTATATCGGGATGGTTGGCGCTCCCTTGGGGAGGCTTACGTCAAACAGTGGACGGCAACAGGCTGAGATAATAATAATAATATCTCAGAGACCTCAATTATTTCCTTACTCAGCAACTGAGCACAAAATATTTTCAGCAATGGAGCATAAAACATTAAGTGGCTCTGAGTGTGGAAATAATTGAATCCTAAGAAATGACTTGATGACAATTAAAGTTAATTGAGTGCGATAGTGTGTGAATTATTAATTATATTATTAATATTGATATGTGCACTACACATTGATACACATATTTTTTTACAATGGTTAAAATTATCGGATAATTATCTGATAATTTCATAACACACCTGGCCCGGCCCAAATTTTGAATTTATGGGATAATAATAATTATCTGATAGTTTCACACCAGGTCCAGAGCTTGAAATTTTTCGATACTTATCCGATAATTCCACACCAAGCCTAGAGTATGAAACTATCACACCAGACCCAATTTTTTAATTATGGGATAATAATCAAATTATTATCTGATCATTTCAAACTCTGGCCTTCATGGCATAACTCTTACAAATAAATAGTTATATACCTGTTTCACTACTAACTACATGGTTTATGCTATTACCATCCTCAGTTTTCCGCAGCCTATTGAGCAAATCTGACACTTCTTGATTGAGGACATTGAGTTCATTTCTCAACATCACATTTTCAATTTCCAAATTTTGTATCTTGTATACCCATTCCTCATTGTTTATCATGTCTAGATCGGTTGGCAAACTGGATCCTTAAATAACATATTATATATATGGATTATTATGGAAATACATAGCATAATTCATTAAAAATATAAATTAATTTTCTCCTATAAAAAGGAAAAAAATCAGTTATAAAGTTTTAATTTACATAATTAAGGCCCTCAGGCCATGATTAGACTCATAACTTTTACTCCCTCAAGCTAATTACATCAGTGAAATTATGAAGATATTCCTAATGTAAACAACTTTATAGTAAAGTGGTTACTGTAAAAACATACAGAAGCCAAATGTAGGTGTGTAATTTGACATAATAACGTAAAACTAAATATAATTATAATTCTACAAGAGTTCTATAGCATTTATTAATATTTATTTCTGCCTGGCATGGCAGTATCCCAGATTATTGCCACCGCCTTCCTACAGAGATTCTTGAGCATCCTCCATAGTAAGACCATTGGCTCTCATGTCTCTGAATAATACATCAAGCCAGCACTTTTGATATAAATAGACTAACATAAGCATAACAATAGCATTTAAAAAAGCTGCAAACTTTTTATTTAATAAAGTTTTAAAAGGCACTTAATGTTATCTAGATCTAGTTATCTGTACCATATTTTATATTAAAGTACAGCATATATCTTATCATTGTGGGCAAATGTGACTATTAATTCAACATAAAGTAACAGAAAGTAAGGTACTCACTTCTCTGCTTCAAACCACACTGATGCATACCAAACTCACTATCTTTCATATCACCAATCAATGTTTTTGGACAATTATTCAAAGTGTATAATGGACTTGATTTTTTTGTAAATTTTTTTGGTTTTGGAGATCCACTCCTCCCATTATCAGAGCTTCTTAATGGAGTCTGTGATGCTTGGCGCGTAGGAGAGGACTTTCCCACAGAGAAAATGTTTTTAGATTCTGTGGGTGGCGTAACTTTTTTCCATGCACGCGGAATTGGACGCTTTTTCTGCATCCATGGAGGATCTGTTTGGAGGTGGAAGTCTTTTTTGTCATTTTTACGTTGTTTTGGGCCATTATGATTGCGTATAGCTGCGCCAGTTTGCTCATCGAAGTTTACTAGAAGGCTTTCTGCTTTCCCCGCGAGCTCCGCGAACCATGACATGATTAAGGAAAATATGAAGACCTAAGTTGTTTTCTGGAAATGATCATTAAATACAAATATGATATATGGTTTTTCGGGACACAAAACTATTTTAATGTTTCATTACAAGATTTCGTTAAACTAAAAAGTATTTTTTTTTATAAGTTTGGAACTAATGAAAGGTTTATGTATGTGTAATAATCTATTCACATCAAATAATAACGATACGCTTGACTTTTGAGATTCAATATTAAATACAATTTTATAAGAAACAATATATGTTACAAATACTAACCATAATTGGGTTATTGAATGCCAAAATTATTTTTATTAAGTATTTAGCTATTTGTAATCGAATTGACTTCATTTGTTGATTTCGAACGTCATTGTGACACGTAAACATCAGCTGTACTTAGTGTTGCACATTTAAATAAAATAAATAGAATTAAGTTATAGACTTAAAAAAATAGGGCAGAAACGATTTATAATGATCTAAGTCAAAAACAGATTATAATAAGAACTTGAAACATTCATTTATCAAGTCTGAATTTCTCACAGGTAGAGGTAGGTACTTTATTTCTTGTTAAGTGATTTTTAACCAAAAGTATTGATTGACCTTGTGCATTCGATTAGCTTGAAGAAAGTCGTTAGAGAGCAGACTGAGAGGCATCGTACTGAAAAGAATTAACACCAAAGCTCCGGCAAGACTTTGAAATCGACCACCGTAGTCCGTGTTTCATCGTTCTTGGAACATATGGAAAAGCAAAAAATATTCCAGTATTTTTATGTGTATAATCTATGAACAAAATATCTAATACGAGCTCAAAAGACGAGTATCCAGAGCTGTTTAATAATTTATAAAAAAATATGTCAATTTTGATTATTTATCAATACATTATTTGAAATTCTATGCCCAAATAAATGTAATAATTGATAATACAAACGTTTTATCAGAAGTCAATATGGATTTCGAGAGTCCAGATGTTGAGAAGGACTTTCCAGGACTATATGCTTCGGAGAGTGGACGAAAAAGTAACGAAAGCGACTGTAAGTGACATTAAATGTGTATGTTTTTGTTAATATATCTTTATAAACTGATTGGTTCTGTATATTTAATAGTACATAGCTCAGAAATGTAAGAACTCAAACATAAATCAGGCAAGATATCTGAAATTGATCAGCTAACAATAATAATTAGTAATTTTAATTTTTATGCTATCTCGTTTGCTCTCATTGTTTTCTATATAGTGCCGTCTTTATCGATCTTCACATATTTTAACAATCTTGAAATATTCTTGTGTATCGTAGTTAGTGATGGAGGCGAACATGAAAAACCAAGTAAACTATTAGGACGCCGGAAAGATAAGAAAGAATCAAAGAAAGACAGGGGCTATGCAGCCTTAGAAGGAGAGAGCTCGCCAGAAGAGGACACGGATACCAAGTCAGTGTTTATTGTTGTGTTTATCATAGTACCTATTTATAGTTTGATTGACTTTTATAATGGCATAACAAATTGATAAGTGACAGCCTCTGTGGGGCAGTGGGTGAGTAGCTAGTAGTAGTAGTTCAATTCCCACATTGAGACAAATGTTTGTGTGATCTACAAATATTTGTTTCGGGTCTGGGTGTTTTCTCCCCAGAGGAGTTGATGTTAGGCAGCCGATTGTAAAAGGCCAAATCATTTTGTAACATGAATTAAAAAGCATGTTGCACCGACTCACTGTGAGTGGGATAAGGGTAGGAGGAAGAAGAATGGAATTATTGATAATATAGCAATATTCCTTAGGTTAGGTTCACTGGCAGAGAATGCCTTCGGCATTAAGTCTACCTTTACATGACTTGTATGAAGTGTATAAAAAATAAAAAACCTGTTAAAGCATAAGTATTTATGTCTTTAATCAAAGTTTTTTGTCAGAAGTCCATCGAAATCAAAGAAAACAAAGTCATTCAAATTCCCAACGAAGAGTAAGGAAAAACGAGAGAAATCACGTGACAAAGAGAAGGTTTTGGAAGATGCTGTCAAACAGAAAGAGTTGAATGAGAAAGAGAAGAAAAAAGAGAAAGAAAGGGAGCGGGAGAGAGAGAAGGAGAAAAAAGAGAAAGAAAAACGGGAGAAGTTGAGGGAAAAGGATAAGGTAGGTAATCAAAATCCTGATTTGTTCATTCCATAGGCACAAATATGTATTTTTTTTTATTTTTTTTAATTTTACTTAACAAAAGGAGGCTGAAAAGATGTAGGAGACATTATTATCTAGACAAAATATTACCAAATATTTTTGAAACTTTTCATCAGGCATTTCTTCAAAATCTTATACTAGTTTTTTAGGCTTTTCCTATTAGAATTTATGTTAGATGAGTATTATTTTATTAATACAAAACAATAGTATTCACTTCAACTCATGATTTATTGGTCAATTTTACAATGTTACTGCTTTACAGACCACAACCCCATGTCAGGATTCTTTAAAGACCATTCTTTTTTTTAATGTAATAGATAATGAGTAATGTACTCTTGGACTATTGACTGAGCACTGATGTTAGTGAACTGGAGACTGACTACGGGCAAAATGGCGTTTAGTTATGGCGATGACCTCTTTTATACCATTTAACCACTCTTCCACAACTATATTTACATTATTATTTCAATGTACCCAACATTGCTTTCTCAGACACCCTAAATACACAAATAAAAAGAGAACAACTCTAACACTATACTATAGTTGCTATTTTGCGCCTATGCAATTATATCCTTGAATTATTATTACACTTTACCATCGAAATAAGATAACTAGAAGGGTAACTCTCATATGAATCTGCCAAAAATACGGCTAGCTCTACCTAAATAAGGTAATTAGTACCATTATTATGACACAGAAAACCACCATGACTTACTTCCTTGCATTACGTACGGCAAGTGACATTTCCGGAGGCTCAAATACCCCATACTTCCCAATCCCCTTTCCTTTCCTGCAGGGTTGGCAAAACATCCATGATTCTTTTGATATTATGGGTCCATTGGTGGTGGAAATCAATTTATTTCTGCCGCAAAGCATCAGTGTATAAACACTGTTTTGTTTGGGTTTGAAGGGCATTGAATTCAGTGAAATTATTGGGCATCATGAGTTCGAAGTCAGTGCCCTAGGGCTGGTTGCAAACCTGTTACTATTGTCTCAACATACAGTGTGTATCACTGTCCGCTAGGCCTTCGCCGCTACATTATAGGTTTATTTATTTACTTGACTGCGTCAGTGGCGCAGTTGTAATGCGTACACGTTACGATTGAGGCTATCGCTGAGGTCTCGGGTTCGATCCCCGGGTCGGTTAAAGTGGTATTAGGTTTATCTATTACGAAATGCTCAGTATCAGCCCGGAGTCTGGAATTTGTGCCCGGTATGGCGATAGGCTCGCCCCCTATCACATTGTGGGACGGGGAGATACGCTCGGCGAAATGTGGGTGTAGTGGTTACACTTCTGCCTACCCCTTTGGGGATTACAGGCGTGAATGCGTGTGTATGATAATTACAAGTCAAATAAGGACTGTGACGTAACTTGTCCAGTTTCACCTCTATCATAAACATATGGTTTAATTATAACGCCTACGCACCTTTCGGTCATGAATGCTACGACCTTGCAGTTACTACATCTAACTCAGCTGTGTTTGGCCAATCAGGGCTACCCAAAATGTTTTATGGATCTACCTACTGGACATATGACTCATCTATACATAGTATATAACAAAGTCGCTTTCCGCGTCTGTCTGTTCCTCCTAAACCCAGTAACGTATTTTGATGCCGTTATCAATATCATTTCTTTCGGAAGATTTATATGTATACCACGTTATGACCCATGGGGGCAGGGCAGTAATACATAAAACATATTCACGTGCGCGGAGCCGCGAACAAAAGCTAGTTAATTAATATAAAAGGCAAACTATGACAGTAATTTCCTATTTTTAACCAACTGAATTAATAACTAGTAAGATCTAAAGGACCTACGCCAAGTTATTTTTCCTAATCATGATGAAATGTGGCAGGTCGCTGGTCGCCTGATGACACCACACAGAACTTTGAATTACAAAGCACTGCATGCCACTGGACTGCGTTCGTCATTCCGAGACATAAGATGTTAAGTCTCGTAATGACTAGTAATTTTAAGTAATGCTCATTTTTATTACATTATAAGCTCATGCTTGTATCACTAAAGGAGTAGGCAGACGTGCAACTAGTCTTCACGTATGACGTAACTCGTCTCATGACCGCGCGTCGTTATAGGAAGCAATACGCATACGCACTCACGTCTATACTCCCCGAAGGGGTAAGCAGAGGTTGTAACCAGTACACCCACATTTCGACAAGATTATTTCCGTCCCATGATGTGATAGGGGGCGAGCTTATATACCGGGCATAATTCCAGACTCCGGGCTGATGATGAGCATTTCGTAATAGAAAACGCCAATTTACCCGACCCAGGGATCAAACCCGAGACTTCAGCACGGTAGTCGTACCGCGTACGCATTATTCTACCTTCTCGCTTTCTCAACCTTAGGCCTAAATACTTTGCCGATACACCAATGAAGCAATTTATTATTTAAATAATAAAGCTAATAGCGCCCCAGAAGGGTTGACTTCAACCAGGCGACCGGTTGTAAAAACTACAAGCCAGTTCTTTCTCTAACATGTGTTAAAATAAAAAAACATGTTACGCCATGATATACGGGAAGGTGAAAGATTAAAATAATCCTACTTACTACTACTATTATAAATGTGAAAGTAACGCAACGCACCCAAATTTTCTCTGGCATTGTAAGTGCCCATGGGCGATGGTGATCACTTACAATCAGATGATACACTTGCTCTTTCGCTTACCACCTACTCGTGAAGTTCCATAAATATTGATAACTACGTGATACGTGTGAAAACCCAATAGCCGTACTTATTTAATTATTGCAGGAACTACATTATTGACGTTCTGCTGGAGCTATAATATCGAAACTACAATGAGTTGCAACACTTTCGTAAGATGCCCCAATTGACAATGTGCGGTGCCGTTACTGTAGGTCAAAATGTCGTTGTAATTATATCGAAACCGTTGTAACAGAAACAACCAACAAATAAGGTATTTTCTATTTAAGAATAGGTTTACCTTTTTGTGATCGAACCACAAAAAAAAACTGTTGTTTCAAATAGATGGAAGTCTCGTATTGCTTACTGCAATAATAGTTATATTGCAGTAAGTATAAGACTTTATTATTGATGTACCTACATTTTCTGATCACAACCAATTAGTTATTTTGAGTGGTAGAGCCAAGCTGTAGGCAATTTTGTCTACAGCATGAAGGGGCCGGCTCGACCGGGTTGTTACCAATATCTTACAAAAAACCGACGTCAAGTAGCGGCTTGCTGCTGCGTTTCGTACGGTAAGATATCCGAAGGCCTAAGGCCTTTGTCTATTTCTGCCGCCAAAAAGCAGTGTAAACTGTTGTGTTTCGGTTTGAAGAACATTGAATTCAGAGAAATTACTCGACATTATAAGACTTAACATCTTATCTATGTCTAGGAGTGACGAGCGCAGCCCAGTGGCGTTTCTGTAAAGAGCCAGACGTAGCCCTTACCATCGGGTGAGCGACCTGCTGGTTTCGTCATTCAAGCTAATGAAAAAAAATACAGTACTTACACCAAATCACCACGCATAGGACGACCTTTAAACCATTAGATACCTAACCGGATTTTTTATTTCATACATATAAAGGTACAAAATAAACACTAATCTGCTAGATTAAAATATGCCAAATTATGTGCATAATAATTTTGTATGAAGTGTCAAATTTTCGCGCTTCGTCAGTTGATACCTTTTGCATAATTTCGCAGTTTAGTAGGTGATTCGGCCTTGCGGGCGCAGTCGAATGAACTCGAGTGTCATAGTTTATTCAGTTGGATCTTGAATTCGAGCCATGCATCACCTACGTAGTGTTTTTAGTAAGGTATCGATTGTTTTCGAACTTTTTCTCGAGTGTTTTTGTGTGTGTAAAGTTTTTGTTTTGTGATTTTTGTTGAGAATAGTGTTCGGTCAAAAAAAAAAATTGTCACGTGTTGATGCAGTTGATAAGTTGGAAGATCACGATAAGATTGTGTATGCAGTGATGTTTGTTTACATATTTGGAGAGCTGTTTGGATATATTAGCAGTTTTTTGTTTTTTAAATGTGTCCGAAAAGTAAAACCGGAGAAAGTTGTTTTGTTTGTAATTTTATAATCTTGTAAAAATTGTGTAGTTTGAGAAATCGCAGGCCTTCGACACATCCTCAATTATTTGTTGATTATCAATAATTTCTAGGTAGGTACCTAGGTACCTACCTACCTAACTACCCGAGATTGTGGTCACGAGGACTTTTACATTACTTACTTAGTTACAAATAACTTTAGGACTATTTTAACGATCGCGATGAACCAATTAGCTTTGCATCACGGTCCCGTGGTTACTATTTATTAGTTGCCAATACATAATGGTAATATTATTTCAAAAGTAAATTCATTGATTGAAAGTCTGTTCAGACGGTTCGAATGGCTTGCGATTTAGCATTTGAGCAATTTTTTTTTTATTGTATTGAATGACGAGACGAGCAGGTCGCTCGCCTGATGGTAAGCGCCACGCCTGCTCATAAACAGAAGCAACGCCACACAGAACTTTAAATAAAGCACTGCATGACACTGGACTGCGCTCGTCACCCCGAGACATAAGGTGTTAAGTCTCATAATGCCCAGTAATTACACTGGCTTCAATGTCCTTCACACCGGAACACAACAGTGCTTACACACTGTTGCTTGGCGGCAGAAATAGACAAAGTGGTGGTACCAACCCAACCGGTCTCTCACAAACGAGGGACCTACCACCTTGCAAAACTAAAATCGAAACGTGTGAAGCCGCTGTTGGGATTTTTTATGAGTTATTAACCTCCAACAAAAAAGAGTGGTGTTATAAGTTTGTCCCCATTGTCCATCGAATGAACCAATTTGAATGCGAATCGAGACGGTTATTAGCTGTGTTTAAAAAAAATCTGTTCTGTTATTAAAAGTTACAGATGTATTTCTAAATTACGTCACGAGTTAAATAGTTATCATCATGAGAGCTCAACTGATCAAGAAATAATAATGTCTGTATCACTCTTTATGATTTATATCAAACTTATTTAAACGAAAACAGCTGAAAACACAAAAATACAGACAAATATTTCAATTTTATTATTCCATATTGTCTTTAGTAAACAATGTCAAATTGAGCGTGAACCATCTGAAAAATCCTTGATATTTTTTCTGTTATGTAGAACAGAGAATTCTAGTAATGTTTAATACAAAAGTAACATTGGAAAGCCAGCATTAACTAGGTAAATTTCGAGACCTTATGTTTTATATACGAATGCGATTAGATTCAGTCCAGCTTGGCTAATGTGAACAAATCTTTGCGTTATTAAGCTATATCAGGAGCGGATTCAGGGAGGGTCACGGGGGCCATAAGAACGACCGAACGTGACGCCTACCTCTTAGTATATTTTTTGCCTTTTCATTTTCAAGCATGAATCATACACTAGAATCTAATCTGGATAGTCATGGTTGCATGAAATGTAAATACATTTTTAATCCCTTTATTAGATCCAAAGACTTTAATGTACTTATACTACTAGACGGGCTGTTCAGAAATAAAATTGTGTCACATAACGCGGGAGTTTGACAGCTCACAGACAGGGAGCGCGTTAGGGGTTCTAGTTGAGAGTGAGATAGGAGTATTGAGTTACGGTCAATTGACCGCAACTTAGTGGTACAATTTCTATGTACCGCGCAGCTTGTCTAGTAGTATACATTAAAGTCTTTGATTAACTGTTTTTACTATTAAATAAATAAAAAAAAAAAAAAAAAAAAAAGATCCTGTAAATTGAATAGAGATAAGTAAAAATTGGATAAATGTTTGATTACATTTCTGGAATAGGCATGGCGATTAAACTTTAGTTCCGCATATGGTACTAGTTATTATTATTTGGTCACACAAATCGTATTTATTGTCCGTATCATACTCTCTGTTTTGCATAAAAAACTAAATTAGGTATCTATCGACATTACTTACCTATGTAATAGGATGTAGGTGGTCGTAGTATTTCTACTCCTTCGACGACACGGGCTTTGGGTGATTAAAATAATTCGAAAGAAAATAGAATCATCATTTTGAGAACGGTTAAATTGCAGAGCACACACCTATACTTAATTATCGCTATCGCTTAAACGGTGAAGAAAAACATCGTGAGGAAACCGGCATATCTGAGAATTATCCATGAGTATCGAAGGTATGAGAATTCTGCCACCTTATGGCTTAGTCTCTCTCATTTTTACATGAGACCCGTTCCTAGTAGTGGGACTTATACGGGCCCAGTAAAAAATATATTACACTAGCCTTTGCTCGCGGCTCCGCCCGCGTGAACGGCCTTTTCCGAGATAAAAGTAGCCTATGTCACCCGGGGATAGTGAACCTTCCCAACAGTGAAAGAATTTTTCAAATCGATTTAGTAGTTTCGGAGTCTATTCAATGCAAACAAACAAACAATCAAATCATTCCTCTTTATAATATTATAGTATAGATTATAGATAGCATTAGCTTTTTTTATAGCATAGGCCGACAAACGAGCAAATTGGTCACCTAACGGTAAGTGGTCAGCACCGTCCATCTACGCCCACAATACCAGATGCATCATGGACTCGTTGCTGACCTTAAACAGCAGGGAGGGAGGGGGATTTGGGCCTCCGGATATCTCACTCACCATACGAAACGCAGCAACAAGCCGCTACTTTACGCTGGTTTTCTGTGAGACAGAAATTGAACGTTGTGATCTACGAACATATTAAGCAATATTACAAAAATCCTTGACTGAAACGCGACACGGAAAATCACTGAACTCTCAATTACAACAACGATGTTCGTGCACATTTATTTACAAGTATTTTCTCGAAAATGACCGCAGCATGTAGATAAAAGTACCTTGTAACATCTTATATAATTTTATTTGTAAGTGTATCGTAGACCGTTTTTGGCACAAAACGATACTCTAGTCTAGTTAGATGTCTCTTTTATTAAAACAGGTCATAGAAGAATATTTATTTGTATAAACGTGAACGAGTGCTGCCTGTGTGGACTGGTCACTGGTCCACTCGAACGCCTACTGTTTGTTTAAACTCTTTCATCATAGTCTTATTTTGATCGTCGTGCCTATGGAGGTTGTGCATGATAATCTAATCCGTAGCTATCATTTCTATGATAGTTCAATGTTTCATGACATAAATTGAGCTGCTCTATTACCTATCAAATATTGTAAAGCCTTTACGCTCTCAATAATAATTAATAACTAGTATTGAAAAGAGCAACGTTAGAGTTTCTTGCCCGTTCTTCTCTAGCGACACAGCCTTCGAACTGGATACTGGAACTGGTAGAGTTTTGACGGGATTTAAACAATGTATAGCATTTTATGGTTACAATAATTATTTTATTTTTATATAATTCTAACCAATTAGCAATGTTTGTATTATGTATATCTAACTCCATTGATTCAGATATATCCTTGCTTCAGGAAAAAGAAGAGAAAGCTAAATTCAAACTAGAATCGAAAGAGAAACTCAAAGATGAGAAGAAAGATAAGACTAAAGATAAGGACAAAGATAAAGTTAAGGATAAAGAAAAGGAAAAGGTGAAAGAAAAAGATAAGGATAAAAAAGATAAGAAATTGACGAAGGTTCCGTCTACAGTAACATCAGGAGTGCCGTTTGAAGAAATATTCACATTAGGAGGTAAGTTGTTTCTTTATAATATATAAAGCCAATAGCGATGGTCGTCTGGTGGCAAGATTGGGTCCAAGACCTTGTTAAGATTGAGAGTCAAATATATGGGTCATCTAATAGTTTGTGGTCACTACTGCCATAAGCGCCTATAATGGCAAAGGCATGCTGGTTGTTATACTGACATCCTGCAATCTCGATAACCTTACGAATTGCAACAGGAAAACTGTCAATTCAGTTATCCGTAAAGCGGATAAAGTATATAGTAAAAATGTAAAGTATCCATGGATATGCAAGTAACTGAATTAGTTTTGTGTACTACGGCTAAACTTAATGGCTGGTATAGTGCAGTCCAAAAACAAAGTTGACGTTGCGTGCCGCAACTGTCGCCAGAATTCTTTCGGTCTGAAGTAACCGGACAATCACCGGCTGAATCTGGAACGAGACACGCTGGAACGAACTTAGTGTGACTTGACACCATGTTTACGTTAGTCGCTTTCCAGTCGGATACAAATATCTATTAGGTACCATCCCACCAGCTTATTATCGCAAATATCAACAGAAATCGCGTTCAATGTCAGGATAATGTTTCATGCACAATAAAAACCGATTACGTCAGCGGACGCCTTCGTTTTATAAACATTGTCAATATGCAATGGCATTGCTTATTGAGTTTTTTTGCACATAATTAGTGTAATAGATAATTGTCGATAAAAAAAATTGGGTATAGGTATTTTTCATATCTTATAGTCCCTTTCTGTTTGTATATTTATTTATAAGAAAACTCCTCACTGACTGATTGACTCCATTGCAAATTGTCACCATTTAATTTTTTATTATATGCGATTTTATTGATATAACGGTTATTCTTTCTGTCTGGCGTTATTCCGGCATAATGTCAAGGTCCGTCTTCTCGTACCATACATTTGACGATATTTAGTCAGTGGTCTTATAAATATGGGGCGACCCGCCGTCTGACCACCACACAACCAAAACAATTAAATCTATTACAATTTAGGCGTAAATACCGATGTAATGTTTATTCCAGTCTTGATGTTACCTAATATTTTACACACTAATGGTTATAAATGCGATTTTTACTTAATGTTTGTTTATACAAACTGATCTTAATAGGTAAATTAATTTGACGATTTCCTTAGCATCATTGGCATGGAGCCAGATGAAAAAAAGGAAGGTTTCGATAATTCAATCGAAAATCCTTTTCGGATTGAATCGGATTTGGATGTTGTGTTCTAAGAGATAGTCTAAAGTCCCTTTAAAGATTAAAATATTTATTTATACAACGTGTTATAGAAAGGTGTGGTCAAATTTAAGCAACATAATGTAATGTACGATATAAGTATTTCCACCGTAATACCTAATTCGATTGCATTGCTGTCATAGCATAAGTCGTTTATTTTGATTTCCTTTTTCTTATATCGGTATCTTTTATTAATATCGGTATTTATATACCTACTAAAATTCAGTAGCGCAGCATTATTGACAAATTATTATAACGGAGGTAAACAGTTGGTACATTTTCAAATGTTTCATTGTGGAATATACTTGATATAATTACTGTCACGAGTCTTGAGTAAAGATGTAAAGTAATGGGGCAGTCCAATCAATGTCGAGCATCAACTGATCACCCAAAATCGCGTGAAGCACCGGCGCGCCACACTTCTTTCAAGGCTTCCACGCACTGCCGCCATCTGCGATCGCAATCTTTGGGCCGCAATAAATGTTTCTAGTACATTTTCTATGGGATCGCGCGCGAAGTTGCACACTGTCGTGATCCAGCGATCTACCGAATTGTATTGCCAAAATGTGTTGAATACAATATTAAAAAGGTAGTATCTAAGTTGTCATCACCGTTCCTACGTGTCATAAAATACGCATTAGTAAACAATAATTGCGATAGTAAAAAGGCTTATTATCTATGCAAAGAAACATGTTTCAAGGCGACAGATAAGGTACAAAATATTCAGTCTGCAAACGTCTATCTTCACCACTTGAAGTGTTTTTTCAGTTATGAACCCATTTATCAATGGATTTTCCATAGACAGTAAGTATTTCGGATCCAATACGGTACGGATTATTATCTCGCGTTATCGGTCAGATTGGTGTTTGTGATTTGTTATGTTATCGAAGTATACAATAGTTCGATTTTTGATAAAATCGTGACAAAAGAAAACAGATGTGTCGTTTTTTAAAGTTAGCAATGTGTCCATTTAAATATTATGCAGCTTTTCTAGACATATGTAAATTAGTAGAAATCAAGGATTCGTCAAATATATTTTAAATAATGATTATGGTTATTTTCATATTGACTGCCTTGATGGCGCAGTTGTAATGCGTTTGCGGTATGACTGCTGTGTTCAGGTAAAAGTGATATTGAATTTTCCTATCATGAAATGCTTATTCTAAGCCCGGAGTCTGGAATTGTACCCGGTATGACGATAGGCTCGCCCCCTATAATATCATGGGATGGAAATAAGGTCGGCGAAATGTGGGTGTACTGCCTACCCCTTCGGGGATTACAGGTCTGAGTGAGTATGTATATGTATGTTATTTTTATTTCACAATAGGTTCAAATTGTGATTGGACGTGCTTTCTGTTTCGAGTCTGGGTGTTATAAGACCGTAAGTTCCTCGTAATTCGTGATACCCATGATACGGGTTATTCTAGTGCAAACCCTGCACTATAATAAAAAATACTATCTGACTAATTCATCAATAAATATATTGAATTCTTAAGCCTTTTTTTACTCAAGATCTGCAAAACTATTGAAAAATAGTATGTTGTAGGTTTGATAATATTTGTATAGCAACACCGTTTTATTTGTTTTGTTTCAGTCGCGCTCCCTATATTCGGTGTACCGCTGCAACAATCTGTGGAGCGCTCGAGATGCCACGACGACACGGGTCTGCCCCTCGTGGTGCGAGACAGCATCGACTTTTTACAGGTGTGTTCAGATAATACATATACATATGAACTCACGCCTGTAATCCTCGAAAGGGTAGGCAGAGGTGTTGTAACCAGTACACCCACATTTCGCCGAGTGTATCTCCGTCCCATGATGTGATAGGGGGCGAGCCTATCGCCATACCGGGCACAAATTCCAGACTCCGGGCTGATACTGAGCATTTCGTAATAGAAAAACCCAATATAACTTTTCCCGACCCGAGGATCGAACCCGAGACCACAGCGTCAGTCTCAGCCATAACGCGTACGCATTACAACTGCGCCACCGAGGCAGTCAATTTAGTTATAGGAAATATAACAGATTTTATCGAAGATGAGATGTAATTGTAAAAGTAGTAAAGCCACGATGTGTCCAGACATCATGTGTCTCACAGGCGATCGAAAAACGTGGCAGCTTGCTGTTGCGTTTCGTACGATGAGTCAAATTTCCGGACGCCCAAAACCCTCCTCCCATTCTGAACTCACATTACTTTCGTTTAAGGTCGACAACCACAGATCGAGGATAATATGGTCGATATGACATATATTTACGTCAGTCTATATAGAAACCAAGCATGCCAATTTTTACTATGTAGACTGACTTCATCGGGGTGCGCGTAGATTCTATACAATACAAACACGAGTTACCAATGGCGGTACAACTTATGATTCATTTCCTGTCGAAACTTTAAAAAAATATATAATAATACAAAAACTGCAGTAACCTTTCAACTTTCATTGATCAAGTTGTAGTTTGGTTAAAATTAGAAAGAAAGAGTACGCTGTAGTTAGTTTTGTCTACAATATGAATTGACTGGCTCGTCCAGGTTGTTACCACTGTCCCATAGAAAACCGAAGTAAATTGGCAACTTGCTGTTGGGTTTCGGTGATTACGATATCCGGAGGCCCAACTCCCCTCCCCGATTCCTTAATTATTCAAAAGTCGCAACGCATCCATGATTCTCATGGTTTTATAGATTTTCACGCGCAGTGGAGGTCACTTACCATCAGGTGACACAAATGCGCGTTTGTCAAAAATAATACGAGAAATAAACAATCCTCAGTACGAACAAATCGCGGAACGATTTGAAGGGTTTCCTTGTGCCTTTGATTGTGTGTTTGGAATATAAACGCTGTATTGTTGAACAGAATAGATCAACCTTAGTTTTGCGAGTCCTAACGTGTTAGTAAACTCCATGAACATTGCTTAATATGGTTTGCTAACGTTTTAGAAATATCGCAAAGTTTTTTTAGGACAGAAATTTGCCTATAACTGGGTAATTTTTATAAAACGGTTCACGATGTTCAGAAATAGTGGAAAGACGTGAGGGGCCATGATTGGTTATTCTCTACTGAGTATGTTATAATTCGAGCTGAGACCAACGCCTGCTAAACAAAAATTTACCAATCACGTATACAGAAATCTGCGCATAGCAAAGAACTTTCTTATGTGTTGTTCTTGAATGTGGGCGATAATTTCGCAATTAATAAATTATGCCTGATAAAACATTATACCATACATACGCACTCACGCCTGTAATTCCCGAAGGGGTAGGTGTATCTCCGTCCCATGATGTGATGGGCTTATCGCCATACCGGGCACAATTTCAGACTTCGGGCTGATACTGAGAATTTCGTAATAGAAAACCCAATATCACTTTTACCCGACCGGGGGATCGAACCCGAGACAATAATACGATTTTTTTGCGCAGAAACTTTAAGATTTATATATTTTCAATATGTGCGTCTCATTGATCTACTGACTGCTTACTTAGTCTGAGAAACCGTGTGGTCCTGGGCCAAATCCCAGGTTGGACAATCACAATTTCTGTTTGGGTTTTCTATACGAAAAATCACAAATGAATTGCCCATTAGTGGAATTTGCGCCCAATGTGGCGATAGACTCGCCCCTTATCACATCATGGGAGGAAATATACTCGATGAAACATGGATGCAGACCTTATATCTTGTCAATTTATCCTGTAACAAACACTGGTTTATTTATTATATAAAATTAAAATGTATTTTTCATAATTTTTTGATCATACTTTCTGATTACCAACAGATAAAACACAGGTGTGTTTCAAAGTTTCATTATATTTTCTCATTTAATTTCCAGGCACACGGAATAAAATCAAAAGAAATTTACCGTACGGAACCCGATAAAATCAAGTTGCAACAGCTAAGGAAGTTGTTCACCGACCGCGGACCTACATTCCCTTACCATTGGGATGTTCCCATAGCGTGTGCTATGCTCAAAGCTTTCATCAGGTTAGTTACGATGATTATGATTTAAAACTTCAAAAATCGACTTCGGAACCCGAACATTTATATGGGACCGTCATAGGAGGGCGGATAACTCCGTGAACATAAATACCAGCAAAGAGACCATCCTTCTTTTTTTATACATATAACACAAACGCGCAGGTGGGTCATCTGATGGTAAGTGATCTTCACTGCTCATGAACATCCACAATACAAATATATATAATAGTCTTGTAGGGTGGGCAGTGCCTACCCTTGCCATCTCCTCCCTCTAGCTAAGCCCATGCACGTAGCTTAAAACAATTCGAGTTGGATACTCTTGGGGCTGGTTTCGAACCTGCGACTTTCATCTCGGCAGTCCGTACCACTCCCAGCTAGATATCGGTGCTACTTTATATCTACCGAATAATAAACCAAAAATATTTATATTTCAGCGAACTCCCCGAATCGATTCTGACGCAAGAGCTCCACGGACAGTTCGAACAGTCGACCGCGATTGCGGAGCCACAACGAGAAACGACAATGTTGTCGCTCGTCAACAAGTTGCCGAGTTGCAACTACAGTCTGTTGAGTTGGCTCATGTGCCATTTTAACAGTGTTGTGGCTAATGAACAGGTAAGTGGCGCAACAGGTGTAGAATACTTATGTTAAGTAATCCGACAGTTTTGTAGTACCACGGTGTAGATGTAGGCGGTGGAGCTATGATGTAGACCAGTTTTGTCTACAGGATGTACGAGCTGGCCGAATTAATTGTCTTACAGAAAACCAATGTGAAGCGGCAGCATGTGCGGCGGCATGTGTTTGTTGCGATTCGTACGGCGGGTGAGATTTCCGGAGCCCCCAAATACCCTTTCCTAGTCCCCATTCCTTTCCTCTAAGGTCGGCAAGGCATGCATGATATATAGAAGAAGAAAGAAAGAAAGAAAATAGACTGATTATATGAATGTTCATAGGCAGTGGAAATCACTACTACACACTTACTATTAGGTGACTCACATGCCGACGTTTGCCGGCCTCTGCTTAAAAACTAATAATTAATAATTGTTTTAATGTTAATCATAACAGTTTTAATGTTCTTTGTAAAATGTGTTGTGTTGTGTGTGTAAGATTATCCGACCCATAACATCCAAACCTAAAACAAATCCGATTCGCAGCCTAGATACTCTATTTGATAATATAATATTGATAAAGCATAAGCTATAAATATATTGCCAAGTATGTGGTCTACTTAGTTCGATATTATCGAATTTACTATAGCATTTTGAGTCGCTTTGATATTGTAGTTTTCGATAGTACGAAATTTACTATAGCATTTTGAGTATCTTTGATATTGTAGTTTTCGATAGTACGAAATTTACTATAGCATTTTGAGTATCTTTGATATTGTAGTTTTCGATAGTACGGAATTTATTATAGCATTTTGAGTCTCTTTGATATTGTCGTTTTCGATAATACCGAATTTACTATAGTACTTTGAGTCGCTTTGATATTGTAGTTTTCGATAATACCGAATTTACTATAGTACTTTGAGTCGCTTTGATATTGTAGTTTTCGATAGTACCGAATTTACTATAGCATTTTGAGTCGCTTTGATATTGTAGTTGATTCGATTTATTTTAATCGATAAGTCACGTTACCTAAAATCTATAATCAAAAGTGGAATAGGCGTGCAAGGATAGTCAAATGTCCCCATTACGTGCCCGTCTTTGCTTATAATAACATCAATATTTGTAATTTTCACAATAGCGTTTGTCATTTGTATTATATTCTGTTGTGTATAAAATAAAGAAGTAACTGAAGCAGAGGCAACCATCCTATTTCAGCTGAATCACGTAAACATACAAACGATAGCGACAGCAATGGGCGCTACCCTTAACATGTCGTTAAACTTACTCACCTACCTCATCACCAAGGCTGAGAAACTATTTCCAGATGTACAACTTTCTAAGTAAGTAAAATACATATTATTTTGAAAAATGTTCTTTGCAAGCGACTTTGTCGATGATGACGTGCCTGTTACATGTAAAGCTTCGTCATCATCGGCATCAGTCTCCATTTTAAATACCTCTTTCCATAGCATTATTGCTCGCATAAAGTTTGAACGATAGTAATAACTATCATTATCTAGAAGGTATCAATAATTTTGATGATATTCGATACTAGTTATTGAGGTGAAAAAATTAAATAAATATGGACATAGTTATTTGCAGTACATACACTTTGACAAGCGAAATGGTACCAACTTTGTGAATTGCTCCGAGATCTGACTTCCGATTCAATTTATAATATTAAACGTATCGTATAGTATCAAGTATTAAAACATAATGGTTAAGTGATAGAGCCACGCTGTAGACAATTATGTCTACAGCATAAATGGGCCGGCTCGTCCGGGTCGTTACCACTGTCTCACAGAAAACCGACGTAAAGTAGCAGCTTGCTGCTGCGTTTCGTACGGTGAGTGAGATATCCGGAGCTGCCGTGAGATCGTATCACACTGAATGTGTATTTGATATCGATGATTGGGGTAGATATTCGTTAGTCTACCAAGAAGTATTTTCAATTCTTCCTACACTATTGTAACCGGACTTGTATTAAAAAGTCGACACATAGGTGTAGACTGCTAAATGCGATAGTCATAATTATTAAGACTAGGTGCAAGTAACCGTTATTTCCTTACCCGTTCCACAGATACGTGCCGCCGCTCTTATCTCTCCCGGCAGAGTTTCCGGACTCAGCACAAGAGATCAGCACCGAACTACGCAAGCAGGAGTCTCTACTGTCGCAGATCCACGCGGAGATGCACGCCGGGTTCATAACGCACGCGCGCGACCAGCAGCTGTGGGAGGCGCAGCGGATCGTCACGCAGCTCAAGGTGATCATATTAGCACAAGCAGGAGTCTCTACTTAACTGTCGCAGATACCTTACTAAAAAAACCGGCCTCAAAACACCCTAAACCTTAAAAATTAACGTTACGAACTTGGGTCGAAACAAAATGGTTTGCTTAATTTATAAAGTATTACAATTTGCATTACTGATTCACGTTGAGATGTCTTCGGTCGAACATGTGGCATAAATGCATAAAACCTGCTATAATATCACGGAGTTGCCAAGTGTTGCCCACTTAAACAGTACTTTGATAGAATCTGTCAAGAAGTACACGCGTAATGCGTGAATGAGTACAAGTTATTAAATTATTATGTAGAACACTACATTAATAACAGCATAGATATAAACATTTGCTAATATTATCACATCAGTCCCTTTGTTGGCATGAGTAAGATATTGAAAAAAAGGTGATGGAGTTAATGCTAGGACCACAGATAGTTAAAACCCGAAATCTGAATATTTCTATGCGAAACAAGCATTAAAGCACGTAATATAAACACCAAAGTAATAATATTGTTTTTTATTATTTCAGAGAAAGCTCCGTTCAGTTCAAAAATCAGTTGAACCGCACTCTATTTCGTCTCATCAACAATCGATAGACGAAAAGGCACCTGATGACGAGCCCATACGACGTAACTCCCAACAAAATGAGCCATCCACATCACAAGAACAAGAAGTTAAACCAACAATCGACGCGTTTGATGCAAAAGAATCTCCCACACCAGACGCTACTTTCGAAGCAGAATTCGAAGATAACTTCGAATTCAAGCCTGACAAAGTTTCACCAAAGGAAGACCAACCTCCCGCGGAACCGACGAAAGACAAACCAAAACTAACAGAAAAAGAATTAAAAGTATTAAGGCTTGAGCTTGAAAACGCTGAATACTTGCAACTGAAATCGCTATTGCAAGCAAAAATCAACTCTGAACAGTTCGAAATCGTCAAACTTAGGAGTCATGTTGCATTAAAGAATAAGCAAGAAGGCAATGTCCTGCTAAACAAAGAAAATAAAGAGATTGTCACATCAGAGGAACAGGAGTTGAGGCAGAGACTGATGAAAGAAAATGCTCTTTTAGAGCAGAAAAGACTGAATTTAATAAATCAAATATTCCAAGAGAGGGTTGCGTGTGTACAATTGAAAATAGAACTAGCTATGAAGGAGATATTGTCTAAATCTTAAACTTTGTAGTCTCGAGTATTTAGGAGTAATGTATGTTAGTGTAACAAATTATATGGGCTTTAATTGATACGAAAATATAATAAATGACTTAATTTATCGATATATCGATACTGTGCTTGTTTCTCTAATATCGACATTTTATAGGTGAGAATGACATCTATTTTAGTGGTATTAAAACTCATTGGACTCTAATATGAATGTGACTATTATACTTAGAATTAATTTCTTAAAATGATCAAATATATTATCACCTTATCGACTTTTATTGACTTTCAAAGTCACTATATCACAAGTTACATGCATAATGCATTTCGATAAAATCTATTTTAAGGATCTGGTTTTACTTTCAAATAGGTATTCTGACAGCTATGTATGTATGTAATTCTATATCATGGACTATCTTTTGCGAAAATAGCAAATTCATATAATCTATCTAAACATAATTGTATATTTGCTTGTCTGACTGATTGATTCATTAACGCAGAGCCTACGCCGGGACATTAGAAAAGTATATCTATGGCCGCGAGTAAAATAAGGGATGAACGGCTGTATGGCCTACAAGCGTGACGGAGTGAATAATAAAATTACAGAGAGGTTCCTTTATTATTCCATGTTTTTAACTGCTCCGTTCGGGGCTGCTTTTTGACTGGTCTTTGATGTCAGACAATTTGCATTTGCCAGTTTCGGCGGAACAACATGTTTGAGTGTGGAGAAAGATTGTTTGGACTAACAATTGAGCATACAGTAGAATCCGGATATAACGACCTTCAAGGGACCGGCGATACTATGTCGTACTAACCGGATGACGCACAAAACGGCGGGATTATTTCTTAAGTACATACCTAACTTACGAATACATATTATAAATGCGAAAGGTATTTTAGGTAAATAAAACACCTAACTAACTGTAATCTAACTGTCTAGCAAAAAAGTTTGCTTTCTTTTGTAGCAGAGGTCCATTAACGGGTATTCCCCGGTCGCGCTGAACCACTGTAACAATGCCTTATCCATCTGCTCATGAGTAGAAGTCCTAACGCGTTTGCATTTCAAAACATTGGCATTAAACAGTGGCTCGATCTTATATTTATTCTTCTTCATTGTGGATATTGTAGAATGAGATACGCCAAACTACTTTGCGAGGGTTGCATTTGATTCACCGGCTTCTAATCGGTGTAATATTGTACTATTTTTCAATTGTTAAACACTTTCGCTTCACAGAACTCATTTTATCGAGCTTTATGAACTTGTCATAACAGGTGACAAACGCTAACTGTGATTTACGCGCGCCAATAACGAGAGTTTAATCACGCGGGGCGGGGTGAATTGGGTATTGGTGGGTAGTTTGTGTAAACAAAACATTGCGCGTCGTTTTAACCGGACGTATTATTATAAATAATGGACGCTATAAGCAGTTGGTCGCTTAAACCGGAGTCGCACTAAACGGTTATAGTTTCTTAGTAACTAATTATGAACTTGAGTAAACATTATCGTCGCTAAAATCGGTTAGTCGTTATAAGCGAAGTCGTTATATCTGAATTCTAAAGTATTTTTAAAGATGTCTACGTTTTGATCTTTATTTTTACATATTGCTATTATAATACTTGACATTGGCGAAATCATTGAAAATCGATGGGGGCATAATCTAAAAATAGAAATAGAAAGATTGTTAGATTGTTTTTTGGTATTTTTGGCGATTGGAGTTAGAGACATTAATATAAGTTTCGGTTTACTTGTGTGACTATAATGGCAGAAAGATTTTCGCTCATTTTATAAATCCATACTAATATTATAAATGCGAAAGTAACTGTCTGTCTGTCTGGGGGAAGGACATGATATAGGGTACTTTTTGCCCCGGAAAAAGACATCCTTGTGGGTGGAGCCGCGAGCAAAATGTTATCTATATATAAATGTAAGTATAGTTGATACAATTTATGCAAGCGACACCGCATGACAGTTTTAGAATTATATGTACTGAATATATTACAATATAATTTAATAAACAAGAATTATTTATACCTTGTATGCTTTATTTACTCAACCTGTCTACGTTACAGCTAACCGCAGGAAATAATGATCTAACATACCTATTTATGTACCTACAAAACAATAACATAAATAGGTAGGTTCTATAATATTTGTATCTACACTGATTGTGCTAAAATATTTACAATGTAGTAGGTCCCTCGTTAGCGAGAGACCGTCTAGGTTGGTACCACCGCTTTGTCTATTTCTGTCAAAAACAGCAGCGTGTAAGCATTGTTGTTTTCGGTTTGTATGACATTGAAGCCAGTGAAATTACTAGGTTATTTAAAAAAAAAAAAATTGTGGTGCTGATTATATTAAAAGAAAATATTCTGAAGCTTTATGTTGTACCCCATCTTATCCAATACAATAATAATCGTCAAGATGTGTGAAAGGTTTATACCAAATATAAAAACCAGTTAAATAGGAACTTTAGCAACTCGCTTAAATTTTTACATTTTGTTGTTTTTATTATTTATTCGGATGTCTGCCATAATAACACAAGTAGGTATTCTGTGACATATTCAGCCGACTACGGATTATGGTCCAGAAGATAGACCCTTTTAAACGTAGGACAGATAAACAAGAAGACGCGAGCGGCGTAGGTTGTGTAATAGGGTTCTGTGATAAACTTTGGGTAAGGAAACCTAAAAAGAGACAAACACAAAGCGTCGAATTGAGAACCTCCTATTTTTCGTCGACTTAAAACAGTTTAATGGCACAATTACACTATGAAATAGGGCAGTGACCGGAGTGTGTTTAGAAAAACATTTATTATTGTGCGCGTAATTTGTTTACCGATATAGCATTCTACGGCAGCTGACACATCAAGACACCTAAATAGAACGAACATGGCGACAAGTGGGTGAGCACAATCAGTTCGCCTCCTTTCCATCTTTATATTTAAACTAGGGTTTGCCCACGACTCCGCTCGTATGTAAGTCATGGCCAAAGATTCATACGGCTATTTATAGTAGATATTTTTGTTCAACACGTCTATTCTGTGTAAATCTTGTGTAACAAACGAACAATAATAAAAATAAATTATAAATGATTGAGAGTTCTCTAAATAGAGAGTTTTGATTTTATAAGAACAAAACTCGTGATATTTTTATCACGAAGTGGAAGCAAGGTTTTTGAAATGCCACGCCCGAAATAAATATACACAGGTATTACCTACTTATCAATAACAAAATATGGACAGATTTTAATGAATAATTATAGGACATTATACTTACCTATATGACAGCCTCCGTGGCGCAGCGGGCGAGTAGCCGGTTACTTTCTTTTAGAATAGAGAGATGACATACGAAATAGTAAAAAGCGATAGCTCAGCGGGTAGGGATTCGAATTGTCGAAATTATAGTCGCAGGTTCACACCCCAAGAGCATGCACCTCTGACTTTTCTAAGTTATGTGTGTATTAATTGTTAACTATCTTTTGCTTTTACGGTAGATGTAACATCGCGAGGAAGCCAGCTTACATGAGCAGTTCTTCATAAGAATTTATATGGTATGTAAACGCATTAGGCCAGCATGGTGGACTAAGGCCTAACACCTCTCATTCAGTAGAGGAGTCCTGTGCTCAGCAGACAGCAGTAGGACGTGTAGATATAATACAGCGCTAGTATTATTATGAGTATCATAATTTTATAGTCATTTATGTACCTAATTGCATAACCATGAAGTTATCAGCAGTACATCAATTATCAATATACAAGTCGCGTGATAAGGTACATACATAGGTACCGTTTTGATACGTTACAACATCACTTCTATTTATATATCTGCTTCATTTGTACATTATTTCTTGACGAAACGAGTTCTTGTGGACGAGAAATGTTTATTCTACAGGCTGCGAAGCGAGAGGCCGTGGGTTCGATACACGCACTGAGATAAATGTTTGTATGATCCACAAAAAAATGTTTCATATCTGGTTGTTGTGGCACCGCGCAAGTCCCTCGTAGCTCCTGATACCCATGATACACCTACCATGGTTTACCTAGTTAGGGGTCAGGACTATGTGTGTGAATGTAAGCCTTCCGACAAGTAAATAAATAAATGAAAAACATCTATTTGTCAATATTGCTATCACTTTAATATGTGTCTATACTTTAATTTAAAAAATATAGGTAGGTAAGTATGTAAGTGTCTACATGTAATCGGTCCAGTAGTTTTTAATATATTCGTTACATACAAAAATACAAATCCTTCCTCTTTATAATCTTATATATAAAATTCTCGAGTCACAATGTTTGTTCCCATACTCCTCCGAAACGGCTGGACCGATTTGTATGAAATTTTGTGTGCATATCGGGTAGGTCTGAGAATCGGCCAACATCTATTTTTAATCCCCCTAAATGTTAAGGGTGGTCCATCCCAAAATTTTTATTTTTTAGACAATTTTTTTTGCTTTTATTTTTTTATGATACAACATAAAAAATACATACAACCCTAAATTGTCAACCCTCTACGATCAACCCCTATTTTTTAATAGCGACATTAGTATTTTTGTCAAGCATTTTTCTCACCGGGGGCGCCCACTAGACTAATTTAATCCTGGAAATAGGCATTCACGCGGGCGGAGCCGCGGGTAACAGCTAGTATTAGTGAATATTTCGGAAAAAAGTACCTACTCGTAGACGTAGTAGGGTACCGAGGTATCTTTCGGTGCTTGATGTTGTTGTTCCACTTGCTCCTACTGAATGCGATAAATAAAGTCCCTTTCTATATCGAATGTCAAATTACACAATCTGAAAACGCGTCGACAATGTAGCTATTACCATTTTATTTGCGAATAATAAAATACTGATTATTTATATGGCTCCGCAATCATTCACGACATTAAGGTCATTTGTAACCTATTCGAACGTTCGAAGACTGAAGTCCGGTATTGTACCTAAAAGAGTCCAGCTGAAAAGGCAGGGCCGTACCTAAGGGGAGAGTCTGGGAGCACTACTATAGTTATTATAACTATAGCAACCGCTCCAAGCTATAGGCAGCTGCTTGTCTGTGCCTCTGACATTGCTGATGTCTATGGGCGACGGTAACCACTTATCATCAGGTGGGCCGTCTGCTCGTCTGTCTTTGTAGTCCAATAAAAAAAGGGCCGACCCCTTATAGGCACTCCTTATATTTCGCTGGTGGAACCTCATATTTTTGAGCCGACTGGATAGCGACCACCGTACACATGGTGCAAAACCCGCCAGAGTAGCTTGTTTTGGGAAATCGCGTTCCGGGGTCAGCCAATGTAAATCCAGTAACGCCAAGCCGACATAATTCTGACGACCAATGGCGATGCAACGCTTTTCGACGCCTCGCCATTATATTTGGACTGCATTGTACTTACTATCAAGGCCAGTGTAGTCATTTTATTGTGCCAGGATAGAAGAACTCTGAATTCGGGTTTAACATAGGTACCTATACCAAATCATGGGCAAGGGGCGCTATATTATTTTGATCACATTCCACCCTAAAATTAGTCTTCTGCCGCGGTGAGCACTATCATAAGCATTGCTAAAGTTCCATGTTGCACTTATTGTGTTCAATCGTGACTTCAATTTTACTGTGTTCTGCAGAAATAATCTAACCCACAACCGGCTCTCTATTGGTTGGAGCATTTCTGCACCACACCGTCCAATTGTGGCCTACTTGACCCGGCCCTGTCTAAAGGCCGTGGAATCTTGGTGACTTGTGGCAATATAACATTGTGCTAGACATTACCGAGCGACCTTTGCCAATGTAATTGCTTCAATTAGTCTTGAACTTACCTGCCTTGTTAAGGTTCAATTAGGAAGGATATTGACGTATTCTGCCATCAACGGATGCTGACCTAGGTCGGTTTATCTTATCTATTTTGCTGGGGTTTGGATAAATTCCAGAGCGTACTCGCAGGTTCGAAATCAGTTCTAGGGCATACACCTCTGACTTTTCGAACTGCGATGGAAAGTGTGTATTCATTGATAATATCGTTCACTATTACGGTAAAAAAAACTGTTTCAAAAACAGCGATAGCTCAGTGGAGAATGGTACGGACTGCCGAGACGAAAGTAGCAGGTTCAAAAACAGCTCCAAGAGCATGCCCCTCTGACTCTTCTAAGTTCTAAGTTACGTTTATTATTCTATTGATTGTTAATTATGATTTGCTTTAACGATGAACGAAAGATCGTGAGGAAACCTGCATACCTGAGAAGTATGGAGAGGATAATGGAGAGACCATAAGAATTTCGAAGGTGTCAGAAGTGTACCAACCCGCATTAGGCCAGCGTGGTGGACTAAGGTCTAATCCCTAATCCCTTTCATTAATAGAGGAGAAGAGTCCGTCTCATATAGGGCTCGTATTATTATATAAATTGGCATATCACACCAACATTTCTGTAAAAATGGGACGATGTCCGGGCGAGTATTTCATTGAAAGACGAAATTAGATAAAGTTATTTATAATTGTCAAATTCAACTATAACTAAAAGCGAGAATTTTATAAAAAAAATATGTACAAACCTACAGTAGGCACTACGTTGCGATGATGATTATCCAATATAGAGCAGTTATAACAATAGATCAGGTACTTATATAGGTACCTACTTACTTTTCTTTTTGCGATGATGATTATCCAATATAGAGCAGTTATAACAATAGATTAGGTACTTATATAGGTACTTACTTTTCTCTTGAGTGCCTGATGAAGCGTTAAAATAATAACATTGTTTGCATATTCGTACTCTCTATTCCGAGCTATGCGTCCCACGAGGTGGTGGCGTTAGCTTACCTAATACTTCTTTTCCATTTCGCTCTGTTCTCGACGTCGTCTTCGGAAACGTTTTTTGAGTGGTAGAGCCACGCTGTAGACAGTTCTGTCTACAGCATGAATGGGCCGGCTCGCCCGGGTCGTAACCACTGTTTCACAGAAAACTGGCGTAAAGTAACACCGGTTGCTTCTCGCCACTTTAGCCACGCTGCGTGTATTCGGTGCTGGCATATTCCTACAATATAATGCTAAAGCGGATAACTTTATCGTAATATGCATTTATGTTGATATACCTATCATCTATTTAGCGCATATTTATACATTCGGTTCGATATTAACTCTAGTAACATACAATACCTACATTATGATATTTATCACTTATTGTTCGCATTAGCATTGTGTATTAGTTTAATATGTTATATAAACAGATAACTTTTATCATAATTCCACTGCAATTTATTTTATATCTTTTGCCCACAGCTTTGCTTACTTGAATCGTAAGGTGTATTATAAATAAGTACAAAACGTATTCTCTCAAAAATATATTCTTCGGCGCGATAATCTATACCGGGATAAAAGAATCCTATGCCCTAATCCAGGTCAGAGATTACTTTTGTGCCAAATTTCACCTTTATCCGTACATCCGTTAAAAAAACATCAAAATTCATAAACTTTCCACTTTATTATATTAGTAGGTAAGATAAAAGATTCTGTGTTTAGTAAGTTCAGTCATCGTGAAAGGATTACGCCATTGTCACCTTTCGATTAGGTACCACTGATATGTAAATGTTGTCTATTGCATATGCATGTGATTTGAAGTGAAATCATGTAAAGCATTTTTCAATAGAATTTGCAAGCAATTTAAAAAAACGGATTCGTTCTATAAACTTCCTAGGTCTTGTGTACCACCATAATTGGTACAATACGCGTAAAACAACTTTGAAACTAAGTACCTAGGTTTTGTGTACCACTTTATTATTTAATTGGTACAATACGTTCAAAGCAACTTTGCCGGCCTGATTCACGAGGCATCACAGAGGTTGTTCTCAGAGACTAAAAGGGAGTGGACGTGTAGGTAAAGTATGAAGTGACTAACTTCAGCAAGGTCAAGTTATTTAGCTCGTATCAGGTTTTTTTTACAAGCATGGCCCGGTAAACGAGTAAGTAAGCCACCTGATGTTAAATGATCTCCACCGCCCATGTACGCTCACAATACCAGAAGAATGATGGGCGCGTTGCCGACCTTAAAAGAAAGGATTAATTATCTTAAGGGATTGAGAACGGGAGGGAGATTTGGGCCTTCGAATATCTCCTTTACCCTACGAAACGCAGCAGAAAGTTACTGCAGTTCAGGATAAACGGAATTTAAATTCAATTGTATTACATTTTTCACCATGAAGGTATGGTAGAATACTGTCCACAGTCATTGTTAAAATTTTATGCAATTTATATTTTTAACAGGAAAATTCGGCAAATAAGCAATTGATATTTAAAGAAAGGGGAGGGGAAATGCGGGCCTCTGGATATCTCACTCACTGTACGAAACGCAACAGTAAGCTTGTACTTCGTTGGTCTTCTGTAAGACAGTGGTAACAACCTCGACTCATTCATGCTGTGGACAAAACTGTCCACAGCGTGGCTCTACCACCTCTTTAAAAATACTGTACTTAGGTAGTACATACTATCTATCTATCTTGTTCCGCTTATAAATACGCTAGCTGAGCATTAGTCATACGAACACGCAACGCGAACAATGAAAAAAATAAAGATAATTGCATTACAAAAACACGAAAAAAAAGACACGTAGCCGGTTCGTTTTCTCACAGATAATTCGCATTCAGTTGACCGCTTCTACGTCCGCAAACAAAAAGTAATCCGCTATATAAAGTAGGTAACTTATATTTGAGTACTAGCTTTTGCTTTTTGTTGCTCGCGCCTCCGCCCGCGTGAACGGCCTTTTCTGGGATAAACATGTACTTATGTACTTATCCAAGTCATGATCTACCTGTGTGCCAAATTTCACCCAAAATTGTTTAGCTGTTTTGGTGCGGTGGATTTACAAACATTCAAATTCACAAACTCACAAACATCCATACTTTCACATTTATAATAGTAGGATATTAGGTTGTAGGATAGTACCTACCTAGTATAGGATGAACATTTCCTTAAAATAGAACTAGCACATATATTGATTTACCTTCTGGATGGATCACCTCATTGGTCTACTGGCAGCTTTCTAAAACTGAGAACCGTGAGGTCCTGGGTTTAATTCCCAGGTCGGACGATCATGTGTTCGAGTTCGAAAATCACACATGAATTGCCTGGGATTGAATTTAGATATGTACGGTATGATGATAGGGCCCCCTTATCTCATCATGAGACGAAGATAAGCTCAGCGGAACGTGAGTGGTACCTACTGGCTACACCTCCACCTACTCCTTCGGGGATACAGGCGTGAGCTTATGTTCTGTTTTGTACCGTCAGACTCGTATTGAAATTGAGAAATATTTGACTAGTAGTGTAAGAAAGTAAGGACAATCAGCAATATCATGGCATCTAAACAACTATGTTTTTATTACCATCGGTCATGGGCTTCGACAATGCCAGAATGCAGTCAATCTACTAAATTAAGTACATATACTGAGTATATTTTATTTCTAAATAGTTAATATGCTACTTCAAATGTTTATCTTGTTCTCATTAATTTTTCTTTTCGCTATCAAGATTACTATTATCGAATATCAACTAATTATAACAATGTTTTATACCACATCTAATAAAAACAATATCAAACGTCCTCAAAGCCACCAAACCGCACCAATCTGCCATTGTTCCCACATACTAGTAACTCTATTGAAAACATAATGAATCGTTCAGTCGCATTGGAAACCTCAATACAGGTACATAGATTTGAATGGCTGACCGTGGTCAAATAATCTGAGGCCAAACCCCAAAATTGTATGCAAAATATGTTCACCAATGAGATCACCACCATTGTTGAATGTAACGATATTTTATCGCTTTAGTTTAGTCATATATACTCATCAGGTTTAGTCACAAAGTTTACAGGTAGGGGTCACGGCCAGTGGAATGTCTCTCTTTCCACTAACTCCGTCGCTGTCTAGGATTATTAATAGATAAAATCTTCGTCTGTGTAACTAACAATTTGTTCAGCCTTATATCGCTGTTAATCTCGAAAACGTGCAGATCCCTGGTGTCTGATATCCTTTTTAACTATTATATCCACTACTTTAGCAATGACAACAGGCACCAACAATGAACAAAAAATAACGTGAAAGTGTTTAAAATAACAACGCGCTCCAATACGGACAGAAAATCATTCTGAACAAAAAGTCATCTTAAAAACTCATTGGAAACAACTTGCATATTAATTACCAAAGTCTTAAAACAAAAGCTCGAGCTAGACATGCAATTTCCGTGTGAAGAACCGTCGCAAAAAATTGCTATATCGAATTCGATTAGAGACACTCAAGTTCCATCTTAAATTTTCGAGTTCCCGCCGCGCTCAAATTACTGGAAATGATTTGGTCGAACGCACAAGTTTTTTTTGTCTCATTTTGTTGCTGATCTCAATAATCGCAGTAAATTATCTTGCAATTGAATCGCCCGTAGACCTTGCAGTGGGAACAGCTGGTTTTATTAAGTGTGCGACCCACAATGATCTTGGAATCTGATGGAATTATTATCTACATTTATTTTCATTTTACTTGAATACACTTTGTTACTAGCCTCGGTATATAACATCGCTAGGTTATACTTCCTTAGTGCACATAACCAGTTATTCAATGGATATTTGTCTGCTGTCTAAATTGTTAACATTTTGTGACACTGACTCATGAATCTAGTTTTACGATTCGAAGAAGTGCTCTTTAACTCTAATCAACTAATTGCCTTGTAGATTAGGTTCGAAGTCATTACTCAGTCACTAATCATGAATTTTATTAATTCTATCATTAGGTATTGCACATATTTAGAAGTAGGTAATATTCCTTGTTTATTTACTTCCTTAATTTCGATTCTAAGCAATCTGCAATCACCAAGGTATACTTAATTTATTATTATGATGATTGTATTCAATTATATTAAACAGACAGTCGACTTTAACAAAGTTCTGTTTCATAGAAGTGCATTTTACTTTCCAACGAACGTTCAACATTATGTTTTTCAATATTCCGTGCGACCTTATGCTTTACACAAAATATGTAACCCAATTTCTCAAGGGCAGTAAGTATCTGACTCATACCTTGAAACATAAACTTAATTTTGATTCATACAGCATAGCTAGCACAGATACGAACAAGGTAACAACAATACCGTTACAATTTACTATGATTGTTTCATTGTCATGATGCATCCAAGGGATCTGTAATTTTTTGACCGAATGTATTTTTAACAGATTTTTATGTCATGCGTTGCGAGTTGCGACAGATGTGGCGATTGTAGGTGTCTGTTCCAAAAATGGTGTAGACAAGGCTGTGGGGCATTAATCTGGCTATTTTTTATTAGCTACATAAAATTCTTCTTAAGCAATATATGGATTACGTTTATAGACTATTTTTAAATTCCTCTTCGACCATGACCTTTAAAAGTAGATGCTCATATTAAAAAACGTCGGATATTTGACATGCACTTGCTATATTCATAACATCTTCCAAAGTAGCGAGCAAACAGGTATTACGGTAGTATTTTATCCTTGAGGATAATGGTTTTTAGATTAACTAAACGTGATAAACATGGATTAACATGAGGACACCGAATGGCAAGTAGCAACACACCGCGAACATTCACGACCTTTAAACTTACCTAGTTAATATAAGTACCTATAGATTATCTACTGTCTAGGTACACGGATGATAACACAAATGGATAGAAGTGTTTCTGATGGTTTCTCATTTTTTTTTTATAATTTGGAAGATGACTAACTCGAAAGGGTTATACAACTAGTGCACAGACGGTTCACAATTCCAATCGCGGAGAACTCATAAAAACATACACGATTGCTTATCTTGGATATATTAGTCAGGACCTCATCAGTTTTATACTAATGAGGAGATCATTTGTCATTAATTACTTGCCTTAATAATAACTTGATTAATCTCCAGTCATTTAACACCAAAGGATAGAAACCTCTACAATCAAATGGCATTTTAGTGCAAATAATAACTTAAAGGTACGTAGGTAAATTACTAATAGAGTTATTTTCCGGGTAACTCAGGAAATTTAAAGATTCGCCCAGTGAATTTTATAGCATATGCCGATAAGCGAGCAAATGAGTCACCTGATCATGATGATAAGTGATCACCACCGCACATGAACTCCAACAATATCAGAACAATCATGAATGCGTTGCCGACTTTAAAGGAAAGGAATAAATAAAGGATTGGGAAGGGAAAGGGGATTTGGTCCTCCGGATATCTCACTCACCGTACGAAACGTAGCAGCAAGCCGCTACTTTATTGCGGTCTTCTGTGAGACAGTGGTAACAACTCGGTAGAGCCGGCCTATTCTTCCACTTTTTATATACCTACAAAGTAACTATTAGTTGGTGCATTTTATGAAGTATTACATCATACCTGGCATATTATCGCGATACCTAATCACCCGCAGTAGGTACCTAATAAAAGTAATACCATGAGCGATACCTTACAGAACAATTGAATTATCACAAATCACGTCATATCCTTTGCAAATAGCAGCAACTCAAATACAAGCCAATAATATTCCACATACATAAATGCAAATATAATACTGCATTCGGTATTATCATTATGCACGAGAATCCGGTTGCAGAGATAATAACTTGAACGATTTTCGTTCTAACGGTCCATCGAGTGATTTGAAGTCGTGAGATAATATGCCTCTATAACAAGCGATATTAGACTTTATCGCTGTGGTATTAATAGCTATTAGAATAAATCTGTTACAGACATATGGTACACAAAATCTTTACTATACACTCTTGCAGTCAGCCCAGCTTGTTGCAATAATAATCTTGTTGTTTGTGAGAACTAGGTTTCTATTCAGTTGGCGATCAGTAATTATAGCTAAGTGAATACCGATAAAGGTCATACATGAATAAATATTTACACAGCTATTAACGTGCAAAATAGATTCAAATGATTTCTTTACAATAATCAACAAAGCTAAGTAGGTCTTCACATTTGGGACGTTTGTTTTGAATATTTTCATTATATAATGACGCGGCGCGGCGTTCGGCCGCCGACGCGGCACGCTTTCACTCCGTACGCTATTAATTACGTACCTACACGATTGTTCAGTCAGTGTTATATTTACTCAACTGTTTCGACTGCTGAAAAGATAAAGAAATAGCTAAAGTGCCGCGCTACACGACGCTCGTATCTTATCGCATCCACTCTATTGATCAGTCGTCATATATCGCGAACGGCCGCCTTACACGGACGACCGAACCACCTTTATTGTCCAATTTAACGTGCAGACGTGTACTCTTTTATAGGCGCGATGTTACCGGTGAAGTCATAATGTGTGTCGTACAAAAATAGAAATACAGTGTTTACAGGAAAATAGTATCAATAACTGAGTGTTGCGGTTTGTAATTGAACGATAATGGCGGCTAAATCGCCTACAGTGAGCGTGAAGTCGCGGGAAATGATCGGCGTGGAGCAGTTCAGTCAGCGGCGCGAGGTGTTTGACAAGCCGGACGCGGAGTACGTGCCGCTGCCTTCGCCCACGAGCCTAGTGCCCACGTACCGGGAGGTTGAACCCATCATCACTTCTAATCACGGCAAAACCACGAGCAACTTCAAGCGCAACGCACCGGGATATTCCAGCATGCGCGAGACGAGAACGGACGAACGATTTTTCGATTTTCGACCACGAAAGTATTCCGACAACTTCACGTCGGAACTTAATCAGAGCGACGATGTGGATTACAGACATTCGATGACCGAGAGGACCCGGCGTTTATCTAAAATGCGCCGGGATTTCATGACGTCCAATTTACACGAACCGGGAAGCAGCCCTATCCAACGCGGAGGTACACGCGCTTCGATGCCCGCAAACAGTACGTCTCCGATTAAATATAAGATCGAAAGTCCCAATTTGTATAAATTTCCGTTTGCCGAACCTTATTTGACACCGACGCCGGTAAGAAAAATAAGAGTCAGCCTCGATTCCGAAAACGTAGATGGCAAAGAAAATGAAGATCCTCAGAATGATAAGTATATGAGTTTACCGAACAGAAATTCTCCTAAAATTGACCATCAAAAACTATACGAAGAGTTGGTCAAGAGATATTCGCCGCAACGCAAACCAATCGATTGGAAATTGCCGCCAACAAGACCCAAAGTAATAGGATCTCTTCCAAAATCGAGTTCGAGCATAGGCAGTGACGAAAAGAAGGTCAATGATGAGAAGCCTGGAGATGATGAAGTTTTTGAAAAGAAACCTAACAATATTGGGGAATCTGATAAAAATATTGATTCCGAAAACAAGGCTCAGGACGCGAAGCTACAAACTGAAACACTTCAAAACGGCCCAGAATCTTTGAGTGATAAAGCTGACAAAAAAGATGAAGAGGGAAGCGAATCAAATTTATCCCAACCGGAGTTAGATGAGAAAAATGACAGAGTGCCAGAACTCGCCTCAATCCAAAGACAAGTGAGTAGAGAATCAGCAAAAAAACCAATCGTAGAAATAATAGATTTAACCATTCCAGATTTAATAGAGAAAATGACAGTCGAAGGCGATGACTTGGAGAGTCATAAGAACTCATCGAAAAAAGTAAAAAGAAAGAGAAGTTTCTTAGACAAGCTTCTAGGAAGAAACAAGGATAAATAATTTATGTGTGCTACTTGAAAATGGTGCACCGTCGCAAGTCTGCCAAAGATTATATCAAGGTTCTTACGATACATGACGACAATGTTTGTAATCTATTGATAACTAAGATAGGTAAGGAGTGCTCGCTCTTTACCAATACGAAATGAATTAATTTTATGATCGATTATTTATATAAAATAATTAAAACCAGTCTTCCTATGTTTTTTATCTTAATGCATTGGTTGGGTTATCGCTAGCTGATAAAGCGTAAGTGCCATGTGACACTCCCTATCTGCCAAATTCTAAGTAAGCTTGGTAACAAAGTAATATCGTGAAACGAAGACATTACTTGTAATACAAACGTGATTTTTATTCAATCTAAACATGTATTTTTTGTAATAAAATAATTATTTCAGCCGTTGTGCACGGTTCTAAGTAATTGAATTCGTCACTAGGAAGCTAATTAAATAGTATCAAACTTATTCTTCATTTTAACTGTTAATTAATTAAATGACCTGTTTCCTGTAGAATAATAACTAATGTTTCTAAAATTATTGTTTTCCTTGTTTTTAAACGCATATGATGTAAATAAGTACCTACCTACGTTAGTTGTACTATAAACCAATAAATTGCTTATTAAATTTTATTTTTTAATGTTTGATTTTTTTATTTTCGTTCAATGATAAATCAATTCGCATTCATTACACCCACGACACAATTTGGTACGTAGGCAACATTTATCTATAGCAGATAAAATAATTAACACAATTAATTATCAGTGATTTCAGGCTTGTTAGATAACCAACCCTAAAAAATAAATATATAGTAAATAGTAGGTAAATATCGTACAATTTGTTGCCTTCGCATGACAGTGTACAGGCAAAACCGATAAAAATAATAATACTTGATTTATGTTAGTACATAATAGAAATGAATTTAACCGTGAAATATGAATTTTATTTTAAAAATAGAATAAATTTTTGATTAATAGCATTTTTGTTACCATAATATTCCAAGAACACGTTTTAACTGCTTATCTAGGTGGGCCATAAAAATTGTATAGATTTAAATTGTCAATGTTCCTTCCAAACCATAAATAATTCTTATTAGATATTACTACCTAATTAATTCCTCAAGGTGATAGAGCACAAACGTATTAGGAAATAAATTACAGACAATACAATAATGTATTTTGACAGTGCCGGCTATTAAGCGAGAGGGTCGCGGGTTCGATTCCCGCATCGAGACAAAAATAATTGTGTGGTCCACAAATATTCGTTTCGGGTCTGGGTGTTTTCACCTCAGAGGGGTTGACGTCAGACAGGTCGGTCGTAAAAACTACAAACCAAACCTTTCTGCAAATGTGTTAAAACGCATGTTGCGCTGACCCCACTGCCAGTGGTATAAGGTCGGGTGGAAGAAGGTGGAAGTAATACACGTAATAACCTATTTAGTCATTACGAATACTATGTTTTTACATACGCACTCACGCCTGTAATCCCCGAAGGAGTAGGCAGAGGTGTAACCAGTACACCCACATTTCGCCGAACGTATCTCCGTCCCACAATGTGATAGAGGGCGAGCCTATCGCCATACAAATTCCAGACTCCGGGCTGATACTGAGCATTTTCGTAATAGAAAAACCCAATACCACTTTACCCGACCCGGGGATCGAACCCGAGACCTCAGCGTTAGCCTCAAACGTAACGCATACGCATTACAACTGCGCCACCGAGACAGTTAATAATTTAGTAACTCAACATTAGCAAGTTAACAATCTGTGAATTAATTAAATATAACAAAAGACTGTAACGGTAACTAACTAAAATGTTTTATTCTATTCAAATAAATAAAAATGGCAGTGTATCTCTGGGAATTAAAAATAACAGCTTTTACTTAATATGGTTAATAACAATGTTATTACAGAAAACCGATTTTTTAATGTTTGGGTGTCTGTTTTGCAAGGCTAATCATCGAAACGGGTTAATAGTTTTGTAATGGAATGCGAAGGTCCATATAGTGAACTTTCAAGCCAACTTCATTGACACAGGACATGTAAGACAGAAGCGAGAATAAAGGCCCATTTATATGGTGAGTTTCTCGTACAACATACGCGAAAATATAACAGAAATTGTCATTTACGAGGCCGCGTCATACAATAGTTTTTGAGTGGTAGAGCCACGCTGTAGACACTTTTGTCTTCAGCAAGAATGGGCCGGCTCGTCCACTGTCTCACAGAAAACCGACGTAAAGTAGCAGCTTGCTGCTGCGTTTCGTACGATGAGTGAGATACCGGAGATCCGGAATTGCTTTTGCACAGACGGAGCTGAATGCAAAACGTAGTTAGGACATAAATCCTCATCGTTAGACGCCAAATTGGATATAAATAAGTTATTATACATACAATAGAATGCAACCTTATATCATAATATAGGTATTTGCTTTAAGTAGGTATTCTGCATATATATATATGAATAGGTACAAGCATTTTCATTCAACATACATACACCGTTGCCGTGGGTTCGATTCCCGTACCGAGACAAATGTTTATGTGTTCGACGAAAATTTGTTTCGGGTCTGGGTGTAGTAGGACCACAGGTCCCTTGTAGTTCCTAATGTTTGTAGGTTATGATCTACCAGTGTGCCAAATTTTATCCAAAACCGTTCTGCCGTTACGGCGTGGTTCATTAACAAACAAACAAATTCACAAATTCAAACATACAAACTTTCACATAAATAATATAATACCTACCTATATAGCATACCTAAATATATATATACGAAGTGGCATAACACAAGTACCGTTTGTTGATATTATCATCGCTGAAAGATAACTCCTTTTAGAGGGTATCGTGACAATTAAATATAGTCATAAAGTAATAAACCTAATTACGAAACATTTGATTATTCGAAAATACTGCAATAAGAACATAATGACATTTTTTCGGAATGCTAATTAATCGCTACATTAAGATTTTAATGAAAGTTCGACACTTTCTAATGACTGTGGTTCGGTAAAAGGAAGTAAACAATAAATAGTATAAAAGACACGCCTGATTGCTATAATCTAAACTTCTCTAGTGATGCAAGCGGGTATTTATATTCGAGATTGCATTTAATGGCGCAGCGCCATCTTGCGGATGGTGGCTGTATAGTCAGATAAACCTAAAGGTGAAGTAAAGAACTGTCCTATCAGTTGGCTTATCAGGGCCACCCAAATAATCGTACACAACTGCTAGTAAGCAAATCTGTCGGTAGACAGAATATTTGGATCCGCCATTAGGCGGACAATGTCACTTTCATAAAATGTCACAACTCGAATGTGATTTTCTGGATATGTCATATTCAGAAAATGTCGCATTCTGAAAATGACACATTATGATAACCCCACATTTTGATACTGTTACGTTTTGGTAACTTACCTTCCTGTCATTTTGTTGGTTAATATTATTATGTGGTTATTCGTTATGCATTAAATACTTACCTAACCACTTTCATTTTTCATTATCAGTGTCACATCAACGACGAAACATTAGTATTCTAATTTTGTTTATTTTTTTTTCTCTTGGAGATAGTCGAAGATTGCCGAACCACATAATTTTAATTGTACTATACCATCAGATGTTTACACAGCAAATATAATCAACATAAAGTAAACTATACGTAATTAACAAGTACCTACTAGTAGGTATACATAATTATCAACTAATTCATGTAAAATCTTATAGAATCTTAAGGGCAAATACTACCTGTTAACATAAAGAAGAAAAATACATCATGTTCAATATTATAGTGGGATTTCGTTACCTAATTGCTATTGAATAAAAAATGGTTAGTAATATAATAGGTATTGTATGTTATAAAAAACGCTTCATACAAATATATCTTACTTTAATTTATTCGATTTTATAAAACAAAGGCATAAAATTATTGTATTCAAATAAAATATATCAAATAGTTGGATAACAAAATATACAAATAAAGGCCTCTCTGAACTGCAGCTGATACCCCAACAGTGGAGACAAGTAAGTTATCTATGGTGGAGACTATCTCTCAGAGGGAAATCTAACCAATCCGTGCCTAATGGTTCCACCGAAGTGAGCTGATCGGGTGATCTGTGCAACTCGCAGACGTCCCCATCAAAAATACATATTTAGCTAAACATAACAAATAACTTCGTCACTAAAATTAATAACATTATGTCATACACTTACACCGTCATACATAACGGCACAATCACAATGTTATCCGTATTATTCTACACTACAAAGCCGGTCAGTTGACAACCAGTAACCCTCCCTTAACTACCAGTTTTAAAAGAAATCGGTAGTACGAGTTAAAATTTTAATGCATACCATAACGACCATCGAATGCCTGCCCTTTAACCACTAGCTTTGGGGTCGGCGCAACATGCTTTAACACATGTTACAGAAAGTCAGCAACTCGTCTACAGGTTAATTTTGTCAATTCACATTTTTAATAAAATAAAAAAAACAAATTCTACATTAGGTAAACTGAAATAGCAACAATGTTTTTTATTTTATTATTCTTGCAAAGGTGTCGGTCGCATTTAAGTATACACATGATAATGTCACAAATATATTTTTAACATAAGGAAAACATTAAACATTGAACATTAACCTTGGCTTTTAGAAGCATACATGAGTGGTGGGAGGGTATCTGATTTATTTTGTCCGTTTTTTTTTTTGTTTTAGCGTAGGTCGGCAATCCAGCAAGTGGGTCATCTAATGGTAAGTGATCTCCATCGCCCTTATACGCCTACAATACAAGAAGAATAATGGGCAAATCAAATTCGAATCATTTATTCTGTAAATTGGATCATACAGGAGTAGTTTAGGGTACTAAACCGACGTGCATGTATGAAAAATTTAATGAGAGTGAATGAGGCCAAAGAGGTATGCAAGGATCGTAGCAAGTGGAAATCCGTTGTCTCTGCCTACCCCTATGGGAAACAGGCGTGAGTCTATGTATGTATGTATGTATGGATCATACATATCATTTCTACATGTCAATTATCGTTTATGCTACATTACATTTACGACGGCATTTCGTGACAAGCCATGAGAAGAAATGCCGAAACAAACTCATGGGTTATGGCCTCTTTTAATGTCCAGACATTGTTTTACAGAATTATGCGAGTATAATACTGATACTAGTTTAATAATTTACTTTTAATATATCTCATTAAGTGAAATGTAATTTCTTTTGAGAAAATAAAGTTCTTTAACCATAATGTACAGAAAATCCGGGATTGGCTTTTTCAATAAATAGCCATGAGTATACCAGACATACGTGGCACTCGCACTAACATAAAATAACTAAATGTAATAATCAATAATTTAAAAAATCTTACATCTTAAAAGAAAGGGATAATTAAGGGATTGGGAAGGGGAGGGGGATTTGGGCCTCCAGATATCTCACTCACCGTAAGAAACGCAGTAGCAAGCTGCTACTTTACGTCGGTTTTCTATGAAACAGTGCTAATAACCGACTGAATAGCGACCACCTTGCGCATAATGAAAGACCCGCCATAGTGGTTCGTTCAGGTAAGTCGCATTCAAGGGTCAGCAAGTGTATATCCAGTAAGTTCAGGCCGGCATAATCCTGCCGACTGGCGAGAGACGCAATATCTCTTGACGTGCGACATTTCTTTTACAAACATACATACCCACGCCTGTAATCCCCGAAGGGGTAGGTAGTGTAACCAGTATACCCACATTTCGGCGAGCTTATTTCCGGCCTATGATATGGTAGGGGGCGAGCCTATCGCCATACCGCACGATCCCAGTGTCCGGGCTGATACTAAGCATTTCAAAACCCAATATCACTTTTACCCGATCCGGGGATCGTACCCGAGATATCAGCATAGCAGTCGTACCGCGTACGCATTACAACTGCGCCACCGAGGCGGTAAGTTTTTTTTTTTATTATTACCTACATATTCGGCTTACATATTATTATGACTGCTATCTCACCTAATGGTAGGTGCAACGCAGTCTAGGATGAACTATGCTTGCTTAGAAGGTATCATTGTACTAATTACCAGCTCCAGTGTAATAAAAAAGAAGCGGAAAATTTGTTAATTAATGTAGGACCGCAATCAACGTGTTAACTATACCATAATCATAGTTTACCGGGAAGTTCGCTGTGTACCCGTACATCACTTTTAATTGGTTTTATTTCTGTACTACAATAATACGTAGTAGGTACGCGCTGTTTTTTTTACACACGTAATCGACGAAGCGCCTGTTTCACCACCTCTGAGTAAATTATACTTGCCAAATAAAATTCTGGCTGGTCCCGAAAGTGACTCGCTTGAACGATTCACTATGGCGGTACTATTAGGCACAGAAATGGTCAGATACCCACCCAGCAAACATCTTCAAGGTTGTATCTAACCGTGTCTTTCTCTAAAGGTAGATAGATGGTCACAATACAGACTATGGTCTGTATTGTGACCATCATCCTGTCATAACAGGATCACAAAGGAGTTTCTTTATGATAGTTTTTACATTTATTTTAAAAGCCTAGGGCTTAGAATACCTACTTATAGAAACTAAGTACACGCACAAAATTTAAACCCGTTCAATTGGAACCATATATCCAAACTACGATCACCATACTAATAACCACTGAACATATTATGTTTATGATCCTCACTTATAAATAAATTTATATATGTTTCATATATAAATTTATAAGTGCCCCCTATCACATAAGGGACGGAAATACGCACGGCGAAATGTGGGTGTACTGGTTACACCTCTGCCTACCCCTTTGGGGATTACAGGCGTGAGTGCGTGCGTATATATACAAAATATAACATTTTTAGGAAAATACATTTTAACTGACATTTTTTTTGCATGCGTGAGCGTGACGTTGCAAGTCAACAAATTACACTTAGCGAGTTTTCAACTTACAATAATTGTGAGTATGCGTTGTTTGGACATCTACCTTCTGTAAGTAGTTATTCTAAGAGCCCAATGGCCTTTTTCACAATATTCTAGTAAGATGTAAACCACCGATTAAGATGTTAATAGACATGTTTCCGTCGGTATATATGTCGAAATGTGACTCACGCCTGTAATCCCCGAAGGGGTAGTCAGAGGTGTTACCAGTACACCCACATTTCGCTGAGCGTATCTGCGTCCCATGGTGATATTAGATATGCGGGGATTACGGGTGTGAGTGCGTATGTATGTATCATTCAAATTAGTGCAATTTAGCATATCTTTTCCTTTACCAGATTCAATATATGTATTTATTAAAATTTTCTACAAATCAGAATCTAGTGCTCAGCAGTTTCCAGCATAAATAGATGTTCATCTTGAACATGAGGTGCCGAATGCCTCATAGACTCCAGTTTGTACATATTCCTTGTGAAAAGGTAATTAAACTATATCATATTTGATATGTAACTTGCCATACATTTAAATAAGCATAGTGTACTTGATCCCTCATATGCGAGGCCGCCTGGGCTGGTACCACCACTTTGTCTATTTCTGCCGCCAAACAGCAGTGTCTAAGCACTCTTGTGTTTCAGTTTAAAGGAAATTGTAGCCAGTGAAATTACTGGGCATTATGAGACTTAACATCTTGGGGTGTACGAACACAGTCCAGTGCTATATAATGCTTTGTAATTGCAAGTTCTGTGTGGTGTTGCTTCTGTTAATGGACAGGTGTTTAAGTGCTACGCCTGCTAGGCGAGCGACCTACTAGTTTCGTGACTCAAGCTAATTAAAAAAAAAATCTAATCCCTTACTACTTTAATTATCGTCAACTTTTTTTTAATTCAGTATCTAGTGCTTTTACAGCACTTTCCAGTGCAAATAGATGTTCATCTTGAACATTAGGTGCCAACTGTCTCATAGCTTCTGCTAGGTTGTATACATACTCCTTGTTAGAACCGCTTGGCCCTGTACAGCTGATCACTTGTTTTGCTAAATCTTCTACTGAAGATGGACCTGTAAAATGTTAATATTATGGTGTAATAATGGTAAAGTAAGTTGGTAATGATATCAATGGCTCTTAAGCTCAACAAACTATGTGAAGTGCAATTTGTTGTGTTTTACAAGGTGAGTGAGATGAGGCCCAAATCTTTCTATCTTTCGCAGTTCCCATTTGCCAATGCATCCATGATTTTTTAGTAGGACTAGTACCAGCTTTGATAGTTTTCAAAATGATGATAGTTTCCGTTTTCTCTCCATACATCGAGTAGCAGTACCCACAAGTGGGAGCTTTGTTGACTTAAAATTGATTTTATGATTAGTTATTTAGTTTTTAAGCGATTCTTTCCTTTTTTAAACGACTTCAAAAAAAGGATGAATTACTAATTTGACACTTCAACAGTAGTATTTTTATACAAGTTCGAAAGGAGTGCTCCCCCTGTGCTTCCTACTGTGGGTCTGCGCCTCCCCACGGCTCCTCCACGCATCGCCGCCTGAGTCTCCAGCCCCATCCCACTCTGCTTGTGTCTGGAGCCCTATCGAAACCTTCATCTCGAGATTGTTGATCTTCTGCATTGGTGATGCAAGAACCAAATTGTCTCCCTCCCTAACCCTCATCATGGAGAAAAACTTCTGACTGCAAGATGTATAGTACTGTCGCTTCCATAGGCATGTGCTCCACAATCACAGGACTTAGTGTCTTGATTTATATTTACTAATATTTTATATGTACATAGTATTATGTTACTTTGTAAGGTACTTATGTATAGGACATAATTGCCTGATAATTATATATTATTATTATTTGTAATCTTACCAGCATAAGATTCATTTTCTTCTGTAGCTACATACAAGGTCAACTCGAAGGGCTCATGCTTTGTATCTCTGGGGTAAAATGCAACAGTTTGCTTTGAGTAACCGTTCTTCTCTCTGAAGTCTAAATGTTTGGTCACTTGATCAATGTCTTCTGACCTTATTTTATATGCTACACCCCATACTGCACTGTTTGAGTCTTCACTAGGTATTAATGTTACTACTCGACCAGGCTGGAAAGTGTATCAAGAGATAAAAGAATTAACCTTTTTTTATACTTGACAATGAATAAGATTATTAAAGTGGTAGAGCCACATTGTAGACAGTTTTGTCTACAGCATGAATGAGGGAGCTTACTGGATTGTTACCACTGTGTCACAGAAAACCAATGTGTAGTAGCTTGCTGTTGCAGGTTTTTTTTTATTAAGTTGAGTGACGAAACAAGCAGGTCGCTCACAAGCTCACAAGCGCCACACCTGCCCATAAACAGAAGCAACACCACACAGAACTTTCTTACGGTAAATGAGATATCCAGATGCCCAAACCCCCATCCCCATCCTACTTCTTGATTTTCTTTTTCCTCAAGGTCCTCAAAGCATCCATGATGTTTCTTGTGTGGCAATCATGTTTGGTGGAGATCATTAACAATTGGGGCCACACTTGATTGTTTATCAACCACTACTTTAAAAAAATTACATACAAGCATATTGTTTACCTGATAGTGTGTGCTCACACTTCTCAATAAAAGCAATGAAACCACACACCTATGAATTACTAAGTACTGAATTAGGCTCATCATCCTGAGACATAAGATTATTATACCCAGTAATATAACTGGCTTCAATGTCCTTCAATCTGGGACACAATATTGTTGCTTGGCAGCAGACATAAACAAAGTGGTGTTATCTTCCTAACCCTACTTCAGGCACCAATCTCTCACAAATATGGAATATAGTTAAGGCAAGTTAGTTAAAGTTTATTAACTTTAAGATTAACTATTGTGATGAGAGAATAAATGATATTATTATTATATAACATACGAGAAACTTACCATCTTGAATTAGTATAAAACTTGTAAAACATACAACTTGTATGAATTATGTTAAAAAAAAGTTATAGGTAATATCATAAAAATAAAATACTTTTTTTAATGCTTAATATAATTTGAGAACGTAAAACATGCTTACATTTCAACTCCAAAGGAAAAATATTGTTAAAAATATTTTATAGTTACTCACTTTTTCAGGCACTCCTCTATGATCTATACTGTGCTGATAAAATCTCCGAAGGTAACCTTTTATGTAGCCCACCAACCTTAACTCGTATTTAAAATCCGCCTTCCATACTAAAGATCCGTACCCGAAAACCCACATTTTGTTTTAGGATTACAGAAATTATGTGTAACCTTTAGGAGAAATTATTTATCATTTAGAAAAAATATTAATACCCTGGCTTGAAGTACAATTGCATTTTTTAATTTTCTTGGCGTTTAAAAATACTAACTCTGCACTTAATTTATATTAAATTAAATTCATGTGATAAATAACTAAATAAAAATTACTCTTTTTCCAAACATTGCGAATACTTTCTGTCATTCCACCACAGAACACTATTACTCATTCCACTTTTTTTTTTTTGTTTGTTCCTTTTTTTTTGTTTGTTTGTTCCATAAGGAACCGGCTAAGATCAGAGACCATGCTGCCAAGTCATTAGTTATATCTTTTCTCATATTCCAAGAACGATGAAACACGGGTGTGGCCGATTTCAAGGTCTTGCTGGAGTTTTGGTGATAATTCCTTTCAGTTCAATGCTTCTTAGACGACTTTCTTCAAGCGAATCGAAAGCACAAGGTCGACAATACCCTTGATCAAAAATCACCTAAATCCACTTATTTCAATGTTTCCATACACTATTCATCATTGTTAATGATTATTGCACAAAACCACACCACTTTTATACAACAAACACAACTTTAAACCAGTTTAGGAAATAATTAAAACAAGAGAGCCACCGCACTGTAAGAATTCCCGCCAAAACTCCTTGTTTGTTCCTTAAGGAACCGGCTAAGATCAGAGACCATGCTGCCAAGTCATTAGTTATATTCTTTTCTTATATTCCAAGAACGATGAAAAGGAGGTGTGGCCGATTTCAAGGTCTTGTTGAAGTTTTGGTGTCTTTCAGTTCAATGCTTCTTAGACAACTTTCTTCAAGCGGATCGAAAGCACAAGGTCGATCAATACCCTTGATCAAAAATCACCTAAATTCCCTATTTTAATGTCTCCATAAACTATTCATCATCGTAAATAATTATTGCACAAAACCACACCACTTTTATTCAACAAACACAACTTTAAACTAGTTTAGGAAATAATTAAAACAAGAGAGCCACCGCACTGTCAGAATTCCCGCCAAAACCTCATTCCACTTAATCACACATATCACAGAACAATTTTACCTTAGAATAAATACCTATAGAGGCTATAGATGGAGCCATGGCGTGGCCGCACATGAGACAGCTAGATTTTTTGAAATGTTGCTACGTTACATATATTTCTCCATTTCATGTTTGGGAAAAAATATCACAACTCCTACCAAAATCCTGTCTTTTAAGTTTAAACTCGCATTAGTATAATGAGTGCAGATGTAAAACAATCGGTGAAGGAACGTTTCTTCAGTCGCCTGACAAAAGTACTCAATAGTTTTTTGTCGGGTGGGAACAAGATCCGAGCCTTCAACGGTTGGCTTATTCCTGTGCTCATGTACACTTTTGGCATACTCAAATGGACTCAGACTGAACTAGACGCCCGGGATCGAAAGGTCCGAACACTATTGACTGCACATCGTATGCATCATCCACGATCGTCGGTAATGAGATTGTACATCCCGCAGAGATGTGGGGGTCGACGCTTACTTAATGCTAAGGACCTACATAACCGGGAGGTGTGCAATCTTAGGGATTATTTCCTTCACAGCGAAGTGGGTATGCATGGGATTTTAGTCATGGTGGATAAAGGATTTACTCCGCTATCCTTGGCGAACGGGAACTGGCGGAGACCTGTGGTATAAAGAGGTACATGGTCGATTTTATCGAGCTCTTCATGGACCCGATATAGACCTAACTGCTTCTGTGGCTTAGCTTCGTTTTGGTGACCTTTTTGAGGAAACCAAGGGTCCTGTCTTTGCAATTATGGACGAAGTTGTCAAGACGAACAACTATAGGAAATAAATCATAACAGACGCACGCGGTCGACATCTGTCGGGCATGCCACCGTCCTGGTGAGTCAATCAGGCATGTGATTTCCGGTTGTTCGTATCTTGCTAACGGCGAGTACTTGCATAGACATAATTTAGTAGCCAAGATCATACACCAGCAATTTGCTCTTCGATATTGCCTTGTGACTTCCGAGGTGCCGTATTATCAATATGTCTCTCAACCAGTTCTCGAAAATGGCCATGCTGCGCTCTATTGGGATCGATCTTTTATTACGGACAGGACTATTATAGCCAATAAGCCTGATATTGTGGTAATAGATCGATTGACGCGCCGGGCAACGCTTGTTACTATTCCGCATGATGAGAACCTCGTAAAAGCCGAAAAAGATAAAATGTCCAAATATCTAGATCTGGCATACGAGGTTACTAACATGTGGGATGTTGACTCTACAATCATTGTCCCGATAGTCGTTTCCGTCCATGGGTTGATAGCGAAGAGTCTCGACCAACATCTTCAGAGGCTCTTAATTGGTAGTTGGGTCAAAATTCAGATGCAGAAGGCTGTATTATTGGACACGGCACGCATTGTGAGGAGGTTCCTCACACTAGGACCCTAACCGCCGGTGTCTTGGATCTTAGGCCTCGCAATTGGAGGGTGATACTTTTTATATTTTTAAATGTTTTTTTTTAAGTAATTTAATATTTCGAAATGTATAAAACCTTAAATATAATAAAGAGTACTGTACATATAGAATAAGAATAAAAGAGTAATCCTTCGACGGTAGGCAGCGGCTTTGCTGTGCCCTGGCATTGCAGAAGTCTATGGGCGGCGGTGACTACTTACCATCAGGTGGCCCGTTTGCTCGTCTGCCTATCCAGGCAGTAAAAAAAACATGAAAAAACCTGATATAACTGCAATACTTGTGCAGAAGTTTGACGAGCTGTTTGATGCCTGTAATGCAGACAGCGCGGATCTGCGAAGAGGCAAAAAATACTCTACAAATATCACCACAAAAAGTCCCCATCTAACATTATTTAGGGATATGAGAAAATTTATTTCTTCTATAAAGTATTTGGGGAGCAAATCGAATCCTCCATCCCAGGAAGGATGGATACATAGTTTAAACGCAATTGAGATTGTGGAAAAATTTGCTAGCTGTAGATATAAAAAAGCCTTTCAACGCGTCGCCTGAATCAAACTCCTTTAGAAAATGGTTTCGCCTGTATCAGATACAATTGTGGATCCAATAATAATCCCACAATTCCATAATTTATTGCTGGTATAAAAACCGCAATAATAAATAATCTACGGCATGCTGGACAAAAAAAATTGCGAGGACGACACTGCAGTATTATCAAATAATTTATGCAGCTTTTTTAAAGGTAAAATTACTAGTGACATGACGTCAGTAATTTAGAAATTGTGGAAATAGACGTAAAGGAAATGGATTCTATCATATCTGATGCAGCTGAAACAATACATCAGGTGTCGCTCGAAAGTCAGGCTTGTGGATATGTGTGTGGTTTTATCTTTAAGAAATAATAAATGTCCAGATTGTCGTAGCGCCTTTTTAAGTGAAACCGTTTAGACCATACACATATTCACTAACTTTAAATAATATGACTCCCACCATAATTCTCTCAATTACTTGAAAGTGGATGTAATCCAATGGGTGGAAATGATAGCGTGTGTTGTAAATAAATACATAAAAAATGACGCATGGCAGAGAAAAATATAAAATAATTTTATGGTTTTATTATATAACGTTAATGATAAATGTATTACATCTAAAAATAAGCGCCTATTTCATATGTATAAAAAATATGTTATTTCTAGATATAGAGAATTGGAGGAGGAGGAAAAAAAGAAGGCGCTTCGTCATAACAAATAATATATGTTTAAAAAAATAAATAATGTTTTATTTTTATATCGCATTCTTATTTATCTAAATCTCCTGAAGACCTATATTATAAGTCCTATGTGACATGAAAGGATCTTATCTACATTTGCAAAGTTGATAAGCCTTTCAGGTTGGATTGGGTTATTTAAAGGTCTTCGCAATTTCAGATTCGATGCCGCCTCCACACCGAATAGACTCACATAAGCTTTACTGGAGTCTAGTCAGATTGGAGGCTGCATCGAGTCTGTGTAATGTGCGAAGATCTTGTATCATAAACTAAATTCAAATTTAAGCGCCAATGTCTTAAGAATTCGCGCGCATTTCTGCTATTCCGCAGTGCCGCTATTAGTAAACGTGTGTACAAAGCTATGGTCACTTTTTTCTATTGGAGTTACCGTTCTTCTCTCGTAGAGAGTATAATATTCTTTGGTCGATATTATTTTAATTGCTACATCCAGAAGTCATGGACAAAGAGATAAAGAGGGTAATAAATCGTGCAAAAATATTTTAACGACAAAATTTAACATAATCGTGTTTTAAACAAATTTCCCAACGGAGCCCAAAGCTATTTGTACCAATTTGTACACTGATATAATATGATATTTAGCTATGTATTTAGTTGCTTATCATCACAAAATTAATACAACTTAATAAACTATCTCTTTATCTCTGTTACAACACAGAAAGAATTTCGGTGTATTGCACTAAATCTTTAACTTTATCCTCAACCGTATTTTATTTTCGTAGCATAGCCAGATTTATTTCTAAGTTCGATATCGACATTCCTTTGCACAGATCACAATAGGTAGGTCCTTTGTAGTTGCAGTGTAATATATAAAAACAGTTGGCGTCTGAAGGTTTCTCTGCTGATCATTTGCTCCCTCCTATCTTCCATGATAACAAATGTAATGCCTTCCAAGTTCCAAGTACGCTCGTCAAAATGTATAGCCCGACAGACGAGCCAGTGGGTCACCTGATGGTAAGTGGTCTCCACCGCCCATGTACGCTCACAATACTAAAAGAATCATAATATGATTCTTTTAGTATTATGCGCGTTGCCGACCTTAAAAAAGAGGGATTGGGAAGGTTAGGTGGTTTAAACAAGGTATTCACGGTTTTCATCTCACCAGTACCTACCTACTTATAAAGCAAGAACTACTCTGTGCACATCTCAGAGCTTATTTCATACGACACGACGCGACGCTTAGAACAATATAATACCTATTTCCTCAGAGGTCTGACATACGTTCCGCCATGTCGACAAATCAGTCCCAGCCCCTAGGTAACTCACGGCCATGTGTTTATCTGATTGAAAACCCACACAATTTTTGTTTTCCGATCTTTTTTTTTTTTTTACTGCCCGGTTAATTGAATGACGAGACGAGCAGGTTGCTCGCCTGATGGTAAGCAGTAAGCTCCACGCCTGCTCATAAACAGAAGCAACGCCACACAGAACTTTGAATAACAAAGCACTGCAAGACACTGGTTTGCGCTCGTCACCCCGAGACATAAGGTGTTAATTCTCACAATGCCCAGTAATTTCACTGGCTTCAATGTCCTTCAAACCGGAACACAACAGTGCTTACACACTGTTGCTTGGCGGCAGAAATAGACAAAGCGGTGGTACCAACCCAGCCGGCCTCTCGCAAACGAAGGACCTACCTACCACCTTGTAATCTGATCACAAAGGATCTGGAATGAAACTGTGAATCGAACCAAGGATCTTACTAGTTTCTCAGTCTAAGTAGGTACATAGCTACGCAGTAAGTATATAAATAAGGCAAAGACTTTAATGTATACTAAAGTCTTTGAAATTAGGTGATTTTTTACCCTGATCGGCGATGCTGATCGGTGACCCCGAGACGGACGCAGCGTGTGTCGTTGGTCTCTTTGGTGCCGTAAACGCCAAGAGCGTCCTTCTTTGGCTCTGACATCACACACCACAGACCACAACATAATATGGAGACGAGTCGCTAGGCAGTATTGTGCAGAGGCGGGAAGTCTATTTGGGGTACACGGTGGCGGATTTGCCAAAAGGCCCAGTAAGCCCGGGCCTAGAGCGGCCAATCGTGACAAAAAATTCATTGATAATAAGAGTCTATACTCGTGCTGAGAAAGCTGGGCGGTTGATACTTATTACTTGGCCAGGGGCCTAGGGCCGCTAAGACTGTAAATCGGCCACTGGGGGTACAAGGTGAGCTTTTTTGCATATAGACCTGACTTATGAAATTTCGAATTTTGGTGGCCCCTAAAACCAAGGGCAGTCCGCAATTGAAAGTCCCCCCCACCCCCATTGTTCGCTACTGAGGAGCGGCACAGGGTTTTGTTGGTAGGTAGGTATTGCCGATGTAGGGTGTATAGATATATTTTCTTTGCTGTTAGGGACTCGACCCAGCTTACTTAGCTTAGCCATCTAATGTGTCTATGGCTTAGCTTACATCCGAATGTTTTCCATCTCTCCCAAGCGAAGTCCTGTTTAAAAGTTCCGGCGTGCCTGTCCCCGAGGTGGGGCAGCAGTGATAACTCATTTTCCCGGGCAAAAAAAAGACTGAGGTGTCCCACAGTTCACCATGCCTCCCGTTTAATTTAACCATTTCTCTTTATCATGACAAACTACTTGGCATTCTTAGAATATTGGCATTATAAATCAAACCGAACAAAAACCAATAAAATATTTAGAACATGCGAAACCGCGGGCATTAGTTCATAAAATTAGATCATCAGATACGATTATATCGAGCTTACACGTTTAACAATAGACCTTTAGACTCACTTTATATTTTTATACAGAATTGAAAATAGGTTTTCATCTGCCCGAGCCCCCGATGCATTGTCAGTTTCAGTAGATAAGTAGGTAGATACCTACGTAGATCTACCTAAGCACTAACAACATGATTTAATCTCAGTCGGTTACTAATTATAGTCTAAATATGACTACGCAATTAAGTATGTGACACGAAGAAATTCTTGTAGGAGGTAGAATCTTTATTGGTAATTCTAATTTGGAAGCGATATTTTATATCTATTCAGTGTCGGCCTGAGTCGAGACTCCAGCAAGAAGACGTATTACGTACCTGAAATAAGTATAAAGGTATGTGTATAGTTGCGCTTCAAAATAACGTAAAGGTTAGTACGTTTTTATACTTAATGCGATTTCACATCAAGCGGCTCAATGTGATGCTAAGTTTATAAACTTGCAGATAATCTTTCGATGCATGTAGGTACTCACATTTAGATCCTTTAGGTCGGTTAAAGGCATGGTCGTGTGTTCGATTTTCATGTCGGGCAGTCCAGTTTTTCAAATTGAGGAAACACGCACGAGTTGTTTCGGCAACCAAGATTTGTGAAAAGGGGATACCTACGTATAAATGGCGCGATCACTTCAAGCATCTCGCGGCTATGCTAGCTACCTGTTTCCAATGGGTCTGTAAGGAACACCAGTATAGTTTTTTTATAATAGAGGTGGGAAACGAGCAAGTAGGTCACCCGATGAGTGATGGTAAGTGAGTTCCATCGCCTATGAACATCCAAAATACCTCAGAATCATGGATGTGTTTCCGACCTTAAAGGAAAGGGATAATTAAGGGATATGGAAGGGGACGGAGATTTGGGCCTCCAGATATCTCACGTATGAAACGCAACAACAAGCTATAGGTACTTGACGTCGGTTTTCTGTGAGGCAGTGGTAACCAGTAACAACCCGATCGAGCTGGCCCATTCATGCTGTAGACAAAACTGTCTACAGCGTGATACAATTTTGTAAAAACGTCATTAATATATGTATATGCAATATATGTACCAATAATGGTACTTATTGGTACATATATTGCGACAATTTTCATGATCATCATATCACCTTTGGTAAATATGTGGAGAACGCTAACACGGAACTCTTCTGTAGCAATCGTAGCCGCTAGCGGGAAGCTAGTAAATCTTTATACGAGTATCTGTTGGCTGTTGTTCTAGGTCTGGAACGGGTTTACTGGAGAATGCAATGTTGTACCTAATTTGTAGTAGGTAAGTAATAAGTAGTTGTTGATCGAATGAAACACTATCTGCGAATAGAATCGACTAGGTGATAGATCCTTCGTATGCAAGGGCCGCCTGGGTTGGTTCCATCGCTTTGACTATTTTGCCACCAAGCAACATTGTAACCACTGTTGTGTTTTGGTTTGAAGGACATTGATGCCAGTGAAATTACTGGGCATCATCAGACTTAACACCATATGTCTGGGTGTGACGAGCGCAGTCCAATGCCATGCAGTGCTTTGTAGTTTAAGGTTCTGTTTGATGTGACTTATGCATGGTGCCTTCATCAGCCTGAAACGTTTCGTCATTCAAATTAATAAAAAAAACCCGCGATCTGTGGCGAAAAGCTGATGTTTCTTTATAAATTATTACGATTGCGATATTTACACAGCGGACACATCCTACTTCCGGTGGTTACGTTTGAATTTGTCAATAACGTCAGCCAATCATGAATAATTTTAAAAACACTTCCGATATTTTCAATTAATATGGAAAATAATAATACTTATAGATAAAAATTACCACGAATGATTCCTTATGTGGGAGAAATATGTCTCGCTACCGGTTATCGCCATGAAACGCCTCTGAACAGGCCAATAAATATTTCTTGAATTGTTTATTAGAACCTTGTTTATCCTTGCACCAATGTCTCGAATAGCGCAAAAACTCTGTGACGAGATAGTTGAACCAGCTTTAAATCCTTCTTGCACAAAGAATTCCACCGTAAGTTCAAGTAAATTGTTTCACAGTCTGGGCAACCAAGAACCGAAAACTACTAGATCAGTCGTCATTGAGAAAAAGAAAGTTATAAACAAATTATTGCCGCATGAGTCAGGGACCAGAAGAAATGTAAAAACAATACATTCTAAAGAGACTGTTTTTAGGAAGAATTACGTGGACGTGGGATCAAATACGTTTATAACAGGGCCTCTGAGGTGCGATAACAATTGCGTGACGCTCGTCCGCAGGCGTGAAAACCGCTGCAGCTGCAAGACTCCCCAACGACGTACGACTAAAGCCAATGCCAAACAGATACAAACCCTTGGTTGGAAAAATTATACATTTACCGATAAAGCTTGCTCGCAATGCATTGAGACTGTGAATTGCGGCACACAGTTTTACGACATGTATTGTAACGAGACAACAGTTCCAAACTGCAGTAGGAGTGTAATGCCACCCATTAGAGATATAAAACCGTGGTCTGTAATGAGAGAATCACCCAATGTAAGAAGAGAATTTTCAAACACCATTACTCGGCAGTCAAATTTAAACCATTATTATATGGGTGGTAAACGGTGGGCACTATCGCAATATCCGACCAGAGGTCCAGATTTTTAATAAATTTTGAGGAATCATGTTGGCACATTATTTAAAAACGATGAACTGTATATTTTCCTGTATTAAGATTCGATATTTTCTATACACTTTTTTTCTGCGTGGCGTTATTACGGCTTAACACCAGGTTCCGCCTTTTCGTGTCAGATTTGTGACGATTTTATATAGGGTAATCCGCCGTCAAACCCCCATAACCCGCAACGGGAACCAATTTTCGCCATTGCCTCGTCCACAAATCAGCAGTGTATTACATGCAGATGAAGTTGACTTTAAGCCTAAAATGTAACAAAACAAAAACTTAAAAATTTAAAATAGTTTATTGCTTTTTATTTATTTAAATATTTATGATGTCAAAAAATCCATAAATAATTGAGATAGAAAGAATGCCTACTGTAGTTCATATACAGCTTGACTATTTTGTGTCAAAATTGAACACCAATTTCTAGGATTAAATAAAAACCACTTTCAAAACCATGAAAAAAGTTTATTCCTAGTTCAGTCGACTACAACTGCATACAATTTTAGCACTTCTCAGCGATTGTACCTAAAAATAAAATGACCATGACAAATGGAAACAGATAATACCATAAAAGACAAATAAGTGCATCACTACATTTGGCTGATATTGTAAAGTCATTAACTAAGATATGTTAGAGACAAATTGTCTCATTCGGTAAAAAAATATAATATTTGAAAGATAACTTTGTTCTCTATTAAAAGTGGCTCACAAGCCCACTACAATATATATAATAGTATAACATTATGCAAAGGTGCACAATAATATCAATTTCATCTAGAAAATATCATTAACAATTTACGATAACAATTTATTGCTATTAATTGGTGTTCATTTATTGATCTATAACATTTTAATACTATCTAAGCAATAGTTTAATTTTTTTGAAATGTTTTTGCACTTTCCACTCAGCTATCGGTATATTATTTGCAATGGGCTTGTGGCTTCAAAATTGGCTCACATGTTATTCTGTGCTGGGCTAGCTGGTGGGGGCTGAGCTTCCAAATTCTTGATGAGCTGTGCCAACCAGTGCTTGGTAGAGTTATCCTCTTGAAGACAGGAAGTGAATGTTGCATCACGCAACTGGTCCGGTAGACATTGCCTTAACGCTTCTCTGGCCCTAGGGTTATCAGACAAACGCAAATAGCATCTTACTACATGTTTCAAAAGTCGAGCCGAGGGATCCTTAGCAAGTGACAGCACCATTTTACCCAAAATCATGGCAACATGGGAAAATCTGTCATATGTTTGACAAATATAACATAAACCACTGTCATCTAGCAAAATCTTTTGAAGGATGAATGTAGCCACAGTTTTGGAGAGCTCAGATCCGTTTTCCATTATGCGAAGACACAGTGGGATTATCTCAGTGGTCAACAAAAATGTGATGACTTCTTGCTCATCTGTTTTTACAAGTGCACCAATAACTCCAAGGCTAGTGAGCCGTAGATATTCAAACGGGCGGGTTTTTGAGACTGTATGCAAGAAGGGGTACAGGAATAGAGGAACATGAGCCTGGAGGAAAGCCGATCTTGTGTCAGGATGAGACGCGACACACTGCATTAGAGCTAAAGCATTACACACGCGGTTGCTCTGGTGCGCCGTCAGAGTGGGAGGTATCATGGCTACATATATATTTGTAATCTCTTGTAACAGCGCGGCGATGGTGCCGAAACTATGCCACAGCATAGGTGCCAAGTCCGGGACCACCTCTCTCTTCTTACTCAGTTCTAAGAGAGCATTCTCCCTTGTCTCTGGGTTGCACAGTTCCAGTATCCATGTGTAGATCCTTTCTCTGTCGACGGCGGTTTGCGTGTTCGCCGGACTCTGCTGTGCACTCATGTTAATCATTAGTTCTACAGATTGGTCACTGTTCTCATAAAATACACGTAGGCGGCATGTGAGGTTAATTCATTCTGGGTATAAGTCGCTTTTAAGATTTTACTGGCACATTGTTAGTTTGACAACAAATTATACTAAACGAATGTACTTTCAATAATAAAATACAGCTTGATTTCTAACGCAAGCGTCTAAAAAAATTGACACAATTGTAAAAGTGACAAGTGACAACTGCAGAACTTGACACTGACATATTGTCTAACAAAGGCCATTAAAAAAACTTATGACTTGGCATTATGGTCTTTGACCTTAGCCGGTTCCAAAAGGAACGAAAAAAGATTCTTGTTATTTATTTATTTATTTATTTGTATTTGTATCGCCAACGCAACGTACATTAATTGAGTACAATATTAGGTATCTTACAATAGTAGTCTTAAGCTAAATGTCGTTACAATGTGAGGCGAACACGGCATGCATATTAACAAGAACAAAAGAACTTATAGAAATAGGATATAGTAAAAACATATCAATAATAATGAAAAGTTACTTTTTATAATAATTTATCTGATAGTTGGTGTTGCAAAATGGCGTTCCGGAATTTAACTTTACTTTGGGTGAATATGTCTATGTCACTTGACGTATGCAGTAAATTATATTGTTTACAAATTCTATTAACAGGACAATATAAGCCTAAATTTGTCGAAGAGTAGCGTATGTTAAAAGGACCATATTTATTCAATCTAGGAAGCCTTACAGGGATCTTAATATTAAATTTGCTTGTTATCTGTGGACAGTCAATAAGTCCATTGAATAGGCTATGCAGAAACATCATGTCTAACAACACTCGTCGATCATATAGTGAGCTCAACTTAAAATACATAAGTCGGTCTGGGTAGCTAGTATTTTTTTTGGCAAGATGACAACTGTAGCAGAGATGCCACAAAAATCTTTTCTGTACGCGTTCTAGATTTTTTATATAAATGTCATAGTGTGGACTCCATAGTAAACTGCAATACTCCAAACCAGATCTAACTAAAGACTTATAGATTTGGATTTTAGTTACAGGATCTTTAAATCCTTTACAGTTTCTTAAGACAAAGCCTAGCATCCTAAAGCTGTTTGTTACAACGGTGTCAATGTGCTTATTGAACCTTAGCTTACTGTCCAAAATTAACCCCAAGTCTCTGATAGTATCTACCTGCTGTATATTTTGGTTATTTATATGGTATTGGTGCAGATGGCATGATTTATTTCTTGTAAATTTTATAGAGTAACACTTGTTAATATTAAGTTCCATTCTATTTGTATTACACCATAGCGCTAAATTGTCTACATCTTGTTGTAGCAAGATTGTGTCTTGAGGAGAGTGAATAGGCTTCACAATCTTAAGATCGTCGGCAAAGAGATAGCAATCGGAGTATTTGAAACAGGTTATGATATCATTGATAAAAATGTTGAATAAAATTGGACCTAAGTGGGACCCCTGTGGGACGCCAGAGTTGGCAGCAAACAAAGAGGAAGAAAACCCATTAACCACCACTATCGAGTTGCGATTTTTTAAATATGACTCGAACCAATTCAATAAATTGCCAGTTATACCTAACAAAAATAATTTATTCAAAAGTAAATCGTGATCAACCGTATCGAATGCCTTTGAAAAATCTGTGTAGATGGCGTCTACAGAAACACGGTTGTCAACAGCATCTACAAGACTGTCGTGGTAAAGCAAGAGGTTAGTTACAGTTGATCTATTCTTCATGAAACCGTGTTGTTTATCTGAAATAAGATGTTTGACATGCCAAGAAATTATGGGACACAAAAGTAATTCAAACACTTTACCGAAAACAAGCAATATCGATATGGGTCGATAGTTTTTTACAAGATTGGCCTTACCAGATTTATGTATTGGTATAATTAAAGCTTGTTTCCAGGCTTGGGGAAAAACTCCTGACTTTAAAGATTCATTAAATATTGTGGTCAAAGGTCGAGATAAAACTTTAGCACACATTTTGGCAAATACTGCTGGAATATTGTCTGACCCAGCGCCCTTTTTAGGATCAAGAGTTTTAAGTGCTTTAAAAACAGTTTCGCTATGAAACGCAACAGGTCCTAAGTATGGTAAGTCAGATGTTGCGGGAATATTTGTACTTTGAATATTATTACTAGGCTTAAGATATACTGATGAAAAGTGTTCTGCAAAGAATGAACAAATATCCGGTCCATTTGAGGCTATTTGTTTGTTGAGATACATTGGGTTCGGATAAGTCCCTGAATTTTTTCGCTTGTGTTTAACAAAAGTCCATATTAATTTTGGATTGCGTTTCAGAGATTGTTCAAGCAGCTCCATGTAATTATTGAAACATGTTTTAATAAATTTTTTACATCTCTTCTTGAGTATTTCGTAACTGACGGAGTCTAATGGATTATGGTATTTTTTAACTTTTATCCAGTACTTATTTCTTTCACCTATCATTCTTATCAAGGACTTGGTATACCAAACTGGGTATTTATTATTTGGTTTTAACATAGGTACAAATTGAGATATTAGTCTCCGTATAATTTGATAGAAAATTTCCACCATGGAGTCGACACAATCACAAATTTCAAATTCGCGATCCCAATCCACTTCTTTAAGTTTAACAATAATATTTTCATAATCAGCTTTATAGTAGTTATATCTTGCTGATTTATTGCTTTGGATATAATCTAGCAGTAAGTTAGATAATTTAAATGACAATGGCGGGTGTAACCGATCCAGCAAACTTAAACATACTCCACTAGAAGAAATAATGTTCTCAATTGCAATATTACTCAATACCAAATCCAAGATACGTCCTATGATACGTTATGAGAGTTTTAGCGGGAATTCTGACAGTGCGGTGGCTCTCTTGTTTTAATTATTTCCTAAACTAGTTTAAAGTGGTGTGGTTTTGTGCAATAATCATTTACGATGATGAATAGCTTATGGAAACATTAAGAATAGGGAATTTACCTAGGCGATTGTTGATCAAGCGTATTGATCGACCTTGCGCTTTCGATCCGCTTGAAGAAAGTCGTCTAAGAAGCATCGAACTGAAAGGAATTAACACTAAAACTCCAGCAAGACCTTGAAATCGGTCACACCCCCGTTTCATAGTTCTTAGAATATAAGAAAAGATTAAAACTAATGACTTGGCAGCATGGACTTTGATCATAGCCGGTTCCTTAGGAAACAAACAAACAAAAAAAATAGGACACGATTTTTACAGTAGAGTATTAAGAGAAGCCTCTTTTTTGTACTGAGCCAGTACAAGGTCCACTTCAAATGAGGCGAGGTGTCTTGAAGCTTACTCGCCCATTCTCACTCTTTCAATGTATATTTATAGAGATACTAGCTGTTGTTGTTGTTGATAAATAAAAAAAAAATAGGGGTGGACCACCCTTAACATTTAGGGGGATGAAAAATAGATGTTGGCCGAATCTCAGACCTACCCGATATGCACACAAAATTTCATACAATTCGGTCCAGCCGTTTCGGAGCAGTATGGGAACGAACATTGTGACACGAGAATTTTATATGATAAAGCGTTCCTTTTTTTTGTTTGTTTGTTTCTTAAGGAACCGGCTAAGATCAGAGACCATGCTGCCAAGTCATTAGTTATATTCTTTTCTTATATTCCAAGAACGATGAATCGGGTGTGTGGCCGATTTCAAGGTCTTGTTGGAGTTTTGGTGTTAATTCCTTTCAGTTCAATGCTTCTTAGACGACTTTCTTTAAGCGGATCGAAAGCACAAGGTCCATCAATATCCTTGATCAACAATCACCTAATTTCCCTATTTCGCTAAATTCCCTATTCTTAATATTTTCATAGGCTATTTATCACCGTAAATGATTATTGCACAAAACCGCAGCACTTTTATACAACAAACACAACTTTAAACTAGTTTAGAAAATAATTAAAATAAGAGAGACACCGCACTGTCAGAATTCCCGCTAAAACTCTCACCGTGTCCTACTCGCCACAACCACAGTGCTACCAGATTGTTTTATTTTATACAAAAATAGTATAATTTGGACTATTTTGATAATTTTATTCTTTGCATACTGGGTTTTCATGTATAATTGGATACGCTAACAAAACGAAATCATCGTAAGTTGCAATGATGAAATTCACTAAAACCATTGGTTTTTCTCGTATTTTTTATCACTTTTCTTTTACTATACGAAACTTTTGTAGCAAAACTACAAAACACAGCTGACAGTTGATTACAGCTGGCTACTAATAGTTAATCTGTGGTTGATTACTGGTAACCCTTACGATATCTCCGTAGGCCGTAGCAGCATACTTTTTTTTTTGTTTGTTTGTTCCATAAGGAACCGGCTAAGATCAGAGACCATGCTGCCAAGTCATTAGTTATATCTTTTCTTATATTCCAAGAACGATGAAACAGGGGTATGGCCGATTTCAAGGTCTTGCTGGAGTTTTGGTGATAATTCCTTTCAGTTCAATGCTTCTTAGACGACTTTCTTCAAGCGAATCGAAAGCACAAGGTCGACAATACCCTTGATCAAAAATCATCTAAATCCACTTATTTCAATGTTCCCATACACTATTCATCATCGTTAATGATTATTGCACAAAACCACACCACTTTTATAAAACAAACACAACTTTAAACCAGTTTAGGAAATAATTAAAACAAGAGAGCCACCGCACTGTAAGAATTCCCGCCAAAACTCTCCGTAGCAGCATACGTAGTATCTCTAAGTAGTCTGTGGTAGCAGCTCTATAGTAGTCTGTCGATATCTCGTTGCATCTGCTTTGGGGTAGTGCAATTTTATTTATTATTTTGTTCGTATACTGTTATAAGTATCGAAAATTTGTAATATCTTATAGCAGAAATAAGTTCCAGTGCTGTTTTCTGTGTGTTCATAAAGTTATTAATCATATTATGTTATTGGAAAGTTGAAGGGTGTATCCGTCCAGCCCACAACAATCATAATAAGGTTTGTTCTATTTTTCGTGGTAAATATGTATTTTATCGTGTGGTTTGCTTGGTAAAGTAATTAATGTTTGAATTCCAAATATAAATTTAATTTTTGTGTCTAAAATGCTATCATTTAGTGCTTGTGTCGGGTAGGTACCTACGTATAGTTTACAGTTGGTTGATTCATCTGTTGACGCCATACTAACTATAATAAACAAACACTTTTGTTAGTGCACAACACGTCTACACGGACATATGTCTGAGTACAGTCAATAGCAGATGTTTTACATTCAACACAATCTTATGGTGTACTGTGGAGTGTCTCACTAATTTAAAGACAGGAAAGTTTGATATTATGAAAAGATATTGAGTAACAGTGTAGTATTCTTCCACCTGCTCTTATCTCTTTCGCAAAGGGGTCTGCGCAACATGCTTTTTAAAACACAAGTCCCATAAAGAGTTGGCTTGTTAGTTTTTATGACCAGCCACGTGCCTGATGTATATCCCTCTGGAGAGACATTTCCTTTAATTTTCAATAATGTGTATATTTTTTAAATAATATTTAATTTGTACATATTGTTTTTTATGAACAACTGAATCCATTGATGTAATGACACAGGCTTTCACATTTAAAAAAAATGGACCGGTTCAATATCCCTGTAAAGTATAATTTATTTTAAAAATATGGTTTTCTCATAAATTATTTTCTCATGAATCTTGGCTACTTTTTCATTTCTCATAGGTTCGGATTTGGCCATACAATCCCATGTCAAAAATAGTTTTTACCATTTAGAGAGGACATAAATATTACTCAGTGGCGTAGTTGTAATGTGTACTCATGACTGAGGCTGACGCTGAGGTCTCGGGTTTGATCCTGGGTCGGATAACAAAGATATTGGGTATTTCTATTACAAAATGCTCGGTACCAGCCCCGACCTTAAAGGAAAGGGAAAATTAAGGAATTGGGAAGGGGAGGGGGTTTGGGCCTCCGGATATCTCACTCACCGTACGAAACGCAGCAGCAAGCTGCTACTTTACGCCGGTTTTCTGTGAGACAGTGGTAATGACCTGGACGAGCCGACCCATACATGCTGTAGACAAAAGTGTCTACAGCGTGGCTCTATCACTCATAGTTATACATATATAGGAACCAATTGTGACAATTTTTACTAAGTAGAGTGAAGTTTATATTGTGGTGCGTATCAATATTATAGTGCGAATTGCTTGTTGTGCTAAATGTTGGGCCTAATCGCGGTAGGCAAAGAGAGTACAAATCATACAAAATCTATATAAAATCTGTGTTCTTTGGCAGATACAGACTGATCCCACTTATGCAATGCAATATTGTATAACATAATGATGAGTATGTTATTAATCCTATAATATTTTATATGAATATTTAGGTATTCATATAAAATCATTTGTTCAGATATCATAATGTGTTGCATACATTGTGTACATAGGGCATGTTTGTCTCTACCATAATGCAACACTATTGACTACATTTCATAAAGGTTAACAGTCAATTGTTACAGAACAATGGAGGTGACCCACTCCCTGATGCTGAACGAGGCAGCACTCCAACAGCTGCCTGATGACAAGAAGCCACATTTCATATTCGAGTGGCTTCGATTCCTGGATAAAGTTTTGGTTGCAGCAGATAAGGTATATTTTTAAACTTTCTACTTTTTTATTCTTGTGACACTTCGCTATTAAGTCTCATTTGACAGTGTCCGTGGCGCAGTGGGTGAGTAGCCGGCTGCGAAAAGAAAGGCCGTGGGTTCGATTTCTGCACCGAGACAAATGTTTGTGTGATCCACAAATGTTTGTTTCTGGTCTGGGTGTTGTGGGATCAAGTTCCTCATAGTTCCTGATACCCACTATACAGGTTGCCTAGTGTGGGATGAGGACTATGTGTTGAGGTGTATTTATTTATTAATTTATTCTGACTATTTTTATCTGACCCAAAAACAAAGAGGTTCTCAATTTGTCTGTGTATAAATACATTTTTAAATTTTAGTTCAACTTATAATAGTTTAAATTTGTTTTATTGAGCAGTATCCAGGTCGGTAATCAGTATGTACTTTTAAATTCTGTATTTCCCTTTTATATTTGTCTATAAGTCTACTAGGGATTAAGAGTGAAATGGTTCAACTTAAGTGAGCTGATTACCCGTGTGTGCTACTTGCAGATGTCTCCACCATAAATACAAATATAAGTACCTACTATTAGTAAAACAGTGTTATTCTACTATTCAAAGGTTGCAATAGTAGGCTATTAATCTACAAAAACTAGTAGTTTGACCTGACATTCACTTTGACATTTTAGGAATATATGCTACACTACATAGGCATTGTGTGGCTAGACAAAAGTAGGTCATATTTTTTGCTGTGTGTTCTATAAAAGGTTTACAACAAACAAGTTAAGTGAAACTGTCATTAATGATGGGACTTTTAGGAATTTTATATCTGTTAAGAGCAATAAATGGTGGTTCCATCTAACCTTGTACAATAATTATGTAGTACTTGATCACATTTGGGCTTATGTATGATAATATCTATTATTACTTGTCCACTGTGACAAATTATATAAGACAAGCACCTTTCGAGTGGCACATACAGGTTCAGGGTAGGTACCACGGCTTTAGTCTGTTGCTACCACCAAATAGCAGTGTGTAAGCATTGTTATATTTCGGTTTAAAGGAGATTAAAGCCAGTGAAGTTACTGGGCATTGAGATTAACAATCTTATGTCTCGGGGTATCGAGCGCAGTCTGTTCTGATCGGTGTTGCTTCTGTTTATAAGCAGGCGTGACGCTTACCTTCAGGCGAGCGACCTGCACGTCTCGTCATTAGCGCTAATATAAAAAATATGTGTATATAGATTTTATAGTGTGTGTTAGGGCGTTGCTCTGACTGCTGCGCTTAGTCTCAGAACGTGAGCCAGCACTCACGCCTGTAATACCCGAAGGGGTAGGCAGAGGTGTAACCAGTACACCCACATTTCACCGAGGCAGTGTGTCGGCGTACTAATAAAAAAATGTTACTAGTCTGTACTAAGTGCGTAATTTCAATCGTAAAATGATTCGGACTAGGTATACCTATACTTAATAGAATTTATTATCAAACACATGTTGGATTATGTATAACAGATGGCTACTACATAAATGAGTATAAAGATTACAATCAGTTTGTCAAGATTATCTGGTCGTCTTCGGGCGACGAAGAAAATTATACGCGTCGATTTGAGAACCTCCTCCTTTTTAGGAGTCTATTAAATATAAATAAAACTGGTTATATACATAATAATTATTGCAGTACATTAATGTTCATGTTCATATTCGATGTATTTAATTATTTGAAATATCATTTAGCCTCTAGGATTGCCTCGGTGGCGTAGTTGTAATGCCTACTACTACTACTACGACTGCTGTCCTGAGGTCTCGGGTTCGATCCCCGGGTCGGGTAAAAGTGATATTGAGTTTTTCTATTTTGAAATGCTCAGTATCAGCCCGGAATCTGGAATTGTGCCCGGTATGGCGATAGGTTTGCCCCCTATCACATCACGAGACGGAAATAAGCTCGGCGAAATGTGGGTGTACTTGTTACACCTCTGCCTTTTCCCGCCGAGATTTTTTTTATCAATAAAAATGAAATATGTTTTTTTGCAGACTGACATCAAAAATTGCCAACAGAAGCTAGTAGCACAACTGGTTAATCTTCTACGAGAGTCCCTCGGCCCCCCAGCTCGTCGGCTACTCGCACGATGCCTCGCAACTCTATTTTCTGTTGGGGACACGTTCCTACTGTTTGAAACCGTAAACAAATGTAATGACATCATCAAAGTGAAGGATGACTCGCCGTCGTATTTACCGACTAGATTGTGAGTAATATGAATTAGTTTGTGAATTTATGTTAATAATTTCTATGATAGTAAATTGTAATAAGGAGTTTATTTATCTGTCTGCCTTGGTGGCGTAGTTGTAATGAGTACGCGTTACGACTTAGGCTGGACGCTGAGTTCTCGGGTTCGATCCCCGGGTCGGGTAAAAGTGATATAGGGTTTTTCTATTACGAAATGCTCAGTATCAGCCCGGAGTCTGGAATTTATGCCCGGTGTGGCGATAGGCTCGCTCTCTATCACATCATGGGACGGAGTTACGCTCGGCGAAATGTAGATGTACTCGTTACACCTCTACCTATCCCTTCGGGGATCACAGGCGCGAGAGTATGTAATAATAATAATTTCAGTTGAGTTTGTATATATCTGTCGACTCTATTTTTAAAGATGTTAATAATTTGAGCTGTAGCTACATCCTAAGGGAGATTGTTTTACGCTCTAACTACTCTGTTACTTATGAAGTGGTTACGGGGATTGTTATTAAAACGGATGGCAGTCAATTTAAGATGATGACGTCCGAGATGGACATTAGTGTTACGTGTAAATATATTGTAAATATCCATGATATCATAATGTCTGTACATATCTTGCGATTTTAGGCTTTGGTCAAAAATAGCATCGCATTTTCCATAATGTGGACTACAATGTAAATAAATAAACAACGGTCACACGCTTAGTCTTGGCCCCACAGCAAAATTCGAGTGATTTTGAATCCACAACACTCACACTGGATACAAATACTTGTGGGTCACACGAACATTTGTCTTAGTGTTGGGAACGACCCGCGGGCTCTGATTTTACAGCTAGCTACTCGCCCACCGCGCCACGATTGCTGCCATGTTTTATTTCGTATCACTTAATTTTTCTTTCTTAGGGCCGCCATATGCTGCCTTGGCAGTATGTATGAGAAACTTGGCAGAATGATGGGAAGGTCTTATGAGGAGACAGTGACAACCCTAGTCAGGTCGCTCAAAAGTGCCGAGTCACAAACGAGACTAGAGATTATGAACACCCTTGAAAAGGTAAGACAATTTATTGTACACCGTAATACTTAAAAACGATTTGTGGTTATGGGATGTGCGATTTGTAAATAGAGAGAAGCATAACTTTTGAAAAGCAAAATGTTTTAGGTGAATAATTACGTCGAAATAGTGTATCTCTGTTATCTAATTAAAGTATTTTATGCTGAATATTTTTTTATAGGATCAATATCTGAGTTTTTTTTTGTATACATCAGACACGCAGGTTATCGTAACACAAGCGTAAAATTTTATCAACACATGTAAAGTATGGAGCTGTTTCATGTCGAATACATTATGATAAGTATTCTTATACACTTCAGACAACACTTTTCTTATCGCTTCATTTAAAATACGAATGTGTTTTTGCCTAAACAGTACTTGATGTTGTTGTGATAATTACATGCATATATGCGACATAACGGTCACAGTGGCTATGCTGTAAAACGAAACGAAGTAACAAAATTCGAAAACATAGATATATTATAGAATATCCATGATAATAATACTTTGAACACAACCCAATACGACTAAGATCAAAGGGCAAGTAAAACACCTTGTATAAAAAGGTGGAGAAATATTGTGACATGTTAGACTTTTTATGTACTTTGTTAATTTTACTACTACTAGGGGCGTTGCCCATGTTTTTCCAAAAAACATAAAATAAAAAAAAACTTAAAGTCCGACGAATATGAGACATATCTTACTTTCTTCCCCACATTATTCTGCATCGATTAGTATCGGTCTCGACCCCATACCCCCAGAGGTTTCGGAGGAGATAGCGTGACAAGCTTTTGGCAGCGGTGGCGGCGGCGGCGGCGCCAGTTACTTTTTTTTTTGAATAGAGAGACATCAAAATTGAGAAGAAAAAACTACATTGAATAATAATGTTTTAGTCTCTAGTGTAATGTTTTTTTTACTTAGAGCTCCAATCTTAGTAGTAGTTATTTCTATTATAATATCACCCTTGTAATGGCTATTCTGTTCTCTACTATACTCTCTTTACGTGTTTGAACTTTGTTGTTTCGTTTCACAGCATAGCCACCATGGGCACGTTAAAGCGGATAGTAAAGGGTCGTATATGTAGACATCTATTCTTAGTGAGTGGTACAGCCACGCTGTAGACAATTTTGTCTACAGCATGAATGGGCCGGCTAACCGGGCCGTTACCACTGTCTCACAGAAAACCGACGTAAAGTAGCGGCGTCCTACTGCGTTTCGTACGGTGAGTGAGAGAGGAGGGCAAAATCTCCCTCCTCTTTCCATTCTCTTGATTTTCCTTTTCGGCAGCGCGCCCATGATTCTTCTGGTATTGTGGGCTTACATGTGTAGATCACTTACCATCACCCATTCGTTTGCCGGCCTATGCTATAAAAAAATCACAAATTCACAAACAAATATACAAACTCACAAACTTCCAAACTTTCATATTTATAATAGTAATTGAGCATCTTTTTAAAGATGTCTACGTTTTTATTTTTATTTTTATATATTGCTATTTAAACTTCATACTACATATACTTATATATTGCTACATTCAATACTTCATCATCATCATCATCAGCCACAAGACGTCCACTGCTGAACATAGGCCTCCCCTAATGCCTTCCAGGCCGACATGGAATACTATTTTATTTTAATACTTGACATTGGCGAAATCATCGAAAATCGATGGGGCCATAATCTTAAAAAATAGAATAATAGTAGGATTACAAAACCATATAAATCGTTTAGATCTGCGTGGGTATGGGCACAGCAGCCCCTGCAGCGGTGCGTGAAGTATACCGAGCAGCTCGTGCCGCGTTACTGTCGGACCGCGCCGCTCCAGTACGCGCGGCATCTGCCCATGCTGTTCGCAACATCTTGCCGCTGATGAAGCTCACTCCAGCTGATCTTGACGCCATAGCTGCTGCGTGCTTGAGGGCCGCCCATCCTAGTGACTACACCTTGAGGTATTGTTCCACATTAAACATTTGGGTGGATATGGGCCCGTCAGCTCCCACGGCACTGAATTGCATCGCGCATAGTATTCTTCGATCCATGGCATTAATATATTACACAAATATATAATATATAGGCATAAGCAGAAGGTGTTTTAAGGAATGATATTAACGTAACCTAATATTTTGTGCGACAGATGCGCTATCGCTGAACTTTTGGGAGCTTTAATAGCGACAACACAAGCTGGCGAAGCGACTAACATGAACAACAAGATGAAAATGGGAGGTCAATCAGGTATACAATATTGCTACTAGAAATCTCTAATTGGTAGTTTAAAAACTCCTTTGTTCAATGGGTCGGTACTCTAAAAATGTACTACTCGATCAAACCTGACATGGGCCAACATATCTCTGGTGTCTTTATGATCTACCTCTATTGTTGGTAACCAAGAACAGTAGTTTAAAATATGGAATACCCCAAAAAACCTCGTTGCGACGCCTTTAATCATTGGGCCGGTATAGAACTATAGCTACTTAAATGCTATTATTCAGAAGCGTATTTTATAATAAATTGTCAAATCTCTCTCGTTTAAAATTTGCACGGTCTTATAAACAAACTACCTCCTATGACTTACGCTGAAGACTTAAAAATTCTATATTTTATTTTACAGTTCAACAAAACAAAAAAGACCCACAAAAAAACGTGGTTTCATTGGACGAAGCTTTGAATCTACTGATGGGAGCTTTCCTTAGAGGTGGCACGTCGTTTCTCAAAGGGGAGATTATTAAATCTGGTTCAGGAGTCAACCGGGAAGTACGAGTTTGTGTGACGCATGTGAGTAATTATATTATTGATATATTGTTTCACATTACATCAATACCTTTACCTATCGATAACTTTGTTTTTAAATAATCGAAATGGATTTTACACTTATCAGTTTTTTACTAACAGGCCAAAGTTTATCAATTACTAATATTTCCCTGTAGTTCATCGATGCATTTTCTATCACTTACTGCAATCAACAATATACTGTAGTATGTAAATTTTGTTATCTATCTTAATACCGATGTTTATTACGCAAGTCGACATGTTTTATTCTATAAGTTCTTAGGCTAGCTAGACTATTTAACGGTTGGCAGTGGCTTGGCTGTGCCTTGGCATAACTGAAGTAGATGGGTAGCCTTGACTGTTACTATTAGATGGGCCGCACGCTCGTCTATCTACACAAAAAACACGCTTGTAATAAATAACCTAATTACAAATGTGTAATTTGGTGTTGATAAGTAATTTGTAATTTATAAATAAGAATCCAACCTAACGCAAGCTGCAATTTTGGGTCTATGTAATAACATACAACTATGTCAGTCGGCGTGGTCGAACGCCTTCTTGTAACCATATAGCTATATCGATATTTCTACTAAGCCATGTTAAGCTAGCTATCAAGCTAGTCTGGTGTGTCTAGTACATCTTTTTTGAACTTTAATCTATTTGGAATTATGTCCAATATAGGTGGATTTTGGTCCTTCGAGCCAGAACATATATATAGTATTCATAAATGTCTCCTTCCCTCAGGCCTACGTAGTGTTCGTACAAAACATGGGTGGCGTGTGGTTGGAACGGAACATGACCACGTTCCTGAACCACGTGCTGGACTTGGTCGCCAATCCTAAGGCGGCCAGCTCGCACGTTGACGCTGTTTATTCTAGGTAGGTAACAATATAGCGATAACTAGATTAATAGAGTACTTAAAACTAACAAAGTTGGAATAAATTTGATTAATGGGCGAGGTCAGTGTTGGATTTGATTACTACATAAGACAGATTTTTATAGATTTGTAGTAGAGGCCGGTGAATGATCAAGTGAGTCACCTGATGGTCTCCACAGCCCATGAACACCCACCACACCAGAAGAATCAGAGGTATTTTGCCGACATTAAGGGTCTGGGTATTGGGAGGGTAGTGGTATTTGGTCCTCCAGAAATCTCACTCGTACGAAACGCATCAGCAAGCTGTCACTTCACGCCGGTGTTTTGTGTGACAATGGTACCATCATGGCGTTATTTGTGACTGATTTATTTTAAGGAGCTGCCGGGCCGAGGGCTCGTATATTTTCTAATACCTACGATACAGGAAACCTGCTGTGAAGGTCTAGATTTTGCATAGCTCCACTTTTTAAAGCTCTTAATATCTATGGATACAAGAACTTGTACTGCGAAATCATAACAATAATTACGCAGCTGCTGTAATTCACTACATTATTTCTTACAGAAAATGCATTAACTACATTCTACGCAACACGCTCGGTAAAATGTTGGGCGAAAAAGCACAAGCTTCGGCGTGTCGAGAGATCATACAAATCGTTATAAAGCAAATGAACAGCATCGACTTTAATCCGGAAAATGCCAAGGATTGTAATCAGGTATACTAGCTATATATTATACATGTCCCACTGCTGGCCACGGGATTCCTCTACTGAGAGGTGCTAGGTCATAGTCCACCACGCTGGCCTGATGCGGGTTGGCATTTATTTAGTGGTAGAGCCACACTGTAGACAGTTTCGTCTGCAGTATGAATGGGCCGGCTCGACCGAGTCGTTACCACTGTCTCACAGAAAACCGTCGTACAGTAGCGGCTGTTGCTACGTTTCGTCGGTTAGTGAGATATCTGGAGGCCTAAATCCCCCCTCCTCTTTCCAATCCCTTAATTATCCCTTTCCTTAAAGGTCGACTATCCTACATGAGAGATGAAGGTTATTTACCATCAGGTGACCCACTTGCTCATTTGCCGGCTTACGCCATAAAAAGCGGACAAACAGACAGAGACGCAGATAGTGACTTTGTTTTATAATATGTATTAATATTCGTTTTGTTTGAACAGGAGACGCTGTTCAGCCAACATTTGCTGGTGTGTGCATTGATGGAAGCAGGTGAATTGGCATTACAACTCGGTACTTCAGTACAGAATCTCGTGTCGGATACTTCTTTGAATATGATCGACGCTATTTTTACGGTATGTTGAATTGTCCGTATTTATAAAATTTTAAATTATTGTCTATGACATTTTTTAAGCGAGTGTCTGTGGTTGTCAATGACAGTACATCGATAATATTATGTCGAACGATCGAGCTGCAATATTTGAAAAAAAAATGCGTTTGGCGTGCTCGTGCTGATGTTCCATTTAAGGCTTAATACGTAAGTGGACTTACAAACAAATTAAATGTAGACCCGTATTAAAACTAATTGTAAATGTTATATTCTTTATAGTGTAATTTATACATACATACGCGCTCACACATGTAATCCTGGAAGGGGTATGTAGAGGTGTAACCAGTACTCATATTTCGCCGAGTTTATTTCCGTCCTATGATGTGATAGGGTTCGAGTATATATGGCAATAGGCTCGCCATAATCCGGGCATAATTCGAGACTCCGGGTTGCTACTGAACATTTCGTAATAGATAAACCCAATATCACTTTTACCAGACCCGGGCATCGAACTCGAGACATCAGCACCGCAGTCGTAACGCGTACGTGTTACAACTGCGCTACCGAGGCAATTTGTATAATATGTAACTTATTATAGTCAAATCTAGAAGTTCTTTCAGTTGTAAAGTTATATGAGCCACTTACGTAATTGTTACATAAGTCTGTAAGTAAAATTAACAAATCGCTACACTACACGGTATAGTGTAGCGATTCTTAAAGTGGATTCCGCTGAAACCCAAGGGTTATTATTTACCCTGGCACGGCAAAATGACCACAGTGAACCGGATATTAATTAAAGTGCAGTGTAAATATAATGCTGATCGTCAAATGATGATGATTTATGTGAATATTAAACATTTTACAATAATAAGTTTCAAATTCAAGTTACTTGAAAGTTTAGGAACCGCTGGACTACAGTGTACAGTGTACAGTGTACAGTGTACAGTGTATAGTGTATAGAGTAAATGTAATAGGTGTTGGAGCACCCGTGTGTGGCGGCGCGTCTGTCGGCGGCGTGGTGCGCGCGCGCGCTGTGTGTGGCGCTACCGTCACTGCTCACGCCGCTGCTCGACCGGTGTCTGGACGCACTCGACGCCACCAGACCCACGCCGCATCACATCTCAGGTGACTACTCCGACCAGGCATGTCACACACACTACATACATGTCTCGCGTGCGAGGATATAACTATCGACGACTAATATCTCGACAAAAAGTGTCGAAATTTGATAAAATTACTTCGACATGTTCGATTTCGTAGACAAAATACCATAGAGAGGTATAAAGTAGTATTTTCTTTACTCTTGGCATAATGAGTCGAGTATTATAAGCAGATATGTAAGCTTCGATAAACATATAGAGATAATAAGATAATACTAGTTTTTTGCGACGCAATTATCTTATGATGCATAATATGCTAAGCTCTCAGGAGGGGTATAGGAGGAGGAATGTGTGGACTATGTGTGTCACTTTTTTTTTTTTTTTTTTTTTTTTAATCCTGGCTCGGCAAAGTGACTACGCTACACCTGATGGTAAGTATAGCGCAATCCATGAATACTGTCGACCAACGATAGACACTGAATCTATCGCAGATCGGCAGAATTATGCCGGCCTGCTTAGTTGCTTCTTCACACTCCGTTTAAAGGATCCCAAGTTATAGGAAGGAGGAAACACGTGCGCTGGCAAGCTATTCCACAGCTTTATGGTCCGACAGAAATACGATTTTGCGAACCTCTTGGTCCGAGCCGAGATGGAAGAGACCACGAAGCTATGGTTTCGCAAGCCAGCACGCGTGGTTCTGTTAAGGAAAGGTGAGGAAGGAATAAGGTCAAACAATTCTTCAGAGCATTCACCGTGATACAGACGATAAAAGACGGAAAGCGAGGCAATGTCCCTACGCAGCTGTAGCGGCTCTAAATTTTTTGTGACGTCTGCATCATTCACAATGCGGACAGCCCGTCGCTGCAATCCGTCCAAGGCATCGAGCAAGTACTATGCGGAACCGTCCCATAGGTGCGAACAGTATTCTGCACCCGGCCGTGCCTGCGCTTTGTATAAGCGGTAAAGCTGGCCGGGTGCAAAAAACCTACGCACCTTGTTCAGGATTCCGACCCTGCGTGATGTGGCTGATATTACGCCCTCGATGTGGTTCCTTGGATTCAGATTGCAGCAAATATCCATGCCTAGGATACTTAGGCTGTTCCGCATTGCGAGCGGGATACCCTGAAGATTGGGGAGGGGAGAGAACGGGGATTTTTTGCACGTAAACGCGCACACCTGGGTTTTCTTGGCATTGAACTCAACCAGATTCTTGTTACCCCATTCCGAAATGAGATCCAAGGTCTGGTTAAGCTCAATGACAAGATTCTCTCGCTGCCTTTCAGTGACTTCCCGGCTACCAGGAGGCTTACTGCAGTAACGCCCATGCACAGTGCTGTCATCTGCATAGCAATGAATGTTACCAAGTGGTAACATGTCATTGATATGCAGAATAAACAAGGTGGGCGAAAGCACAGAGCCTTGTGGGACCCCGGCATTAACTGACATGAGCTGCGAAGCGTGTCCTTCAACAGTGACACGCATTCTACGCTCATGCAGAAAGCCAGAGATCCACTTACACAGGTTGTCGGGAAGCCCATACGCCGGAAGCTTGGAGAGGAGGCCACGGTGCCAGACCCTATCAAAAGCCTTGGCAATGTCGAGACTTACGGCTAGAGCCTCGCCATGCCTGTCAGCCGCCTCCCCCCAGCAATGTAACAAGTACGCTAGAAGATCACCCGTTGATCGTTTAGACCGGAAGCCGTACTGCCGGTCATTGATCAGCGAGTGATCGTCCAGGTACCGGACCAGCTGCGCGTTAATTATCCGCTCCATTACTTTGCACATCACTGAGGTTATGGCGATTGGACGGTAGTTGCTAGGGTCCGATCGATCACCCTTTTTTGGGATCGGTTGCACGTTGGCCTCTCTCCAAGATTGGGGCACAATACCGGAGAGGAAGGAAGAGCGGTATAGGCGCGTCAGCACAGGAGACAACTCCGCCGCACACTTTTTGAGAACTACCGCTGGGATACCGTCCGGACCACTGGCTTTGCGGACATCGAGCGACTGCAGTTCGCGCCGAACATCACAATGCCTGATTCGGACATCCGACATAGAGTGTCCGCAATCAGGCACCGTGGGTGGCAGTTTATTGCCATCGTCGAGCCGCGAATTAGCCGCAAAGAGATTTGCCAGCAAGGTGGCTTTCTCCTGCGGCCCGTGAGCAAGCGATCCATCCGGATATCTCAGCGGAGGCAGTGAAGGTTGGCAGAAATTAGATTGGATGGCTCTGGCAAGGCTCCAATAAGCTCGGCTACTTGTTGGTTGATCAGCCAAAGCACATCCAATCTTGTTAACGCGCTGTGCATCCGCTCTAACGTAAGCCTTCTTACAGGCCTTGGTGGCTTGGTTATGGCTGCCTTGAGAGAACTTACATTGGGATCCTTTTTGGCGCGACTCCTGATCCACTCGCGATACGCCGTCTGTTTCACACTAACAGCATCAGCGCATTCGCGATTGAACCAGGAGCGTCCTCGGCCACTTCCGACGACCTCCGAGGAAGGAATGTAGTATTCCATTCCTAATCGGATCTCGTCGGCAATAGCATCGGCACTCGCAGAAGGATCAGTGCCCTCAAAGCAGCGCTGCCGCCAAGATATGGCTGCAAAATATTCGCGCATACCATCCCAATCTGCTGACGAGTAGTGCCAGATCCTGCGCTTTACCCTCACGGGAGGTGGAGGCAAAGCACGAGGCACCGACGATCCAACCAGGCAATGATCAGAAGTACCCAAGGGGGCACTTACCGTCACATTGTACCCAGCTGGATGACTCGTCAGCAGAAGGTCCAGCAGTGAAGGCGCATGACCTGCCACATCAGGGATCCTAGTGGGCTGATGCACCAGTTGCGACAAGTCATGAGTCAGAGAGAATGCATGGGCAGCACGTCCAGCATGGTCAGTCTTGGAGGAACCCAGCCACAACTCATGGTGTGCGTTGAAGTCCCCCAAGACGACCAGTTCCGCTGTTGGGTACATTTAAAAAAAACTATATCTTTATCAAAAGTTATGTCTATTCCATCTAGTTAATGCTACAAAAACTTCTATAACTATGTACATCATTCCAACTGGCATTAAAAAGCGATGCTACAAAATGAATAATTGAATGTATATTTGATTCAGGCTACTCGGCAGCTATAGCAGCTATTCTCGGTGCGGTTCAACTATCTCCACTCGGTGTACCGCACGGTCGAGGCAAGATAGCTTTCAACGCGGCGGAACAGTTGCTACGTTCAGCCGGACAGAGCAGCAGACTGACCGCTGCAAGGACTAACGCTGGATGGCTCATCGTCGGTGCTATCTGTACGCTAGGTGAGGCCAATTTATATTGTTTCGAGTTGGTCATCTTAGTAGAAGGCATTTAGCGTTCAATGCAGCAGAACAGAGTTGAGAGTGGTAGAGCCACGCTGTAGACACTTTTGTCTACAGCATGTATGGGTCGGCTCGTCCGGGTCATTACCACTGTCTCACAGAAAACCGGCGTAAAGTAGCAGCTTGCTGCTGCGTTTCGTACGGTCAGTGAGACATCCGGAGGCCCAAACCCCCTCCCCTTCCCAATTCCTTAATTATCCCTTTTCTTTAAGGTTGGCAACGCACCTATGATTCTTTTGGTATTGTGGGCGTACATGCGCGGTGGAGATCACTTACCATCAGGTGGTCCACTTGCTCGTTTGCCGTCCTATGCCATAAAAAAAACAATTGCTACGTTCAGCTGGTCAGAGCTGCAGACTCACCGCTGTAAGGACTGCAAGATTATTTGTGTTCTATGTGAGGTAAATTTATAGTGGATAAAAGCTGATGATCTTGACATTGGGAATAATAAAACATGTATCTTAACAGCTTGATATTATAAATTCACTGGCATTTATCGGCTTTATGGAAAGGTTTAGTAATGTATGTTATTGTCGATAAAAACAAAATGTTACGTTACGTCCTAAAAACGTCAAGGAATTAGCGAATTCGGAATATTGATATTTACATGTATAAGCTTACACCTGTATCCCCAAATGAGTAGGCAAGAATGCAACTAGTGCACCCCCGCGATCCGCCTCATGCTGTGTTAACCTATCGCCATACCGCGACCGGGCTCAAATTCCAATCCCGGTCAACTCAAGTGTGCGAGTTTTCTTAACACGTCACACATTAGGCGAATTCAATGATGCATCTACCCGAGTACGCGCGTAACGCGTTCCTGTGCGCTACCAGTCGCTTTGATTCTCTCGGAGATTATTTGTTGTATTTATTAAAATTAATTCGATCTTATTTCAACATTTTTCTTACTCAGATTATTTCAATGCACACAAAAACTATAATAATTTGGCAGTGAAATAAACTCTGCGCTGTGCTTCACCATATGTGAGCTGACCCTATTGATGCGATTGATATTTAGGATGGTTTTATAGCTTATTACGAATGATTTCACAATATTCTTTTAGGTGTACCTGTGGTCCGTGGACTTCTGCCTAGAATGCTATTATTATGGAGAAACAGCTTCCCTAGGTCCGCTAAGGAGTTGGAGTCTGAGAAATCCAGAGGCGACGCGTTTACATGGCAGGTGAGATTCTAGTAACGACCACAATGACATTGTGTTCAATTGTATAACATGTTTTATATAAGTAGTGATGGCCAAGCGGCGAGTAGTACAGACTGACGTGTTAAAAGTCGCGGGTTCGAAACTAGCCCAAGGGCTCACGCCGGAGACTTATCAAAATGACCTGTTTATTAATTGTAATTATTGTTTAGTTTAACGGTGGAGGAAAACATCGTGAGGAAATCTGCGTATCTGAGAATTCTCTATTTCGTAAGTATGTGATGTCTACCAACCCACATAGGCCAGTGCGGTGGACTCAGACCTAATCACTCTCATTAGTAAAGGAGGTCCGTGACCAGCAGTGGGCCGTACATAATACAAGGCTGGCATTTATAGTCGAGGTCCTCATAGTGTCAGGCAATTGTGCCATTACCGTATGTCGAGTATTTATCGACTGTCGATAAAATGATGTCGACTTGATTGAATGCTTCTATTAATTTCGCTTATGATGAAAGGTATCAATAAAAGCTGATATAGTGGGTTTATACGGATTGATTTTTCTAGATTAATGAATCAGTTGAATCAACAAAACCTGAACCGGTTCTTCTTGATCAATTCATAAGTTAAAAGTCTGTTCAGACGGATTAAATCACATGAGATTTAGCAGTTGATGAACTTAAATCGAACTTGCTATTAGGGTCATAGCATTTACTTTTAGCATCGGCGAATTGCGATGTACTTTTCCCTCCATGCTACGTCGCATCTAATTTGAAGGTGGTGCTAAAATGATGCGTCAGTTTATCGCGCTTCTGAAAAACGACCAAGCTTTCTATCACCGATGCTAAAAGTATCGTCTATGCTATGTCGTATACTGGACCCAATATGCAATACGTGAGCAAAATTACTTGACTGGCCTGAAGGTAGTCGCTAGCGGCTTCGTCGATTTAGTTTTTACAAGATAAAAAGTGTCAGGAAGCGTAGAGGGTGGTGGTGTCTAACTTCAGCCCCGCCAAGTTCTTTAGCGCGTATTGTATTATAAAAAAGAAAAAAAATGTGTTTTTAGGTGACATTGGAAGGTCGCGCCGGGGCGCTATCAGCATTACACAGTCTGTTGGTTCATTGTCCATCGTTGGTGAACAGTGACGATACCGCTAAACGTTTGACCCAGCCAATCGACGGGGCCATCGCTGTTCTTACCAAGTAAGTTGTCCTGTCCTACTCTATTTTATAATATCCCACTTCCTGCTATTTTCCTAATACTGTAAATGTGAAAGCTTGGATGTTAGCGAGTATTCGTTGTACGAATATGTTTCGAGGTATGCGAGTATGTCTCGAGGTGATGAGCGTAGTCCAGTGCACTACAGTGCTTTGTAATTCAGAGTTCTGTGTGATGTTGGTTTTGTTTATGGTGAGGTGAGTGGCCTGCTTGTTTAGTCATTCAGGTTATTTAATTGTTTATTAATTGTCAGTGTGAGCAGCGTGGTGCGTAGCTACGGCGGAGCGCTGAAGGCTCCGGCGGCGCTGGTGCGACTGCGACTGTACCAAGCGTGCGGAGCGCTCGGCGGCGCCGCGCCCGCCGCACCCGCGCCGCCGCTGCTCAGACTGCTGGCCGCCGAGCTCGCCGGCGCTGCGGACCCGGCCGGGGCTAATACACATACTGGTCAGTACTCACTACTACTCAATGTTACTACTTACTGCAACCTTGTAGGGCTGCTAGAGACTATACCACCAGCTCCCGTGTCTCTTCTACTGCGTCTACTGATGGTTTGAACTATCCGTATGGTGAACAATACACGTACTTGTATACACACATACGCATTTACGCCTGTAGTCCCCGATGGGGTAGGCAGAGGTGTAAACAGTACACCCACATTTCGCCGAGCGTAACTCCGTGCAATGATATGATAGGGGCGAGCCTATCGCCATGCCAGGCACAATTACATACTCCGGGCTGATACTGAGCATTTCGTGATAGAAAAACTTAATATCACTTTTAACCGACCCAAAGATTGAACCCGAAACCTCAACGTCAGCCTCAGTGGTAACGTGTACGCATTACAACTGCACCACCGAGGCAGTCACGTACTTGTATAGTACACGTCAAATAAGTTTGCCGCTCTGGAAGAGGTAGAGTCACGAAAAAAGTATTCTTACGAAAAATTAACATTCATTATCTAATCAACCCGTATATAACCACCGCTGGGTCTATACCCAGGCCTCCTCCAATTCACGCCAATTCATCCGGTCTTATGCAACATCCATTACTATAAATAATTTAATTATAACTTAAAAAGAAATTATCATTGGTTTTCGTTACAGGAATGTTACGAAATGCTATGCATCCCCGTGACACAATTTTATTGGGGGAAGAAGGGTGGATATTCGATACAGATCATGCCGATATTGAAGAACAGGTAACTATGATACGAACTATTTGGAAAATATTGACTAACTTCAGGCCAAGGACGTTTATGGGTTGAGATCTCTTATCAGTCAATGCTCTTGCTCGTTTGCCGACTTAGGCTATAAAAATTAACCTATTATTAGTCCATTATAATAGATATTTACCTATTAAATGGCTGTTCAAAAAATTACCTTAGAGGCAGTAGTACAAAATGCCATAGTTTGTTGGCTCCCGTCCAGCCGATTTCTTCAAGAAGGGCATCGATAAATTGCCACTAAACTCGAAAAGATGCATCAATAGCTTGAGTGGTTTACTTTGACTAATAGAAATAAATAAAAAAATATGACCTATTATGGCATATAATTTTTTACATACGCACTCACGCCTGTAATCCCCGAAGGGGTAGGCAGAGGTGTAACCAGCACACCCACATTTCGCCGAGCGTATCTTCGTCCCATGATGTGATAGGGGGCGAGCCTATCGCCATACCGGGCACAAATTCCAGACTCCGGGCTGATACTGAACTCTTCGTAATAGAAAAACCCAATATCACTTATACCCGACCCGGGAATCGAACCAGAGACCTCAGCGTTGGCCTCAGTCGTAACGCGTACGCATTACAACTGCGCCACCGAGTCATTTTTGATATTGAATATTTTGTTATAGCTAATATCTCCACTAAGCGCGAGTGGTTCATCAGCACTAGAGCACGACCCGTGTTGTCTGTACCGCGGCAGCACGGGCGCGCCGCCGCTCGGTGTCGCCGTCATCGACGCCGCAGTGATGCTGTTCCCGCAGATATTCGCACGAGCCGCTAACAAGCACAGGTATATACTTTTTATTTACACACATAATCCTAACACCAGACTGGGTTAACCTGTATCGTGGTATAAGGAACTTCGAGGAACTTGCGGTCCTACAACACCTAGACACGAAAAAAATATCTGTGTATACAAACATTTGTCGCGGTGCGGGAATCGAACCTGCTAACTCGTTTTATAGCCGAGTTGTATGGGCTGTCATTAATATGTTTATGTATTATGATAATAATGAATGTTGACTTGAGTTTAAATGCCAATTCAAAACTGACCAAGTGGAGGGGTGACAAAAACAGGTCGATTAATATGCGCTGATTTCGATTTCGATATCGATTTCGATTATCAATAATCATCACTTGCTCGATCATTTAATTTGTAATATTAAATCAGTATGAGATCCGTCATCCGAGACTCAACTAATTAAAGCTTAAAGTATATGTGACTTATACCAAGACTCTTAGTAATAGTCGTAGTAGTCCCTGATACCCACCACACAAAATAATAGAATCATACTGTTGGTAGTTATTTATTTATTTATTATTGACTTGTTGTGTACATTTACAGACAACAAATGCTAGAGCACTTCGTGGAGTGTATCAAGATGTCGAAAGGTGCTCGACAAGAAGCGATACAAGTGAACGTGTACACCGCTTTACTACTGGCGCTGCGCACTCTCGTCGAACATAAGAGCTCGCTCGGACAGGAGTCGGTTAAAAATATCGCTACTGACCTAATACTTGTAAGTTATTTTTATTATTGTTAAATAATTAGGGGCAGGGTAAATGAAGCCACACGTTGTACAAAACAATACACTTTACTTCCATGAGATTTACAAATCTTAAATGACTAAAGAGTACAGAGAAATGTACACACATCGATAAAATGGCGTCTGGTAAGCGCCGTGCGACACGTCCTACCCCTGCGCACACCCCTGCTTAATACTCGAGTTTATTCTTAGCTATGATTAAAGATAATCTTTTTATAACTGATAGTGGAGGTTTTATTTAGATTTGTGCCTATCTTGCAATATTTTACTTGCAATTTCATGAGGGTTATAGAACATTTTCATGAGCCTTGAACATTCGTGTCAAGATTTCCCGTAGCAAAGACATACCTCGTGAGCTAACACGTACAAAGTTTGGGAAGGCTCAGATATCGGACTTTGTAATTATTATTTGAATGAAAAAAAAAAAGTTTTTTACTGTGCCTAGTACTAACCTACGTAGGGATATATGTGTGAGATTATTGTATTAATTAGATGTGTTTTGCTCGTCAGGGTGGTCTATCATCGAGCGTAGTGACGGTCCGTGCGGGCGCGGCGGCGTGCACCGGCCGGCTGTGCGCCGCGCTCGCTGAGCCAGAAGCACAGGCACTAGCGGAGCGCGTGGTGTCGCTGGCGGGCGCCGCGCCCACGCGCAGTGCCCGCGCCGCCGCCGCCGCCGCCGCCGCCGCGGGCGCGGTGCAGCGCGCGCGGGGCACGGCCGCCGGCGCCGCCGCGCTGCCCGTGCTGAGGGCCAACGCGCAGGACCATGCCGCGTTAGATCTGCAGGTATCACCCATTTTTATATCATTCATTCAATTGTCTTTATAACAACAGCAAAGGAGAATAAATGTTAAACAATATTATGCTGGTCTATCAACAACTGGTTCGATCACTCTGTTCAAACGGACGGATGAGGCCTAAGAAACACGTGAATATATTGACAGGTCTATCTACTGTAATGACCATTCCCAATATTCTATCTATCGACAGATTTGCTTACTGGCAGTAAAATTTTGACACTTTTTGTATGGAAGATCTGTCAAAACAATATTGATAGTAAGCAAATCTGTCGATAGACAAAATATAGGGAATAACCATAAATCGGCTATGGAGCCGGTAACTAAGTGAAAGGAAAAATATGCACATGTTAACTTATTTTTTATTAACATTGATCAAACAATGAAATTATTTCTAATTCCAGGTGTGGTCCCTTCACGCGCTGTCAGTACTAGCGGACGCGTCAGGTCCAATGTTCCGCAGTCACGTGGAGTCGACACTCAACTTGGCCTTGAAGCTTCTGTTTAACGCACCACCTTTCCTAGAAGATCTACATCGCACCATCGGCCGACTACTCGCCGCTTTGATTACTGTCGTTGGACCCGAGCTACAAGGTAGTTGTTTGGAAATGTACTTTTCCTGTACAAACTCTTCACTCTAGACATGTTGAAAAAATAACAATATAACATAGTAGTCATATAGTTTATTTCAATATATTGATGCAGCATATTTAATATAGGATGCCAAAAAAGCCGATGTAACGATTTGTTTTTTTCAATATAACCTAAAAGATATCGAAACTTTTAAAAATATGAATACGATATAATATATCAATATTTTTTTACACTTTACGCCATAAATTTTACTGGACTTTACACAAACTAATAATTATGTAAATTATCATAACGATGGCAACCGATGACAGCCACTATGCCAGCGTTTGCAGTGACCTCACTACTTCAGCATGTTTTTGAGTCTGTCTACTGAACTGGATTGTTTACAGAGTGTTTTTTTGTGTAGTGGTAACAGTGGGTCGTTTCGTGTGCGCGTGCGCAGCGTTATGTGAGTCTGGCGGTTGTGGAGCGCGCGCAGAGGCGACAGGTTGTCTGCAGCAGCTGCAGATGTTCGCGCCCGCCTGCACTAACCTGCACACACTCGTCCCACAACTGTGTGTAAGTAATTCTACCCTCTGCTTATTCTTTTTACTTAGTAATATTTTAAAGCATAGTCAAGAAGAATATAAAAGAATAATAAAATAAACAAAGCGCCATATATGGCACTGAGTTATTAACTATTTTCCTTTCTGATTCTTACTCTATTTCTTAAGAAACATCAAGAGCAAAATTTTCTAGTACTCCTGCCTCTTTTTGTCTCTTTTATCTCTCCAATATTTATCATCGATATTTACTATCGATATTTTTAGCATCAGTATCTATTTTCTGTTTTTGTTTATAGCGTGATCTCTCCCATCCCGAGTTGATCGTGCGGCGCGCCTCTTTGTGCTGTTTGCGTCAACTATCGCAGAAGGAAGCCACGGAAGTTTGTCGATACGCCCTACTTGCCAAAGACCACGTACCAGCTAAGCCTTATTGTGGTAAGTAACAATAGGTCGATAATTCTAGTATGGAGGTGACAAAGTCAATTAACTTTATTACATTTTGTTTTGGTATTGTGAAATAAAACATGGATTGCGACCTGAGAGGTCTTAGGTGCCATTCCTCGGTCGAGCAACGCATTTCGGCGGAGTTCGATTAGTTTGTGGTCGATAAGACGATGATAGCGTCGCTCCATATTAATTCATTGCTTTCTTGTCGTGGCACTGCAAAGTATACACACGCACCATTTCAATGAATGTTTTGCATGGTAAGTACAGTGGTCCAAATATAACGGGTATACTCTGGTCGACTCCGAACAGAGAGAAGCGAGTTATCTTGTTTGGTTCTTCGATATATGTATGGTGGTCGCTATCCAGTCAGGTCCAATATGTAGCAGGTACCTTACTAATAGCTTGATATATAAGAATTGGTAAATGACAATATAATGTCCCGATTGCAGGTGTAGTGGTATGCGAGACAGGTCTGCCCGGTGCGCTGTTCGCGGTGCTGGACGCGGAGCGCGACGCGGCGGCGCGCTCGCACGCGCGGGACGCGCTCGCGTGCTGCCTGCTGGCCGCCGCGCCCGCCGCGCCCGCCGCGCCCGCCGCGCCCGCCGCGTCCGCCGGCACGCTGCGCGCTTGGCTGCAACTACTCAAACGCGTGCTCACCGTCAGGCACGGTACCAAAACATCATTTTCGATATATACAAATCGATACCGATACTTTTTTTAATCGATACCGATACCCTTTTATAATCTATACCGATACTTTTTTTTCACATACAAGTTGCCGGGATTGGAATTTGTGTCCGATATGGTGATAAGACTAACTACATAGAAAGCTGTTAATTCAAGTTGATTTTCTGTAAGACAATGGTAACAACCCGGTCGAGCTGACTCATTTATGCTGTAGATAAAATTGTTTACAGTATGGTTCTACTCCTGATAATTTTATCAATTCATAGCTTATAGCAACATATTACAAACTATCGATATTATTGTCATTCATAACTGTCGTACGAAAGCTTTGAAACTATCGACGTTTTCATCAATAATAATGTATTGTGTATAGCTTATAACTGATAACGAGTCTTCTACTATAGAATAAATTTTAACATAGAAGTGTACTGAGCTTGATTACATGAAGAGTTTACTCGACTTTTCTACGTTATGAGAGTGATGATATTACAAAACGTCTTCCCCACAAGCAGTAAACTCGCTTAAATACTCTTTTAGCATATTATTAATATCCTACAGAGGACAGCAACAACCCGGAGACAGATTTCGATGCCGAAGGTGATGATGATCAAGAGGAATTCCATGCTGATACGGAGCAGTCTACTCACCCTGCTGTGCAGTCTAGATGGCCAACACGGGTAACATTGCCATTGCATTTTATAACATTAGTGGGCGCAATGGAAACTTTACAGACGACATCATCAGGAACTGTTAAAGTAGTCTTGACTCTCATATATCTTACTAGCTGTTGCCCGCGTGAATGCCTATTTCCAGGATTAAAGTAGTCTAGTCGCATCAAGCGAGTCCCGTCATCGCGATCGGTTTTATAGAAACGCGCTTCACAAAAATACTAATATAACTATTAAAAAATAGGGGTTGATCGTAGAGGGTTGAAAATTTAGGGGTGTATGTATTTTTTTATGCTGTATCATAAAAAAATAAAAACATAATTTTTATCTAAAAAATAATAAATAAAATTTAGGGGTGGACCACCCTTAACATTTAGCGGGATGAAAAATAGATGTTGGCCGATTCTCAGACCTACGGAATATGCATATAAAATTTCATAAAAATCGGTCCAGCCGTTTCGCAGGAGTATGGGAACGAACATTGTGACACGAGAATTTTATATATAAGATATCACCCACCTAAATAAAAAAAATAATGATAAATAATTGCTGGTGTCAGGAATGCATACATATTTGTATCGGACTGGATAGCGACCTACAATTATTATATCAGCCTGTTGCCGTCCACTGTTGCACATAAGCTTCCACAAGTGAGCGCCAACCATCCGGGTCTTGAGCAGTCCGCATCCACCCGATACCCGCCATCTTCTTCAACTCGTCAGTCCACCATGCAAGAATACTTGGTGTAAAATCCAACATAGTGGCTTGGATTGTGTGATCCACAAATATTTGTTTCGGGTCTGGGTGTTGTGAGACGGAAAGTCTCTCGTAGTGCCTGATACCCACGACACAAGGCTCGTATCTTATTGTGAGACTATGTGTATGACTATTGGTTGTATTTATTTATTATTTTTTTAATTTTATTTGTTTTACGTAGGTGTTCGCAATGGAGTGCATACAGAAAGTAATAAGTGCCTGTGAGGCTACCAATGACAGTGCACATTTCGATCTCGTGAAAGCTAAGGAAAAACAGCAAGTAGATCCCAATGGTAAGTTACGTTTTATTAAAATAAATAATGTGTAGTGACTAGAATATACAGAATCGACAAATATTAAAACTCATTGACTACAAAAATAATAGTCGAAATAGGCCCACATTTGGCAAAGATTTTGTTAACATCTTTGAATACTCGTCGAATTTAGTACCTTCTTTTTTTAAATCACTTAATGAATTTCGATTGCACTGCGAAACTGTATCGATAGCTTGTAGTCAAAACGATTTGGTATTGCCAAACTACTATACATTACTGTTGGGTGTATTTATTTTTGTTTCCTTTCTTTAGTGGACTACCTATCGTTCCACCTATCTGATCTGGTCCGCATGACGTTCGTGGGTGCAACTGGTGAGTCCGATGCTCTGAGACTGAGCGGGCTGCGCACGTTGCAGATCATTATACAGAAGTATGCACGCGCTCCCGAACCTGACTTCCCAGGACATTTGTTACTAGAACAGTACCAGGCTCAGGTGAGTTGATATTTTACAGGCAAATAGGAAGTCGCCTCATTGGTCTTTTAGCAGGCTACTTAGGTAGGGCAACAATTGCAATGTATTTAAGTTCCCGATCCAAAAAACACACGTGTGTCGCCCGGGGTTGGAATTTGTGCCCAGCATGGGGATAAGCCCGCCCTATTCACATCATGGGATGGAAATAAGATCGGTGAACCATTAGTTTAAACAAACAAACAAGAAATGGATTCATTTAATTATTTTGTTTACCAATTCCAAAGTCGAGAGTACGAGAACGTTCACATCTCGACATATTACAGAAGAACCGTTCTGTAAACAAAGACAGTGCAATAAAGAAAAATGGATAATTATTGGGAGGGTCCAGGCCACCACCATGGCCAAATGCGGTTAGGTTTTTTTAAAAAAAATTATTGCCTAGAAAGACAGACGAGCAGGCGGCCCACCTGATGGTAAGTGGTTACCGCCGCCTCTGGGCTTCAGCAATGCCAGAGCATAGCCAAGCCGCTGCCTACCGTTAACCCTTGGTAGGCTTCACATACCTTTGAAATAGTTAAACAAGTGTTGTTTGCAGGTGGGTGCAGCGGTGCGTCCTGCGTTCGGCGGTGAGACAGCTTCGCACGTGACGGCCGCCGCTTGCGACCTCTGTTCTGCATGGATCGCTAGTGGAGTAGCTAGGGACTTGGCTGATTTGCGCAGGTAATCTTTTTTATAGAAGGGGTCCGAAAACGAAAAAGTGAGTCTTCTAATTGTAAGTGATTTCCACCGCCCATAAGCACATACAATACCAGATTCGTGGACGCGCTGCAGACCTTAAAGGAAATGGATAATTAAGAGCTTAGGAAAGGGAGGGGGGGGGGGGTACTTTATTGAGTTTGTGATATTTGTGTCTAGTATATATCGACGACATAGCAAACATGCCTCGACTTTAAAATGGAAATTTATACTTCAATATGTTGTCTGATTACAAAAAATATTTAATACTCATGTGTTTAGTTGTCGTTTTTATTTCTCAAGTATATGCAATTATTGAAATATTGAATTGAAATTTCATTATATATTAAGTCTGAAAAATATCGATAATATTGTTTTAATATTTTAGAGTTCATCACCTATTGGTATCGAGTTTAGACAAACTCAATACAAAAGGCAACACTACTCTTATCTATAATGAAAGTATGGCGACCTTGGAGAAACTGTCCATCCTTAAAGCTTGGGCAGAGGTAAGTCAGACACACTATATCCTATTCTATGTCGAAAAGTATAGTTAGTGGCCAAAGTTTTCAATGTCAAAGTTTTCAAGCTGCCTAAAGGCCTATAACTTGACTTCACGACTGGTGTCAGTTAAACGGGACTAAGTCAAATATTATTTTGCACACTACCACCATCGGGACGCACAATATCATTAACTATATGGAACCCTTAATGTTGAACACTAAATTAATTAAAAAAGCAATGCGAAGTTGAAACTTAGATATACCTTCATGTCAAACCGCTTCCACATTGGGAATTAGAACTTAGCGAGTTTCCACAAGTTAAAGGAAGATCAGTGAAAACTATCACATTTCTATTTCCAAGGTCTACATAGTCGCCATGGTGAGCAACAACAGCGCTCCAGGCAGTTACATCAAACAGATCGACAGTAAACCTATCAACAATCAAGCAGAACTAGCTAAATGGAGGAATCAGTTACTACAGAACAATAACCAGATCGATAACGCATCTGAGAACGATGACGAGGAATATGGGGAGTTCGAGTCGAAGGGAGAAAGTTTACTGAAATTAGTCGAGCCTGAGTTGGAGAGTTTAGGAGAGAATTGGGTTGCAGCGCTAAAAGATCACGCACTGTTGAGTTTACCGCCAGGTAATGTATGATATTATCAATAATCGTTGCTATTCATTAACTAATATAAACTTAACTAATTGACGTTGAGAGATGTTGCGACCCTTGACGGTCGACAGAATTATGACGGTTTGAATTTATAGAATAAACATTGGCTAACCCCTAAACGCGATTCTCAGGAACGAGTCACTGGTTTTTTTAATTAGTTCTAATGATATGACGAGCAGGTCGCTCGCCTGACGGTAAGCGTCACGCCTGCCTATAAACAGAAGCAATACCAATCAGAACATTTCATCATTGTGTCCATTATGGTGATGCAAAGGCGATACTTGTTCCCATTGTGGGATGTAGATGGCGGGTCGCCCCGGATATTACCAGAACCACCGTTAATTCATGATGGCATTAAGCCGGGATAACGCCAGACAGAAGGAAATATGCCCCCCATCACATCATGAGGCGGGAATAAGCTCGGCGAAATGTGAGTGTACTGGTTACCCCTCTGCATACTCCTTTACAGGCGTGAGTACGTATGTTCAACGTTAAGTAGCAGCTTGCTGTTGCGTTACGTATGGTGAGTGTGACATATTCAGAGGAGCAAATCTTCCCTCCCCTCCTCTTCCTGTCCCTTAACTACCCTCTTTCTTTACGGTCAGTAACACCAGGATTCTGGTATTGTGGATCTTTATGAACGCTGGATATAATTTACCATCAGGTGACCCACTTGCTCGTTTATCGGCCTGTGCTATAAAAAAGGATTGAGAACCTTTTCGAAGTTGATTCAAAATATTTGGTTATCAGAATTCGCGTCCCAACTCCCTCACGGTGGCGGTGCGTTCTACTCAGCGGAGACTGCGGAGGCGTCGCGTGCGCACTACGCATGCGCGTGGCCCTCACTACTCTACGCTGCATCACTCAGGTTCAATAAGAACTCTGACCTGCCTATTGCCACCGGTGAGTATTATAATTATATAGTTTTTTTTACATATTGGAGATTTCAACTTGAATCCGACTAGGTCGTTCTAACCTTGAGAGGTTACAATGTGCGTTTGATTGTGATTGATCGAGAGACCAATCATGTGACGTTATACGATACAAAGTTGAGACGACGTGATGGAACGTTTCGTCTATGAAGTTTTGCATTCTAAAGGGGCTGCACATCTCGTGTTATAATGTTTTAATATTCCGTGATCAATTTTAGCCTGTACCTTGCACGTTAGTCCGTGCAGCTGGCATTTGAGAAGAAACGACAAATAATTTCGACTGAATTTAATCTTTCTATGATTAGAATAAATTCTGTAATAGATCCTAAGCAAAAGTAGAAACAATACGTGTAGGTTTGAAATAAGGCGATCGTCTTAGCGTATGATGTTATTACATAGGGCATCGAACACCAGCGTTCGTAGTGCCGGCAATAAATTTCGGCGCGCTATATACAGAAACTCTCTTTCAAACTAGTAATTTGTCTGGAGTTGTAGCTATTGTTTTCAGAGACTAAAGGGTAACTAGAGGCGTAGAGAACGGGTGAGGTGACTAACTTCAGCCGGGCCAAGTTATTTTGTGCGTATTGTACATGTAAGGCGATTTATTGGACCTACAGTAGCGCCACTGACCATATAAAACACGAGAGCTTACTGCCACTGCATTTCGGTATCGAGTGACGCAGTCTTACCAAGCTAGTCTATAAATGTTGTAACTACTGCGTGACTCTTACCACATTAAATTTAATGTAACATAGTCTGAACATTAAAATGTTTGTACCAGATAAATCCGAAGGTGCTCTCGACAATAGATCTACAAAAACTGAAAATGGAAACTTCGAATTCTTCGAGCCTGTCGATGAGAGATTCCACTTGCTCTTTGGTAAGAAATACATAACTTGAATTGAAAATGATTATAAATTAAAATTTAAATGTGTTTTTTTCTAACGATACCTCATGTACAATTGTCAAAATAACTTGGTATATACCATATATTTTTTTGTACAGGTATCTGCATGGAAGCGCTGTGTGCCCAACGTGATATGAGTGTAGAGAATACCATTTCTGTATTGCTGTCGCTAATAACACTACTCGATGCACCCGAAAACAGAGCCCGTTTGATGAAGGACAGGTAAAAATAAAACTATGTTTTCTATCATATTCATTGAGGTGGGGGGGCCTAAAAATTCTCATTATCCCCTATTTAATTACCTTATTCGAGAGGATTCTTTTGTGTATCATTGTTTACTTGTACCTAAAATATCAGGCCTTGATGTTATGAAATGTTAGCAAACTTCATCTTTTAGTCAGAAACTAAGTGTCGGCTTCAACATTGGTGTCGGCTTCATCATTCATCTAAATAGAAATGTGAAAAATGGCATATTTGTAAGTTTGTTAATCAGTCGAGCTTTCACGACAGAATGGATTGGGATGAAAATTGTCACACATCTAGAATATGACCTCGATTAGGGTTTATCCCGGAAAAATATGTTGACGTGGGCGAGTCCGGGAGCAAAAGCTAGTTTCAAATAATGCATTATTTTATCTAGGGCACTGGCAATAGAGCTATGCCAGATCATCCATCGTACTGGACTGACACATTCAAGCATTGAAGTGTTATTACTAGCAGCTGATGTGTTACGTCTAGTGATTGAAGCGGCAAAGGAACAACTCCACGCTGCCAAGCAGGCGAAGATCAAAGGTATGTTTTACTTTCTTCTTCTACCTGCCGTTATCCCGGTATTTGACAGCCGCTTCCGCCTTCCTACTTTTAGTCGCTTCCACTTGGTCAGAGTATCGTTTGTAGTGAGAGCATAGCTTCTCATCATCTATTCACTACTAGTAGCTATTTAGATTTCAGTAATATAGTAAGGCTGATGCCACACGTGGCACGTGGTGTGATTTCGCAATAACGCTGCTTATTATGAGACCGTAATGTCGATGACTCGGTAAGAGCAGAATTATCCGCTTTCGAGACTGATGCAATGACCGTTTATGGAACGATAACTGAACATTTTCTGACTGCTGTTTTAGAGATCGGTACATGTTAGTCAACCTGCATACATTCAGCAGATCTGATAATCTTGGTTGGTTTGATGTAAATTTTTGTTACTAACACGAATAAACTATTTATATTTCAAGAAGTGAACTTTATTCCAATTCTTCGACAACAACTGTCTCGATGTACTACGTAACTGTATATTTAGTGGTCCTTCGAGCCGGATTGGTATTTAGTGTGGTTTAAAAATTATCTATTACGATAGCGAATTGTTTTTGGCTGGACTGCTAAAAGTGGACCGCCCAGGTCAAATTGAAAAGGCGCTCAAATTGTAAGTGAAATGCAAACGTACTCATTCCAAGCGATAGCTTATATATAAAATTCTCGTGTCACAATGTTCGTTCCCATACTCCTCCAAAACGGCTGGACCGATTTGTATGAAATTTTGTGTGCATATCGGGTAGGTCTGAGAATCAGCCAACATCTATTTTTCATCCCCCTAAATGTTAAGGGTGGTCCACCCCTAATTTTTTTTTTAGAGATTTTTTTTATTGATACAGCATTAAAAAATACATACAACCCAAAATTTTCAACCCTCTACGATCAACCCCTATTGTTTAATAGCGACATTAGTATTTTTGTCGAGCGCGTTTCTCACTGGGACTCGCTTGATGCGCCCACTAGGCTACTTTAATCATGGAAATAGGCATTCACGCGGGCGGAGCCGCGGGCAACAGCTAGTACTTTATAAAACTACAAGACAGTGAAGTGTTTTAACTTATTTCTTTAAACCTTTAATAACAAAACCAATATGTTAATGTGATTTTTATTCCTTAGAGTTAGCACCAGACGAATCAACGACAGAAGGCGCCCCCGCAGCAGCTATCGCGGCTGTACAGACCCTCGGCGAAGGTGGACCTACAGGAGACTTACCACCCGGCAAGTCTGTAGTCTTCGCGTGCCTTGAAGCTTGTGTATGGCTCGCGGCTAGAAGAACCCCTGCACTAGCTCCAGCGGGTAGAGCACGACCTGCCGCGCAGAGACAAGCTACAGGGATGAAGGGGGACGCGCTGCTAGTCAAGAGTCTTGCTGCTGTGGCGTTGTTGCCGACCCTTACTAGTCCTCATGGTAAGTCCTTGACCAGTTTGTAGTATCTGCGTGCCTTGAAGCTTGTGTGTATGAGGACCCCTGCTTCTTCAGAGTTGTGTGAGTTCAACTACTTGCTGGTCATCCGTGCAAGTGAGTTACGATGCTCAAGAAAAATGAAGTCTGTGTAAGATGATGTGATGACGAAATGGATTTAGTAGCACGTGCGATCTTTACTTTCAGAATACGAACTGAAGAGACTACAATAAAATCTCCCATTTGTCTCCCAGGTGCCCTCTCGATCCTGCCAACGATCCTGTATCTTGCCACCGAAGTGCTACGTGAGAGCAAAGACTCAGCAATAGTAGCAGACGCCGGTATCTTACTGCTGCAGAGCGGCGCGGAGTGTCGGCCGGTACAGTTGCACGACGACACTCGCGAACAGCACGCGAGGCTGTTGCACAGCGCGTTGGCCAAGCTCGTCGAGAGAGTCAAGAGCGGTGAGTCACGATATATAACTATACAAACACTCGGCATCAGACATCCTGCTGCTGCAGAGCGGCGCGGAGTGTCGGCCGGTACAGTTGCACTTAACACGAAGGTGAGAGCAGAGACAGACAGAGACAAATGAATTAACAAACTATGCTGTATTCCCACGATGCGTGTTAAAACAAGTCGGCGTAAGCCGTATCGATTTGTAAAACATGGCTCTACCACTTACACATTTCGAGTAAATCTGACGCACTATCAGGCGCCGCCTCGAGCCACTCACTTCTCACTGTGCATGTGCACTGTGCAGGCTATTTATTTTATTTATTTATTTATTTACAAACAATGTTACATAGATTATGCATCTAAAACTAAGTAGACAATAGATTGACAAAATTATAAAAGTGTTAGGGGTACATAAAACATTTATCATTATTTTAAACCATTATGTAACACAGAAATGTTTTGGTTCCCTGACTCACCAAACTAGGTAGAAACCTGTATCTTGGGAGTCAGTGTCCCTCCGAAAAAACGATGTCCAATTACATTGATTAAATCCAGGATTTAGATTGTATGTGATGGCAAATTAACTATAAGTTTTATTCTAGCATTATCTATGTGTATGTTCGTTGCATGCAATAACTTGTTAAAAATATATTTTATTTATAATAATTACGTATGGTGTGAATGTGTTATGTGTGTGTGCGTGTGTGTGTGTGTGTGTGTGTGTGTGTGTGTGTGTGTGTGTGTGTGTGTGTGTGTGTGTGTGTGTGTGTGTGTGTGTGTTTGTGAGTGTGAATGTGTGCGTGGAGATATGCATAGTATGTTTTTCTAAGTGGGAGAGAGAAGCAGGTTTTCAATATCATCGTAGCTTTGTTGCAGTAACCACTCTATCACTTTATTTTTACAATGGTATGAAGTTAGTTTATGTATTTTTAGAATTTTATTAATCCTGTTGTATAATTTAAGACTGAGATAATAGAACTGATGTGTTAGGAAGGTGGTATTGTGTTTCACAATTGGGAATATAATATCAGCCCGGCGCTTTTTGGATATGACCAATGGTTCGCGGTGTTTCCTTATGATACAGTGAAGCAAAAACAGTTTTCTTACTGAGAGTACTTCACAGTCTGTGTAGAGTTGCGCCGTGGGGTACTTGTAGGGCTTACAAAACATAACCTTGAGAACAGCTCTCTGAGCTCTCTCTATTTTAAGAAAGTTTGTCTTGCATGCCCCTCCCCATGCTGGCAAGCAGTACACTAGAAGGGACTGGCACAATGAGAAATAAATGGTCATAAGGGTCTTCGAATCGGCAGAGTATCGTAATTTTTTAAAAATGAAAAGTAATTTACGTGTTCTAGCCACCAGATTATCTATGTGGGCATACCAGTTGAGTTGTTTATCTATAGTAACACCTAAGTACTTAATATCCGATGTAGTAGTTAGTGCGAGGCAAGGACAAGATAACGTCCTGGTGTGTCTAGGACAAGAATGAGCTTTGATGGTAAGTGGGTTTTTGGGTTGTGACTGGTTTCTAATGGAAAATGGAATTATCTTGGTTTTCTCTGTATTCAAGGTTAACAAATTTTGAGTCAGCCAATCCGACACCGTGTCTAACGCGACCTGAGCACATTGTTCAGTTTCGTTCCAGTTCCTGCCATGAATGAGAAGAGCTGTATCGTCAGCATAGGTAAACACTGAGCAATTTTGAAGTGTAAGTGAACAAAGATCATTTATATATATGAGAAATAGAGTCGGCCCCAGTACGCTTCCCTGAGGAACACCATACTCAATTTTGGCTCTATCACTTATCACTTCACCTATTTTGACATGCTGATATCTATTTTTGAGATAGCTTTTGAAAATGTCTAGCGTAATGCCTCGTATACCTATGCGTTCTAGTTTAGCTAAAAGTATTGGAACAGAAACGGTGTCGAAGGCTTTGGATATATCCAGAAAAACGCCAAGACATTTCTGTTTACCATCCATGCATTTAGAGATTGTATCAGACAGTGCTACAACCGCATCCTCAGTGGAGAGGCCAGCTCTAAAACCATATTGATTTTTAGATAATAGGTTATTAGTTCGGAGGTAGCTGAGCAAACGGCTGTTTAATATTTTCTCAAGGATTTTAGACATGGATGGCAAGACAGATATTGGTCTATAATTATTTATATTGAGCTTATCTCCGCCCTTATGGATAGGGTGAACTAGGGCTATTTTAAAGCTGTCGGGAAAGATGCCAGTTGCAATGGCTAGGTTGCAAATATGGGTAATATATGGGACTAAGGTTTTGTGGGTTAATTTTAGAATTTTGCAGGATATGCCGTCGATCCCAACAGCAGAATTAGATTTAATATTCATTATGATTCGCTCTACTTCCATGAACTCAGTTTCGAGAATACATATGGAGTTGCAAGATGATTTTAATTTTAATTGCGGGTTGGATGGTAAGTTTATGCTCAGGTGTCTTAGTTTGGTGGCTAATTTATATCCCACGTTCACAAAGAAATTGTTAACCGTGTTAGCTGATTGGTGTTCGTTCTCTTCCGAATGTAAAAGTTCAGTAGGTGGTGAAGGAGCTTGGTTAGTGTGTGTTATTGTTTTTATTAAATTCCATGTAGCCTTTGGGTTATTTTTTCTATTCAAAAACTCTGACTTTTCGTAGTTTATTTTTAGTTTGCGTAGCAAAGAATTACAGAAATTACGATAACGAGAGTAAGTAATTTTTAAGATTGCGTTATCTGTTTGTGATCGCAAATTTTGATGCATTTTATCTCTATTCCGTATGCAACGGAGTAAACCGGGAGTAACCCATGGCTTTATATTTCGTTTTTTCCTTGAGATTTTACAGTGTCGGGTATGTTTATCTATGATATTGTTCAATAATGACATCAAAAGGTCTGCTGCTACATTTGCGTCAGTTGCGAAGAGAACGCGTGAGAAATCAGTATTTTTAATGTCATCTTGAATGCTTGTTATGTCTACAATTTTGGTAGTATGAACTAAATTTTTCTTGTATTTGTCCAAGTTAATTTTTAGTAAAACTGGAAGGTGGTCGGTTATTCCAGCCTCTATTACTAAGGTAATCCCCGAAAAAATTGTTTTTAAAAGAACGTGGTCGAGACAATTTTTCAACCTGGTGGGATATAAATGAGCTGGTAGTAATCCGTGAGAGGCTGTGAATGTAAGGTATTCATAAGAATGTCTGTCTCTATTGTTACATTTTATGTCGATGTTGATATCACCAATTACTGCTATGTGTTGCAATTTAGATAAGGGTTGTAATATAGTGTCTAAACTGTTGAGAAAGTTATCAATGTAAGTGTATGATGGGGATCTGTACAGAGCCAAGATAGCAATATTGTCCTGAACTTTGCAAAGCAAGGTGTTTGCGTCGCTTATAACGGGTTCTGAAACTAAGCATTGCAAAGACGATTTTGTGTACATTACAATGCCATCATTTTGATTTTTTGTGTTTAGTGTGTGATGAGCATTATAGCCGTTTAAATTGGGGATTATGGGAGTTTTGCTTAACCAACATTCTGTCAAAATTATAACGTCACAGTCAGTTTTTAGTTGATGTAAAAATGCAACAAATTGATCAAAATTTTTGTTGATACTGCGTATATTAATATGTAATATTGATATTTGTCTATTCGGACTATTTAAATACTTTGAACATTCATCTAAGGAGACTTTGTACGATTTGGACACCTGATAAACATCTAATTCCTCCACTAGTTTCTCAACATGATGTGCCATTTATAACAAAAAATAAACACTAAGTCGTGATGGGATTTAATTTTCGTTAATTTTAATCGTAGTATAGGTTTTTCTCTCGTTAATATTTTAGATAGTTTTGGAGCAAAAGTAAGGTTTATGTTTTGGTTTATGAGGGTGTTAGGTGTATTTGAGATGTGCGTGTAAGGTGAGTTATGTGGTTGTAATGTATTTTTGAGACAAATAAATTTAGAAGATATAGCTTTCTTATAGTTAGTTACACAATAGCAAAATGAATAACCAACTTCACAGACAATTATACACTGGTATGTAGATATAGTGAGTGTATAATAAACGTTAAATTTACTATTAATAATTTCTAGGCAAATATAAAAAATGAGCAATACTAAAAGAAATAGTCATTGTGAATCCTTAAGATCAACCAAACATTGTTCGGATTTAATATTAATTTGCTTTTCGCCCTCAATCTTACGTAAGAATATCTTGCTGTTTATGCACCAACAGAATTTGTAGTGATATTGCTTAGCAAATTCGCGTGCTAAATAAAATAATTTCTTCATTGATAAAGGTAAGTGATCGCTTATATAAATCGGACGTTTCTCACAGTTTAGTCCAACGTGAGAAGTGTTCAACTTATCTGTTTTCCCTTGACTTTTATTGAAAGATCGCACTGACGAGATGAGTCTTGTTTTTGTCGGAACTGAGGAAAATTCTGCAATTATGGGTCTATCCGTATATGCTTTTCCAGGAAGTCTGTATATGTCTCTAATGGAGCTTGGCTGTAAATCAATTTTAACTTTGGATCCAACCTGCATTACAATTTCTGAGAGTTCATCAGTCGTTTCATTGGCTTTGTAGGGTACATTTCTGATCTCGACGTTTGCCGAGCGGGATCTCAGCTCTAGATCCTGCAATTTAATCTCTAGGTTCTCGGATGCTTGCTTATAATATGTGCGTTCTTTCTCTAATAATTGAATTCGACGCTGTACCTCTTCGAGACTCGAGTTGAAGAAATCGATAGCTTTTTCAATTTCTGAATTAGAGTTCTGAATTAGGCGTGACTGAGCTTTTAATTCAGATATATCTGCTACAATTGTTTTCAATGCATTCGAATGATCCGCCAATATTTCGGCCTGATCTTTTTTCCATGATATTAGCATATCTTTTAATTCCTCAATATCAGTGGACAGTGAATAAGAGTCGTCGCGGCGCAACCGTTTTGCTCTTGCAGCTAAATTAACTCGCTCTCCGGGACTTTCATTTGCTGCTAGACCCGCCACGTTTGGTTCCGAGAAGGATTCGCAAATGTCTGATGCCTGCGGTGGTGACCGTTGAATTCGTGGCATTTTAATAATGAACAACTGTCCTTCAGGGCCTTATATGGGTGTCGCCCTCTATCGATATTTTATAGAAATTTGGTTGCAACTAGCGCCACCTTGTTGAAAGCAGCAGAAATAAATTGCACACAAGTTGTAATTGCTTATTTTGACGTGCGGGAAGCAATCGTTGGTGGCCTTGCGGTCTCCGATCGGACCGCAGCGCAGGAGGCGACGGTTCGTAACCCGCAGACCAAGTAATTTGGTTTATAAGGTCGAAATTGTGCTCCACTTCCCGACGGAAAGGCAATAAACTGTGCAAACTCACGGAAATCAGTTGTCTTTCTCTAGATCCTCCCAGTGGGCGGTATACGCAGATTTGATTGCTACTTGAGTGACAAGGAATTGAAATTTCGTAGATCCACCAATCAGCATTCAAAAACTAATATCACTAAGATTTAAAACGTAAACAGGGCTCCGGCTAACACGTCCGTCACGGACAAGAGCGGGCGGAGGAGTCATCGGGAGGCTCGGACCGGGATAATACACGCAGTGAGAAGCGGAGCTTTATTATTACTAAATTATTATGTATTTCAGATGATCCGGAGCAGCGTATCGATCCGATAATCGGTGCACGCGCTATGGCTGTGCTGTTGAACAACGCCGAGCCTGTCGCGCCTTTGCATTACCCCTGTATCAACCATTTTAGACAATGTCTTGAGACTAGTGACAATGAGGTGAGAATGTTGTATTTAACCAAATTGCTGCATTAGTAAATTGTAGTTTAAGGATTAGTTCAGACCAAACGATAAAATTGGTCAGTCTCAATTCGCATCGAGAATAAAAGGGTTATTCGTGGGACATTTAAAGGATACCCGAGATTATGCGATGACATGTTACCTCCACAAGAAGTCATACTGGGGTTACGACACTGCGAGTTGGTGCATTTTCGGCTCGCGGACGCCGGCATTGACCGTCTGTTATGCGTAAAGAAATAGTCGACGGTTGCGTTGAATATTACATTTAAATGACATTTAGTTCTGACTAAAAAAATCACAAGCATATTTAGTTTGTATTGATCTTAAGGCCCCAAGCTACGCCGAAAAGACGTAGGAAAATAATAGGTGGTGAGTGTGCGCCCCCTTTTAAAGTGTTTTCATACAAGTACAACAAAGTTACAATCGATGGAGTCATAATCTTAAATAAGAATAAAAAATAGTAAAAACTGGATGCAGCGGAGAATGCGGTTCGTCTTTTTTTTGTTTGTTGTAAAAACGCTTTTTATTTATTTACTCATGAATCTTACAGCCTAAATATTTATATTACATAATACATACATAAAACATGGCAAATAACAAGTTAGCTAAACTAGACACTAAGACAGCTTCTGTAGCGCAGTGGGCGAGTAGTCGGCTGCGAAGCGAGAGGGTGTGCGACCCTCCTGCACCCAGACAAATGTTTGTGTAATCCACAAAAGTTTGTTTCGTGTGTGGGTGTTGTGTTGTGGGTTGTCAAGTTCGTCATGGTCACGCTACAGGTTGTTGTCGTGGGGTCGGCAGTATGTGTGTGATTGTTAGTATAGTGATGTAGGTACACGTCACGTTCAGGTATTCGCGCGCTGTTGTTCGGTGCTGCGCGGCGTGTGGTCGCGCGGCGCGGCGGCGCGCGTGTCGTGGTGGGCGCGCGGGCTGGCGGCGCGCGTGGTGTGGCGCGCGGCGGGTGCGGGCGCGGGTGCGGCGGACATGTCGCACGCGCGCGCCGCCGTCGCCGCGCTCGCCGCGCTCGACGATCTGCTCGACGCGGCGCCCAACTCCGCACGTAAGTCTGTTACAAACAAATTATTACTGATGTTGAAAATGCAATACGCTTTCACGCCTAAATCGCTATACCGATTTTAATGAATTATGATACAGAGATACGATACGGTTATAGGTTACTTTTATCCTGATAATACTACTTTTTTGTTTTTTTTAATTATGATTAAATACTTGAGTAATCGACCAAGTCCCTCTTGTTAGTAATTCCATAATGATTTGACAGTGGATTTGGTGTTATACGAAGTGATACCGTCCGACTCCCAGAACCCGCAATGGCAACCAAGTTTCGGTATTGCCCCCTTCATTAATCAGCAATGTACCACGTGGAACGTTTGGACGTTAAACATTGGTGATCAACTTGACTCTTTGTGAACTATCGACATTAAATTAGTTTATCCTTTATGCACAATACCCACCAAATAACTTGACTGGACTTAAGGTAGTCACTTCACCCTTTAGTCTCTAAAACAATAGCCACGATACCGCACGTGACTAACTTCAGTCCGACCAAGTGAATTTCGCACGTATTATAAACAGGTAAATGACTCGATACCAACAAGATGTCTACCCATAAAATAAACCAGATAGGTACTCAATTTACAGTCTATCCCGACTTTACCTAAAATACTCGAAATATGCCCAAACAAAATAAAATATTAACAATACTTATTTAGCTGTTATTCCAAAATCATAACTTAGTTATATAGCTATTTTGAATATACTGCATAATATTAATGTTGCAATGCTGTTAAATATAATTAGAACTATTTACAATTTCATGCTTTCCTTTAATAGAAGATACAACAAAGGGTACGTAATAAACTATTTTTAACATAGAATTTTGGTCAAATAGTTCACAATGTCGCAGTAAATACAAAATTACCACACATACATCAAATTAGTGCTTCCAAAATTGGCTGCTTTATGCGTTGTTGGCGGAGACGCTGTGATTGCTTACCAAGGGTCTATACCCTTGGTAAACAATCTTAAAACAATAATATCAGCCCTTTACTATATATACTGTCCCACAGCTCAGCATGGGCCTTCTATACGAATGAGAGGGGTTGGGCCTTAGTAAAAGTCTATAAGGTGTTAAATGATTAACTACTCGTAAGAATTTCGTTAGCTTACTCCGTATCGAAAAACAAAGTTTATTTTTCTAAGAGCTATTTTAGTTATTCACGAAAAATATTTGTTAGCATATTTAGGGTATATGCCATTGTACGTCGGAGTGCGCTGGAGTCCCGAGCGTCCGAACTCAACTCAACAGTTGTCTGTAAAGTTCCCATAGCCTGCACACCAAAGTGCACCGTACAGTGCACATATTCGATAGTTTATGCGTAATGAAACTGATTGCTTCTTACTTACTACTTCTTAATTGCTTTTTCTTCGTGATTATTTACAAAATACGACTAAAATTAGAATTCATTATGTAACACCTTATATAATAGACAATATATTTTTGGTCCCCAGGTATCCAACTACTATGGCTGCTAGTACCGATAGTGATATCGTACTTACGTGAGAGCAACGAGTTGTCCCTAGCACCGCCGCATGTACGCGCACTACACGAGTTTGCGCTACAGTGGCTTACCAAAATCGGACCAAAGTATCCGCAGGTATGTACTTGTTTATACCCCAGGGACTTAAGATTTCGATAGTTTTGTATAAATTCTGTATTGCCGCTTTCAATAAAACAAATATTTGAGTTTCAGGATTGGTTCCAAACTGGTGGCAATTAGAATAAAGTTTGAAGGCCACGCATAAACATTAGTTAGTGTAATTGGTAGATTGTTAGACCCTTTATTAGTTATACTGTGTTTGCCGGTAAATGTCCTCCAAAATGAGAAGAGCAAACAATCTGTAATAGAATAGTATTATACAATGTTTACTAGTAAGGCACATGCTTTTGAAACACTTTGTGTTATTAAAGGGTAAAGAGGTGTTTTATTTTGTTTATAACACAAGTCGAGAAACGACCAGTTGGGTCACCTGATGGTAAGTAATCTCCACCGCCCATGAACATCTATAATATAAGAAGAATCATGGACGCGTTGCCGACGTTAAAGAGAAGGGATAATTAAGAGATTGGGAAGGGAAGGGGGATTTGAGCCCTAGACGTCGGATTCATGTTTTAAGAACCTATTTTCCAAGCCGAATTGAATAGAAGCGCCGAAAATATATCGATTGCTTAAACGTTGTAGTCGTTTAAAAAATTGTCGATAATAAGTATCGATATGTTTTATTGTTACTTATCCCACATTTTATTTCCAGGAGTTCAAAACAATGATGCAGCAGTCTGCAGAACTTCGCAGCAAGTTGGAAAGCGCTCTAATAGCGAATCAAGCGAACGCTCGGTCGAACAAGTCACAAGCGCAGAGGCCAGTGTTCGATGCCAAACCTGCCAAGCCTACTATACAACTCAAAACTGACTTCAGTGACTTTAGATAAACATTTATAGAGTGTGTTAATGACACGGAATAAAGGTTAAAAATGCGGTTACTGTAACACCTGGTATATAAGGTATACGTAAAGTTAATTTTTAACCAACGAAAAAATTGAGTATGTTCTTAATTTGTGCGTATTTCCAATTCCTTTTTTATGACCACACAATTCTAATACAATAACAATATCAGCCCAGGGCCTTCTTTACGAATGAGAGGAGTTAGGCCTTTTATGAATTATTTTTAATTATTTAATATATTTATTAGCAAAAAATAAATGAAATAAATTATATCTTTAAATAGTGATCCTATCTAAATTGTTATTTTTTCACACTTCTTAGCACAACCAACACTTTGTTGGTAAGCTAAAATTGTAATCATACTGCAAAATTATGCCGAGCTTATCAGTGACGACATGAAACATCGACCTTATAAACGAGATTAAATTCATATGTGCTATTTTTTGACGCCCCATATTAAATAACCAGATCACGGCTAATATAGTGGCAGATATGTACGTCGATCTGTATAGAAACCAAGCGAGCTATGTAGAATGTATAACTATGTAGAATGACGTCATCGCGGTACGCATAGATTATATAGATCATCTTTGGATCTGCGCTAAATGTTGCACTTAGTTGCTGCACGCGAAGGGAGTACACACACGAAGTCTATACAATCTGTTACAGAAAGATGTCATATTTAAGCAACGTATCGTATACAAGTATTTCACGCCCAAGTACTAATACCAAATCAGATTGCATTACTAGTATTAGGCTATAAAGCATTTTCTTTTTTATCGAATAAATAACATGTCGATATTCGACTTGTAACTTTGGAAAACACTAAATTATAAACAGCTGAGATTTTGTCTCACTCCAGCATTATTGTGCTCGCTCACGCACGTCACATAATTTGTAGGGATGTGATCGATCATGATAAACGAGTAATTAAGTAAATTAACGTGAAATTTTAAGATGTCTATATTTTGATAAGATCCGGTACATAAACACGCACTGTCAGGTGTATGTAACGACCCTTAAATGCGACCACACCTGTCTGTAGCACTTACGTTATCCGTGGTCAGTGCAGATTTATTAAATCTTAAAGTTTATTATTGGTAGATTAGTAGGTGTCAGATGATACACCAAGTACGTACTGAAAGGTCGACCAAGCAGTTACTCCATAATTAATAGGTACTATGATCCTTGAGGTAAACTCTATCGACTATAAAAGAAAAATAATCATCAAAATCAGTCCGCACGGTTAAAATGTTAAAAATTACGTAAAATATTTAACTTAGGTTAAAATATTAAATAAGATTTATTATCCATTCAGATCTGTTTACAAATAAATAATTATATTGAAGTATCGAAAAGTGATGAATAAATAGAGTGTAAATCTACACATTTGGGGCTTGTTTCACGACTTTCATGTAAGATTTAGCCACCAATTAACGTATTACGCTGCTTTTAGAATACATCTTCTGTTGTTGTTGAGCGGCAACGGGCTAAATTGTATTTTAATACTTACCTAAACATGGTGAAGCAGATGTGAAATATGTTATAGTAAATGAACGTAATTATATTGTATTTAATTACAGAGAGTACTAAAATATCTAGCAATAGTTAGTGTAATGTAGATAAATATTATAAGAATATATACAAGATACGGAAATGAAGGTCGAACATCAACACGCGTATTTTTTTTTAAATAATTTGTCTACTTCTGCCGTCAATCAGAAGTGTGAAAGCACTGTTGTGTTTCGGTTTGAAAGACATTGATGCCAGTGAAATTACCGGGCATTATGAAATTTAACACCTTATGTCTCGGGATAACGAGCGCAGTTCAGTGCCATGCAGTGTTCTGTAATCCAGAGTTATGTGTGAAGTTGCTTCTGTTTATGGGCAGGCGTGACGTTTAACATCAAGCGAGTGAACTGCTCGTCTCGTCATTCAAACAAATAAAATAAAAATATTATAACTCTATTCTTCGAGATGATATCGATAAAGATAATTTTGCGACAATAGTCATGATGGATACATAGAATGACAACAATGAAAACTACAAATATTGCTTCTAGGGATTTTTATAAATTAAATTTTAAGTTTAGGAACATAAAATAAAAACAAACAAATCCCGGGCTAGTGCTGATGGTTCAATCTTAAAGAAAGATCCATATTCGAAATCACACTCTGAAAATGTTATTTAATAATCTCGAATCCTAAATTTTAAAGTGACAATTTTAGGCTTTGAAAACCAAAGTGGCGTAACTACGGATTTCAGTTAAGTAGGATCCGTAATATCTAGTCATATGTGCCGCGCTCTAGCAACACAATTGATGTTTTTTAATCGAGGAAAAAACGGAGAAAATTTTCAGTTCGACGAGAATATTTGTTTTTTATGTATAAACCACGCATTATTCCGTCATATAGGGTTCATATTTTGCGGATTGTTAACCTAACTTTGGTTATCATAGCCTCGATTGTATCACTCGAAGTTGATTCTAGTCGATATGATATATCTATCTATATATTATAATAAAACACAAAAGGCACTTTGTATAATAAATATATTTTTAATGGGTTATGTTATAATATCGATATGAAACACTATATTTTTTTTGGCATATTTGTCTGTCTGTCAACGCGCATCACGTCTCTAAAGTACTGAATTTATTCAAAAGAATTTGCAATAAAACCATAAAGCGTATTGTTCTATTGCAGATTAATTATTATTATGGTTTTATTTAGATTGATAACTACTGCGTGTTTAATTAAAGTTGGTATATTCTAACAAAAATTATGAGCATTATTTTGAAATTCACGATTTCTTTTTAATATGGCGATGAGTCATTAAGTGAATTTGTAGTATAAGAAATGGCGATAAAATGATGCCAAATAATGGTTAATAATCATATTATACTGATACTTAAAACAGAGTAAACAAAAAAGAGTACATTTACTCACAAAAAAACCATATAGAATAGTTGTTAACCATTGTAAAAGATAGATGGCGTTGTGCAGATGACGTTATTTTCTGAATCGCGTTGTCAAGATTCTCCGCGAGTTCTGATCTCGGTTAGGGATAATGGAGACGCGCGTTATATTTGAATAACTTGACCGATGAACGATATATTCACACCATCTTGGTTTTGAGTAGGACACGATTTCTAAGGCCCGTATTAATAAACCGATCTCAGTTTAGTTCTCAAATACGTTATCAGCTGATACGTTCTCAAGATGAGATCAGCTACTTAAGATCATCGTTAAATAATAAACACGTATCAACATCATCTCAAATGATAACGTTCTCAAGAACAGCGCCACAAATACGTCATTTGAGAGCCTGTTCTTACGTCAAATTTAACGAAGAACATGCCAGGTTTTTGTGTATAATCTATGGAAGAATGCTTATCATTCATCTACGTTTTATTATTGCATAACGGTAATGTAAAATATATCTAAAGAAATGTCATAACGAAGTTGGAATTGTAATAAAATAAGCATATTATTATATACTGAACATCTTTTTTAACTTATGACATAATGAATCAAATAAAATGTGGTAATACATTCATGAAAATATACTACTACAAAATAAAATAAAACGCAATCGAAAAAATACCACGCGGGTCCTCAGGGGAAACCGCGGCGGGAGTGACGACCAGTGTTGCCAAAGCGTTACTTTTATAGCATTTTGTGTAGTTTTTGGGCCTGTTGCGTTACTGCCTTATTACAGACATGATGATAGTTTTGCGTTACTTTTCGTAATCAAACATACATTTTTTTATTACATGAACGTAATATGTAATACTTCAAAGGTGGCATACAAAAAAGTAATTCTAGAGGGCGTTATCCATCCAAAATTGTTGGATTGAATCAATATCGAGGTATGTGAATAAATCCAGGTAAGTCGATTAAGTTTAATATTCAGCGCAACTCTCCAACGTGCTCTTTAAACTATATGCACACAGTATACAATTAGTCGCGTGACCGTATATTATTATCCATTCAATCTGTGTGTATGCTCAATAGAATAAAAAATAATCATCAAAATCGGATAGCTCTGTGGAAAGACATTCTTCATTCGTGTGAATTAATTCGAAAACTACGTAAAGAAATGAGAACCTCTCTTTTTTGCATTAACACTGATGACGAAGATTGTAACGTAAAAATGTTTTTTAAAGTTTTCTTGTTCTAACTCAAAGGAATGTATGGCATCCCTTTATATATAAGTAAACTTTTTTCAAACAATATTTTAGTGGCCGTAACATATTGTCACAATGATCAAATACATCGTAATAATGAATTTCAGCAATAACTATTTTAAACTCTATAATTCCGGCTAATACACCTTCACAATTCACGTTCTTAAGTCACCATTTTACTGTACTCAAGAATCGGCATCTTACTACACATGTCAAGAAGGTTCTTGAGACCCGAGTCTAGTTTATTATACAACATGAACTCAGCTGATAACGGGTACTCAACTAATAGCTCAAGTTTGGTTTATTGTATAGTTCAGCATCTTGAGTATTTACTTATGGTCCGTCTCAACACTGAGATCGGTTTATTAATACGGGCCTAAATGAGTTTGTAAGAGTAGCGTCTTTTTTGTACTGAGCCAATACAAGGTCCCCCTTCAAATAAGGTGAGGCGTCTTGTAGCTCAAGCGCTCTGTCATACGCGCAGCACGCGTTATAGGAATTTCGCATATCTAATTTTGTTTTATAGAGACGGTGGTTCATAGCAATTATATATCATCATGCTACGCTGACTCCATCGGAGCAGTAATATACTAGGGGAAATTCCAGACTTCGGGCTGATACTGAGCATTTCATAATATAACAACCCAATATATTTTTTTCCGAGACCGCAGTGGTATGGTACGCATTACAAATGCGCCACCGAGGCAGTAACACATATGTAGGTATAAACGATCTTGAAGTTTGTCCAATACTTCATGCTTAACATGAAACTATTTTCTCGTTTACACTGTAATGTGCACCCCACGACATAAGAGTGGTGGAAATATAGAGATAGCGCGAGAAAACGAATTGACAACATTTTCTCGAGGCCTCGAAGCGTGCAACCAGATATAAATGTATACGCGTCTTACGTAAACCCGTTAGTAAAATTTAATTCAGGTCGAATGAATAGATTTTGACACTGAATCATAGAAATAAGATGATAAGAAACGTAACTCAAGCAAAAAAATGACCCCACCAAAACTCTGTGCAAGGGGCGGGGCTATAAAAGTCTGTGCATAATAATCTCTAGTTGACACATGATACGTCTATTTATATATTGCGCGGTGCATAACGTCACATCTCGATCTAGAAATTTTATATTTAGACACTAACTTTTATGAAATAAAGTTGATTTTGAACGTTCATTAATTTTTGTTACGTGTGATTTTACCTTTGCATGTGTAAGTGGAGTCGTATTTTTTGGCAGATTCATATGAGAGTTATCTTTCTAGTCATCTTATTTCAATGCACTTAATACATAGTATTGAAAACAAGGGCACATCAGTGCATTTAATAGGTAAAATGTATTTAGAAATATATAGTGATCGAAATTAATCGTTATGCAAATGAAATTTTAACTAAAAATACTAAACAATGTTCCTACTTAATATTTGTTGTGCTTACTAAAACTGCTAGCATTTTGATTTTATTAAATCGTAGTTTGTTACATTTTACTTTACAACCATGTTTTTAATAATGCTACTCCTAGGAAATGTGGTAGAATTAATATACTTTTTAAAGATGTTCCTACATTGATGAATGCCCGCGATATAAGTAGTAGAGTTTAGAGCTCTACCACGCTGTAGACATAATTTTCTACAGCGTGGCTCGACCAGTTCGATAACACTGTCTCATAAAAACCGATATGAAGTAGCAGCTTGCTGTTGCGTTTCGTTTAGTGAGAGATTTCCGGAGGCTCAAATCCTCTTCTTCCTAAACCCTATTACCTTCCTTTAAAGTTAAACGCACGCTTAATTCTTCTGGTATCGTATCTAGGCGGTGCAGATCATTCACCATCAGTAGGCCTAGTACAAGTTTTAATAGTTGTCCTAAACGATAAAAGTTTTCGTTTTCTCTCCATACGTCGAGTATCAGTAGCCACTAGTGCGAACTATGATGAGTTATCATTAATAATATGGTTAATTTTATTTGTTTGTTGTGTGAAATGTACATTTCTTATGAGAATAAAGTTCTTTAAACCGAATTTGATTTCATATTAGTCGAATATGTCAATATACCGTATGAATTACTAGCTTGACACTTCGACGTTAGTAATTTTATACGAATTCGAAAACTGTGAACGTATTTGTAACTCGTACTAGACCTACAGTTCCACTTGCTCGTATGACCACCTCTGCTATAGAAAAATATACACGCCTCTGCTTTTGGCATTTTACCTACTCATAGCGCGTACGGTGTGGATGTAAAATGCCAATGTACGGTCGCGGTGTTTATAAATTAATGTGTGCGATTACCTTTAAATAAATTATGTATCACAAAACTATAAAAGCGTCAGAAATATAAACTACTTGTTCACATTAACGCCGACTTGCACCGACGATGCTAAATCGAGATTTACCACTAAACTTATGTCAAATTTTAATACAATTTGACATAAGTAAACAGGTTTAATGAGTTTAACTCGATTTAGTATCGTCGTGCAGGTGGGCCTTATGTTTTATAGTCAAATTATAAATAAATAAATGGAATTGATGTACAAAAAATAAATATTCAATGTCATTCCATCGGAAAAATGCATTCGCTTTCAATTAGTTGCATGCCGCTTATTTTAGTATAGTTTTATTAAAATAAGTATTTTACAATATTAAGGAATGTTTGCGAAAGATACGGATATAAATGAGATAGATAATATATAGCCACAGGCGAACATTAGTGATTTCTGTGATAGGTTTTAGATGTCCGGATTTTTATTGCCAAATTATATTATTTACACAGCCTCGCACTTCCAATATAGAGGCGATATTAAAATTTTTATAGGCGTATCGCAAATGACCGATTTAGGAAAAAAAGTTAACCGCAGCGTACGAAAAATCCAAATAGCACAAGTTGATTTCTGTTCATCATACAAGATTGATTTAGTATTGTTAGTGTCAATCGGTTTTAAATATATTTTATGTCTGGCGGTTATTACAATGTTTACTTATAAAGTCGGTCGTTTGCGATAGACCTTATGAAAACCATAAAAATATATTTATAAACCCAATACGATTTCTCTTTTATGTATTTTTAGTTATATTTAATATTATTTTAAGATGTCATAATGTAATAAAATATTAATATACACTTTATTGTTGTTTTATTACTTTTTATAACCCGCAAAAATATGCAGAATTTTTCCTACTCCAAATGTATCATACAGCACACAGATTTAATATAAATAGTAGAGCCATGCTGCAGACAGTTTTATCTACAGCTTGAATGAGCCGGTTCGACCGGGCTGGTTGTTACCATTGTGTTACAGAAAACCTTCGTAAAGAAGCGGCTGGCCCAGGCCCAGATCTGCTCCCATTTTCAATCCCTCTATTTTAAAATCAGCTACACCGCCCATGATTCTTCTGGTATTGTGGGCGCACATAGGTGGTATCACCAATAGGTGCCCCACTTGCTAATTTGCTGGCCTATACTACAAAAAAGCCACGAAGGACTAGGTAGAGATGAATATTTGCAAAGTTCGTCACTGGTGTTCAATGGAACCTATTGTAGATCGGCACAAAAACGATACCGGCAAAATATTTTATAAGTCAAAAACATATATTGCGGACCGCCCACAGGATCTCGTCTGTTAATACGTTGGCTGTAGATCAATAAATAAATACACCCAACAATCGCATACATAGCCCTGACCCCACAGTAAGATACGAGTCTTGTGTCGTGGGTATCGGAGACTACGAGAGACTTTCGGTCTAACAACACCCAGACCCGAAACAAATATTTGTGGGTCAGACAAATATTTGTCTCGGCGCGGGGATCGAACCCGCGGCCTCACGTTTCTCAGTCGGCTACTTGCCCACTGCACCAGGGACAGACGGGTGTATGATTGCCATGACTTGACAAAATCCAAAAAATTCGCTTGTAATACATTGAACTAAACTGCATTATCCTACTTTATAAATTATAAATGTGCAAGTTTGCTTGAATAACAAGACGAGTAGGTCGCTCGCCTTATGTTAAGTGTCACGCGCACGCAACTCTGGACTACAGAACACTGCATAGCGCTGAACGGTGCTCGTCACCCCGAGACATAAGATGTTAAGTTTTATTTTTTATTGCCCTAGATCGACACGACGAGCGGGCGGCCCACCTGATGGTAAGTGGTTACCGCCGCCCATGGACTTCAGCAATGCCAGAGTACAGCTAGGCCGCTGCTTACCGTTAAGTCCCACAATGCCCAGTAGTTTCACTGGCTTCAATGTCCTTCAATCCGAAACACAACAGTGCTTACACACTGCTGTTTGGCGGCAGAAATAGACATTAGAAAGCCTCTAGCATACGAGGGCACCCACCACCTTGTAAAGCTAAGCTAAACTTGTAAGCTAGTGTAGGTATAAAGGGTACGAACGAAACATTAACAAAGCAGTCTTCATCGACAAATAAATACAGCGTGACACTGGACTGCGCTCATCACCACGAGGCATAAGTTGTTAAGTCTCATAATGCCCAGTAATTTCAATGGCTTCAATATCCTTCGAACCGGAACACAACACTGTTGCTTGGCGGCAGAAATAGATAAAGCGGTGGTACCAACCCAGACGGCGAACCCAATACGCGACCTACCACCACCTTGTAAACATCTACTGTATGGCACTGTGTATACACACTAAGATCGGCGGCCCAGGGTACAAAACCAGTATAGGTAACGTAGTATTTACGTACGTACCTTTGAGTGGTGGAGCCACGCTGTAGACACTATTGTCTATAGCATGAACGGGCCGGCTCGTCCGGGTCGTTACCACTGTCTTACAGAAAACCGACGTAAAGTAGCACCTTGCTGCTGCGTTTAGTGTCGTGTCATCGTGTTTAGTACGATGAGCGAGATTTCCGGAGGTCCAAACCCCTCCCCTTCCCAATCCCTTAATTATCCTTTTCCTTTAAGGTCGGCAACACGCCCATAACTCTTTTGATTTTGTGGACGTACATGGGCGGTGGATATCACTTACCATTAGGTGACCCACTTACTCGTTTATCGATCTATACTATAAAAAGGATTGAAATTACCTTATGACTTGCGGGGTCGAATCGTGAATAGGATACACGTCAATCAGTACTTGTGTGTGTATATGTTAATGTTCGTCCTCTCCAGCGGACCCTGCGCCACGCGGCCATCACGTTGCGACCGCCTAAGTCACACCGGCACACTTCAACTGTATAAATATTATTCCGAATCGAACACTATCACTATAATCACCATCAATGCAAAGGTCCCCAAGGCACAACACAGCGTTTAAACAGACCGAAAATCGCGCGTGATAAGCACCGCTGCTTTATACGACCGTGACAGATAACGTAGTGTCTTCAAGAATCTCAGCCCAATGCCAGACCCCACCGCTCTGCCCGATAAAAATATTAACAATTATGAGGGTAACCGATCACAATTGTAATAATGAGTACCGCCCTATTTATTTATTTAAGGTATACCCGCAGCACGTATATATTCTATAATTAATAATTTATATTCCCGAATACTGTATCTGATACTAGCCTTTGCCCGCGGCTCCGCCCGCGTGAACGGCCTGTTCCGTGATAAAAAATAGCCTATGTTACTCAGTGATAATGTAGCCTTCTATCGGCATTGATTTTTCAAATCGGTCCAGAAGTTTTTAAGTTTATTCGTTACATACAAAAATACAAATCTTTCCTCTTTATAATATTAGTGTAGATGAATCCGAGAAATCTCGGTGCGCAGTAACCGTAGTACGGTTTTTATGAAGGGTTGCACATTAGAATATTCTTTATTTTAGTCCATTCTTTATTTTAGTCCATGAATATTCTTTTAGTCCATTTTTCATCTAAAACTTACCTATCATGTTTACAGATATCACCCCTATTCGTTTCTGGTGTACAGTATTGATTTAATTTATTTATCATTATATTTGATCCATCAACATATGATACAGTAATTATTTAACAAGGATAGTGTACAAAATTATCTTATACTGATATTGCTCACCCAGTTATAGGTGCACCCACCTAACATATAGCTAACAGCTATAAGATCTGAAAATAAGATTTGTGAATACGGGGGCTAGAATACTAGATAGAATTAAACAAAGAAAAGTTATTTTCAAGTAATATAATGTGAAAATTTATTTTACAATAAAATGTCCTTATGAGCTCGTACTTTCTACATTGTCATTGGTTTCATTAGAAACGGTATCAGAATTCGTTGTAGTAGGTTTATCTTCACTTGTTTCCAATTTCGTTCTTTTTGTTTTGCCTGTAATTAACAGTGTAATATTTAATAAAATAGATATTGCCATCTTAGCTGATCAAAATTACAACTTAACTTCATGCTTAATTCAACACAGTCTAAAGAAGGGCGAATCTTAGGTGGTAGATCCCTCGTAAATGAGAGGCCAGTACCACCACTTTGTCTATTTCTGTCGCCAAGCAGCAGTTTGTAACATTGCACTGTTGTGTTTCAGTGTGAAGAATATTGAATCCAGTAAAATTACTGGATATTATGAGACTTAATATCTTATGTTTTGGGGTGACGAGCGCGGTTTCCCCAAGACATACATTCTCTACAACACCTGACAGTCTGTTATGATATGAATGTGAAATGGCATGTGCGCGTCAATATTATGTGATAATTTAATTATCATATAGAAATAAGGCCCAGGAGGCTTCGCATATGCAACACGGCGAATTATCTCCCGTGCGAGAGAGATGATAACAAATGTCTCGCGTAGAAGTGTTAACATTCGATAAAATTACGTCGTCATAGTTGAAAGTACTATTTTATCTACGTTATCTGTATTTTTGACATAACAAATCGAGTATTGTCTCGGTGGCGCAGTTGTAATCGGGTTCGATCCCCGGATTGGGTAAAAGTGATATTGGGTTTTCTGGTATTCTCAGTATCAGCCCGGAGTCTGGAATTGTGCCCGGTATGTCGATAGGCTCGGCCCCTATCACATCATGGGACGGAGATACGCTAGGCGAAATATGGGTGTACTGGGTACATCTTTGCCTAGCCCTTCGGGAATTACAGGCGTGAGAACGAGTGGACGGTCTATGTTTTGTTAATTATTGCTATTTTAATACTCGACATTGGCGAAATCATCGGAAATCGATGGGGCCATAATCTTAAAAATAGAATAGAATAGAAACGGTAGGCAGCAGCTTGACTGTGCTCTGGCATTACTGAGGTCCATGGGCGGCGGTAACCACTTAACATCAGGTGGGCCGTCTGCTCGTCTGCCTACCTAGGCAATAAAAAAATAAATAAAAAATAAACGACAAAATTATTTCGTGTTGCATATGCTAAGGCCCTAAGTCTCGGTCGACAATCTATGTATACATACAGAATGCACAAACTTACTTCTTACAAACAAAGGTGGTAAGGTAGCGACGGTCAGGTAGCCTGTATGGCCGGGGTTAGCTTGAGGCCACGCTGCAACCACGTAGCTGGTTTCACTGCTCGGTTTCTCTTCCACTGGACGTTCCGAACTCTGGAACAATAAACACAAAAATTATTTATTGAATTTAACCTGGTGTGTTTTATTTATTTCTTATTTAGTATAGCCACTCTGTAGACAGTTTTGTCTACAGCATGAATGGGCCGGCTCGAATCATTACCATTGTCTCACAGAAAACCGGCGTAAAGTAGCAGCTTACTGCTGTGTTTAGTACGCTGAGTGAGATATCCGGAGGTACAAATCCTCTCCTCTTACCAATTTATTAATTATCCCTTTCCTATAAGGTCGACAACGCGCCCATGATTATTTTGGTATTGTTTGCGTACATAAGCGGTAAAGATCACTTATCACCAGGTGGCCCACTTGCTCGTTTATCAGCCTATGATATCAAAAAACGGTACAGAATAGTGCCTACACTGCACTAGATGTTAAGTACAGTGCTGCCCATAATGTTGATCGTCAGGAGGCATTGCGTCACTAGCCGCATGCTATTAAAAAGACGGTCGGCAGAATTATGCCGGCCTGACGTTACTGGATAATAACGTAATACTGGTAATATTGGCTGACTCTGGAACGCAAATCGCATAAACGAGCTACTATGGCGGCCTTTCCACCACGTGTATGGTTTTAGAGTTCCGTACTCAAAGGGCACTAACGATATTAATTACAGTCAGTCGTCACTCTGTCTGCCCTACGTTTAAAGGGTTGCTATCTTAATATTAGTGAATTTTTCATCCAAAATTTGCATAAACTATATAACCTGGGAATCGAACTCTACACCTCCCGATCCATAGCCATTAGAACAAGTATTCAAATTACACTAAACACAATTACAGAAAATCGAATTAACGCTGTCAATTTGCGGTGCGGTTTAGCGCGTCGAAAACTAGGTAATTACCGAAATGAGTCATTAGCGTGCGTGCTGTACGCTAAACGGTATGACGTCAACGCGTCATCGCATGGCAGCTAAACGCGCGAGACGAGAAGACGTGAACTACGACGCCATTACGCACCTGCCGGCCTGATACGTGTCTGACAAGAGCGTACAGTCGAGCTAACATGGCCTTAATTACTGTCAAATGAAATCATCAGACAACCAAAGTTTTATTTTTTTGATTAGCTTGAATAACGAGACGAGCAATTCTCACGTCTGATGGTAGGTGCCACTCCTTCCCATAAACCGAAGCAACACTACACAGAATATTGAATTACAAACCAATGCGGCAAAGTTCGTCGTCGATACTCGATTCTCGTGTTTTTAACGCACTAGTCCTACCTGTAATGACTTACGGGGCTGAAACGAGGACAGTGATCAGTGAACTAGTCCATATGATCAAAGTCGTTCAGTGTGCTATGGAGCGAGCATGTTTGAAATTTCTCCGGTGAATTCGAGATGATGTCATCCGTTAGGCAATCAAAGTTATGCATATCGCTTCCAGAATTAATACGCTGAAGAAGAAGTGGATCGGTCATGTCTGCAGACATACGGATAGAATAGGTCTATAGAGCAGACACGTGCTGGAATGGAGACCGCCTTTAAGATACCCTGCTGAACGATGGACCGACGACCTATAAGAGGTGGCGGGTAGTAGATGGATGCTCAAGATCGTGATGGTTGCCGGTTGGCCTTACTTGGGGGTGGAATGGGATGAGGTGGTGAATTATTATAAATCGAAAAAAGTACTGTACTTTTTGTCGCTAAGGAATCATTAAAGGTCATGGTAATGGTTTTGGTGTTACTAACTTATACATGGCTCGGTATAGTGACATATTTTTCTGGGTCGCGAATTAAAACCAGCTCTATAATTCGGCAGAAGTATTTTACGGTTGATGGATACTTCTCCATAATAATAGGATTCACTCGAAACATTTTATTTCAAAAGGCAATTGACAAAGGTCATGCTATTGATTTTGTGCTGCTAGGAGCTCGGGAACTGCTTGTACTATTGTTGAATTGTTTGTAAACAAGCGTTATTGGCTGTCTGATTAGGTGATAAAATTTATATTTCAGGAGTGGATCAGGAGTATTGTTTGAAATTTGTATCTTCTGTTATCTCTTTCTTTTACAAGGGTAAAATTCTCTTGGATCCCACAATAAGAGATAAACGGGGTACACTGGATTTTTAAAGGCTAAATACTCTATGCTTGTCTTTGGGACAGCTCCGGACCTTCAAAAGGACCACGCCGATACTCTTCCAATGCATCGCTGTAATAAAACTCCGAGGGGGAGATTTATTATGCCTATCCAATTGATATTCAAAGGCCATATTATTGTGTTCCCAATAAACAGCGGATATGTACGGATATACAAAATGCAGATAGATAAGATTTGTGTTCGCGATATTCCACGAAGCGGGTCAGGGCGCGAGCGTAATTACAGATGTCACGGCTAGGAGCCAACGTCTGTCGTCCTTCAGGTGCATTTCAAACTACACCATTACATACTGTTTATTCATCTGTGGGAATGATTTCTGCTGCTCATTCACCACTCGGGCAGGTAATTAAATGTAATTGAACTTTACCCTCTCGCTCCATGATTTTGTAAGCTTACTAATATTACGTAGATGCATATAATAAATTGCATGCTGGTTAAGACTAGGCATTGACTAATATATAAAGAATGGTGACTTTAAAATCTTTAAAACATATTCAAATCATATGTATAGTTTAGGCTTCATTTTATCCGATATATCGATAGTTCGCGGTGGTATAAAATGGTTTGATGGATAGACATTTTATTTTTAGTGTCCTAATTCTATTTCTATAGACTGCTATAGGGCCGTTGCTCTTTGGTAAAAACGGGAAAGATAGTTTAAAATTATCTATGAACGACGGAGCAGTGAAGTACAGAAAAAGTCATTTATTTGGTGCAACACAGTTTGGAAAAAAGATTAAAAACTATAAAAGCATAAATTCAAGTATTACTTTACTGCTAATGGGGTTCAGCATATTGCTAAGCTGATGGCCTAGCGCTGATTTTCAATTGTCCCCCTCAGTGGCATATCAACAGTCACAGGAACTAGAATGTACTTACTTAACTACTTATTAAAATGCCATGGTTATTACACAATATTAAAGGCGACTCTCTCATCGATCCCTAATCGTACCCAGCCACCGAGCACACAAATCGTATGAAAATTTTACATTAATATGTAAAGTCAAAACTCTGAGAATGGACAAGCAGAGGCGTCTCTAGTCCAGGGTAGGTGCCTCTACCTCAGGTAGACGCCTGAAGCGGGCCGCTGCATTCGCTATATGGCAGGGCTAGCCCTGCTACGGAGATCTTATTTCAAAACCTTTTGTTCCATAAATCAAACCTTTTGTTCAATAAAGACAGCCTCTGTCAAGAGTAGCCAGCTGTGAAATGAGAGGCAGCGGGTTCGATCTCCACACCGAGACAAATGTTTGTGTGATGTACAAATATTGGTTTCGGGCCTGGGTGCTATGGGAACGTGGGTCCCCCGTAGTTCACGATACAAGTTAACCTAGTGTGGAGTCAGGACTACGTGTCTTGTGTGTGACTGTTGGGTGTACTTATTTATTATATGCTTTTTATTTAGCCCCGACAAAAAGAGTGGTGTACTGAGCCTGACCCCTTTTTCAATCTGTGGGCGTCGGTATCTGCTGTACAATATAGCATCTAAACAAATGTTATTTTAATGCGTTTTTATTATGATGGGTTTTTTAGTTCGAAAGCTTGCTTAACCGAGGTGCCTGTGATTGAATAAAATGTTATAAAGCCGTGTTTAATTTTTTCGAATTGACATCGAGGGTTGTAAACAGTTAGGTTATGGGGCCATCGGGGGTCGTAGGCGCGCAGCCGGGGGCTGTCGTAGCGCCATTATTGTACTATTGTACATGCGACCCCGGGATGGACGGCAGCACGGGTGGTCGGCCTCGTGTCTGCCGTTGACGCCGAGGGCGTCCTTCGGTGTGCGGGGGCTTCTGAGCCCCCCATAACGGAGACGGGCCGCTAGGGTGTGTAGGGTGTACATATGTGTTAGGGACTCGGCCCAGCGGTCGCCCGGATTTAACATCTCTTCCGGGTGGCGTAGTGCTGGGTCGTAAGACCGGTGAACCCAACATAACCGTTCCGTCTTCCCCCGGGGCGGGGCGGTAGCAATAATTCGCTTTCCCCGCGACAAAAAAAAAAAAAAAAAAAGGTATTCACATCATACATACGCCAAAATATCCGAAGAGTTACACACGATAAACTTAGTAGAATGACGTGACAAATGGTCAGTGCCCATAGTTACAAGTTTTTGCGAGTTATTCGATAACTTTCACGATATCCGTATTTACGAATATGCAGATAGTATTGGAAACGTATTAGCTTCATACATATATATTGTATACGAATGACGCGACATCCATCGAAAACTCGCCCTAGAGCTACATCAAAGCAACAGTATCTGCGCGGGTGATGACAGGGCGCGTGGTGCGGTGGCGCCGGGCGGCACTGATCACAGAGCACAGACGGCGACAGCGTCCTCTCTTATTAGAGATATTACTAAATGCACGGGACTCTATTGTGGAAAGCTTTCGACAATTTCAACAAACCTTTAAAATTGTTAATTGTATTTCTAGATTGATGGTTGTGTACGGACAACCGTTAGTGGAGTAGAGTGTAAGTGGGCCACCAAAATGTTAATCCCAAAGCCAACTTCACCTCCACGTGATACACTCGGCTGATTACAGGACGAGGTAATGGCGAAATTTGGTTCCCGTTGCTGCTTGCGGGGTTAGACGGCGGGTCGCCCCACATAATACCAAATCTGCCGTTAAATCACAATGAGAAGGCGGATCCTGGCAATCCTGGCAGCCGGCATAACTCCAGATAGAAAGAAAAGGTTGTTTACGGATGATATATTTATTTACTTAAATAAATTTAAGACAATTTCTAAATGTGGTAATCTGTTATGAGTTGCAACTGTAATGACGTCGAACAAGTTTATTTTAATAATTATTTCAATCCTACTAATATTATAAATGTGAAATATTGGATGTTTGAAAATCAATCACGCTTTAACGGCTGACCGATTGTGATGAAGTTTGGTACACAGGTAGATCAGGACTTGGCCTAGGACATAGTTTATTTTTTAGTTTATTTAGTACTGTGTAAAAAAAACTGTGTGCTAATTCTATTATCCCTCATGGATCTTCTCCTTCTTCCACCTGTCCTAATACCACTTACAGTGGGATCGGCGCAACGTGATGTTTAACACATGTTACAGAATGATTTGGCTTGTAGTTTTTAGGACCGGCTGACTGTCTGAATTCAATCCCAGCCCAAAAATACTTAGACCCGAAACAAATATTTGTAGATCACACAAACATTTTGTCTCAGTGCGGGAATCGACCCGCGGCCTCTCGCTCACAGCCGGCTACTCGCCTACTGATATCTCACTATTGTATACAAATATATTTTAAATCTTAATATATTCCCGACACAACGCAGTGTTGAAAATTTCACAATAAAAAGTAATCTAGCTCAAATGAGATCGCATTTGAAAGCTACGCATGCACAAATCATTTGATTAAGTCCGCCCGTGGGTGTAACAAGAGTGTAACACACTTTGATTTCATAACCAATGCAATAAACTAACTTAACTAGATTGGAAATAATCCTTTCAATAGCAATTTTGTCCTGAGTTACTGTTATATTGAATTTGATTCCTACTTTTACGTGATTCTTCGATATTTCGAATTGCGTGAATTGTGGGGTGTGGCGATTCAACATTTTTGGATTAAGTTGGTCGCCAGTAAATTCTATCTTATTTATATTTATACGAGCCCTAAGAGCAACGATAGCTCAGCGGGGAGTAGTACAGACAGTAAAGACGAAAGTCGCAGGTTCGAAACCAAACCCCAAGGGCGTGCAGGTATGTTCTTACTTAACGATAATTTTATTGGCGCTTAATAGTCGTAAAAGGTTTTCAATATAATTTAAAGATATAATGAAAAAAAAACCATTATAATTTATCGCTTCCTAAATTACAGTAGTTTTAAATTACTTTCTTACAGAAAAAAATCAGTTGTATTTCAATATAACAATTTTTCTATATTATTGTATTTATATTGTTGTAATCCTAGACTTTAATGTATATTACTAGATGGGCTGTTTAGAAGTAAAACATTGCGTCACATTACGCGGGAGCTTGACAGCTCACAAACAGGGAGCGCGATAGGGGTTTTAGTTGAGAGTAAGCGAGATGGTAATATTGTGTTACGGTCAATTGACCGCAACTTATTGGTACAATTTCTATGTACCGCGCAGCTTGTCAGTATGTCTTGTAGTATACATTAAAGTCTTTGGTTGTAATAAAATAATTCAAGTCGAAGTAAAATGTCGAGATTATTATAATAGACACCTCAAGAGAGACGCAGTTTAGCGGTTGCATATTGCCTTTTGTTTAACTATACCGACTGTTGCGTGCCATACAATAAATAACAGACTCAAATATACCGAAAATATTCAGGATTTGCTAGTAATATCTCACAATTACTTCTAATTGTAAAAGCTAATCTGCAGTTATAAAGTATGCGGGCGAGCTGAGTCAGAACAGCCACAAGTTAAATCCAGCTACTAAAAAAGAATCATAAGTCCACATTTAGCGGAATAACTCGTAACGCACAATAAAAAATACACGTCGAATAGAATATCTCTTCTATATTTGAATTGGTTAAAAGAGGTTTTAAAAGTAAATAATCACGTAAACAACTGTCGTTTAAAAGTTACTCATCGAATACAATCGACGTGTAATAGCGTATCGCAATGAGCACGTATCGAAGGTAATTCGTCGCCTTGACAGAGTTGCGGTGGGATTACACTAATTCAACCCACAACTCCGAGATGTTTTGCTAACTTAACCGCAGCTTGAACTTCGCAACTTGACCTTGGCACGGAACGTTAAAAAATCTTTTTATGCTATGCATGCTGTGTCATATTGAAACACAATCGCATAATTAATTTTGTTTTGGGGCTTGTAGCAGTTGTACAATATATTCATACGATTATAATGACAAGAAGTAATACAGAAATAAGATCAATTGTGTTCCAAAATGAGGATGCTAGTAACTATTCAGATAAGTAAAAAATATTATAAAAATAGTAGTTTTTAATTTCGCAGGTAGTTTCGAAACTAGGGATTAAGATAGAACAATCCCTTATTGTGCTTCTTACATCAGTGATTGAAATAGGTACAAAAGGGTCTCTTTCTCGAAAATCTGATTAGTTGTTAACAAATCTCCTAAAAAACTATAGTATTGATCTAAAATGCATCGCACAATTTGCAGTAACAACGATGTTCGCCGTCTGATCAAGTCGCCTTAAAACGCCCACAGTGAAAAAGTATTCCCACAATTTTGCAAAAATAAATTTCCCGGCCGGCGTTTTGTGAGCAAATAACAAACATGCATTTTGCGCTGCATTAACAGAGATATCAAGGCATTAATCGTTCAAAAACAACGTAACGTTCAAGGCATCGGTCGGCAATGTGCGCAAGAGCAGCGCAAGCCGCACGCACCGCAATTACGTAACATAAATTCAAAGTTGGAACGTGCCGTGATCGATGGACCACTGCGTTCGGATACACAACAAAACCATGTCCACTTGTTACACTTATGATTTATTACCTAACGTACCTTTATTTAGATTGCTTTGTCAATTTCAGAAGCGTATCTCGCATTTTATTACCCACTGAAATATTTTAGATTGAATATATTAAAAACGTATAACACAGAAACCGTTTTACCTACCCGGTAGAACATAAAATAGATAAAGTTTTTATAACAACAAAAAGAAATAAACGCGCCGAGAACTCTAATACATCCGATTAAACGACCATAAAGCCCAGATTAAAACATAAAACCTTCATGCTGTCAACACAGAATTTAACCTTTCACTAGATGACATAAACATAAAAGGAAATAAAATTTGAGAAAAAAAAGAACAACACCAAAGAGGCGCATTAAGAATTGAGATAAGAGAGATGGACGAGCACTCAACGGCGCGCGGCCAACTTTATTATTTATTGACACTTAAAATAATTACCTGCCGGTTGGCCCGTGCCGAATGTGTTCGCTCTGTTTTAGAGTGTCGAAGACCTTACCGTATCAATCTAACTGCTAACAGCTTATATCGGATAGATTGACAGCGTGTTGGTACATCAACCAAACATTAGCAAACTCTCCAACGATTTTATCAAAAAGAATAGACAATATATTTTTATTACCATCATTAAAACGATTTATTAAGTGTTAAATGTTAAATTTTTCCTTCCAAACCGATTATCGATTCTCGGAAGCGAGTCGACGTATGCAAATGACATTTGTGAATCGATAAATTGTCAGAAGTGCCAAATTGTTTCCATCTGATGCTTGTTTATCGGCGAGGCATGTACGCTGTCGCCACGGCTGTCGTCTGGTGATAGCGCGAGATTTAGACATTTATCCCAAACTGGTATAAACGAGAAATAAAAGGAGGCAGATAATCGTAAAACGCGTCGCGGGTTGTCGGTAGCCGAACGAATGTTTCTGATATGCGTAGGTATGCGGGTGGTTCCACGGCTGAGATTGTTTCATATTATAAAAAAGTACATTTTAAGGTAAAAAAAATCAAGATACTATTAGAAATTATTTGAAAATACTTTAATTTATACTACTAGACAAGCGGCGCGGTACATAGAAATTGTACCACTAAGTTGCGGTCAATTGACCGTAACTCAATATTACCATCTCGCTTGCTCTCAAATAGAACCCCTATCGCGTTCCCTGTTTGTGAGCTCTCAAACTCCCGCGTTACGTGACGCAATTTTACTTCTAAACAGCCCGTCTAGTAGTGTCTATACAATAAAGTCTTTGGAAATTATTTACAAATATTTATTTCTAAATATTGCGCATAATGTTGTATGGAAGATAGTAAATATATCACAGGGTTTGTTTGGCGATATGTATATTGATTAAACATAACTCTGAATTAAGGACACAGAATGAGTTTTTTTTATAGCATAGACAGAAAACGAGCAAGTGGGTCACCTGATGGTAAGTGATCTCCACCGCCCAAGTACGCCCACAATACCAAAATAATTTCGGGACATTGCCGACCTTAAAGGAAAGGGATAATGAAGGAAGTGGGAAGAGGAGGGGATTTGTTCCTCCGGATATCTCACTCACCGAACGAAACGCAGCAGCAAGCTGCTACTTTACGTTAGTTTTCTGTGAGACAGTGGTAACGACCCGGACGAGCCGGCCCATTTAAGCTGTAGTCAAAAGTGTCTACAGCGTGGCTCTACCACTCAAGATTTGTGACTGTTGAGAGACGCATGGTCTATTACTAGTTTTTTAACGTTTTAAATAGTAATAAGTGTAAGTACTTACATACTTAATATAAAATTTAGGTAATATAAACACGATATCAAATACCATCAATAAGTGAACTTTATTATTAAACCACCAATCATTGAGTTTGACTCCTATTCGCTTGTCTTTTATATATATCCAGAAATTATAATTATTTAAACACCCTTAATTTATCAACTTAGGCGAACTATATCACTATTCGTTAAAAATCCTGTTCATCGTCCATTTAGGGTGCTATTAAGGACAACATGGCACGATTAGACGGCACGGCCGGGTACAGGATCATTGATCTGGTATGGAAACGATTAAAATCGATTAATCGTTGCGTAATCGATGCGTATCGTAAATCATTCGGTCCATTACGCCGCCATCTTCGTCTGTCAATAATGAGATCGAATGAATCACGCGTCGGGTTTGTATTGCCCCCTTTCTGTGAAGTTTTGCTGACGAGTTGTCCAAGGGGCTTAGCATAATAATATGCAACACGACATATCTCGCGCGCGAGAGAGATAACTATTGACGACAAATGTCTCGGGTAAAAGTCACATTCGATAAAATTACGTAGTCATGTTAGGGTACGTAGACAAAATATCACAGAGGAGTTGAAGGTACTATTTTCTCTACGTTAACTCTACTTCATCTCTACTTTTGACATAACGAGTCGAGTTTTCTAAGCAACCATGTTAGCTTTGATAGACTTCTAGAGATAACCAGATAAAACTGGTTTTTCAGGACAGCACGAGTCGAAAAAAATATCCCGTGCCGCATATGCTAAGCCCATAGGATATGTTGAGACGGCCGTAATTAGGTGTTATAATTTTGACCCCTTTGTCTGCCTGTTTCTCTCTTATTTGTTTATGTGTGTGGGTGTATGTGTGCGCGTGTGTGTGACTGTATGTCACATCATAGCGCCTAACTAATAACCGATTTAAATGCCGTTTTTTTAGACTTGGTTTAGTCAAGATGGTTCTTAGCTCGGTTCCTAGCTGTGTTTGAAGAAAATCTGTTTAGCCTTTAAAAATTACATATGGTACTTTTTGTAATAGTGGACACAAAACGAATTTCTGCCTTATGGGGAGCTCGCAAAGGATTCCCCGACCTGAGAATTAAATCATGGACCTTTCTTCTTTGTTTTATAGCATAATATGCCTGCAAACGAGCAAGTGGGTCACCTGATAGTAAGTGATCTCCACCGCCCATGAACACCGACGATACCACAATAATCACGGGTCTCCTGAAATCTGACTCACCGTACACAACGCAACAGCAAGCTGTTACTGCACGCCGGTTTTCTAGGAGACAATGGTACCGCCCCGGTCGAGGCTGGATATTTATACTGGAAGCAAAACTGTCTACAATGTCGCACTACTACATATTTTCCTGACCTCAGAATCGAACCATGGACCTTCCGATTCAAACAATGTTATTAGACTAATTCCACACATTGTAATGTGATCTCTTGCATCTTGTTTACACACTAGCTCACACCTGTAAACCTGAATGGGTATATAGAGATGCAACTATTATTGCATCCACGGTTCGCTGAGATTATTTCCGTCCCATGATGTGATAGGAGGCGAACCTATAGTCTAACAGTTAGGTGAAACACAATAACGTTGTAATTTCATGCTTCCTTTGTCGATTTATCTATCCACATCTGGCTACCGACTACATTCCTCACGCGTCAACGCCGTCCAGACCGCGGACAGTTTTTGCTAGTACCCTGCCCCCTTCAAGGACTGCTCATTCAAATGTTTGTTATTAACGTCGTAGAATTAAGCATGGAAACATTAGTCTACTATGGTGTTTTTAACCGACCCAAAACAAAACAAAGAAGTTCTCCTGTATACATATACAACGTGTTATAGAAGTGTGGTCAAATTTACGCAACGTATAGTGTATGGTATAAGTATTTCACCGCACGTAATATAAATCCGTTTGCATTGCTAGGACATAAATTTCTTTTTATCGAATGAGTTACTATGCCGATATTCGACTTGTAACTTTGGACAACACTAAATGATAAACAGCTGATTCGATATTAGGCGCCTAGAGGTAATGCAAATAATTTACAGTGAAGTGATTGATCCTTATTGATCGAAACATTGCGTGAAATTTTAGGATGTCTAGATTTTGATAAGATCAAGTACATAAACACTAACTGTTAGGTGTATGTAACGATCCATAAAATATGACCACACCTTTCTGTACCTAATGACAAGTGATCTCCACCGCTCATAAACGCAATACCAGAAGAATCATGAATGCATTGCCGACCTTAAAGGAAAGGAATGGGATTTGGGAATGGTAGGAGGGATTTGGTCCTCCGGTAATCTGACTCACCATATTAAAGGACGGTGAGTACTAAATAAATATACAATGTCGCGCCACTTAAAGGTTGTCGTTATGATGCCTTAGGCCCGTGTCTCGGGTACCTAATACTGCACACAAAGCTTAGTAATGCAACGCCTCATGCGACCGCCGCTGGCGCTACCAAGTCAACATTCCTCGCTTGACAGAGCATATATTAGGGTTGCCACGTGCACAATATCCACTAACGTATAGAATTTACTAATAGTACCTACTTGTAAGCGGTCTTGTCTTTTATCCTACTACTATTGTAAATGTGAAAGTTAGGATGTTTGTGAATTTGGATGTTAGTTCGTCAATCATGCCTTGCCAGCTGAACTGTTTTGGGTGAGATTTGGCACACAGGTAGACCATGACTTGGATTAAAACATAGGCTTTTTATCCCGGGAAAAGCTTATCACGCGGGCGGCGCCGTGAGTAAATAAATTCTTTCAAGAACATTAGTCATTGCAATCATAATTGTATGATTGTATAAAATTTAGATCGTGTCATCCGGATCGCTAAATTTAAAACGCGTATTACACTATTTGAAAAATTTACTAATAGCATATGTAAATGTTGTCTTGTCAGATTTACATAGTTACATCGTCGCTCTGTTTGTCTGTTGTATGTTTATTTTGTTTTAGTTCACAAAACATTATATGAACTAGGATGGACACTTTTTTATACAACTTAATGATAAGACGAGCAGATTGCTCGGCTGATGGTAAACGTCACGCCATAAACATTTTAAACCTCTTACTACATATATTGTCTGAAAATTATGCCAACCCTAGCAAGAATGACTTTTTTTTACGCTACTTAACCGTCCAAATTACAACTTATGATGATTGTACTGTATTAAAATCACCCACTTAACGCATCCTTTGATGTGTTTGGCGCATAAATGTTAAGGTTTTTTATACTTATTAACAAGATTTTGAATACATCCGGCTTTATAATTGCTGTAAGTGAATATGGAAGCTAATACTGTCATTATAAATCAAATATTACGTTTCATATTTTAGGGTTAACACTCGAAAGTTTCAGCTCACATTTTTATTTTGTTTTTGGTATTACCACAGTTTTTTATATAGCACTTCAACTAGCTATTAATATCACCTCACGTAATTATATCACATCTCAAAGTATTTTGTTTCTTAAGGGATAAATAGTACATCCCCAATATAGACGGCCGCACGAAAACATCGTGGTGCCGCAGAAGCGTCTCTATTGTAAGGGGCTTCTGAGTTTCTTACACAGTGCTCTAATGGTATCGGCAGCAATACAAAGTTCACTCAGGATTCCCAGGGATCGACCTACTTGGGTTTTTACCCGGTATGGCAGCGTAGGCTTTTTGGTTTAGGACTCGATCTGACAGATACCGACGGACCGGTAGAGACATTTCAAAGTAATTTATTATATTATTGACGTTTAAAAGAGCCCTTTGTGGACTACTTGCAACATAAACGTTTTGATTTGTCTGAGCCTGGTATAACAATCCGCTGTTAACAGGATTTATTCTGCGAGAAAAAGGGTAAATTATTGGCTTGTGTTGTTCCAAAGTAAACATGCCAAGATTTATATGACAATTAATAGACAAGCTTTGATACATTTTATGTGTATTATTGCCTAATACACTGCCTTTTATAGGTTATCCACTATAGGTGTATTCTGAGGACCATACAATCCATAATTTTTATATATTATTTCATAAAGTGGGATGGAGATACGCTCGGCGAAATGTGGGTGTACTAGTTACACCTCTGCCTAGCCCTTCGGGGATTACAGGCGTGAGTGCGTATTTCTTAAAGGTGTTTTTTGTCGGTACACCATAACTTCCATAATTCTTCGTCAAATTTAATGATTCAGACACCATTTTTAACCGACTTCTAAATAGGAGGAGGTTCTCGATTCTTTGAATTTTAAAGCTTATGTTTGCTGCTATGGACTTAAAATAGGCAAATGTTTTAAAAATATAGGTTTTGGCAAAAAAAAAAACTACTTTATTATATAACGTAATTGACCAGACAAAGTATTACCTACCTAGTTGTATAAATTGCCATTACAATGCATAGTAACGTGAAAATATTTAATAAGTGAATTTCATCCAACATGGGTGGAATGAATACAATTTTGATATATTGTAATTATTAGAGAACAGTAACAAAACAATTTTTTTTTAAAGGTGCCATTGCCAAATATGGGCCATTATTTCGGTTGTCATTATTTCAATTCTCCTTTTTCCTTAGTTTTGTTTGTTTAAATCCTAAAATACTTTGTGGTTTAGGTATTTTCCCTAGATATATCAGGAACCACAAAATAAACTTAATTTATCAACTTAAATACACGCGAGCGATTCATCTCGAATTGCGATCGTGGTCGAAACGTCCTTACGTTTCGATAAGCAAAGGTTTGATTGATTTTAACGTTTCGTAATTGGCTTTTTTATACCGCAAGAGCAATTAGCCAATGTTTTGTACAAACAAATCAGCTGTCATTTGTTTTACTACTATTTAAATCCGTTAAGACAACTAATTACTGTAATAATACATTCGGAAATCTTAGAGCCTTCATCTCGAGTTTTGTATGATAAGTGATCTATTAGGGTTTGTTCATAGAAGTTAGCTAAATTTTTCTGCTTTTTTGAATAGTAAATATAAATAGTAAGTAGCGTGAGACTCGTACATCGACTTTATAACAAAAAAGGTGAAAAAACCCCAGAAATCACAAATAAAAATGTTACTCATTGTCATTGGAGCCTATTTCGTGGCACGTGTATTCGTTTTTATTGCTTAGTATTTTTTCTATTCGTCGAGAATGCCTAAACTGTAAGGAATGACTGGCGACTTTATATCTTTTATCTATTTTAACATGTGCCCGCGGCCTAACAAACAAAAAATGATTTAAGCCACACTTAACACTAACACTAATCGAAAACTCATTCAATTGGCACGCGTGTGCGGACCCCCCGTGAATCGATAATACGATTATGCGTACCGTACAATCGATTATTTGTCGATTACCGAATCAATTTTTAATAAACCCCTCACTTTTACTCGAGTGTGAATGTCATACCCCGGTGACATTATTAAATCTGTATCAAAACGTAATCCCTGTTCAAGTATCGATTTTTAATCCTATCCGATACGGTCATATAATTTAAGTGCTTTATATCGATTACAGTTCTTAAACATAGTGTGTATTGACTTATTTTAAAACGTTATTAAATATTGCATAATCGTTACGATGGAGCAAGCTTATTTGTTCACTGAAGAAATATCGTCTCGTATTATATTTGATTTTCTATATGCTTTACTATCTCCACAAATGTCTCGATTGCTTATTCAATTAGAAGCATTATGAGATAGCATAATACTTTTTAATAAATAAATACATACATACGCACTCACGCCTGTAATCCCCGAAGGGGTAGGCAGATGTATAACCAGTATACCCACATTTCGCCGAGCGTATCTCCATCCCATGATAGGGGGCGAGCCTATCACCATACCGGGCACAATTTCAGACTTCGGGCTGATATTGAGCATTATCAATAATATCACTTTTACCCAACCCGGGGACCGAACCCGAGACAACCAGTAACCGCCAGTTAACCAGTATCGTGGGTATCAGGAACTGCGAGGGACTTGCGGTCACACAACATCCAGACTAGAAACAAATATTTGTGGATAACACCAACATTTGTCTCGTTGTGGGAATTGAACCCAGAACCTTTCGCTTTCCAGCCAGCTACTCGCACACTGCGCCACGGAGGCTGTCAAGTTGACAAAGTTTAATTTCTTTCAAGTTAGGTGCACTGTTTTTATAAAAGCTCTTTTTATATGAAATTTCGGGGTGCCTATCAGTCCGGGGGCAATGGATCTGTGCCGCGTGACGACTTTTGAGCTTTTGCTACAGGCGTCGCCCATCATTTTTTGTGCCTTGTTAGAAAGAACTAGATTCCTAATAATAAATTACAATCTAGTCTATAATACTAATAAGCAATATTGTTCTAACTTAATATTCTACATGATATGTTTATTTAAACTAAGAATAATATTATCTTTAGAAATTTTCAAAGTCTGTTAACTTGGGATCAATTTATTCGTGTTATACACAGAGATATAACTATTATTTAGTATCTAATGTCAATTTGTATATATAACTTCAATAGTAAAACACTACGCAAACACAATTTTATAGCCAAAAAGTTCAGGTTCACTAATCCAACTAAGTCCTCTGTGGGGACTAATGTTAATTTTCAAGTGTTAATGAGGCCATTACAGCCATCCAAAAATTGCCATAGCGGACGGTATTTCACGTCCACACGGCGGGGTATTGGTAAAGTTTTCAACTAGCAATAATCGCACCTCGGATAAACCTCATTGGTTACGATATTGCCTCTGCGCAAAGTTAATAAGTCCGTCGCGACCGAAACTACTAGTACGTACGATCTGCAGTAAACCATAGCGCGATCTAACTCGACTATACCGCCATCTAGTGGTAATCTTTGTAACTAAAATTGGTTGGGGAAAAGTTTGGCGATAATTTTTTTTTATAAATATTATAATTTGTTTTTCATTAATTTTTTACCAGTGTTTGTATTAATAAAACATAATATTATAACTCCATGTTATAATATTATGTTTATTAATACATTCATACATGTACATCCATGAAAGCGTTCAGCGCCCCTAGCGGAGTTTTGAGGAACTGTATGTTTTCACACATTAGATATCATGATTATCAACTATGATATGATAATAAAGTTTTAAAATGATAAGGCAATTGCCGGCTCCACCGTTGTGATATCAATGTCTCAAAAACGAGGTGAAGTGGCAAAAAAAGAAAAAATGGTGTTGAGATTGACGGAGGCCCAAAACCCTCGACTCCTCATTCCCCATTATTTTCCTTTTAGTCAGCAATGTATCCGCGATTCTTCTGGTATTGAACAACTATGGGTGGTGATCACTTACAATCAGAGTCACCTAATGCCACTTGGTCGCATACCTGCTATATGCTATGGTATAAAAATCTAACTTAAAGGTAAAATTTTAATACAATATATTCCATATAAAACATGATGTTTAAATCAGAGTTAGTGGATAAAGGGACCTTTGTCTACACGATTATTATGGAAAACTCTAATTTTAATCGACGAAATAAAAGAGTGTCTCTTCGTCTTAAATTAACGTGTATTTTTAACCGATAAACGTAGGCGGATTTAAAATCGATGCGTACGATATAAATACCTAACACATACCTTGATACAAATTGGCCAGATTTTAATGAATCTTTCTTTATTCGATAAGGTATAACTTAGAAGTTGGTCACATTATATATTTTTTTATATTGTTGAAAGTTTTTTTCTCAAACTGTCCGGATGACCAAGCGCGAAATAACACGTAAAAATGTCAGATGAATGGGACGGTTCTGGATCACGAGCTTGTTTGTGGGAGTTTTTGTGAGGTCGTGACGCGGTGCCTTCCGTGTCGGAGGTTGGATGATCGATCAGTGTCCATTATATAACGATACGAGTTGTAACACGTGTTCGTTTCGGTGTAAACATCGATTATGCTCGGAATCATTCCAAGAATGCTACAGCCGATTTTAACATTTTTGATTGTGGAACAGTACCTGATGGTATGCAGTGTCCATAGACGTTGCGTCCCTCGATAATCGGCAGAATCATTTGGGCATCTAGATAGTCCTGTATTATCCATAGAGAGAATGTAAGCAATTGCCTATGGGCCTAGCGCCGCCTAGGGATCCATCGGGCCGTGAGAAATATAAATTAAATCATCTATACCATATTCAGGGAAGGAAAAATGTAAACAAAGAATACCTTGTCGATAAATAAATAAAATTGAAGTGTCTGTTTCTAATATTAAAATAACCGCTTTTTACTACATGTATATAAATGTCTGCCTCGGCGGCGCAGTTGTAATGCGTACGCGTTACAATTGAGGCAGTTGGTAAAACTAGTGTTGCATTTTGAAACCATGTCGAATTCAGGTGGAATCAAAAACATTTTTGAGTTAAACTTATTTGCAACTTCTTTCTGCGTTAAAAATTATATAAAAACTAGTGATGTAATGGAGATAGGCCAGGTCGTCGGTCGTCACATCGTGACACGATGCGGCGCGTCGGTCACGGAGTCACAAAGCTACCAACTCCTCAATGAAACAGTTACCAGAACAAAAACACGAACAAAAAAACATTTGATCCTTATAAAAATAGCCGTGGAAACTGTTCAAATTTATCCAGTTAACCGTGCAATCACGATACTGATTCTGTAATTTTAGATACAGAGGAAATCTATTGTTTATATTCGTTTTGGTAGGAAACGTTTTTCTAATAATGGTTGCGAAAGTTGAGGTTATAAATCTCTCTAAATGTGACTTAAGTAAATGAGGACTTAAATATAAATAGCTAATTGTCCACCATAAAATCATAGGGCAGGCAGACAGCAAACTCTTAAAATACTATTAGATTTTAAAGGTTAATTGCATTTAGAGACATCAATTAACTTTAATTATCATTAGGTAATTTTTAGAATTCAATTATTCCACAGATAAATGATATAAGATTCTTTCAGTACCTAGTAACGGAGCATTTTCTGTATTCAGTAACGGAGCATAAAGCGTTAACTGGCTCACAGTTCGGAAATAAACGAATTTTTAGAAATTACTTAATGACTATTTAAATTTATTGAGTATCTGAGAGCAGTAAGGTCGACTTGCACGACGATCCTAAATCGGATTTAATCCACTAAAACGGTTTAAAAAAAGTCAAATCGCATAAAAATATTACATAAGTAAATAAGTTTAGTGGGTTAAACCCGATTTGAGTTCGGCGTGCAAGTGGGCCTAAAATCTAAAGTTTAAAAGCATAGACGGATTTAAAGGGTATTAGAGAACATAATGTGTTCAACTCTACATTATCTCTTCTCCAACTCACAACAATTATAATTTATAACCAGCCAGTAGTTAAAAACCCTTTGTTTATCGATTATCGATTCTCCAAAATCGGTCAGCGTAAATCAATTTAATACTGGCCGACTGAAACAAAAGTTCATTTACTATGACAATGGTAATCGTCGTCAGATAAGCCGCAGATGATAATCTTGGTGGTTGAGCGCAATCGGTGTCCCAACGGACGGTAATATCATTAATTTGTGAGCTCGGGGCACCGGCAGAGACAATGGCGAACAAATGAACCCATTTTATTGATTGAGTAATCGATTTTTGCGGAACCTCTTTGCTATGGATTGTTGGTGGGTTTTGTGGAATTGTTTCTAGATTTTTCGTGTTGGGTGCTGGAATGTAGTTTTCGGTGGCCAATGATAAATTTAAATAAAAGTTTGTTGGATATATGAAAACATACACGAAGTAATGCAAAGACAAACAGAAAGGTGATCAATTGCCCCATGTATGAAAGATACATGATGTAACCTGAGAACCGACCGATTTGGTTGTTTTTTTTTGTTGTGTTCGTAATTGTTTAGATATTTTTCGGAAATCTATCGGAAAAGTTGGATGCTATTTTTATATGAACAATCGACGCACCGCCTAATCCACTGCGACATGAATTTTATCCGGGCGCGCTGGGCATGAACAGCTAGTAAGCTTAACATTATGCTTTCAAAGTGAAATTAAGTTTGAACTCAGATATGAAACAACAATCCAAACGTCTTCAAACGTCGTCAAACTTAGGCTTGCTTCAGATTACGACGATTTACGTCCGAATACTGAAACGCAACTCAAGCATTTAAGTTCCTTTAAACATATTAAGACCCTATCTGTCAAAAAAGGAAAAAAATTAGAAGGCGTTGACAGTCGGCCATTGAGTAGCGTTTCAGTATTCGGGCGTAAGTCGCTGAATATGTTCGATTTTCAAATTAGTATCATCGTTTTTTTTTTAAATATTGACAATCATCGGAGACTAGTACGTCGTAGTCTAGCGCAAACCTCCTAGGGATCCTAAGCCCTGTCATGGGCATGGACTACAAAAAAAACTAAGATAAGTAAAAAATAACTACAATGAAAACTTTCAATGGCAACTGGCAGAATTCGCCGGGTCCCGGAGACATATACGGTGGTTCCGCATTGTCACACCGTTACGTCAAATTTTAGTGCATTAATATTTTGCATGTAACTATTTAGATTAGATCGCCGCGGCGCTGTGCCGCCTATCCTTATGCAACTGCGCACACGCATGACTTGACTGTCAAAGCAACACATTTCAATTACAGATACGAGCTTTATCCGACCGATAGCGCTATCACAAGTGGACTAAAGAAGAAGCGGAAGCGGTAAAAGGAAGGATTCTCACTGACCACCATCGGTGAGTAAGATATCCGGAGGCCCAATTTCACCTCCCCTTCCCAATACCTTAATTATCCCTTGCCTTTAAGTCGGCAACGCATGCAGGGTTCCTCAGGTATTGTGGATGTTCACGGGCGGTGGAGCTCACTTACCATCAGGTGTCCCACATGCTCGTATGCCGACATCTGTTTTAAAACAAATATACAAGTTCTGCAGTACTCTTTTTTGCAGAAGCCGGTAAGCGAGCAAGTGTAATTGAGGACCGTCCATTGACACTCAGAATTCCAGAAAAATCATGGACGCGTTGTCAACCTTAAAGGGATGATTAAGAAATTGGTAAGGGCAGTGGGTTTTAGGCCTCCAGACAACTTACTCATCACACGAAACACAACAGCAAGCTTGATTGCTTTACGTCGGTTTTCTGTGTGATAGTGGTATTAACTCGATCGTGCTGACCTATTCATGATGTAGACAAAACTATATACATCTCTCTACTACTTTTTTTTTCTCTAAGTTATCAGACGGATATGTGAAAATCCGATAGGCCTGTACTTGTCTATTATGTAACAGTTTGTATATTTTATAAGCAATAAAGCCATATTGTAGCCAATTTTCACTACAGCATGAACGACCCTGCTCAAGTGGGTAAGTACCATGAAAAAAAATCCATGAGAAGTGACAGCTTTACCCGTTAACAGGATTTCACGACACGTCATAATAAGTTACGCCACACGTCAAGCATCAACATGTTTCTTACATATTGTGGCACACACCGAATATAAGAGACAATGGGTACCGGGCGGTTAGTAGATCGGGGTCAGGGCGGGTCACGAACTGACGAACCAGTTTTGGGGTCACAAGCTACCTATGAGCTTCGGGCTCCGAGCCACTAAACTAGGGTTACTTGTTTAAGTAACATTCTTGGGCCATGTTCAATGGTTGACTAGTTTGTATTAAACTTTGTAGTTTTAACGCTAACAAGAGCTTGCTTTAAGTTTGAAGGTCTTTACAAATTTTTCTACACAGTGTCTGTGGTGGATGAGTAACCGGTTGTAAAACGAGAGGGTGCAGGTTCGATACCCACACCGAGACAAATGTTTGTGTGATACACAAATATTTGTCCCGGATCCGGGTGTTGTGAGACCGAAAATCTCTCGTAGTTTCTGATACACACGACTCAAAACTCGTATCAATGTGGGGTCGGGACTATATGTGGAACAATTGGATGTTCCATTCTGATTAATTTAACTGTATTCTGAAACAAGAGGTAGAGCTACGCTTTATACAGTTTTGTCTACTGCATAAATGAGTCGGCACGACCGGGGTTGTTCCACTGTCTTACAGAAAAGCAACGTGAAGTGACAAAGTGAGTGAGATTTCCGGAGGCCCAAATCGATCAGCAACGCAACGATGATTCTTCTAAGTTGTGGGTAGTGGAGATCAATTATTATCAGGTGACCCACTTGCTAGTTTACCGGACTCTACTATAAAGAAGAAACTGAATTATACGAGAACCGCTAGATATTTATAGACCACTAGCTGTCCGCGCAGTTTCACCCGCAACATCTATCGATTGCAGCGCCACCTACCGAAACCAATTGTGAATATAAACCATCCAGGGACCCGCACAAATACATACAAAAACAAATCATCGAAATCGGTCGAGTTTTTGCGAGACTAACGAACAGCAATTGATTTTTATATATAAGATATTCTATCGGTAATCATGTGAAAAAAACAAATAAAGTGCATTATTATAATATCATCTCCCAAGAGGGGTTGACGTCAGGCAGGCGGCCGGTCGTAAAAACTACAAGCCAAATCTTTGTGTAACATGTGTGAAAAGCATGATGCGCCGTCGCCACTGCGAGTGTGATAAGGGCAGACGGAAGAAGAAGAAGATTATATGCACTTACATATTGTACGAAACACGAATGAGCATCCTACTAATATTATAAATCTGAAAGTTTGGATGTTTGTGAGTATGTGATATGGATTTCGTTTGTTAATCAATCGCGCCTTAACGGATGAAATCGGGTGCATAGGTAAACCAGATTACGCTACATATGCTACTAATTACCCCTTAAAAAGACATTTACATGAACGGAGACGCCAGCAATAGCTAGTACATCAACAAACTGAACAACATAAACCATGATTATTGCATAACAAACAGTAGGTACGAAGCTTTCGTCACCGCTTCAGACATTAGTTGAGTTGTCACCAATCCGACGGCAGTGGGTGTCCGTTGTACAAGGGGTGTTGTCATTTCATCAAATCACTGGCCACTTTCATATCGTGATCCAAGGATATTAATAGCCATGTAATCTCTATCCGGTCGGCCTACGTCAAATGCCATTGTCTGGACGGCGGCATACAATCAATCACAATTACGGATGTGGTGCTTAATCATATTTATTCAATTAATTAATTTCAATAAGCCCAAGGTGAATACTATTGTTTTCTGCAATATTGTTAGCGTCCACTAATGTTTTATCTAATTCTGTATCGAACTAGACCTTGGATTCGATTTTACATTGATTGATGCTATTGTCGTCGTTGGTATGTGATGATAGTTCAAGATAATGTACTGTTCTAAAAATAGTTACAAAATTATATTGAGTGTGTAATTGACTGAAATTTGTTAGGCAACCCATATGCAATATATTTATTGACATATTAAATTATATATAAAATACGTTTCATCAAATAAACATCTTGGTGAAGGTCGTTGTATGACGGGATCTTAGACTATATGCATTACAACTGCCCCACCGAGGCAGTCATATTTTATCACATTTAAAGTTTAATTTATCGCGTTTAATAATCTAGTTCTAGCGGCAGCGTACTTACGCTAAGAAACGGGTAAAGTCCTAGGTTGAAATACATACCAGATTATGTAATCACAATTTGAGATTTTCCAAATAAATAGATGGATATCCATCCATAAATAGTTGCCCAGGGTTGAAATCTGTGCCCGAAATGGTGATAGCTTTATTACAAATGTAATGTCTATGAGTCACAATATACAAAGTCCTAGCTTTATATTAGCTTGAATGACGAAACAAGGAGGTCGCTCGTCTGATGGTAAGCGCCAACCCTGCCCATAAACAGAAGCAACACCGCACAGAACATTGAATTAAAACACTGCGTGACACCGGACCGCACTCGTCACCCCAAAACATAAGATGCATTATGAGTCTTCATAATGCCCAGTAATTTCATCAGCTTCAATGTCTTTCAAACAGGAACATAAACGTACTTACACCCTGCTGTTTGACGGCAGAAATAGACAAGCGGTGGTGGAAATTTGTTCGGCCATCCGTCAGTGCACTAGTTGCATCTCTTCTTATCCCATAAGCTTATATAGAATTTATTTAAAAATATTTAACTGACAGTAACATAAATCCAAGGGCAAAACAACGTTTGTGCGAACGAGTGACATCTAACAAAACTCAACAGAATGTCACCCGAGTGGAAATAAATCGAACGAGGAAAATAAAGCATCTCGCCCAGTGTCCCCATTTCGTAGTGTAGTGTCTGAGACTATGCACCGACGGTGTTCGACGGCGTACCATCTTGATACGGAGTCGCTTCGTGGGAACACTTCTCTTGCCGCGTCTAATTTATTGCCTAGTGTTGCACTACATGCGAATGACGACTCCATTCCGGCTCGAAGTCATCGTGTCGTAAATCCACATCGCAAATGAGAAGTGCACCGAAATCCGCGAGTATGTTGTGTCAAAGCATCGTGTTGGCTTATACCAACGTTTGATTGCGCAAAGCAATGTTTGAGCTTGAATTTGTTTCGTTGATTTGTTGTTCAAGGATGTTCGTGGATTGTCGTGTTGCATGAACGAAAAGGATGTTATAAATGTACGGAGGATTTGAAATATTATGGACAATAGTTGCACAATAGGGCAACATCAATGATATAGTTTGAAAGGGTACGAGGTTCCAATATCGCTATAAATGCTTTGCTAAATTGATAACTACATGTATTGAGTTTAAGTTTTTATTGTCTAACGTAATTAGAATTTGAATTGATATTATGAATACAAATCTATACAAATTTATCTTTTTCAAAAAATATTTATTCATCATTCATCTATGAAGTTACGTTTTACTCAATCTACTTAATTCATTTGTACTTCGAGTTTACTTGTATAAGTTCGAATTACGTAGGTGTCTGAGTGTCATGTTCACCGATCTTTAATCGGCCGTTTAAATGTTTAATCTCTTGTTTATGATTACTTAAAAGTAAATACGTACGAGTATACATAAACAAGGCATTAAGTCTTGGTAGTTTTTACCTCACACCTTTCCTAGTCTATTTATTTGTATAACACGATGACATAATTTGACTCGGACGGAGACTTTAACAATATTCGTTTTTTATGCATTGGTACAAATATGTAATGAACGTCCGGCCATTCGGGTACGATAAGTAATTCAAGAGAAAAATAAATACATTTTTTAATATTGTAGTAATAGCCTAACCTGCTCGTCTCGTCATCAAAAGCTAAGAAAACCAAACAATAAAATAACCTAACGTTACCTGCATGTGGTACAATTTACTGATTAACGTACCAGGCAATGGGGAAACTTGGTTCCCGTTGTGGGTTGTGGGGGTAGACAGCGGTGCGCCCCACATAATACCAAATCTAACGTCCAATGATGATCATGATGGGATGGCCGACCATGGCATAACACCGGGATAATACAGGCAGAAAGAAAGAATCTAATATTGTTATAGGTCTTTAATTGATTATCACACGTTCGTATTTTCGAAATATACGGAGATTACAAAAGTGTGTAACTTTAATCGTAGTACTGTAATTTGAGTTTTATTTGTACCTTAATAGCGTCATTTGAATACACCCAATGACCGCTGGAACTCTGAAATATCCACCAAGACAGGATAAAGGCAACAAATATTAATTAAACAAAGGCCCACGTAAACTATTAAGCTACGTGATGCCAGTCTTGCACAAGTATTGCCCAACTGAAGAAGCAATGCATCATGTAAGTCATTCTTGCGATGTGCGCCGTAAATCAGATTAGGCATTAAATTGAGTCTAACCGCTCACTAACCGGCGGCATAAATAAATACGAGCGTGCCAAATGATGCACGAACTCCACTGAACGTTTATCATTTACACAATAGTAAACACGGTGGTATAACTTTCAAAACTGTAACAGTAACATTAAAAAAATGTAGCGTGGGAAACGTTTATGATGAACAATTTTTTTCTGCTTAGCGTTACCCCGGTTTTGGGCCAGGGTCCGCCTTGCTACACACACACCTTCCCTTCGCCCGATCTTACGCATACTCCGTAATGAGACCACTGATGACCAATTATGATGAACTGTATGATTTACTGTATCATAATAAAACGCTTATCGAAGGTATAAATCTTCATTAGTTAAAACGTATTTTAAGCCTATCGATCGTTCAATAAAATTCTTTATTCATAATCGTTTGATAAAGCTCCGATAACTAAAATAGGTTTATCATACACAAAGTTGCCAGTTTACAGAAAATGATTGATTGATTGAATGATTTTAATATGGTTTGTCTCTAGAAAGACTGGAAACAAACTAAATAAAAAGAAAATTGTCGGAGTTTTGGCGGGAATTCTGATAGTGCGGTGGCTCTCTTGATTTAATTATTTCCTAAACTAGTTTAAAGTTGTGTTTGTTGTATAAACGTGGTGTGGTTTTGTGCAATAATCATTTACGATGATGAATAGCGTATGGAAACATTAAAAATAGGGAATTTAGGTGATTTTTGATCAAGGGTATTGATCGACCTTGTGCTTTCGCTCCGCTTGAAGAAAGTCTTCTAAGAAGCATTGAACTGAAAGGAATTAACACCAAAACTCCAACAAGACCTTGAAATGGGCCACACCCCCGTTTCATCGTTCTTGGAATATAAGAAAAGAATATAACTAATGACTTGGCAGCATGGTCTCTGACCTTAGCCGGTTCCTTAAGGGACAAACAAACAAAAAAAAAAAAGAAAATTGACATCTCATCAATGTCAAATGTCAAGAAAGGTAAACAAGCAGGAGTTATAAAATTCCACAAGACCTTGAAATTGACCACGCCGCGCCGCTGCGCTGATATTTCGTCGTTCTTGGGAAGAGTTGAAAATATATAATATAGTACTTGTCATTGGCGAAATGTATAATAGGGCGAAGCCGTTATAAATAAAGAAAAAGACATAAATTAAAAAAAATATGACAGTAGACGTAAAATAAACGTCAATTATGAAACAGCTGACCGATGTCGGCCATGTTTTTCACTATCGAACGCTTAAAATAGGTTTATAGAAGGGTTATAGCTTCTATAAAATAGTGACACTTTATAGGAGAGTTAATGAGCGTTTTAGCGTTATTGAACGATTATGAATAACAATTTTTATCAATCATCTAATAACGGCCTTATAAAGCTCCGATAACTTATTATGAATAAGACCATTATAGTTTATCCGGCTGGAAGGACCAAAACGAGATTGTTGTTTTAAATTATTATAAATGCTTAACATATTTTTGAAGTTAAGTAGAGGAGGCCCGTGCCCTGCAGAGGGACGTGTATAATACAGGTCTAGTATTATTAACTAGGTCAACAATATTCATCTGTTTTTAAAGCAACATCTTTTTTATACACTACTGTATAGCTCTAAATAATATTTTTGCGTGTAACATGTGCGCTGATCTGCGAAATCTAATCCGTTACACCTGTATCGGATGCTGTGGGCCCGCATTGCATGTCTGGCATAGACAACCATTCCGTCGCACCAGTTACTTGTTCACGCTTATTTAAACTTTGGATGCACCTAACACGTTATCGTTACACCATAAAATAAAAAATTCAATTCGCGCCGGTTCAGAGTGTGGAAAGAATTGGACGCAGTTTGCAAAAAAAAAAACAATACTCTAACAGCGTTACTTAAGTTGAATTACAACTAAATTATCTCATTGGCCTAGTAGAAGCGTATTTAGGCTGAAACCCCGTTAAGGAGTCCTTCTCATCTTGGAGGTGTCCAAGTATTTAAATCCCAGATCAGGAGTTGTCCTGACCTGGGATTTGAACCCAAGAGGGTTCAAGTTACAATAAAATTAGTGTTTGAGTTATTGATTCGGAAAATAGCATATACATGTGTTGGTTAGGTTTCAAATTTGTATGGCGATATGCTTGCCACCTATCACATCATGAGACGGAAAAAGCTCGGTAAACCGAGTGTTGGTCCCTCAAACGAACAACGTTATGTTTAACGCATGTCAAATACTTTCTTTCTTTCCTTCAAACCTACTATTTTCTCGGTGCGGAGATCGAAGCCGCTGTCTCTCGTTTCGCAGCCGGTTACTCGCCCACTGCGCCACGGAGGCCGTCATTATAGTATTGTCATAACTATTAACGCATACTGTTATTAACGAGGATAAATCCACGTACATCAAATAAAAAAAAAACAAAATATTTATTGAGCCCATAAAATGTTATATATTGTTTAAGAACAAAAGAAAGAATGATTTACATTCCATCAATAACTCTACTGCCAGCTCGGAAGGACGTTTCGCTAGAGAAGAACGGTCAATAAACTGTTACTCCATCAACACATATACAAGTTAAATGTGCCCTCATCCATAATAATTTTGAAGCTGAGTTCATTTGTATGCAATACCGAAGCTCGTCTGGCAAAATATCAGTTCCCATCGGGTTGTGAAGGTCAGATAGCAACCGCTTAGCGTTGTGCGGGGAAAGGTTGTACAAAATATGATTATTTGATCCGACCCTGACATAAGAAAACTAGATCTTGTTGAAATTATGACAATGTACGATGATGGAAGTCAGTTACATATTATTATTTGGTGTGTTAGTTTCATGAAATCTGATAAATCAGGGATTATCTATTAGTGTTTACACCAGTCATGCAGTCAAGCGGTAACCATGAACCAGTTTTTTTTAATAGCATGCTTCGGGAAACGAGCAAGTTTTTTTGAGCAAGGGTTACATGATGGTAAGTGATCTCCAGCGCCCATGTACGCCCACAATACCAAAATAATCCTGGCCGCATTACCGACCTTAAAGGAAAGAGATAATTAAGGAATCGGTAAGTAGAGGAGGATTTGGGCCGACGGATATCTCACTCACCGTATGAGACGCAGCAGCAAGCTGCTACTTTACGTCGGTTTTTTGTGAGACAGTAGTAATGCCACGATGTAGACAAAATCATCGAATATCTACAGCGTGGCTCTAGCACTCAAACAACAGAAACAGAAATACAAAACATGTCACACCATTCCCATCTATGGAACAAGAAAAGACGATGAATCAATCACTATTAAACGACCAATATCGAATGGTCACGGACGCAAATAATAACGTTTATTTCAAACATAACGATGATATAAATATAATAACAATAAATATGCCAACTATAAAAGTCCACGGTGTAATTGTCCCATATAATAACATAGCGAGTGTTTTCAATCGCATGCCATTATTGAAAACGTATATCACACATTATATGGGTTCCGATTGACACGTCAATTTATGTATAGCCTTATGGATATTACGATGATTGGTGATTATTATGGAAATGTAAATGTGTTAAGATATTTTAAGTGCTATCAGATTGGCTTGTACGTTATAAATTGGTTGATGATTATGAAAATGTGCAGGAATACAATCACAACACAATTGTGGTTCTAGTATTGCAAACAATTGCGAGATATTAGTGGCAGAAGGGTGTTGAGTGTTATGCTAAGGTTGGTATACTTGTTCTATACTGAGGAGCACTTAAAGCAGACATCAGATTAATGGACTTATATAAGCTCATGCCGGCATCCCCGAAGGGGTAGGCCGAATTTTCTTTTATAGCATAGGCGTGCAAACAAGCGAGTGGGTCATCTGATGGTAAGTCGTCACTACCACCTATGAACGCCCAAAATACCAGAAGAATCATAGACGTGATGCCGACCTTAAAGGATAGGCATAATTAAGGGATTGAGAAAGGGAGGATTTGGGCCTCCAGATATCTCCCACCGAACGTAACGCAGCAGCAAGCCGCTACTTTACGTCGGTTTTCTACAAGACAGTGGAACAACCCGATCGAGCCGGCCCAATTATGCTGTAGACAAAACTGTCCACAGCGTGGCTCACAACTCAAGAAATGGAGGTGTAACTAGTGTTGCACCTACGATCCACCAAGCTTTCTGTCCCATAATGTGACCCCATCAACATATCGGGCGCAACTTCCCATTTCGGGTAACTCATGTGTGATTTTACAATCTAAAACTGAAACAAAAATTATGCTTGCCCAACCAGGGATTTGAACTCAGGGCCTCACGATTTTTCAGCTTAAGTAGGCTGGCACTAGACTCATGAGGAGGTATGAGACAGAATATACTTTTTTGAGTCACATTAGCAAATAAATAAAAACATAATACTAAAATTTACCCAGACAACGATAAATAATAAAAATACATTAGTGAAGGCGTTAGTTTGTATCACTTCTTAAAAATATTGCCAGTCATAATTTAAAATACTAAAAATGGATTTTATTAGCTAATGCATTTAAATATCACCTAAATATTTATATTTTCGAAACAGAAATAAAAGACTGCCTCGGTGGCGCATTTGTAATGCGTACACGGTACGACTGCGGCGCTGAGGTCTTGGCTTCGATACCCGGGTCGGACAAAAGTGATATTGGGTTGTTTTATTACAAAATTCTCAGTATCAGCCCGGAGTCTGGAATTGTGCCCAGCAAAATGTGGGTGTACTAGTTACACCTCTGCCTACTCCTTCAGGGATAACAGGCGCGAGTGCGTATGTATGTACAATTTAAAACATCTAAATAAACACGCGAACAACGGATGCTTATGTATTTTTGCTCTAATACCAAAACCCAAGCCATAGGAAATGTTAAAACGATAACGTCTTTATAGTCCACGATATTAACAGATCATTACGTGTAGAAAACGTTTAAAGTTTAAATTAATACGTACTGTTACACTATTAAGGTATCTGATTGAGAAGAGCAGATTCAATATATCTCTTTGGGCGTTAATAGCTTGGAACTATCGGCTACCCTATTATTTTGTCAAGTCGATTTATAGATCGCACTCTATAACGGCACTGTCTTGGTATCTATTCGGTGTCCTGGGCACGTTATTGTCAACATTTTGTATCAGTATTAACGTTTGCTTTAATTTTACCCTTTTCACCAACAATTATTTAAATTGTTTAAATCGGGGTTTTCGCTATGAGCTGTCCTTCTGTAAGCGAGGCATAAAAATAGTTTTCCTTCAACATTAGGCAGCGGCTTGGCTGTGCTCTGGCATTGCTGAAGTCCATGGGCGGCGGTAATCACTTACCATCAGGTGGGTTGATTGCTCGTGTCTAAATGTACAATAAACTAATTTTGACCGCACTGCTGACTTTTTTCTTATTGCTTAGCGTTATTACAGCTAAATGCCAGGGTACGCCTTGCTACTCAGACGCTTCCATTTCTCTCGGCTTTGAGCATCCTCCGTAGTGCGAACATTAGTTTTCATATCTCCGTCTAAAATGTCAAGCCAGCAATTTTTGGGGATCGTACCCTGGTCCGATCTGGCACACGTACTTACGACCGATATAGTTCTATGATTTTATTTTTATTATTTGAACGACGAAACGAGCAGGTCGCTCGCTTGCTCGTAAGCGTCGCGGGGCTAGTATCCCACTTTCGTCTCAGCAGCCGGTACCACTCCTCGCAGAGCTATCGCTACTTTAAACACCTTATAATTCATCTTTATCCACCTACGCTTATCCCACTCGCAGTGGAGTCGATGCAACATGCTTTTTAACACATGACACATAAAGATTTGCTTGTAGATTTTACGACCGATCCCAGTGGTATGGCTTTGCTTTGTGACCCATGTCACAGAAATAATTGCTTGTAGTTTTTACGACCGATCGCAACAAACAAATATATTTCTACCAAATTCCAAAACCAACCAACTGTTTAAAAGAAATACAGAATCAAAGAGACATTCCTGTAACACTATTGAATACGACGTCAAAGTCTATAATACGATAACATCGGATTAGAAATAGGCTACGGTCGGTTCACTAGCGTTGAGTAAAACAAAAGGTTACCCGTGTAACGAGATGAAACAATTTGAAGGGATAATGTACTTCCCTGTTGTTGCATTGTGACTCATAACTGGAACGAACTTGATAATGTCAGACGCAAAGGGTTCAGACTATGTATTTGAATTGTTCTGTTCGAATTGGTCGCCTCACTGGTCTAGTAGTAGCTTAATTAGGCTGAGAAACAGTGACGTCATCACAATTTGTGCTTGAGTTTTCGAATCCAAAAATCACACATGATTTGCCTGGTTTGGAATTTGTGCCCGGTGTGGCAATAGGCACATATCACATCATGGGATGGAAATAAGCTCTGTGAACTGTTGGTGCCCTAGTTGCACCTCTGCCTACTCTTTCGGGGATACAGGCGTGAGGTTATGTTGTTTAACAGTTCGTTTTGATACATTTGTCGATTCATACGCTCCTGCTATGTATCAGTTTTTGAAGACAATCATTGGTAAATAATTAAACAAACACTAGTCTTTTAGGAGATCATCAGTGATTTAATCTCGGCCCATATTCCGAATTTCTTGTGTGATGTCGCTATCTTCCTGTGGATTCCTTGACACCACTTGATGGAAGAAACTTATGAGATATTATTGAAGTCTATTACGTTGCAGACTCTTAGGCTATCGTCAAACGATAGATACGGGTAATGAGTGCATGTTCATTTACGATATTTCATAATATGCTTATCTCCACCGACCTAGAATTACAGGAGACTTCTCTAACTAAAACTTTTAACGAAGCAGCATTCCAAAACAAACTTTCCACCATATCGGCCTAGTTCCAAACTAATCAAACAGCGAAATTGCAGACCGCAAACTATAAGTTACTAGAGTCAGCGTAACGAGTGATTTCACGGCGCGCGCGCATCCTTTCGCTACGGCTTTCGATCATGGCCGCCATCTTGGCTGTATGCGACAGATTTGTTGCGTCACAAGCGCAACAATATACAGGGATCGTGTTACACTGCCCTAAATCTCTTTGTTCTTTGATTTGCGTTCTGCTCGTATTGTGAATGGAGTTTTGCGTTATTGTTCTGTACTTATACATATGTTATGTGTAATAAGAATCAGTGATATGTTAAGAATTATCTGGATGCCAATGCTCAGAACAGTGAATGTATTAAATTATACTTACTGAATATGACAAACGTTTGTACAATGTTTTGTACAAAATTGTTTTTTTCCCAAATGTTCAGCAAGTGATTCATTCAGCTTGAAATTAAAATAGCTCACAGAAGTTATATTTACATTAGATCTATGTAAAATATATAAGAAAGATTTTATAACATCTGGCCGATTTTAAGCCTTATTAATGAGTCTTATAGCGAAACTGTCATTCGAGGAATTTCATTCCCAAAATAAACACCCAACAAAATTTCACTCACAAATAATTAATGCGCATAATCCATTTAGAACAACGATAAATCGTTTTAATTTCACGGTCCGATATAAACCGGGGCCGGCGCGTGCGCAACTACTAGATAACATCTAATCGATCGATCGCGACGCGACCGACTCATTGTCGCCGTCGCGCGCCGCGGGCCGCGTGTCCAAACACTGTCCGGCCGTGTACCATGCTCAAACTGGAACTTGCTATGCTTTAATCAAGTGAACCGTATTTCGTATGCGCTTCTAACGAGTTAATTGTGTCATAATGGGAATATGTTAAGCTAATCGATTCATATGAATGTAAAATGAATGGGTTTTTAAATGTATAACAAGTGTTTGGACAGTTTTATAATGGGTTTTGAATGCATTACGTTAGGATTATGTGTTCAAACGCTTTCCGACCGTGTACATACTAAGTCAAAACTGGACCTTCAATCAAGTTGACCGTATTACAGCTTCTTGTTTGTTTGTGTCAAAATAGGAGTAGTAGTTTAACGCTTTAAAATAGGACGAGTAGTACTACTATGACAGCCTCCGTGAGCGGCGGGCGAGTAGCCGGCTGTGAACAAGAGGGCGCAGTTTCAATTCCCATACCGAGATAAATGTTTGTGTGATACACAAATATATGTTTCGGGTCTGTGTGTTTTCTCCCCACAGGGTTTGATGTCGGCCGGTTGTAAAAACTACAAGCTAAATCTTTCTGTAACATTTGTTAAAAGCATATTGCGCCGACATAAGGGCAGGTGGAAGAAAAAAAAAGATTACTTAGTGTATCTGTAACATAGGTTTTTACTTCATCGCCATTATGGTTCCTTATTATGCCCCTTTTAATAGCATCAGAAATGTGTTTATGTATCTCTATGAACCAGAGTTCGAAGTTATATCGAACTCACCGTTCTAGGCCACCATCATATTGACTAAACCTCACGGTGGTCCTCGATGGTCCCTTATGTCGAAGGCCATGGGTAACACAATTACTATGAGCCTATATGAAAGATTGTGTGGGTTAACCGCCTCGGTGGCGCTGGGGTTCAGTAAAAATTAATTGGATTTTTCTGTCACGAAATGCGTAGCATCAGCCCGGAGTTTGGAATTGTGCTCGACATGGCGATAGGCTCGCCCTCTATCGCATAATGGGACGGAAATAACCTCGCCGAAAATACTTTACTTTCGTCCTTACCGATGCCTACTAATAGCCGTACCAAGATAGATTTGCTTACTATCAATAGTGTTTTGACAGATCTTCCATACAAATGTGTCAATTTTTTACTGCCAGTAAGCAAATCTGTCGATGGATAGAATATTGGGAACAGCCATAAGTGAAACTTTAAACATATAAGTATCTATATATCGTCTACTATCATAATTCTTCAGATCTCACCTTACATACTATTAAATAAACGTTATTGTATATTTGTAACGAAATTCAGATAGAGTAACATTACAAAAATCACCTTATCCAAATAGACAATTTCAAATCCCATTACTCTTTTTATTATAACAATAACATATTTTTTTTTGTGATTGAACAAGAATGACATGATGTTGGTCGATTGTGCGGTACCGAATGGAATTGACAGTTGTTACGATAGAGTCAGCCGAAGCTTTATCAAATGACGAATCTTCCTATTGATTGTACGAAGCGCATTTTGAAGGGCGCTACGAAGATAATGAGTTATGGAAAGAATATCGTACGGTAAACAACTGCGAGTGCATTTTTTTTTATAGCATAGGCCAACGAGCCAGTGGGTCACCTGACGGCAAGTGATCTCCAGCGCCCATATACGCCTACAATACCAAAAGAATTATGGATGCGTTGCCGACCTTAAACGAAAGGGATAATTATGGGATTGGGAAGGAGAGGGGATTTGGGCCTCCGGATATCTCACCGTACGAAACGCAGCAGCAATTTACTACTTTACGCCAGTTTTCTGTGAGACAGTGGTAACGACCCGGACGAGCCGGGCCAGTCATGCTGTAGACAAAACTGACTACAGCGTGGCTCTATCACTATTCTACTCTTATTCGACTGTTATTATAAAATTAAAACAATAATGTAGATAAATATATCAAAATAGTGAATGAGAGAAAGTACAATATTAGTTAATTTATGAATGAGTTATAGAGTTAAAAAAGTGCCACAAGTTATATACGGGTTCTACGTGTTGGATTCGAATACTGGACACATCATATCAGGACGCATCCACAACTAGCCAGGTTTTGATTGCGACAGCCTTGACTGAGTTGGTTCAGCTAAGTCACAAGCAAAACGGACGGGTTCTGTGTGTACACCATTAGAAAAGACAGAATTTTTTATTTCAACAAAGACAATGTTGAGACAACTCTATAGAGTTAGTAAATTCAAGTGGAAAATTTATATTTCCAACTCTTTCCTATATATGTAACTAGTTTTTGATCGCGGCTTTATCCGCGTGAATGACTTTTCCCAAGACAAAATTTCTTTTTCGGCGACAAAAAGTACCCTTTGTTCTTTTCCTAGGAAATATTAACCTATCTCCTTATGAAATTTCATTGAAATCCATTGAGCCGTTCGCTTTTAGCCGAACAGACAAAGTTACTTTCGCATTTATAATATTAATATGGATTGATTAAGTTCATTACGTGATAAGGACAGTTAGCATTCCAGAGATTCACCTAGATACACTAATTTATTGTAATGGCGGAAGTCCGAGTGGAATAGTATCGTATAGAGTCCGTCAAGTTAATATATTACAACATGCAATAGAATAAAAAAGTATTAAACTTTTTAATGGATCAAACGAACATCAACATAACCTTAATTAGATTGATTTAATTAACAAAACGGCGATAATGCATTGAATGCCACGAAAAAACGTTGTCCATCGATCAACCGGCACCGGTGTAAGTGGCGTATTGTTCAGATACAGCTGCGCAGGCGCACTTATAAATCATACTAGTAATTAATGTTATATGCCTTATCTAAATTAGGATAGACTCTCGTTTAAATTGTAATTAAGGCATTAGTGTTGGTATGATTGGAATACTGCATAAGATTTTTTATTATATTCTTGAGGTGGGAATAGTTTAAAGTGTTTGTAGAAAACAGTGTGTTAAGTGTGACTGCCAAGGAAGGCTTATGTTTTTCGCGCGTATCTTGCATGTATGTTTGTTTGTAGAAAGCGTGACCCAATTTCAAATTATAAACCGAAATAAAATCAGTGGGTTCCGCTTACTTAATGCGAGTATTTGACTTAGGTTTTCAGCGCTAATTTAGTTACTGTTAAACCGAAGTAGAGTTTACTTTGTAAACATTTATTTCAATTTTGTTTTCTATTCTCAAACTTGTTTCGGTCTTTTAATGTATTACTTTAAATTGTCTTTATTGCAGACGGGTTTTTGATTTATAAGTTTCGTTTTTATGTTATTTTCTGTTGCATATAAAATAATATATACAATCAAGCATAATGTAATACTCAACTATACAACCGTGGCTCTCGGTGCACGTGTGGCAGAAAATGCATGACCGGCATGCGTTTGCACAAAATTTATGAATACTAAATACTTACCCGTAAATACAGCTAGTTTGACAATTATTTATCTACGTCTGGAAACTTGTGTGAGTAACCTATGCGGTACATAAGCATTATTATGCAATTAGAATATTAATTTTGAATATTCCATGAGGACCTTAATATCAAACATGGGTATTTCGCGCCGACAAACGAGCAAGTTTGTCACCTGGTGGTAAACGATCTCCACCGCCCATGACCACCCATTGTGGAATCATCAGAAGAATGATGGGTGCGTTGCCAATTAAAACGGGGTGGATGAGGGGGAGGGGTGATTTGTGCTTCCAAAAATCTCACTCATACGAAACGCAACAGCGAGTTGCCACTTCACGTCAGTTTTCTAAGACAGTGGTAATAACCCGGTCGAGCAGGCCAAATCATATATTTATATTAATATACTTAATCGCCCACATTTCGCCGAGCGGGGAACGAACCCGAAACCTCAGCGTTGGCCTCAATCGTAACGCGTACGCATTACAATTGCGCCACCGAGGCAGGCAAATGACAAGCCTTTATTAAAATCATATTTTCATATTCCCTGTACAAAATTAACGTCTCTCGATACATGGAATTTATAACTCAGCCCAAATAGGCGAGACACCATAAAAATAACTCTCATGTAGTACGTAATCTAGTAATGCAGTCTTAATATATGAGTATGGGCATGCCAGGCTTGGCTTTTACCTAGGTTTTAAAAAGCTCTACTGATTTTCCCACGGATGCTGTGAACCTTTGTGGTTAGGCATGCGCTGTTCTTTACAGTTATCGATATTTATTTATCGATAATAATAATAAGTAATTGTATTCGTTTTTATTAAATGCCTTTAGTTGTTTAGTAAGAGGTATGCAAGGCTCGTAGCAAGTGGAAATCCGTTGTCTCTGCTTACCCCTATGGGAAACAGGCGTGAGTGTATGTATGTATGTATATTGGAACTATAATATAAATTACGAATAAAAGCCAACTACATCTAATAAAATAATACTTACATGTTCTCTGGTATTTGGCTGATTTACATTTTCGTAACTATATTTTTTATTTAATTTATGATTAAAACTATTAAGCGCCTCTTTGATTTATTGATTGCATATTTTCAAACATCGACATCACTCGGCTACCGTTCGCGAAACGTGACCGCCCGCGACAAACGGCGCGCGTGACGTATCCGAACTCAGCCCGATATGTCGCCGATAAACCTGAATATTTCCTTACATACAAATATGCACTTTATTATGCACAACCCAAAGGTCGATATGCACTATCGATATTCACACATACATGGAGTTTACAACACTATTATTTACCGTTAACATAACCTTATGATAAGGCTTTAAAGGAGTAATTTTATGTTAAACGACTACAAATACGTTATTGGTTAGATTTGAAACCGAATTTCATATATTGTAACTAATGATAGAGTAAATTTTGCTTGCTCGGAATTTGTCAGCATATTGTACTTACACGAATTTTGTAATGCGCACAATGTATTATCCTAATAGACATTTTCCTAACAGACTTTCATCAAGTACAACGTTCCTTAACAAAATCAACTTCAGTTCGCATGTACGCCGTGGAGTACTGTTCAGGCCACCTTTAAGCATGTCGCCAAATGAAGGGTTTCGTTGTTGAAACAACCTAAATTATTGCTTTTTTATCTTAAGTCCACTGTTACTGTTCCAACCACAAAGGCATTTTTTTTAATTCGCTATTCATTTAAATCACATAATAAATAACCCATTAAACCTTACGTTGCGATATAACGATCGTATGGTGGAGTTCAGTATAACTGTGCCGTTCTAAATCGTATGAGAGTCTCACATTAATCTGTATCAATCCGTACGCCCATCAGCATATATCAATCTGCCGATAAATCTGTATTTCCAGCCGTTTTCAATACCTCATTCGTATTCAGATTTAATTTGAAATGTGATCGCGCGTCTGTTGCTTGAGCGTAACCGTAATTGAGGTGAAAATTTAATGTAGGTTACTATTTCTATTCTATTTTATAAAATAACTCAATAGTTATTTTATAAATTATAATAACTAAACCAAATGGTAAATCGACGCTTAGCTAACAATACTGCGCAAGGTAAATTGGCTTAGTTTTCTGGAGAGACAAAAACTGAATATATTTATAACCAATGAGTTGCGCCGTGACAGAACTATTTGAATATGGTGCTTTGTAGGAGTTTTTTTTTTTCATTTTCATTTCATCAAGAGTACACATGTTGTACACAACAATGTACCATATTAAAATAAGAAAAATAAAAGTACAGACCTAAGGTCCTTAGAGCGTGGATAGTTAAATTAAAAAAAAAACAACCAAATGGTAACTAATAGGCAGGTACATAATAATCTCATTCAATTCAAAACCTATAGTTTTGAAAACGTCAATGTATGTACATTTTTCCAATCAGCTAACTATGCCGAGCTTTATGCCTAGAAAATGCGCCCTATTTTATACTCCATAGTGTCGCAGATGAAATCGCAAAAGCAACCCGTAAAGTAAATATCGCTTACCCACGCTCGCATTTCACGGGACCTTTGACCGTTCATAAACGGTGAGAAAAGGCAACCGTGATTAATGGTTGCTGAATTGACTATAATTGTTATGTGATAGCATTAATGTGCGGGCACGTTGTTGTCCGAGTGATTCTGTCAATTATCGTCTAGTTAGCGACTGATCGATACCGGACGCGTGTCGTACATCGCACGGTGAACGTGTTCGCTAAGGTCACTGATGCACTAGAGTTTGTGTTAATTTTGATGAACGAAAATGATAATAAGATACGCGCTATTATTGAGGCCAACGCTGAGGTTCAATCCCCGGGTCGGGTAGTGGTATTGGGTTTTCTATTACGAAATGCTCAGTATCAGCCCGGAGTCTCGAATTTGTGCCCGGTATGGAGATAGGCTCGCCGCCTATAACATAAGGGACGGAGATACGCTGGCGAAATGTGGGTGTACTGGTTACACCTCTGCCTACCCCTTCGGGGATTACAGACGTGAGTGCGTATTATTATTACAAATGATGATTTTTATCATCTTTTCTGTACTGAGACGGGGCAATACTGGGCATAAGTCCCTTTTGATTATGCCAACTGCTGTTTGCTGTTTTCATCCAAGTAACACCCTCGTGTTTGTTAATGTTACTTACCGTTATATGGCTACCATTCCATTATGAACTTATTTCATCTGCAATTATGCCAGGTCTCCAGCCAAGCTTCATTGGATATTTGTAACGTACAAAACGGCGACCTGCACCTTTGTATGACGTCATTTATCGAGATTGCGAACTTGAACTTGAAATTTGGTGCCAGGCATTACCAACTTCATATTTATAACATCTTCATTCACTTACCTTATGTTTCAGAAAAGATAAATCTCTAACGGCGACGTTCCTCCTGGTGACCTTCAACTCCGTCTGTAGGACTTCCATGGTGGACATATCTTGGAAGCCTTGCTCTTGGAGAGCGAGACACGTGCGTTGTACTTGCTCGATGCAGGGGGAGAATGAGCAGAACCGACCACCTGGATAAAGAATACAATCAAATGTTAAATATGAGGAAATCTAATTCAAACCTATTAACCTCAGTTAATACGCCTCAGCGCGTAAGCTTTTTAGTAATTGAATCAAAACGATTTCTTGAATACATAAAATGCTATATATTATTCAGAGTCCGTCAACTATTAACCAACTTCAAAAGGAGAAGGTTCTTAATTCATTTGTAGTATGTATTTTTATGTATGTACGTCCATAACTCCGATATAAATGTAATATGCAGCGATTTTGATGATTATTTTTGTTTGACCCATCCATCCATCAGCCTGAATTCGTCCACTGCTGGACATAGGCCTTTCCAAGTTCACGCCACACTTGACGGTCCTCCGCCTTCCTCATTCAACCGCTTCCCGCTAACGTCTAGTCTCTTAGTTCGTCGGTCTAGCGGGCTCCAGGTGGGCTTACACTGCGCTTGGATAAACGTGGTCTCCACTCTAGTATGTTTGGGCAACGGCAATCGTTGCGGCGACAAATATGGCTAGCTCCACTTCTGCTTGCTAATTCGGCGGGCTGTGTTACTTTAGTTCTCTGACAGATCTCCGACATTACAGGCCCATACCACGGCATTTTGTAATTCATCAAGCTCTTCATACAAATTCTAAGCAACGAAATGATACTATACTTGACCTATAAGTAACAAGGGTTCAAGGTTTCAATTTTATAAGAGATTGAAGATAAAACATCGAAAACTAATCGTTTTTCTATTGCGCACTGACGGGCCTATTGTGAGGACGCATCACAATACAAAATGATAATGTTCAAAGGTCTATTATCGTAAGGAAGCGTTCAAGTATTCGAGTTTGATATAACAAAGCTACACTAAGGGACTTTTTTATCGCTGGTAAAACGCTTTATCGCTTGTTTCCTATAGCATAGGCTGAAAAACAAGCAAGTAAGTCACCTGATGGGAAGTGATTTCCATCGCCTATGTAGACCTACAATACCAGAAGATCATGCGCACGTTGCAGATCTTATAGGAAAGGGATAATAAAGTGACTGGGAAGACGAGGGGGTGTAAGCCTTCGGATATCTCACTCACAGTACGAAACACAGCAGTAAGCTGCTACTTTGCGTCAGTTTTCTGTGAGACAGTGGTAAAGATCCGATGGAGCCGGCCCATTCATGATGTAAACAAAACTGTCCACAGCGTCGCTCTACCCCTCAAAAACATAATGGGTGTAATGGGTGATGTAAATCAATACCATCACATGACCCACTTTGTAGTTTGTTGGTTTACATACTCGTACATACAAGATTTACTACAAAATTACTCGAATGCTTCCCAACACTAAGGATCATCTGCATATGTAACCATGTCCGAAGTCGGGAGGCGATCGACCCCGCTTACACAATCCAAACAAGACCGGCACGTATCACTTTGACTGCCTAAAAAGACTACGCGGACTTTATGAGACGTCGACAGATGTTTTCATTCTCATCTGATGTGATTAGGGTTGCCGCGTGTCCAGATAACCAAGAAATCTTCTAGTTAAAGATTTCATTTATTTTTGTGAGTTTTCTTACGGACTTTAGTAAGACTTGTATTAGGGGTTTACATATCTCGATAGACTAAAATAATAATAGTTTTACCTATGAAATTGCTGTTCTGTGCGAAAAGAGTTAAAGTATTTTTCTCATTTTTCTTATTTCTATTGCCAGCGCAGTGGGAAATTATCGAAGCCCTTCTTGAAGAAATCGGTGACGAAAAACACGGAAGAGGTTCCCAATTTGACGCATATATGTATATGTATAAACACGCACAACTTTTTATAGAACTATTCGATTTTGATGATTCATTTTTCATTGAAAATAGCCGAAGCAACTCAAAGCGCCCACCCATTTAATATTTGAGATTAAATTCCACCTCTACGGAGGTGAAATCGGGAATGAAAGGCTATAACTTCGCCATATATGGGCCGATTTCGATGATTCCTCCGCTAAAATTATACCAACCGAAAAAAAATATAAAATTTAAGTCATGCTCTTTATTGCAATAGCACCGAATAAAAATTGGTTAATTCTATTATATTATTTTATATTTTTAGTTACTATTGTTATTATTAAGAAAAATCAATTACATATAAATACATATCTTACCTACACTTAAATTTGCTGCAAGTCTTTCTGATGTGTCCTTAACTCATTACTAAGCTTAGGTACTTGTTTCGAATTGAAATAACGCCAAATAAAAATGTGCGTCATAGTGGTAACCTTGTACCTATTGGATGTTAGATGACCGCTTGGCTCACAGATAGTGAACCAAATATATTAGTTATATCAGTTATTAACTGACTACTTTTAGTCGTCGTTGTAATTGTAATATTATGACACCTTCTGAAAATACATTTTATAAAACTTGTTAATTCATACGTTACTTTTTACTTTACGATTTATACGCAGATAAATAAATAAAAAGTGTCGTAGTTTTATTTCATAATTTTACGTCACATCGTGCAAACATACGACAAATGATCGCACAACTAAGTTGTAAACACACGCTTTACAACAGGTACCGTTATGTAACATTTTATAAACCGAAAACGCCTGGAAAATGACACATCACCTTTTATGTGGGCCGCCCGCGCTTTATCTGTCAAATCTTATCGACCAATAAGGACGGCGGACGTCACTCACCCTGCCAATCTGAGCGTGGCGGTTGGCTCGCCGCAGGGGGCAAATTTTAAATAATTTCAAAAATGGAACGATAATTATTCCATTTTTAAATTGTGTATCGCGTGCCAGGATCGCATAGCCAGCATGCCGATTAACATAATGCATACCTCGTTTATGGAGTCGCATCGCGCGCGTAATGAAGCCATTATATGGAATAATTTCAGAATCTCATCACTCTGTTTCATTACAATGTGTTATATAAATATGTGCAACGCAAAAGTTACGAGATTTTGTTATACTGCTATCACGTAAGCCTTTTTAACGTAGACTGTCAAAGATATTACAATATAATATATAGTTAATGATTTTATATTTAGGCACACCTTCAATATATAAATTCATATGCATATAACACGTTTAGATAAATAAAAAAAATATAAAAACACGTACTACTTAGGTAGAACTAATTACGCCTTGTATCAAACACTGTTCTTCAAAGTGGTAGAGCTGCGTTGTAGACAGTTTTGTCTAGTGAATTTACGGGGCGGCTCGTCCGGGTTGTTACCATTGTCTTACAGAAAACTGAAGTAAAGTAACGGCTTGCTGTTGCGTTTCGTACGGTAGTGTAACCGTATCCAGAGGCCCAATTCCCTCTCCCCTTCTTTCGAAGGCAAACAAGCTGACGGCCTACCTGATGGTAAGTGGTCACTGTCGCCCCCATAGATATTAGCAATGCCAGGGGTACAGCCAAGCCGCTGCCTACCGTGGAAATACGTTTTTATGCCTTGTTTGAAGAAGGACATGTCATAAAGCTAAGGAAACATCGCGGAGGGAAGTTCATTCCAACATTGCATTGGTTCATCGCTCATCGATCTGCGACATCGTAGCGCCTTAACAAATGGACCGGTTTGAATGTGGTTTTTTTAATTTAAAAGCTGAACTGTCTTTGGACCCAACTCGACAGCTACCAACGTACACATGGTGAAAAATCCGCCATAGTGGCTCGTTAAGACGAGTTGCGTTCCGAGGTCAGCCAGTGTATATCCAATAACTTCAGGCCAGGATAAAAAAAGATGGCCCATAGCCACGTTTGTTGAAATTACATATGCTTTTATTATTGACAGCCTCCGTGGCGCAGTGGGCGAGTAGCCGGCTGTGAAGCGAGAGGCCGCGGGTTCGATTCCCGCACCGAGACAAAAATGTTAGTGTGATCCATAAATATTTGTTTCGGGTCTGGGTGTTTTCTCCCCAGAGGGGTTGATGTCAGGCAGGCGACCGGTCGTAAAAACTACAAGCCAAATCTTTCTGTAACATGTGTTAAAAGCATGTTGCGCTGACCCCACTGCGAGTAGGATAAGGCAGGTGGAAGAAGAAGATTGATGCCGGAGCTTTATAATATCTGAGGTTTTGAGAGAAGAGGAGGGGGAAATGTCATTGGTTTGGTCCAAGCTGGTCCAACGTGGGTTGGCCATACACACGATCTATGCATAATATTACGATGTGGGAGGCGTCATAAAACAAGTTTATACGAGCGACATAAAATTAATTGATAACAGTGTAATGGTCATAAAAAAGTTAAATGGTTCAGTTGATTATTTTGTGGCCCATTTAAAGGTACTTTTTGGGGTGTCCATGTACTGGTACAAAATATTTTTAAAACTTTTTGTTTATTATCAAATACTTCTGATTTGGGTGGGCGATTAGACGGCTGTGAAGTGACTAGCGAGAGGCCGCGGGTTTGATTCCCGCACCGAGACAAATTTGTGTGATCAACAAATATTTGTTTCGGTTCTGGGTGTTTTCTTCCCAGAGAGGTTTAGGTCATACAGACAGCCGGTAGTAAGAACAAGCCAAATCTTTCTGTAACATGAGTTATAAAGCATGTTGTGCTAAGTACGCTGCCCCTAAACGAATGAAGCGACAATTTTATTTGACAAATCACATAACGCACCTTTAAAGACAAACCGTTACTAAACGAAAATATAAAATTAAACAACAACTAGTTTATACACGATATTGCATTTAGCCAGCAAATCTTATATAGTTTTGTAACTGTCAAAATTAGCGCCATCTACCTCTAAAAGTGGATTTTTTATGAAAGTGTATAATTCAACGTATAGTTTACGTAATTTTGAAAAAATGGCATTAGTAACTCAATTCTTGAAAATTTTCGTTTAGTAACGGTTTGTCTTTAAAGGTGCGATAAGTAAAGATAATATATTTCGCAACACTGTAAAGGGGGGTAAGGTAACAATAGTCGTTAGTCACCACTCGTGAGACGTGTTGCGACAGACACGGGTCGGAGGACAGGAATTCAACTAATTGACAGTTTAATGATTAGTTTCGATCACAATAAGATGTACAGCTCTGTTGTAACTTGCAACGCGTTATAACTTTACTAAGTTGGTGTAATTTTGCTGGAATTTGAAATGTTCTGAAGTAATTTGCTACAATGTTTCATATTTATTTCACTGCATGTACCTCCAGACAGTCGAAGACTATCCATAACATAAAATTGTCGCAGCTTGGATCACAATTAGTAACTTTGACTTGGGATTTTGCAGATCGGAGGCGCTCATTAATTTTTTACTTTCTGCCTGGCGTTATCCCGGTTTTATGCCAAGGTCCGCTTTTCCATCATGATTCGACGGTGGATTTCAGACCTCCACAACCCGCACCGGGAATCAAGGCGTTCATTAAATTATGTACAAATTTTTCATTTCGACTGACCAGGCTTGGATAGCCCGAAATTAGTAGAATATTCGTACTTATTTGTAATAAAAGAAGATAGCTGAAGCGCAATATTTTAATCACAGCACTGTACAAACGCTACATACATACATACGCACTCATGTAGGGGTAGGCATAGGTGTAACCAGTACACCCACATTTAGCCGAGTGTATCTCCGTCCCACGATGTGATAGGATGCTGATACTGAGCATTTCGTTATAGAAAAACCCATTACCACTTTACCCGACCCGGGAATCGAACCCGAGTCTCAGCGTTGGTCTCAATCGTAACGCGTACGCATTACAACTGCGCCACCGAGGCAGTCTCAGTACAAACGTTGTCTGTATGATACAAAAAGAACTAAATAAACCATCACAACCCATGTTCATGCATGATAATATTGTTGTTAGTACAGCTATCTCATAGTTTACGTACAATATCGTCTCCTGGGGCGGTGGGTTGCGACACAGCGCGTGGCCTGGGTCACAGGACAGGAATGTTGTTTAATTGACGGATAGGTGAGTACTGAGGACACACGGTAGTATCATACTGTGCTACTATATGACGTGAACGATTGGATACGTGTTTACTAATCGACTTAGCTACTACATTTTGTTAAGAAAGATGATGATCCGTTGTGATCTTTTTTACAATTTTCGATATCCTTTTATTGTAAATGGTTGTTTGTTTTGGATCTGCTCGTTTCGTCAAGTCTACCAACCAGCTTCAGGGCAGCTTAGTTTACTCTACTAAGCTGCCCTGGCTTATCTCCTCCGGTACAGATAGTCTATACCAGTCTACAATACAGTGTGACAGGCCTAACATTATTATTATCCGGGATCTTTTACGCATTCACGCCTGTAATCCCCGACGTTTCGCGAACGGTAGCCGAGTGATGTCAATGTTTGAAAATATGCAGTAAATCAAAGAGGCATTAAATAGTTATTATCATAAATAAAAAAAAAAAACATACGCACTCACGCCTGTAATCTCCGAAGGGGTAGGCAGAGGTGTAACTAGTACACCACATTTCGCCGAGCGTATCTCCGTACCACGATGTGATAGGGGGCGAGCCTATCGCCATACCGGGCACAAATTCCAGACTCCGGGCTGATACTGTGCATTTCGTAATAGAAAAACCCAATACCACTTTACCCGACCCGGGGATCGAACCCGAGACCTCAGCGTTAGCTTAATCGTAACGCATACGTATTACTATTGCGCCACCAAGGCAGTTTTCTTTTTTATTTATTTTTTATTTTTATTTTATTTATTTAATAATAGAACTAAACCTCTGAAATTATGTTGAATCATCGGGTCTGACTGCTTTTGCCTTTAGATTGATAGCTGATATTATTTTGAAGTTTATTAAACCTTAAATACTTGTTATTATAGAGGAGTAAATGCTCATCAAAATGTCGCAAGGCCCAAGGCCTCCGAAGAGCTTTCGACGCCCGCCGGATCCTGGCCGTTACGTTTTGTAACAATATATCGAATTGTTACGTAATGTGCCTTTGTGCCGACACTACTCCCATTCACTCAATATGTAACGATCCGTAGGGATGGGACAGACCGTGAAATATAAATCTATAAGTCAATGAATAAAGTCAATTTAAAATTTGTCGACGGCATAGACAACATACGCAACCTTGCTCAGACTAAAATAATTAAGGCGAACGTGTTTTTCGATAATTTAGCCTAGATCTCTACTTAGTTTACTATTGAACGCGGTGTATAAAATAATACCGTTTATTTTACATATTTTTCTATCCAGACGTGGCATTGTGATTACACTGAATTAGACGATAAGTATGGTACAGTCCAAATATAATGTCGACAGTAGAGATGTTGTGTCCTTCGACGATTGCTAGAATTATTATTCCAGCCAGCTTGAATAATTGGATAGGTATACATCGGCTTATATCGCAATGCGACTAGCAGGAACGAGGCACTATGGCAGGATTATCACTATGTATTAGGTGGCTCGCTATTCTTAGTAATATAACCTTCGAGTTAAAAGAAAAATAAGACAGTTGATTTAAGTTACCTACCTTCGAACATTAGAAAGTTAATAGAATATTTATCGATAAAGCGTTATCGCGCATCACTAAACCTCAAAGGCGACGCAGAACACATCACAATAGAGTCTGGAGTCGCGTCACTAACAATACTGGACAAGCGTTTGATGCATTAGAGCAGATAACGGGTGAAATCATATGTGCCCTAAACAACTTCGCACCGGAGCAGAGCTTAAGCGAGTAGGCTGTATGGAACCATTCTTATTGTAATTGAGAATTGTTACTAAAGAAATACACTCGGCGGACGACCACGATATATTTTAGAATCACGAAGTAAATACAAATACGCACCCCCTATCACTTGGTCGCATTCTTCGATAATGAAGGTTATGTCTTTGAAATGCTTGTACTACCGTCTATAGCGGGGCTTATCACAATACAAACCTCGCTCCGGAGTAGAGATTGAGCGTGTAGCTTACCGCTTTGTCTATTTCTGCCGCCAAGCAGTAATGTGTAAGAACTGTTGGGTTTTGGTTAGGTTAGTTTGGTAGTGGAAGGACATTAATGCCAGTGAAATTACTTAGCGTTCAGACTTGACATCTTATGACTTGGGGTGACGAGCGTAGTCCGAAAAGGCCACTCGCCAGATGGTAAGCGCCACGCCTGCCCATAAACAGAATGAACGCCACACAGAACTTTGAATTAGAAAGCACTGCATGACACTCGTCACCCAGAGACATAGGTTGATAAGTAATAATGCCCAGTAATTTCACTGGTTTCAATGTCCTTCAAACCAACAGTGCTTACACTGGCAGCGGAAACAAATAAACCCAGACGGCCTCTCGCATACGAGGGACCTACCACCTTGTAAAAGTATGCCATAGCACCGATGGTAAAACCTTCATACACATGTTGGATTACAGTGTATCTCGTGTGGGGCGTCGTCGTCGGGGTGGCCGCGCTGCGTCGGCCCCGCCCTCGCCGGCGGGCAGCGCGCGCCGTCGCATCTCAACACCGACCAACTGTCGTACTGATAGTGTACCGTAAGCCATTCGAGACAAATGCCCAGTGACAATATCTAGTTAATATTAATATTATGCGGACTGACAATAATAAAGGCACTGCAAGATTAACAGAGTAGCAACTGCCGTTTAAGCCTAATTTAGACGGAGTGTTTATCGCATGACACAGACACACATATCTCATTTACAAAGCCGAGTAATTCAGTTTGCAAACAGAATTGCATGATGCGACATGAGATATTCGGAAGCCCAAATCCCACTCCCCTTTCCAATCCCTTATTATTATCGCTTTCCTTTAAAGTGGGCAACGTATCCATGGTTCCTCTGGTATTTTGGATGTTCATGGACGGTGGAGAAAACTTACCATTAGGTAACCATTTGCTCGTTTGCCAGTCCCTGCTATCAAAAATGAATCAATGTATGTCCGCAATTTTCTCGGAAACTAATGAATCCATTTTGTCAATTCTCACACTGACGTAATATAAATAAATAAATAAATACGCCCAACAGTCACACACATAGTCCTGACCTCACACTAGGTTAACCTGTATCGTGGTTATCAGGAACTACGAGAGACTTGTGGTCCCACAACACCCAGATGCGAAACAAACATTCGTGTATCACACAAGTATTTGTCTCGGTGCAGGAATCGAACCCGGCTACTCGCCCACTGCGCCACGGAGGCTGTCAACTAATAAACACACTCTCTCAAGCAGGTTTTAGGTTTATTTAAAAACAATCTTTATTTAGATGTTGCTAATAAGTCAAAATGGTGTCAATTATGGAACATGGAATAAAAACTTCGCTGACATTTCATTTTCAACTGATTTGATTATATCAAACACCCAAAATTATATTTAAATCCCTCAGAAACTACATTACAATAGCATCATACTGCACATTTCATACATGCGCCGACATATCATGGGCATACCACCTATACGCCGAATGTTGTAATTTAATGTAAACAGTCTCGACTCTTGGGAAATGGCGAGGATTGTGCTGTCATTGTGTTTGTATTTCTTATCCATTTGTAATTCAACCAAGCTCACTCTCAACAGTTAACTAACTTATTTACAAATAATGTCCATTTTGTAACTAATAACTTAATATTATATTAGAATTGTTCATTGGAATAACTGTTTACATTTTCAGAGACATTTCCCATACCGGAATAGATTATTCGCCATTGATACGAATTTGATATAAAATCGATCTTGGTAAAATATGGGTTTGCCAATAACAAGTTTTTTTTTAAATGATTGCTATCATGGAAACATACTGCCTAAACAAAAATTGACAAGCGACAGTGCCGAGAAAAAATGCGATATAGGATAACGGAATTCCCAGTACGCAGTCAATTAATTTAAAAACAACATTCGTTAATTTTATTAATACGGGCGAAGCTAAATCTACGATCACCGTAGATGTGATCGCGAGCGCCTTCTCATTTTCGAAATTAGCAAATGAATTAAAAAAAAATCACGTAACCGCCAACAGAGAGGACAAGATAAAGAAATATACTGAGAGGTGCTGCGTCCGAGGGTCCAGATAACACCATTAACGCCGGGGAGGCTGGTGAACAAAACAATGAAAGAGACGCTGGTACCCACAACGATGCAAAAGATTTTAAAACCGGTATAGCTGGTGAAGTAATATGAGCTCTAATTCCTAAACAGCAAAATATATTTGAGCTTGAAAATGAAAAGGATGTACGACTTGCTGTGTTTTCTTGAGGGGATGATAAAAGTGGAAGAGTGAGAGGGACGGACGATGATGAAGACGATAGCGCAATGAGTGGAGTAAGTTTTTCTCAGCCACCCAGCCAGCAACATAATTAATGACGTTCGTGTTTCGGACGAATTTATAAATTGGCTTCATTTTGCTTTAACAAAAGGTACACATGTGATACGATATCTCAGGAAATGCGACATAATTATTTCAAAAATATTATTAATATTACGCATAATATTTTTTGGTTGAGAAATTCCGATGTCTTCGTCAAGTTTTCGCAGGATATAGTCATCAAATGTGTTGGGTTCTGTACGGCATTTTCTTTTATTTAATTTCAATTCAATTAAATTGTAACTTTGTCAGTAAGTAAGGGGGCTTCCAGCTTTTTATGCATTATTTAAATAATTTTTATTTTAAATTGTCAAAATATCCTGCTCGTACTAAAACATTATAAATGTAAAGGTTCGTATATGTTTGTGAGTTTATGAATTCGGATGTTTGTTAACCATTTACGCCTTAACGGCTGAATGGATGAAGTTTGGCACACAGGTAGACCATGAACTGAAGTAGGCATAGGTAGGCATAGGCATACATATTATATTAAAATGATATTTTCTACGAGTCTTGGGAGTCGGTACAGTATAATGAACAAATGTTTCTGAATACGAATTTAAAATGCGGCATTTATTATATCAATATAGAAGACAAATAAAAACAGAATATTTATGGTCTGGAAGATAACATCATAATCGCAAACCAGTCTCATTTCACTATGATCTATTTTTGAACATGATTATATCAATGACATGCCCATTGTATTGAAGGTAAATATTTCGTTGACATGCGGATATAAGTTATGTTTTCTCTATCTATAGCTTACACTGTTTTAAGTAGTAAGTAATGTAGGCACCTAATGTGTAAGATTAGTTGATGTTTTTTTAAAGTAATTCCAACGTAATAACGAAATTACCTACTATATTTTTATTGAAAGTTTCCAGGTCGCGCAAACCCAGATTGTTTGATTGATGGCACATTGTGCATCACCAACCTCAGTCAAATCGCACAGAAATACAAAAACAATTCAATACATAATACAATAATCATACGTTATAACTTAGAATACCGATCTTTGATTTCTCATTAAGTACCTCGATCATACCAACAGCGAATTCCAATCTGCCAATAAATAAAAACAACGCCGCAATCTCACCGAAGAGAAAGACCATTATTTTTTTCGCATATAATAATGGCATATTTAGTGTTCGATATCAGTTAATGCGAAGAGCTTGGCATAAATCGGCGCGGGCGCAATCTAACATCGCGGCCGCGCCCCGCGCCCCGGCCACACCCTCGCTCGCCTGTAACTCAGTGCTATCTCCGCCGAATATTGTTAATCAGCGTATCATTAGCTTGGCCACTCGATGCACACTGTGAACATCGTTGGAAAATATTTTATAAGGCGTAATTATCACTAATATTTTATTGGAGTGTTTGTAGCACTGAGCTGCCTTCACATTGCGCAAAGTATATTTGACCATGACCAAAACCATCATGTGAAAAGTCTGATCCTGTTCGTTGATTCTTCTTCCATCTGCCCCAACATGCTTTTTTAACACGTTACAGAAAAATTTGGCTTTTAGTTTTTACGATGGTATGGCCGCCTGCCTGACGTCAACCCCTCTGGGGAGAAAACACCCAGACTAGAAACATATATTTGTGGATGACACAAACATTTGTATCGGGAATCGAACCCGAGGCCTCACGCTTCACAGTCATCTACTCGCCCATTGCGCCACGGAGGCTGTCCTGTTCCTGTTCGTTGATTAACATTGATACTTATTATGCCATTGATAGTTAATAGTGGGTTCACACGGTTCGTTTTAATTGATCAACTTGAATTAACAAAAGCTGTATGGTTTTTGTTGATCAAATCTGATCAGACTGTTCAAATCATATACAATTTAACAGGGGATCAACTATTATCGAACCGCGTGAACACGCATAAGAAACTGACAACTGCAAACAAACTACATTTGAGGTATTTTTAATGCCTGTAATGGTATTTTGACTGGAATATGGAAGTTGTACCGCTATTTTTCTAATTTTCGTTCTTTTGAATGAACCTGGAAGGGCGGTTGATAGAACAATATGAGTCATAGCTGTAGTATGTTGCGAAGGCTTATATTCTTGATTTTCTGTTCAAAATCTGGTTCCAGACATTGACGATAGTAAAAAATCCGGTCAAGTACGACTCGGACTCGCACACCGAGGGTTATGTTCTGAAACCCTCACATTTTTTGTTCCTTTTATTGTATGTTATAAAAATTTCTGCTGGCTATTATTACGGTTCAAAAGATAGATCCCTTTAAAAGTAGATCACAAAGATAGACGGGGTGGGCTCAGTAATAGGGCTTTTTTGGATACGGAATCCTAACAACTTCCCACCATTTTACTTTACCAGATCATTCATTATTTAGAGTGGTAAAGCCACGCTGTAGACAATTCTGTCTACAGCATGAATGGGCCGGCTCGTCCGGGTCGATACCACTGTCTCACAGAAAACCGGCGTAAAGTAGCAGCTTGCTGCTGCGTTTCGTACGGTGAGTGAGATATCCGGACGCCTAAATTCCCCGCGCCTTCCTAATCCCTTTCCTTTAAGGTCAGCAACGCGCTCATTATTATTTTAGTATTGTGGGCATACATGGGCAGTGGGGATCACTTACCATCAGGTGACCCACTTGCTCGTTTGCCGGCCTATACTATAAAAAAACATCCATAGTTAGAATTTTGTATTACGAAATTTCTATAACGTTCTTTAAATCACGGAAATGAATCCAGGCGTGTGGAGTCGCGAGCAAAAGCTAGTATCAATATAAAGATTGTTCACTACCAGCAACCGAAAACCCAACCAAACACCCATAGTGTGCACCAAGCTAAGCAGATGGCGGGTCGCACACACCGATAGCTCCATAGTGCACCGTCCGACCCGCCGATCTAGATACCGGTAACGGGGAGGCGCTGTTATAAACGCAAAAAACGAACAAACACACATAACTCTGTCCCATTCGCGCTACGGAAAAAACTAACCTCTAATGTGGCATCCTTATCATTTGTTACACTCGTCACGGTTTGTATTCGCATCGTTAATTACGTTCCGTCATTTATGTAATAAATATAGCTGAAAACCATCTCGATTAAAGCAGCTTTAAAATATAAAAAAAGAACATACGAATAGGTCCATATGTTTAGGCGCTACGATGCCATAGGCAGACAGACACACACACACACACACACACAGCAGTCCGCAGCATGAACGGGCTAGGCTATTTTCGCATCGTTAATTACCGGGTTTTCCGTCATTCATTCTCTCTGACAATTCACAAGTATGGTGATTTATGGCTTGTGATGTCTCGGAAAATACGTATTATTAACACTATGTAATTATATCCATAATTTACATATAATGTGACAACATGTGTGTGAAATATACTAGATGGATATGCAATTGTTTAAATCTTAAATTTTTATTGCCCAGATAGAAAGACGAGCATGCGGCTCGCTTGATAGTAAGCGGTCACCCCCAACAGACTTCAGCAATGCCAAAGCACGGCCAAACCATTGCTTACCGTCATGTATTTATTGTGATTAAAATAAACTGCCTTTTGCCTGCGGCTCCGCTCGCGGAAATGTCATTTTCCGGGACAAATAGTACCCTATGTCCTTCCCTAGGACATAACCTATCTCCTTCCCTAGGACATAACCTATCTCCTTCCTAATTTGAGCCGTTTAGCCATGAAAACGTAATACACAGACAGTCACTTTCGCATTTATAATATTAGTATGGATAAATCAATAGACACTGCACTTAATGTAGTTTCTAGAGGTAACGGCCTTATTTGGTCACGTTCATAATTCATATTTCAGTAATATTGTGCTAATATTTTGTTCTACAAAATACCAAGTACAAGGAATTGCAGTCGGCAACGGCCAATACACAACTTATCGATTGTATGCCAATAAAGTATTTAACAAGTGATACAAGAATATATTGTAATCAGTATGCTGGATCTAACTCGTTGCTTTAACTTTATAAATACTACGCTATTTATTTCTGGAAATCAGCCGGGCCCAATCAATATTGCTCTGATTGTTGAACATTTTTACGAGTTACCGACTGTTTGCTGTTTAATGATATCGACCTTTGGGGTTAGCCCACCTATGGGATAATAAATTACCTTTAAAATAAGCTTCTATCGACCACCATATTGAATTTAGTATGGCATACATAAACATAAGCTCACGCCTTTATCCCCAAAGCGGTAGGCAGATATGCAACTAGAGCTCATGTTTCGCCGAGCTTATTTTCGTTCCATGATGTGATAGGGAGCGAATCTATTGCCATACCGAGCACTAAATCCCGGGCAATTCATGTGTGATTTTTGGCGATGCTCAAGATCGGGCGAAATGAAGGCGTCTGAGAAAGGCCGACCCCAGACACCAGGACAAAAAAGAAAGAAACCATTTCTTTTGATATCCATATCAATGGGGTTGTAATGATAATAAGGTATATCAGTCACCGTTAAGCGTTAACATCATGTAAATATTACCAATCTGATTATACATATATACACACTCACGCCTGTAATCCCTGAAGGGGTATGAAAAAGTATAACCAGTACACCCACATTTCGCCGAGACTATTTCTGGCCCATAATGTGAAAAGGGGCGAGCCTATCGCCATACCGGGCACAATTCCAGACTCCAGACTTATACTGAGCATTTCGTAATAGAAAAACGCAATATCACTTTATCCGATGGGAACGAACCCTAGCACTCGGCACAACAGTCATACCGCGTATGCATTACAACTGCGTCACCGAGAACATATGATTAGACTGTATTGTCTCCAGTATCAAAAGTGTGTGCAAAATTTCAGCTCCATCGGTTGCGTAGATTTGAACTGATGATACTCAAACATTTTGTGAAATTTTAAATAAAGGCTTTTAAAATATTGCAAATAAATGAAAAGGTCGCCAAAATGTTTACAAAAATCGGCTAATAAATCGATTAGTAATATAGAAAAAAATGCATTTTCTATTTATAATTATTATAAAAACTTTCGTAATACCAATCATATTTGAATTTTTTGCCGCAAATCAGCAGTGTGTAAGCCTTATTATGATCCGGTTTGAAGGACATTGGAGCCAGTGAAATTACTGGGGATTATGAAACATCTTGTGTCGGGTTGACAGTGCAGTCCAGTGTCATGCACTTCACTTCATAGTTCCGATTGATGTTGCTTCTGTTTATAAGCAGGCGTGACGCTTACTCAATCATTAACTAATTTAAAAAATAGGACATCAGCCGGGACAATACTATAAATGGCAAAGCTACGCTGTAGACACTGTTGTCTATAGCATGAATGGGCCGGCTAGATCGAGTTTAGTACCGCTGTCTCACAGTAAATCGACGTGTAGTGGCAGATTCCTTTGTGTTTTGTACGTTGATTGTGATTACCGGAGGCCCAAATTTTCTCCACCCTTCCGTCTTCGTAATCGTCATTCCTCGCATTCATGATTCTCTAGTATTGTGGTTGTTCATGGGCGGTGGAGATCACTTACCATCAGGCCTATATCTCGTTTGCCAACCTCTGCTATAAAAAAATCGATGGTCAATTATCTAAAATCATTTCGATTGCTTTCCTTCAATCGAAGATCGAATAGTTATATCACTATATTATATTATGTAAAACATAATACAGTTTTAGCTGTAAACACTTCAACATAAGCATGGATGTTGTGCTCGGGAAAGTTGTTACAGTAAATTAAATAGTTAATTACTGTGCTTATAAACGGTATTTACGCTTGTATCAAACTTGAATATATATAATGTACATTAAACAGTTTGTATGTTTGTTTTTGTTAACTTTGTGAACAGGTTTCATTTTGGGGTCGAATTTAAACATTTCAAACATGCTATTTAAAAATGCGAACAAAGCGGTAGGCAAAAATAACATGTTTTTATGGGAATCTTTCGACAGTGCAACCTTCAATAAGCCTTCGTATCCTACACAGAATTTAATCAAAATATAAAAAAATAAAACATTATACAAGTGCACTTGACAGTAGGTAATATTTATATCAACATAAAATTTCTAACTCACAAAAGAAACCGTCGACGAACATTAGCATCAAAGAAAGTCAATAAATCAACAAGCGGCGTGTATTTAGTCACGATTAATTTTAATTTAATTTGCAGCCGAAGTGTACAAGCCACCTGCAAGTACCTGCAGGTAATGCAGGTAATGCAGGTACAGTATATCAAAGTGCGGGTACGCGGGCACGGTAGCCGGACGCGACGTCGCGACATCGGACGCTGTCTCGCGCGCGCTGCGACATGTTACCACCTCCTTATTGGATACAAATGGCAATGTGCGTGGCCGACTTAGTGTAGAGGTGATTTAATCAGGAAAAGCTTTGGTATATATTTCTATATTATTAATTTGGAGTGTATGGCTCAATTGGTAATGACGACCGCATCAATTATATATTCATACATACATACATGCATACGCACTCACGCCTGTAATCCCCGAAGGGGTAGGCAGAGGTGTAACCAGTACACCCACATTTCACCGAGCTTATCTCAGCCCCATGATGTGATAGGGGGCGAGCCTATCGCCATACCGAGCACAAATTCTAGACTCCGGGCTGATACTGAACTCATCGTAATAGAAAAACCCAATATCACTTATACCCGACCCGGGGATCGAACCCCAGACCTCAGCGGCAGCCTTAGTCGTAACGCGTACGCATTACAACTGCGCCACCGAGGCAGTTATATATTCATGTCATTTAAAATACTCGTGTGTAAAAAACTAGGTTTGCTTCTGTTATGTACTATAATTCTCTGCAACGCTTTTAGGTCGACTACCATATCCATGAACGTAACATTCTAATCTATATTGGATGGTAGTGGTCACCCTAGTTTCAAAGTTTTCAAGCCGCACGAATGTCTCAGACTTGGCTTAAAAACTGCATACTGACTTTTTACGTGCCCTCTGAAGTACGGACATGCTCGATTGAAATACCACTAACCCGTCACCCATCCATAGACTGACAGCACCAAGGGTTGCTTAACTCGCCAATCGTTTACCGATTAGTGAGTGCAATTGGCTATGAAAGCCTTAACATAAGATTAACTTAACACTTTTTAACAATCACTCCAAATGATCAGATGTGAAATAACAACAGGCTGGAGGCCCAAACCTTCCCTTCTCAATCACTTTCCTTTAACGCGTCCATGATTGTTCTAATATTGTGGGTGTCTATGGACGGTGGAGATAACTTACCATCAGGTAACCCACACCGTCATTTGCGGGCCTCCGCAATAAGAAATGACTACAGTAGCGGCATCGAACGATATCACTTGTAACGTATGATGATGATGACGTATGATGCACGCTCATGAAGTTCCGTAACGCGTGAAAGAACAATTATATTATTGCCCTATTTTATTGTTGTAGGAACCGCAATAGTGACGTACTCATTGTAATATACCAAACTATAGTATGTATGTTTTAAATTGTCCCAAGTGACATTGTACGGTACTACAGACATGCTGCACCATTGGAAACAAGGTATATGATTACTTAATAGGTTTAATCTTAGGCCAAATAAGGCGACGACTTGCGCCAAACGATTAGCAGTTACTAGTATTGAATACTGAGTTGAGGCTATCGCAAAGCCTAGAAGTCACACATTGGCATTTGACGAAAATAGGTTAACTAAAACAAGTCTACAAAGAAGCATGCCGCAAATAACACATATTTTTTATTCATACTCAATTCTATGTGTGACAACAGCGTCTGTGACGCAGTGGGCGAGTAACCGGCTGTGAAGCGAGAGGCTGCGGGTTCGATTTTCGCACCGATACAAATGTTTGTGTAATCTACAAATATATATTTTGGGTCTGGGTGTTTCCTTATATATTATCTGTTGAATATAATTTGGACATTGTGAAACTATCATGAATCTCAAAAAGAGAATAAATTGTAGCAGTCCTGATTTCTTGCTGTAAAAACTGTTGGTTAACAGAAAGCTTAATTTTCATGTAGAATGAAATATATAACGATGAAACGTAAAATAAAGTTTTTGATGCTGTCATTACAAGTAATCGCTTAATATAGAAAATGTAAAACTAACTACAACTTACCGGCGGGCCTTTAGTAAATCATTAACGGACGTGCCAATGCCTGTACGTTTACCGCCAAACTTATATGGCAATAAAACTCATTCACACGTTCGTCAACTTAATAGTTGCCTTATTAAAAACGCTCGCTGAATCGATTCACATCTCGATTCTAGTATCGATTTATTTACCGATGTTCTGGATTCAAACTAATAATGGCAGCAGCGTTTCCCTCACCAAGTAGGCCGTTGATTTAGGTGGCCGTTTTCTATATTTAAATTTATTAGTGTTTCGCGATTGTGAGCCGTGTAAAGCTGTGCTTGCATTGATATCGATATGGAAGTGAAAGATAAAATAATTGCCAGGTAATAGGGTAGTAGATAAGGTGTTCATACGAGTATTTTGTATACTTTCTTTTCATTTCATTTTGGTAACTACTAAACTTCATATAAAAAGTACAAACCGAAACCAAATGAGACCACATGAGAATGTACCGAACGAGATTAATCAGCAACTTTTTTGTATTCGTTAATTATTTTCATTACAAGATAATTATTTATACAATCAACTTTAAATTAATTGCTAAACTATGCAAACAGTCTATCAATTTTTGTAGCGAATACTACCTTAAAAATTCCGTTAATCGAATGCCAATGGATACGATGCTTATCATCCGATCAGGACGTAATTTATGTCAGCTCTTTGTGTATTTAATTGATTATTAATAGGTTTTAAACGGCTGTTGCATGTTTGGGCGGAAAATTCAATCGCTACTCCCACACAAATGACAGATTTCGTACGTGTCAGTCCAACATGGCCAGGACCCGACCGCAACCGTTCGGCCCAAATAAACAAAATAGAATTTGCATTTAACTCTTGATCCTTACGTGTATTTAAATAAGAAAATGGCTGAATGAGTAAAGTTTTAACACTTTTGTTTCTTTAGTTCACTTTGAAATCTCAAGCGAAGTAATTTTGTTTTTGCTTTTAGTTACAAAAAGTTGTTAATATTTTCTATGATTACACTTCTGTCGACACTGACTAAACTTAAACTCAGTTAAATACTTTTTAGTTTAGTCCAATTTTAAGTGTTTGTGTGTGCATGTATGTCACTCCTGTCAAATTAAAAGCTGATAAGGGCTATAATTTTATTTCAACCATTTGACAGGTCACATGAGTAAACTTAGTAGATTAACAATTGAGCATCTTTTTAAAGACGTCTATATAACACTGGCTACTAATTCTATGAATATTTTATTTTATTTTATTTTCTTAGGAAAACAAAGTGGTAATACATAATAAAGTAACTTATACTATTTAACTAAAGCTACACATTTACATGTCTTCACAAGTACGAAACTAAACATAAAACTGTACTCCTTGTTAGAGGTAAAAAAGGATATAATGGATTTACAAAATTTATATTAGCTACACATCTACTAATGGCCGTTCCCAATATTAATCTTCAATTTCACGATAGATAGCTATCGTCAAACATCCGTATTGTTCTTTCTACTGCTTGAATTCGTCCCTATTTTTCAAATATGTACGTCGGATAATAGGATAGCAATAGATAGGCATTCTATCTGGGCCCTCTTGTGCGTTATGTTCATACAAGCTGAGAAAGAGGAACTATTGTATAATTTATGTTGGAATATATGAAGATATGATTTAGATTAGAAATATAAGTTTTAATTTAACATTTATCTATAATTCCTATTTTTTACTACGGTAAATGAAATAATAATAACGAGAAATACTTATTATGTTGCAAAACACAATGTAATAACGAAACGTTTTACTGTCAATACATTACGGCTCTGAATACAAGTCCTTTGAACGTCTAACGAATTAAACCCCCAGCGAATTTGAGGGATTTTACTGAAGTGGGGAATTATTTAGGTAGGGAATTGGGGGGTTTAATAGACAGGACGCGATGATGGTGTTCGCATTATCAAGTAGTTAAATGTCTCTTGCACATGATTTGATTATCAAAACGCTGCATTATTATTATTTATAGGAATTTAAGACATTTTTTTTATTTTCTTTTAGATTTTTACCTATTTCATTTAGTTTTTTGTATTTCAGTGCGAGTGCCATGTAAGCCTTGTATACTCATGGCTATTTCTTCAAAATGCGTTATTTATTTAGTTTTTTTTACAGCCGAGGATATCTGTTTATCGGTCAAAATCTACCGATAAAGATAAAAATAGATAACTTTATCGACAGATAGCGCTTAAAAAATATTGGGACGATTGAACTGTCATTTTCATAGTGTCGTATATCTGTAGTTAGTTATCAGTCCTCTCATCAATAGACAGCAATGAAGAATAAGATTGCCTATCATTAGTATGTTTATTGGGACGGTCAAACGGAAAATAGATAACATTTTCTATCGCCGGTATAGCAAAACCAGAAACAGACAGAATATAGGGAACGGCCATAAACAGTTAGAGAACAATTGAACCAAGAATTTGTTATATTGTTTTTAAAATGATATGGTTTTGAATGGAAAAGGTCCAGATCTGAAAACTTACTGATAATTTTATTCAATTCCTTTGCTGATCTCGTGAAAAATGAGTTTTGTATGTAAATTGAGGTACTATGAGGAATGGCCAAAATTGCAGGCATCCTAATTGTCTTATTTGGAACTTTTAATAGTATTTTTGATAGAAGATATGATGAATCCAATTGATTTTGAGCTATTTTGGCGAGAAGAACAATGTCTGCGATGTTTCTACGCTCATGCAATGGCAGAATATGATGCCTACGGCACCTTATCGTGTATTCTGAGTCGTAAGTCTTGCACTTAAATTGTAGGAATCTCAAGAATGTTTTTTGAATGGACTCAAGTCTACTGATATAAATATTATAATGCGGATTCCACACTTGAGAACTATACTCGAGGATGCTACGCACCAAAGAACAGTAAAGAACCTTTATCACTTTTATGCTATTAAACTCAGAGCTTGATCTGATTAAGAAACCTAATGTTTTTCTAGCTTTTTTGGCGATGTGGTCGATATGTTTCTCGTACGTCAACTTAGAGTCATGTAAAACACCCAGATCCCGTACCTCATTAACCTTCTGCAACTTATGTCCTTTAATAAAATACTCATTATTTATAGGTTTAAATTTGCGCGTGAAAGTGACAAAATAGCATTTCGTTACATTTAAATCTAGTTTGTTGCGTAAACAATAACGTTCAAAATTAAGGAGTTCCTTTTGTAAAAGTACAGAGTCTTCCGGGCTATAAATTTTTTTGAATATTTTCATATCATCCGCATAAAGAAGAAAATTACAATTCTGAAAACAAGAGCTAAAATCAAAATATAGTTGATAATCTTTGTTTCTGGCTGGCGTAATCCCCGCTTAAGGGCACGCTAGTCGGTATTTTATTTCCTTACAAACGTTCCATATAGATCACCCCACTATTTGAACTTGCATTTTTAAGTGGTAGAATCTTTTCTCTACAGCATGAGTGGGCCGTCTCGTCCGGGTCGTTACCGCTGTCTCACAGAAAACCGGCGTAAAAATTGTCCCTTTAATTTAAGGTCGGCAACGCGCCCATAATTATTTTGGTATTGTGGGCGTACATGGGCGGTGGAGATCACTTACCATCAGGTGATCCACTTGCTTGTTATTCATGCATGATATTGATTTATCTCATCGTTATCAATGTATGTATAGTAACAGAATTGTAAAATAAAAAGTAATATGAAAGTCAGGAGCCTCGAAAGATCTGTATTTCAACACAAAAATTTGCATTTTGCGTAGGATCCGCCTTTCCGTCATGATTTGACAGTGGATTTGGTATTATGTGGGGCGACCTGCTGTCAAACCCTCACAACCCGCAACGGGAACCAAGTTCAGCCATTGCCTCATCCGTTAATCAGCAGACTACCACGTGCATTTGAAGTTGGCTTTGGGCTTAAGATGTTGGTGGCAATATAATTCGAAATATTCCAAGTCATAGTGCATAATTCGAAATACAAATATGTATGTGTAAATCTATACTATTATGATATGAATACTATAATATTAGAATAGACATCACTATAATGTTGTGTAGTTAGTTAACATCTTATTTTTATATGTATGTATGTATGTTTATATGTATAGTATCATATTAAGTAAATATATGTAGTTTTTAGTGTCTTGTCTACTTTTTTCTTACAGCCACATCATCTCGTCTCTGTATCACTCAAAGGTAGGTTGGTAGATAATGCCTAATGGCATTAAGTCCGCCTTTATACATGTTATGTATATGAAGTTTTAAATAAATCCAGAAATAAAAATCCATTTAATTCCCAACCAATTCAAATAACGAACAGTTATGTCACCGCACAGGAAAAATCCCGCACCACCTGTCCAATCCTGTGGACCGTTGCGTGGGAATCCATCCCTAATTATCGGCCGGTCCAGATAACGAGTCTAATTCGCGAGCTGCGTTCGCCGGCGCCGCGCTCTCACGCACGCATTGTCTTCGGTAATTGCCGATCCTGTTCAATTTGTTGGATTTGTTGGCCACTACGCGCACTGTGATTCCTTTAAGTGGCCACTTTCGATACGCTAAATAAATGGTATGCGTGTTTAGGCGCTTAGATGGGGTTTTTTCTCACACATACTCGGTAGTTGGTACGTTGACTTTGCGTGTTTCAATACTTTGTTTGCCAGCGTAAGTTGTGCATGTAGGAACTACGGATCAGTAAATTGTGCGTATATACGTTTGGTACAATAATAAGAGGGTGTATGATACTTCCATTGCGAATTACATTCGTCCTTAACTTAATGAAGGTAAATCAATTTCTTATATTAGGTATATTATAAGATATTTTGATTAAGGAGTGAGGACTAATGTTCTTTCGTAAGAAACATACAAAATATCATAATGGGCAAAATGTCACAAACAATTAGATCACAATAATAACGATGTAAAGTTGAAAACTTAACAAAACGTCTCTATAGAGTCAGATTTTTTTTGCCGCCTATGACTTCAGCAATGCTAGAGTACAGCAAAGCCTAACTCCCGCAGAGCTTTCTTACGTCCAAGTTAATTGGGTCAAATGTTGATATATTTCCTATAGGTTCGAAGGTCATACACGACCACCAACAAACATTAGCGCCACCCGTACTGAACATTTACAGGCACAATCACCGTATTAGAAAGCGCAAAAGCACGGCAATGTGTTTAGGTGCGCATGCGCAGGGCGTTACGCCCCCCGGCGGCTGATGAAGACATCATGCGGGCAGCGGGGCGCGCCAATTGATTAGTCGCGGGACGGCCGTCGACGAGCCCGGACGTGTTATTATGCGACTTTAGACACGCGTCCCCGTTACACATGAATATCCATATGCTGATCCGATAATGTTCATAATGTAGAGAAATAATAGAGCTTGTGACAGCAATTTTAAGCCCTATTTACACGGAAAGAGTTTATAGCATGACAGGCGAGTTAATCTCGTATAACTATGATTTTTGAGGTTGCGTCACGCCATTTGGTTGACCAAGCTTATTTCCGTCCCATGATGTGATAGGGACTGAGCGCACCGCCATATTTAGCAACTCATGAGCGATTTTTGGAAATGAATACTTAAACACAAATTGCGATTTCCGGACCTAAGTTTGGACCCAGGATCCCACGGTTTCAGCCAAAGTAGGCTTACGCTAAACCAATTTTGTATATTTATGCAAACCAATTTATGTTGAGTCAAACGTTCATGAGTAAGGCCATGTAATCAATTCATAAGCAATAATAATATTCATAGATATTGAGGTAGTCAATTGCAAATCCCTATTTATCGAAGTTTGCTTTGGAAATGTAACTTTTGAGGATCTTTTACCTTTATATATTAACTAGATTTATGTACTAGATTAAAACCAATTAATTACTTTGGTATTATGAAACTTAACCAACATAAGTTTTAGGGTGCCATGCAGTTTTTTCAACTAAAAGTTCTGAGTGATGTTACTATATATGGGCAGTCGTAGCGCTTACCATCGACGAACGATCGTCTTTCAGTTTAATAAAAAACACACAACAGTATCATTTATATCAGCTGCTTAAAAGAATATCCAATTAAACAAGAAATCTAATCAACATCCTTCAATCGAAAATGTTCATCAGTTCCATTCACAAAATACGTTTACGCCGTAAGTGGATGCAAAATTCAAACGCTAACAAGTAGAAATGTACTAACTAGTGATATAAACTCATTTAACTGAGCTAAGTAACAGTTCAATAGGGAATTATTGCTCGAATTACCATCTCTAATAGATATAGGAACGCTTTTAAGGATACTCAAAGACTAGCGAGCCGTTGTGTTGAATACTGCGTCAATCGTATTCAGCTAGATTCTTGTGGGTCATAAATAGTGTAATTAAGTCTTTAAGGATGCAATACATCTCGTTTAGTGATAATTGAGTAGATTATCTAAATGGACAAGGTTTAATCATGCTTTGGATTCTTGTGGGGGCTTTGTGTTTTATCAAAGCATTGTAAGCGATTTCATTATTATTGTATTTGGTGGGGACGTCTGCTAGTTGCACAGTCGGGTTATCAGCTCACGATAGTTGAACCATTTCACTCTTAAAGTGGTTCATTACATTACATTCAATTCCAATTAAATATTGTAATACCTTTATGCTCTCAATAATATTAATTGTAAACTAGTTTTGAAAAGGGCAACATTGGAGTTTTTTGCTCGTTCTTCTCTAGCGAAACAGCCTTTCGAACTAGCGGTAGAGTTTTAGCGGAATCTAAATAATGTATAACATTTTATAGATTCAATCAATATTTTGAATTTAATTTTTTTATTTGTTTTTGATTGATATTGTAATCCTGGGCCCTTAGTACGCTGCTTATAAACCAGTGAGACGATATAATAAGTATTATTTCTAAAGTAGGAAATCATTTGCAAGTCTTACAAGGAAATTAATTAAAATGATATACGAGACAATGCTACCATGTTTGAATTAAAAATGATCCTAATTAATTAATAAATGTCGTGTTAAAGATAAATTATTGAGTGTTTACATTATATTACATTATGGTTCAGAAATATTTTCCCTAGAGGAGTTGACGTCGGTCGTAAAAACTACAAGCCAAATATTTCTTCATATATGTTAAAAACATATTACGCCGACCCCACTACGAGCTGGATAAGGGCAGGTGGATGAAAAAGATGATTCAGTAATATAGTTTTATTAAATTCAAGAAGTAGTAATTTAACATATTGTTCTTCATGTATATGATAGGGCGATGATTTTATATTTTGCTGTCTTATATGTTGTTTGAACGTTACTTACGTTTTACGTATACATAAAGGAAACAAGCGCCGAGTCTTTTAATAGCAAAAATCAATTGTTGTTTTACAAAAACATATCTCAGATATAAATATCAATCAACAACAATCATATCCTATAAAGGGGCATCTTCTGCCAAAATGGTCTGAAACACGCTAATGGCCGTTTCCAATAATCTGTTTACTTACTGGCAGTTAATTTTGACGCATATTGTATGGAAGATCTGTCAAGACTCTATTGATAGTAAGCAAATCCATCTATAAATAGAAAATAGGGAACGGTAAATACTCTATTAAGGATTATGACTTCACTTAACTTTTGACGGCCTTTTTTTACTCCCTGAGCGATTTTTAATTGATTGCATCCTTGCGCTGGATCCCATCTAAGTTGTAGGTGAAAGTAGAAGGTAACCATACTAATTAGATCCAGACATATTTATAACAGAATTACTTTTTCTGAGACAAATTTTCTTTTTCTGGGACCAATGTACTCTATGTCCTTTCCCAAGATATAACCAGGATATAAATCCGTTCAGCAGTTGAGCCGTGAAAACTTAACAGACATACATGTAACAGAGTTACTTTCGCATTAATAATATTAGTATGGACCTCTACATTTAAGACCAATAAACCAAATGGTCCAAATGTAATCCAAACACGGTTGCAACAGTCTCAAAACGAGAGCATAAAGTACTCAGATCCGACGCTAAGTTCCCATACAAATAATAATTTGTACATTGTACGAGTGCATGGCGTGTTTGAAGCCATTTGGCGCGATACACTGCAGGCGCGCCGCATCGCCCCGAGGTCCAACGAGAATTGTTCAAAAACATCTAGCAACGCGTATTAATTGCCAACATAAATGAATTTAATGCGAAACATTAGTCTGTGCACATAATAAAATGAAATTAAAACGTATTTATTGATTCTACGCCGGGTTGTGCGTGTTTTATCGCATTAGAAATGTAAGGGAAAGTTATGTGCGTTTATTTTTTGTGGCTTGGATTTAATTTGATAGATTTTTTTATTTATCTGAATGACGAGATGAGCAGCTTGTCTGTCCGATTGTAAGCGCCACCGTTTCACTGTTGTCAGAAACAATACCACACATAACTTCGAATTACAAAGCATTCCATGATAATGTACCTACTGCGTTCGTCACACCAAGACATAGATGATAAATTGCCATTCTCTCACAACATGTAAGTCATTAAATTATTATTCACATACATAAGATCACGCCTGTATCCCCGAAAGGGAAGACAGAGGTGCAATTAGCGCTGCACCCACGGTACGCCGAGCTTATTTTCGTCCCATGATGTAATTTGAGCTTATCACCAAATCGGACAAAAAATCTAATTCCAGGTCACCGCAACGCATGGGCGAATTTTCGAATCAAAACTCGAACACATATTATGAATGCCTGCCCTGGGATTTAAGCCCAGGATCTCACGGTTTCTCATCCTATGTAACCGCTAGACCAGTGAGGCGAAAATCTTATTCAGGTACAGACAATCATTTTAAAAACAAATGTTACCCACAATAACAACAATAAACAAGACTTGATTAAATCAGTTTCGGTTGTAAAGTCAACCCACGATGTGTTCTGATGATACGAACTGAACTAATCTGCAGAATTTATGATAAGACATATTAATTTCATTTTGATGTAATTTTCAGTCTATGTAATGACTGCCTCGGTGGCGCAGTTGTAATTCGTACGCTGAGGCTGACGCTGAGGTGTCGGGTTCGATCCCCTGATCGGGTAAAAGTAGTTATATTACGAAATGCTCAGTATCAGCCCGGAATCTGTAATTGTGCCCGGTATGGCGATTGGCCGATGGAACGGAGATACGCTCGGAGAATTGTGCGTATACTAGTTACAACTCTGCCTACCCCTTCGGTGATTACGGGCGTGAGTGTGTATGTATGTATGATGTAATTTTATCAACCGACTTACAATAAAAGGTGGAGGTTCTTAATTAGTTTGAATTTTTTATGCGATATCATTTAAGTTTTTTTTATTTTTGCCTTAGATCGACACGACGAGCGGGCGGCCCACCTGGTGGTAAGTGGTTACCACCGCCCATTGGTTACACACTGCTGCTTGACGGCAGACATAGACAAAGCGGTGGTACCAACCCAGAGGGCATCTCGCATACGAGGGAGCATACGGAGCGGAGCCGCGAGTAAACGCTAATAATTAAATAATAATTTACTGAGCGCATCCTCCATTGACAAGCTTTTACAGGAGTTTATTTAAACATGCACATGTTTTAATGGCAAAATCACCATATATATCAACTGCAACGTATCTAGCAGTAAAATAAATTCCAGATAACCGCAGCGAGTTTATTACATAAACGCAACAATAATAAACAAGGGGCAATCGGTATAAATTATTATTCAATGACAGGCGTATTTAGGGCCATACCACAAACTACACTTTTAGACTGGGCGATCGGCTATTTGAGGGCTGCTTCAACTCTGTATATCTACAGACATGGATATTAATAGGCAATGTAAATATTATATGGGAGTACTATATATGTATATAAGTAAATAAATACACCCAACAGTCACACACACATTCCTGACTCCACACTAGTTTAACCTGTATCGTGGATATCAGGAACTACGAGGGACTTGCGGTCCCACAACACCCAGAGCCGAAACAAACAATTGTCTCGGTGCGGGAATCGAACCCACGGCCTCTAGCTTCGCAACCGGCTACTCGCCCGCTGCGCGACGGAGTAAGTATTATATCTGCATGGTATCCAAGTGCGTAAATTTTAACTTCTTAGACTGCAGGTGCATTGAAAGTAGAATGACATACAGCATCTAGTTTACACCTTTGGTCTGTGTGTTTAGCATTTTGGCAACTCGTTAGTAATATTACCTATAGAGTGTAGTGCCAAAAGATCGCGTCGGAGTATCGAACTTACTAAAAGCGCCTCAATAACATTTTTACCGATATTTGCTTAACGCCCACCTTAATGCGGTGCGTTTGTTGGTCTATTTTAATGTTGCGTCGTCGCACCACTGTTGTGTGTTGGACGTCAAGAATCAAATAAAGTTAAGCATAGGTTTTTGTTATTAGCTTTAAAGACGAAACGAGCAGGTAGCTCGCCTTATTGTAACTGTCTCGCCTGCCCATAAACATAAACACCACACAGAACTTTGAATTACAAAGCACTATATGGCACGGGACTGCGTTCATCACCCCGAGACATAAGTTGTTAAGTCTCATAATTTACAGTTTCACTGGCTTCAATGTCCTTCAAACCAAAACAACATTGCTTCGGTTTGCAGTCAATGGAAACGAGAAAAAGTCGCCGATCGCCAATGTTAAAAGTAGATGTATCCTGTGCCGTGGCCCTTGTCGCGACGTTCATGTAGAAACTAAATCATTTCAGCGTGACCCAACCACGATCACAGTGTACAAATAACAACGCTAACGAACTTTGATTAAAAACTGATTTACATTTTTGGTGTATGTATCCGGTTTTACTGTCTCGGTGGCGCAGTTGTAATGCGTACGCGTTACGACTGAGGCTGACACTGATGTCTCGAGTTCGATCCCCGGCTCGGGTAAAACTGCTACTTATTGGTTTTTTTTAAATTACTAAATGCTCAGTATTGGCCTGGAGTCTGGAATATTACCCGGTATTGCGATAGGCTCGCCCCCTATAACATCAAAGGATGGAGAAACGCTCGGCGAATTGTGGGTGTACTGATACACCTATGCCTACCCCTTCGGGGATTACAGGCGTGATAGCGTATGTATCCGGCTTTAGTGGTAGACGATTGTTTGCATTGTTATGATTTATAATATTTAGATATCACGCCGCTATGTCGATCATATCAATATTGGCCGATCGGATATCTTGTCAACTGGACATTGCGACCGTTGTAATTATTATATATTATATATTACTAGCTGTTGCCCGCGGCTTCGCCCGCGTGAATGCCTATTTCCAGGATTAAAGTAGTTTAATGGGCGCATCAAGCGAGTCCCGATGAGAAACGCGCTTGACAAAAATACTAATTTCGCTATTAAAAAATAGGGGTTGCTTGTAGAGGGATGAAAATTTAGAGTTGTATATATTTTTTAATGCTGTATCATAAAAAAATAAAATTTAGGGGTGGACCACCCTTAACATTTGGGGGTGATGAAAAATAGATGTTGGCCGATTCTCAGACCTACCCGATATGCATACAAAATTTCATACAAATCGGTTCAGCCGTTTCGGAGGAGTATGGGAACGAACATTGTGATACGAGAATTTTATATATAAGACAGCTTGGTTTTAACGATGTAGTTAGCTCACAAAACGGGATATTGGTGTCTGGATAGTGATCTTACCTTTTAATGGAGGATAATTCTCACATTCTTGACTATATTTAAATTATGGAAATACTTCGAAGATTCGACTGTAATTTGTCGTATTGTTTCAAGTATTATGTTGCTTTGAAAGTATAGAATAGTGATATCTTATGTTTACGCGAATATTACACATTGAAATTAAATTAATGTATAGGATTTTATCGCGGTTTAATTTTATTTTAGTCCCGACGCGACGTTTCGCAAGCTTATCAGCCTTCGTGGTCACGGGTCTCTTCCGTATAAATTTGTTTTATTTCAAAGTATAGAATAAATAATATTATTTACATGGTGGTAGATCCCTTATATGCGAGAGACTGTCTAGATGCCGCTGTTTTGTCTATTTCTGCCGCCAAGGAACATGGTTTAAGCACTGTTGCGTTTCAGTTTGAGTAACATTTACGCGGTGTTGAAACAGGCGCTAAAACAAACTATATTCTTCACAAAACATACACCGAAAACACGTGTTCACAACATTTGTGTGACACAAAAAACATTAATCTATATACAGGAGTAAAACAAACATGAAGGTTGTATTGACGTGTGCCGCGGTATGCGAGCCGCAGGGCGCGGCGAGTCAAGGCGAAGGGTCACCGAGAGAAAGGCGGCAGGTCCGTAATACTATGGTTATTAGTATAAAAAAATATACTAAGATTCTGCTCGTGGCTCCGGCCGTGTGAACTGCCTTTTCCGGGATAAAAAGTAGCCTGTAACCGTGTCCAGGATCCCATATATCTCTGTACCAGAATTGATCAAAATCGGTTCAGCGATTTAGGCGTGAAAGTGTAACAAACAAAGTCACTTCCGCATTTATAATATTACTTAGCATTAAATATATCAATCAGCCTTCGTGACAAATATTTGTCTAATCCGCAAATATTTATTTCAGGTCTGGGTGACTGAAAGTCTCTCGTACTTCCTGATACCCACGACACAAGATAATAGTATCTTATTGTGGGGCTGCTCCAGTGTTGTTTGGCTACGGCGAATCTTTTGACCTAAAGCTACACATACTATGGAGGCCTTATCTTATTCTAATAAATTACTAATGGACAAATATGATTAATTGACGTCTTAGAGTGCAATAACTCCTAATATTAGGTAATTCGTTAAGTAAATGTCCGAATCTATTACGTATAAGGTACATTTAGTGTAAACAGAGCATTCAAGCGTAGCTTTATAATGACCTAAATAACGATACAATGATGTCATTGATAGAATTATTTTTCTTTGACACTTTAGTTGTTCATAAATTTTATAATTTTCTTATTTTATTAGCGTGAATGACGCGATGAGCAGATGACCCGCCTGATGGTAATCGACACGCCTGTCATTAAACGGAAGCAAAACCACATAAAACTTTGAATCACAAAGCACTGCATGGCAATGGACTGCTCTTGTCACCCAAAGACATAAGATGTTAGGTCTCATAATGTTCTCCTTCAAACTGAAACACAACAATGCTGAGACACTGCTGCTGGCGGTAAGAATAGACAAAACGGTGGCACCAACTCAGATCAGGTGGTCCCTCGGCCTCTTTTATAAGAAAATATATCAACCTCAAGACCAACTAGTATAACTAATATAAGACCAACTGCCAGACCTCAAGATACCGTGAGCTCTTTCTGCGTAGATCGGACTAGTGTCAACTAACTTTTTAAATAATTAAAAATAATTGTATAATTTTAAAATGAAGGTAGCCATTGTAACATTAACTTTTCGAGACGACCTACACCTCAGTCTCTCCCGTGACCACGAAGGCTGAAAAGCTTTCGAAACGTCGGGACTAAAATAAAAATTAAACCGCGATAAAATCCGTATAAACTAGTTTTATTTCAATATAACAACCGTTAGGATTTAAAAAGGTAGATCCAGCAAACATCTTTAGACGTTTCATGACATCTTTGAAGTTACATATATACATATAGGTACTTGTATAACAAAACTGTTACATCCAATTTTGAACAGTCACAAAAAAAAACAACCTATTGAACTCTCTACATGAATGAATTCAATACATTCAATCAATTTAGTATACAAATAGGATTTGTTAATTAACTTCACGATGTTTTAATTTACTGACGGATTTGCTTGCAGTTCATTAATAATGTTAATAAACTTTAAGGTATTCAGTCCGGGTTACAAAGCTTGCTCTTGCTTTGTAAGGCCGGTCTCTAACAGATGAAAAGTCGAAGTAAGGCATACTAGAGGCGCACCTTTTAAATTTTGGCCGTAGGATTAAGAATGCTCTAACAGACTCAGGATGATTGTGCGTGCCGCGCGCCGCCAAAACACGTTTCGAGACCATATTTAATTTAGCCTAAAACTTCTTTCTGTATGTTTCTGTATCTTTACACACAGTTTTTTTTATTCTGGCAAGGCAGTGATTACACTGTTAAGTACATGCAATCCGAATACAATGTCGACCGCCGAAAGATATTATGCTTTTAGACGGTCGCCAGAAGGATGCCGGCCTGAACTTACTGCTTATCGCGACTCGCCTGGACGAGCCTATAAAGCGAGTTTTACGTTGCATTTAATGTTATTATCTTTCCCCTCTCCTATAAAGGTACTGAAAGAATTTTATTCGGCTAAATCATTACAGTACTCCTACACACAGACACTCACACACTCATAACACATACTCACTTCACTCACACATATACACTCTAATACACTCGCACACTCGTCCTCACACATTCGTATAATCAAACAAACCTTTATACATACTTTACTTTATCTCTTATTAATTCTTTGCCAAAGTGTTAAGTTCAATAAAATTATCATGTCATTGTATAAGTCGCAACTCTGGGCCCCAAGATACAAGCATATGCTTAATTTGGGCTGTTTAATATTGCCATAAATTTAATATGATAGTTATTATATGTTGATTACATTCCTTTTAAGGCAAAATTATATACCTATTGCCCAAATTAACATTATTATTATTTAAGCGCACCTAGACATTTGTATCTACCCCAATCGAACCTCGACTTTAGAGCGTGCGGCCTGCCTTATTCGAGCAAACTTCGACCGACCGCTGACATTGTGCTATGATCCATATTCAAGACCAGTTGGGGCAACCTTTTCTTGGCTAACTATAAACTATACATTGTATATTATTATGATTTGACCTACATTTTTGGCATTGTACACATATGTCTTAATTAAGCCACAGCTTGAGACCTGGCAGTGAATAGGATCGTGTTGTGAAAGTCCGCAATGATTTTTGTGACTTCATACACTTGATTAAATTAATCTTGTATAAAGGTGTATTACACAGCCTCCGTGGCGCAGTGGGCGAGTAGCCGTCTGTGAAGCGAGAGACTGCGGGTTCGATTCCCGCACCGAGACAAATGTTTGTATGATCTATGTTTCGGGTCTGGATGTCTTCTCCCCAGAGGGGTTGACGTCAGGCAGGCGGCCGGTCATAAAAACTACAATCCAAATCTATCTGTAACATGTGTTAAAAGCATGTTACGCCGATCCTACTATGTCCAGGTGGAAGAAGATTAAGGCATCATTAATTGTCCCTCCGTTCAACGGTGAAGGAAATCATCATGAGGAAACCTGCATACCCAAATTCTTCATACTAATTTCGAAGGTATGTGAAGTGTACCAACGCGGTGGTCTAAGTTCTAACCCTTCTCATTAGTAGAGGAAGCTTGGGTTCAACAGTGACACGGAATATTACATTATTGATTAAAGATAGTAAGGTGAAACCATACTTAGACTTACACTAAAGAAATAAAAACACTGGCAAAACTAAGCCAATTTTTGTGCCTCATGTAATGGAACCGGATGTTGTCAAGGCGTAAAGTATTAGGTACGAAGTTATCACAAAAATGTTTTCAACGTTATGATTAAAACAAACACCATTTAGGAAATACGATTAAATCTCATCATCTTTTAGCGTTTAAATAAACTGCAATACTTTTTTCCACGATGAAAACTCGGTCGTCTAGACTTATTCATATTAATGAGTCTACATGAATTAGCAATTTTTCATCAACATCGGCCGTTTAGCAATAAGAGTGTTTTTTCTAAGGATTAGGTTTTAGTATAATAATATCGAAATGTTTAATGACACCAGTATTATGGAAGACAAAGTAGAATAAAGAAACAAAATTGGTATGAGAGGAGGCTTTTAAATAAAAAATATATCTTATTAATATAGCCCTGTATTGCACTGTTCCACAACTGTTCGGGCCTATTCTGCAAATTAGAGGGGATAAGCTATATGGTCTTAAAAAGACAGTAGTCTTTGTGTTACTACATACATACGCACCCACGCCTGTAATCCCCGAAGGGATAGCCAGAGGTGCAACCAGTATACCCACATTTCTCCGAGCGTATCTCCGGCCCATGATGTGATAGGGGGCGAGCCTATCGCCATACCGGGCACAATTCCAGACGGGTTGATACTGAGCAGTATAAAAAATAATACGTAATAAAAAAAACAATATAACTCTTACCCGGGGATCAAACCCAAGATCTCAGCGTAAGTCGTAACGCGTACGCATTACAACTGCGCCACCGAGGCACTCAGTATATGTTTGTATTAGTATGTGGGTATAATTTTGAAACCCTAATGAAAATACGTAATAACTAGAAACTACATAATTATAAAAGAAATACAAAACACTTTGTTGGCCTAACACATAAGATTAACTGACATTTAATCAACTTGTCATAACAAATTCAAAATTATGAAATGTTAAATCTATCATATCTTAACTCACATAATTCTAAATCTTAATGAAATTTACAACCACAGGCTGTTAAAATGGATTCATTTTTAATGTGATCACAACGTATTACAGATTTATTATGGTCAACATTCTTATGTTTATTTTATGGTCACTTTATCATACATTCATAAATATTACATTAAGCAGTAATAAACTGATTGACATATTTTTCTTAATAAATTCGTATTCGTAATTACAGTAATTTTATAGATCGGGAATAATTTTTTTTAAATGCTATAGGTATGTAAAAATCAGACTTAGGCAAAGAAAATTAACCATAAAATAATAGGATAATACTATTTTTCAGATGTCAAATCTGGTTTATTGATTTGAATCTTCTAAGGTTTTCGTTAATTCTTTAGTCTTAACTATTACCCACAAAACCACATATTCGTCTTGTTTAAATTAAATAACACTGAGAACACTGCCGTCATCTTTATAACTATTTCAAGTGAGGAGTTCATATATTTATAGCCCAATTGTCTTTTGATGCATAATTTCAAAACCCGGCTCCCGGCTCGACCGGTTTATTACCATTGTCTCACAGAAAAACGACGTGAAGTAGCAGTTTGTTATTGAGGTCCAAGTCCCCTTCCCAATCCCTAATTATCCCTTTCGTTTAAGGTCGGCAACACATCCATGATTCCTCAGATATTATTGACCAATTTCCATCAGACGACCCACTTGCTTGTTGGCCTCTGCTATATAAAAAACAGCTTAACTGCAGCATCGGCATTGATAAGACTTAGTAATTACATACTGTACTGCCTAAAGGGGTAGGCAGAGGTGTAACCAGTAGGTACACCCACAAATCACAGAGCTTATTTCCGTCCCATGAAGTGACAGGGGGGGGGGGGGGGCGAGCGAGCCTATCGCCATACCGGGCACAATTCCAAGCATTCCATGATAGAAAAAAACCAATATCACTTTACCCGACACGGGGATCGAACCCGAGACCTCAGCACAGCAGTCGTACCGACATTGTAATTGATTTCATACATTATAAATCTACAAAAGATTCTCATTTATTCTATTCGTTATTGCAAGTACACCGGTATTAATACCTTAAAACAGCGTAGGAGAATGAGTTATATAGTTTTATAACCTGTCATTGCCGAAGGATTTAAACCAATTACATTAACGAATTCAGGTGCTAAAGGTCAAAATATGTTGTAAAGCATGATCGTAAATGGTCCAGCAATAAAGTGCAAATATAATTTAGGGTTTCAAATTGAATTCGGTGTAATATGGAAATCTACAAACAAGCTTTTGGCGAAATCGATGCGTAAGTTTACACAATACGATTTGTTGTCAAACGGGTTATTTGCCCACAAAACTATGTGTCCCGCAATCTGTCTCAAATACAGGTGTTCGAATGCTATTTATTGATACGACATTAGAAATTTCAGAATACAAATTTCACGTTCACAACCTGCTTGTCTTCGGCCTTCGAGACTATTGGAATGATACGTAAAGGACAAATACAATTAAAAGCAATATAGTGTAAGAGCAAAATATGCTTTGCTATTGTCGTGAACTAGATAGATGTTTATAATTTACAGATACGAAATACATATTATTGGATGATTAGTACACAGCATTACTAGTTGATTGGTTTGTAAAGCAATCCTCCATAAAACCCACTGACAATTGCCGGATGTTTGATTATGACTTATACAAAATTATAAATGCTGCTAATGTAAAGTATTCATTACACGGCGCTATATTTAACAATGGCTTGTTTGAGACGGCAGACTTTATATTAACAGGAATTCTATTCACCACGGCCGGCCCAGTTGTAATTCAGTTAGCCAAACAAAACGTTGGATTAGTCATATGGTCTACGGCCTATTGTCCAGAGCTGTCGTTTGCGGCGCTTTATCTTAATTGACTGCAATTTGATTTAGTGGCGTAACTATATGTAAACATACATTTTCTATAGCTACACGATCATAATTCATAATTTGGCCCTTAATTAAATACTCGGATCTATTTCAGCAGCTGCATTCATAACTTGGTTTTTTATGTCCTAAAGTATGTTTTCATTTGCTGATGCTTTAACATTCTTTGTTGGAATTACGTCTTTAATTCAAAGAAGCTAAGTATCTTATCAGGTTTTGTGACCTGCAATATTATCTTTTAGATTCATATTGTATGTGTAACGCCTGAGGCGACAAGTTATGTCATAGCTATACGTACATGTTAGGCAGGAAAGTAACAAGGATATCAGATCATTATCAACGTGTGGAATTTTATTGAAGTTAAACAGTACGCAGTGAATGAAATGTTACTTTGGATTGTTTCATTCCTAGATCTTTATCGTTATAGTTTGGCTTAGCAAATGAAACATGTCAGCAAATAAATTTATCACATTGATAAGATTTGTATCCTTGCTTCAGATAGTGTTTGTTTACGACGCAAATGAAAAGGCACCAGCTGTTCTGGAGGATGATTCATTAAATGTTACCTTAGATTTATTTATGCTAACGAAACGAGGTTTAACACAGTTGACATGAGTGGTGCCAATAAATCAGTCGACAAAAACCTTGATAGGGTTTGCGGATCTGTTTTATCTTGCAATGGTATAATTCAGAGACGATATTTATATACTGCGACCTCAATTAAATCAGTTTTCTAAACTAGCTTTCAACATGTAATGTTCAATAAAAAATATGCAATAATGTGTGCTATTTAGTAAATAAAGATATCGTATAAAGTTAGACTACCTTGTTCTAGCGGCTGCACTCGCATTTTATTCTATTATACTAGATTTACCATCGGAAGTTTTTTCGTTAAGGGTGGCGCCAACTTGGAAAGGCCTATGTCCAGCACTGGACGAATTCAGGCTGATGATGATGATGATGATACTAGATTTAATGAACTAAAGGAAGTATATTCCAAATTTGTATTTCCATTCCATCATTTTATAAGGGATGAAAGCTACCACCACATCGGACACAAATAAAATCCTTTAATAATATTTTTTCTAGGGGTTAAACTCACACAACATTGCCCAGCGTGGGAATCTGAACTAGAATCAAATTTATGCTTTGAGAATTATTTTAACTTCGTCACTGAAGTTAATCGTAAGGTATCATAATCTGCATTTATGCTTCCGCGAATATATTTTGTCTCTGTTCTCATAAATAATTTATCAGCCAACAATTTCGTAATTTCGCCAATCCAATAAACATGTTTCTTAATCCTCTGCTTAGTTACAATAAAACCAACCGTGGCGAGAAACACAGTTTTGCTGTAACATTTGAACAAATCTATCGACACAATATTAGCTAAGTGTTGTAATTATGTTTACGATTTAGTGCTTGTTTGTTTTTAAAGGTTGATTCAAAACATCATTTGTTTATTCCTAAATGAGTTTCTATACATAATTTGGGATATTATACATGCGTATACAGACTGCCTCGGTTGCGCAGTTGTATAAGTTGTAATGCGTACCGCTGCGTACGCATTACGATTGAGGCTGATGCTGAGATCTCGGGTTCGATCTCCGGGTCGGGTAAAGTAATATTAGGTTTTCTTATCATGAATCCAGTATCAACCTGGAGTCTGGAATTGTGCTCGATATGGCGATAGGCTCGCCACCTACCACATCATTGGACGGAAATAAGCTCGGCGAAATGTGGGTGTACTAGTTACACATCTGCCTAACCCTTCAGGAATTACAGGCGTGAGTGCGTATGTATTAATTTCTTATTCTTATACATGTTGTATTATACGTCTGATATCACTGATTACATATGAAAAAAACATGGTTAGATAAAATCCGTATAAACTAGTTTTATTTCAATGGTTAGATGAGTTAAAAGTAGATTTTGAAGTTTAAGGAGTTCAAAGTTTACAAAGTATTATATCCAGACTTAGCAATTCCAAAAAACTCATATCCAGTTCTTTAAGTTCCTGCTAAGAAGTAACTGCGGTTGTAAAACAAGCAGTTACTAATCGTCAAATTTATGACCTTCAGGATGACCTCCATTATTCGTGTTAGGCCTATTCCGAACCCCGTCTAAATAATCAACCTTTTAATTATAACTCCCAGATAATCAATCAATACTCATAAATAAATAACAGCAGATCGAACAGTTGATGATACCCGTGTATTTATCAATATTGTAATAGTGTTAACAGCCTCCTTACATTTAATGTCAAACAATGAATCAATCGTCTAAGGTCACGGGTTAACCTAAACCTTTGAGCTATTAGTATTCTATACACGCATGCGTTCGAATATCATTAATCAATATTTCGTTATAAACGGTTCGTTAAGATTTCAGATAGGGGTTAAGGCCAGGGTCTGTATCACAAAGCAGCTGATTTAAAAAGGCTTTTTGCTGAGATCTATAGAATATATCTGAATGTTGTGACGATAACAGTGTTGATAAGTATTTTTTGTGTGTTATTCAATCTGATATAATTGTGACACGTGTAAATAGACAATTCAGAAGTTTTTTTTACACTGAATGACGAAACGAGCAGGTCGTTCGCCTGATGTTAAGCGGCACGACTGCCCATAAACAGAAGCAAAATCATACAAAACCTTAAATGACATACCACTGCATGGCACATGACTGGGCTCGTCACACCGAGACATAAGATGTTAAGTCTCATAATGCCCACTAATTTCACTTGACATTTGATTGTATTTAAGATTTTCCGGAGTAATAAGGATAAGAAGATAGTGGTAGAGGGGGAGATAACACCCCTGTATTTTAACTACAACGTCTCACTTAACTTCTTTTTGTGACAGGCGACGCGTCAAAATGCCCACTGGGTTTATCAAAGCGTTTCGTCTTGTTGTGAGAGGCACGCCAGTCGCAAAGCAAGCGCCGGCACTATTGTCAGTTGTCGAAGGAATGTCAGTGTTCGATCGGCAGTAAAAGATTACGACGATCGCCGCTGCCCCGGGCGAGCAATTGAAATAGTAAAATATGACCAATACTACGTAAAACAAGTAATTTATACGAGTTTAGCTCGTAAATGCATTGATATTTCATTGTTCGACCGACGGCCACTGAAATGAACGACAAATTAACGTATAAACTTTTGATTGCTTTACTTAGCAGGATAAATTAGCTTTGTCCGCGATCACGCCTACATATTAAATGCCATGGAAAATTTTAAATGTAAGTGGGCCACCAACTTCTGATTCCCAAAGCTAACCTCACCTGCACGTGGTGCACGCTGCTGAATAATAGACGAGGCAATTGCGACTTGGCTACCGTTGCAGGTTGCAGGGGGTCAGAAGGCAGGTCGCCCTACATAATACCAAATCCAACATCAAATCATGATGGAAAGGCCCCTGGCATTAAGTTGTCGGGATAACACGAGACAGAAATAAAGAATGATGAGTCCGCTTAGCAGTTGAAGAGCTGATGTTATTCTAAATTATCTTTATTTAAATTCTCATTACTCAGCTCAACAATATTACTCAAAACAATTTAAATACATTCCTTTAATCTGTTAAGACTAGTGTAAAAATATCGCCACACACAATATGTAATAATGTATTTTTAAACTAAACACAATTCCCAAGCGGGTCGTGCGAGTGCTTTCACGTAATACCACAAAGGGCACTATTTTTCACGCGAAGATAATGTCCTAGGCCAGACAGTTGAGCTAAAGAGCTGTCTTATTAGAGTTTCGTTCGTTCTTGCCGGACCACCACCGTAGACGTTTTTGATATGTCATGTTTCCTCCGTGGACATTTGTTACTGTTCTAACGGACGAGATTAAACAATTCAAGTACTTAAGGGGTTGCGGAATCGCCCGTCTTGCGCTTTTAATGTAGTATAATAAATTTTTGATGTCGTGATATGCTGATATAATTGTAGATTAGAAATATCTATACATATTCGCATTGAAAATAAATAACTAAGACCACTTGTATCAACCAAATAAAACCAAATTTAAAATCAGCTTATTTAAAAACATTAGTTACCAATGTCGATGCCCTTTTACGCTTCAACATAATCCTTTACGATTTAAAAGATGGTTATAAGAAAACTGTCAAGAAATGGAATGCAATGAGAAACAATTCTTCGGCTGCTGTTATTAAGAACTAAGTTGAAGCAGTTCTTGCGGTTGAAGCCCATATTCCTACTGAGAAAGAAGAATAGATATTCCGAGAGATCTAACTTCGCGCGTGTTAAATCTCTATTTGAATAATACATTAAAGGTTATATTGTATGAAACATGTTCTACAAAAAGAAAGCGCGACGTTTTATTTTCATGGTTACATAGTCAATTTTATTGCGCTATCAATTGCGCTCTAATGTGTTCCAATTAAGTATCTATATTATATGATGTTAAGTGTTTGTAAGTTTACTATTAACTTAACTAATTCATCAAATTGGACATAGAATTTAATTAAATTAGCAATATCCTGTGCGTCTTGCAGCCTAACTAATTCGGCCTTAGTTTTATAACTACAGACAGAATGTTATATTGGTGATCATCACATTGGTTATCTAACGACACTTTCATTTCTTTCTACTCATAACACGGTTTACAGATAATTGCTTCGTGTACGTCATCTTAATAGCCACTTTTACAGAAGCAGTAATACATACTCCCAAGCGCTGGGTCAGCTATAAAAATCTTAAACTCTTCATGCCGTCAGTCAGACTGCAGTTTCGAGCGTTCACATTTTCGGAGATATCAACATTTTAGTGATCTACTGAGATTCATTGTTCGTGAATAGCAATACCAACGACATCCAATACACCTCGTGCATTGTTCCCAAACACATTAACACCTCCAAGACCATGCGATTAGACAACATATCATCATACCATTTCACGGTTCAAACGCATTGTTACATTAGCATAGTGAACATACCTAGAGATAATAGTTCACGCGTTTCTCATACATTTGTTACATCCATTGTTCAGCCGTAGAGCCGAGCTGACCATTTATTAATACATATTTGGACATGTAATAAATATCGTGTTTAAAGTATGGATAATGCTCTCGTGGATTGGTATTAGTGCGGTTTTGCATGAATTATTAAATAGATTTTAGTTGATTTATTACTGTATAGATAATTTTGGCATGAATGATTTATATAGAACTAACTTCTACTCGCAGCTCCTAAAAAGTATTTCTCATCATATTTCCATGGTAAAAGATATTCAAGTCCGGCGCATAAACTATCTGTAAAAAAATATGTCGAATTGTTCCGAGCAAAACTAAAATTTAGAACACACTTTCGCATTTATAATATTATAGAAATAGGTTGTATAGAGTTTAGAGTACCTAATCTACAGTTCTAAACCGACAAACAATATAATTATATATTGGAAATAAATGATGTTAAAAATTGTCAAGAATCCTTAAATTACATAGGAAGGTTCTTGATATGTAAATACTAGTTCATTTGTATTATAAAATAATATTTCAACGTTAAGTTGGTTTATACTTCATATTAACGTAATCATTATTAGTTAATTGACAGGAAGTCATAGTAAAATTATAATCTGCCAGATCTGCGATTGTTTGCAAATAACACATCCTACTATAATCCTATCATACAGATGTGTCGGTTATACAATTAACTTTATGCTATAAATAGTAGGTACAATTGATATTATCAACAGTAAGGCGGGGCCATTTTTGCGTAGTACTAAAAAATATTAAATTAAGCAGGGTATAAATCGTTAACCAGTGCGTCCTACCCGTA